>CM035845.1:336240088-338640088 GCA_020510985.1 Pholidichthys leucotaenia
CAAATCCTCCACCATCATCCCTGTCCCCAAGAAGCCACGGATCACTGGACTTAATGACTACAGACCTGTAGCGCTCACCTCTGTAGTCATGAAGTCCTTTGAGCGCCCTGGTCCTGTCCCACCTCAAGTCCATCACCACCCCTCTCCTGGACCCGCTGCAGTTTGCCTACCGAGCAACAGGTCTGTAGACGATGCAGTCAACCTGGCCCCTCCACTCCATCCTGCAGCACCTGGACTCCCCGGGAACCTACGCCAGGATCCTGTTTGTGGACTTCAGCTCCGCATTCAACACCATCCGCCCCGCTCTGCTCCGGGACAAGCTGTCCCTGCTCAACGTGCCTGACTCCCTCTGCAGGTGGATCATCGACTTCCTGACGGACCGGAGGCAGCATGTGCGGCTGGGAAAGACTGTCTCAGACTATACTAGCATCAGCACCGGATCACCCCAGGGCTGTGTACTTTCCCCCCTACTCTTCTCCCTTTACACCCAACTCCTGCACCTCCAGCCACCAGTCTGTCAAGTTGATCAAGTTTGCGGACGACACCACCCTCATCGGGCTCATCTCCAACGGCGACGAGTCCGCCTACAGGAGAGAGGTGGCCCAGCTGGCGTCCTGGTGCAGCAATAACAACCTGCAGCTGAACGCTCTGAAGACAGTGGAGATGATTGTAGACTTCAGGAAAGTCACTACTCCTCTGTCCCCCCTCACCCTCTCAGGCTCTCCCATCACCACTGCTGATTCCTTCCGCTTCCTAGGCACTACCATCACCAGGGACCTCAAATGGGAGCTGACCATCAGCTCACTCATCAAAAAAGCCCAGCAGAGGATGTTCTTCCTGCGGCAGCTGAGGAAGCTCAAGCTACCCACCAAGATGTTAGTGCAGTTCTACACAGCCATCATCGAGTCCATCCTCACCACCTCCATAACCGTGTGGTACGCAGGAGCCACTGCCAGGGACAGACTAAGGCTGCAGCGCGTCGTGCGCACTGCTGAGAAGGTGATCGGCTGCAAGCTCCCATCTCTCCAGGATCTGTACATCTCCAGGACCCGGAGGCGTGCTGGCCGGATCATAGCCGATCCCTCACACCCTGGTCACGTACTGTTTGCCCCCCTCCCCTCTGGTAGAAGACTTCGGTCCATCCAGACTAAAACCTCCCGTCACATGAACAGCTTCTTCCCCTCTGCCATTAGACTGCTGAACACTAAGTGACTTATTGACTCTCGTGCACCATGTACAGCAGCTCAACCAGACTCATGTCAATCATCACTGTTTTCTTCCTGCATTACCGACTGCACTATATAGTTCTCCACAGTATCTGCTGCTGGCTAATATATATTTTAACTGTTGACCAGTATCACTTAATCTTATCCTACACTTTATTACATGTATAGTTTATTTCTCTTATCTTATCATGTTTAATGTTGCAGCATTGTACCGAGACAAATTCCTAGTTTGTGTACTACATGAACAATGGCAATAAACCTGATTCTGATTCTGATTCTGATTCTGATATACCTATGATGAAAATTGGAGACCTTTCTCATCTTTTAAGTGGGAAAACTTGCACAATTGGTGGCTGACTAAATACTTTTTTACCCCACTGTAAATATATAAACACAGTGCGGAGCATTGTAGCTAGGTGGAATAAATATATGGATATATAAACACACACAGTGTGGAGCATTGTTGCTAGATGGAGTAAATATATAAACACACACGTGCGGAGCGTTGTAGCTAGATGGAATAAATATGTAAATATATAAATACACACAGTGCGGAGCATTGTTGCTAGATGGAATAAATATATAAATATATAAACACACACAGTGCGGAGCATTGTAGCTAGATGGAATAAATATGTAAATATATAAACACACAGCGTGGAGCTTTGTTGCTAGATGGAATAAATATATAAACACACAGTGCGGAGCATTGTTGCTAGATGGAATAAATATGTAAATATATAAACACAGTGCGGAGCATTGTTGCTAGATGGAATAAATATGTAAATATATAAACACACAGTGCGGAGCATTGTTGCTAGATGGAATAAATATGTAAATATATAAACACAGTGCGGAGCATTGTTGCTAGATGGAATAAATATGTAAATATATAAACACACAGTGCGGAGCATTGTAGCTAGATGGAATAAATATGTAAATATATAAACACACAGCGTGGAGCTTTGTTGCTAGATGGAATAAATATATAAACACACACAGTGTGGAGCATTGTAGCTAGATGGAATGAAACAGCATAACCGTCTACTTAGTTATCCTACATGGTATGATTATGTACCCATACATATTCTCACCCTCGATAGCGACCGGTATTTTCCTAGTTGTATACCGGAGGGGACCATTGTGTAAGTCTATTGCGTCTTTTGCATTCAATACTATTAGGTTGTCACGTCTTTTTGCTATCTTTGCAAGCAGCCCTGCTTAGGTTGTACAGTCTGACAGCCGTAGGTAGGAAGGACCTGTGAAACCTCTTGGTTGTGCACCTAGGATTGATTGATTGATTTATTTAAGGACTGGATGGAAAAAATGTATGCAAAACTAACTCATAAAGTTACGTTCATCTGTGGGGATTTCAATATAGATCTTATGAATTCAAAACAACATAGTTTGACAGAAGAATTTATCAACACAATGTACAGTATGGGCTTACATCCAACAATTACCGGACCTAGCAGAATCACGTCACACAGTGCCACACTAATAGATAACATATTCACAAACATTATGGAAAATAATATCAGGAGTGGGCTTTTATTGAATGATATCAGTGACCACCTGCTGATTTTTGTTGTCTATCAATGTGATTATAGGAAGAAAAAGTATACCAAAAATATTAAATATAAAAGAATAAGAACCAAAGAATCTATGTATTTACTGACAAAGGAATTATTAATACAAGATTGGAAGATAGTTTATGATGAAAACAATATAAATAAAGCATATGATAATTTTTTTACAAATATTTCAATCATTGTACAATAAAAACTGTCCTATAAAACAATACGGTGACAGACATATTCCCATATTCCTTGGGTCACCAAGGGGTTAATAAATGCATGTAAAAAGAAGAATACTGTGACGTTTGCAAGGTTCACACAAAGACAATGGAGCAGATGGTTGTGATCAACGGGATTTATTTTACACACCCCGACCCTCAACCTCCTTCTGAGCACAGAGAGGAGGGGAGGTCATTCTCCCAGACCCCTGTTTGAATCATGGTTACACACATGATACATCTTGCCCTAATCCTGCTAAACACTGCTGGGTCATTATAATGCAGTTATAATGACACAGCAGTATAACTCAGTAATAACACATTTAATACACACACACAGTAACGTTTTCAACTGGCAAAGCATGCTGGGAAATCCCTGCCCCCCTTAACATGGCCCTGACGTTACACTGCCCCCCCCCCCCCCGGACTGGTTTCTGTCAGAAAATTCAAAGTCCACTTTCAGAAATCCAATGCGAGTCAGCCCGGTGCCAGGGCGGCATGCACGGGCCATCTGAGTCTCGGTCGGAGTATCTGGTTGGGGTAGGGTTCCGGTTTGGCCACCAGCGGGCGGATGGACACATCTGACAGCCTCTGTAGGACCACGCACAGTCCCCTTCCGGCCATTTCCAGGCGCGGCAAGGGCTGGACCTGGGACTCCCGCTGCCAGGTCTCCCAGGCAGCCGCTGGCCCGCGTCCATGCGTCCAGCCCTTGCCGCGCCTGGAAATGGCCAGATCTTCGTCCTGCTCGCTCCGCTGCTACACATCTGCTGCGCCGAGGGCCTCCGTGACGTCACCGAAAGGGAAAGCATCTGCAGGTGGCGGTAGGACTACGCACAGTTCCTCCTCTGGCAGCGGGAGTCCCATGACTCCCACCGCTGCCGGGACCTCCCAGTCGGCCGCTGGCCCGCGTCCAGGCGTTCAGCCCCTGCCGATCCCAGGAAAAGACCGGATCTGTCCTGCTCGCTCCACTGCTGCTGCGCTCCAAAGGCCTCTGTGACGTCACCTGCCGGGGGAAGCATCTGCAGGAGGCGGCTTTTTCCCCGTCCATGCCACCTCGCTCTAATTTAACGTCGGCGAGGGGCCAGTTTGTCGTGCACTGTGTGCGGGGCAGTACCATGCCATGTACCCTGGCTCTGTGCAGCGGAAGCCGTCCTTCCTCGCGTCGCCACGGCTGTCTCCTTCGTGCACGCACTGCTGTGATCTGCCGTAGCTCCTCCTCCACTCGCTCTCAGCACGGTGGTTTCCTCCGATGATCAGCGCAGCAGCCAACTCGACCTGGGCCAGGCGGTCATCCAACAGGTTCTCGCCATTGTAGCGGGGAATCTTGGCCCGCTGCTGGATGGATGGGACGGTCATCTCCCGGTTGATTGCCGCTCCTAATCGCTCTGGAATCGCCAGCCCGTCCTGCCCTGAAAAGGGCGGGAAACGGGGCTGGTTTGCTCTGCTCCGTCCATCGCGGCGAAGCTCTCCGGGGGCCAGGGTCTCAGCTCTACACTCCGTTCCCGGCTGAGCAATGAACCGCTCCGGCCGCTGGACCTCCGCCTGGATCCTCATCTTGCTCCATATCCCACTCCTGACACCAGTGTGACGTTTGCAAGGTTCACACAAAGACAATGGAGTAGATGGTTGTGATCAACGGGATTTATTTTACACACCCCGACCCCCAACCTCCTTCTGAGCACAGAGAGGAGGGGAGGTCATTCTCCCAGACCCCTGTTTGAATCATGGTTACACACATGATACATCTTGCCCTAATCCTGCTAAACACTGCTGGGTCATTATAATGCAGTTATAATGACACAGCAGTATAACTCAGTAATAACACATTTAATACACACACACAGTAATGTTTTCAACTGGCAAAGCATGCTGGGAAATCCCTGCCCCCCTTAACATGGCCCCGACGTTACAATACATTATATAAACAATTCATTAAGTGCAGAATGGGGGAGGTTGAGATCAAATATAAAAGATATAAAAATAAGCTTACTAATATAATGAGGACCTGTAAGAAAGAATATTACAACAGAATATTAGAGGATAATAAAAATAACTTAAGAGGAATATGGCAAGTACTCAATGGGATTATTAGTAATCGACCTAAGAATGCTAATTATCCAGAATATTTTATTGAAAATGGCAATTTGATAAATAATATGGAGGATGTGGTCAGTGGTTTCAATAAATTTTTTGTAAACGTTGGTCCTGAATTAGCAAAATCAATAGTGACACCAGAAACAAACAACAGTGGTTCTGTAAATGAAATAGAAGATAGAAATCCAAACACAATCTTTCTGGGTGCAGTTACTGAAAAGGAAATTATCGAGACTGTGAGTAAATTTAAGAACAAAAAATCAACGGACTGGAATGAAATTGACATGACAATAGTGAAAAAAGTAATTGAAGGAATTGTTAAGCCACTCACCCACATCTATAACTTGTCATTTCAAACTGGTAAATTTCCAAACAAAATGAAAATAGCAAAAGTAATACCTCTATACAAAACAGGAGACAGTCATTGTTTCACAAATTACAGGCCAGTCTCTTTACTCTCACAATTCTCCAAAATACTTGAAAAAATGAGAGTCTGTTGGATCGTTCTTAGTCTGGCCCTTCACCCAGGACCGGTTTGTCTTGGGAGACCCTATCAGAGGCAAATTGCCCCGGACAACATAGCTCCTGGGATCAATGGGGCACGCAAACCCCCCCACCAAGATAAGGTGACGATCCATGAGGGGGTAACTGGTCCTGGGTGAAGGGCCAGACTAAGAACGATCCAACAGACTCTCATGATAAATTGTATATCAAGGATTCAGTGTACCCCGCCCGGTATGGGGTTACCGGGGCCCCACCCTGGAGCCAGGCCTGGGGGAGGGGCTCAAAGGCTAGCGTCTGGTGGCCGGGTTTCCACCCATGGGACCCGGCCGGGCTCAGCCCGCAGGAGTTACATGGGTCCGCCCTCCAGTGGGTTCACCACCTGCAGGAGGGATCATGGGGGTCCGGTGCTATGTGGATTAGGTGGCGGTCAAAGGCGGAGACCTTGGCGGACTGATACCAAGCTTTCTAAACTGGCTTTTGGTATGTGGAATGTCACATCTCTGGTGGGGAAGGAGCCTGAGCTGGTGTATGAGGTTGAGCGATACCGGCTAGATATAGTCGGCCTCTCCTCAACACACAGCTCCGGTTCCGGAACCAGTCTCCTGGAGAGGGGCTGGAGCTTGGCCTTTTCTGGAGTTGCCCCGGGCGAGAGGCGACGAGCAGGGGTGGGTATTCTTGTATTGCCCCACCTTGCTGCCTCTATATTGGAGTTTTCCCCGGTGGACGAAAGGGTTGCTTCCCTGCGCCTTCGGGTTGGGAAACGGGTCCTGACCATCATTTGTGCCTATGCACCAAATGATGTTTCAGAGTACCCACCCTTTTTGGAGTCTGTGACTGGGGTGCTGGAGGGTGCTCCTCCTGGAGACTCCATTGTCCTACTGGGGGACTTCAATGCGCACGTGGGCAACGACAGTGAAACCTGGAGGGGGGTGATTGGGAGGAACGGCTTGCCCGATCTGAACCCCAGTGGTGTTCAGTTATTGGACTTCTGTGCTAACCACAGTCTGTCCATAACGAACACCATGTTCAAGCATAAGGGTGTCCATATGTGCACGTGGCACCAGGACACCCTAGGTCACAGGTCGATGATCGATTTTGTTATCGTATCATCAGACCTGCGACCATATGTCTTGGACACCCGAGTAAAGAGAGGTGCAGAGCTGTCAACTGATCACCACCTGGTGGTGAGTTGGATCCGATGGCAGGGGAGGAAGCCATTCAGACCTGGTAGACCAAAACGTATAGTGAGAGTGTGCTGGGAACATCTGGCTGAGGCCCCTGTCCGGGAGGTCTTCAACTCCCACCTCCGGAAGAACTTCAACCACATTCCAAGGGAGTCTGGAGACATGGAGTCTGAATGGGCCATGTTCTCCACCTCTGTTGTTGAAGCGGCGGCCCAGAGCTGCGGCCGCAAGGTGGTCGGTGCATCTCGTGGTGGCAACCCCCGAACCAAGTGGCGGACACCAGTGGTGAGGGGGGCCATTAAGCTGAAGAAGGAGTCCTATCAAGCTTGGTTGGCTTGTGGGACTCCCGAAGCAGCTGAGGTGTACCGGCAGGCCAAGCGGAGTGCAGCTCTGGTGGTTGCTGAAGCAAAAACCCGGGTATCAGGTTCAGGTTCAGGTTCAGGTTCAGGTTACTTTATTTGTACCCGTAGGTAGATTTGTTTTGCAGTTGGTGACATCCATATTTACAAGCCACTAATTACATTCAATAGACACAAACACAGGCACACATCTTACAAAATAGGTAAATATAAAATATGTACAATATAATTTTTATAGCTTGTTCAACTTCTACGGAGAAAGCTCAATCCTACGGAGAAAGCTCATTTCAGCCGCTTGTATCCGCAATCTCGTTCTTTCGGTCATTACCCAAAGCTCGTGACCATAGGTGAGAGTAGGAACGTAGATTGACTGGTAAATCGACAGCTTTGCCTTAGAACTAAGCTCCCTCTTCACCACAACAGACCGGTACAACGTCCGCATCACTGCAGATGCTGCTCCAATCCGTCTGTCGATCTCTCGCTCCATTTTCCCCTCACTCGTGAACAAGACCCCAAGATACTTAAACTCCTTCACTTGGGGCAGGAGCCTGTCCCCAACCCGGAGAGGACAATCCACCTTTTTCCGGCTGAGGACCATGGACTCGGACTTGGAGGTGCTGATTCTCATCCCAGCCGCTTCACACTCAGCGGAAAACCGTCCCAGCAAGAGCTGTAGGTCTCTCACCCTCAGAGATAGGGTGAGGAGCTCAGTCATCCGGGAGAGGCTCAGAGTAGAACCGCTGCTCCTCCACATTGAAAGGAGTCAGTTGAGGTGGTATGGGCATCTGATTAGGATGCCTCCTGGACGCCTCCCACTTGAGGTGTTTCGGGCACGTCCCACTGGGAGGAGACCCCGGGGCAGACCCAGGACTCGGTGGAGAGACTATGTCTCCCAGCTGGTCTGGGAACGCCTTGGTATCCCCTCTGAAGAGCTGGAGCAGGTGGCTGGGGAGAGGGAAGTCTGGGCTTCTCTGCTTGAACTGCTGCCTCCGCGACCCGGACCTCCGGAAAAGCGGTAGAAGATGGATGGATGGATGGATGGATGTTCAACTCTTTGACAGCAGCAGGGACAAAGCTGTTTTTGTAGCGCTGGGTTCTACTTTTTGGGACAGCAAACCTCCGTCTGGAGGGAAGAAGCTGAAAGTTGCAGTGCAAAGGGTGGGAGTCATCATTTAAAATCGAGTCAGCCATCCTCTGTACTTGTCTGGTGTACAGGGATGTCAGGCTCAGCTGTGACTCACCAAGCAAACGACTGGACCATCTGACTACCTGATCCAAGGATTTCCTCTGTTTCAGTTTTATCTGACCAAACCATGACATTAAAGAAAAGGATAAAACAGATTCAATAAAAGCCCGATAGAACATAGTCATTATGGTTCAGTCAATTTGGAAGCGTGCAAGTTTCCTCAAACAATGCAAATTTTGCTGACCCTTTTTGCACACCCTTTCACAGTTCACCTCAAAGTTCAATCCACTATCAATAATTGTCCCAAGATATTTGTACGATTGTACACATTCGGTGGTCTGGCCTTTTAGTATGGTGACTTTGTGCCTGGGAGTTTTCCTCCTAAAGTCAATAATCATGTCTTTCGTTTTTGTTGTATTCAGCTGCAGGTAGGAATCCTCACACCAGTGAACAAAGTCATCAACTACTGGGCCGTGGCCACTCTCACCATCCTGGAGGAGACTGACAATGACTGAGTCATCAGCATACTTTATAATGTGTCTGTTGTCATGTCTGCTCCGACACATGTTTGTGTACAGGATGAAGAGTAGTGGTGACAACACACACCCCTGAGGAGAGCCAGTAGAAGAGCACTTTAGGTCAGACAATGTGCCATTGACCCTTACTCTCTGCGTCCTGTTGGTTAAGAAATCCAGAATCCAACCCACCAGATTATTGCTTAAATCAAATTGTTGCAGGAGCCTTTCAACTAAAATATGAGGTTGGATTGTATTAAAGGCAGAAGAAAAGTCCACAAATAAAAGCCTGGCGTGTGTCCCATTAAAATCCAGATGTTTAAAAAGCATGTCAAACAGAGTGACAGTGGCACCCTCCACTCCTCTGTGAGGCCTATAGGCAAACTGCAGAGGATCCAATGCATGTTCAGTCTGCCTTAGGACCTCACGTCTGACCAGTTTTTCAAAAATTTTCATTAAAATTGAAGTCAAAGCAACTGGTCTAAAGTCGTTTACCGTTTTAGGACAGCTGGATTTTGGAACGGGAACAACCACGGCATCTTTCCAGATCTTAGGCACATGTTGTGTCTGTAAGGACTTATTGAAAATATAATGAAATATAGGACTCAGTTCATGTGCACAGGACTTTACCAGGCATCCACATATATTATCAGGGCCCTGACTTTTGTTCACTTTTACAGCGCGGAACTCCCTTTTAACATCCTGCATCTCAATATTAAAGTGCTGGTTGTCTTTGAGTTTCTGTTTCAAATCTTGGATTTCTGTGCTAAAATCAAAGGAGTCAAAACGACCATAAAAACAATTAAGAGCATTAGCCAGCTCTGTGTCTGAACTAAAACCATCTAAAAACACCCGATTACTGCGCTCTGTGCTCTGAAGGCCTGCAATAGTTTTCATACTGGCCCAGGCCGAACCAAGTTTATTTGCTGCCATCTTGCTTTCCAACTCTGATTTATAATTCTGTTTTGCTCTTAAAATTTCGGCGTTCAGCTCCTTAGTGGCAACCTGTAGCGCAGAAACAGACCCCTGTTTAAAGGCAAGAGCTTTCCTCTGTAAGCAGGATTTAACTGATTTAGTAACCCATGGTTTGTTGTTGGGGTATATTTTGACACGTTTACGTGGAACAAACTTATTTTGACAGTAAGCCATGTATGAGCATGTGAGCTCAGCCAGAGAGTCCAAATCATCCCCGCAGGCCATTATAAACATCTTCCAGTCTGTACAGTCAAAGCATTCCTGGAGGCTGTGCTCTGAATCTTCTGTCCACACATCAATGTCTCTCATCTCCACCTTGCCTCTTCTGAGAGCAGTTTTATATGTGGGCAGCAAATGAACACAGTTGTGATCTGAGGATCCTAAAGGAGTGATTTATAGGCCCTCTCTATGGATCCATAGCACAGGTCCAATGTCTTTTTCCGCCTGGTTGGGCAGGAGACATACTGATGAAAGTTTTTAAGTGTCTTCTTTAAAGAAACATGGTTAAAATCCCCAAGAATGAAGTTTGGCGCCTCTGGAGAAATTGACTGCAGCCGCTGCACCACATCAGAGATGGTGCTGGAGACGGAGTCAGCGTCTGCCCTCGGATGAATGTACACAACTGTGATGAAAAGTTGGGGAAACTCTCGAGGCAAATAAAAGGGGCGTAGTGACACAGACAGCAGCTCCACATGGGGTGTACAGATGCGCTCTCTGACCGTGACAGATGTGCAGTACTGCTTATTAATGTATAAACATACTCCGCCCCCCTGACGCTTCCCAGTTACCTCTTCCTGCCGATCCGAGTGCAGCGGAGCTCCAAAGCCGTCAGTCCACAGGTCTGCATCCCGATCATGCGCAGTAAGCCAAGATTCAGTGAAAGCCATGACGCAGCAGTTCTTAAAATCCTTCTGGTAACGTACATTGCCTTGAATTTCCTCCACCTTGTTTCTCACAGACTGTGCATTCCCAAAAATGATCGAAGGAAGAGGAATGTTACCAAACTGACGTCTCCTAAGGCGCAATTTCACACCTCCACGTCTTCCACGCTTCCTCCTGCCGCTTCTTTTTTCACCGCTGTGTCCGTCTCTCAAAATAAAGTCCGGCAGCTGAAATTTGGGCGCAATCAGAGACTCTGCACCAGCTGTGTTAAAGCGCAGCAACACGTCCCTGGAATATTGTATTCTGCCCGCTATTCTGCTCGCCATGGAGCCGAACGCGTTTACCTCAGAGACAAAGAGCCAGAACACAGAAAGCAGCAGTGCGAGATATGAGAGGAAATCCATGTTGCAGATACCAGGGAGCTGTTCGCCATATATTCCACAAACGCTCCAGGGCAGAAACGACACAGAGGATTTTCTAAAAACGTAAAAAAGTACAAAAAACACACACACGCACACACGCACTATATCACCAAGCTGCTGGTCGCTGCGTGCGCATGCGCCCAGTTTGGGAATGGGAGGAGTTCGGTGAGGCCATGGAACAAGACTTTCGGTCGGCTTCAAAGAGATTCTGGCAAACTGTTCGGCGGCTCAGGAGGGGAAAGCAGCTCCCCGTCCACACTGTGTATGGTGCGGATGGGACACTGTTGACTTCAACTGGGGATATCGTCGGGCGGTGGAAGGAATACTTCGAGGATCTCTTCAATCCCACTGATACGCCTTCCACAGAGGAAGCAGGGTTTGGGGACGAGGGGGATGACTCGCCTATCACAGGGGCTGAGGTCGCCAAGGTGGTTAAAAATCTCCTTGGTGGCCGGGTCCCGGGGGTGGACGAGATTCGCCCTGAGTACCTCAAGGCCCTGGATGTTGTTGGGTTGTCTTGGTTGACACGCCTCTGCAACATTGCGTGGAGGTCGGGGGCAGTGCCTTTGGCATGGCAAACCGGGGTGGTGGTTCCTCTCTTCAAAAAAGGGGACCGGAGGGTGTGCTCCAACTTTAGAGGGCTCACACTCCTCAGCCTCCCTGGGAAGGTCTATGCCAAGGTACTGGAGAGGAGAGTCCGGCCGTTGGTCGAACCTCGGATTCAGGAGGAGCAATGTGGTTTTCGTCCTGGCCGTGGCACATCGGACCAGCTCTTTACCCTCTCGAGAATTCTTGAGGGTTCATGGGAGTTTGCCCAACCAGTTTACATGTGTTTTGTGGACTTGGAGAAGGCATTTGACCGCGTCCCTCGTGGATTTTTGCGGGGGGTGCTTCGGGAGTATGGGGTATCGGGCTTGTTGTTACGAGCTATTCGGTCACTGTACGACCGTTGTCAGAGTTTAGTTCGTATTGCCAACACTCGGTCGGAGTCATTCCCAGTGAGAGTTGGACTGCGCCAGGGCTGCCCTTTGTCACCGATCCTGTTCATAATTTTTATGGACAGGATTTCTAGGCGCAGCCAGGGAATGGAGGGTGTCATGCTTGGTGACCACAGGATCTCATCTCTGTTAATTGCAGATGATGTTGTCCTGTTGGCTTCATCCAGCAATGACCTACAGCTCTTGCTGGGACGGTTTGCCGCTGAGTGTGAAGCAGCTGGGATGAGAATCAACACCTCCAAGTCCGAGTCCATGGTCCTCAGCCGGAAAAAGGTGGATTGTCCTCTCCGGGTTGGGGACAGGCTCCTGCCCCAAGTGGAGGAGTTTAAGTATCTTGGGGTCTTGTTTACGAGTGAGGGGAAAATGGAGCGAGAGATCGACAGACGGATTGGAGCAGCATCTGCAGTGATGCGAACGTTGTACCGGTCTGTTGTGGTGAAGAGGGAGCTTAGTTCTAAGGCAAAGCTGTCGATTTATCAGTCAATCTACGTTCCTACTCTCACCTATGGTCACGAGCTTTGGGTAATGACCGAAAGAACGAGATCGCGGATACAAGCGGCTGAAATGAGCTTTCTCCGTAGGATTGCTGGACTCACCCTCAGAGATAGGGTGAGGAGCTCAGTCATCCGGGAGAGGCTCAGAGTAGAACCGCTGCTCCTCCACATTGAAAGGAGTCAGTTGAGGTGGTATGGGCATCTGTTTAGGATGCCTCCTGGACGCCTCCCACTTGAGGTGTTTCAGGCACGTCCCACTGGGAGGAGACCCCGGGGCAGACCCAGGACTCAGTGGAGAGACTATGTCTCCCAGCTGGTCTGGGAACGCCTTGGTATCCCCTCTGAAGAGCTGGAGCAGGTGGCTGGGGAGAGGGAAGTCTGGGCTTCTCTGCTTGAACTGCTGCCTCCGCGACCCGGACCTCCGGAAAAGCGGTAGAAGATGGATGGATGGATGGATGGACTTGAAAAAATCTTCACTAAGAGACTGGATGATTTCATTGAAAAGCACAACCTCCTTACAGACAGCCAGTATGGTTTTAGAGCAGATAAATCTACATCTTTGGCACTGATCAAACTTATAGAAGAAATTACTAGTTGTATAGATAAAAAAAAAATTGCTGTAGGAGTATTTATAGATTTAAGGCGCCAGAGATCCGTCCTCGCCCCTTCTCCTATTAGTAAAAGCAGTTCCGCCGGGCTTCGAGACTAAACCACACGGGCAGGCTAGGAGTTGGACTTAGTTGTCAGAGGCTTTTCGAGACGCACGCCGTAAGGAGCATTTTATGAGCACTGGGAGCTTAACCCCAGTGCCGCTCCTGGCTATGACAACCTTGGAACCTGTATGGCCTGCACACTATTGATATAGCTAACACCAGTCCAGTGAGTAATGTTCCCCCTTGGCTGTTTCCAGGAATAGAAGTAGACGCTAGTCTGTTAATGAGGAAAAAGGATTGGCATATGAGTGAAGTTGGTGTTAAAACAAGCATTTACCTCAGAAACAACTACTATAACTTCTTACAGCTCTATACTGACGGTTCAAAGAATAAAGAGGGCTCTGTTGGAGTATACATCCCAGAATTTAAAGTGACCATTGCAAAAAGACTCTCCAACAATATATCCGTGTTTACAGCAGAGATGGTGGCAATAATTATTGCTTTGCAGTGGGTGGAGGAGGTCAGACCGGACCGGGTGGTGGTGTGCACGGACTCACTTGCAGCGCTAAAAACCATACAGACACTAAAATCTACAAGGGAAGACTTGGTGATTGAGCTATATCACAGTTTATTTAGAGTACACAGGGGAGGTGGAGAAGTTCAGTTTTGTTGGGTTCCTGCACATGAAGGGCTGAAAGGGAATGACTGCGCAGACAAATTAGCAAAAAGTGCTCTTGGAAAAGACATAACTATACCATTATCTCTTGGAAAAGGTGAAGGGAAAGCAGTAATCAAGAAAAAACGAACTGAGCTATGGCAAATAAGATGGGATGAAGATCATAAAGGTAGATCGTATTGCAAAATACAAAAATCTATTGCAATAAAGAATTTCATAACAACCAGTTGAAGGGAAGACATCATTATGGCAAGACTCAGACTGGATCACATAGGTTTAAACGGCACTTTATTCACCATGGGGAAAAATGAAAGTCACAAATGTAGAGAATGTCGAGTAAAAGAAAATGTCGAGCACATTTATTACACTGTCACAAATACGGAAATGAAAGACAAATAATGGAAAATGAAGTTTGAGAGGCCGGTAAGGAATGGGATTTAACTGGGATTCTGGGAACAGATGGAGATGGAGAGGCAATAAGAATCACGAGAAGAGCTCTTTTCTCTTTTTTAATAACACAGGATTACGTCATAGAATTTAGGGGTCGGGCTCAGATGATATAATGTTACACACTCTTGTACAGTAGGTGGCGGTATGCACCTCTCAGTTGTTTGCTATCCACCAGTAACCGAGAGAAGAAGAAGAAGAAGATGCCGTCATACAGACAAAAGGTTGATGTGATGCCATCATATGCACAATAGGACACAGCACTTTAAAGCACACCCATTCAGAGCCTTTGATGGTCATTTTGCATTCACTGGCAGCCATATTACTTAAACAAAGAGGTTCCACACTCCACCACGAAACCGAGAAATGCTAGAAGATCCTCCACCCTGGTCCTGTAGCCGGAGACTGCTCTGCGTTTAAAGATGCTTGTGTCCTCTGTACAGTTGGTGGTGGTATGCACTTTTCAGATATTTGCTATCCGCCAGTAACCGAGAGAAGAAGAAGACTGGAAGCACTTCAGGCAGCTGTGGAAGGTTGCATTATTCCACCTCTTGTTCAGTATTACAGGTGAGTCCTGGATTTTTATGGCTATTTTTGTGCCACACAGAAGTTTGATGAGGGAGTTGACTGTCCTGCGCATCTCGGAGGGAGAAAAACACCTCGTGGGTAAAACTAGTACTATCCCGGGTGTTTGAAGTAGGCAGTGTTTGAGATTAATGGGCTGTTAAGTTTAGTAAGTGTCATTTAAAGACAAAAACACGATTACAAGTTCCGTGTATGATGGTGCGACCCCGGGCCGCCATAGAAACGGTCCACGGTAAACGCTGCCATAGAAACGGTCCACGGTAAACGCTGCCATAGAAACGGTCCGTGGCAAACGCTGAGGAGCATAGGTGGAGATAATTGGTCAATTGCACAGTCGCAACCTACAGTCGGGTTAATTTACATTCGCTGGCAGCCATATTAATCAAACATTAACTAGTGAAGTAACATTGTTTAAACTGTATATAGTTGATCTTAATTTTTTTAAAATATTAATTGAACTTAAATTTGTGCCACCAGAAAAGGACAATAATGTTGCGCTCATCACGTCCGGATGAGCGTCAGCCACCACATCCCCGCTGAGGGTTGTGAGCTCATTGTGCTTTAATCAAGGCATGGATAGTTTGCCAACTCCACCCTCTAATGCCAACTTTTTGGGAGAAATCACAAATAATTTGACAGAGGTGATTCCATTCTGTTTGAAATGTCTGCTCATACCCTCCTCTGAATTTAACCAAAATAGCCTAAAAAATTATATAAGCAGAGTAAACTGAAAGCAGTACTGGAACCATTAAGAGTAAAAACATTGTTTTGCTCTATTTTTCACTGTAAACAACCCCCCCACACACACACACACACAAACACATTCATTCATCATCACTCCATAAATTCAGGAAATCATTACTCTATAATAAATAATGATAATAATATAATAATAATAAATTCAAGAATTCAAGAAATCTGTGTCACAATCATAGGACGTCATAGGATGGCCTGTGATGTGCCTATGATGTCCCTATGCCTTGACGTCTTAGCACAGCCTATGATGCACCTATGATGTCCTTATGATGTCTACATCATAGCACAGCCTATGATGTGCCTATGATGTCCCTATGCCTTGATGTTTTTATGATGTCATATAGACCATCAGGACTCATGATGCCTTTATGATATCATATAGACCTAAAGACCATCAGGAGGGGTGATGCCATCATATAGACAAAAGGATGATGCCTTTATGATGTCATATAGACCATCAGGACTCACGATGATGTCATACAGACAAAAGGACGATGCTTTCGTCCCAGCCTGGGGGCTGGAAAAGAGCAGCTAGGGGAGCACCAAGACTTAGAAGCGAGTCAGATGACATTGATGTGGGAGGAAGTAACAATGCGAAGAAAACACAAACTAGCCTGAGTTTTGGACATAACTACAGTATGTCCAAAACTCAGCCGCCCGCCCACTTACTCACTCCCGCTCCAGAGACCACATCACTCCTCTCCTCCGTCAGTTCCACTGGCTCCCCATTCAACAGCGCATCAACTTCAAGATCCTCCTCATCACCTCTAAAGCTCTCCATAACCTCGCCCCCTCATACCTAACGGACCTTCTGTCTCGTCATTCTCCCACTAGTCTCCTCCGCTCTGCTGACGCTCACCTTCTTAATTTACCTATAAAAACTGACTGCCTCTTCTACCTATGTGTACCTATGTGTATGTGTTTACCCGTTCTCTGTGTTTGTCCCTATGCTGCTTTGTAAAGCGTCTTTGACTATTTAGAAAAGCGCTATATAAGACTGATGTATTATTATTATTATTATTAGCCAAAATGGATGGCAGTTTGAGGATGTAGGGAATGACTGCAAGGTTGTCATTGAGGTCAATCAGGGTGGGGGAGGGGACACTATCACCCGGTTAAGCTAACAAAAGCAATTGAGAAAGAAATTGGGAGAGTTAAGTTTGCAAAGTTCTTGAAGAATAACTGGCTGTTAATTCATGCCACAAGTAAACAGCAGCAACAGAAAATACTGACAATGACATGTCTAAATGGAGAACAAATGAAGGCGCATGTTCCTGCCGTGACAGCTAACTTGAGGGGAGTTATATCAGGTGTCCCTTTAAGAATGTCTATGGAAGAAGTGAAAAACGAGATCCAAGGAGGAAAGGTGAAGGATGTGAAAACGCTACAGAGGAAAAAATAAGGCTTGCTGAAGGACACACAGTCTGTCATAATTGAGTTTGAGGAAACACTCCCCAAATTAGTCCTAATAGGATACATGTATTTCAGTGTCAGAGAAAACATCCCAAAGCCACTCAGGTGCTACAAATATCAAAGGATGGGTCACACTGCTCAGCAATGTAGGGGAAAGCTAAGATGTGCTAGATGTGGAGGGGAGCATGAATATGGTAAATGTGACATGGGCGTCAAAGTAAAGTGTTACAACTGCGGGGGTGAGCACAGTGCTGCATATGGAGGATGTGTTGTGCAGAGGGAAGCTAGAAAAGTCCAGGAAATAAGAATAACTTAAGAAAATCTCATATGCAGGAGCTCTACAGACAGAGAGGCAGCAACAGTCAGAAACACAGCAGGCCTTCCTCAAAGAAGTTCAGTTCAAATGGAGGCCCAGCAATCAATGGGTCCCACACAAGCACAGGATCGTGCAGCTGCAAGGAATGTTTGTGTTCACAAATGCAAAATGGATGGTGACACATTGATAGTTAAGAGGACAAACTTTATAGCTTTTATCTGCCACACCATGAATGTTGCTGCACAGCTACAGAAGAAAAGTGACAGAATCAAAACCATTGTGAAAGCAGCAGAAAGCTTCCTAGAGGTGAAAGATATCACAGCTGACCAGATTCATGCTTTATTGAAAGGTGAAACTGGGAAGACTGCACATGCTGAAACAAGACCTTAATTATGGTACTACACATACTACAGTGGAATGTGAAGAGTCTTATAGCAAACGGACAAGAACTCAAGAAGCATCTTTACAAACTAGAAGTTGTTCCACAGGTAGTGTGTGTACAGGAGACAGGGCTTCAACCTCACTTAGATTTTGTTATTCCAATATGCAGTTCAGTTAGGATAGAATTAACACTGTAAATGGAGGAGGATGTGCCACTTTCATTAAAGATGGCCTGGTGTATAGGTCGATTCCCTCCCCTGAGGATATAGAATGTAATATTATTGAAATATGTAGGCCAAATGGACAAGTAATATTCAGTTGATTAATTATTTCAACCCATGTAGGAAGTTAACAGCAGATATTTTCAGTGCTATGGCAGGGGAAGGGCAGATGAAAGAGGTATGGTGTGGAGACTTTAATGCCCACAATAGCTTGTTGGAAAGCACACATACAAATAACAATGGAAATATTGTGGAAGAGATGTTAGATGAAAGATCGTTAATTTGTCTAAACAGTTAATTTGTCTAAACAGTGGTAAAGGTACCAGGGTAGATGTGCATAAGGGCACATTCTCATGTATTGACCTGACTCTGATTTCTGATTATTTAGTGAGCACCTGTGAATGGACGGTTATGAACAGGACAACTATAGGAAGTGATCACTTCCCAACACTTAAAGTCATTAAAACTGAAGTATGTATACAAGAGGGAAGATGTTTTATAAGATGGTGTTTTGACAAGGCAGATTGGGAAAAATTTAGGCAATACTGTGTTCATTTGTGTCATTTGGTAACATTAGAAGGTGGCATCGAAGAGTGTTCCAGGCAGGTAATCAATCATATTCTGAATGCTGCAATAGCAAGTATACCTAAGAAAACAACACAGGGTAGGAAGAAAGTTGTACCCTGGTGGAATGAGGAATGTAGTATTGCAATAAAAGAGGGAAACAGGCATTCAGAGAGCTGAGGAAGAATACGACTAGTGAAAACTTATAAAGTATAAATAGTATAAAAAGAAAAGGGCAGTAGCTTGGAGGATTATTAAAAACAGGGAAAGGTCAACGGAGAGAATCTTGTTCCACCCTTGGTAGGAAAACAGAACTAGGTGATGTCTGGAGTATGTTTAAAAAAATGAGTGGGAAAAGGGTATCGGTTCAAATTCCAGCTTTAGTGGATGGGGACAATGGCTGTATCAGACAAAGAAAAGGCAGAAGTCCTAGGTAGAGCATTTGCAACAGTGCATAGAGGAGACTGTCTTGGTGAGAGTCATAGACAGCAAAGGCAGCATAAACTCAGAAAAAATGCAAACTTAAAAAATGATGTGAAAGAGGACATGACTGTGTTAGACCTCGAGCTCACAATGTCAAAACTTAAGAGAGCTTTAGATAGATAGATAGATAGATAGATAGATAGATAGATAGATACTTTATTTCAAACAAAAAAGTATAACAAAAACAAAACAAATGACAAATGCAATAAAGTAACAGTATACACTGTTCGAAAGGGAGAAGGAAGAAGTGAACACTTAATTCCATCTCCTCTTTTCCATAAATACACCCATGTGAATTATATACAACCACCTTTAAGACCCCAAGTAAACAATTTACTGTATTTTTTACAAATCAACATTAACACCCATCCATCCTAACATACATTGATGTCCATACATCAAAACCAGCCTCAAACAACACAGATATACACAGTGCTGTCCCACCCACCATTCCATAGTGTCCCAGAGTGAGGTTAATGAATCGTACATATAAATACTACCCTTCTAACATATATCCTTTCAGCAAATAATGTTTATACCTCTTTTTGAATTGATTTCTGTTTGTACATAGTTTCAGTTCCGGCTCCAGACTGTTCCACAAATCCACCCCACAGACAGATATGCACATACTTTTCTTGGTTGTTCGTATCTTGGGTTTTGTAAAGTTTAAGTCTCCTCTCAAATTATGATCATTGTCTCTTTTTTAAAATATTTTTTGTATATTAGTTGGGAGTTGATTATTAATTGCCCTGTACATTACTTGTGCTGTCTTAAATTTAACTAAATCGATGAACTTTATGACATGTGACTTTAAAAACAACGAATTGGTATGGTCTCTATATCCTACATTATTTATTATCCTTATAGCTCTTTTTTGTAATGAGCATATTGACTGTAGGTTGGTTTTGTAGGTGTTTCCCCAGACTTCTACACAGTAGTTAAGATAAGGTAAAAACAGTGAATTGTACAGTAAGACCAATGATTTATAGTCCAAGATGTTTCTTGTCTTCCCCAGTATGCCTATACATTTTGCCAACTTGGCCCGGATGTGACTGATGTGAGGTTTCCAGCAGATTTTATTGTCTAGCATCACCCCCAGAAACTTATTTTCCTGTACTGTTTCTATTCTGGTATCATCTATCGTTACCATTATTTCATGATTTATTTTATAATTTCCAAATAACATAATCTTTGTTTTTTTAGATTTAGAGATAATTTATTTTTGTTGAACCACTGCGTTAACTTTTTCATTTCAGTTGTGACCACCTCTAAAACCTGCTGCAAATTCTCACCAGTGCAAAGAATATTTGTGTCATCCGCAAACAAAATAAATTTCAGAATTTTTGATACTTGGCATATGTCATTTATATACAAAATAAAGAGTTTGGGTCCCAAAACTGACCCCTGGGGCACACCACAGGTGATGTCCATGAAGGGTGATTTGTGCTCACCAATTTGTACAAATTGTTGTCTGTTACTTAAATAACTTTCCACCCAACTCAGTCCTACCCCTCTTATCCCATACCTTTCCAGTTTCCTTAGTAGTATTCTGTGGTCAATGGTGTCAAAAGCTTTCTTTAAATCTATAAATACTCCTACAGCAACCTTTTTTTTTTTATCTATACAACTAGTAATTTCTTCTATAAGTTCAATCAGTGCCAAAGATGTAGATTTATCTGCTCTAAAACCATACTGGCTATCTGTAAGGAGGTTGTGTTTTTCAATGAAATCATCCAGTCTCTTAGTGAAGATTTTTTCAAGTATTTTGGAGAATTGTGAGAGTAAAGAGACTGGCCTGTAATTTATAAAACAATGACTGTCTCCTGTTTTGTATAGAGGTATTACTTTTGCTATTTTCATTTTGTCTGGAAATGTACCAGTTTGAAATGACAAGATACAGATGTGGGTGAGTGGCTTAACAATTCCTTCAATTACTTTTTTCACTATTGTCATGTCAATTTCATTCCAGTCCGTTGATTTTTTGTTCTTAAATTTACTCACAGTCTCGATAATTTCCTTTTCAGTAACTGCACCCAAAAAGATTGTGTTTGGATTTCTATCTTCTATTTCATTCACAGAACCACTGTTGTTTGTTTCTGGTGTCACTATTGATTTTGATAATTCAGGACCAACGTTTACAAAAAATTTATTGAAACCACTGACCGCATCCTCCATATTATTTATCAACTTGCCATTTTCAATAAAATATTCTGGATAATTAGCATTCTTAGGTCGATTACTAATAATCCCATTGAGTACTTGCCATATTCCTCTTAAGTTATTTTTGTTATCCTCTAATATTCTGTTGTAATATTCTTTCTTACAGGTCCTCATTATATTAGTAAGCTTATTTGTATATCTTTTATATTTGATCTCAGCTTCCACTGTTCTGCATTTAATGAATTGTTTATATAATGTATTCTTCTTTTTACATGCATTTATTAACCCCTTGGTGACCCAAGGATTTTTTTTTTTTTTGTTGTCTGTCACTGTATTGTTTTATAGGACAGTTTTTATTGTACAATGATTGAAATATTTGTAAAAAATTATCATATGCTTTATTTATGTCATTTTCATCATAAACTATCTTCCAATCTTGTATTAATAATTCCTTTGTCAGTAAATACATTGATTCTTCGGTTCTTAATTCTTTTATATTTAATATTTTTGGTATACTTTTTCTTCCTATTATCACATTGGTAGACAACAAAAATCGGCAGGTGGTCACTGATATCATTCAATAAAAGCCCACTCCTGATATTATTTTCCATAATGTTTGTGAATATGTTATCTATTAGTGTGGCACTGTGTGACGTGATTCTGCTAGGTCCGGTGATTGTTGGATGTAAGCCCACTGTACATTGTGTTGATACATTCTTCTGTCAAACTATGTTGTTTTGAGTTCATCAGATCTATATTGAAATCCCCACAGATGAACTTTGAGTTAGTTTTGCATACATTTTTTCCATCCAGTCCTTAAATAAGTCAATGTTTGATCCAGGTGTTCTATATACACAGCTCACTACTACATTCTTCACATTGTCCAGACAGATTTCTATTGTAATACATTCAAATAAATCATCCACAGTTACTGACAGATTTTCAACAACCTTGTATTTCAAGCTCTTGTCAACATAAATTACAACTCCTCCTCCTTTTTTCACTTTTCTATTTATATAATTTAATTCATAGCCATCCATGGTAAAATCTACTCCTTTCTCTTCACTGAGCCACGTCTCTGATATTGCCACAATATTGAACGGCTCTTTAAACTGATGTAAATAATCTTTAATGTTATTAAAGTTGGCATAGAGACTTCTGCTGTTGAAGTGGATCATAGAAATATTGAAATCAGATGTGACCATTGTGTTAAACTGATCATCCGTGTAGTAACTACAGTCATTATTGATGGAGCTAAATAAATTATTATCAGGGTCTATGTTATATTCTACGTCCTGTGGGTTGTGATCTGTATATTCAAAAACTTTCAGTTCCTGTTATTCCTGTTTGTTGATCTTTTGTTTCATGTTGTTAAATGTCTTGTAGCAGATGAGTATGTACCTTCAGTGTCCTACAGTTGTCTGATTGTTGCTGTGACTCCAGTTCATAATATTCTTTGATATTTGTCCAGTTCCATAATATTACGGATGTTAATGACCTTGGCTTCTTCAGGTGATCCGTTTAATTTGATGTATATTTTACAGTTTGATGTCCAGGTGTTTTGAATCTTTTTCTGCTTTTTCATGTATCTTGCTTTTCTGGCTATTTCTGCGTTTTCTTTTGTGAGGTGCTCGTTTATGTAAATGTTCGTTCCTTTCAGTTTCCTACCTTGTTTTAACAGCGCAGTCTTGTGTTTTCTGTTCACAAACCTCATGATCACAGCCGGTTTGCCGCCGTTTTTCCTGGGCAGAGGGTGGCAGGTCTCTATGGTGTTGCAGTCCAGCTGGATTCCTTTGGACTGCATGAAGGCCGCCACTTTTTGCTCCGTGGATTCATCTTCCAGCTCACCGAGGCTTCCACTGCTGTCCGCGGCCACCGCTCGCGCGTATGATCAGGGTTTAATGTGGAGCCCCGTGATGATCACGTCGTTCACCCGGGTGTTCTGCTCCAGTTCCGACACTCTGCTCTCCAGATACGCCAGCCTCTTGTCCTTCTCAGCGTTCTGGATCCGCAGTGCTTTCACCTCCTCGATCAGGTCCAGGATGTTTCTTTGCTGCAGCTTAACAGCAGAAATCTCTTCCGCCAAGAAATCCAGCGCTTTTTTTATTTCATTCACCTCCTCAGTCTGCTGAGCTTTCTTGGGACCCATGATCCCGGCTGATGATCGTTGATTGTGATCGTAGGAAAAAAAAAAACACGTGGGAAAAATCCCTTTGTTCTCCCTGAATCAGAATCAGAATCAGAATCAGAAAAAGATTTATTGCCAAGTACATTAACAGATCACTGATAACATACGAGAGAATTTGACTTGACACAGAAAATGAACCTGCATTTCCAGTGACACAGCTGCATCGGGGACGCGCCTGCCAGTAGGATGGTACAGATAAGAAATCATACAATAGGAAGGAGCAAAAAAATCATTGAATTCAGAATATTGACCATAAGTAATCAATATTATGATTACAAAGACAAAAAAAGCCCACGATGCACATTCAAGACCAGAGTTCACAGGACACAAGGAGAGCAGTGAATGTTATCTTGTTGTCAGTTTCTGGGTCAGTGTGGATGTAGTGTTGAAGCAATGTTGTATCAATATGAGCACAAGGACACTTTGGCAGAAGATGTTTTGTCTGGCTGCAGCAATTGTCCTTGGCAATTGTCCCAAGCAGCTACTGTCCAGAGGCCGTGTGCTCATTGTTTTGAAAAACAAAGACTGGGGATTATCAGGAGGATTTTTGTAAGGGAAACTGAGCCAAATAGACTGAACACAGAGAAAGAACTTTATTTTCTTCTGCAGATTCAGTGCTTAATCCTTCATTGCGGGGCTTTGAGTCCGTCGTGGATAGACTTAAGCATAGATGTAATCCACCTTCCGAGACAGTTCTCCATTTGTCGCTATCAAAGTCTCCTCCATTTTTCCAATTTGATGGATGCACCTCGCGTGGCCAGCATTTTGATAGGTTGTATCCATCTTCAGCAATTTGCGGTACACCAGGACAATCCCAGTTCCAATCAGAACGATCCCAGTCACCATTATTACGAAGATATACAAATCTTCAATATCTTCGATAGAGAGATTACTCAGGCACAAGATCCTCCAAACACTTGTCACCCGTAAATAGCCCGCTGGAGCCGTCCCTGCAGGGCAAACAGCTTCCCCCGGAGCACTATTCCTTGTTGAAAAAATAGTGTCAATTGCGTTCAAAGCCCAGCTTATCAATTCCATAATTTCTTTCGATAATCAGCAGTAGACGCAGACAGACAACAGCAAGCTGGGATCCAGTTAGTTAGGGAAGTGGGGAGCTAGAGCAGAGAGAAAAGAGAGAAGCGTCTACTCTCCTTGAAGAGCGGAAGTGAAGCGTGAGGGGCCTGATTGCTTCAAAAGCCATTACAATATTAAGTTATGAGACTGGCAATTTCTTTTTCGCATGAGCAGGTTTATTCTCCAGCGGTAGTAACAAAAACAAAACAAAACAAAAAACAGCTCAAAACGCTAGCTCTAAACTGAGTTTTAAACAGAAACAAACTGGGAGCCTTTACTTGTGCGTCCTCACCTTACAGGAACCGGAAGTGAATCAAGCTTTGCAAAATAGTGGATACACAGCTCCAGGATATGATCAGTTAAGCTATGCTATGTTCCGGCAGTTGCCTATGCAATCAATGCAACTGGTGCTGAAATTGTTTAACAGGATATGGAAGGAGGGGGATAGATAGATAGATGGACGGATGGACGGACGGATGGACGGACGGACGGACGAACAACAGAACGCACACATGACAGACAAGGGGTTTACCCATGGAAAGTAAAAACTAACACGACTATAAAAACCTATGTACATCATAGCTTAATATATGATGACCCGTGTACACACATGAATCATCCCATTGCACAAAGAAGGACTATCAGGAGCAGAGTGAAAATGTGAGGTACCAGTTAGTCTGTAAGGTGCAGTGTGGCAGCATAGCTATGACCAGAATACAACATCATAGTGAGTTATTGTACAGTGAAATTGCATGTGCAGGAAAGATTTCCTGTAGCTGGCTGTTCGACAGCAAAGCTGCAGTAGTCTACTGGAGAAAGTGCTCCGCTGTCTGTCTAGTGTGTGGTGGAGGGGGTGATCGGGATTGTACATGATGGATTGCAGTTTATTTAGTGTCCTCCTTTCCATCACTGTCTCAAAGGTCTCCGGTCTAAGACCAATTCCAGAGCCAGCCCTCTTGATAATCTTATCAAGTCTGTTGGTGTCTCTGGCCCTGATACTGCTACCCCAACAGACAGTAGCAAAGAAGATGGCGCTGGTGACAACGGTCTGGTAGAAAAGCTCCAGCATCCTGCTGCACACATTGAAGGATCTCAGCTTCCTCAGGAAGTAGAGTCTGCTTATCCTCTTCTTGTGTGCAGCATCGGAGTTGGATCTCCAGTCCAACCTGCTGCTGATCCCGACACCAAGATTCCTCAGCCACTCCCCCCCCCCACCCTAATCTGCAGTGGCTGAGAAGGTGTCTTCCTCTTCCTGAAGTCAATCACCATCTCTCTGGTCTTGCTGACATTCAACCTCAGGTGATTCTGCTCCGTCCACTCCACAAATCTGTCTACCACCGCCCTGTACTCCCCCTCCTCTCTTCCTCTTATACACCCCACAACAGCTGAGTCATGAGAGAATTTCTGCAGGTGGCATGACTCAGTGTTGTACTGAAAGTCAGTGGTGTAAAAAGTAAAAAGAAAAGGAGAGAGCACAGTCCCCTGTGGAGCTCCCGTATCACTAGCCACCACTCCAGACAAGACATTGCCCAGCCGGATAAACTGTGGTCTGCCTGTCAGGTAGTCAGTAATCCAAGAGATCACAGAGCTGTCAACCCCCATCACCCGCAGCTTCTCACCCAGCAGCAGTGGCTGGATGGTGTTAAAAGGCACTGGAGAAATAAAAAAAAGTGATTCTCACAGTATCTCCTCCACCATCCAGGTGCAGATGGGCTCGTTGCAGCAGGTAGATGACAGCATCTTCAACTCCTAAATGGGGCTGACATGCAAATTGCAGAGGGTCCAGCCACGTCTTCACCTGCGGCCTCAGGTGGGCTAAGACCAGTCTCTCCAGGACCTTCATCACATGAGATGTGAGGGCAACTGGTCTGTAGTCATTCAGATCCGATGGAGATGACTTCTTGGGGACAGGAACCAGGCAGGATGTCTTCCACAGCACCAGTACTCTCTCCAGTCAGAGGCTCAGGTTGTACAGGTGTTTCAGTACCGGAGCTAGCTGGTTGGCACAGGTCCTCAGGGTCCTTGCGGAGATGCCATCAGGGCCCGTCGCCTTCCGCTGACAGAGTCTCTCCAGCTATTTCTCGACCTGATCTGGAGTCACCGCGAAGTGAGGGAGGGTCCTGGTGCCCCGTGAGGAGGAGGAGGGGGGAGATGGAGAGAGGTTCTGCACAGGAGGGTGGGTGGGGAGGGGTGTGTGGGGGTCTGGTTGTGTTGTTCGGGTGACAAGACTGTGAGTTGAACCTATTAAAGAACAGATTCAGTTCCTCAGCTCTCTCCTGGCTCCCAGATGTCTGCCTGACTCTCCCCTTGCACCCAGTTATTTGTTTCATTCCCACCCACACATCTTTAGCGTTGTTTTGCCTGAGTTTCTCTTCCAACTTCCTCCTATAATTGTCCTTGCACCTCCTCAGCATCTCTCTCAGCTCATGCTGCACTCCCCTGAGCCCTAAAAGCTCTCTTCTTTTTGTTCAGAAGTGCTTTCAGGTCACTGGTGACCCATGGTCTGTCGTTGGAGAAGCAGTGTACAGTCTGAGCTGGCATGGTCATGTCTTCACAGAATCTGATGTATTCTGTGATGCAGTCGGTCATATTGTCTATGTCCACCCCATGTGGTTCACAGAGTATGCTCCAGTCTGTCATCTCGAAGCAGTCTTGTAGTGCATCAGCAGCCTCCTGTGTCCACCTCCTCACAGTCCGTGTATAAGCAGGCTGCCTGGGTTATCAGGTGGGTGGAAAAAGGCTGTAATTTTACCATTTAATAAGCCAGGGAAAGATCCAGCTCATCCAGGCAACTACAGGCCAATAGCATTAATGTCACATTTAGGGAAATGGATGGAGAAGGTGTTAGTTTACAGACTCTCAAATGTATTAGAGCAAAAACAATTAATAAACGACTATCAGAACGATTTTAGAAGAGGAAGATCCACAGTGGATGCTCTAGTTAGGGTAAGTAATGATATTGAAAAGACTCTCAAAATGAAAGAAGTAATGGTTATAGTTTATCTGGATATTGAAAAGGCTTATGACTCACTGTGGCGGGACAGTCTTCTCATGAAATTGAATAACATGGACATTGGTGGTAGGATGTATAATTGGATCATGGATTTTTTTTTAACACATAGGACAATTAGGGTTAAAGTAGGATCAGAAGTTTCTAATGACTTTGAAATAGAAAATGGTGTTCCTCAGGGGAGTGTGATAAGCCCTGTTTTATTCAATATAATGATTAATGACATGTTTGAGGATCAAGAGAGATCCATCAAAACAGCACTATATGCAGATGATGGAGCCATATGGATGAGGGGAAAAAATGAGAAATTGGTGTTCAAAAACATCAGGAAAGCAATGGAGAAAGAGGAAAAGTGGTCATATGACTGGGGATTTAAATTTTCAAACAGTAAAACCTGCTATATGACTTCCACTAAAAAACGCAGAAGTGGTACAGAACCATTAACATTATATAATCAACCAATAGAGAAAGTCAGTGAGTTCAAATATCTAGGATTGTGGTTTGAAAGCACTTTAAAAGCAACACTCGCTACACAAAGTGCTGTACAACAAGAGAACATAAAAGCAGGGCACTAACACAAAGGGCACTAACACAAGAAAAAAAAAAGTAAATAAAAATCCATTTCATTCAGTAAAATCAGTGTCTCATAGTGGGTTTGAAGGCCAGGGAGTAAAAATGTGTTTTAAGACATGTTTTAAAAATGGACAGTGAAGGTGCTTGTCTAATAAGATAAGATAAGATAAGATAAGATAAGCCTTTATTAGTCCCACAACGGGGAAATTCCAGGATTGCAACAGCACAGGGATAGCAGCACTCAGAGCAACAATCAGAAGGCAAGAAAAAAAAACAAGCAAGCAAGAGCAGCTAATATACATATGTACATATTACTATAAAATATATATATACACACACACACACACACAGACACACAGTGCAGAGCATTGTAGCTGGATGGAATAAATATATGAATATATGAACACACAGTGCAGAGCATTGTAGCTAGATGGAATAAATATGTAAATATATAAACACCCACAGTACGGAGCATTGCAGCTAGGTGGAATAAATATGCAAGTATATAAACACACACAGTGCGGAGCAATGTAGCTAGATGGAATAATATGTAGATATATAAAAACACAGTGCAGAGCATTGTAGCTAGATGGAATAAATATGTAAATATATAAACACACACAGTGCAGAGCATTGTTGCTGTGTTTGTTAATATCCAGGGGTTAATCATTCCATAACCTGGGGGCCATGATCGTAAAGGCTCTGTCCCCACTGAGCTTGTGCCTCACCTTTGGTACCTCCAAAAGCAGCTGTTCAGCTGACCTAAGGGACCGGGTGGGAGCGTAGGGTTGCAGAAGCTCAGAGAGGTAAGGTGGGGCAAGACCATTCAAGGATTTAAAAACAAATAAAAGAATTTTAAAATGAACTCTAAAATACACGGGCAGCCAGTGGAGTGAAGCTAAGATGGGTGTGATGTGATCTCTTCCCCTTGTACCTGTTAAAAGACAAGCAGTGGCGTTTTGAACCAGC
Organism: Pholidichthys leucotaenia; assembly: GCA_020510985.1. Lineage (NCBI taxonomy): Eukaryota > Metazoa > Chordata > Actinopteri > Cichliformes > Pholidichthyidae > Pholidichthys > Pholidichthys leucotaenia. The sequence goes on from CM035845.1 coordinate 336,269,192, forward strand.
TGCAGACGGGAAAATGACTGGCTGACACTAGTGTAAAGTGCGTTACAGTAATCCAGCCGAGATGAAATAAAAGCATGGATTACTGTTTCCAAGTGTGGTCTAGAGAGAATGGGTTTTACTTTTGCTAAACGCCTTAGATGAAAGAAGCTGGATTTTACCACAGAACGAATCTGCGTGTCTAATTTAAAATCGTTGTCCATGATAAAACCAAGGTTCCTAGCTGTGGATTTAATGTAAGGAGTAAGGGGGCCCAAGTATACAGGAAGAGACTCACAGGGGCGACTAGGTCCAAACACCATCACTTCGGTCTTCTTATCATTAAATTTTAGGAAGTTTAGGGCCATCCAAGACTTTATGTCTTCAATGCACGCCAGGAGTGAGTTTACTGATGAGACAGCTTTTTGTTTTGAAGGGACATAAATCTGACAGTCATCAGCATACAGGTGGAAAGAGATACCATGCTTTTTAAAAATGGAACCCAGTGGAAGTATGTACAGAGAAAAAAAGCATGGGCCCTAGAATTGACCCCTGTGGGACCCCATAAGGCAGAGGAGCAGAAGAGGATTCAAACCCAGACATGCTAACTTTAAAAGTCCTGTCTGACAGATAGGATCTAAACCAGTTGAGAGCAGTGCCACAAATGCTCACTAGGTGCTGCAAACGGGAAATTAAAACATGATGGTCCACTGTGTCAAAGGCAGCAGTTAAATCAAGCAGCACAAGAACAGCATATTCACCTGAATCACATGCCAAGAGAACATCGTTAAAAATTCTTAACAAGGCTGTCTCTCTGCTATGAAGAGCTTTGAAACCAGATTGAAAAATCTCCAAAATACCGTGTTCATCCAAAAAACATTTCAGCTGCATATAGACAATTTTCTCTAAAATTTTTGAGAGAAATGACAGCTTGGAAATAGGCCTAAAATTTGCCAACATGGTATGATCGAGACCAGGTTTCTTAATCAAGGGCTGTACTACTGCATGTTTAAAATTTGCAGGAACCACACCAGATGACAGGCTGCTGTTCAAGATGGTGAAAACTGACTGCCCTATACTGGGAAGCACCTCTTTAAAAAGTCTAGGAGGGACAGCATCACAGGGAGACCCTGAGGGCTTAATGTGGGTAACCACGTCCTCTAAAAATGACAGAGTCACAGGTTCAAACTGATCAAAAACAGCAGAACAAGGGACAGAGACCGAGGGATCAGAGGCAGGAGGTGAGATGAGAGCCCTGATGGTGGCCACCTTATCAATAAAAAAGTTCATAAAATCATTGCATAACTCAGAGGAGGCTCCAAACAGCCAGTCTGTGGGGTGTTGAGAACAGAGTCAATAGTGTTAAATAAAACACGCTGATTATGACAATGAGATAAAACAATATTAGCAAAATATTTGCTTTTTTCCTGCTTGACAGTATTTTGATACTGACGCCAGCAGTCTTTTAAAATCTGCAGTGACACCTGCAGTTTGTCCTTCTTCCATCTGCGTTCAGCTCTGCGCCACTCCTGTCTGACTGCGCCAGTTCCGTCATTGAACCACGGCTCAGGTTTGGATCGAGGCTGCTTGGTTTTCAGTGGAGCCACAGAGTCCAAGGTGGTTTGGCAGGAGGAGTGAAACCAGGAGCTGAGTTCCTTCACAGATGAGATGGAACCAGGAGGGACACAGAGCTGGTCAAAGGCAGCGGAGAACCGACTGGCAGTGGAAGAGTTAAAAACCCGGCAGCGCTGAGCAGGAGCGCGAGTTTTAGCCGCAGCGCGTGACAGATCAACCTCAAATACTTACAGGCAGATGGTCGGACAACACAGTGTCACAGATTTCTAAATTAACAACAGACCGGCCATGAGAGGACAAGATCTAATGTGTGTCCGTGCTCGTGAGTAGCACCACCAGTCACGGACTGCACCAGATTTAGAGAATCAATGAGATTTAAAAAGTCTTTCACCAGCGGCTTATCAGGACAACACACATGTTAAAATCTCCAACGATAAGAACACGATCATAATTTGTAACAATAACAGCTAAGAAATTGGCAAAGTCATTTAAAAAGTCCTTATTATATTTGGGTGGTCTGTATACGACAGCACACAGTACAGGGTTTATTCGACCCACCTCAAGGAAAGTCAGTTCAAAGCTGGAGAATGGAGAAGCTAAAAAGCACTGCTTACATTTATAGTCATTTTTGTTAACGGTTGCCGTTCCTCCTCCTTGTCCTGTTGTCCGCGGGGAATTAAAATAACAGTAACCTGGGGGTAAAACTTAGGACAGAGCAGAGAGTTCACCCACAGTCTGCCTGGTTTCCGCAACGAAAAAGATCCAGTTCCCGGGAGCTGTTGAAATCCTTCAGGATGTAAGTTTTATTTGCCAGCGATCTGGAATTTACCAGGCCAATCTGAGCTAGAGCTGGAGCCTGGGCCTCAGCAGAACAGGAAACGTGCCGCAGCGGTCTCAGGTGCCAGGGATTTGATCACCTCACCAAGGTCAGTCGCAGGGACTAGGCAGGCAGCAGCAGGATCCAGGGAACATAATCCTCCCGGAGTCCAGGGAACAGAGAAGAAATGTGCCAGGCAGGCCTTCAGTTTCACCAGCCGACCACTGCGTTTCCCACGGCGACGGTGAGGCCTCTTCCGCCGCCTTTGCCTTCGCTCGGAGAGAGGGGCTGAGGCCCGATACAGGTAAGGCGGGATATCTGACAAGAGTGGAGGCTTCTGTCCACCATAATCAGACGAAATAAGATCCTCGGCACAAAGTCTAAGATCCAACAATGTTTGTCGGTTGTACACAAGTAAGGACTTGATTTCTTGAATGCCATTGGTTAAAAACAATAAAAAAAAAACAAGCAAAGCTGTCAGAGACAGACGGTCAGCCCCATACACTGGCGCCATCTTGTCTTGAATTAATCTCATAAAAGCTGTAGCTGGACACAAATGGGGTGCAGATAAACAGGCATTAATTGACATTTAAAGAGCACTAATGCGATCGACAATAGATTACGGATGCATGATTTATGGAGCAGCGGCAAAGACGACTCTGGAAAAAATAGACAAAATGCAGCCTTTGCCTGTACATTGGAACTGTCAAAACAACACCAAACAATGCAGTTTTAGTAAAAGCAGGAGAAATGCCAATTGATTTGAGACGAGATAAAACTTGGATTATCATACTGGGTCAAGCTGAAAGGAAGTGACAAAGCAAACATTTCAAAAACAACACTACAAGACTGCTGGGAATACTCTTAATTTCCAGGGACATGGGTTTGGGTGGACAATAGAAAGAAGGACCAGAATGTATGGCCTGCACACTATTGATATAGCTAACACCAGTCCAGCGAGTAATGTTACCCCTTGGCTGTTTCCGGGAATAGAAGTAGACGCTAGTCTGTTAATGAGGAAAAAGGATTGGCATATGAGTGAAGTTGGTGTTAAAACAAGCATTTACCTCAGAAACAACTACTATAACTTCTTAGAGCTCTATACTGACGGTTCAAAGAATAAAGAGGGCTCTGTTGGAGTATATATCCCAGAATTTAAAGTGACCATTGCAAAAAGACTCGCCAACAATACATCCGTGTTTACAGCAGAGATGGTGGCAATAATTATTGCTTTGCAGTGGGTGGAGGAGGTCAGACCGGACTGGGTGGTGGTGTGCACGGACTCACTTGCAGCGCTAAAAACCATACAGACACTAAAATCTACAAAGGAAGACTTGGTGATTGAGCTATATCACAGTTTATTTAGGGTACACAGGGGTGGTGGAGAAGTTCAGTTTTGTTGGGTTCCTGAACATGAAGGGTTGAAAGGGAATGACTGTGCAAACGAATTAACAAAAAGTGCTCTTGGAAAAGAGATACAGTAACTATACCATTGTCTCTTGGAAAAGGGGAAGGGAAAGCAGTAATCAAGAAAAAAGGAACTGAGCTATGGCAAAAAAGATGGGATGAAGATCATAAAGGTAGATCATATTACAAAATACAAAAATCTATTTCAATAAAGAATTTCAAAACAACCAATAGGAGGGAAGACATTATAGCAAGACTCAGACTTGATCACACAGGTTTAAACAGCACTTTATTCACCATGGGGAAAAGCGAAAGTGACAAAATGTAGAGAATGTGGAGTAAAAGAAAATGTTGAGCACATCTTATTACACTGTCACAAATACAGAAATGAAAGACAGATAATGGAAAATGAAGTTTGAGAGGCCAGTAGGGAATGGGATTAAACTGGGATTCTGGGAACAGATGGAGATGGAGAGGCAATAAGAATCACGAGGAAGGCTCTTTTCTCTTTTTTAAATAACACAGGATTAAGTCATAGAATTTAGGGGTCGGGCTCAGATGACATAATGTTACATATTCTTCTTGTACAGTAGGTGGCGGTATGCACCTTTCAGTTGTTTGCTATCCGCCAGTAACCGAGAGAAGAAGATGATGATACACAATAGGACACCATCCATCCATCCATCCATCCATCTTCTACCGCTTTTCCGGAGGTCCGGGTCGCGGAGGCAGCAGTTCTAGCAGAGAAGCCCAGACTTCCACCTGCTCCAGCTCTTCAGAGAGGATACCAAGGCGTTCCCAGACCAGCTGGGAGACATAGTCTCTCCACCGAGTCCTGGGTCTGCCCCGGGGTCTCCTCCCAGTGGGACGTGCCCAAAACACCTCAAGTGGGAGGCGTCCAGGAGGCATCCTAATCAGATGCCCATACCACCTTAACTGACTCCTTTCAATGTGGAGGAGCAGCGGTTCTACTCTGAGCCTCTCCCGGATGACTGAGCTCCTCACCCTATCTCTGAGGGTGAGTCCAGCAATCCTACGGAGAAAGCTCATTTCAGCTGCCTGTATCCGCGATCTTGTTCTTTCGGTCATTACCCAAGGCTTGTGACCATAGGTGAGAATAGGAACGTAGATTGACTGGTAACTCGACAGCTTTGACTTAGAACTAAGCTCCCACTTCACCACAACAGACCGGTACAACGTCCGCGTCACTGCAGATACTGCTCCGATCCGTCTGTCAATCTCTCGCTCCATTTTCCCCTCACTCGTGAACAAGACCCCAAGATACTTAAACTCCTCCACTTGGGGCAGGAGCCTGTCCCCAACCCAGAGAGGACAATCCACCTTTTTTCGGCTGAGGACCATGGACTCGGACTTGGAGGTGCTGATTCTCATCCCAGCCGCTTCACACTCAGCGGCAAACCGTCCCAGCAAGAGCTGTAGATCATTGCTGGATGAAGCCAACAGGACAACATCATCTGCAAACAACAGAGATGAGATCCTGTGGTCACCAAGCAGGACACCCTCCATTCCCTGGCTGCGACTAGAAATCCTGTCCATACAAATTATGAACAGGATCAGTGACAAAGGGCAGCCCTGGCGGAGTCCAACTCTCATTGGGAATGAGTCTGACCGAGTGTTGGCAATACGAACCAAACTCTCACAACAGTCGTACAGAAACCGAATAGCTCGTAACAACAAGCCCGATACCCCATACTCTCAAAGCACCCCCCACAAAAAACCACAAGGGACGCGGTCAAATACCTTCTCCAAGTCCACAAAACACATGTAAACTTGTTGGGCAAATTCCCACAAACCCTCAAGAATTCTTGAGAGGGTAAAGAGCTGGTCCGATGTGTCACGGCCAGGATGAAAACCACATTGCTCCTCCTGAATCCGAGGTTCGACCAACGGCCGGACTCTCCTCTCCAGTACCTTGGTATAGACCGTCTCAGGGAGGTTGAGGAGTGTGATCCCTCTAAAGTTGGAGCACACCCTCTGGTCCCCTTTTTTGAAGAGAGGAACCACCACCCCGGTTTGCCATGCCAAAGGCACTGCCCCCGACCTCCACGCAATGTTGCAGAGGCGTATCAACCATGACAGCCCAACAACATCCTGGGCCTTGAGGAACTCAGGGCGAATCTCGTCCACCCCCGGGGCCCGGCCACCAAGGAGATTTTTAACCACCTTGGCGACCTCAGCCCCTGTGATAGGTGAGTCATCCCCCTCTTCTCCAAACCCTGCTTCCTCTGTGGAAGGCGTATCAGTGGGATTGAAGAGATCCTCAAAGTATTCCTTCCACCGCCCCACGATATCCCCAGTCGAAGTCAACAGTGTCCCATCCGCACCATACACAGTGTGGACAGGGAGCTGCTTCCCCCTCCTGAGCCGCCGGACAGTTTGCCAGAATCTCTTCGAGGCAGACCAAAAGTCTTGTTCCATGGCCTCACCGAACTCCTCCCATACCTGGGTTGTTGCTTCAGCAACCACCCGAGCTGCACTCCACTTGGCCTGCCGGTACACGGGAGTCCCACAAGCCAACCAAGCTTGATAGGACTCCTTCTTCAGCTTAATGGCCCCCCTCACTACTGGTGTCCACCACTTGGTTTGGGGGTTGCCACCACGAGATGCACCGACCACCTTGCGGCCACAGCTCTGAGCTGCCACTTCAACAATAGAGCTGGAGAACATAGCTCATTCAGACTCCATGTCTCCAGACTCCCTCGGAATGTGGTTGAAGTTCTTCTGGAGGTGGGAGTTGAAGACCTCCTGGACAGGGGCCTCAGCCAGATGTTCCCAGCACGCCCTCACTATACATTTGGGTCTACCAGGTCTGAATAGCTTCCTTCCCTGCCATCGGATCAAACTCACCACCAGGTAGTGATCAGTTGACAGCTCTGCACCTCTCTTTACCTGGGTGTCCAAGACATACGGTCGCAGGTCTGATGACAGGATAACAAAATCGATCATCGACCTGCGACCTAGGGTGTTCTGGTGCCAGGTGCACATACGGACACCTTTATGCTTGAACATGGTGTTCGTTATGGACAAACTGTACTTAGCACAGAAGTCCAATAACTGAACACCACTGGGGTTCAGATCGGGCAGGCCGTTCCTCCCAGTCACCCCCCTCCAGGTTTCACTGTCATTGCCCACATGCGCATTGAAGTCCCCCAGTAGGACAATGGAGTCTCCAAGAGGAGCACTCTCCAGCACCCCAGTCACAGACTCCAAAAAGGGTGGGTACTCTGAAACATCATTTGGTGCATAGGCGCAAATAGTGGTCATGACCCGTTTCCCAACCCGAAGGCGCAGGGAAGCAGCCCTTTCATCCACCGGGGAAAACTCCAATATAGAGGCAGCAAGGTGGTGGGATACAAGAATACCCACCCCTGCTCGTCTCCTCGCGCCCGGGGCAACTCCAGAAAAGGCCAAGCTCCAGCCCCTCTCCAGGAGTCTGTTCCGGAACCGGAGCTGTGTGTTGAGGTGAGGCCGACTATATCTAGCCGGTATCTCTCAACCTCGTACACCAGTTCAGGCTCCTTCCCCACCAGAGAGGTGACATTCCACATACCAAAAGCCAGTTTATAAAGCTTGGGATCAGTCCGCCAAGGTCTCCGCCTTTGACCGCCACCTAATCCACATAGCACCGGACCCCCATGATCCCTCCTGCAGGTGGTGAGCCCACTGGAGGGCGGACCCATGTAACTCCTTCGGGCTGAGCCCGGCCAGGTCCCATGGGTGGAAACCCAGCCACCAGACACTAGCCGTCGAGCCCCTCCCCCAGGCCTTGCTCCAGGGTGGGGCCCCAGTAACCCTATACTGTGCAGGGTACACTGAATCCTTGATATAGAATTTATCATGAGAGTCTGTTGGATCGTTCTTAGTCTGGCCCTTCACCCAGGACCAGTTTGTCTTGGGTGACCCTATCAGAGGCAAATTGCCCTGGACAACATAGCTCCTGGGATCACTGGGGCACGCAAACCCCCCACCACGATAAGGTGACGATCTATGAGGGGGCAATAGGACTCAGCACTTTAAAACACACCCATTCAGAGCCTTTGATGGTCATTTTACATTTGCTGGCAGCCATATTACTTAAGCAAAGAGGTTCCACACTCCACCACGAAACCGAGAAACGCCAGAAGATCTTCCACCCTAGTCCTGTAGTCAGAGACTGCGCCACGTTTAAAGATGCTCGTGTCCTCTGACTGGGAGGTACTTCAGACAGTAGAGGAAGGTTGCATTATTCCACCTCTTGTTCAGTATTACAGGTGACATGGCTATTTTTCTGCCACACAGTTGATGAGGGAGTCGACTGTCTTGCGTATCTCGGAAGGAGAAAAACGCCTTGTGGGTAAAACCAGGTCTTTGGTGGACCACTCCCAGTTACACAGGGTGAGACTGGACATCCTGGCAGATAAGCACATCTGTCACAAGGTCTGTGTTGGACTTTTGCTTGTCAGTGCATCGTGACATGCACTACACAAAGAGCAGAGATAAACAAACCTATCATCTGGTCAGTCACTGCAACAGATACTGGAATCAGTTTGTCTTGGCCTGTCCTTGCCACTGATAATACCTCTATCTGCCAAGAATGTGTCGCTAGTCCTGCAAAAGCTAGCGGAACTCAAATACTTTGCAAGCAGTTTCATGAAATGGTCAGTCAGAGAGCAACTCATTCTGGCTCGGACATTGCCCGGGTTAACAAGGTCAGGGGTTCCTGGCAGCGGAAGGCAAATTACAGAGCTGCATGGAGGAATCTGATCAGACCTAAATGAAACAGTCATTGTCACCCCGGACAGACTGCTATGATGATGATCAACACAATATAAAAACTGGGACAGTTTCAAAACTGCACACCCAGTGGCGGCCCCTCTGAGGGCCGTGGCAGTTTCAACGGCCAGGATATGTGAAGTGATGATATACAGTGAAGTACGAGGAGACAAAGAGTGATGTCTGAAGATACAGTTGAGGTTCGATTGGACACAGCAATGATAGAAAGACTACATACAGCTCCTGACCAGATAGTGATGATATGGAATGAAGTACGTGGCAGTAATGCACCTATAAGCTTGTTGCCAACCACCAATCAAATCTAAAAGACGAAGAGGAAACTGCACTTTCAACACAAGTTGAAATAGCGAGGCTGCGCCGAGCTGCTACATTGTCCTAAAGCAGTCATGTGATTTGAACACGCTGGCACGGACTTCTCTTCTTTGACAACCATGGAAGATTTAAGATTTAAATGGTAAATGGTAGTCTGTCTGTCAGTGTTGGCCCTGTGATGGACTGGCGATCTGTCCAGGGTGTACCCTGCCTCTCGCCCAAAGATGCTGGGATAGGCTCCATCACCCCCCCACCCCCACCCGCAACCCAAAAATGATTAAGCGGAAGAAGATGGATGGTATTCACTTATATAGCACTTTTATTCTCATCTCTAGAAGATGACCAAAGCACTTTACAGATCCTGTTATCCACCCATTCACACACACACAATGATGGCGGCATAGCTGCCCAACATGGCGCTGTCCAGACCCACCAGGAGCAATTGGGGGCAAAGTGTCTTGCCCAGGGACACAACGGCAGGATATCTGAGTAGACTGGGATTTGAACCGCCAACCATTCAATTCAATTCAGTTCAATTCAACTTTATTTATATAGCGCCATTTCACAACAACAGTCATCTCATGGCACTATCAACTGTAGGGGGAACCCCCACAGTTGCAGAAAGACCCCAGCAATCAGGCAATCTCCTGTGAGCAAGTGCTTGGCGACGGTGGAGAGGAAAAACTCCCTTTTAACAGGAAGAAACCTCCAGCAGAACCAGGCTCAGGGAGGGGCAGTCATCTTCTGTGACTGGCTGGGGGGGGTGAGGGGACAGAGAAAATGAAAAGAACAGACATGTAGAGAGCAAACAGCACGATGGGGACTCAATCTATGGGAGAGAACAAACAGATGTTAATGACCAGCAAAAAAAATATTTCATTGAGAGTGAAGAAAGGAGTGAGGCCCAGTGCATTACTGGAGGTCCCCCGGCTGTCTAAACCTATTAGCAGCATAACTAAGGGAGGGTTCAGAAACACAAGATCCCTCCCTAATTGTAGGCTATATCAAAAAGGAAGGTTTTAACCCTATTCTTAAAAACAGAGATCGAGTCTGACTCCCGAATCTAGATTGGCAGCTGATTCCACAGTAGAGGAGCTTGATAACTGAAGGCTCTGCCTCCCATTGTACTTTTAGAGATTCTGGGTATTACAAGTAAACATGCATTTTGGGAGCGTAGTGCTCTATTAGGATAATACGGTAGTATCAGATCTTTTAAATAAAAAAGGGGCCTGATTGTTTAGAGCTTTGTAAGTAAGAAGAAGGATTTTAAACTTAATTCTAAACTCTATGGGAAGCCAATGAAGGGAGGCCAGAACCGGAGAGATATGATCTCTCTTTCTAGTACCTGTTAAAACTCTTGCTGCAGCATTTTGGATCAGCTGAAAACTTTTTAAAGATGTTAACCATCCGGTTATTGGATGACCTGCTCTCCTGAGCCACTGCCATTTAAGTAATCTGGCCTGGGGTTATGAATTGGCCTAGGGCAGGGCTATTCAATTATAAAATCAGTTGGGCCACAATTTGAAATCAAGACATGTGACTGGGCCGCATATGTTCAGCGAGCTGTTGAATATGACAAATTTCAAATCAACACAGATCAATATGATGAAAAATATTCACTTTTTATACATTGCCTTGGTTTTAAATGTGCGCTTGGCACATGACAAAGCACATCAAAAGTGCATAAAAAAAAAAATAACTGCTGGGGTTGAGCAGAACTTGAAGTCATAGAAATATATTTCCTCTTGAACAACAATTAAATAAATAGAATGGGGGGGGATTAATTCTGTAAATAACCATTTTGGTCACATCTTATGGCCTTTTCCACTAGTACCCACTCATCCCTCCCTACTCTACTCACTTCGCTTCTGTTTCCATTGCGGCTGGGTACGCCTGGGGTGGGTGGGATTTTTTTACAGCAAGGCAGCGCCACACTCCCATGACGCAACCCAAGCAAAACATAACATGGCGGCTGTACAAGGAAACTCCTCGGTCTTTGGCTTTTTGTCACCGTAAAGGCCAAAAAGGACCACCAGAGAAGGGGACAGGCAGTGAGACGAAAAACTCTGGAAAAGTACTGGAGTGTTTAGAAAGCCACAGAGCGGAAGATGTGAGGATACGAACTAGATCACATATGACGGTAAGCTAATGATTGCTAATGCTAGTTTGCTTTAAGTCCGCCGTACTAAATTGTAATTTCTGCAAGTTATCACTATTAGGTGCTAAAATATGCATGCTGTGTGTGTGTGTGTTTCAGATGGCTCTGTTGTGGGAAAATTACTGCTTCAAACCATCGGTCTGGGTGTTCAACACAGCCTCTCACTGATGTCACCCCAGCTTCACAATCAGTGGTTATAGAACTTAAGAATGTCTGTAGAAACGTTTAGCTTCCTGTGCAACAAATTGCTCTGATCTGCGTGAAAATCATGGACAGACTGTTGAGACATCATGGCATGTAGCTGCTCCAGCAGCACTGAGTCTGTGGTTGTGTCATGGCAAAAACTCTTCAGCTGACAAAACTTCATCGCCACGTTGTCGGTATGGGGTTATATTAGCCACAAAATATATATTCAAAAGGTAAACAGTACTGAGTTAGGTATAATAAGATATATTTTGACATAATGTCCGGCTCAGGAGACACACACGCAGGCTCAGAATAGATTTAACAGCTTTATTTAACAGACAGGTATGAATGAATGCGTGAGTGGGATATGAATATGTATTGAGGGAGAACTTCAGTGCGCAGGCAGCAGAGCAGACCGTCGTACAGCCGGGCAACCCTATAACGATATAGAAGAGGGACAAGGTAAAGGGCACCACACCTAAACAGGACTGTGAGAATGACTGCTGCTTACTTGGAATGACAGGTGGCTGGCATCAGCAAGGAAAGAGCCCAGGAGACAGCGACCTGCGGAGCCTGTGGCAACGGTGTGGATGAAGTGGCGAAGACGAGGGTCCGCCACCGAGGGATCCACCTGTGCACAGGGGAGAGGACTGTAGAGATAAGGTAAGATGCTTACGGATGAGCGTTGTCTTGCTGGTAATGGGGGTTCCAACAGCGAAGACGAGCCGAAGGGAACAGACGGCTTCAGGCCGAAGCACAGGGCTGAGTGTGTTAAATAGTTCACCGCTGACGAGGCGCAGGTGTGCGCGCAGCAGGGGCCAATGATGAGTGGCGAGTCATGACAGTACTCCCCCCCCAGCAGCGCCTCCTGGCGCTGGTTTATCCGGGTGCGTCCGATGGAACTCCGTGATGAGGCCCTTGTCCAGCACCAAGGAAGAGCGCACCCATTGCCTCCACTCAGGACCGAAACCCTCCCAGTCCAACAGGTACTGCAGCCCGCGACCTCGGCGCCGAGAGTCTAAGATAGAAGTGACTCTCCAGGCCGGGTGACCATTGATCATGAGGGGCGCGGGCGGCGCCGCGGGTGGGGGGCAGAGGGGATCGGACAACACCGGTTTCATCTTGAAAACGTGGAAGGTGGGGCAAATACGGAGGGGGGGGGGATGGTCACACGCACAGCCACCAGGTTAACGATTTTGGAGATGGTGAAGGGTCCAATGAAGCGCTGAGCCAGTTTCTTCTTCTCACCCTTCAGGTTGACGTTATGAGCGGATACCCAAACTTGCTGACCCACCTGGTAGGTGGGAGCCGGTCTCCTGTGACGGTTCGCTGTAGTGCTATTGCGTGCAGCAGTGCACAGCAGCACATCACACGCCTTGGACCAAAGGCTCCGGCACCACCTCAGGTGTGCGTGGATGGAGGGAACTGCCAGCACACCCTCCTGCACCGGGAACAAAGGTGGATCGTATCCCAGGGAAGCCTTGAAAGGGGACATACCAGTAGCAGAAGATCGAGTGGAGTTGTGGGCATATTCCACCCAGGCCAGGTGCGTGCTCCAAGAGGCCGGGTTGGAGGTGGTGACGCAGCGGAGGGCAGCTTCCAGCTCCTGGTTGGCCCGTTTGTATTGCCCGTTGGACTGCGGGTGATGGCCGGAGGAGAGGCTTACAGTAGCCCCCAGGGCATTACAGAAGCACTTCCACACCTCAGAGATGAATTGGGGCCCCCGATCCCACACGACGTCCACCGGTATCCCATGCAGTCTCACCACGTGTTGGACCAGGAGATCTGCTGTCTCCCATGCCATAGGGAGGCCCCGCAGCGGCACGAAGTGGGCGGCCTTGGAGAAACGGTCGACGATGGTCAGCACTGCGTCATAGGTGTTGGAGACTGGGAGACCGGTGACAAAGTCGAGGGCTATGTGGGACCAGGGCCTGCCTGGGATCGGCAGGGGCTGGAGCAGACCCGCGGGGGGAGCGTTACCTGACTTGCCGGTGGCACAGACTGGGCAGGCCCAGACGTAGTTGGCGGCGTCCTTCTGCAGACCAGGCCACCAGAAGGGACCGCTGGAGGAGATCGACCAGCCGGGAGACCCCAGGATGACAGGCGAACTTGGAGGTGTGGATCCAGTGGATAACCTCCCCCCCGAACCGAAGATGGAATGAATAGCCTCCCCTCCGGTCCGCCGCCAGGGTCCGGTTCTGTCTCCTGCACCTTCCGGATCTTGTCCTCTATGGCCCAGGACATCGCCCCCACAATATACGAGCCGGGCAGGATAGTGTGCGCCGATTCCTCAGACGCCTCGGGAGCAAATTGCCTGGAAAGGGCGTCAGGCAGGCCGTTCTTCGAACCGGGGCGGTACGTGATGGTGAAGCGAAAACGGGCAAAGAACAAGGACCAACGCGCCTGGCGGGCATTCAGACGTTTGGCAGATCTCAAGTACTCCAAGTTCTTATGGTCCGTTAGCACTATGAATGGCAAAGCAGCCCCCTCCAGCCAATGGCGCCACTCCTGCAGGGCGAACTTGATCGCGAGGAGCTCCTTGTCTCCAACGTCATAATTGCGCTCGGCCGGCGACAGGCGTCGAGAGAAGAAGGCGCAGGGTCGCTTGGCCCCGTCGGCGGGCGACCGCTGGGACAGCACCGCCCCCACCCCTGTATCAGACGCGTGGACCTCCACCAAGCACTGCAGCGCGGGGTCGACCTGGGTAAGGACCCGGGAGGAAGAGAACTCCGTCTTGAGTGCTTGAAACGCCGCAGCTGCCTCTTCGGTCCACCGGAAGGGGGTCTTAGGCGAGGTGAGGCGGGTCAATGGGCCGACGATGGCGCCGAAGTTAGGTACGAAGCGGCGGTAGAAATTGGCGAATCCTATGAATTGTTGTACTTGCTTCCTGGAGGTCGGCATGGGCCAGTCGACCACCGCTTTGACCTTCGCGGGGTCGGGAAGGACTTGGTCGTGTGAAATGACAAACCCCAGGAAGGAGGTGGTCTTGGCATAGAATTTGCACTTTTCGGCCTTGACGTACAACCTGTTCTCAAGCAGCCGCTGCAGGACCCGCCTCATGTGGACCCGGTGTTCATCTCGTGACCTGGAGAAGATTAGGATGTCGTCTAGGTATACAAAGACGAAGAGGCCGAGGAAATCATGAAGGACGTCGTTAATGAGGCGCTGAAATACTGCGGGGGCATTGGTTAATCGGAATGGCATCACCAGGTATTCGAAGTGACCAGTTGGCGTTCGGAAGGCTATCTTCCACTCATCTCCCTCCTGGATCCGGACGAGGTGGTAGGCGCTGCGGAGGTCCAGCTTAGTGAACCAGGTCGCCCTCTGGAGGGAGTGGAAGGCGGTGTCCATCAACGGCAGGGTGTAGCGGTCCTTCTCCGTGATGTTGTTGAGGGCCCGATAGTCAATACAGGGGCGGAGAGAACCGTCCTCCTTGGATACGAAGAAGAACCCAGCGCCGAGCGGGGACGAAGAGGGGCGGATGATTCCCGCGCTGAGCGACTCCTTCAGGTAGGCGTCCATCGTTTCCCTCTCTGGCGCTGACAGGCTATATAGACGCCCAGAGGGTAAGGGAGCCCCCGTGCGGATGTTAATTGCACAGTCGTAGGGCCGGTGAGGAGGGAGCGACATTGCCTTGGACTTACTGAAGACGAGGCCCAGATCGTGAAACTCTGGGGGCACCAGGGTGAGATCCGGCGGCGCAGTGTTCTCGGCCAGAGGGGGTGAGGACGGGGCGCAGGCTGCGGACTGAAGGCAGGTGCCCATGCAAAACGAACTCCAGGCGGCAATCCCTCCGGCTTGCCAATCCAGCACTGGGTTGTGTAGACGCAGCCAGGGGTAGCCTAGGATGACTGGTGAGACAGAGGAGGACAGGACATAAAGGACAAGATCCTCCCGATGGTTACCTGAGATGATTACAGGAATAGGTTTGTTCCGATGGGTCACATGTCCGAGGGGTGCATAAGAGAGGGTGATCAGGCTGAGCGGAGTTGGCAGAGAGTGGCAGGGGATGCCCAATTGGGTTGCCAGGCTCTTAGAAATAAAACTCTGCTCTGCTTCTGAGTCCACCAGTGCGTGAGTAAGATGCCCCATGGCGTTGTGACAGAAACGGATGAGCAAAGAAAGACTAGTGAGGGGTTTTGTCCGGTTAGAGTCCGCGAGGCCCCCTACAGTGACTCGCAGACCTCCCCGTTTGGCTTTTCGGGACAATTCTCCACGGTGTGTTGGCTGCCTCCGCAATACATGCACAGGCCCAACTTCCAGTGGCGCTGTTTCTCCGCTGGAGGGAGTTTTGACCGGCCAACCACCATTGCCTCCGACTCCTCGGGGGACTCTGGTGGCAGCAACGCCAGGGGGCGAGCTTGAGGCATGCGAGCGGAGCCTCCTCGCGAGCGGTTGGTCGACTTCCGCTCGGAGGAACGCTCACGCAGCCTGTTATCCAAGCTAATAGCTACGGAGATTAGCTCCGAGAGTGTCTCCGGGAGATCTCGGCCGGCCAATTCATCCCTCAGACCAGAGCTGAGGCTGCGGAGGAAAATGCCACAGAGTGACGCCTCACCCCAGCCTACTTCCTCTGCAGTGACCCGGAAGTCGATGGTGTAGTCCGCCGCTGACCGGCTTCCCTGCTGGAGAGCAAGGAGACGGTCAGTGAGGACACTATCGAGCCAGGAGTGGTCAAACACTTCGAGGAAGCTTCGCACGAACTGGTTATAGGAAAGGTTCGCGTAACTGGGCTTCGCCATTACGGCGTAAGCCCAAGTTAGCGCTCGCCCCTCCAGGAGATTGCCTATGTAACCAATCCGGCTGTGGTCTGAAGGGAAGTCCCCGGGAACGCGCAGGAACACCAACTCACACTGCATAATGAACCCCCGAGCTCCGCCAAGCCTCCCGTTGAAACGGGCCGGAGTCGGGATCGGTGTGAGCCGGGTCGGCGTTCCCACGGCAGACTGGCTAGCCACCGGAGCGACAGGAGCTGACCCTCCCTGGTGAGCCGGGGGGAACGCCTGCTGGGGGTCCAGGCGGTCTAACCGGTGAGTGATTGAGGTCATTTGATTCAAAATTACCTGCTGTTGGTGGGCTATTAAATCTACTCAAGCCTCGAGGGTGGAAAGACGGCGTGCGAGCCCACTGTCTGCCGAGCCGCTCTGCTGAAGCCGTACTGACATAATGTCCGGCTCAGGAGACACACACGCAGGCTCAGAATAGATTTAACAGCTTTATTTAACAGACAGGTATGAATGAATGTGTGAGTGGGATATGAATATGTATTGAGGGAGAACTTCAGTGCGCAGGCAGCAGAGCAGACCGTCGTACAGCCGGGCAACCCTATAACGACAGAGCAGAGGGACAAGGTAAAGGGCACCACACCTAAACAGGACTGTGAGAATGACTGCTGCTTACTTGGAATGACAGGTGGCTGGTGTCAGCGAGGAAAGAGCCCAGGAGACAGCGACCTGCGGAGCCTGTGGCAACGGCGTGGATGAAGTGGCGAAGACGAGGGTCCGCCGCCGAGGGATCCACCTGTGCACAGGGGAGAGGACTGTAGAGAAAAGGTAAGATGCTTACGGATGAGCGTTGTCTTGCTGGTAATGAGGGTTCCAACAGCGAAGACGAGCCGAAGGAAACAGATGGCTTCAGGCCGAAGCACAGGGCTGAGTTGGTTAAATAGTTCACCGCTGACGAGGCGCAGGTGTGCGCGCAGCAGGGGCCAATGATGAGTGGCAAGTCATGACATATTTGACAATTATGATGCATTTTAGGCCAAAACAAACTTGATCTAGGATTAAAAGCAATTAAAAAAGTGCAGTCACAAGGTTACATGGAAAAATACTTGATTTAGTAGATGCATGTGGATACTGTTGAAATATACTATATTCTCTGCATCAACAATGTACTATACATGTATTCATGTGTATTGCACTGGGAATTTTGACTATAAACCTTTGGAATTTTTGCAGATGTGTCTCTTTTGTTTTTTATGTGAAGGCTACCACCAAGTGACAAATTAAATACTAAAAGATTGAAAAAGCTGTCTAAGAACAATCCAGCAGTTTGAGAAATCACTTTTGGTTTGGTGTAAGTCTGTCAACAGAATTACGAACCATAAAGTAGTTAAAATGTTAAATCCCATTAAACCCTAACTCAGGGGTGTCCAATCATACGCCATGGAAGGCCAAGACCCTGCAGGTTCTCTCTTCTACCCAGTCTCTTCAGGGGGTGTTTTCATTTATCAGCAGTCAGTGGAAGAAATTCAGTGAAATCTGCTGTTGAAGACACTGGTTGGAGGTAAAGCCTGCAGGGTCTTGGCCCTCCATGGCACATGATTAGACACCCCCTCCCTAACCATTATGATAAAGTACAGATGCTAATATGGCCCAGAATCCCTCCATGTACTGGTGCTATCACTAAAGTGCGCAGTGTCTTCTGCACTGGCACATCCAACAATACAGTCTTCAGTAAATAATATAAGATAAGCCTTTATTGTCCCACAATGGGGAAATTCCAGGATTGCAACAGCACAGGGATAGCAACACTCAGAGCAACAATCAAGAAGACAAGAAAAACAAGAGCAGCGAATATACATATGTACATAAAAATATATAAATATATAAACACAGTGTGGAGCATTGTAGCTAGATGGAATAAACAGCATAACCGTCTACTTAGTTATCCTACATAGTATGAATATGTACCCATGCATATTGTCACCCTCCGTAGCAACTGATATTGTCCTAGTTGAATACTGGAGGGAACCATTGTGTAAGTCTGTTGCGTCTTTTGCATTCAATACTATTAGGTCATCATGTTTTTTTTGCTATCTTTGTGAGCAGCCCTGCTTAGGTTATACAGTCTGACAGCCATAGGTAGGAAGGACCTGCGAAACCTCTCGGTTGCCCACCTAGGATGATGTATTCTGCTGCTAAATGAGCTCCTCTGTGCGTTCAGTATGTCCTGCATAGGGTGGGACTCGGACTCCAGCAGAGATGACAGTTTAGCCACCATCCTTCTCTCTCCTATCTCCTCCACTGGGTCAAGGCACTGCCCCAGGACAGAGCTAGCTTTCTTGATCACTTTGTTCAGTCTCTTCCTATCGGCTGCTGTAATGCCACTGCTCCAGCAGACCACTCCAAAAGTGATGGCTGATGCCACCACCGTGTCGTAGAATGTCTTCAGCAGCGCCCCTTGTACACCGAAAGACCTGAGTCTCCTCAGTAGGAACAGCCTGCGCTGTTCCTTCTTGTAGAGTGTGTCAGTATTGTGTGACCAGTCTAGTTTATTGTTCAGATGAACACCCAGGTACTTATAGGATGTCACCATCTCAGTGTCTGTTCCCTGTATGTTTACTGGTGCTGTGAGGGGTTGTCCTTGCCTGCGGCAGTCCACCACCAGCTCCTTAGTTTTCTTCACGTTGATCTGGAGGCAGTTCCGATGCCACCAGTCCACAAAGTCCTTGATAAGTCCTCTGTCCTCAGCTTCATCTCCATTGGAGATGAGGCCATAGGACATAAAATAATTGTTTTGGTGACTTTTTCTTACAAATGAGCCATTATTTTCAAAGTCACTGATAAATGGTTTGTACTGTTGACCATTTTTCAGTGACCACATAAGTCACTAAATTGTTCATTACAATCAGCAACAAATTACAGATTATTCAGAATGTGCAAAATTCAAACTGTAAAAAAAAAACAACTTAGGATGGGTCACACACACCGGCTACGCTGCCTCACTAAGAACGCTAAGAACACTAAGAACACTAAGAACAGGATGTGCCGCTCACACTGGTCCCGGTTCAGCAGATCTTCAGCCTGCATCTCTGTAAATAGTGATGCAAGGTCCTGTTTGGAGTGGATCGTTTTCCTCTTGCCTAGACAAAAGACAGAAATGGGTGGTGGTTAATTAATGCAAGTAGAGCAGCACCTGTGTTGATTAACGCTGGCGTCTGTTAACATCTGTTAACGTCTTGTCGCGTCATCTTAGCGAGGCTATCCTGCTAACCTGTTTTTAAGCCTTTTTAGCTGTTTTTAGCTAACCTGTTTTTAGCTGCTTTTGGCTGGCTGGCTATCCACCTATCACCTGGAACGTCATGGTTCCATCCCAATCGTGTGTCAGCTGTGTGTCCCTCCTTAGGAAGGTTTCTGAGTTGGAAGTGAGACTCTCCAACCTCTATAAGATTCGGGAGGCTGAAGACCACCTTGACACCATAACTCTCGTGCAAACAACAGCCCCGGCAACCGACTCACAGCTGGCAGAGACAGCTACTTACCTGGATGAGTTCAGCGCATCTCCGCCTACTTCCACCCCTGCTCTGGTTTCTTCTGACGTCCAGGACCACAGCAATAGACACTGGCTTCGACTCGGGGCTAAACCCAAAGCCCCGGTTGGTTCTTCTCATCCTCAATGCATGCCCTGGACCTTGGTTCGACCAGTAGGCAATCATCGTCGATCGACCAGACAGGGCCGTGCCTCTTCTCTTCCCCTGCTACTGGAAAATAGATTTGACATCCTTTCTCTGGAGGATTTTTCCCACCTGGACGCTGGCTGTCCGCCCGTGGCTGCCCCTCCTCCTCCCTCTCCTTCTCCTTCAGCGGTGGCTCAAACCCGCAAACCCCAGATTAAGACTACTTTAGGTGTGCCAAATTACACACCAGCTCCAAAAATAAGAGAGCGCATCACCCCACCTTAACAACAACACCTTCGACAAAATTATTCACCTCTTCAGAAACCACCGACAAAGCCCCCCCAGACGATGCTGGTAATTGGTGACTCGATTATGAGGAACATCAGAAGCACTGACATACTGTGTGACTACATTTTTCCTGGGGCTAGAGTGTCTGACATTGACGCTCTTACCCCTGACCCATTAAATGAATTCCCCCACGTTAAAACTGTCATAGTACATGATGGATGCAACAACATCCCAGATGAAGCATCAGAGATCTTAAAGAGTGACTTCAGGAGCCTTCTGTCCACTCTTATGAACTATGGCAGACGTGCGTTTATCTCTGGGCCTTTGGCACCTTTCAGACAAGGTTGCAATTATTTTAGCAGAACTCTCAGTCTTAATACTTGGTTGTGTTCTACGTGTCCTACTTTTAACATTGGTTTTGTAGACAATTTCAACCTGTTTTGGAACCACCCATCACTTATGAGGCCTGATGGCATCCATCCGAATAGACTTGGTGCACGTGTTTTAAGGGACAATCTAATCTGTTCTATTCCATTCAGCGTTTTTTAGTACAGTGACTGAAATTTGGTGCGTTAACTCACCCCAAAGTTCCTAGATCTGCCAACCAGCCCTTCTTTGTTTCCACTTCTTATATTAATCCCATTAATCCAAATAATCCTCACTGTTTGGTTCAGTCTTCGATTTATAACCCTACAGAGATTGTGTCTGTCTCCTGCTACCCAAAATAGTATAACCCAAGACAAATACAACACAACTTGATAAATACACGTCTTTCTGCAGCTCCTCCTCATCCGCCACTCCTCAACTTTGCCCCTGTCTTCTCCCTTAGAGAACCTTTGTCTACTCCCCCCAAAGTTAATAAAAATATAATGCATAAACATCCCAAAGTGTTTAAACAAAATGTTGGTAAAACTCAAATCCAACCTCAGGTCTCTTAAATTTATTAATTTGGCATCTGTTCCTCCTTATAATTAAAAAATTAAATGTGGTTTATTAAATATTAGGTCTCTAACTCCCAAGTCTCTACTAGTTCATGATCTATTTGATCATCAGATCGATTTAATATCCCTCACAGAGACTTGGCTAGGGCAAGATAATTATGTTGGTTTGAATGAATCAACTCCCTCTGGTTATCTAAACTATCATAATCCCAGAAGTTCTGGTCATGGAGGTGAAGTAGCAGCAATTTACCATTCTAAATTACTAGTAAATGTAAAGCAAAAATCATGTTTTAATTCCTTTGAGGGCCTGGTCCTCAGTGTGGGGCATGTTGGCTATCTTGGCTTGAACCCAATTTTCTTTGCCATAGTTTACTGTCCTCCCTCGGCCTACTCAGAGTTTTTATCCGAATTTGCTGAATTTTTAGCTGATTTAGTGCTTATTGTCCATCCATCCATCCATCCATCTTCTACCACTTTTCCGGAGGTCCGGGTCGCGGACACAGCAGTTCAAGAAGAGAAACCCAGACTTCCCTCTCCCCAGCCACCTGCTCCAGCTCTTCAGAGAGGATACCAAGGTGTTCCCAGACCAGCTGGGAGACATAGTCTCTCCACCATGTCCTGGGTCTGCCCCGGGGTCTCCTCCCAGTGGGACGTGCCCGAAACACCTCAAGTGGGAGGCGTCCAGGAGGCATCCTAATCAGATGCCCATACCACCTCAACTGACTCCTTTCAATGTGGAGGAGCAGTGGTTCTACTCTGAGCCACTCCCGGATGACTGAGCTCCTCACCCTCACCCTATCTCTGAGGGTGAGTCCAGCAATCCTACGAAGAATGCTCATTTCAGTCGCTTTTATCCGCGATCTCGTTCTTTCGGTCATTACCCAAGGCTCGTGACCATAGGTGAGAGTAGGAATGTAGATTGGCTGCTAAATCGACAGCTTTGCCTTAGAATTCAGCTCCCTCTTCACCACAACAGACCGGTACAACGTCCGCATCACTGCAGATGCTGCTCTGATCCGCCTGTCAATCTCTCGCTCCATTCTTCCCTCACTTGTGAATAAGACCCCAAGATATTTAAACTCCTCCACTTGGAGCAGGAGCCTATCCCCAACCCGGAGAGGACAATCCACCTTTTTCCGGCTGAGGACCATGGACTCAGTCTTGGAGGTGCTGATTCTCATCCCAGCTGCTTCACACTCAGCGGCAAACCATCCCAGCAAGAACTGTAGGTCATTGCTGGATGAAGCCAACAGGACAACATCATCTGCAAAGAACAGAGATGAGATCCTGTGGTCACCAAGCAGGACACCCTCCATTCCCTGGCTGTGCCTAGAAATCATGTCCATAAAAATTATGAACAGGATCGGTGACAAAGGCAGCCATGGCAGAGTCCAACTCTCACTGGGAATGAGTCCAACCGAGTGTTGGCAATACGAACCAAACTCTCACAACGGTCATACAGAGACCGAATAGCTTGTAACAACAAGCCCGATACCTCATACTCCCAAAGCACCCCCCACAAAAAACCATGAGGGACGCGGTCGAATTCCTTCTCCAAGTCCACAAAACACATGTAAACTGGTTGGGCAAACTCCCACGAACCCTCGAGAATTCTCAAGAGGGTGAAGAGCTGGTTCAATGTGCCACGGTCAAGACGAAAACCACATTGCTCCTCCTGAATCTGAGGTTCAACCAACGGCCGGACTCTCCTCTCCAGTACCTTGGCATAGACCTTCCCAGGGAGGCTGAGGAGTGTGAGCCCTCTAAAGTTGGAGCACACCCTCTGGTCCCCTTTTTTGAAGAGAGGAACCACCACCCCGGTTTGCCATGCCAAAGGCACTGCCCCCAACTTCCACGCAATGTTGCAGAGGCGTGTCAACCATGACAGCCCAACAATATCCAGGGCCTTGAGGTACTCAGGGCGAATCTCATCCACCCCCAGGGCCCGGCCACCAAGGAGATTTTTAACCACCTTGGCGACCTCAGCCCCTGTGATAGGTGAGTCATCCCCCTCATCCACAAGCCCTGCTTCCTCTGTGGAAGGCGTATCAGTGGGATTGAAGAGATCCTCAAAGTATTCCTTCCACCGCCCCACGATATCCCCAGTCCAAGTCAACAGCACCCCATCCGCACCATACACAGTGTGGACAGGGAGCTGCTTTCCCCTCCTGAGCCGCCGGACAGTTTGCCAGAATCTCTTCGAGGCTGACCGAAAGTCTTGTTCCATGGCCTCACCGAACTCCTCCCATACCCGGGTTTTTGCTTCAGCAACCACCCGAGCTGCACTCCGCTTGGCCTGCCGGTACACCTCAGCTGCTTCGGGAGTCCCACAAGCCAACCAAGCCTGATAGGACTCCTTCTTCAGCTTAATGGCCCCCCTCACCACTGGTGTCCACCTCTTGGTTCAGGGGTTGCCACCACAAGCTGCACCGACCACCTTGCGGCCCCAGCTCTGGGCTGCCACTTCAACAATAGAGGTGGAGAACATAGCTCATTCAGACTCGATGCCTCGAGACTCCCTCGGAATATGGTTGAAGTTCTTCTGGAGGTGGAAGTTGAAGACCTCCTGGACAGGGGCCTCAGACAGACGTTCCCAGCACACCCTCACTATACGTTTGGGTCTGCCAGGTCTGAATGGCTTCCTCCCCTGCCATTGGATCCAACTCACCACCAGGTGGTGATCAGTTGACAGCTCTGCACCTCTCTTTACCTGGGTGTCCAAGACATACGGTCGCAGGTCTGATGACAGGATAACAAAATCGATCATCGACCTGCGACCTAGGGTGTTCTGGTGCCAGGTGCACATATGGACATCCTTATGCTTGAACATGGTGTTCGTTATGGACAAACTGTGGTTAGCACAGAAGTCCAATAACTGAACACCACTCGGGTTCCGATCAGGCAGGCCATTCCTCCCAATCACCCCCTCCAGGTTTCACTGTCATTGCCCACGTGCACATTGAAGTCCCCCAGAAGGACAACGGGGTCTCCAAGAGGAGCACCCTCCAGCACCCCAGTCAGAGACTCCAAAAAGGGTGGGTACTCTGAAACATCATTTGGTGCATAGGCACAAATGATGGTCAGGACCCGTTTCCCAACCCAAAGGTGCAGGGAAGCAACCCTTTCGTCCACCGGGGAAAACTTCAATATAGAGGCAGCAAGGTGGTGGGACACAAGAATACCCACCCCTGCTCGTCGCCTCTTGTCCGGGGCAACTCCAGAAAAGGCCAAGCTCCAGCCCCTCTCCAGGAGACTGGTTCCGGAACTGGAGCTGTGTGTTGAGTTGAGGCCCGACTATATCTAGCCGGTATCTCTCAACCTCGTACACCAGCTCAGGTTCCTTCCCCACCAGAGAGGTGACATTCCATGTACCAAAAGCCAGTTTAGAAAGCTTGGGATCAGTCTGCCAAGGTCACCGCCTTTGACCGCCACCTAATCCACATAGCACCGGACCCCCATGATCCCTCCTGCAGGTGGTGAGCCCACTGGAGGGCAAACCCATGTAACTTCTTTGAGCTGAGCCCGGTCGGGTCCCATGGGTGGAAACCCGGCCACCAGACGCTAGCCGTCGAGCCCCTCCCTATTTATGGGAGAGAGAATAATTATTGTAGGGGATTTTAATATACATGTTGATGTAGATAGTGACTGTCTTAAGGCATTCAATTCAATTTTAGACTCAATGGGGTTTTTCTCTGAAAGTAGAAAATTCTACCCATTATCTCCACCACACATTGGACCTTGTTCTGACTTAGGATATAGAAATGGAAAATCTGGTAGTGTCTCCTCATAATCCTGTACTGTCAGACCATTATCTGTTAACCTTTGATTTCACCATTTCTGATTATTTGACTCCTAAAGAAAAATATTACTACAGCAGATGCCTTTCTGATGACGTTGTTACCAAATTTTTGCAGATTGTCTCCTCTATACCATGGGTCAACACAACGGAAATAAAAAATGGAGAGCCTGCTCCTTCCGTAATTGATAGCATGGTAGATATTGTTACAGCCTCTCTGCATCAGACTCTAGATTTGGTGGCCCTTTTAAAAAAAAAAAAGTCTAACCAGAGATTTCTAACCCTTTGGTTTAACACAGAAACTCATGGCTTACAACAGAAGACTCGTCAATTAGAAAGAAAATGGCATTCTACTAATTTAGATGAATTCTATTTAGCGTGGAGAAATCACCTCTTAATTTATAAAAAAATCTCTTAGAAAAGCTAGAACAAGTTCTGCATTAATAGAAGAGAATAAAAATAATCCCAGGTTTCTTTTCAACACTATAGCCAGGCTGACAAAGAGTCAGGACTCCATCAATCCTCTCATCCCCCTTGAGCTTTCTAGTCAGGACTTTTTGAACTTTTTCAATCGTAAAATTGTATCTATTAGAGATAAAATCAGTCAGATTCTTCCCACCATAAACTTAAGTACATTAACTACTACAAATCCTTCAATTGATATCTGTTTAGAAAAGTTTACTCCACTTGACCTTTTAGAGTTAGATAAAAATAATCTCCTCATCTAAGCCTTCATCTTGTCTTTTAGACCCTATTCCTACCAGGTTATTTAAAATAGTCTTCCCAATTATTGGTAGCCGTATTCTTCATATAATTAATTCTTCTTTAACTTTGGGTTATGTACCGCAGGCTTTTAAAACTGCTGTAATTAAACCCTTACTCAAAAAGCCAACACTCGATCCAGGAGTTTTGGCTAACTATCGATCAATCTCTAATCTGCCTTTCATTTCAAAAATCTTCAAAAGAGTTGTTGCTGCGCAACTGTTTGACCACTTGCAGGGAAAAGGTTTATTTGATGAGTTTCAATCTGGGTTCAGAGTTCATCACAGCACTGAAACAGCCTTAGTGAAGGTCATTAATGGCCTCCTTATCACATCTGATAATGGACTTGTTTCTGTACTTGTCCTTTTAGATCTTAATGCAGCCTTTGATAATATCGATCATGACATTCTATTTGATAGATTAGAACACTATGTTGGACTAAATGAAACTTTGCTGCAGTGGTTTAGATCTTATTTTTCCGATAGAATTCAGTTTGTTCACATCAATGATGAGTTTTCTTCCAACTTTATGCTCAGTCACGGAGTTCCACAGGGATCTGTGTTAGGCCCTACTCTTTTTAGTTTATATATGCTTCCGTTAGGCAATATCATTAGAAAGCACTGTATACATTTTCATTGTTATGCAGACGACACACAATTATACCTGTCAATGAAGTCTGATGATTGTAATCAATTAGCCAAGTTAGATGCCTGTCTTAAGGAAATCAAAGCCTGGATGACTTGTAATTTTCTGCTATTCAACCCAGATAAGACTGAAATCATTCTTGTAGGTCCAAAAAACCTTAGAAATTCCTTTCCAAATCAAACTCTTAATTTGGATGCCACTACTCTCACTCTGAATAATTTTGTGAGGAACCTGGGAGTTATTTTTGATCAAGATCTGTTTTTCAATTCACATATTAAATTTGTTTCTAAGACTGCCTTCTATCATCTGCGCAATATTGCCAAGATGAGGAGCATCTTGTCTTTGAATGATACTGAGAAACTGATCCATGCCTTTGTCAGCTCAAGGTGAGATTATTGTAACTCGTTATTATCAAGTTGTCCTAAAATATCTTTAAAAAGTCTTCAGTTGATCCCAAATGCTGCTGAAAGAGTTTTAACTGGTTCTAGAGAGAGAGATCATATCTCTCCAGTTCTGGCCTCCCTTCATTGGCTTCCCATAGAGTTTAGAATTAAGTTAAAAATCCTTCTTCTCACTTACAAAGCTCTTAACAATCAGGCCACCTTATATACTGTAGAAAAGATCTGGTATTACCCTATCATCCTAACAGAGCAGCACGCTCCCAAAATGCTGGATTATTTGTAATACCCAGAATCTCCAAAAGTACAATGGGAGGCAGAGCCTTCTGTTATCAAGCTCCTTTTCTGTGGAACTAGTTACCACTCTGGGTCCGGGAGTCAGACTCGATCTCTGTTTTTAAGAACAGGGTAAAATCCTTCCTTTTCAATATTAGCCTACGATTAGGGAGGGATCTTGTGTCTCTTAACCCCCTGTTTGTTTTGCTGTTAATAGATTCAGACTGCCGGGTGACCTCCAATAATGTACTTGGCTTCTCACTGTTCCTGTTCTTTATGTCTGTTCTCTTCATCCTCTCTATCCCCTCACCCCCAGCCAGTCACAGCAGATGACTGCCCCTCCCTGAGCCTAGTTCTGCTAGAGGTTTCTTCCTGTTAAATGGGAGTTTTTCCTCTCCACCTTCGCTAAGTGCTTGCTCACAGGGGATCATCTGATTGTTGGGTCTTTCTGCAATTGTGGGGTTTTCCCTGCATTTGGTAGTTGAGTAAGTAAGATGACTTTTGTTTTGATATGGCGCTATATAAAAAAAGCTGAATTGAAAATTGAATTGAAAGTATAAAACATGTTTGGGAAATACACTTGTTGCTAAAAGCCAGTGGTGGAATGTGACAAAAAAGTACTTTGTTGTTGTATTTAACCACAATTTTCATGTAGCTGCGGTTCAGTAAAGTAGATTTTACAAGGGCTGGGTTATGTTTAAAATCATTTGTTTTTACTGTGGCCTCAGCAATCAATGAATTAATACATTCACTTGAATGGAATCTAGTACTTTAACTGAGGGTGTGCATCACCAAGTATGGAGTTGCTCAGTCAAAATATGGATTTTTTATCTATAAAAGTATAGCCACTGCTCTGTCACTGCTGTGTCTCTTCTTGCCCTGGCTTCAAGTGTGGGCGGTGTTTTGTAGTTGTATTGCTAAAATATAAAAGGAAGCACTACAACGGGTCTCAAATATTTGTAATTTGTCTTGCTATTATACTACTGCATGAGTTTATTGACAATAGACTATAAACTACACATATAAACTAAATTATTTTGGTGACTGAACAACTCCCATTCCCCAAAGTGCAACATACACTCTTATGAGTATACGTAACTCACAAAGGATCACACAAGTGATCTGACAAAAAAATAAATACATTGACAAGTGGTTTATTTTACAGTTGATGTGCCATTCATTTTCAATTATTCTGTAATTAATATTCACACAATTCAGTTCAGTCCCTTTTATATCAAGTGGAAATTGTGCTACTTTTGTTTTGGCACTTTATCTATAAAAGCAAAGGATTTCAGTACTTTCCACAGTGGCAAGGTCCGTTGTGGGGTGGCTGCTTTTCCTTTCCTCTTGCCTAGACGAAAGACAGAAATGACTGGTGGTTAGTTAGAGCAAGTTCAAAACATATACTGTACAGGTACACCTCAAAAAATTAGAATATCATGAAAAAGTTCAACATTTTTTGTCACTCATTTCAGAAAGTGAAACCCATATATAGATTTGTTACATGGACAGTGATATATTGCAAGTGTTTATTTATTCAAATTTTGGTGATTATGGTTTACAGCCCATGAAAACCCCAAATTCAGTTTCTCAAAAAATTGGAATATTACATAAAATAAATTTTAAAAATAGTTTTAACCAACATTTCAACGGTCAACATTTCTATTTAAAAACTATTTTTTAAAATTAATTTTATGTAATATTCTAATTTTTTGAGAAACTGAATTTGGGGTTTTCATGGACTGTAAGCCATAATCATCAAAACTGAAATAAATAAACGCTTGAAATATATTTCTGTCTGTGTAATGAATCTATATAATATATGGGTTTCACTTTCTGAAATGAGTGACAAAAAATATTGAACTTTTTCATGATATTCTAATTTTTGGAGATGTACCTGTATTAGGGAAATACATTTGTGAAAGTCAGTGGTGGGATGTGACAAAAATGCTTCGTTTCCCTGACAAGTGAGCACCCCAGGATCCATTCTGTACATGTACAAGTACATTTTCAATCCAGGGATTTATGGTGTAACAGAAACAGCAAGACAACAATGTTCCAACACTTTTTTGTAAAATCCACAGAACAGGTATGCGGGTCTATTATGAGGCTTTAGAAAATTTTATGAATCACTTTATAAATCACTGGTTTGAAAATGCACTTGAATATGTAGAGATTTTGGAGCCTGGGGTCCACCTGACATGTATCCAAAATATCAACACAACATGCTGAGGGAGGCAGACCCCTGGCATGTTTGCATACAGCTCCTGTCTGCGGCAGCCCTCACGCGCTCCTCCAACATGACCTCCCAAAACCCCGAAAACCCCTCCGACGTGGTCCCGAGTCTGACCACGCGCATCAACGAGAAGGAGGAGCTGCAGCACCTGAACGACCACTTCGCCGAATACATCAAGAAGGTGCGCTTACTGGAGCAGCAGAACCAGGTGCTGGTGGTGGAGGTGGAGGAGCTGAGGGGACAGGAGCTCATCTCCGACCGGTATGAGGAGGAGATGAGCGAGCTGAGGGGACAGGTGGAGATCCTGTCCAAGCAGAAGAAGAGAGTCGAGGCGGAGCGGGACAAGCTGGCCGACAACCTGGAGAAGCTCAAAATCAGAGTCCAGGAGGAGATTTGCCAGCGAGAGGAGGCACAAGACAACCTGGCTGTTTTCAGAATGGACAATAAGGACCTGAAACGACGCATCAAGACGCTGCAGGGGGACATCGCCTCACTGAAGAAGATCCATGAAGAGGTCCTCTCCTCTTACACCTTCTCTCTTTTCATCATGTTTTTTTGTCTTCATGCAAACTCAGGATCACACGTCTGCGTGCAAATGAAAGAGAATACTGTGTGTTAATTTTTTTTTTTACACTAAAATCAGAGCCGTTTCGGACTATAAAACAGAGTACACAAATGCTGCAGGTCCTCCCAGCCACTAGGGGGCCCTAGATACAAGTTCACCTGCAACATTGTTAGTGGAGAGAATTAAAATTATTCTGTTTTCACCACTTCTTTCTGTTTTTTCACTCTTTTATTCCAATATGCACCATTTCCCCCCTGTTTTCCTCTTTTTTCCCCCTGGTACCCTTTTGAGTGAAAGGAAAAATTTACAAAACAGTAGTGAGACCTGCTATGATGTATGGTTTGGAGACGTAGTGCTGACAAAAAGACAGGAGGTGGAACTGCAGGTGGCAGAGTTGAAGATGCTAAGATTTTCATTACAAGTGACTAGAAGGGACAGGATTAGAAATTCCGCTTTGGGTGACTGTTTTCCATTCATTCTCTATGTAGTCCAGCGTGTACAGCGCTGAGCGCCCTCGGCGCTGAAATGCTCTTGGCAATGGCTGTTTTTTGTCGCAACACTCAGACCTGAAAAAAGTTCAACTTTTCAGAGACTGCAGCTGAGCTCGTCAATGTCAGACCTTAAGCAGCCAATCAGAACTGCTGCATGGGCGGGACATAGGACGCCGGTACTAGTGTGTACTCAGACTCCTGCTTTCCGTGTCATCATGTTTTACATCCAGAGCTGCTAGAAAACGTTTCCTGTCCGTTGTTATTTAGAGACTGATATTAAAAAATCAGTAGAAAGTCTGACAATTGTAAAAGTGGAAGTGCTGAGCTGAGAGTGACAAGCTGTTGCTGGGATACAGAGCATAGGCGCTTTTTTTTTCCCCAGAGTGTCACACACAAATACTGAAAAAAAAATGCTCAGGACGGTCGGGCGACAAAAACCGCGTTTGGTGGACACGCAGCCTTAACCTACAGTACGGCCCACATGAGCGTGCTGGCTGGGTTCTTTTCCCGACTTTTACTAGTTTTTTTTCTGGTACTTGACCCGTCTTTATTCTTTTCCTGGTTTTCACCATGTTTTCATCATGTTTTGTTGTTTTTCCAGTACCAACTCTGTTTCTACCTTTTTTTTTTTTTTTTTTTTTTTTAAAATTTCCCCTGTTTTTACCCATGCATATCTTTCCCTGTACTTACTCTGCTTTTTGTCCTGGATTTACAGTTTTTATCTGTTTTTACAAGAGGTGGAGCAAAAAAAATTGATACAGCACAATATCAAGACACATTACATCCACGATTGTTTATCAATTCAGAAAAACCACGATCACGACACTTAAATAAAAGTATTAATAAATGATGCAAATACAAATTCTGTTTTGTGGGTACGAGAGTAATAATAACTAGAGGGCACTGAGAGAGTGCATACCTCCACCAAGGCTCCGTCCCTCCCTTCCTTTGTCCTCCACTCCGTCCTTTTGTCCATCCATATCACCATCCATCTGTACATTGCAAGAAAGGGCCTTGGGGGAGGTATGCACTCACGGATCACGTCCAACATCTAATGAGTTCATCTTTGGGCCAAGAACCACCTCTGGTGAAGATTTCATGCAAATCCATCCAGTAGTTTTGGAGTCTTGTTGCTAACACTCTTCAAGAAGATAAGAGCCTTGGCGGAGGTATGCATTTTGAGATCATCACCAAAATCTAACCATGTGTTCAGTGTGCCATTACACACCTTTCCTGAAAATTTGAATGAAAGGCGCTATATAAATGCAATCCATTACTATTATTATTATCATTATTATTATTATTATATCATTATTATTATCATCATTATCATTTTTTTCCGGTTCCGGCTCCGCCGGACCGGCGGCGCCACACGAGTCGGCTGCCTGTTGCAACAGCCTTTTTTTTATCTTCCTTCTTCTTTCTACACCTTTCACTCTGTATATATATCACGGACGCACGGATCGCCCCGGGGGTCTCCCGGGTCGGCGGACGGAGCCACGGTTTGCAGCGGGAGACGTTACAGCGGGGAGGAGCTAGTGCTAGCTAGCACTTGGCCGCCGCCCGGTGCTAATGGGAAACTCGACATACCGGGAGCTGTAGCGAAAAGGACGCGGGTGCCAGGCTGGAGTTTAGGCGGCGTGAAAGAAATATAAGACAGAATAATAAAGAGCGATGGCAAGAACCAAGCAGACCGCCCGTAAAATCTACTGGAGGAAGAAGCCCCCCAGGAGACAGCTAGCCACCAGGGCTGCTCGGAGAGGCGCTCTGGCCACCGGCAGAGTGAAGAGGCCTCGCCGTCACAGGCCCGTGGCTCTGAGAGAGATCCGTCGCTACCAGAAATCCACGGAGCTGCTCATCCGTAAGCTGCCCGTCCAGCGCCTGGTGAGGGAGATCGCTCAGGACTTCAAGACCGTCCTGCGTTTCCTGAGCTTCACCGTCATTGCTCTGCAGGAGACCAGCGAGGCCCACCTGGTGGGTCTCTTCTTCGCTAAGGGGGTCTCCATCATGCCCAAAGACTTCCAGCTGGCCCGCTGCATCCGCGGAGAGAGAGCTTAGACTTTCTGCTGCACATTCACCAACCAACCATAATGCTCTGCACTGTGTGTCTATATATATACATTTATAGTAATATGGACATATGTTTGGTAGATGTTGTTTTTTCTTGCCTTCTGATTGTTGCTCTGAGTGTTGCTATCCCTATGCTGTTGCAATCCTGGAATTTCCCCATTGTGGGACTAATAAAGGCTTATCTTATGTGGAAACGGATTCTAGAAAGAAAATCCTTGGTTGTCTATTGATCCGATGATGACCATCCCTCATGTGTTAAGTCCTCTTCTTGCGTGCGCATGGAGATGGCTGTTTAGGCCGATCCTTGATCGGCAGACATGGCTACAGTAGGGGCAAGGAAACTGCCCAGGTAATGACGCCTTTCTTCGTGCCCGTGCTTCAGCTACATCAACTCGCCTCTTCTCTTCAAAGTAGTCTCGCACCAGGGAAATGAGGGCGCGCCAGCCTGGCCTGTCCATAGCCCGCAGCTCTAATTGTTTGGGAAGGATGCCAGTGTGTCTGATGTTGAGCTTCATGCAGTCTTTGAATCTTTTGCATGGTCTGCCTTGGTTCCGCTTCCTAGAGCAGAGTTCGTCATACATGAGCTGCTTGGACTGCCTGTGGCCATCCATCCGGATCACATGACCAACCCATCAGAGCTGGGCTTTCAGAATCATGGCCTCGATGCTGGTCATCTCAGCTCTGTCCAGGACCTCAAGGTTTGTGACCCGGTCTTGCCAGTGAATGTTCATGATCATCCGTAGGCTTCTCATGTGGAACTTCTCCATCTGCTTCAGGTGTTTTTTGTACGCGGCCCAAGTCTCACATCCGTAGGGAAGGCTGGTGGGGACAACGGCCCTGTACACTTTGAGCTTTGTGGACAGCTGGATGCTGTGCTGGTTCAGGATGCGAACTCAGAGACGACTGAGAACTTGGCTGGTCTTGCAGATTCTGGTGTTGATCTCCTTATCCAGGCTGCTATCGTTGCTGATGGTGCTGCCGAGGTACTTAAAGTCATCTACCGTCTTCAGTTGGGTACCCTCAGTGGAGATAGAGAGAGGAGGGATGGTGGAGGTGGGTGCTGGTTGGAACAGTACCTCTGTTTTGCTGAGGCTGATGGTAAGACCAAAAAGGCGGGAGGCTTCCGCAAATTTATTCACGATGATCTGGAGATCAAATGCCGTGTGGGCCATGAGGGCACAGTCGTCAGTGAAAAGGGCTTCCAGGACAATCTTTTCTATGACCTTGGTCTTAGCCTTCAGTCAGTGGAGGTCGAACAGTGAACCATCAAGTCTGTATCGCAGGTATACCCCAAGGTCCAAGTCCCTGATGGCATGGTTGAGGACGCAAGAGAAAAAGAGGTTGAAGAGGACCGGGGCCAGAATGCACCCCCTGCTTGATGCTGTTGCTGATACTGAATGGCTCCGATACCTCTCCCCCTGAGAGAACCTGCCCAGTCATGTTGTCATGAAACTGGCATATGAGGTTTACAAACTTGTCTGGGCACCCAAGCTTCGATAGGATGATCCAGAGGGCACCGTGTCGAAGGCCTTAGGTCGATAAAGACCACATATACAGAAAGTCCACATGTTTTGTTCAAGACATTTCTCCTGCGCTTGGCAGACGGAGAAGATCATGTCCATGGTACTGCGGTTTGGGCGGAATCCACACTGTGTTTCTGGCAGGTTCCCTTCAGAGATATTGTTAATCAGTCAGTTGAGGAGGACCCGGGACAGTATTTTTCCGGCAGTCGATAAAAGGGAAATACCTCTGTAATTGCCGCAGTCAGACTTGCTACCCTTATTCTTGAACAGGGAGACAACAGTGGCATCCCTGAAGTGTTTGGGCAGTTGTTTTTCATCCCAGATGCTGGTGAGGAGGGAATGGAAGATTTCAAGGGCCACAAGATTGGCTGATTTGAATATTTCCGCTGGGATTCCATCCATCCCAGGTGCTTTGCCTGAGTTGGTCTGCCTAATTGCGTTCAAGACTTGTCCATTGTAGGGGGGAGGTTGAGGCAGTGGACGGTGGGTTTTTGTGCGATCAGATCGAGGGTGTGGGGGTCTACAGTGGAGGGCCTGTTGAGCAAGTAGCTGAAGTGCTCTGTCCATCATGCATTGATGCTGCTCTTCTCCTTCAGCAGAGTTAAACTGTCTGTCGACAGGAGTGGGGTAGTACATGGCTTGGCAGGTCCATATACTTCCTTGATGACACTGAAAAACATCTTGGAATTTTGCGTGTCGGCATATCTCTGCACCTCATCTGTCTTCTTCTCCCACCATTCATTCTACATCTTTCGCAACGCTGCTTGTGCCTGTCTCTGGAGGTGCTTGAAGCGATCATGCTTGGAAATGGAAATGGGGTTATTCTGCCACTCAACAAAGGCCTTCTGCGTGTCATCCAGGAGTGTCTTGATGTTCTCGTCGAACAAGTCCTGGTGCACTCGTTTCCTGGGGCCGATGGTGGTTTTTGCTGACTCCCGTCACCAGTGCTCTAAACTGTTCCCACCTTTGTGTTGGACAGCCAGTCAGGGGTCCACGGGCAATCAGTCGGCCATCCAGATCTTCTGTAAATTCACTACGTTGCTGAGGTTGTTCAAGTTTGGCGACGTTGAATGCTGGTCTGATGACTTTCGGCGTCTTGTGGTGTGTTGGGGCAATATGCAGGGATAGGATGGATCTGACTGTGGACAGTGGTCCGTCCCAACATTCTGCTCTGTGCATGGCCCTGGTGATCCTGACGTCACAGATGTGTCTCTGATGGCAAATGGCAAAGTCTATCAAATGCCACTGTTTGGATCTTGGGTGCATCCATGTTGTCTTATATTTGTCTGCTTGCTGGAACAGTGTGCTTGTGATAGCAAGGGGGTTTTCAGCACAAAGGCTCAAGAGCATCAAGCCATTGGAGTTCAATTTTCCAGTGCCGTGTGGCCCCAGCTCACCTTTCCAGTTACAGTAGTCTGTTCCGACTCTGGCGTTGAAATCACCTCGCAGAATGAGTTTGTCATTGGGAGGAGGTTCAGGTTCAGGTTCAGGTTACTTTATTAGTAGGTAGATTTGTTTTGTAGTCAGGTGACATCGATATTTATAAACCACAATTGCATTCAACATGAACACAAACAGAGGCACACATGAAGCTGACTATAAGCATGATAAGGAGTGTCCTTCATGAGGGTACTGAGCTCCTCATATAAGGCTTCCTTCACTTCATCGCTGCTGGTGAGAGTTGGGGCGTACGCGCTGATGAGGGTAACGGGCCGGTTACGGTTGAGGAGGAAATGGAGTTTCGTCAGCCATTCATTAACTGACATTGGTAGGTCAGGACATTGCTTGAGAACCAATGTCTTGATGGCCAGTCCTACTCCATGGATCGTCTGTTCATCTTTTTTGGCCTTGCCTTTCCAGAAGAAGGTGTAGCCGCCTTTTAGTTCGGCGACAGATCCTTCTTCGGCTAGTCTGGTCTCACTGGGGACCGCAATGTCAATGCGGTAGCGGTATAAACCACCACCGGTATAAATGCGGTAGCGGAACAGGCCTCCTCAAGGCCCGTTCTTCTCTCAAGCCTTGAGGAGGCCTCTCTGTCCATGAGTGTGCATACATTCTACGCACCAAGAATTAGTTCTTTCTTCTATGGTTTCGACCACTTGTGGGGTAGAACTGCCAGCTGCGGTATGCTGGCCAGTTGGAAGGGACAAGCATTTGTTTGGGACACATTTTCTAGTCCCCTCCCTCACGTGAGGGTGAGCAGTGCTGTCCTAAAGAGGCTGCTCAGTAGCCTGGGGGAACGCTGAACTCCACTGTTGTCCCGGGGTCAGAAGGAGAGCGACTATTGCTGCCAAGCCGCCTGTGTGCAGGGTTCAAGCTACATCTGCCAGTGGTCACCTCCACCTGTTGCTTCACTCGTTCAGGACTGTTGTAAGCTTGTGAGGACTAATACACACGAGGAAAAATCTGTGCGGGAAAGTTTTTGTAAAAGTGGGAAAGTCGATGCACAGGGGCAATCCCACTCTCTCGGCCTCAAAAGCCAGGATCTGGTGGTACGAAAAGAGCTGTCATGAACAGGGACATCCTCGGCTGCAGTGGATGACCACGATGTCTATAGTGCCTTGCTGTGCCCTTGCGTTCCACAATGCCTGCTGTTGCCACCTTCATGACCATTGGGACAAAAGATGACCTTCTCTGCTCAATCCACCGACTACAGTCTTCACATGCTTGGATAGGCATACCCTGTTTAACTCACCGGAGGGTTTGAGGCCCGACTGGCTACCCTCACCTGGTTCAGCCTGCCTGCCAAAGCGGTTTGCCGGGGTGTGGCCGCTACGCGTGCTACAGCTTTGAGGAGCCACAGGTGAGAGTTGGATGCCAGGTGGGAGCCAATGTAGAATGAGCTGTCCGAGAAAGGACATGGCAAGCCTCCCCCCCCACCAGAGGTACTATCCCTTCCCAGACACCCTAGAAAGAAAGTACACACAACTTAACCCCTTGCACTTCGGTCAATTTCCCTAAAAACGCCAAAAAATAATGTGCCCAAAGTAAATCGAAAGCTGTTCTTCAACCCTTTGCAGCATCTTCATGGGGTTGGTCTCATTTAAAAGAAAACACTTTGAATTTTTTGGCAAAAAAAACATGATAAGTGCTCCGGCCACTGAGTTACAGTCATCAAAACATAGTGAACTTGAAGAAAATAAATTTGGCCTGGGTGTTTTTTTGGATACAAATGCTTGCAAATAACACACAGCTTCAGATCCGGGCTGGAAAATGTATGAAATGTAGAACCAAGTGTTATCCAGCTGAGGTCCAAATTTTGTAACAATACCACAAAAAATGAATATTTTACACAGCTTTGTTCTCAGGCTGTTCCCAGGCGTTTTGGAACTGTGCCAAATTGTGCCAAATGGCACAGTTTGGAAAAACGTCTGTAACTTTTGAATGATTCAATGTAGAAGCTTCATTTAGGGCTCTAATGAAAGGTCACATTCAGGGCTGTGTCTGTGTGTGTGTGTAGGGGGGGGGGGGGGTTGTCCACCCCCCCCGCTACAGAGGACAGAGATCCGCCCTCGCTACATGACGGATTACACTCGGATGTGGCATGTTTCCACAGCACCGCTGTCACCGCGGCTCCCCCCCCCCTTGCTACTGTGTGTGTGTGGGGGGGGGGGGTCCCCCCCTTCCCTCGCTACAGCGGACGGAGATCAGCCATCGCTACATGACAGATTACACTCGGATGTGGCATGTTTCCACAGCAACGCTGTCACCGCGGCTCCCCCCACCCCCCGCTACAGAATCGTAGCGGCGGGGGGGGGGGCGTTCACTGTCCGGAGGCGGCGAAGAACCGTGTAACGCGCCGCACGCACTTCGGACATCGTGCGCCGCACAGTTGTAATTTACCGATCGGTCAAAAGTCATTTTGGATTACAATTTTCAGGGATAAATAATAATTTAGCTTATAACAGCTTACCTCTTCACAGCAGCAGAGTCCTGGCGAACTTCTCTTCCTCACTGTCAGACGAACGCGACGCTGGTCCACTCGTGGTTCTGGTCTCGCGACCCGATCAAAACATAATTCCATTATTGCGGTTTTGTGCTTCCATGATTGCGGTTTTTGGCGAACGATTTTTCAAAACAAATAACAGTAGTAATTAAAAAAAGACTGGCGAAGGCGTGTGTGTCACTCAGCCTTCGTCTTCAGCCTCCGTCGGTCTATGACCATGGAAGAAATCATAACGTCTACTCTGCTGGAACCAAAACAAATAAGCACCGCCTGTGGCCGAACATGCCGGTGCACGAATGGCACTCCCTGTCACACAGGTTGCATTTGTGGGTGGTCTCCGTGCTGCTGGGTCTGTGGGTTCTTCCTGTGGGTCCTTTTTTTCTCTGCAGCAGCAGTCTCTCTTCACCCAGCCTTAAAAAAAACAGCTCACGAATTTCTCTGCTTCAACTGGCTCACTGCATTCACAGCATTGGGAGGCAGGTCCTTCTGGCTAGGTTTTCATTCATTGGTTCTTCAATGTCTCAGAAACCCAATTCAAGGCTCTTATTAGTCGAATGAGAGGTCAATCAGATGAACTAATCTGTTCGCGGCTGTGTCTGCTGCTTTTATTTTCAGTGCGCGCTTGGACGCCATCACCAACTACATCACCACCATCAGGATCTCCATCATGCGTCCGAGACCGCACGAGGGCGCTCTCGTGCGCCCTCGTGCGCCCTCGTGCGCTCTGGGATGTAGAGACTTGCCCGCCCGCGGTACAACGGAGCGCAAGAGGTTAATGCACAGCACCAAAGTGCAACACATACACAAACCAGGACTTTAACCAGGATTAACATATTTCATCATTTTGCTCTCAGAAGCGAATACTTCAGACATTGCAAGCGCGAATCAGCAGAGTTGGCTATTAGCAAGCTAGCTACTAGCTAACACTCATTAGCCAGCACAGGACGGTGTTGTATTGCTCAAAAAAATGAGGTTACCACCAACTGGATAAGCGAAAAGATGCACAATATCACAAATCACTCACCATCGATGGTTCTCTCACTTTCATCTTCAGCTTGTCTGTAATACGGTTCTATGCTGGGCTGCCATCTGTTTCATTGTGGGTCACTCCATGTCGCTCTGGATACTATCTGCCACCAAGCACAGAAAAGTCCACACCTCTTCGTTGGACCACGGTGTAGATTTATGTGAAACCTGCGAAGCCATCTCTATTAAGATCGTGTTTACTCGGTGACCGTGTTTACTCCGTGAACTTTTGCAAATGGCGGTTTGGAGATTCTGCAGAAGACAGACGCTTTCATGGCATAACGCCCTGACCAATCAGTGGCCTCTGCAGTCTGTTGACATAACATTTTCAGCCCTACTCAGCGCGGCTGCACCCTGGCCTTGAATAGGTACTAAAAAAGTGAATGGAGAAAGGTACAAACGGAGTAGAATTGAGTAGATTAGGGCTGAGTGGGTACTAGTGGAAAAGGGGCTTTACTCAGGTATATCTCAAAGGGCAGAAAAACTCAATATTCACTGTTAGTAGCATTAACATCTTTTGAAATAAAATATACTACATCCTGGTCATAACTGACCTTGGCACATCACAAAGTGCATTTAGCTAAATAAAAGATGAACTGTCAAACACTTCAGTGCACAAACCCCCCAGTACAAGATTGGTAACATTAACAAATATTGCTCATCCACCGTTGTAGTTTTTGTTTTAAATCACCACATGTGTGAGTAGGCCTGTGTGATATGGCAAAAAATTCGTATCATGATACAAGTCATCTTATATCACGATAATGATACATATCATGATATACATTTTCTGTAAATTCTACAGTTTAGATAATCATATAAAAAGGCCCACCTCTTTTTTTTTACATGTACCTTTTTCCCTCATAATTTTGCAGCATTATAAAATAGTTTTGTAATGTGCATTTGAGACTTGATTCTCATAAATTTGATGTTTTTCTTCTAAATCATATATGAATAAAAAGTAAACATCAATAAGTTAAATATTTTCTGAGCCAGAGGAGAATAGCATAAAAAAAACAAAAAATGTCTGAAAATGAGAGAATAACCCATCGCTGTCATCTACAGATATAAATTAGCTGTTAGTTTAAACCAATGAAAATTTAAGTGTAGGCCTGCAGCCTAAGACTGCCATTCTGGCCTGATTTAATTCATTTGCTTCTTAGTGAAAATATTTAAGATTGGTCATGATCTGAAAATCAAAGACACAGAAGGTAATGTTATAAAATACATGTGATGACTTTAACTTTATTCATTATCACTACTTGGCTAATTAACAGGATTACAAATCAAATAAATTACATTAAGAGCCAACTTGTAATGTATTTATTATTTATTTTGTGTGTATGTGCCACCATCATGCACTTTCGCAGCTTTAATAAAAATATTTTCAGACAAAACTAAGAAACCCAGCAGTAATTTAAAACAAAAAACAGTGGTCTGCTACAGTTTCCAGTTAGCACAACTTAGCATCATCATTTAGCATTTCATAATTAGACATGGAGTTAACATTACTTACCTCGTATTAAAACCAGGTTAGCGAACTATCCTCTCTGACTCAGTACAATGAAAAACGGCCCCACATCCCTGGCAAACAGGAGTAGCAGCGATCTGAACCGGTAGTTTGGAGCTAGCATTAGCAACCACCGGACTGAAACCTAGCCACCTACCACAGGTGTCCTGTGTTATTAAAGGGATTTGTAACAGTGAGCAGCGTGATGATACAACCGGCTGGTGCTGTCATCATGCCGACATACATAAGGGAGGGGCCGGCCATGTTAGGCTGTCTTCTGCTGATGCTCACCATAGTAACAGTTAGGAGTTGTGAGCTCATGTTGCAAAGTACTGTATTATTAACATCATATAATAAAGTTCGAGTTCCAGCACAACATCCTTGTCTTCTTCTTTATCATGTTTGTGGACATAGCATTTGGTGATGAGAGACTAAGCCACGGAGGTGTACGTGACACCACTACGGCTCTTTCTTGAGATTCCAGGGGAACCAACAGCCCTGTGGCCATGATGGCTGGAGCATTTGAGACCTATGTTGCAGCATTGGACCTGGGAAAACTGGATAAAGTAAGGATGCGAGCACTGCTTGTCCACAACCTGGGTATAAAGGGTCAGAGGATTCTTCACATGCTTGGTCCGACGGACTTGTTTGAGGATGTTGTGAAGCTACTGGCTAACCATTTTGCTACACCAGACAGCGTGATAGTATGACGAATTCATTTTCACCAGAGACGAAAGAGTCGGTGAGTCAGTCCAACAATTCTTCCCTGACCTGAGACATTTGGCTAGCATGTGTAGTTTTGGACAGTTGGAAAATGAAATGGTGGGGGGACCAGTTGGCTGAACACACATGCAACGCTGGGCTACAAGCTAGGTTGCTAATGGCGCCAAATGACTTGATGCTAGCTAGTGCAATTGAGCTAGCATTCCAGCTAGAAGCAGCAGAGAAGTTAGCCTCGGAGCTAAATGGGCACCAAACACAGAAGCTACCAGGACAAACAATGCTAGCTAACACAGTAGACACGGAAGAAGGGTATGAGACAAATACAGTTAGCCAAAGATTTGCTCCAAGAGGCCCTGTCTGCTGGGGCTGTGGATCCCCGATGCACCAGGACAGAACATGGTTTTGCCCAGCAAGAGGACAGCGATATAATGAGTGTGGCCACTTGAACCATTTCTCCAGAGTGTGCCGTTCGTCTGCAATGTGGTGCCCGCCAAGTAAGCCAGCTCGCCCACCAACAATGACCATTCATTCAGTAAGCCCTGACATCAATGGTTGTTCGTACTGCATGGTTGAATTGGACAGAGTAGCTGTACCACTCCCGCTCGACAAGGCGGTGGTGCGATCAATGTTAAACTGGGCCACAGTGAAGAAGATTTTTCCCAACCACAAAATTAAAAAGAACCTGACGTCGCTGTATGGATACAGTGGTTGCAGACTGTGCAATGCCGGAACAGTGGAACTGACTGTGAGCTACAAGTCCAAAATTGTGTACGACTTCATGTTCCAGGTGGCAGCGCACGGTGACAACATTATGGGATGTGACCTTTTATACGGACTGGGCTTCACTATCAGGGACAGCGCTGGGTTTGAATGGTCCAGGTGCAGCAGGAGGGGCACAGCAGACCAGGATGATGACGACGTGGTGTGGGATGAGGCAATTAAGGACAGCACCAACACCGAAGTGCACTCTCCACGCTCTCAGGAAGACAGCCACCTGAAGGGGGAACAACTGGACTTGCCTCCATCCCTCTCTCAGCCAGAACCGGAGCTTGAGCATGCAAAGAGCCCCAAAGCGCAGCAACAGCAACCGGGCACAAACACAACGCACGACGTGGCACAGCAGAGCGCTTCAGACAGCAGAGAGAAAGAACCGCACTGCTTCCGTACCCTCACTCAACAAGCTACGGAGGTTACGGCTGAGCTGATGGGTGAAGAGTCTGCTTCAATGAGTGACACCGGAGATGCACCGGACACCTTCCGTACCCACAACTCAACTGACCCCCAACTGACGATGGAGACAATGGGTTAAAGGTCCGCAACGTGCACAGTGACTACGGAACCAGACGACGGAGGTCCCAAGCCGAACAAGAGTGCAGAGCCACCAGGAGCACAACAACAACACATAAAACCAAGTAAGGTGCCGCCCCAAGTCAGAGAGTAGGCTCAGGTTTGCACTGGTGAGAGACCGGGACGGCAATTGCCTGGGCTGCAGTCAGCAAAACAATGGGTGCCGCTGAGGTTCATGGTAAAGCTGGGAACAGCGTGCTTTCAGCTGACAGACAGTTCGGTTCGGCACGGGAACCAACTACGGTGTGTTCAGGTGGCTGCTCTAGATGGCGAGGCTTCATGAGAGTCAGCTAGGTCCTCTTCAACCGGCGCTCACCATAGTGACAGTTAGGAGCTGAGAGCTCATGTTGCAATGTACTGTATTAGCTCAAGTAGGTTCATTTTGTCTTTTAATTATTTACCTTTTGTTCTTACTAAAGACAAAAATAGAAAGATGTTTTTACCTTCTTTACATGTTTCGACTGTGCACTGCATCCTTCATCAGAAGAGACTGCAGTGCACAGTCGAAACATGTAAAGAAGGTAAAAACATCTCTTTTCTATTTTTGTCTTTAATAACAACAAAATGTAAATAATGTACTGTATTAATAACATAATGTAATAAAGTTTGAGTTCTAGCACAGCATCCTCGTCCGTCTTCTTTACCAGGTTTGTGTACATAACATTCTTCTGTGCACAGTTGCGCACTGTGGGGAAAAGACAGGACGCTGACAAGTAGTGGTGAGGTAGGAGCTTTACTAACTAAATGGGGGTAAGTGAATTTTAAATATGATATAAACGATAGAGTATTCTATAAAATGATAGACGTTTTTATATCGTCATCCAATGTATATCGTCATATCGCATAGCCCTATGTGTTAGTAGGACTCTTTTTTGATAACTATATATTCCATTAAGTAGCAGGAAAAAGAAGGGAGGAGGAGTAGCACTTCTTGTGAATGAAAGGTGATGTCGATTGGGAGCTCGGGCGCGGCGTTGGTGAGAGACGGGGGCCACCTGGATCCAGCAGGACAGTGGTCTGAACCAGTGCCCAATTGCGAGGCCCAGCCGAGGAACGACCAGACTGACGGCGGTCGGTGACTGGGCCTAGACGGGGCCCAGCGGAGGAGCCGCCTAGCCAGACGGCGACGAGTGGCTGTGATCGGTGGATTCCGGCTGCGCCGGCGGTGCACGACATAACTGGCCAGGTAGACGGAGGCAGGCGCCGGCGATAGACGGCGATGATCTGCGGAGCTGAGCAGCGTCACTCGGCGGAGAAGCTGCGCAGGAGCGGCGGGTCCAGTAGTGACCGAGCTAGTTGAGGCCTAGCCGGATTCTCTGCTTATTTCTATCCACAGGTCAGTAAAATGCCACCCAAAAAAGAGGAAATGGAAGAAATTAAAAAAACTCTGAACTTTGTGTTAGATGAACTGGCCAAAGTGACTAGCCAGCAGGACAAAATATTAGACCTAATACAGGAGGTACAAGCCCTACATTCAATAATAAAAGAAAAAGACAAAAAAAATTATGGACCTGGAGCAACACGGGCGTCTTTTGGAGCAACGCGTTGAGGATCTTGAACAAGGTTCTCGCATTGATGACATAGTTATAAGTGGACTAGACATCAGATATCAGTCGTACGCCCATGCCGCTACAGGACTGAGTGGTGAACATGCTTCCATAAGTGAATCAATGTCCTTAGAAAACCAAGTGCTTCAGTTCCTTAATGATAAAGACATTAAGGTAGAAGCCAATGCGATCTCAGCCTGTTATGCTTTACCGAAGAAAGATAACAAAACAAAGAAATCAATTGTGATGCGCTTTGTGAACAGGAGGGTGAAAAATGACATACTGAGGCAGGCCAAAAAACTAAAGGAAACTCAAGTTTACCTAAATGAACACTTGACAAAAAAAAAACGCTGAATTAGCACGGCAGGCACGGATGCTAAAGAAACATAATAAGATACAGTCAACCTGGACAAGAAATTGTAGAATTTGGATTAAACTAAATGGAACACCTGAGCAAGCAAAAAGTATAATGATCAGAGATGCTACTGACTTAGATAAATACAAATGAACACTGACTATGAAACACAGAGTGAGGAAACTCAAACTCTAAAAATATGCCACTATGCTGAACATAAACCACAAGAGATGGAGAATGATATTGATCCTGATAACCACTTTTTCAATAATATTCATAACCACTGTGAATATTACACTGAAAAGCAATTCAAAAGTCAAGTGCAATTAGATGGTAAACTGTCAATAATACACTTCAATAGCAGAAGTCTTAACAAAAACTTCTCACAGATTCAGGACTATTTAAAACAGCTAAACAGAAAATTCACAGCTATAGCAGTCTCTGAAACCTGGCTTAATGCAGACCAGGCTCCCCTGATGGCAATAGAGGGATATCAGATGTTTAACATTAACAGATCTCAAAAAAAGGGTGGTGGTGTTGCACTGTATATTGATGACCTATATAGATGTAAGCTTGTAAATGAAATGTCCTCAGCACTACCAGGGATTCTGGAATGTGTTACTGTTGAGATTGACCTAGACAAAACAAAAAATCTAATCATAAGCTGCATATACAGAACGCCGGGAACTTGCATTGAGACATTCAGAGATAAA
This sequence comes from Pholidichthys leucotaenia, assembly GCA_020510985.1. Lineage (NCBI taxonomy): Eukaryota > Metazoa > Chordata > Actinopteri > Cichliformes > Pholidichthyidae > Pholidichthys > Pholidichthys leucotaenia. The sequence goes on from CM035845.1 coordinate 336,313,973, forward strand.
TTAGTCGAGCTGTACAATAATATTACTAGTAAGAAAATTTGTGGAGATTTCAATATTGATCTACTTAATCCACATCAACAAAATGTAGTTACAGAGTTCATGAACTCTATGTACAGCATGAGTCTATATCCCACAATAACACATCCCAGTAGAATCACAGCTCACTCTGCTACACTTATTGACAACCTGTTTGTCAATGTTCTCGACAAGAAAATAGAAAGTGGATTATTGATAAATGATATAAGCGACCACTTGCCAATCTTTGCACTTATCCATGGCCACACGGGGCCCAACCCAGAAAAAATCTCAAAATCGTTCAGACACAAATCACCAAACGCAATCAGTTCTTTTAAAGAGGACTTGCTGAAGCAAGACTGGACAGAAGTCTATGTATCAGATGTAAATGAAGCCTATGACACATTTACAAACATTGTAACCACTCTTTATGAAAAAAACTGCCCATTAGTTAAAAAAAAGCTTAAACACAAATTTACTGACAAACCATGGCTAACCAAAGGACTACAAAAGGCGTGTAAAAAGAAAAATTTATTATATAAAGCTTTCATAAAGAAAAGGACAAAAGAAGCAGAGCAGCGGTATAAAACATACAAAAATAAGTTAACATATATAATAAGATGTAGTAAAAGAGACTATTACAGTAAAGAACTGGAAAAAAACAAAGACAATATTAAAAATACATGGACAATAATCAACAGTATCCTTGGAAATAAAAGCAGAAATACCAGCTACCCAACTAACACTCCAAAAAATAATAAATCGACTCCGAATGTGAATATAGCTTCACCTGCAGATGAATTTAATAATTTTTTTGTTAACATTGGACCTAAACTGGCCCGAGAAATACCCACTACGGTGCCAACAGGTGATTCAATATGCAATAACACTGCTGTAAAAGACACCATCTTCATAAAGAACACAGACGAAAGAGAGGTCATTGAAATTGTTAAATCGTTCAAAAGTAAAACATCTACTGACTGCGATGGTATTGATATGCTACTAGTCAAAACTGTTATCGAATGCATAGTGAAACCACTGACGTATATCTGTAACCTGTCTCTCCAATCAGGTATATTTCCCAATGCAATGAAAATAGCTAAAGTAATTCCGATTTACAAGACAGGCGACAGAGGGGAACTCTCCAACTACAGACCAATTTCACTATTACCGCAATTTTCCAAGATACTTGAAAAAAATATTCTATGAGAGAATTGACAACTTCATACTGAAGAATGATTTATTGTGTGAGCAGCAATATGGGTTCAGACACAAAAGGACAACAGCATATGCCTTAATGGAATTTACAGAAAAAATATCAACAGCCATTGAAAATAAAGAGTATTCAGTTGGAGTATTCCTGGATCTTAAAAAAGCATTTGATACAGTAGATCACAATCTATTATTAAAGAAACTACAAAATTGTGGTATCAGAGGGGTAGCACTGTCCTGGTTAAGAAGTTACTTAAAGAATAGATATCAGTTTGTATGTGTTAACAACAAAAACTCAGAGCTACTGAAGGTCACCTGTGGAGTCCCACAGGGTTCAGTTTTGGGACCATTATTATTCAATATGTATATAAATGATATATGTAAAGTTTCAGAAAAAATGGACTTAATAATTGTTTGCTGATGACACTAACCTGCTATGCAGTGGAAACAACTTGGAACAACTTCTGGATACACTCGGAAAGGAATTAGGAAAGCTGAAACTGTGGTTTGATTCAAACAAATTAACGCTCAATTTAAGCAAGACAAAATTTATAGTCTTTAACAACCATCACAACTACCCAGTACCCAAACTCAGTGTAAATGGTGTAGAGATTGAAAGGGTATCCGAAACTAAATTCCTTGGAGTAATAATTGATAACAAACTGTGTTGGAAGCCACATATTAATTATATAAAAGGTAAAGTATCCAAATCAATTGCAATATTACACAGAGTGAAAAATTTGCTGAATCAACCCACACTATACACCTTGTATCATTCATTAATACTCCCATACATGACATATTGTAATGAAGTATGGGGAAATACATATAAAACAAACATATATCCACTCTTTATGCTTCAAAGAGAGCTATTAGAATAATCAACAAAGCAGCTTACAGGGAACCAAAAAACCACTTTTCTTAACAAAAAACTCTCAAGTTGAAAGATCTGATCGACTTTAAAACCGCAATAATAATGTTCAAAGTGAAGAATCTATCACTGCCCGCAAATATCCAGAGTTGTTCCAAACAAGGGAGAAACGATATCACTTCAGAGGAACATGTATATTTCAAAAGCCTACAGTGAGAACAACCTACCAAGCAACACTGTATTCAGTGCAAGGAGTCAGATTATGGAACGATTTTGGACCTGAATTAAAATCATGTACAAAGCTTGACAATTTAAACAAAAACTAAGGAAGAAATACTCCCAAACATATTTACAAGACGACATGTAAACTTACATAAGGATTGACATTTCCAGCCTGTGTTGTGTTATAGCTTAGTTTTTCTTTTTCTCTGTGACACTATGTCTTAGATTTGTTTTTGAATAGTAACCGCTTAACTTAGACTAGCTCAGTTTTCTTTTCTCTCAGTCATATTTTGTCTTAGCCTTGTTTTAAATTGTAATCGCTCTTGTCTTGTTTTCTCTTTTTTCTCCTTTGAATTCTTGGATGGAATATGGGTGGGCAATATAAGCTGCGGCTTCAGCCATCACCCATTTCGGATAAACTCACGTGGAATTGTATAGTAAAGGAGTCCTTTGTCTAATTTGACCTTGTTGTTATATTATACAGTTTCTTTTAACCTGTAATGTACTATCCGAAATAAATAAATTTAATTCATTCATTCATTCATGTAATCCTGACACAATTATGTGAAAAAAAAGTGCTGCAGCCGGACATTGAACTGCTGGTTGTGAGTATGTGAGATGTGACCGGTATTATATCCAGCTGAAATGAAAGTGCCTGTATACTTATCACTATGTCCCGCCGTCAGCTGACACAGCGCTGCCTGTGGACATCATCAGCTCCACTGCGGCCACATTACTGGAGGTGTACCCAGACGCATTTATGGCCAGCGTGAGTGACTTTAATCATGTCTCACTGGGAAAAAGCATTACCAAACTTTCATCAATTTGTTGACTGTCCCACCAGAGAAAACAAAACACTGATTTACTGTATGCCAATATCAAGATGCATATAGTGCCACAGCTCTACACCCCATTGCAAATCGGATCACTGCATGTCATATTAAAAAACCCAGGTACATTCAATTCAATTCAATTCAACTTTATTTATATGCGCCATTCACAACAACATCTCTCATTGCACTTTCAACCGAGAGGAAACTCCCACAATTGCAGAAAGACCCCACAATCAGGCGATCCCCTGTGAGCAAGCTTCTTGGCGATGTGAAGAGGAAAAACTCCTTTCACAGGAAGAAAACCCTCCAGCAGAACCAGGCTCAGGGAGGGGGCACTCATCTGCTGCGACTGGCTGGGGGATGAGGGAATAGGAGGAAGATGAAAAGAACAGACATGTAGAAAGCAAACACACGATGGGGACTCAATCTATGGAGTTGGAGGAATGTGCTCAAGGAGAACTGAGTTTATTCCTCAGTTTCAGCTTTATTCACAGAACACATGCTCTCAACAATCTCAAAGCAAGAAAAAGACAGAACAATCTCACATCACTCTTTTATCCCCGAACATCGAAACTGAAGTCACATGGTGTCTAAGCAAACATACAGTCACCTGGTACTTAATCCCAGTCACAATTAACCCCTTTGATCTTCCACCATTGTCCTTTATTCTTCGGTGGTCCGGAAATCCCTCCAGACATCTCTCTGAGACAAAGGGCCAAATCTCACACCTGCTCGATATCTCCTGTAGACTCAGTCCTTTTGTCCCTCGAGACTGCAGCACACAATAAACACACAGCAATATATTTGTGAGAATATGTACCCAACATATGTTGCCACAGAGAGAACAAACAGATGTTTTATGAACCAGCAAAAAAAAAAAAAAAAAAAATTCATTGTGAAGAAAGGAGTGAAGCCCAATCAATTATTGGAGGTCCCCCGGATGTCTAAACCTAATAACAGCATAACTAAGGGAGGGTTCAGAAACACGTGATCCCTCCCTAATTGTAAGCTATATCAAAAGGAAGGTTTTAAACCTTATTCTTAAAAACAGATCGAGGTCTGACATCCCAAATCCAGATTGGCAGCTGCTTCACAAGAGATGAGCTTGATAACTGAAGGCTCTGCCCCCATTATACTTGTGGAGATTCTAGGTATCAGAAGTAATCCAGTATTTTGGGGAGCGTAGTGCTCTGTTAGGACAATAGGGTAACTATCATATCTTTTAAATAAAAAGGGCCCCTGATTGTTTAAAGCTTTGAAAGTGAGAAGAAGATTCTAAACTTAATTCTAAACTCTATGGGAAGCCAATGAAGGGAGGCCAGAAAGAGAGATCATATCTCTCTTTCTAGTACCTGTTAAAACTCTTGCTGCAGCATTTTGGATCAGCTGAAGACTTTTTAAAGATGTTTTAGGGACAACCAGATAATAGAGAGTTACAATAATCTAATCTAGAGCTAACAAAAGCGTGGATCAGTTTCTCAGCATCACTCTAAGACAAATGCTCCTAATCTTGGCAATATTACGCAATGATAGAAGGCAGTCTCAAAACGAATTTGATATGTGAATTGAAAAACATCTTGATCAAAATAACTCTTAGGTTCCTCACAGAGCTATTAAGAGAAAAGGTAACTGCAACCAAACACAAAAGTTTGATTTGGAAAGGTTATTGTAAGGGTTTTTGGGACCAGCAAGAATGACTTGAGTCTTACCTGAATTTAATAGCGGAAATTACAAGTCATCCGAGCTTTATTTCCTTAAGACAGGCTTCTAACTTGGCTAATTGATTACTATCATCTGGCTTCACTGACAGGTATAATCGTGTGTCATCTGCATAACAATGAAAATGTATACAGTGCTGCCCAATAATGTTGCCTAACGGAAGCATACAGTATATAAACTAAAAAGAGTAGAACCTAGCACAGATTCCTGTGGAACTCCATGACTGAGCTTTGAGTTGAAAGAAAACTCATTATTGACATGAACAAACTGGAACCTAACAGATAAATAAGATCTAAACCATTGCAACGAAGTTCCATTAAGTCCAACATAGTGTTCTAATCTGTCAAGTAGACTGTTATGATCAATAGTATCAAAAGCTGCAACTAAGGTCTAAAAGGACAAGTACAGAAACAAGTCCATTATCAGATGCGATCAGGAGGTCATTAGCGACCCTTCACTAAGGCTGTTTCAGTGCTAGGATGGATTCTAAATCCAGATTGAAACTCTTCAAATAAATCATTTCCCTGCAAGTGGTCAAATAATTGCATAGCAACAACTCTTAAGATTTTTGAAATGAAAGGGAGATTAGAGATTAGTCTATATTTAGCTAAAACTCCTGGATCCAGCATTGGCTTTTTAAGGGTTTAATTACAGCTGTTTTAAAAGCCTGCGGTACATGGTCTAAAGTCAATAAAGAATTGAGTATTTGAAAAAAAAAAGCTACCAATAAATGTGAAGACTTCTTTAAATAACCTGATAGGAATGGGGTCTAAAAGACAAGTTGAAGGCTTGGATGAGGAAACTATTTTGTCTAACTCTAAAAGGTCAATTGGAGTAAACTGATCCAAACTGATATCAGCTGAAGGAGTTGTAGTAGTTACTGTATTTAAGTTAACGGTGGGAAGAATCTGACTGATTTTATTTTTTTGTATACTTTATTGATCCCCAGAGGGGAAATGTAGGGCATCCACCTGGATGGATGAAGCAGCCACGGTACGGCGCTATCCCTTGACCATTCACACACACATCCACACCTAGGGCCACTTTAGAGTTTCCAATTAACCTAACCTGCATATTTTTGGCCCTGTGGGGAGGAAACCTGGGAGTACTCCTGGAGTAAACCCACGCAGTACACGTGGAGAACATGCAAACCTCCACACAGATCACTGTTGGTCAGGGGCTGGGATCGAACCAGGGATCCCATGGCCAAGGGTGAGTTGCTGTGCTTCTGCAGTGCTAACACTGCACCACCTGCACTGCCCGATAGATGAAATTTTTTTTATTGAAAAAGTTCATAAAGTCCTGACTAGTAAACTCTAAGGGAATGCTACGATTGACAGAGTACTGACTCTTTGTCAGCCTGGCTACAGTGCTGAAAAGAAACCTGGGATTATTCTTGTTCTCTTCTATTAATGCAGAATAATAACTCGTTCTAGCATTTCTCAGAGATTTTTTATAAATTAACAGGGCAATTTGCCTCTGATAGGGTCACCCAAGACAAACTGGTCCTGGGTGAAGGGCCAGACTAAGAACGATATAACAGACTCTCATGATAAATTCTAAATCAAGGATTCAGTGTACCCCGACCGGTATGGGGTGACCGGGGCCCCACCCCGGTGCCCAGGCTGGGGGAGGGGGCTCGATGGCTAGCGTCTGGTGGCCGGGTTTCCACCCATGGGACCCGACCGGGCTCAGCCCAAAGGAGTTACATGGGTCCGCCCTCCAGTGGGCTCACCACTTGCAGGAGGGATCATGGGGGTCCGGTGCTATGTGGATTAGGTGGCAGTCAAAGGCGGAGACCTTGGCGAACTGATCCCAAGCTTTATAAACTGGCTTTTGGTACGTGGAAGTCACCTCTCTGGTGGGGAAGGAGCCTGAGCTGGTGTACGAGGTTGAGAGATACCGGCTAGATATAGTCAGCCTCACCTCAACACACAGCTCCGGTTCCGGAACCGGTTTCCTGGAGAGGGGCTGGAGCTTGGCCTTTTCTGGAGTTGCCCCGGGCGAGAGGCGACGAGCAGGGGTGGGTATTCTTGTATCCCACCACCTTGCTGCCTCTATATTGGGAGTTTTCCCTGGTGGACGAAAGGGTTGCTTCCCTGCGCCTTCGGGTTGGGAAATGGGTCCTGACCATTATTTGTGCCTATGCATCAAATGATGTTTCAGAGTACCCACTCTTTTTGGAGTCTCTGACTGGGGTGCTGGAGGGTGCTCCTCTTGGAGACTCCATTTTCCTTCTGGGGGACTTCAATGCGCACATGGGCAACGACAGGGAAACCTGGAGGGGGTGATTGGGAGGAATGGCCTGCCTAATCTGAACCCGAGTCGTGTTCAGTTATTGGACTTCTGTGCTAACCACAGTTTGTCCATAACAAACACCATGTTCAAGCATAAGGGTGTCCATATATGCCCCTGGCACCACGACACCCTAGGTCGCAGGTCAATGATCGATTTTGTTATCGTGTCATCAGACCTGCGACCGTATGTCTTGGACACTCGGGTAAAGAGAGGTGCAGAGCTGTCAACTGATCACCACCTGGTGGTGAGTTTGATCCGATGGCAGGGGAGGAAGCCATTCAGACCTGGTAGACCAAAACTTATAGTGAGGCTGTGCTGGGAACGTCTGGCTGAGGCCCCTGTCCGGGAGGTCTTCAACTCCCATCTCCAGAAGAACTTCAACCACATTCCGAGGGAGTCTGGAGACATGGAGTCTGAATGGGCCATGTTCTCCACCTCTGTTGTTGAAGCGGCGGCCCAGAGCTGCGGCTGCAAGGTGGTCGGTGTATCTCATGGTGGCAACCCCCGAACCAAGAGGTGGACACCAGTGGTGAGGGGGGCCATTAAGCTGAAGAAGGAGTCCTATCAAGCTTGGTTGGCTTGCGGGACTCCCGAAGCAGCTGAGGTGTACCGGCAGGCCAAGCGGAGTGCAGCTTGGGTGGTTGCTGAAGCAAAAACCCGGGTATAGGAGGAGTTCGGTGAGGCCATGGAACAAGACTTTCGGTCAGCCTCGAAGAGATTCTGGCAAACTGTCCGGCGGCTCAGGAGGGGAAACCAGCTCCCTGTCCACACTGTATATGGTGCGGATGGAGGGCTGTTGACTTGGACTGGGGATATTGTGGGGCGGTGGAAGGAATACTTTGAGGATCTCCTCAATCCCACTGATGCGCCTTCCACAGAGGAAGCAGGGTTTCTTGGATGAATTTCTTCAGGTGGATGAGGGGGATAACTCGCCTATCACAGGGGCTGAGGTCGCCAAGGTGGTTAAAAATCTCCTTGGTGGTCGGGCCCCAGGGGTGGACGAGATTCGCCCTGAGTACCTCAAGGCCCTGGATGTTGTAGGGTTGTCATAGTTGACACACCTTTGCAACATTGCATGGAGGTCGGGGGCAGTGCCTTTGGCATGGCAAACCGGGGTGGTGGTTCCTCTCTTCAAAATAGGGGACCAGAGGGTGTGCACCAGCTTTAGAGGGCTCACACTCCTCAGCCTCCCTGGGAAGGTCTATGCCAAGGTACTGGAGAGGAGAGTCCGGCCGTTTGTCGAACCTCAGATTCAGGAGGAGCAATGTGGTTTTCGTCCTGGCCCGTGGCACATCAGACCAGCTCTTTACCCTCTCGAGAATTCTCGAGGGTTCGTGGGAGTTTGGCCAACCAGTTCACATGTGATTTGTGGACTTAGAGAAGACATTTGACCACGTCCCTCATGGTTTTTTGTGGGGGGTGCTTCAGGAGTACGGGGTATCGGGCTTATTGTTACGAGCTATTCGGTCTCTGTATGACCGTTGTGAGAGTTTGGTTCGTATTGCCAACACTTGGTCGGACTCATTCCCCATGAGAGTTGGACTCCGCCAGGGCTGCCCTTTGTCACCGATCCTGTTCATAATTTTTATGGACAGGATTTCTAGGCACAGCCAGGGAATGGAGGGTGTCATGCTTGGTGACCACAGGATCACATCTCTGTTGTTTGCAGATGATGTTGTCCTGTTGACTTCATCCAGCAATGACCTACAGCTCTTGCTGGGAGGGTTTGCCCCTGAGTGTGAAGCAGCTGGGATGAGAATCAGCACCTCCAAGTCCGAGTCCATGGTCCTCAGCCGGAAAAAGGTGGATTGTCCTCTCTGGGTTGGGGACAGGCTCCTGCCCCAAGTGGAGGAGTTTAAGTATCTCGGGGTCTTATTCACGAGTGAGGGAAAAATAGAGTGAGAGATTGACAGATGGATCGGAGCAGCATCTACAGTGATGCGGACGTTGTACCGGTCTGTTGTGGTGAAGAAGGAGCTGAGTTCTAAAGCAAAGCTGTCGATTTACCAGTCAGTCTATGTTCCTACTCTCACCTATGGTCATGAGCCTTGGGTAATGACCGAAAGATCAAGATCGCGGACACAAGCAGCTGAAATGAGCTTTCTCTGTAGGATTGCTGGACTCACCCTCAGAGATAGGGTGAGGAGCTCAGTCTGAGCTCCTCTACTCTGAGCCTGTCATAGGGAGAGGCTCAGAGTAGAACCACTGCTCCTCCACATTGAAAGGAGTCAGTTAAGGTGGTATGGGCATCTGATTAGGATGCCTCCTGGACGCCTCCTACTTGAGGTGTTTCGGGTACGTCCCATTGGGAAGAGACCCCGGGGCAGACCCAGGACTTGGTGGAGAGACTATGTCTCCCAGCTGGTCTGGGAACGCCTTGGTATCCTCTCTGAAGAGCTGGAGCAGGTGGCTGGGGAGAGGGAAGTCTGGGCTTCTCTGCTAAAACTGCTGCCTCCGCGACCCGGACCTCCGGAAAAGCGGTCAAAGATGGATGGATGGATGGATGGATGGATGGATGGATGGATGGATGGATGGATGAAAGATGATTTCTCCAAGCTAAATAGAATTCGTCTAAATTAGTAGAGCGCCATTTTCTTTCTAATTGACGAGTCTTCTTTTTTAAGCTACAAGTTTCTGTGTTGAACCATCAAGCTCCTCTCCTGTGGAACCAGTTACCAATCTGGATTCGGGGGTCAGACTCTGGATCTCTGTTTTTAAGAATAAGGTTAAAACCTTCCGAGGGATCATGTGTTTCTGAATCCTCCCTGAGTTATGCTGCTAATAGGTTTAGTCAGCCGGGGGACCTCCAATAATGCAATGGGCTTCACTCCTTTCTTCACTCTCAATCAATATATTTTTTTTTTTTTGGTGGTCATTAACATCTGTTTGGTCTCTTCCATAGATTGAGTCCCCATCGTGCTGTTTGCTCTCTACATGTCTGTTCTTTTATCTTCTCTGTCCCATCACCCCCCAGCCAGTCACAGCAGATGACTGCCCCTCCCTGAGCCTGGTTCTGCTGGAGGTTTCTTCTTGTTAAAAGGGAGTTTTTCCTCTCCACCGTTGCCAAGTGCTTGCTCACAGGAGATCACCTGATTGCTGGGGTCTTTCTGCAACTGTGGGGGTTCCCCCTACAGTTGAAAGTGCTATGAGATGAGAAAATGAAAGTGAAATGGTGCTATATAAATAAAGTTGAATGAATTGAACCAAGGAGTTATAAATCTCTGATTAGACTTTTTCTTTTTTAAAGGGGTCACCATGTCTAAAGTCTGATGCAGAGAAGCTGAAACACTATCCACCATGCTATCAATTACAGAAGGAGCAAGCTCTCCATAGCTTATTTCCATTGCGTTGACACGTGGTATAGAGGAAACAATCTGCATAAATTTGGTAATAGCATCATCTGAGAGGCATCTGCTGTTGTAATATTTTTTCTTTAGGAGCCAAATAGTCAGAAATAGTAAAATCAGAGGTTAACAGTCAATGGTCTGACAGTACAGAGTTATGAGGAGACACTACCAGATTTTCTATTTCTATGCCATATGTCAGAACAAGGTCCAACGTATGGTGGAGATAATGAGTAGAATTTCCTACTTTCTGAGAAAACCCCATCGAGTCTAATACTGACTTAAATGCCATATTAAGGCAGTCACTATCTACATCTACATGTGCTGTATATTAAAGTCCCGTACTATAATTATTCTATCTGATTTCAGCAATAAATCAGCAAAGAATTTGGCAAATTCGGATAAAAACTTGAGTAGGTTGATGGAGGACGATAAACTATGGCAAATAAAATTGGGTTTAACCTAAAATTGCTAAAATGCCTAATACTGAGGACCAGGCCCTCAAAGGAATTATAACATGTTTTTTGCTTTATATTAACTAGTAATTTGAAATGGTAAATTGTTGCTACTCCTCCTCCACCACCAGAACTTCTGGGATTTTGACAGTTTAAATAACCAGAGGGAGTTGATTCATTCAAACCAACATAATCCTCTTGTCCTAACCAAGTCTCTGTAAGGGAAATTAAATCAATCTGATGATCAATTAACAGATCATGGACAAACAGAGACTTGGGAGTTAAGAGACCTAATATTTAACAAACCGCATTTAATTTTTAAATCATGAGGAGGAACAGAGGCCAAATCATTCAATTTAGAGGCTTCATGTTGAATTTGAGTTTTACCAACTTTTTGTTTAATCACTTTGGGATGCTATTTTTATTTACTTTGGAGGGAGCAGACAATGATTCTCTGATGGTGTGGCACATATGTTGGGTACATATTTTCCACAAATGTATTGCTGCATGTTTATTGTGTGCTTCACGTCTCGAGGGACAAAAAGGACTGAGTCTGCGGAAGAGATCGAGAAGGTGTGAGATTTGGCCTTTTTCTCAGAGAGACACCCTGGAGGGATTCCCAGACCATCGAAGGCTAGGGGACAATGGTGGAAGATCAAAGGGTTACATTGTGGCTGGGATTAAGTACCATGTGACTGTATGTTTGCTTAAGGCGCTTTTCCACTAGCCCCGATTAGAAAACCCGACTCTATTCACTTCGGTTCGGTTCTGCCGCGGTTGCTTTTCAACATTACTGCTGGCACACCTGCTGGCACACCTGCGGTGGGTGGGATTTGTTGAACAACAGGCGGCGCCACACTCTCGTGATGTGAAACACGCGACCGAATCCTCCACAACAAACAAAATGGCTGATGACGTGGAGAGAAGGAAGGAGGAAGGAGAGAGGAATGACTGTGACATGAAACTGGTGAAATCTATGGTGCTGACTTGTTGTGCTCTGCACAATCTGTGTGAGAGTCATGGAGAGACGTTTGACACTACATTGGATGATGCAGTAGATGAACCAGTTGTGGCAGCGGCACAGGGAGCAGAGGAGCAGGGTGCCGATATATGAGATGCTGTGATGCAGTACTTGTCTATTTCGCCCACATTTATGTGCATACATATTTCAAAAATGTTTTTTGTAAATAAAATGTTGTGCATGTTCCATCTACCTGTCCTCTGTTGTTCATAACGCTTATCTGTTAAGGTACGGGTAATTAGATTAGATTTGTTTATTTGACAGGGACAGTGCAATAAACATAGACAATTAATCAATGACAATCAATCTGATGTGTTGCACAAAGAGTGTATAGCTATTAGCTAATTTGCAGGAGCCGCAGGACAACAGAAGGTGCGAGGCCATCAGCCTAATGATGAGTCCACACTTCTCACTGTTGTGATAATTGCTCACGCTGAGCGCTCTGCCAGCCCCGTAAGCTGTGGGGGTCACACACACGACGTGTTCCTCCACACTCTCATTTTTTTCCCCGTATATTTTTCTCTTTGGCGTACAGAAATGGCAATACGCCCGTATTTGCTAAAATTGCATTTTCCCCGTAATAAAATACGGCGAAACCGTATCACTTGACAGGTATGTAATTACATGCAGAAACACTGCACAGGCCATCTTCACAAAAATCCAGCTCGACAAGCCACTTTTGCTTAGGTGGAAATGCAAATTGAACTATAAATCATGTGCTGATACATGTCATATTCCCATGTAAAGGTCTCCCACTTTTACTTACAAATTGATTTTTAATTTTTGGGAAAAGGGAATATAAATTTTGCACAACTTGTTGGTAACAACAGTTGTGTGCAACAAAAACACAGTTGTGTCTAATGTTATTAGTGCCAAATTTTTGCTAGATTCCTTCTTAATTTATTAAATTTTGACTGGTGATGCAACATTCAACTTACATGTACTTACCTTTAGCAGTGTCTACTGTACAAGTTCAAGCACACCTGTACAACTGCTTATAACATAAAAAATGTACCCGTTCAAGAGAAATGGATTCAGCATTTCAAATTTGTTTAAAATAAAAAAAAGAAACCCTACCAAGACATTACGTTTCGTTGTGTTGTTAAAAATTAAATTACCATTAGAAGGCTATACACCTGACCTGATGAACAGCAGCATGTGGAGTGAACAGAGAATGGAATGTGTATGTAATTATTGGCTTTTCTCATACAGTGTCATAACAGATAAACCAGACTTTTGATGCAAACAATACAATTTTATTCTAGAAGCAAAATTTACAAACAAAAAAACAGACTGGGCGTGGGAGACATGGTTAGACACGCCGACTGCTAAATGCGGTCCACAAGCCTGCCAAATAGGTCAGGAAATCTCCTGTTGAATGTTGACATCTCTGCGAGCTCTTCCCTTCGTAATGCAGCGTCCTGCTCCAGGGCGTCACGCGCATCTGCCCGCCACATCTGCGGCCACCTGTCGCAAATGCTGCATGTACTCCTGATGGTGTTCTTGCCGCTGGGTCATGTTGCCGTTCCAAGAGCCGCATCTCTTCGTCATGCATGTTGAACCATCGCTGATGTAAGGTCAGCGATGAGTTGTCCGTTTTCCTCTTGCCTAGATGGAAAGACAGAAAGGCATGGTTGTTAAAGCTGGATCACTACATATATTATGGAATTACACTGGTGAAAGTCTGTGGTGGAATGTCACTATTATATTATGCTTCATTGCTGTATATAAGCTGAACTGTCATGTTGCTGCCCCTCAGTAGAGCGGATTTTGCAACACGCAGGGTGCTGTCTTCGGCTGCAGCCCCCCTGCAAAACTAAAAAAAGGATAAGATTAAGAATATAGGATGGATGGATGGGTAATGTTTAAAATAGTTGCTTGTAGTGTGGCCGCAGAAATCTGAATGGGTTAATACAGTCAGCTGACGCGAAGCATTTCAATGAAGCATGTTGATTTCAACGGCAGTTCATGAGCTTTATTTGTTTTTCTAAAACAGGAGTTACAACAGCACTTCAATCACCACACCTAAAAATGGGACCGGGTTGTGGAACACCGATAAGTGAAGACCAAAGAATAACCTTTTTGTACATTTAAAAAGACATTTTCAATTAATATGCAGCTACAGGAAACTGCATTAATCAATTTGGTACATAACTTGTTAGGCTCCAGCCCCCCCGCGACCTGTAAAGGATTAAGCGGTAGAAGATGGATGGATGGATTTTCAACCCTGGTTTCCGCTGGACCTGTTTCACCAAAAAAAAAAAATTGTGGTTATTGTGCCTTACCGGCACTTGAACGTGATCCAGGTGGAGCTGGTGATGTGGCTGACATCGGAGTCGATCCAGCTGGCGCTCCGCCAGACGCAGATGCAGGAGAGTCCGCTGTGTCCATGTCCACTGAGGTGGACCCCTGTGATATGAACTGCGATTCTAGAAAGAAAATGCACGCAATTTAAAACTTAACACCAAAGTGCAACATGTACACAACACTCTCAAGTTTTTAACCGGAATACAATAAGCGTAATTCAGCGTTTTGTTCACGCTAATACTTAACACAAAGCAAGCGTGAATCTGCAGTTGGCTGCAAAACAATAGGCAAGCCTCAGTAACAACCATTACCCACAATCTAACAACCTTCCTATTTCTTAAAAACAGTGAGCTTGGCACAGAAAGGATAAATTGGTGAAAAGACGCGCAATATCAAAACAACACTCACCATCCACGGTTTCCAAGGCTGTGGCCGTGTCGAGGGCCTATGTCCATAGATCGCGTCCATCTCAGCAAACCACTTCCACTCCTTCCGATCCGCTGCACTTCGAACATTGTGGTCCTACACTGCTCGGTAATCGCTTTTCAGCTTTTTCAGCTTCTCCCGACACTGTTTGGCAGTACAGATGTGCCCTTGGGAACCCATCTGCTCGGACACCTGCTGGATGCGATCGTCGGCTAATATAGAAAGAAAATTGCGCACCTCCTAATATATAATATTAGGAGTATATTATTATATAAGTATATTATACAGTATATTAATATAATATACTGTATTAAAGGGGCGCACTGTGTTCACTGGCTGAACAACTACAAATGGCAGTCGTGGAGTAGATTCAGCAGAAAAAGTCGCTTTCGTGACGTTACGGCCTGACCAATCAGCGGCGACCAGTCTCTTAAAGTCATATCACAGCCATACTCAGCCCTACTCAGCTCGGTTAGACCCTGCCCTGGATCAGGTACTAAAAAAGCACCTGCTAACCGGTGCTGGGGCTGATGGAAAATGCTCAAACACGGCTGAGTGGTGCGGTGTAGGGCTAAGTGAGGCTAGTGGAAAAGGCCCTTTAGACACCATGTGACTTGAGTTTCAATGTTCTGGGGGTTAAAAAGAGCGATGTGATTTTGATCTGTCTCTTTCTTGCTTGGAGATTGTTAGAGTATGTGTTCTGTTAATAAAGCTGAACCTGAGAAATAAACTCAGCCTCATCCTTGAGCACATCCTCTACACTGGTGACCCTACGACGAATTATGGCCAGTGACGATTCTCCTGCACCGGACTCATCAGGAGCCAGCCAGGCTAATGCAGCTACCACAGTTCAGCTACCTGATTTCTGGCAGCATAGCCCGCGCTCCTGGTTTAACGCAGTCGAGGCACAGTTCCATCTTCGGGGAATTTCGGCAGACACCACAAAATTCTACCATGTGGTTGCAAAGCTGGACAGCCACACAGCCCAGCGGGTAGAGAACCTGATTAACCACCCGCCAGACGACCACAAGTACGGCGCATTGAAAGCGGCTCTCATCCGTTCCTTCACCCCCTCAGAATCAGAATCAGAATCAGAATCAGAATCAGATTTATTGCCATTGTTCATGTAGTACACAAACTAGGAATTTGTCTCGGTGCCATGCTGCAACATTAAAAACATGATGAGATAAAGCGATAAACTAAAAAACTAAAGGACTAAAAACATGCAATAAGTGTAGAATAATAAGTAATAATAATAATAATAATAATAATAATAATAATAATGAGTAATACTAGTCAAGGCAGTTTTAAATAAATTAGTAAGTAGCAGATAATATGGGGTACCACAGAGCAGTCGATAATGCAACAGAAAAAACAGTGATGAATGACATGAGTCTGGTTGAGCTGCTGTATATAGAATCAGAATCAGAATCAGAATGAGTTTATTGCCAAGCACATTTACAAGTAAATAACAGGTAAATATACGAGGAATTTGACTTGACACTGAAATGTCATAAATGACATCCTCAGTGACGCGGCGAGCCGTGGAGGCACCTGTCAGCAGGAGGGGAACAGAAGAAGGCAATGGGGAGGAGGGAGGGGTGGACACAATAGGAGAGAGAAAAAAGCATTGTTTATCAGAATAAAGTTCGTATATGACCGATATTATGATTACAAGAAAAAAACTCTCATTGCACAATTAGCAGACAATAGAATTCACACAATGACACAAAGAGAGCAGTGAGTGTATATCTTCGAGTCAGTATAGTGGATCAGTTTGTGTGAGTTGGATGCAATCAGTGGCAATCAGTTGGAGGACAACAATAGTCTCTTCCTCAGCAGATGTTATGACTACAGTCTGAAGCAAAGGCCAGTGTCCTTGAGCACGGCAGATGGAATAGTTTTGCCAGACAGCTGTCCCTGAGAGTCAAATGCACGAGAGTCAGTAAGTCACTTAATGTTCAGCAGTCTGATGGCAGAGGGGAAAAAGCTGTTCATGTGCCGGGAGGTTTTAGTCTGAATGGACCGAAGTCTTCTACCTGAGGGGAGGGGGGCAAACAGTACGTGACCAGGGTGTGAAGGATCGGCTATGATCCGGCCAGCACGCCTCCGGATCCTGGAGATGTACAGGTCCTGGAGAGATGGGAGCTTGCAGCCGATCACCTTCTCAGCAGTGCGCACGACGCGCTGCAGCCTTAGTCTGTCCCTGGCAGTGGCTCCTGCATACCACACAGTTATGGAGGAGGTGAGGATGGACTCGATGATGGCCATGTAGAACTGCACTAACATCTTGGTGGGTAGCTTGAGTTTCCTCAGCTGCCGCAGAAAGAACATCCTCTGCTGGGCCTTTTTGATGAGGGAGCTGATGGTTGGCTCCCATTTGAGGTCCCGGGTGATGGTGGTGCCCAAGAAGCGGAAGGAATCTGCAATGGTGATGGGAGAGCCTGTGATGGTGAGGGGGGGCAGGGGGGTTGTGACTTTCCTGAAGTCCACAATCATCTCCGCTGTCTTCAGAGTGTTCAGCTGCAGGTTGTTGTGGCCGCACCAGGACACCAGCTGGGCCACCTCTTTCCTGTAGACGGACTCGTCGCCGTTGGAGATGAGCCCGATGAGGGTGGTGTCGTCCGCAAACTTAATCAGCTTAACAGACTGGTGGGAGGAGGTGCAGGAGTTGGTATAAAGGGAGAAGAGTAGGGGGGAAAGTACACAGCCCTGGGGTGATCCGATGCTGATGCTAACAGAGTCCGAGACAGACTTCCCCAGCCGCACATGCTGCCTCTGGTCCGTCAGGAAGTCGGTGATCCACCTGCAGAGGGAGTCAGGCACGTCGAGCAGGGACAGCTTGTCCTGGAGCAGAGCAGGGCGGATGGTGTTGAATGCGGAGCTGAAGTCCACAAACAGGATCCTGGCGTAGGTTCCCGGGGAGTCCAGGTACTGCAGGATGGAGTGGAGGGCCAGGTTGACTGCGTCGTCCACAGACCTGTTGGCACGGTAGGCAAACTGCAGCGGGTCCAGGAGGGGAGTAGTGATGGACTTGAGGTGAGACAGGACCAGGCGCTCAAAGGACTTCATGACTACAGAGGTGAGCACTACAGGTCTGTAGTCGTTAAGTCCAGTAATCCGTGGCTTCTTGGGGACAGGGATGATGGTGGAGGATTTGAGGCAGGTCGGCACGTGGCATAGCTTAAGGGAGGTGTTAAAAATGTCTGTGAAGACAGGAGCCAGCTCTTTTGCACAGTGTCTCAGGGTGGAGGGAGACACACCGTCCGGCCCGGGGGCCTTGCGCAGGTTCAATCTGGAGAACTGTCTGTGCACGTCCTGCTCACTGATGACAAGGGCAGGGGGGGGAGGAGGAGGAAGAGGGGGGGGACCGCTTTTGATGAATTAGGGGCCGAGGAGGCAGTGGAGCTGGGTGGAGTGGGGGAGTTGGACACAGCTGGCGAGGTGTCAAAACGGGCGTAATGTTGGGACAGTTTTTGACAAAGGGCTTTGTCATCCTGACCTTTAGAAGCCTGAGGCCGATAGTTGGTGATTTGCCTCAGTCCTCTCCACACAGAAGCCGAGTCATTAGCAGTGAACTGCTGCTGGAGTCTCTCAGAATACACAGATTTAGCTCTCCTCAGCTCTCTGTTAAACCGATATTTGACCTCTCTGTAGCAGTCCCTGTCTCCACTTTTCAACGCTGCTTCCTTCTCCTTCCTGATCTGTCTGAGCTTGGCAGTGAACCAGGGCTTATCATTAGAGTACCTCACCCTGGTGCGCGATGGGAGAATGCTCTCCTCACAAAAGTTGATATATGAGTTCACAGTGTCTGTGTACTCATTAAGATCATGTGTGGCTCCTTTAAACATGTCCCAGTCAGTTATTTACCCCCTCGCTGGGAGAGCGAGCAGAGAAGCTCCTGGCGCTGACTGAGGACGAAGTCGAGAGACCCGCAGCCCTGATGGCAAAGATGCTGAGTTTGAGAGACTCCGAAGATGATGGCTTTATTTTCGCCCACCTTTTCCTCAGGACACTACCGTCAGCGGTGAGAGTTACCCTGGCAAGTTCACAGCTGCTGGCCCACCGAGACTACCACGAGCTGGGCCAGGAGGCGCAGCGACTCGTCGACGCCCATAGGCGACACACAGCCACGACCGCAGCAGCGGAGCTGAGTGCAACACCCGGAGATGACAGGGGGCCAGAGGCGGCAACACCAGACTTGCTGACGACGGCAGCGGCGGAGACCAGGAGACGCGGAGCGGACGACGTCCTCTGCTTTTACCATCGCCGTTTCGCCGAGAGGGCACTCAAGTGCATTCCACCGTGCCAGTTCAAGCGCTCGGGAAACGCCAAGACCGGGAGTCGGTAGCAGCTGCGGCTCTCGGCGAGAAGAACAAGCTGCTCTACCTGAGGGACGCGCGATCAGGGAGGCACTTCCTGGTGGACACAGGCTCCCAGCTGAGTTTCATCACGCCTTCCTACGCTGACCGGCTGGCGCCTTCCAGTGGTCCCCTGGTGTCGGCGGCGAACGGCTCGGCGATTAAGACCTTCGGGGAGAAGACTCTGCTTCTGTCTCTACATGGCCGAACATTCGAGTGGACTTTTGTCATAACGGCAGTCAATTTCAACATGTTAGGTGCTGATTTTTTATGCTCACGTGGTTTATTGGTTGATCTTGCTAATAGACGTCTGGTTAATGCACTGTCTTTCCATTCTATTCCCTGCACAGTCCGAGTGGCCCCGCCAACTGCACAGGCCAATGTTGCAACCGCAGGTGGTAAGTTTCACGCACTGCTCACTCAGTTCCCAGCACTCACAGTCCCAACGTTTTCAGCGACAGTGGCTAAACATGGGGTGGAACATTTTATCACTACCACCGGGCCGCCCGTTTTTGCAAAAGCTTGGCGCTTGGACTCGGCTAAACTGGCCATAGCACGCAAGGATTTCGCCAACTTGGAAAAACTGGGCATCATTAGACGTTCTAAAAGCCCCTGGGCTTCACCGCTACACATGGTCCCAAAGGCTGATGGTTCGTGGTGACCTTGCAGTGATTTCCGCAGGTTGAATAACGCCTCAGCGCACGACCGCTACCCGATTCCGCACATCCAAGATTTTTCTGTTCATTTGGCGGGGGCGCGCATTTTTTCTAAAATAGACTTGGTGCGTGGATACCACCAGGTCCCAGTGCGCGCTCAGGATATACCCAAAACAGCGGTAATAACTCCTTTCGGGCTTTTTGAGTTTTTGCGCATGCCTTTTGGACTAAAGGGGGCCGCACAGACGTTCCAGCGTATGATGGACGCGGTCCTACGCGACCTCCCTTTTCTGTTCATCTACTTGGACGACATTTTGGTAGCCAGCACGTCCGAAGACGAACACAAAAGCCACCTCACAGAGGTTTTTCGGAGGCTGGCAGAGCACGGGTTAATAATTAACCCAGCCAAGTGTCAATTTGGGGTGGTGCAAATTGATTTTTTGGGGCATCGCGTTTTGCCAGAAGGAGCTGTCCCTCTGCCCAATAAAGTACACGCAATAACAGATTTTCCCCAACCTCAAACGGTCAAAGCGTTACAGGAGTTTTTGGGAATGGTTAATTTTTATAACCGTTTCCTCCCAAGCGCAGCGCAGCTCATGCAACCATTGTATGCTGCACGAAAGAAGCAAAAACCCACAAGTAAAATCGAATGGTCTCCGGAGCGGGAGCGCGCATTCTCCCAAGTCAAATCAGCCCTGGCAAACGCGGTTTTGTTGGCACATCCAGTTCCAACGGCCCGCATGGCGCTCACCACTGATGCTTCTGATTTAGCGGTGGGGGCGGTCGTTGAACAGTTTGTAGCATGGACCTGGCAGCCGCTCGCGTTCTTCAGCAAAACCTTGCTCGACAGCGAGCGAAAATACAACGCGTTAGACAGGGAGTTGTTGGCCCTACACTTGGCCATCCGCCATTTCCAGTTCTGGCTGGAGGGGCACCGTTTCACCGCATTTGTGGACCACAAGCTGCTAACGTTTGCGATGGCCAAGATTTCGGAACCTTGGTCAGGCCGGCAGCAAAGACAGCTGGCCGCGATATCGGAGTTCACCACCGATATCCAGCACGTCGCAGGTAAACATAATGTAGTGGCAGATTGTCTCTCGCGTGCTGTGGCGGCGCCAGGCCTCGTGGGGGCAGACTCTGCAGCCGTGGCCGCGGGCCAGGGTAGCGGTGCGGAAGCGCGCGCAGCCCCGGTCAGCGTAGGTTTAGATTATGCAGCCATGGCCGCAGAGCAGGTTAGTGATGCGGATGTGCGCGCGCTCCAGTCTGGACCAACAGGGTTAAGGCTGGAGCACAGGGTGCAGCAAATTGGTATGCCCCCCCTAATCTGCGATGTCTCCACGGGGCGGCCACGTCCCTTGGTACCAGCTCCGTGGCGCCGCTGCGTTTTTGACTCGGTTCATTCTCTGGCGCACCCCAGGGTGCGCGCATTGATCAAGATGGTGGGGGAGAAATTTGTTTGGCCGGGGTTGCGCAAACAGGTCAAGAAATGGGCGGCAGCCTGCGTAGTGTGTCAGCGAGCCAAAATACACAAGCACACTAGAGCCCCTTTGGAGCCTTTTCACATCCCAGCGAAGCGCTTTGATCATGTGCATGTCGACCTGGTGGGCCCCCTTCCGTTGTCACAGGGGTACACACACCTTTTGGCGATGGTGGATCGCACCACGCGTTGACCAGAAGCGGTTCCTCTGGCATCAACCACAGCGGAGGAGGTTGCGCGCACGTTTTTAACAGCTTGGGTTGCGCGTTTTGGAGTTTCGTCGGACATAACGTCCGACAGGGGTCCTCAATTTGTTTCCGAACTCTGGTCATCGATGGCCCGCAGCCTAGGGGTGAAGATCCACCACACTACCGCGTATAATCCCCAGGCTAACGGTTTATGCGAACGTTTTCATAGGTCATTGAAAGCAGCCCTCACAGAGCGTCGCTTACAGATACAAATTGGGTTGACAAACTTCCATGGGTTTTATTAGGGTTGCGTTCTGCACCTAAGGAGGATTTGTAGGCCTCCCCAGCTGAGTTAGTTTTTACACAACCTCTCCGTTTGCCTGGTGAATTTCTCCCCGACAACCCTGCGCCAAATTGCCCCCTCGCTCAGCTGTTGCAGAGCGACGCAGGATCAAACACACTTCCTGGCCCGGTTCATCACAGTTTCCCACGCATTTTTGTGCCAAAGGCTTTAAAAAATGCAGAGTTTGTTTTTGTTAGACATGATGCTCATGGCCCAAATTTACGGCCGCCTTATGATGGACCGTTCAGAGTGCCGGAAACAGGAGAGAAACATTTTTTGCTAGATTTGGGAGACAGGAAGGAGTTGATTTGCATAAACAGACTCAAACCTGCTTTTGTTTTGGCGGATGACCAAGTGCAGTTGGCGAAAGCCCCCCGCTGCAGCAGACCCCCGAGAAGGCATTATCCAGAACCCCCACAGAGTTTGGCTAACAGTTCTAATCCACAGGTGCAGGAAGACGCTGCAGAAGCAGCAAGGCAGGCCGGCTTATAGCAGATATGGCAGGAGGTTTAGACCTAGGCAACTGGTAGATTGATATTTGATATGTGGTGATGTTTTCTTTTTATGTCATGCATCTCTGATTATGTTTGTCCCTGATTAGACGTTTGGGGGGGGTCATGTGGCACATATGTTGGGTACATATTTTCCACAAATGATTGCTGAATGTTTATTGTGTGCTTCACGTCTCAAGGGACAAAAAGGACTGAGTCTGCGGAAGAGATCGAGAAGGTGTGAGATTTGGCCTTTGTCTCAGAGAGACACCCTGGAGGGATTCCCAGACCATCGAAGGCTAGGGGACAATGGTGGAAGATCAAAGGGTTACATTGTGGCTGGGATTAAGTACCATGTGACTGTATGTTTGCTTAGACACCATGTGACTTGAGTTTCGATGTTCTGGGGGTTAAAAAGAGCGATGTGAGTTTGATCTGTCTCTTTCTTGCTTGGAGATTGTTAGAGTATGTGTTCTGTTAATAAAGCTGAACCTGAGAAATAAACTCAGCCTCATCCTTGAGCACATCCTCTACAATGGGGAAGACAGGGGATAAGTTGAGGGGTGGCGGATGAAGAAGGGCTGCAGAGAGGCGTGTAAGACTGAGACTCTGCTTCCTGGTCCCAACTCTGAGTTGTCAATGTTTTGTTGGAAATTTGGATAAAAATTATGTCAGATTGTTAGATAAAAGAGGCGCACCATCCAAAGTGGGATGGACGCCGTCTCATCTAATACCAGGTTTTCCCCAAAATGAGTTCCAATTGTCTATGTAGCCCACATTGTTTGCAGGACACCACACAGACAGCCAGCGGTTGAAGGATGACAAGCAGCGAAACATGTCATCACTGGTCAGATTGGGGAGGGGCCCCGAGAATACTACAGAGGCAGACATTGTTTTGGCAAAGTCACACACCGATTCCACATTAAGTTTTGAGACTTCCGACTGCCGGAGTTGGATGTCATTAATGTCCAGAGCGCTCGGGGAAACGCCAAGGCCAGCAGTTGGTAGCAGCTGCGACTGCCGGTGAAGCAAGCAAGCTGCTCTGTGTGACAGACTCACACTCGGGGAGACGGTTCCTTGTGGACTCCGGCTCCCAAAAGAGTCTCATCCTGCCATCCTACGCAGACAAGCTAGCGGGAACTAGCGGCCCCGAGCTGACGGCTGCAAACGGCTCAGACATTAAGACTTTTGGTGAGAGAACACTGACTGTATCCTTGCACGGCCGTACATACCAATGGACTTTTGTCATAGCGGCATGCAGCTTCCCCATTTTGGGCGCTGATTTTTTGTGTGCATGCGGACTGCTAGTCGATGTGGCTAACAGACGCCTGATTTAACACTATGTCTTTTGATTCTCTTCCCTGTACAGCTAGAGGAGTCGGGCCCACAACACTAGCCAATGTCACAGCTCCAGGGGGTAAGTTCCACACACTACTCACCCAGTTCCCAGCACTCACGGTCCCAACTTTTTCAGCGACCGTCACTAAACATGGGGTTGAGCACTTCACTACCACCACAGGGCCGCCAGTTTTCGCACAACCTTGGTGCCTGGACACAGCTAAACTGGACATAGTGTGCAAGGAGTTTGCCAACTTGGAAAAGTTGGGCATCATCAGACGCTCAAACAGCCCATGGGCATTCCAGCTGCACATGGTGCCTAAAGTGGAGGGATCGTGGTGGCCTTGTGGAGATTTCCGCAGATTAAACAACGGCACAGCGCACGACCGCTACCCGATCCCCCATATTGAGGATTTTTCTATTCACCTCACTGGGGCACACATTTTTTCCAAAATAGACCTGGTCCGCGGTTACCACCAGGTCCTGGTGCACACTGAGGACATACCTAAAACGGCAGTAATAACCCCGTTTGATCTTTTTGAGTTTTTACGCATGGCTTTCGGGTTAAAAGGCGCGGTACAGACATTCCAACGCATGATGGATGTGGTGCTGCACGATCTGCTGTTTGTGTTTGTCTACCTGGAAGACATCCTGGTGGCCAGCGCGTCCAAGGATGAACATGGAGCCTACCTCAGGACAGTTTTCCAGAGGTTGGAGGAGCACGGGTTAATAATCAACCCGGTGAAGTGCCAGTTCGGGTTGACAGGAATTGGTTTTTTGGGCCACCGCATCTCACCGGAGGGCGCGATACCCTTAACGGACAAAGTGTGCACAGTGCCAGATTTTCCCCAGCCTCATAGACGGTCAGGGCGCTGCAGGAGTTTTTGGGGATGGTTAACTTCTACAACCGTTTTCTCCCCCACGCAGCCCAGCTCATGCAGCTGTTGTACGCTGCGCTTAAGAAACGGAAACCGGCGGACAGAGTCAACTGGACTCCTGAGCGAGAGCAGGCGTTTTCGGAGGTTAAAATAGCTCTGGCAAACGCCGCACTACTGGCGCACCCGGACATGGCGGCTCAGATAGCGCTCACTACCGACGCCTCAGACGTGGCCAATAGTGGCAGTCGTGGAGCAGTGCGTCACCAGTTCTTGGCAGCCGTTCGCATTTTTTAGCAGGTCTTTGCGCGATAATGAGCGTAAATACAGCGCGTTCGACAGGGAGTTACTGGCTCTCCACCTGGCCATACGCCACTTCCAGTTCTGGCTTGAAGGGCACACCTTCACTGCATTTGTGGACCACAAGCCGCTAACGTACGCAATGGCCAAGGTTTCGGAACCATGGTCAGCCCAGCAGCAGAGACAGCTGGCTGCGATCTCAGAGTTTAAGACCGACATTCAGCATGTGGCCGGTAAACTCAACGTGGTGGCAGACTGCCTCTCGCGTGCATTAGTGGCCCCAGTCTACATAGGGATA
Source organism: Pholidichthys leucotaenia (assembly GCA_020510985.1). Classification (NCBI taxonomy): domain Eukaryota; kingdom Metazoa; phylum Chordata; class Actinopteri; order Cichliformes; family Pholidichthyidae; genus Pholidichthys; species Pholidichthys leucotaenia. The sequence continues at coordinate 336,339,023 of CM035845.1, forward strand.
GATTACACGGCCATGGCCGCTGAGCGATGCGGACGTTTGCGTGCGCCAGTCTGGACCAACAGGATTAAGGCTGGAGAGCAGAGTACTGCAAGACGGTACTGCAACACCCCCCCCCCCCCGTCTGCGATGTCGCTACAGGCTGCCCACGCCTGGTGGTCCCATGTGCTTGTCACCACTGCGTTTTTGAGTCGGTTCACTCCCTGGTGCACCCAGGAGTGCACGCATCAGTCAAAATGGTGGGAGCAAAGTTCGTCTGGCCAAGCCTGCACAAACAGGTGAAAGAGTGGGCTGCAGCCTGCATAGCGTGCCAACGAGCCAAGGTGCACAGGCACACAAAGGCCCCCTTGGAGCCGTTCCATATCCCGGCTAAGAGGTTCAACCACGTTCACGTGGACGTCGTGGGCCCCCTCCTGCCATCACAGGGGTTCATGCACCTCCTGACAGTGGTGGACCGCACCACACACTGGCCCGAAGCAGTTCCGCTAGCTTCCACCACGTCCGCGGAAGTTGCACGTGCTTTTTTGATGGCATGGGTGGCACGTTTAGGCACCCCTTTGGATATCACGTCTGATTGGGGCCCGCAGTTTGATTCCGACCTCTGGTCCACGATGGCCTAGAGCATGGGTGTCACAATTCATTGCACGACCGCGTACAACCCCCAGGCCAATGGGTTATGCGAGTGTTTCCATAGGTTGCTTAAAGCAGCGCTCAGGGCTTCGCTTACGGATGCAAATTGGGTGGACTGGTTGCCGTGGGTTCTATTAGCGTTGAGTTAGGCACCGAAGGAGGATTTGGCAACCTCCCCAGCAGAGCTGTTTTTTTCCCAGCCGCTGTGGCTCTCCGGAGAATTTTTGCTGGACAACCCCGCGCCGAACACCAATCCATCCTCGCTTTCACGGCATAGCACAGAAGCAGGAACAGTACCCGGCCCGGCCCACCACTGTTTTCCTTGCGTTTTTGTGCCAAAGACCTTGAAGGACGCGTTGTTCGTATTTGTCAGGCACGATGCCCACTGGACCCCCTTGTGCCCGCCCTACGATGGCCCGTTCAGAGTGCTGGAACCCAGGGAGAAACATTTTGTGTTTGCTGGGACACAGGGAAACAATCTGTATAGACAGGCTCAAGCCCGCCTTTGTTTTAGCAGACGAGCAGGTGGTGTTGGCCTGAGCTCTTCAGCGTGGGCGACCCCCATTGAGAACTCTCTAGGTAAAATGGCATGCTGAAGATGTTTCCCCCGTCAAATGTCCCACCACAGATGGACGCACCCCCAAGAGCACCCCACCGGCACAGCAGCGCGTTGGAGCCGCTGACCCCCCGTTGCAGCCGCTATGGACGTAGGCTGAAGCCCAAAGGACATGAGGGTTAAGGCTCAGTCTGAGTTTCTGGGAAGGGAGGGGGGTGTGGGAATCCACTCAGTATGTTTGCACTCAGATGGAAGGGCATGGCAGGACAAGATGCATAACAGAGGTGCAGGACTGTCTAAGGTTTTCGCAGGAGGATATGAATCCTCCTTCGGTCTGCATGTTAATGTGCTGGGTGACAAGGGGAATTGTCGGGGTGGGGGTTGTGTGTTGATGCTTACAGTGACAAAGGAAATGGCAAGTGCATGTCCAGGGTGTACCCTGCCTCTCGGCCAAAGATGCTGGGATAGGCTCCAGCCCCCCACCCCCACCCCCCGCGACCCGAAAAGGACTAAGTGGAAGAAGATGAATGAATTTATGTTGATGCAGCACCACACGTCGCGGAGCCAGTTGTATGCGATAAGAGGAGAGGCCCGCGACCTGTGTTTTCATGCTTGTGATTCTTGTGAATGTGGGGGAGAGTTTAATAAAGTCTGCCCTGCCTGTACCGCCTCGCCTGATTATTCCTCTCTCCACAGTGTACATATTTTAGTGTATAGTTACAGTAAACCCCACCAACTTGTGGGTGTTTTTGTAGTGTGTGTGTGTTGGTGTTGGTCAGCAGTGCTGAAACCAGATGGAGGAAACATTTGGCCTGCTTGTTTTTGGTCCTTCTTAATTTTTCCCACTGCACAAATCTGGCTGAAGGGAAAAGACAGAATTAACCAAACCTGCAACCTGTTAGCAGCTGTTTGTGCATCTCGTACTGATTTTGAGTGAATATAATACTTTGATTAATACAAATGTTGCTGTTTTTTTAAAACTGTAAAATTTTGTACTTAGGCTGCTGAAGTTATTGTTTCTTTTGTGTTTGGCTTTGTGTGTGTATGTGTGTGTCAGGGGGGAGTTTTTTACCTCCACATTGAGCTGGAGGAACATCTGTCTGCAACAGTGTTTGCTATGATTAACAATTATTTGCCACTCTTTTCCCATTTTTGGGGAATATTTGGGACCTTTAGCCAACTCCAGGTAAAATACCTGGCAAATCTTGGATCCAACTCTATAAAAAGGGTGAGCACAAACCCTCTTCCCGGCATTCAGATTTTTCCTGACCACTGTGGGTTCGTAAGGGTTCTTTGCAGTTCTTAGGGTTCACTACTTGATGCCAAAAAGAACTGTAGGGACACACTACAACTATTTGCGAATGCTTACAACTATTTTGCCATGGTTTGGTTTATTTGAAGAGTTTCAATCAGGGTTTAGAATTCATAGTACTGAAACAGCTTTAGTGAAGGTCACTAACGATGTCATCGCATCTGATTGTGGACTTGTTTTTGTACTTGTCCTTTTAGACCTTTAGACCTTTTAGGCAGCTTTTGATATTACCAATCATAGTATATGGCTGGCTGGCTGGCTGGCTAATTACAGTGTAACAGCAGCATGACGGTAGACAACCAAACGACAGAAACATACACATGACAAAGGGATTACCCATGGAAAGTAAAACTAACATGACTATAAAACCTATATACATCATAGCTTAATATATGATGACCCATGTAAACACATGAATCATCCCACTGCACAATGAAGGACTATCAGGAGCAGAGTGAAATGTGAGGTACCAGTTAGACTGTAAGGTGCAGTGTGGCAGCATAGTTATGACCAGAATACAACATCATAGTGAGTTATTGTACAGTGAAATGGCATGCAGCAGGAAAGATTTCCTGTACCTGGCCGTTTGACAGAGAAGCTGGAGTAGTCTACTGGAAAAAGTGCTCCACTGTCTGTCCAGTGTGTGGTGGTGGTGGTGGTGGGGTGATCAGGAATGTTCATGATGGTTTGCAGTTTATTTAGTGTTCTTCTCTCCGCCACTGTCTCAAAGGGTCTCCGGTCTGAGACCAATTACAGTGCCAGCCCTCTTGATAATCTTGTCAAGTCTGTTGGGTGTCGCTGGCCCTGATACTGCTACCCCAACAGACAGCAGCAAAGAAGATGGCACTGGCAACAATGGTCTGGTAGAAAAGCATCCTGCTACACACGTTGAAGGATCTCAGCTTCCTCAGGAAGTAGAGTCTGCTCATCCCCTTCTTGTGCCCTTCTTTTACATGATAGATTAGAACATCTTGTTGGACTTAATGGAACTTCTTTGCAGTGGTTTAAATTTTATTTATCTGATAGTTTCCAGTTTGTTCATGTCAGTAAGGAGTTTTCTTCTAACTCAAAGCTCAACCAAGGAGTTCCACAGGGATCTGTGCTAGGCCCTATTCTTTTAGATTTACTGTATATATGCTTCCACGAGGTAGTATTATTAAAAAAGCACTACATACATTTTCATTGTTAAGCAGATGACACACAATTATATTTGTCAATAAGGCCAGATGACAGTAATCAATTAGCCAAATTAGAGGGTTGTCTTGAGGAAATCAGAGCTTGGATGACTTGTGATTTCTTGCTATTAAATTCAGATCAGATTGAATTCATTCTAGTTGGTCCAAAAAAACCTTAGAAACACTTTTCCAAATCAGAACTCTTAGTTTGGAGGAGGTTACTCTTTCTGGTAAGTTTTGTGAGGGACCTTGGCATTATTTTTAATAATCTGTTATAATAATCTGTTCTTCAATTCACATATTAAAACTTGTTTCTAAGACTGCCTTCTATCATTTGTATAATATTGTCAAGATGAGGAGCATCTTGTCTCAGAGTGATGCTGAGAAACTAATCCGTGCTTTAGTTAGCTCTAAATTAGATTATTGTAACTCTTTGTTATCAGGCTGTCCTAAAACATCTTTAAAAAGTCTTCAGCTGATCCAAAATGCTGCAGCAAGAGTTTTAACAGGTACTAGAAAGAGAGATCACACAGTATCTCCCCGGTTCTGGCCTCCCTTCATTGGCAGAAGGGATTATGCAGGATTACTCGTAATACCTAGAATCTCCAAAAGTACAATGGGAGGCAGAGCATTCAGTTATCAGGCTCCTCTTCTTTGGAACCAGCTGCCGTTATGGATTTGGGGAGTCAGGCTCGATCTCTATTTTTAAGAACGGGGTCAAAACCTTCCTTTTTTGACATAGCCTATTGTTAGGGTGGGATCAGGTGACCCTGAACCCTCCCTCAGTTATGCTGCTAATAGGTTTAGACAGCCGGGCAACCTCCAACAATGCACTGGGCTTCATTCCTTCCTTCACTCTCAATGAAATATTTTTGCTGGTCATTAACATGTTTGTTCTCCCCCATAGATTGAGTCCCCATCGTGCTGTTTGCGCTCTACATGTCTGTTCTTTTCTTCTCTTCTTCTCTATCCCCTTACCCTCCAGACAGTCACAGCAGATGACTGCCCCTCCCTGAGCCTGGCTCTTCTGGAGGTTTCTTCCTGCTAAAAGGGAGTTTTTCTTTTCCACCGTCGCCAAGTGCTTGCTCACAGGGAATCACCTGATTGCTGGCATCTTTCTGCAATTGTGGGGTTTTCCCGTACAGTTGAAAGTGCTATGAGTGCTATGACTGTTGTTGTGAAATGGCGCTATATAAATAAAGTTGAATTGAATGGCACAGGACCTGCGGGTTGCACACTTCATTACAGGGATGTGAATCCACACCCCTGGACAGTGGGCGACAGCAAACTTTGTTACAGTTGATGTTAGGCTTTAATGATTCTTCAGTTTTAATTCATTTAGTACATTTTACATTCGCTGGCAGCCATATTACTTAAGCAAAGAGGTTCCACACTCCACCACGAAACCGAGAAACGCCAGAAGATCCTCCACCCCTAGTCCTGTAGTCAGAGACTGCACCACATTTAAAGATGCTCGTGTCCTCTGACTGAAGGTACTTCAGACAGCAGAAGAAGGTTGCGTACAACTGTCTTGCGTATCTCGGAAGGAGAAAAATGCTTTGTGGGTAAGACCAGGTCTTTGGTGGACCACTCCCAGTTACACGGGGTGAGACTGGACATCCTGGCAGATAAGCACATCTGTCACAAGGTCTGTGGTTGACTTTTGCTAGTCGGTGCATCGTGACATGCACTACACAAAGAGCAGAGATAAACAAACCTATCATCTGGTCAGTCACTGCAACAGATACTGGAATCAGTTTGTCTTGGCCTGTCTTTGCCACTGATAATACCTCTATCTGCCAAGAATGTGTCGCTAGTCCAGCAAAAGCTAGCGGAACTCAGACACTTTGCAAGCAGTTTCATGAAATGGTCAGTCTGAGAGCAACTCATTCCGGCTCGGACATTGCTCGGGTTAATAAGGTCAGGAGTTCCTGGCAGCGGAAGGTGAATTACAGAGCTGCGTGGAGGAATCTGATCAGACCTCAATGAAACAGTCATTGTCACCCCCGACAGACTGCTATGATGATGATGATGATGAGTACATAATGCATCATTCAAATGTGATTTTGATTTCAGAATGTTTAAAATCTTCTTTTCCAGATCAGTAAATTCAAGTCTGTGTACAGGAGATACAGAAGTCAGGAACCATGGCTTGTACACGACAGTCTGCTGTAGAGTATGTGAGGAATGCCAGAGTCCACCTTGTGAGAGCGTTGAATAATCTCAATGTGATTGTAGAGAACTTGTATCAGCAAAGAGTTCTCACTGGTGAAGAGGTCAGCAAAATAAAGACAGAGCGTGATGACTATGATAAAAGAAAATTAGTGGATTCATTGATCAACAAGGGGAACAAAGCCTGCTATGAGTTTCTCAAGATTCTTCATGTAATGAGGAAGTCGACATCAGGGAGGTCTCCTCATCTTCAGAGAAGGAATGAAACTTCAGAGTTTGACCAGTACGACTGGGCCAGCTGCTTCTTCTTAGAGGAAGATACACAAAAGGATGCTCAGTATTTACAAGGTAATTAGGAATATTTCTGTAATGCTTTTTTTACATAATTATCCTATGAAATGCACTGATTGTTATGAAACTGGAGTTAATTCAGCTAATATTTGTTTCTTACATTTTTCAGGCCTAAAACCATGCTACACATATCAGAAAAAGTTAAAGTCACAAGCTCAAGACAAGTCAAATGAGTTTTGGAAGAAAAGTCAAAATCTGTTTCAAGGAAACAAGAAGCCTGACCTGTCGTATACTCCACTTGTATTAGAACATGGTCAAGAAAGTGATAGTCCATCTAAAATAAAGAAATTGAAGAGGAAAAAAAGTAAAATGCCTCGCCGTAAGAAGCTCAAAACATATATCCCTGAGGAGAAATCGGATCTTTCTCTCAGTGATCTCCTGAAAATGGATAAAAACATACTTTTAGTTGGGAAACCTGGAATTGGGAAGACGGCTCTGGTTCATGAACTGTTGAGACTCTGGGCAGAAAGAGCCAGCAGTGAGTTAGATTACATATTTTATTTTGACATGAGGGACACGTCCCAGATCATGGCAGCCAAGAGCTGGGAGGATCTTTGTGGGTTCTGTGAACGAGATGAAGACATAAAGGAGGTGATACAGGACATACAGAGGTACTCTGACAATGTTACATTCATTTTTGATGGAGCAACTGATCTCTCCTCTTTGCCTGTGGTGGAGAAACTTATCAAAAAACAAATGTTACCCTTTGCAAAAGTCATCATAACATGCAGACCAGAGGATGAGGATGAAGAATTCTTTCCTGAAGACTTTGACAGAGTTGAGGTGAAAGGATTTAGTGAGCACACTATAAAAACATATTTATCTGCAACACTTGGTGAGGAACAGAAGATTCTGGGTAACTTGGAGTTGTTTAGTTTTTGTCACGTCCCCATGTATGCATTCATGGTGGCTGTTTGCTTCTTCTCACAAGAGTCTCCACAGCCATGTACAGTAACTGAAACATACATTAATGTTGTTCGTTATTGCCTGCAGATAAACAGTGGAACAAAGTTGAAAGACCTAAATACTTTGATCTTCAACAAGAGTAAAGACATTCTGTCTCTGGCTGAAGTTTCTTACAAAGCAACTCAAAAAAAAACTGTCAACCTGGATAAAGTCAAATGTGAAGACAGATGCGTTTTGTCCTTCCTCAAACTACTTTTCATCGAAGTAGCACCCACTGAAGTAACTGCTGAATGCACATTTCTTCATTACACAGTTCAGGAGTTTTTTGCAGCAGTGTGGCTCCTGAAGAATCCTGATGAAATCAGGGAGGTTTTTCAACAGTGTCTCACTGTGGAGAAGAAACACCTGAAACATCTGATCCCTTTTATGTGTCGACTGGTGAATGAAAAGCAGCCAAGTCTGATGGAACATCTGATTCCAGTGACAGATCTCAAGAATATATCCAGGTGGTTCTTCAAAGAGCTGATAGACACATTTCTTTGTCAAAAAGATGTGTCTGATTGTGAAGACAGTGGCCCCAGTCTTGATCTTCTGTTCTTATGCCAGTGTCTGTATGAATCCCAGCATCCTGAAGCATGCATCTATCTTCTAAACAAGCTGAACTACAATCTTGATCTGAGTGGAGAGGATCTTGATCTTTTCCCTACTTGTGCTGTGGCCTATGTGGTCAAACAATCGAAGGAAAGGAAAATATTTCTGAACCTTGAGGATGCTAATATATCAGAACATGGAATGAGACAACTGTTTGGATGCCTTATAAATGTCCAGTGGTATGAATATACATGTGTCCAATTGTTAAACTGAAGTGTATAATGCAAATTACAATTTGTTAGATAATAAGTTGATGATTTCTTCTTGAATTTATAGGTGTGACCCTCTTCCACGACAATTGTGGAAAATATTCCTTCTCAGTAAAGGAGAGATCAACTTTGCCATTTTACTTGACCTTGGTGAAAATCAGATGCATCTTCCAGTTGAGGGTGAAAGACGGCTTTTTGAAAGAGCTGTGGAAGTCATAGAGAAGATGACAAGAAATGTTGGTGTCTGTCTTTACTGGGACAGGCAGACTTCTGACTGTCGGACCCTGTGTTTTTCCCTCTTAGAGGCTTTGCCATCAATCAGCTCATTAAGGTATGTAACTTTTTCGTTCATATAATCTTGTGTTTTGTATGGATAGACAAACTTGGTAAAGGGTATGCTCATAAAATTTGCTCCTGTACATCCATGGTCAGGGCTTGATTTGGGTATTTTGTTATAGTGAAGAAATCTTTGTGTTCATTGTGGTTTACTGGTCAATATACAGCGGAGAAAATAAGTATTGAACACGTCAACATTTTTCTCATTAAACATACTTCTGATGGAGCCATTGACCTGAGATTTTCACCAGATATCAGTAACAACCCATACATACAAAGAAATCAAGGCAACCATATTCACAAAACAAGTTATATGTAATAAAGTGGAATGACACAGGGAATAAGTATTGAATACATGAAGAAAGGTGCAAAAAGGCATAGAAAGCCAGTAAATCAGCTGAAATCCATCAGAATTTAGGAAGCCATCCCATCCCCCCATCAGTGCAAATTGATTTCAGCTGGTTAAGTCCTGACTAATAGCCTTTCAAAAGGTCTGTGAATATCAGATTGTCACACCACAAAGAACTCATGATGGGTAGAAGCAAAGAGCTCCTTCTAGACCTTCACAACCTTATTGTTGCAAAACATCATAAGATAAAATAAGCCTTTATTAGTCCCACAATGAGGAAATTCCAGTAATGATGGCATTGGTTACAGGTGCATTTCTGAACTGCTGAATGTTCCAGTGAGCACTGTTGGAGAGCCAATGACCACTTGTGGAGAGCTCCAGAAAGACCTGGAGTTAGCAGGTACTGCTGTTTCAAAGAAAACAATAAGTAATGCACTCAACCAACATGGGTTCTGTGCCCACTCATCTCGCAAGACTCCATTGCTGAAGAAAAAGCATGTTGAAGCTCATTCAAAGTTTGCTGTACAACATTTGGGCAAGCCAGTAAAATACTGAAAAATACAGTCTGAACTTTTACAATTGAACTTTTTGGATCCCACAACGCATAACATGTTTAGAGAAGAAATGGAACTGCACTTCGCATCATAGTGTGGGGGTGTTTTTCAGCACATGGTACAGGCAAACTTCCTAGAACTGAAGGAAAGATGAATGGACAAATGCAAAGAAACATCCTTGATAAGAACCTGTTGTCATCTGCCAAGATGCTGAAGATGAAACGAGGGTGTACATTTCAGCAAGACAATGATCCTAAACACACAGCCAAGGAAACACTCAACTGTCTCCGGAGAAGAAAAATAAAGCTGCGAGAATGGCCCAGATCTGGTGAATAGAAGATCAGAGTTCAAAGAATATACCCATGGAACTTTCAAGATTTGAAGACTGTGTGGAAGAACGGGCTCACATCACTCCTGAGCAATGCCTGCGCTGAGTTTCTCCATACAGGAGGCATCTGGAAGCTGTTATTACCAACAAAGGCTTTTCTACTAAATATTAAATGAATCTCACCAAGCCTGTTGAATACTTATTCCCTGTGTCATTCCACTTTATTAAATATAACTTGTTTTGTGAACACAGCTGCCCTGATTTCTTTGTATGTATGGATTACTTGGATTGTTACTGATCTGAGGTAAGTGGCTCCATCAGAAATATGTTTAATGAGAAAAATGTTGACACGTTCAATACAGCGCGGTGGTGGAGTGGTTAGCACTGCGGCAGCACAGCAACTCATCCTTGGCCGGGGGATCCTTGGTTCGATCCCAGCCCCCGACCAACAGTGATCTGTGTGGAGTTTGCATGTTCTCCCCGTGTCTGCGTGGGTTTACTCCGGGATTTCTCTGGTTTCCTCCCACATACCAAAAGCATGCAAGTTAGGTTAATTGGCATCAAACTGGGGATTCTAAATTGTCCTTAGGTATGACTGTGAGAGTGAATGGTTGTCTGTCCCTCTGTGTTGGCCCTGCGATGGACTGGTGATCTGTCCAGGGTGTACCCTGCCTCTCACCCAAAGATGCTGGGATAGGCTCCAGCCCCCCTGCAACCCGAAAAGGATTAAGCGGAAGAAGATGGATGGATGGACGTTCAATACATTTTCCTCACTGTATGTTCCCACATTACACAGATGATGTACAGCGTATATAAAAAGTCTACACACCCCTGTTCAAATGCCAGGTTTTTGAGATGTAAAAAAATGAGACCAAGATAAATCATTTCAAAACTTTTTTCACCATTAATGTGACCTATAACCTTTACAACCCAATTGAAAAGCAAACTGAAATCTTTTAAGGGGAAAAATTAAAAAAATGATCTTACAATAACCGTTATGCATAAATATGCACACCCTTAAGTGTTTGACTGCCTATGGCGCTCCGTTGGGCTGTCAGCCCCTAGTGGTCAAGGTTTTTTCAAGAAAATATTCAGTTCAGATGTGAGAGATTTCCATGGCTACAACTTGAAAGTGGTAAGAGATAATGGCTTGCTGTCAAAGATGTAGAATATGATCCTAAGTTTGAGATAGGAGTAAATTTACTCATCTTAATTTGCATAATGCCACAGCAGCCATATCGAATTACATAACTTTCAGTCAAAAGTGGACTTTGGACATATTTACACAAAGGATGGTTTTGGGTTTTTTTTGTCACCATTTTTGATTTTGGTTTATTGTTATCTTATCTTCAAAGTATATGAACCAGAAAATCAGTACAATGTAAACAAACAAAGACATTCATCACTTACCGCTGGCCAGGCGGCTTACTTCATGTGTGTCATCCTTTTGCAGCATCCTGGTTGTTATTTTGTCTTCTACTGGTCATTTTCACTTTCTCTCCCACATCCAGAAACTCTTATGATTATCCCACCTCGATTTCGCTTTTATTTCACCGCAGTTTGTTATATGACGACGTGGAACTGGCATGATTGTTCTGCCCAGTCACATGGCACTGGGGTCGATGGCAGGTGCAAATCAACCAGCTTCAGCCACCCTCTGTCATAACAAAATGTAGATCATCATCATCATAGTAGTCTGTCGTGGGTGACAATGACATGTCCTTAGCCTTCCGCTGCCAGGAACTCCTGTCTATGTCCAATTTCTTCAAGTTTCTTTTTACAGTGTCTTTAAATCTGAGCCTTGGTCTACCTTGATTGCGTTTTCCCTCACATAACTGTGAGTAGAGTAACTGCCGAGGGAGACGCTGGTGGTCCATCCTCTCAACATGTCCGAACCATCTCAGGTTCATCTGTATTAGCATGTCCTCCATTGACGGTAGACCAGCTCATTTCAACACTTCTATGTTGGTTATCTTGTCTTTCTATGAGATGTTCGTTATGGCTCAAAGGTGTCTCATCATGTACGCGGGGAGTTTCTTCACCTGCACTCTGTAGACAGTCAAAGTTTCAGCACTGTACCATAGAGTAGCCAGTACTGTCGCTCTGTACACTTTGCATTTCACACGGATAGACACATGTCGATTTTTCCACAGTCTCTCCCTCAAGTTTCCAAACACAGCGCTCGCTCTTCCCATTCTGAGACATAGTTCATCCTCCAGCCTAGCATTCTCTGAAACAGTACTCCCGAGATACTTGAAAGTCTTGCACTTGACTAGTGGCTCTGTACCAATGCTGATCTCTTCTGGTAGTGATGTTGATAACTGGAACTTTGGTGGTTGATAAAGGCACTCTGTCTTCTTGATGTTGATTTGGAGGCTGAATTGGTTAGCTGCTCGTGCAAATTTCTCCACTAAAGATTGCCAATCTTCCACGCTGTGTGCAACTAGAGCACTGTCGTCGGCAAAGAGCATTTCTCTTACTACCTTTATCGATGTCTTACTCTTAGCTTTAAACTGTGCCACATTGAACAAGTCTGCTTCTTGTTTGAATGTATACTCCTTCTGAAGTGTCTTTGAAGGCCACCTCAAGCATGGCTGCCAGATATAGCAAGAAGAGTGTCAGGTGCCAGCACACACCCTTGTTTCACCCCGTTGCTTACTGAAAAGTCTTTCAATACCGAACCACTCATTGCCACGTTTGCTTGCATACCTGTATGGAGTGCCTCGATCAGGCTGACAAACTTCTCTGTACAACCATATTTCTTGAGTACCTGCCAAATTCCTTGTCACGAAACAGTATTGAAGGCTTTACTGAAGTCTATGAAGACTACATAAAGAGGCATGTTCTGTTCAATACACTTTTCTTGAACCTGTTTCAAGCAGAAAATCATTTCCATTGTGCTTCTTCCACTTCTAAAGTCGCATTGGGTTTCTGGTAATACATTCTGTGAGATGTGTTCACTGAGTCTGTTAAGTAGTACACATGAGAGAATCTTGCCAACAGTGTCTGGCAGTGATATACCTCGGTAATTTCCACAATCTTTCCTGTCACCTTTCTTGAATAAAGGCACAATACTTGCATCCTTCCAGTCTTGAGGTACTTTCTGGGCATTCCATACTGTATCTCTTGAATGAGCTTGTTCAGGCAGTTGGTCAGCTGAACACCACCAAATTTCCACACTTCTGCTGGAATTCCATCCCTTCCTGGAGCTTTACCACCCTGTGTTGTCCTGATAGCTGCCATTAGTTCATCAAAATTTGGTGGTTCATCCAGACTTGATACAGCTGGTCACTGCACTAGAGCTTCTTTAGCCTCTTCAGTGAGATCTTCAGGGTTGTTCAGTAGTTGGTCAAAGTGGTCTGCAAATCTGTCCAGGATCTTGTCTTTCACCTGCAAAACCGTTTCACCATCCATAGCCTTTAGTTGGATCAATCCTCTTGGTTTAGGGCCATATATTTCTCTCAAACCTGTGAAGAATGTTTTCATGTCTGCTGCAGTTTGAAGTTTCTCCACTTTTTCATCCCACCAGTTGGACTTCATCTCTCTGGTGTACTTCTGTAGCTCACTCTGAGCCTTTGAGTATTTCTTCTTCTTCACCCTTGTGTTACACTGTAGGTATTCCTGCCTAGCTGTATTCCTTGCTTCTAGTAGTTTCTTCAGGTGTTCATCATGTTCATCATGCACCAATTTTGATGTTTCCTCTCAGCGTGGCCTAATACATCACTCGCAGTCTGATACACCATATCCTTCAGTGTTGCCCATTTCTCTTCTATGTCAATCTTTGAGTTGTTGCTGTCCCAGTCTTTCAAGTTTTCATCCATTTCCTGTGTAAGTTCTTCCTGCTTCTTTTGGCCTTTCAGTGCACTTGTGTTTAGCTTCCGTGGTGGCTTTGCAGCCATCCTGCAGTGTTGTTTTCGTCTGCAAATCCTTCAACTAGATCTCAGCATAACATGATCAGTACCACAGTCCATATCTCTCATTGCTCTGGTGTCCAATACATCCCTTATGTCTCTCTGCCTGACTATGATGTAGTCTAATAAGTGCCAGTGCTTGGATCTTGGGTGCATCCATGTCTTCTTGTGTGTGTCCTTGTGCTTAAATAGAGTGTTGGTTATCACAAGGTTGTACTCTGAACATAGTGCAAGTAAGTTCTCCATTAGCATTGCACTTGCCTACTCCATGACTGCCTAGCACTCCTTTCCATTTCTCAGTGTCTGAACCAACTCTAGCATTAAAATCTCCCAACGAGTATCAGCCTGTCATCAGTCGGTACACGCCTGATAGTCTCACGTAAATCACAGTAGAACTCTTCCTTCACCTCCTCTGTGTTGGTCATTGTTAGGGTATATACACTGATGAGTGTGGCATACATCTTCCGCTGTAGTGGGAGTCTCATAGTCATTATCCTGTCGTTGATTGACACCAGTTCCTCATCAAGCATTGCTGCTGTCTCCTTTCTAACTGCAAAGCCCACTCCTGCTTCTCTCCTTTCTTGAGTTGATCTCCCACTCCGAAAGAAGATGTACCCATGGTCTTCCAAGCTGCCATATCCAGGCAATCTTGTTTCACTAAGTGCAGCTATGTCTACATTGTACCTGTTCATTTTCAGGGCCACAAGCGCGGTCTGTCTTTCTGGGCGCTGTGATGTGGTGCTGTCCAACAGAGTGCGTACATTCCATTCTGCTACACACAAGGCTGCTGTTTTCCTCTTCTTTAGTCTTCCTGCTCCTAGCTTACTTTTCACTGCCTGTTGGAGTGTGAACAGATCAGTGCAGACCTTGTAAGCCCGGGCGACGTCCGAGCCGGTATGAGTTGCTTTCTGATTGACCATTTCATGAAACTGCTTGCAAAGTATTTGAGTACTGCTAGCTTTTGCTGGACTAGCAGCACATTCTTGGCAGGTACAAAATGTAGATATTTACCTTCATAAGCTAAATAATCTCTTTTTTAAATCATAGTTAGCAAATTTGGGAGCAAATACCTCTTCCGTCTTGTGATCAAGTGCATCAACAGTTGTTTACAAACTCTTATTCTGTGGTGTCCATTAGTGAGTTTTTGGATAGTAAAACAGGGGCCATTAGTCCTCCAAGGCAACAGCAGTAAGTTATACATGTCTGCCACCTTATGAAGTGAAATACTTAGTACAACTGGGGATTTATTATGGTTTCTTGTCACCTCACATGACAGTCGCAGAACTGCAACACAGACAGTGGGGCACTACAGTATCTGTTCATGAAACCATGGCAGCATAAGGGTTTAGCTAATACTCTGTTGCAACACCTTTGGCTTTTGTTACAACACTCAGTCTTTTTGGGTAGGAGTCTATTAGTGTGGCACATCTTGATGTGGCAATATTTGCCCACTCTTCTTTGCAAAAACTCTCCAAATCTGTCATATTGCGAGGGCATCTCCTGTGCACAGCCCTCTTCAGATCATCCCACAGATGTTTGATCGGATTGAGGTCTGGACTCTGGCTGAGCCATTCCAAAACCTTCATCTTCTTCTGGTGAAGCCATTCTTTTGTTGATTTGAATGTGTGCTTTGGGTCATTGTCGTGCTGAAAGATAAAGTTCCTCTTCATCTTCAGCTTTGTAGCAGAAGCCTGAAGGTTCTGTGCCAACACTAACTGCTATTTGGAGCTGTTCATAATTCCCTCCACCTTGACTAAGGCTACGGTCACACTGCAGGTCTTAATGCTCAATTCCAGTTTTTTGCCGAGGTCTGAATTTTTATATGTGGGCGTTCACATCATAATTTAAATGTGACCCCATCAGACTCCAGTGTGAGCAATCTACAGCTATGAAGTGACCCTCATGCGTAGAAGAAAATGTAACATCAGACACAGCGTTGTGTTTACGGAAGTAAATATGAGCCCTGAACAATTGAGGGGGACAGAACTTCTTTACCTTGATGCAGCACAGCAAAATAAAATATCAAAATCATTCATAAATGATTATGCACAAAAAAATGAGCCCAGCTTCATTCCTCTACACACCAGATGACCGCTGTGATCAGCTCTGCTTTAACAGAACTGATCCATTAAACAGCTCTCTAAAATGATACCCCGTGTCTCAGTAACTGTACCTGTACAAATAAGGTTAATAATAAATAATCCTAGTGATTACAATAGGGCTCTCGCTCACTGACATTGTGAGCGGTTCGGGCCTGTAAAAATTATTTTTCGGACACTTAGCAGAATCTTTTTATTTTACCAACCAAATAATCACAGAAGAAATGCTATTTCCGGTTCCGGCGCCACACGAGTTGGCTGCCTTTTGCAACAGCAGCTCAATTCTGAGTCTTTTTTATCTTCCTTCTTCTTTCTGATCCGGTGATAACTTTCTGATCCAGCACAACTTTCACTCTATATATATCACGGACACACAGATCGCCCCAAAGGTCTCCCGAGTCGGCAGACGGAGCCACTGTTTACAGCAGGAGACGATACAGCAGGGAAGAGCTAGCTAGCACTCAACCGCCACCCGGTGCTAATGGAGAAACTCGACATACCGGGGAACTGAAGCGAAAACGACGCAGGTGTCGGGCTGGAGTTTAGGCAGCGTGCAAGAAATATAAGACAGAATAATAAAGAGCGATGGCAAGAACCAAGCAAACCACCCGTAAATCTACTGGAGGAAAAGCCCCAGAAGCAGCTGGCCACCAAGGCTGCTCGGAAAAGCGCTCCGGCCACCGGCGGAGTGAAGAAGCCTCACCGTTACAGGCCCGGTACCGTGGCTCTGAGAGAGATCCGTTGCTACCAGAAATCCACGGAGCTGCTCATCTGTAAGCTGCCCTTCCAGCGCCTGGTGTGGGAGATCGCTCAGGACTTCAAGACCGACCTGCGCTTCCAGAGCTCCGCCGTCATGGCTCTGCAGGAGGCCAGCGAGGCCTACCTGGTGGGTCTCTTCGAGGACACCAACCTGTGCGCCATCCACGCCAAGAGGGTCACCATCATGCCCAAAGACATCCAGCTGGCCCGCCGTATCTGCGGAGAGAGAGCTTAGACTTTCTGCTGCACATTCACCAACCACAATGCTCCGCACTGTGTGTGTGTATATATATATATATATATATATATATATATATATATATATACTGTATATATAGTATATGTGTGTGTATATATATATACATATATATATAGTAATATGTACATATGTATACTAGCTGCTCTTGTTTTTTCTTTCCTTCTGATTGCTGCTCTGAGTGTTGCTATCCCTGTGCTGTTGCAATCCTGGAATTTCCCCATTGTGGGACTAATAAAGGCTTATCTTATCTTATTTCTTGGTTAAATTTAATTGAACCACGCAGGAGTCAATCATGGCCACCGTTCCTCCCTACTCTGTCTCCTGGGGAGGACCCCAAATACAAGAAGTCACAGCTATATAAAGGCTCGCCATTAGTGGGTGTGGCTTATACACACAATACATGTCCATTGTTCAAACTGTCCACTTGACATCCAGATGGCTCCCCCTCTTGTTCCTGCCTTTATGGCTTTATAACTTCCTCCTGTCCAAATGTCCTCTCTTCAGCCCTTATATGGCCATATATGGAAACAAGAACAGTTTTCCTGTGAAACTTGTGTGTGTGTGTGTGTGTGTGTGTGTGTGTGTGTGTGTGTTTGCGTGCATGTGTGTGTGTGTATTATGTGTGTAAGCAACTGGTGTTTATGTGTAATGGCTGGGAGAGCATTTGACTCATGTTTGTGTGTGAGTATACAGTATGTATGAATCTTAAGAGATACGTGCATGCAAGCACTTTGTGTAATGTCTAATTCATTAATCTTCACTGTTTATTTATTATAACAGGCCCTAATAAACAGCGTGGCTTGTACTGGCGTAACATCGGTTACTCCAGAAAGAGAAGTCACCATAGACTCCCCTCGCCTGTCCTCCTATCCCCAAATGTGACCATTCCTCTGCACAGTCATGTCGGTATTAACCTTACATTTTAGATATTACAGCAGCCTGTACTCACGGTGTGCTGTTTACAGGGAAAAAGGAATTTGCAGTGTCCAGTAAATACGGCGTTGCTGTGTGTCTGCTTGTCTGACAGTTTCAGCCCCGAACCCCCTCCCCCCCCCCCAAAAAAAAAAAATTGAAGTTGCTGTGCAGTCAAGGCAGACAAAATTATGATCCAGTGATCAAGGGAAGGAGATTGATTAAAAAGAGAGCACACCTCAGCTGTGTGTGCTATGCTTGCTGTATCGTCCACCACAGAATTGTCACATCTGTCTCACTTCAGTGAGGAAAAAGTCAGATGAAATGCCACATGACCATTCAGACTGAGGTCGCTTTGGAAAATATCAGATACGTGTACGAATTAGGACCACATATGAAAGTGGCCTGGGTCTGGTGTGAAAAAAAAAAACTGATATGTGTTCAGACTGTCATTAAAAAATCAGATATTGGTCAAATTTGTGCAAAAAAATTGGAA
Organism: Pholidichthys leucotaenia; assembly: GCA_020510985.1. Lineage (NCBI taxonomy): Eukaryota > Metazoa > Chordata > Actinopteri > Cichliformes > Pholidichthyidae > Pholidichthys > Pholidichthys leucotaenia. The sequence goes on from CM035845.1 coordinate 336,356,985, forward strand.
TTGAGCATTAAAACCTGCAGTGTGAACATAGCCTTAAGGTCCCAGTTCCAGCTGAAGAAAAACAATTCCAAAGCATGATGCTGCCACCACCATGCTTCACTGTAGGTATGGTGTTCTTTTGGTGATGAGCAGTGTTGTGTTTGCGCCAAATATACCTTTTAGAATTATGGCCAAAAAGTTCAACCTTGGTTTCATCGGACCATAACATATTTTCCCACATGCATTTGGAAGATTTCAAATGTGTTTTTGCAAAATGTAGCCAGGGAACCCTAACCCTAACCAGAAATTCCTGCAGATCCTTCAGTGTTGCTGTCGGCCTCTTGGCAGCCTCCCTGACCAGTTTTCTTCTCGTCTTTTCCTCAATTTTGGAGGGATGTCCAGTTCTTTGTAATGTCACCGTTGTGCCATATTTTTTTCCTCTTGATGGTGTCTGTCTTCACTGTGTTCCATGGTATATTAAATGCATTGGAAATTCTTTTGTATCCTTCTCCTGACTAATACCTTTGAACAATGATGAGATGAGATGAGATGGGATTCAACTTTATTGTCATTACACATGTATACAAGGTAACGAAATGTGACTTGGCATTTGGGCACGCTCTGCAGAGCACATCCAAGGCCGGGGCAGCCGCTAGGCGCCAGTCATATGATGCTTTGGAAGCTCTCTTTGGACCATGGCTTGTGCTGTAAGATGTGACTACAAAAATGTCAGGAAAAGCCTACTAGAGCAGCGGAGCTGTATTTGGGGTTAATCAGAGGCACTTTCAATAGTGGCAGGTGTGTGCTGACTCCAATTTAACATTAGTTTGAATGTGATTGGTTAATTCTGAACACAGCCACATCCCCAGTTATAACGGTGTGTGCATATTTATGCATAGTTTTATACAGATCATTCCCTTGTAGGAGGAAATATAGAATATTAATAAATAATAAATATGATCAGGTATGAATTATTTAATTTATATTGATGTATTGGAATCTGAGATCAAATCTCATTTCATATACATCAGAAAAGTTAATAACACTCGTAAGGGGCACCAGCTTCTATCTTTAAGAAGCAATTTAATCTTTAATTTCACTTTATACCTGTTTAATCACTCAATAAATTAATCAATAATCAGTCTCAAAAATTTTCCGTGAATTCGATACCTGTGCTTGAACAGACTCAGAATGAAATAAATTCTCAACAACTTCTGTCATTTTCACATATTTATTAAACGAAATGATTAGCAGACATTGCAGTAATTTCATTAATCATAAAATCAATCTTGTAAATGATAGATTAACAATGTCAATATTTTCGGAACCAGGGTTAAACTGAGAAATGAATCTCTATCAGTTTGTGATAACAGATTATGGAAACAACGCAAATTTATGGAGAAAGTTTACTAATTATATGAAAAAGTCCTGGATTAATCTTCAGAAAATAAAAACGGAATTTTAATAAAAAGAAGAGTTATGTTAAGGGCTTCTTAATTTGCATCTGATTAGATACACAAATTATTACCAAACCTCAGACGTTTAATTCAGCAGATGAATTAAAGTTTTGCAGCTCACGTGATTCCTCGTTCGGCGTCATCTTCAGCCCAAGATTTCATGGATGTTAGGGTAAATATCTGCCCGCAGATATTTCAGGATCCACATTTCGACCTTTAAAGTCAAGCGGTCGAAGGGGCTGGATCTTGGTCGTATGACCCACAGTTGAAACTGGGCTCTGAGCCAGATGGTGCCGACGCTTCTTCAGTGTGTGATGAACAGCTGCGCGTTTTCTCCTTGTAGACACGAGCCTCCAGAGGTCTTCAAGAATAATTAGATCTAATCAGATCGCAAATTAAAAAGCTTCGGACTTTAGATAAAAATAGTAGCTTCTGGTGGGTGCTTGGTCAAGAAAAATATAAAAATAAAGTCAAGATTAAAGTTTATATTAAAATTAAACAAACGGTGATTTTACAGAAAGTTTAACAAAGAAAAAGTGATGAATAAAAATTGGAGTTTAACTCCGATTAAGAATTGAGCTCAAAGAAATAGGAATTCCTAGGTATTTAAGAGGAAAAGAAAAACATTAAAATACAAATTACGAGTTATCTGCTCTGTGTTCAGAAAAGCGACACGTGGTAGAGTCTTTGTTCTTCCTTGCTGTGTGCAGACAATAGACTTCAAAAGAGACGATCCGGAAAGAGAGCAAAAGAGAAAAAGGCAAAAGAGAAAAGAGACTGAAGCAGGGGTCTCTCTGTTATTTATAAGTTCTGTTGAGCTTCGCGGGCTTCCAGGATCTCAGCCAATGAGTGTCCTTCGTGGGAGGCCCGATGAACTTTCCGTCCAATGAACAAACAGTCTGTTGTTTGGAGCTCTTTGGGATGAAGAGTTGTCATACAGAGATTGGCTGCTGGAGTCACATGGTTTTAGAGGCAAACTTTGATACATACTGGAAGTTAATATTTCCCCTTATGTATTCAACTAAGATAAGTTTAGTGATTAGTATAAATTATAAGTGGTGCTTCTAAATCAACATGCAGGAATAAACATTCATTTAAACATTAATATGCATATATATAAAATCACAGATTAATGCATTTCACACATATTATTGATTTTCCACATTAAAGACATCAGAGTCTATTTGCCTTTCATAGTCCTAAAAAGAAGAAGGTTTAGAACTGAGTTTGTAATAATGTACTTTAAAATTCACTGGTTAAATCCAGCCTGTTCCAGATTTTAAGGAAATTTGTGGGTCTGTGTGGCCAGGTCTGTTGCATGTTTTATGGGGGCAATAAACCAGAGCCGGACATTGGGGAAATTCCTCAGGCTGGTTTTAACAAAGGAATGGGATTTCAGCTGTGGCCTGGAGGAAGAAAATTCATTTTTTGATTGTCTTACTCCTGGGTGAAAAATGTCTTTAAGCAGAAGAATAATTATTACTGAGCCAAAGTGAGATGATGCTACACCCTTGTTGCCCGTAAGGTCAGACTGAAGCCAAGGAAGATCCACCATGCCAAGGCTAAGGGTCGCCGCCTCATCAACACCTGCGGAATTTCCGATCCAATCAAGGCTCAGACCTTTGCTGACAGCTTTCAGAGGAAACTTGAAGCTCACCTCCAGTCCAATATCCCAGGTGACATGGACACCAAATGGAACCACCTTCACAACGCCATCTATGACTCAGCTGTGACCGCATTTGGAAAGAAAGAACGCAAGAATGCTGACTGGTTTGAGGCTCACTGGGATGAAATGCAGCCAGTCACAGAGGCCAAAAGAGAAGCACTGCTGGCTCACAAGCAGAACCCTTGTCCTGACACACACGACGACACCCTTCGAGCAGCAAGGAGCAAGGCACAGCAGATTGCCCGCCGTTACGCCAGTGAGTACTGGCAGAACCTGTGCACCAACATCCAGGTAGCTGCCGTTTGCAGATATGCCAAAGGAATGTATGAGGGCATCAAAACAGCTATTAGCCCCACAAGCATCAAAACAGCACCGCTCAAAGCAAGACAGGTAAAGCCATCACCGACAAGAGCAAGCAACTTCAGCGTTGGGTCAAGCATTATCTTGAATTGTACTCGACCCAGAATATCATGACAGACGTTGCCCTCAACGCCTTGCCTGGCCTACCAGTCATGGAAGAGCTTGAGAAAATGCCCACACTGGAAGAGCACAGCAAAGCTCTAGACTACCTAGTCTGTGGCAAGTTTCCAGGGAATGACAGTATTCCCCCAGAAGTTCTGAAACATGGGAAAACAGCCATCTTACAACCACTATATGATCTCCTCTGCCTGTGCTGGAAGCAAGGTCACATTCCCCAAGATATGAGAGATGCCAACATAGTCACGCTGTATAAGAACAACGGTGACTGCAGTGACTGCAACAATTACAGCGGCATCTCTCTTCTGAGCATAGTTGGCAAAGTCTTTGCCCGGGTCACCCTGTTCCGCCTGCAGAGCCTCACTTTGCGAATCTATCCTGAGTCCCAGTGTGGCTTCAGAGCCGGAAGGTCCACAGTGGATATGATCTTCTCCCTCCGTCAGCTGCAGGAGAAGTGTCGAGAGCAGCAGCAGCCATTGTTCCTTGCGTTCGTGGACCTGACCAAAGCCTTTGACTTAGTCGAAGCGGGCTCTTCCAGATCCTGCGAAAGATTGGTTGTCCCCCAAAGCTCCTTGCAATCATCTCCTCCTTCCACAAGGACATGCATAGTACTGTTTGCTTTGATGGAGCCACCTCAGATGCTTTCCCAGTCAGCAGTGGAGTGAAGAAGGGTTGCATTCTAGCACTGACTCTCTTTGGGATTTTTTTCTCAATGCTCCTCCACTACGCCTTCACCGACTGTCCTGAAGTTGTCTACGTCAGCACGAGATCAGATGGAAAACTCCTCAACATCGCAAGACTTCGTACTAAAACCAAAGTCTACGAGGTCCTCATACGTGAGCTGCTGTTTGCAGATGACGCTGCTCTAGCATCACACAGCAAGGAGGGCCTGCAGCACCTGGTCGACAAACTGTCCCACACCTGCAAGGAGTTTGGGCTCATGATCAGCCTTAAGAAAACCAACATCATGGCGCAAGATGCTGTCTCCTCTCCTGTCATTACCATTGACAACACACAGCTGGAGGTTGTGGACACCTTCACCTACCTAGGGTCCACTGTTTCAAACACGCTCTCGCTGGACACCGAGATCAGCTCCAGAATCGCCAAGGCAGCTGCTGTCATGGCCAAACTAAACAAGCGTGTGTGGAACAACAATCTGCTGAGTTTGAAGACCAAGTTACTCGTATACCAAGCTTGTGTCCTGTCCACTCTCCTGTACGGCAGCGACTCCTGGACAGCCTATGCCAGGCAGGAGAAGCGGTTAAACGGGTTCCACCTCCGCTGTCTTTGGCGCCTTATGCACATCAAGTGGCAGGACAGAGTCCACAACACCGAGGTCCTTGAGCGCGCTGACTTTTTTTTTTTTTGGACTTATTTTGTACCCGTAGGTAGATTTGTTCTGCAGTCGGGTGACAAGCCACCAGCTGCCGGTCGCTGCGTGCGCAAGCGCCCCTTAACTCCCTGACCTGCATGTTTTGGCATGTGGGAGGAAACCGGAGAAATCCCGGAGTAAACCCACGCAAACACGGGGAGAACATGCAAACTCCACACAGATCACTGTTGGCCGGGGGCAGGGATCGAACCCACGATCTCATGATCCCCGCAATCCCCTGGCCGAGGGTAAAACTGTGCTGCTGCGGTGCTAACCACTGCGCCACCGTGCAGCACAACCATCCCTTGTGCAGCACAAGCATCACAAGACTTATCAAGCATCCCTGCATTTCTCAGCCAGAGATGACTCCGGTGGCTCGGCCACATGCACCGCATGGAGCCTGACCGTCTACTGAGAGAAATCCTTTACGGAGAATTGCGGGTGGGTGTCCGCCGTGTGGGCTGTCCGCTGTTGTGTTTTAAGGATGTCTGCAAACGCAACATGCGGTGTGCGCAGATCAACACCAATAACTTGGAGGTTATTGCCAAAGATCGAGCCACCTGGCGCCACAGTGTCAAAGAGAGTGTTCTCAAGATGGAAGAGAACACGAGTCCAGATGGCAATGAAGCGTGCGGCGAGGAAAGAACGTGCAGCATCAACACGTGCACCATCAGTCTTCATCTGCGCCAACTGCTCCAAAGACTGCCACTCAAGGATTGGGCTGTATAGTCATTCCATGCGCTGCTCCAACCCTTGGCGGGCTAACCATCGCCTCTTCGAGACGAGGATGCCAGAAAGACTGGACTCTTTGTGCTGTTTGCCTTTTGTTATAAATAAAACACACAACTTCATCCAGCGCATAGGCTCCTCTTTCTCCCTCTGCGCCTCAAAGAGGCATGTACATGACAGCTTCACGCAGCCAGATACGAACCCAGCTGTGAAGTTCTGTGTTTCTTTTTTTTTTTTCATCATTTCTGTGTTTTTCCACCCACCTGAGTCCAGAGCACAATGTCCTACTTGGATGACAAGGAGCTTCGTGCACTGTGCCTCCTGGGGGCCATTCGTTCGTGGACGCCGGAGCCCTGTTCGCCCGAAGTGGTTCAACTGGCTTGGGACAAGGCTGTGGAAATCATGGAGGAGTATCCCAGCCTTTGGGACTACCCAGGGGCAGCTGAAATGGCCCGCTCCATATACTCTCTGCCATATGAGGAGCCAATGGAAGAGGTTTCACCGCCTGAGCCATCACCAGTGAGGAAGAAGCGCTCCCTTCGCAGAAAGCCTTCAGCCTCTCCCACGACAGCTTCACCTCCTCCTGAGTCCTGGCCAGCTCCATCCAGGGAGGAATTGGAAGAACGCAGACAGGTGTTGCTGGCAGAAACAGACCTCCTCCTGGAGACGAAGCCGTGGCTCCTCCCGGAATTGGCCGTGGAGTTGGAGGCGCTTTCTCTGAGGGAACTGGAACTCCAGCCTGGTATCGAGCTCGCTCTGCCCGTGGAATCTCCTCACCCCCACGACTGGCCCAAGCTTCCCTCTCCTCATCGTTACCATTCCCAGAGGTCTCGCCAGAAGGAGCCGACCATCCCTTAACCAGCAGCCCCTCTTGCACAGGAGGAGGAGAATTCGGTAGCATAGCCTATTTTTTCTCCAGCTGTTTTGCTAGCAGCCACCTCCTCCTCCTCAGCACTTACATCCGCCAATGTGGGTAGGGCTGTTTTTCTCCCGGCTCTATCCACCTCCGTGCCTGCTGTAGCGGCTTCTTTGTGGTCTACTGAGGAGCCCAGGCCCGCTATGGACACGGAGAGGGATGACAGTGCTCCAGGGGCTGCTGGAGACATCATAAACCAGGAGAACAGGCAAGTTGTTTCTCATTCTATTTTTACTATTGATGAACAATCTTGCCTGATCCCTGGCAATGAAACTCAGGTCCTGCAGTCCCCCTGAGTTCTCGGCACCAGCGGCATACAGCCGTGGACACAATTGTTGGTATCCCTCTGTTAATGAAAGAAAAACCCACAATGGTCACAGAAATAACTTGAATCTGGCAAAAGTGGTAATAAATAAAAATTCTATGAAAATTAACCAATAAAAATCAGACAATGCTTTTGAATTGTGGTTCAACAGAATTATTTTAAAAAACAAACTCATGAAACAGGCCTGGACAAAAATGATGGTACCCTTAACTTAATATTTTGTTGCACAGCCTTTTGAGGCAATCACTGCAATCAAACGATTTTTGTAACTGTCAGTGAGACTTCTGCACCTCTCAGCAGGTATTTTGGCCCACTCCTCATGAGCAAACTGCTCCAGTTGTCTCAGGTTTGAAGGGTGCTTTCTCCAGACGGCATGTTTCAGCTCCTTCCACAGATGTTCAATAGGATTTAGATCAGGGCTCATAGAAGGCCACTTTAGAATAGTCCAATGTTTTGCTCTTAGCCATTCTTGGGTGTTTTTAGCTGTGTGTTTTGGGTCATTATCCTGTTGCAAGACCCATGACCTGCGACTGAGACCAAGCTGTCTGACACTGGGCAGCACATTTCTCTCTAGAATACCTTGATAGTCTTGAGATTTCATTGTACCCTGCACAGATTCAAGACACCCTGTGCCAGATGCAGCAAAGCAGCCCCACAACATAACAGAACCTCCTCCATGTTTCACAGTAGAGACAGTGTTGTTTTCTTGGTGTGCTTCACTTTTGCGTCTGTGAGCATAGCACTGATGTGCCTTGCCAAAAAGTTGCAGTTTTGTCTCTTCTGTCCATAGGACATTCTCCCAGAAGCTTTGTGGCTTGTCAACATGCAGTTTGGCAAATTCCATTCTGGCTTTTTTATGATTTGTTTTCAACAGTGGTGTCCTCCTTGGTCATCTCCCATGAAGTCCACTTTGGCTCAAGCAACGACGGATGGTGCGATCTGACACTTGATGTACTTGACCTTGGAGTTCACCATGAATGTGTTTAGAGGCTGTTCTGGACTCCATTGTTACCATTCGTATTATCCGACTCTTCCATTTTTCCTCCTGCGGCCACGTCCAGGGAGGTTGGCTACAGTCCCGTGGATCTTAAATTTCTGAATAATATGTGCAACTGTAGTCACAGGAACATCAAGCTGCTTGGAGATGGTCTTACAGCCTTTACCTTTATCATGCTTGTCTATAATTTTCTTTCTAATCTCCAGAGACAACTCTCTCCTTTGCTTTCTCTGGTCCATGTTTAGTGTGGTAAACACCATGTCACCAAACAGCACAGTGACTTGTCACCCTTTAAATTGGCTGACTGACTGATTTGTAGACACATGTGATGTTAGAGAGCACATCTTGGTTGAACATGTCCCTATGGTCACATTGTGGAGATTGTGTGGAAAGGATGAGGCTGAGTTATTTCTCAAGTTCCATTTTATTTCTCAACACACTCTCCAACATTCAAATACAGAAAGAGGAAAAAAAAAAACAACATCTGCCAGTCTTATACCCCTGACATCAAAGCACAAAATCCCATTGTCTTTAAATCCCAAACACAATGCATCCCCCCTGCAGTTCTTATCTCTTTCCCCCAAACCTCGGTGGTCAGGAAATCCTTCATGTCCATCTCTTTGCATATCAAAAGGCCAACTCTCACATCCTCCTCTCATCCCTAGGAGGTCCAGACCTTTTGTTCCTCTTCAGACGTGAAACCAAAATAAGCACACAGGAATATACATGAGAGCATATGAACAGTCATATACATGTGAGCCCGTGAAACTACATACACTACCGTTCAAAAGTTTGGGGTCACTTAGAAATTTCCTTATTTTTGAAAGAAAAGCACTTTTTTTCAATGAAGATAACTTTAAACTAATCAGAAATACACTCTATACATTGCTAATGTGGTAAATGACTATTCTAGCTGCAAATGTCTGGTTTTTGGTGCAATATCTAGATAGGCGTACAGAGGCCCATTTCCAGCAACTATCACTCCAGTGTTCTAATGGTACAATGTGTTTGCTCATTGCGTCAGAAGGCTAATGGATGATTAGAAAACCCTTGTGCAATCATGTTAGGTCTGCAATGCTGTAATTGCTGCAAATGGAGGATTCTTTGACGAAAGCAAAGTTTGAAGGAAAAAATTATTATTTCAAATACAAATCATTATTTCTAACCTTGTCAATGTCTTGACTATATTTTCTATTCATTTTACAACTCATGGTGGTAAATAAGTGTGACTTTTCATGGAAAACACAAAATAATTGTCTGGGTGACCCCAAACTTTTGAACGGTAGTGTATGTGCACCACAACATTATCTTTTCTAGGGGTACCATCATTTTTGTCCAGGCCTGTTTCATGAGTTTGTTTTTTTAAAATAATTCTGTTGAACCACAATTCAAAAGCATTGTCTGATTTTCATTGGTTAATTTTCATAGAATTTTTATTTATTATCACTTTTGTCAGATTCAAGTTATTCCTGTAACCATTGTGGGTTTTTCTTTCATTAACAGAGGGGTACCAACAATTTTGTCCACGTCTGTATGACTGCCCCTCACCAGTCCTCTCCTTGTGTTTGTGAGAGTTCGCCGGCCCCTGAACCGAGCTGTCAGATGGGGGAGGAGCCCGAGTCCCTGGAGGATCCAGTCCCAGGGTTGGCAGTGAGGCAGCACCCAACCGCCATGTTGGATGAGTCACCAGTGTTGGGAACATTGCCTGGGGGCCTTGACACTGCGACCACCATCATGCCTGCTGTGGGGGCTGCTGCAGCAGAGTTACCAGCCAAGCTGGACCTCCAGAGGGCCGAGCCCGAGGAAACATCGTCACTCGGATCATCGGAGCCCTGAAAGGCGGTGGAGCTCGAGCTCAGGCAAGTGCTCTCCCTTGTTTTCTTGTTGTCAGTTTTTGAGCAATCTTGCCTGGCTCTTGGTGAGGAGGGCCAGTTCGCTTCACCGGGTTCCGCCGCAGTCGGCAACCCTGATCTCTTGTCTCTGTGTGCTGTGTTTGACCTCTCTCTCAGGGTCGCCAGGGAGGATCCAACCGTGTCTGAGGTCTCCGAGGATGTAGGTTCACCGCTGGAGGTTGACCAAGGGTTAGCTCCTCCCGTGAAGGTCGTCACAGTCATGCCGCCCCCGCCCGGGACCTCCATGGGTGCAGCTTTGGCTCAGGCCGGGACCACCGCGGGTGCAGCCGTGTCCCACACTGGGACCACCGCAAGTGCAGCTGAGCTCCAGCCCGGAGCCACCGTGGGTGTAGCCATGGCCCAGCCAGGGTCCACCATGGGTGCAGCTGCGGCCCAGTCGGGGTCCACCGTGGGTGCAGCTGCGGCCCAGTCAGGGTTCACCGCGGGTGCATGTCCCAGGCCTTGACCACCGCGGGTGCAGCCGTGTCCCACGCCGGGAACCTCGTGGGTGCAATGATGTCCCCATGGTGGGACCACTGTGGGTGCAGCTATGTCCCATGCCGGGACCACTGCGGGTGTAGCTGTGTCCCAGACCAGGACCCCTGCCGATGCAACGATGTCCCAGACCGGGACCACCACGGGTGCAACAGAGTTCCAAACCGGGACCACCATGGGTGCAACAGAGTTCCAAACCAGGACCACCGAGGGTGCAGCCGAGTTCCAAGCCAGGACCACCGAGGGTGCAGCCGAGTTCCAAGCCAGGACCACCGAGGGTGCAGCCGGCCAGCCCGAGGACGCCAAGGCCTTCTTTCCTCCTCCAGAGGTCTTTGAGGTGCCCCTTCTTCCTCTGCCGGGTGCCGTCATGATCCACTGTCCTCCGCCACCAGAAGCCGTTGGGGTTCCCCTTCTCTGGTCTGGCTTCCTGCCTTTGTACCTCCCGGTGGGAAGACTGCCTCCTGGTTCACCCCTCCGGTCCTGGTGGCTCAACAGCGCTAGGCGGCCACCCGAAGGACTGAATCTGTTTTTCCCCTGTAGTGCAGTTTTCCTCTCCTGGGTCTTACTCAGAGGCACTGCAGGGGTGTTTATCATTTTGCATTTGGTACTGGACTCTTTGTACTGTTTGCCTTTTGTTACAAATAAAACATACAACTTCATCCAGCGTGTAGGCTCCTCTTTCTCCCTCTGCGCCTCGGAGTGGTGCGTACATGACATCCTCGACCAGATGTACACATGCTTGCACCTGCTTCATGGCCAACACAAACAGTCTAGAGAGCTCATGTTTGGCTTTGCCATCTGGATCTCATCTGCTTAGCTGCTGACTCTGCTACAGTCACACTATAGGTCAAAGTTAGACTTTACAGGAATGAATGAAAGCAGCACAAAAGACATTAAAAACTAGTGCTCTTGTGAAATCAGGTGCAAATCTTAGCAAGAGCACCACACAAGGTACATTATACACCTGTCCATAGCCCTTATTGATGGTGCATAGCTAGCACACTAACAACCGTAAAGTCTATTACAAATTCAAGAATCAATATCTGTAATAAAACTAATAACGGTTATTGCAAGCAATTGCAAGCAATAACAATCTCCATCCATCCCTCCAACAGTCTGCAATTCAGGATATCAGAAAACCGTGTAACCCCCTACAATATGCACATCATCAGTACATACAGCCTTTTTTTTATCTTCCTTCTTCTTTCTACACCTTTCACTCTGTATATATATCACGGACACACGGATCGCCCCGGGGATCTCCCGGGTCGGCGGACGGAGCCACGGTTTGCAGCGGGAGACGTTACAGCGGGGAGGAGCTAGTGCTAGCTAGCACTTGGCCGCCGCCCGGTGCTAATGGGAAACTCGACATACCGGGAGCTGTAGCGAAAACGAAGCGGGTGCCGGGCTGGAGTTTAGGCGGCGTGAAAGAAATATAAGACAGAATAATAAAGAGCGATGGCAAGAACCAAGCAGACCGCCCGTAAAATCTACTGGAGGAAGAAGCCCCCCAGGAGACAGCTAGCCACCAGGGCTGCTCGGAGAGGCGCTCTGGCCACCGGCAGAGTGAAGAGGCCTCGCCGTCACAGGTCCGTGGCTCTGAGAGAGATCTGTCGCTACCAGAAATCCACGGAGCTGCTCATCCGTAAGCTGCCTGTCCAGCGCCTGGTGAGGGAGATCGCTCAGGACTTCAAGACCGTCCTGCGTTTCCTGAGTTTCGCCGTCATGGCTCTGCAGGAGACCAGCGAGACCCACCTGGTGGTCTCTTCTTCGCTAAGGGGGTCACCATCATGCCCAAAGACTTCCAGCTGGCCCGCTGCATCCGCGGAGAGAGAGCTTAGACTTTCTGCTGCACATCCACCAGCCATAATGCTCTGCACTGTGTGTCTATATATATACATTTATAGTAATATGGACATATGTTTGCTAGATGTTGTTTTTTCTTGCCTTCTGATCGTTGCTCTGAGTGTTGCTGTCCCTGTGCTGTTGCAATCCTGGAATTTCCCCATTGTGGGACTAATAAAGGCTTATCTTATCTTATATACAAACACTGTAAAATGGGGATGAGTTAGCAGGACATGTACCTCTGTTGAAATTGCATTCAAAAAATGACAAAGTTCTAAAACCTGTAATTTTCATAAAAATGGTCTGAACTCAAAATCCTTGTAATATATAATCTTCAATACATGTACACCATGTGTCGGTGTGCTGGCAGTCCTGTGGGGAAAAAGAGGAAAGGCAATGAGTAGCTGCTTTCAATAGTGAGTGAATATTGGTGGTCGAAATGCAAAACATCATATCTGAAAAATGCACTTTTTTTGAGAAAACTAAAAAAAAAAAAAAAAAGAACTTGTTTTCTTGCAGAATGTTATTTTTTAAGGATACCCAGTACATAATACACTGTTGTGGACTATATTACTATATTATGTGTTAACCATACCATCTCCTATCTGCACTTTGCAAGTTTAAGTGCCTAAGTACATTTTTGCAGTGTTTCCTCTGGCTTAAAGACCTTGGTGCGGTGGCAACATATTTTTCCCGGGGTGGGGGGATATGACACTATTGTAACCGGAATATGTTAATTTTATACCTTTTTTTTTTAATTGTGCACAGTAACTTTGCATATGAAACTTACCATTTTAAGTATTGTACAACCAAGGCTTGAATGTTGGAATATTGGGCCAGTTAAGGCACTTTTCCATGGGCCCCGGTCAGCCTCGGTCTTAGAACACGATTCGGCGCGGCGCGGCGCCATTGTCCCTTCATTCCTTTTCGACAGCCGGGCCGCGGGACTGTTGACTGTGGGTGGGATTTCTTAACACACAGGCGGGGCAACACTCTCGTGACGTGTAGCGCGCGCGACCATATCCTCCACAACAAACAAAATGGCTGATTACGAGATGAGGATTATCATTTTTCTCGCTCTGTCTTTTTACGATAATGAAGGCCAGACAATTAATCCAGATAAAACGACGTGCACTGAGACGACGTGCGTTGCTACAAACGTTGGAGGCAGGGTCCATGAGGCTCTCATCTGCCGTATTGGAATATGAAGCAGCAACTCTGAGGTTAAATGCTCAACAACTGATCGAGCGTGTCATGGTAAGCTAACACATGCTAAATTTTTCACATCTAATTTTTTATTAACGTCATTATTAAGTACAGCATTTTTCCGGTTAGTGGTTTGAATTGCCTTACATTATATGTATGCTGTGTGTGTGTGTTTCAGTTGGTTGCTTCTTTACGCAATAATCGCTGCAGACCCTTGGTGTGGGCATTTCCCCGTGCTTCGCAGTGGTGGGAGGCTATAGTTCCCGGCTTCTCAAACACGGAGTGGTTGCAGAACTTCAGGATGTCCGAGGAGACTTTTACCTACCTGTGGCACAAATTGCGTGCACGCATGGAGCGTCAAGATACAACATTCCGCCTATGTGTGCCTGTGAAGAAGAGAGTGGCCATTGCACTGTGGAAGCTTGCAACTGGGTCAGAGTACCGGACTATTGGCCATCTGTTTGGTGTTAGCATCACAACGGTGTGCAGGTGTGTGCAGGATTTTTGTGCAGCAGCAGAGTCGTTGCTGGTTCCAGAACAAATCCGTTTTCCTGATGAAGGGAGGTTCAGTGAAATGTCAGCCTACATGGAAAATCGGTGGGGACTTCCATTGTGTGTGGGTGCTATCGATGGCTCACACATACCCATCATAGCACCCAAAGAATGTCACACCGACTACTTTAATCGTAAAGGGTGGCACTCCATAATACTTCAGGGTGTTGTTGATGGAGGACTGACTGCAGACCAGCACTTGTTCAACCAGACCGTCAGTCGAGTACGGGTGGTTGTGGAAAATGCTTTTGGGAGGCTAAAGGGACGGTGGCGCTGCCTTCTAAAACGGAATGACAGTGACATCGTGTAACGGATGCCAACTAGTGCTGTTCGGCGTAGAACGTTAGTAAAACCTCCCTCCCAAAGCCTCATACAGTATCGGTAGCGCTGAGCTACCGGTCGGACCTTTAGCTCAGCACGATCGTGCTGTGCGTGTCTCTGACCAGTTAACTGTGAGGTCGCGGGTTCGTGTCCTGTGTAGGGCGAACTGCGCTGATGACCTCAGTTACAAACTGGTGCTGTGAGCCCCAGATGGTAGCGCTGAGCTACCGGTCGGACCTTTAGCTCAGCGCGATCGTGCTGTGTCTCCCATGCTCGAACTGTGTTAGTTGACTGAGAGGTCGCGGGTTCGTGTCCCGTGTGGGGCGAACTGCGCAGGATGATCTCTGTCACAATGGTGCCGTGAACCCGGCATGGGAGTGAGGTTTAAGGGGGAGAGTGTAACGGATGCCAACTAGTGCTGTTCGGCGTAGAACGTTAGTAAAACCTCCCTCCCAAAGCCTCATACAGTATCGGTAGCGCTGAGCTACCGGTCGGACCTTTAGCTCAGCACGATCGTGCTGTGCGTGTCTCTGACCAGTTAACTGTGAGGTCGCGGGTTCGTGTCCTGTGTAGGGCGAACTGCGCTGATGACCTCAGTTACAAACTGGTGCTGTGAGCCCCAGATGGTAGCGCTGAGCTACCGGTCGGACCTTTAGCTCAGCGCGATCGTGCTGTGTCTCCCATGCTCGAACTGTGTAGTTGACTGAGAGGTCGCGGGTTCGTGTCCCGTGTGGGGCGAACTGCGCAGGATGATCTCTGTCACAATCGCACTCTCAAAATCTATGGTGCTGACTTGTTGTGCTCTGCATAATTTGTGTGAGAGTCATGGAGAGATTTTTGACAATACTTTGGATGATGCTGTAGATGAACCAGCGGTGGGCGCAAACCATGGATCAGAGGAGCAGGGTGCCCATATCCGAGATGCTGTGATGCAGCACTTGTGTAGCAATAGGTAGAATGTCATCCACATTTCTGTGCATACATCCTTGAAAAATTTCTTTGTTTTAAATAAATTATTTTTTCTATTTAAATATAGCTGACCTCTGTTGTTCATAACGATTGTCTTTTAAAGGTACGTGTAATATCATGAAGAAAAACAGTATAGCCTATGTTCAATGTTTTTTCTGTTGACTGAAAAACTTTTTTTTTTTTAAATAAAATGTTCTTTTTAAAAAAAGCTCTCATCTGTGGTTAATAACGCTTAACTATTAGGCAAAGGGTAATTCAATGCAGAAACAGAGTGTAGGCCATGTTCACTGTGGCGTAAGTTGAATTCAAAAGAAATTTGAGTCAAGCGGTGTTACATGATTTAACAAGTAATGGTCTCCAACATTTCCCTCAAAAATGATTTTTCTAATATTAGATAAGCTAATATAATATTAGAAGTAATTGCGGTTACAAAAATGATGGGCACTGTGAATTACATGCAGACACATAGCACAGACCATGTTCAATAGACAAGCCACTTTGGTTCCTGGTGAATTATCAATTGAATTAATGTCGGGATACTTGTGGTAACATGTAATAGTGTCCGACTATGTTTGTGAAAATGATTTTTAGAATTGTCGAAAAAGTAATATAAATTTAGCACTAATTGTGTGAAATACATTTTTGTGAATGAGATTTAGATGCAGAAAAAACGCACACACCATTTCCAAAATTGCATGTAGACAGGCCAATTTGGTTTCTATTTAATTCAAAACTTAAGTGTAAATTATTTGTTGATACATGTTGTCACATGTAATGCTCGCTGAAATTTACTTTGAAAATGATTAGTATATTTTAAGAAACCTTTAATTAATCTAGCAAAGTCTGTGGGTAATAACAGTTTGGGCAATGTGACTTACATGCTAAAAAAACGCACAAACCATCCTCCAAAAATGCAGCTACACAAGCTACTTTGCCTTCGTTGGAATTATTAATTGAGGTATAAATCCTGTGGTGATAAATGATTTAACATCTTATGGTCTCCAATTTTTAATTGCAACATGATTATACTTATTTTTCAGGAAATATGAAAAAATTTAGCACTCATTGTTCTTAAAAGGATTTGTTGTACTCTGCTGCCCTTGTTGGAAATGCAAATAAAATATAACTTTGGAACAAAATCATTGTAATAACTGCTGTGTGCAACAAAAATTGATTGGTGTATCCTGCTACGACGTGTTAATTATTTTGTAATGCAACCTTTGGAAGTATTTTTTCTAGATTTATTGCCTTTCGAATGGAGAGGCAACATTTTATTTAAATATATTAACCATTAACGGTGTTAACTATAGAAGTTAAAGCACACCAGTACCACTGCGTATATCATTACAAATGTACAAGATATAGAGAATTGTATTCAACTATGCAAATTTTTTTTTTTAAATTTACTTAAAGTAGAAAAAAAGTAATTAAAGTTTTTGTGTGGTTAAACCCTAAAATACCATTACAATGCTATACACCAAACAAGATTAACATCATCATGTGGAATGAGGAAAGAATGTAATGTGTAATTTAGGTTTTTCTCATACGGAGTCATAACATGAAAAAAAAGACTTTTTATTCTCAAATTATCATTTTAATACAAATCTTAGACAGAAACAGAAACTGGCCATAAGGATACATGTTTAAAAACCCCGACTGCTAAGTGCGTCCACAAGCCTGCAAAAATTGTTCATAAAATCATTGTTAAATTTTGCATTCTCGGAAAGCTCTTCTTTTCGTAACAGAAAGTCTTGCTCCAGGGCTTTTTCGGCAGTTGCCTGCACATCTGCGGCCACCTTTTGCAAATGCTGCATATATTGGTTGTGGTGGCCTTCTCGCTGCTCATGCTGCTCCCGATGCATTTGGTACCCCTGTATGTGGGTTGATTACTCCTTGCAAGTAAAAACTTCAAAGGCTCTGCGTGCCTTAAGTCTGATCTTTGATTCAGTCTAATACCTTTTTGTACTCTGTATTTGTGAGGTTATATTTCAGACTTCTGACAGCTGATGTTACGTCAGCAATGGAGTTATCACGTTTCCTGTTTCCTGTATGGGAAGACAAAGGCATGGTTTTTAAAGCTGTATAACAGGATATGTAAAATTGGACTGGTCACGATCTATGGTGGGATGTCACTGTTCCATTTTTCGGGTTGATTAAAGGTAAAGATTAAAAGAAAATAGAATAATAAAGGTGAAAAAAATTTAACAAGGTCAAATTAAACAATAACTCCTCTCATTCTACAGTTCAACATAGGTTATCTGAAATGGGTGATGGCTGAAGCCGCAGCTTATATTGCCCACCATATTTCATCCAAGTATTCAACAGAAAAACAAAACAGGAGCGATTACTATTTGAATGTGACAATAAAGTACTTCGTCGTTGTATTTAACCACAGTTTTCATGTAGCTGCGCTTCGGTAGATTTTTCAGGGGCTGCGTTACATTAAAAATCATTTGTTTTGCTATCACAAGCGAATATTTAGGAGAAAACATGCGCGATTCACCAGTTGGTACTTGCTAGCTATCAAATTAAAAACGTTAGCTTTAAAACGTTAGCCAGCACAGAACAGCACACAATTTAATGCCCAGGACCAAAGTGGAATAAAAAACGCAAACCAGGACTTTAACCAGGATTAACATATTTCATCGTTTTGCTGTCACAAGCGAAAATATATGAGAAAACATGCGCGATTCACCAGTTGGTACTTGCTAGCTAGCAAATTAAAAACGTTAGCTTTAAAACGTTAGCCAGCACAGAACAGCACTGTAATGGCTCAAAAAAAGTGACCGTACCACCAATAGGATAAATAAGCAAGCAGATGCACATTATTACAAATCACTCACCATATAAATAGATGGTTTTCATCTACAGCTGGTCCATACTCCGGTTTCTGTGCAGCCACATAGGTCCGGGTCACTCCTCACTGTGGATCTGCCACAAAGCAGAGAAAACTCCGCACCTCTTCATTGGACCACGGTGTAGAGTGCCGCAAAACCTACAACGCTGTCTGTATTAATATCATATTCACTCCGTGAGTCCATGACAATATTGCAATGGCGGTTAGAAGACGGGGAAGACCGTCGCTATTATCGTGACGTTACGACCGGACCAATCAGCGGCGACCAGTCTGTTGACGTCACATTCAGCCCCGGGCCAGCCGAGCCAGGGCCGTGAGCGACCCTGGCCTCGATCAGGTACGAAAATCGTGCCTGCTAACCGGTGCTGGGGCTCATGGAAAATGCACAAACACCGGGGCCCTGGTGCGGTGCTGGGGAAAGCGGGGCCCGTGGAAAAGGCCCTTTAGGGTCCCACCCAGATGTCCTGTGTTTGGACTTTTTAATGATGTCATCCTTCTCTCCTTCCTCTGCTCTCATCTCTCCTGGATACTCTGCTTGAACACTTCCCTGTCCTTGGCTCCTCTCTTCTGTCTCATCTTTCCCTCTCTGAGCTCTGTATAATTCAAGTTCTTTATCTATGGTGGTATACAAAAAGGTAGAAAATATCAAGTGTCATGTTTTGTCCTGGAGGATTTTTTTTGTCATGGTTTACATAAATGACAAAAATGTGTATTTTTTTTTTTGTATTTTTATTCTAGTATTTCTTTTTTTATCCATTGACAGAGTAGGCAAGGGGGACAAAAAACATTCATAATAGTAATGTACTCATGCATACTTAAATTATATGATCAGAGGTGGGTATAATAGCCAGAAATTATACTCATGTAAAAGCAGTGGTTTGAAATTATTAATTAAAAGTAGACAACTAAAAATTTCTAATTAAGTGTACAAAGAGCACCCTCTTAAAAACTTGAGGAATGACTTCAGTCTTGAAGTCTTGAGGTTTTCACCAAAATTTTTAACAATTTTCTTGTAGTTTTCCATTTTACTCTGTAAATTTACCTAAATTTGAGGCCATTTTCCTCAAATTTGCAATTTCCTCTTGTAAAATTGACTTTTCTTGTACATTTGACTTTAGTATAAGTTTATAGATTATTTTATGGCTATTTTTCAAAAATAATTTTTTTAATAAATTTGAAACAGACTGTGGTAATTTTTTTTTAATTTCCTTATAACAATTTACATTTAAGACCATAATTTTTCCAGAGCCAGAACAGAACAATAATTTAACTCTGATTTCAAAGAAAAAATTTAATAAAATTGTACTTAATGAAATAAATTAACTTAAATGACCAAAGATGCAGTTATTTCTGTTATAATATTTTGATATATTTATAGTTTTTTTTAGAAATCTCCTCACCACACAGACAGCAGGAAAAACCTCCCTTATTTTGAAATCCAAATGTTGGCACATTTAGTTTGTCTAAAGGCTGATGACGGATTAAAGTCATTGACTTTGTGAATTTCAGTCATCTTAACTTGCCAGGTACATAATAGGGAACATAACAATATTGTAGTGGCTGGATGGTGAAATTTATACTCAGCAATTCAGCAGTCTCCCTTGCCTTTCCCTTCATATGAAGCCGGCTGCATATGAATTCTAACCACATCTCTTAGCTAAGCGACTCTTCCATTATTGCTCCCATTTCCAGCAGGTTAAAACCATGATAAATGCTTCCAGTGCTCACATAGCTCTTCTGATTATTTTTTTTTTCCGTGTTTAAAGTACTTTAATAATAAACTCATGTTTCTGTCGGACAGTCGTGCTAGCGAGACACTGCCTGCTGACTGACTGGAAAGCTTGTGTGGGCGGGGCACTTCTAAACTCTGCACGGATGATTGCCACATGCATTGTTCGTGTGCGCGCTTGCGGAAAGCCATTGTTATTTTTCTTAAATTCATATCTCGTCATTAGCGTGGCAGTAATTTTTCTGGCAAGGTGGGCCGCCACCCAGAAATGATACCAGAGGAAACCCTGAGATGGGAGGTTTTGGTTTTCGGCCATCGATATGCAAGACTGAATAATTTGTTCTCTTACTCAGATAGTAGTGCAGGCTGATAGTGGTAAAAGGAGAGGAGGCTGTGGCACACCCAACACTGGATGACTGGAACAGGTAGACGAAGAATAACCAGCAGGCAATCCCACACTCAGGGTTGCCTCTCCAGCTCTTAAGTAGACAGCCTCTAGATGAGCTGCAGATGTGGCACAATGGGCATCTGCACCTAATTAGAGGAGAAAGCTGCAGGTAGAGAGTGAGAGAGCAGAGCCAGCTGTGGATCATGACACATAACACTGTGAAGCAAAGAAATCTGAGCTTGAAAACTATGAGGAATTGACCAAACAAACTGGTGGATGGATGGATAGACAGACATCACCACACCATAATACACCCTGTCTTTTGATAGGTGCATAAAAATGAATTAAGTTTAAGTCTAATGTTTATTTGAAAGGAACAGTATATACTAATGAACATTAATACAAGTGTAAGTATGCCAGATTTAGCAATACTGCTAATTTGCATCAGTAGTTCCCCGGTGAGTCACAAAAACACACAAACAATCATACACGAAAAGAACAACTGCAATGAAACTGTACAAAGTGGATATGCTAAAGTGCAAGAGTTAAGGTGTTACAAAACATTGAAATCTCACACAAGTGAAGTGCTGTGTATGCATACACTTGCACCCAAGCACCTCACAGCAACAACAGACAGCAACAAACAAGGAGAGGCGTATGTGTGTGATACATGGGCACATGTATATAAGCATATGCCGCAGAGCAACCACTAGTTATGGGTACAGTTTTGATTTTTTAACAGCCAATTTTTACAATGCATCTTAAAAGTGTTTACTGTGGTACGTTCTCTGATTGCAGGTGGTAAATTTTTCCAAATCTTGGTGTCCCGCACTGATAGCACAGATTGAGCAAATGCGGTGCATCTGTGGGGGACCTCACAGTCTCCTCTAGTGATTGCTCTGGTGGTTGTACCAGTTACAGTCCTCAGTTTAACATATTCTTCCAGTGGGGGTGGTGCATAGCCATTTAATATTTTATAAATTGAACAGGCAAATTTGAGAGTTTTATTGTTTTCAAAATACAGAAGATTGTATTTCTTGTAAATGTGACAGCAATGATATGTGGGATATTTCTTAAAGATTTTTATGGCTTTTTTGTATAAAGATTCAATGGGTTTGATTATGGTTACACCAGTGAGTGACCAGTTGATAAAACAGTAATTGTGTGGGAAGATCATTGCATGCAGGAACATTTTGGCCATATTAATTGTCAGTGATGGTCTAATTTGTTTAAAATTTCTCAGATTGAATTTGATTATGTTTGAGATTTGTTTTATTTTGATTAATAATCTAAAACTTGCACTAGAAAACTGTAGGAAGTTTCAAGGCACAAATATACTTTCCAAGTTCAGACTGATTAATGTCGGCCATGTTTGTTTACATCATCACTATTCTGTATGCATTATAATTAGATATTAGGTAATACAGTTATTTTTCATTCAGTTGTTGTTATTCAGCTTCAAAGGTGCTGATGTATTGAGCCAGGAGGAAAACCACAGCATCCTGGAGAGAGAAAAGAAGAGGCTGTTGCTGGATTTATCAGTGGAAGCATTTTACAGTAGATCAAACCTTCCAGATGTGATGAAGACACTTTTCACATTGTTCACTGTTAAAACCGGCTCAAACAACTTCCTTCTTGATTTGTACCAGTACATAAAGAGTGAAGGATTTTCAAGTTCAAAACTGAAGCCACTCTTCCAGTCATCAATTGCTACGTGGTCCATAAATCTCTCAAAGGTAGAATCCTCTGTCCTCCTGGAAGTGCTGAAACTCCAACCAGAGAAGACAAAGTTGGAGCTGACGGGCTGGTCTGATGAGGAGAGTGAAGTGAGGAGTTTGCTCCAATGTCTGCCTTATATCTCACAGCTCAGGTAAGTTGGACTGATGTTAGCTGTTTCCATTCAAAAACAAACTGCTTTTCAAAAGTGAAGAACAGATTACAATTTTAATCCATTTGATTTCAGTTACTTTCCTCAGATGTCAGAACTCTAGTGTTATTTTTAATTATAAGTGTGATGAGGTACAAAGATTATTCAGTTTAGACTTAGAAGGGTATGTGAAAATGAGGGTTTACTGCCGAGTCCACGTACGCACCAGAAACACTTGTAACAGGGCACCCGTCCAAAATCAGGACAATTTAATAATAATTAATCTTTATACCGTTAATCAATCGGTCTCAAATATTCATGAATTCTACTGAGTGAACACGACACCGAAAAAGAAATCAACTGAAACTTCTCTACCGTTAACTGATTTTATTAATGAAACTCTGATTAAATGACATTACATTCAAATGATTTGTTGATAGAGCGAAATGACCATGCATTGCCTCACATTCAATATATAACTGATTGTTGATCAACAGAGTGTAATCACATTTGTAGAACCACAGAACTTTAGCATCAGTTTGTAACTGTGATAAAGATGGAAGACTGAGTTAAACTGTAACAAAGATATGAAGAAAACTGGACGCCAATTTATGAACAAAAACTCATATGAAAAACTCTGAATTATTCTAAGGAAGTAAAAATGGAATTTAATGAAAAAGAGGAATATTCTCTTTAATTCTGTATCTGCAATTAGATCTATGAACTATTTCCAAACCTGGGAAAAATCATGGCATGCACTTAAGGCGATGAACATCATTACTCAGCAGATGAAACAAAGGAATGTGGCTGATGTAACTCTCCTTGCGTTGGAAGTTTCTTCAGCTGAATCCAGAGACTGAGATTTTATTTGAAGATGGTACCAAAATATATTGCCAGCAGATATTTGGCCAGAGTCCACAGTCACAAGCTGAGGTTTTGACAGCGATAATAAGGCTTCTTCACTCCAACAGTGGCCGGAGCTCTTGTCCTCCGGGCAGCCTTGGTAGCTAGCTACGTCCTGGGCTTTTCCTCCGGTAGATTTATGGGAGGTCTTCTTTGCGGGCCGCGTACTAAGCCATGCAAATGATATGAGAGGATTTTTGTTGTTCAGCGGCTGTCCTTCCCAGTCCAGATAAATTGGGAATAATTCAAAATCTTATCCGGATCACAGAATTAGACAAGATTAAATAAAACTCAAGCAACGAAATCCGAGAGATTTTAGATTTAGTATACTTTATTGATCCCCAGAGGGGAAATTGAGGGTCATCCACCACCTGGATGGATGAAGCAGCCACGATACGGCGCTATCCCTTAACCATTCACACACACATTCACACCTAGGGCCACTTTAGAGTCTCCAATTAACCTAACCTGCATGTTTTTGGCATGTGGGAGGAAACCGGAGAAATCCCGGGGTAAACCCACGCATACACGGGGAGAACATGCAAACTCCACACAGATCACTGTTGGTCGGGGGCTGGGATCGAACCCATGATCCCCACGATCCCCCGGCCAAGGGTAAACTGTGCTGCTGCAGTGCTAACCACTGCGCCACCGTGCAGCCCAAGAGAGACCTGGATTTTATGGGGTTGCCGAGGCAGCTTTGAGTGTGAAGAGCAATCAATCAGTCCCTTTTAAACCACACGCACAAGGTGGATTTAGGAAAAATTTAACAGAATAAAAATAGGAAAATGTCCACGAACCAGGAATTTGACTCCATAAAAGAAAAGGTTTGAGCTCAAAAGAAAGAAAAATTAATTCCCAGACGTTTAAAGGAAAGGCAGGACACACACACGGACTTTTCACAAGACAATACAAAACTCTGACTGGCATGAATGGGAACCAATTGTCTTCCATCGTGGGGGGGTTGAATGAACTCTGGGCTAATAAGGAAACAGTCCTTTGTCTGTAACCGACTAATAAAAATGAAAGGTCCGTGGCCCAGCAGAGACTGGCTGGTGATTGGTGGAGTCAGTCAGAAGACTTGGTACTTTTCCAGCAGGATAGAACATACCTTAACACTGAAAATTCATTAAATTCATTAATATTCTCACGTATAAAGTCTAAGCTACTTCAGTGATTCATGCACTTTTATAAACTTGTAACTATATAATTAACATGCAGCAGAATAAGGTTTCATTTAAGCAATTTTTAAAATATGCACACATTTAAAATCAGTGATCAATGAGATATTTCAAACCCGAATGATTGGCCAACCCAGAGGCAGTCATCTTCAAATAGTGTCCTTAGAAGTATCCTGAGGAATGAGACTTGAAAGATAGATAATGTTCAGTCACAAACACACAGTCCATCAGTGTGACATAAAGGGCAAAGATTCTGTAGATGTTCACCAGGGTGTAATGTTGAGCTGTGGATAATTCTTAATGACCGTAAAGTGCACTTCAGAGTCTGTGAAATGCCTCCAAGATTGTTAAATTGTAAAACTGTCAAATTGGGAGGAAGTTTAAGTTTATTTACGATGGCAAACTAATTCGTTCCTTGCACAGATGGGATCCTTATCGTACCTTGTTAACAAAGGAATGTTGTCCCAGTGGTGATCCCTAGAAGAAGAAAAACCATTCTTGGCCAGGCTTTTTGAGTGAAACAATTTCCCTGAGGTGGAAAGTCAATTTTATAGATGAGCCAAAGGGAGCTGATGCTGCAGAACCTTCAGATGAAATCAGGTTCTTTGTGAATCCGTTCTGTGCAGCAAGCAGAGAAAGAACAGCAGACAGGAGAGAAAGTACTGTAGCGGTTATCAGCCAGTCACATCCCAGAGGGTGCCCAGGACACCAAATTGCCCCCAACTAAGAGGATTAGCTGTCTCCAGCAATCCATGCATCAACCATTAAGTCCTGTAGATGTTGGGGGAGACAGCGTTGTCTCCGAACTCTGTCCTGTGGGCTCCCGCCAGCTGAGGGGGGTGATGATGGTGTCTGTGACTCCTCCTCCTCAGATGGCCCTGTTGCTGAAGCTCATGGCTGGTAGGGTGCCAAGCAATTCTGGTGGAGCACCACCACCCAGTTCCTTTGGCACAGTCACGCTCTGACCACACACACACCACATCAGACAGTTTCTCCAAAACAACGCAGGGTCTCATCCAGTGGCTGGTGAGCTTTGGGGAGCAGCCCTTCTTCCTCACTGGGTTGTAGACCCACACCTTTGTGCCTGGAGCAAAGTCATTTTCCCGACACCAGGTGTCATAAGCCCACTTCTACTGCACCCCCACCTCAATCAGCAAGTTTTTGGCCAGTTCATGGGTCTCCCATAGCTGCTCATAGAAATTGTAGTAATAGCCCACTCCCAGTTCCCCTCTCAGCTGTGGTTCTGGAGGGGGCCCATATACCAAGTCCACTGGGGTGCACGGCTCACGGCCAAACATCAGCGCTGCGGGGGTACATTTCATGGACTCCTGCACTGCGGTCCGGTAGAACCACAAGACCAGGAGAAAATGGTGGTCCCAGTCTTGCTGTCATTTGTCTGTCAGGATGGCCAGCTGGGTGGACAGAGTCCTATTAACCGCTCCACCAGACCTTCACTTTGGGGGTGCAGGGGAGTTGTTCTAGTTTTCTTGACCCCCAGGCACTGACACACCTCCTGGAAGGCCTTGGACTCAAAATTCCACCTCTGATCATGAGCTCCTCCAGTATCTTGAAGTGACAGAACATCTCCCCAACAGCTTCTCAGCAGTGCTTGCTGCACTCTGGTTGGGGACCGCATGTGCCTCGGGCCACTTTGTGAAATAGTCCATGGCCATAGTGGTTCTCCTTGTCAGTGATAGGGAATTGGCCCAGGATGTCCACACCCACTCTTTCCATTGGGGTCCCCACCTGGTACTGCTGCAGAGGGGCACGTGATTGCTGAGTGGGGCCTTTCTGTGCAGTGCAGGAGTCGCAGCGGTAGGCAAACATTTCCACATCTCGGTGACATTCTGGCCAGTAGAACCACCCTTGAAGATGATGCGGGGTCTTGGCTATGCCAAAGCGCCCAGCTCCCACAGAGCCATGGACCAGTTTGAGGACCTGGCCCCACAGCTGGTGAGGAACCAGGAGCTGTAGGATGTCTTGTTTCCCCCTTGGTGACTTCCACTGATGGTGCAGGATACCATTCCAGCTGACAATGCTGGACCATTGAGAGTACAGTGCCTTGGATTCTGGGTCTAGAACAGAGACTGCTGGTCAGCCCCCACCCAGGCGTGGACCCTGGTGAGAACTGCATCCTGGTGTTGAGCTTGCTGGATCTGCTGGGAATTGAGGGTCTCCCAGTCACCGTCAGAGGCCACAGCATCCCACAGTGCAGCAACTTTTGGATCTGGCAGGCAACAGTCCTCCTGTCTCCTGCAGTATCAGCTCCTCTCCACCTTGCACGGCAATCAAGAAAGGGCATCAGCGTTGCCATGCAACCGTCCTGGTTGATGCTGGATCTAAAATTGGTGGTCCTGAAGGGCCTCCACCCACCTGGCTAGCTGCCCCTCCAGTGAGTGAAGCATGGTCAGTCTGCAGGATAAACTTCTGTCCATACACATAAGTGTCACAGACCCTGGACAATAGCCAACAACTCCCAGTGGGTTACACAGTTGTTCCTCTTGGGTTTGCTGAGGGACCGGCTGAAGTAGGCAATTGCCTGCTCACCATGTTCCCCCTCCTGGGAGAGCACAGCACCCAGACCCACATTCTGGCATCAGTGTCTATAATGAAGACCTTCCCCAGGTCTGTATATGCCAGTACGGGGGCCTCCGACAGGGAAAAGTGGAGATGGGAGAAGGCCGCGGCACAATCATCAGTCCACTCGAAGGCCTTTCCCTTCTGGGTCAGCTGGCTAGTTGTGATGGCAAAGTCCCTGATGAACCTCCTGTAGTAGGAGGCAAGGCCCAGGAAACTGCATAGCTCTGACACATCACAAGTGGGTGTCCACTCCCAGACTATCCTCACCTTATCCGGGTCGGTGGATACCCCGTCAGCGTTGATCACATGACCTAAGAACAACACGCTTGGGTGAAAGTGGTGGCAATTCTTTGGGTTGAGACGTAGCCCTGCCCCACGGATGGCCTGGAAGACCTAACGCTAGGTCTACAGTGACCTTGAAAGTCTACAGCATGGACCAGGAGATCATCCAGGTACACCACACAGTGGTCATGGGAGGTATTGGCGCATTACACAGTCCAAATGGCATCACTTTGAACTGTCACAACCCCTGACCCATTGAGAATTCTGTCTTGGGGCAGGCCTCTGGTGACAGCTCCACCTGCCAGTACCCACTGCAGCGGTCCAGGGAGTTGAACCAGGACGAGCCTGCGACAAAGTCCAAGGCATCATCAATTCAAGGGAAGGGGTAAGAGCCTTTCGAGTGGCCTCACTGAGGCACCTGTAGTCCACACAAAATTGCTTGGTACCATCCTTCTTGCGGACCAGAACTGCTGGGGCAGCCCATGGACTATGTGAGTGTTTGATGACTCCTGCTCAGTGCATCTCTTCAATCTTCTGTCAAGCTGCCAACCTTTTGGCCAGCAGTAGGCGTCGAGGGTGGACATGGATGGGGGTCCTCTCCTGTGTTGATCTCATGGAGGACCATGTTGGTGTGAGTGCATTCCTCATCCCTGGCAGCAAAGACATCGACAAAGGCCTCCAACAGTCTTTTCATTTGAACCTGTTGTTCCTCATCCAAGTTTTCTCCTCTTCAAGAGGTCCTCCATAGCCTGTTGGGTCTCTGGAGATGAAGGCTGAGGTGGCACTGCAGACATGGGTGTAGCTGGCTCCATTGGCTGTGCTTGTTGCTCTGCAGGAGTTGGTGGCAGCACTGACACTTGGCAGGCTCCAGAGCCACTGGACTTGTGAAGAGCTATAGCTTCAGAGCCCAGGTAGAAGATGGCCATGGGCACATCCACCACAGCTCCCCACTCACGCAGCAGGTCAAGGCCAAAGATTCAGGGGTCTTGGATGTCAGCCAACCAGAACTGGTGTTCTGACGGGTGACTGGCAACAGTGACCTGTAGGGCCTTCATCCCCAGGGTCTGCACTCGTTCACTAGCAACTGTGGTGATGCGATGCCTTGTGGGGACCCACCCTTGGGGCAAACATCGGCTGGAACCCGGCACAGTCCCTGGGTGGATGAGTGAAATGGTGTACCCTGTTGGGTACACCAGGGCTACCAGGGCTTGGCAGGAAATCCCTTTGAGGGTACAGTCCACATAGAGTCCATGTACCTGGTCAAGGTGGCCCAGGCACTGAGTTGGCTGGTTGGGGATTTTGAAAGTCCCAGGTGAAAGCCTCCCCTCGATGCCGCCCTCTCTTAGTTTAACGGGGATGCCGGTGGTGGAACCCTGGGTGCTGAAGCTGGGCAATTGTGGACCATGTGGCCAGGAACTCCACACCGGTAGCAACTGTCAGCTTCTCTTCTCCTGGGGTGGCAGTGTGGCAATGCAGCTGGGAGTCCCTGGCGAGCTGCTTCCTCCTCCTCACCTTCATCATAGTCTGGTTCACCCAGTGCCCATGGTGATGGCGTTGTCCCTCAGGGCATAACACATGTTCAACCCTCTCTGCTTCCTTTAAGGCCACTGCCAAGGTGGTGGGAGCCAGGAGGCGCAGGTGCTCACGGACATGTTCAGGCTGATGCCCTTGAATAAAAGCCTGGGCAGCAAGCTCCTCCTGGACCTCCTTAGTGAACACAGGGTGTCCTTGGCGGGTGTGCATACGCAGGTCAGCAGCATATGCCCCGAGGCACTCTCCAGCCCGTCTCCGCCACTTAGCAAGTTTGTCTCTGGTGCCGTCAGCATCAGAATCAGAATCAGAATCAGAATCAGCTTTATTGGCCAAGTATGCACAACACATACAAGGAATTTGACTTTGGCTAAAGTCATTTGGCTAAAGCATAGACCTGGTGACCAAAACACTGCTGGATGGCTACCTTTGATGACGCCCAGTCTTGGAGTTCAGATAGCTACAGATCTGTGAGTACTTGCCAGGCTCCACCCTCGAGGGAGAGAGCAACATTGCATGCTGTCTCTTTGGGGGACCAAGCATTAAGCTGTGCTGCCAGATGGACCTGCTTCAGGTGGGTGTCTGCTGGCTCTTCTCCATTGTAGTGAGGCAGCTTCACTGTAGGTTTCTGTGGGTTCTCATGTAGTTGAACATGTCTCTCTCTCTCGCCATGTCTCTGTCTGCATGAGTAGGCCAGTAGCCAGTGCTGGGGAGGGGTCTTGGCCCCAAGGCTCTGCCAGCCACTCCGTGTGCCCCATCAGCTGTTCTGGCTGCCGTTCTGCGTGCTGCTCACGTGACTCAGGACGGGCCGCGCTTCTTCCATCTGGTAGGTCGCTCTTGCTCCGTCTCTGGTATTCACCATGGAGCCCTGCTGCAGTGATCTGATCTATGGTAGCTTCCATGCTGGCAATGAAGCTGTTAATCTCTTGCTGATTTGCCATTCTAAATCCCACTTCTGACACCAATGTTAATGAGCAGTGGGTTTGAGGCAATCAAGAGGCGTATATTGCTTAGTCAGTTTTTTTTTTTTAACACACCTAAACACACCACAATGGCCAAGGTCATTAATTTGACCCACACTCTCAGTGATGGTTGCCCCAAACGATAAGACACCAGCACTAAGTAATATTACACCACACTACTAACTAACTATTATTATGAAAAGTAAAAGACATAAAACAAAACACCAGGAGCCACATTAACATCCCTTGTCACATTTCCCACAATCCTCCAGTCCCAGCCTCATTACAACACTCCCCCTCTATTCAGCCAATCACATCCCAGAGGGTGCCCAGGACACCATAATATATTGTCTGAATACTGGAGTTTACGTAAAAGCCTAAATAAAGCATTATCAGAGACAGGGGTGTGTGGTTGAAGTAGTTGATACCATATGACCGGACCCTGTAATAAGTACAGAAACAACCCTGAATGAAGGAATGGCTAAATCGACTAATGGCAGCAAGCCACTGCTAATCGAAGTGGTGTCTGTCCAGAGTTTAATAAACTATAATAAAATAAGTTAAAGTAATTGTTGTGGATGAAGTACAGTGGTGTGAAAGTATTTGCCCCTTCCTGATTTCTCATTTTTTTGTATGTTTGTCATACTTAAATGTTTCAGATCATCAAACAAATTTAAATATTAGACAAAGATAACACAAGTAAACACAAAATGCAGTTTTTAAATGAAGGTGTTTATTATTAAGGGTAAAAAAAATCCAAACCCACACAGCCCTGTGTGAAAAAGTGACACCCCCCCCCCATTAAAACATAAATTAACTATGGTTTATCACATCTTTGGAAAGCTGAGTTCAATTTCTTTTGCCACACCCAGGCCAGATTATTACCACACCTGTTCTCAATCAAGAAATCACTTGAATAGGACCTGCCTGATAAAGTGAAGTAGACTAAAAGATCCTCAAAAGCTTCACATCATGCTGTGATCCAAAGAAATTCAGGAACAAATAAGAAACAAAGTCATTGAGATCTCATCATCATTAATTAATTAATTAATTAATTATCATCATTAATCATCATCATCATAGCAGTCTGTCGGGGGTGACAATGACTGTTTCATTTAGGTCTGATCAGATTCCTCCAAGCAGCTCTGTAATTTGCCTTACGCTACCAGGAACTCCTGACCTTGTTAACCCGGGTGTCTGTTCATCTGGAAAAGGTTATAAAGCCATTTCTAAACCGTTGGGACTCTAGCGAACCACAGTGAGAGCCATTATCCACAAATAGTGAAAACATGGAACAGTGGTGAACCTTCC
The DNA here is from genome assembly GCA_020510985.1 of Pholidichthys leucotaenia. Classification (NCBI taxonomy): domain Eukaryota; kingdom Metazoa; phylum Chordata; class Actinopteri; order Cichliformes; family Pholidichthyidae; genus Pholidichthys; species Pholidichthys leucotaenia. The sequence goes on from CM035845.1 coordinate 336,387,773, forward strand.
CAGGAGTGGCCGGCTGACCAAAGTTACCCCAAGAGCGCAGTGATGACTCATCCAAGGGGTCAGAAGACTCCACCACATCCAAAGAACTGCAGGCCTCACTTGCCTCAGTTAAGGTCAGTGTTCATGACTCCACCATAAGAAAGAGACTGGGCAAAAATGGTCTGTATGGCAGAGTTCCAAGACGAAAACCACTGCTGAGCAAAAAGAACATACAGGCTCATCTCAGTTTTGCCACAAAAAATCTTGATGATCCCCAAGACTTTTGGAAAAATACTCTGGATTGACGAGTCAAAATTTGGAAGGTGTGCGTCCCATTACATCTGGCGTAAAAGCAACACAGCATTTCGAGAAAGGAACATCATACCATCAGTAAAATATGTTGGTGGTAGTGTGATGGTCTGGGGCTGTTTTGCTGCTTCAGGACCTGGAAGACTTGCTGTGGTAAATGGAACCATGAATTCTGCTGTCTACCAAAAATGCTGAAGGAGAATGTCCGGCCATCTGTTTGTGACCTCAAGCTGAAGCACACTTGGGTTCTGCAGCAGGACAATGATCCAAAACACACCAGCAAGTCCACCTCTGAATGGCTTAAGAAAAAACAAAATGAAGACTTTGGATTGGCCTAGTCAAAGTCTTGACCTGAATTCGATTGGGATGCTGTGGCATGACCTTTAAAAGGCGGGTGATGCTCAAAAACCCTCCAGTGTGGCTGAATTACAACAATTCTGCAAAGATGAGGGAGCCAAAATTCCTCCGCTGTAAAAGACTCATTGTCAGTTATCGCAAACGCTTGATTGCAGTTGTTGCTGCCAAGGGTGGCCCAACCAGTTATTAGGTTTAGAGGGCAATCACTTTTTCACACAGGGCCATGTAGGTTTGGATTTTTCTTCCTTTAATATGAAACATCTTCATTCAAAAACTGCATTTTGTGTTTACTTGTGCTGTCTTTGTCCAATATTTGAATTTGTTTGATGAGTTGAAACATTTAAGTGTGACAAACATACTAAAAATGAGACATCAGGAAGGGGGCAAACACTTTTTCACACCACTGTATGAAGCCACTTGTTGGTAGATTATCCTGCTGGGAAAACTGGTAGAATAATATAAAAAAATAATAATAATATAAAAATAGACAAATGGCCATTGATTTGAAGTTAATCTGAAGGCTAGTGGGCTCTGCTCTGTTTGTACCTGGCAGGTTGACCTTGAAGTCTGTTAGAGATCCCAGCAGTGGCTGCTCAGACCAGCTAACATTAGCAGCCCAATCTACCTGGCGGTTATGGTCAAAGTATAATAAAATTAGCCAGAACAGTGTGAGGTAGAGGATTGAATGTGGATTAGTGAACCACCTGCTCTAGTACTGTGACTGCAATTTACAAAATGGAGCCATAAAATCCCTGGTCCAATGAATCACGTTGCTACGCTAGCCAGGGAAACGGTCTTGGTACCTGTGTCATGCTGGATTAAAAAAATAAAGAAAATGGGCCAGAAAGACATGAGATCTATTAACTGTGGATTAATGAAGAAGCTACAGAGGTCTAAAATGGTTATTAGAATTTACAGAGAAGAACTCTAAAAGCCACTGTTGGGCTACTAGCCAGATTGCTAGCTAAGCTAGCTGCACTGTAGCTGAGTGAACTTCGAGGCTCATGTACCAGACTGTCCCAGAGGCAGGTCTGTATCATGTCTAAGTTATGATGCTCCAGCCCCCCCGCGACCCGAAAAAGATTAAGCAGAAGAACATGAATGAATGAATGAATGAATAAATGAATGATGGCCTCACAGAAGAGAACAGCCAATCGAAGCGAGGCATTTCAGGTAGCTCTGTAGTGGGGGTCAGCCATAGCTGCCCCGCTGGCCCCACTCCAGCTTTGTTTAGGCCAGGTAACCATAGAAAGACATAACTTAAGTCATGCGTAGACAATATGGTGCACCCCTACTCTGTAGTCCTAGATTCTGGGGGAGAGGAGAACTCCTGTGCAGGAAGACTTCAGCCCGACTTTGCAGATGGATGGATATTTCATTTTACCATTTTCTCAGTAGTAAATGTTAAGGGTGACACTAGAAGTCTTATTGTAGTCAGGCCCATTTCTAGCTTTGCAAGATTGTGTTTTGGGACCTTATTTATTGAATGTGGAACAGGTCAAACTCTTTAAAAATCCAAAATCTCTTTTTTCTCAAAAAAAAAAAACCAAAAACCAAAAAGTAAAGTTGGGTCATTGTCTGGATCAGGGATGGGCAACTTTGGTGGTAGTGAGGGCCACAACTTTTTTTCCTCACTTCCTGAAGGCCAGATTTACATTTAAACCCTCGGGGGTGGGGGGTATTTTCTTCAGAGTCAAAAGTTTCACAATTAAAATTGAAAAGGCAAATGAAATTAAAAGCTACTCAGTGTTTTATCGTATTAGAATTAAAATCACTGATAAAATTATGACCTAATTTTAAAACTCTCTCCATCAAAATGATGAGCAAAGAGAAATTCTGGACAGTAATTAACAAAAATGCCAAGAAGAAAAGGAAATATTAGATAAGACTTTATTAATCCCACACTGGGGAAATTCATTTGCCACAGCAGCACAAAGTCATAAAAGAACAGAAACCAAAAATAAAAGAAAAACAATTAAAAAAACTAAAAACACAAGCTCAATAATATTTAAAATACGGACAAATTGTGCTATATCCACATTATTCCTAGCCCCCATGATGCCTTGTGTGAATTATGGACCCAACTTCTGCTACTGGGGGGGCGGCTGTGGCGCAGGTGTAGTGTGACCGACTACTGATCGGAGGGTCATGGGTTCAATTCCCACAGTCTGCATGTCGAAGTGTCCTTGAGCAAGACACTGAACCCCTAGTTGCTCCTGGTGGCCGGGCTAGCGCCCGTGTGTGTATGGCAGCTCTGCCACCATCAGTGTGTGAATGTTTGCGTGAATGGGTGGATAGCAGGATCTGTAAAGCGCTTTGGTCATCCAGAGATGAGAAAAAGCGCTATATAAGTGAATGCCATTTACTAGTTTAGAACATTTGGTTGTCACTGAAACGGGACACTTTTCCTTGGTAAAAAACAATGACTTTGGCATCAAAAATGCAGGAACACGGCCTTTTACATCTCAGAAACAGTAATATAACCATACCACTTCCCACGAGGGATGGGAAGATGACCTTAAAAAGTGGCCTCGTAGACAGTAGCTCCGTCAGCTAGCTCCGCTGCCAAGATAGTAATGTTATCTTCCGACTATAGTAAAGTCGGATGCATTTTGTTTAAAGATGTTGGACATAATCAAATCTACCTCAGAGCAGACGTAGAATCTATTCAGAACCACAAAGAACCACAACAACGTACTTGGCTGTCATGGTAAATACAGACAGCTGCAGCCATTTGTTTTACCCCCAAATTAAAATGCTCATGCTGCTGTCATGCTATGAATGCTTGTTATTTAACTTAACATGTACATACCTTTTCTGACAATTGTTCAGAATTGTATTGATCTATATTTTATGATAATTTAAAAATTAACGCGTGCTGAAGCTGCTAATGTCAAGTCCATATCGTTCCAGGGCAGTGCAACAAATGCAAAAATACCCCCAAACTACTGTATTTGATATCTTTTTTAAACCATTAAGCCTTAGGAAGCAAACTGTTACTATTTTGGGGCAGCACTGGGATGGCAGTGGCTCAGGAGGTAGAGCAGGTCGTCCAATAACCACATGGTTGGCAGTTCGAATCCCGCTCTCCCCAGATATCCTTCTATTGTGTCCCTGGGCAAGACACTTCACCCCAATTGCTCCTGGTGGGTCTGGAAGCGCCATGTTAGGCAGCATGCCACCATCAGTGTGTGAATGGGTGGATAGCAGGATCTGTAAAGCGCTTTGGTCATCAAAAGATGAGGATAAAAGCGCTATATAAGTGAGTGCCATTTACCATTTTTTTATTATTTTACTTTATGCAGCTTTTCATCTGGTGACATATATGACGCATAAATGTCAGATCTGTGACATTCATACAAGTGAAAACATACCTGGTGCTCTTGCGTCTGGACCACCAATCACACTAACAGGCCTTTTTAGTTTTCAGTGCATGATCTATGTATTGTTGGTGAGAAGCTTCCATTTATAGTCTACGGCACAACCATGAACACCAACAACAAATGCCAGAACTACGCCAAAACATTCAAAAAATACAAAAAGTACAAGTGCTGAAATTAGCTGCCACTTGAGTGCAAAACACATATGGGGACTATACATTAAAATGAATTTGAAAAACTTTTAAAAATGCTATTTTAAATACTCCCCTACGCCACTCTTGCTGACTCATTTAACACTACTTCAGCCAAAACCGGAAGTTCCGCCCATAATCGTTCCTTCAGCAGCACCCCAGGAATAAGGTTTATACATCAATAAAGATAATATACATATATGCACATTTATGGCAAGTATTTATCCTATGTATATATTATACAGTCTAACTGTTGTTGGGATGAAGGACCTACAGTAACGTTCAGTCCTACACAGTGGCTTTAACAGTCTACTAGTAAAGGAGCTGTTCAGGGCCTCCAGACTCATGTAGAGGGTGAGAGGTGTTGTCCATAAAAGACATTAGTTTAGCTAACATCCTTCTCTCCCCTACCACTTCAATGGAATCCAAGGAACCAGCTACGGCAGAACTCACCCTCTTGACCAATCTGTTCAAACGTTTCCTGTCCATCTCTGTGCTACCACTACCCCAGCAAACAGCTGCATAAAAAATTGCAGAGGCCCCCACAGTGTTGTAAAAAGTCCTTAATAATGATCTGCAGACCCCAAATCACCTCAATCTACCCAACAGATGGAGCCGACTTTGGCACTTTTTGCACAGAGCTTAGGTGCTATCTGACCAGTCCAATTTGTTATTGAAGAGAACACCTAGGAATTTGTAAGTATCCACCACCTCAATGTCCAGACCATGAATATTCACCAGTAGAGTTGTTGATGGCTTAAAGTCAACCACCATCTCCTTTGTCTTACTGGAGTTGATGTGAAGATGGTTGAATTCACACCAGATGATGAAGTCAGAGATGACCCTCCTGTACTCCACATTGTTTCCCTCGGACATACATCCAACAATGGCTGTATCACTGGAAAGCTTCTGAAGGTGACAGCGAGTGGAATTATATCTGAAATCTGATGTGTAAAGAGGAAAGGGGACAGCACTGTTCCCTGAGGGGCCCCTGGACTGCATACCACCACCTCAGACACACAATCATGCAACCTCATGGACTGTGGTCTGTTGGTGAGCTAGTTAATAGTCCATGCAGTAACGTGACCGTCAACTTCTGCTCCCTCCATTGTATCCCTCAGTAATGCCGGTTGAATTGTATTGAAAGCACTGGAGAAGTCGAAAAACATGACTCTCACAGAGCTTCCAATATTCTCCAGGTGAGACAGTGACCTGTGCAAAAGATAAATAACTGCATCCTCCATGCCAATCCTGGGCCGGTAAGCAAACCTGCAGGGGATCCAGCAGTGTGCTCACCAGGGGTCGGAGGTAGCTGGGGATGATCCTCTCCAGAGTCTTCATCAGATGGGAAGTTAAGGCCACAGCTCTATAATGGTTAGACTCTCTAGGTCGCACAATCTTCGGCACTGGAACCACACAGGAGGTCTTCCACATAACAGGAACCTTCCCCAAACTAAGACTCATACGGCGTCCTGGTCTTCCACCACCCCACGCAGGACGACAACCAGAACATCGCAGCACCAAAAGGACCATGACCATGTCCAAAAGTCATGGAGTAGTCTGTCTTTGAGCAAAGAGAAACTGGACGGTAATTAAAAAGGCAAGAAGAAATGGAAATATGACGATGAAGAAAAATGTTTTTAAAATATTAGAAGAATATGAGCAAAGTGAAAAAAGCTTACTGATAAATATGTTACATCCATCCATCCATCTTCTACTGCTTTTCCAGAGGTCCAGGTCACAGAGGAAGCAGCTCAAGCAGAGAAGCCCAAACTTCCCTCTCCCCAGCCATCTGCTCTAGCTCTTCAGAGAGGGTACCAAGACATTCCCAGGCCAGCTGGGACACGTAGTCTCTCCAGCGTGTCCTGGGTCTGCCCTGGGGTCTCTTTGCATTTGGACATGCCCAAAACACATCAAGTGGGAGACATCCAGGTTCCACATCCGAAAAGCCAGTTTCGAAAGCCGGGAATCAGACCGTGAAGGTCTGTGCCTTCGCCTGCCACCTGATCTGCATAGCATCAGACCCACATGGTCCCTCCTGCAGGTGGTGAGCCCACTGGAGGGCGGACCCATATAACTCTTTTGGGCTGAACCAGGCTGGGTCCCATGGGCAGAAACCCAGCCACCAGGCACTAGCCATCAAGCCCCTCCCCCAGGCCTGGCTCCAGGGCAGGGCCCCAGTAACCCCATACCAGGCGGAGTACACTGAATCCTTGATTTTTTTATTCATCATGGGAGTCTTGTTTTTAATTGTTTCTGTTTTAATTGTCTTGTTTTTATTAACTGTTTTGTTCTTGTTTTTTTGTTTTTGATGGACCATGACTCTGGAATAAAGTTTGATTGATTGATTGATTGGATCACTCTTAGTCTGGCCCTTCACCCAGGACCACTTTGTCTTGGGAGACCCTACCAGAGGCAAATTGCCCCAGACAACATCGCTCCTGGGATCACAGGGGCACACAAACCCCCACCACGATAAGGTAGCAATCCATGGGGGGACATATGCCACATTTCTGGTCAAAATTGAAAAAATAATATATAGATTTGCAAAAAAAAAAGGCTAATTTAAACCAGAAATATGCTACATTTTTTGGTTTAAATTAGCCTTTCTTTTTTTCGCAAATCTATATTTTATTTTGATATTAGATGTGCAAGCCTCGACTGATAAATTAGTCATTTTTTTTCCAAAATTTACAACTTTTTACTCTTTTAACTTTTTTTCCTAAATTAGTGTTTTTCTGTTGTAAATTTGCCGTTTCTTGTATTGATTGATTAATTGATACCATTTATGTTAAACAAGATGCCATAAAAACAAAAATTTAAAAAAAAAATCCAAATGCAGTCTGAAAAGGAACAGGATTGAAGCCAAAAGCTTTTCTAGTCCTGTCCCATCCTTAACTAATTAATGTACCTACAGTATATGTATACAGTATAATTTTATTATTCCCAAATCAAAAACTGCGGAGTTTGAACATCACTTAGAGAATCAAAATTGGGAGCAGCTCATGTCAATATATGAAGTAGATGATTGTTGTAATTTTATAACTGCAACAATCACAAAGTCTATAGATAAATTTACAAAGCAAATTAAAAGTAGACAACAGAAGATTAACCTACCATGGTTAAATAATGAAATAAGAAAACTTAAGAAGAGGCGAGACTCTGCATTGAAAACATCATTAACCTCTAAACTACAAAATGATCACCTTGTTTACAATAGTTTAAGAAATAAAGTGGTACAAGAGCTGCATAAATCAAAAGTATCTTATTACAATAAATTGATAGAACATGCAAAGGGTAACAACAGTTCTCTATGGAGGCATTTAAATAACTTAACCAACAAAAAAAATGATCAGAAGGGGGTAAAGGAACTTAGAATTAATGGCAAAACCATCAGTGATAATGCTACATTGGCAAATAAATTTAATTCATATTTTGTGGAGTCAGTGGAAGAATTAACAAAAAACTTTGTGCTGCCAAATGTGCTCAACAATACTAAACTAATACTCTCAACAGTTTCTTTTCACATTAATGAGGTAAATGAAGATTTAATTGCTGGCATTGTTAAAACATTGTCAAACTCAAAAACTAATGATATCTACAATATGAGCACTTCCTTTCTCAAAATGCACAGCAAAATATTAATCAAACCACTGACTCATCTCATTAATCTCTCCATTAGGTCCTGTACATTTCCATCTGTCTGGAAAAAAGCTGTCGTCATACCAGTTTTCAAATCAGGTAGTAAAGACGATATATGTAATTACCGCCCAATCTCTATTTTACCAGTCCTGTCTAAGGTTCTTGAAAAAGACTATCTACAAGACGGTCAACTTCTTCATCCACACAAATTTGGTTTTAGACCAGGATACTCAACAGAAACAGCAAACTGCTGCCTTATTGAAAATGTCAAACAGTCCTTGGACAGGGGTAATGTGGTGGGAGCTGTTTTTCTGGATCTCAAAAAGGCTTTTGACACTGTAAACCACAGCTTGCTTTTATCCAAAATGGTATCTTTTAACTTTTCTCCCAATACAATAAAATGGGTTGCATCTTATCTTCAGAACAGAGAACAGTGTGTAAAAGTTCACCAGGATAAATCCTTCCTTTTAAATAATTGTATGGGTATCCCACAAGGGTCCATTCTTGGTCCTTTACTTTTCAGCATTTTTATTAAATGACCTGCCATTACACTGCTCAGCTGCAACATGTCAACTTTATGCAGATGGTGCAGTTATTTACACAGCTGCTAAGACTCCAGCTCAGGCTGCAGACGTCCTGTCTTCAAGCATGGCTGATGTCCAAGAGTGGCTCATTCAGAACCATCTACTGCTGAACCTTCAGAAAACAGTTTCAATGTGCTTTTCAATCAAAAAATGTAACTTGCAACATTTTAAAGTTAATATACATGATCAAGATATCAGTTCAGTTACAGAATTCAAATACCTTGGCATTGTACTAGATCATCAACTCAAATTTAATCTTCACATAAAGAAGATTTCTAAAACAGTAAAAAAAACTTGAATTGCTTTAAATTAATTAGACATTACATACCACACCAAGCAGCCGTACTGTATATGCATTCTATGGTTTTTTCGCATATATCATACTGTCTGACAGTTTGGGCTCAAGCAGCTCCTTCTACAATAAAACATAGGTTCATTATATAATCAAACTCTAAAAATGTTCTGGATGAAAAGCCCATTAGGTGGCATCATTGTTATATTCTAAAAAAAAATATAATCTACTGAGTTTTGAGAGTTTCATTGACCTTTGTTTTCTGAAATTAATTTTCAAATGTTTCCATAAATCAGCGCCAGAGCCACTTGTTGGATTCATCCAAAGACAGGACAGCAGCAGAGCCACCAGGAGTTCTGTTAACAGTAACTGTAAAATATCCCACCGCAGAACCACATTTGGACAAACAGCTTTCTTCATAAAAGGGCAGTCATATCTGGAACACAATGCCAAATGAAATCAAAATAATAACGGATTTTAAAACATTTACTACAAAGGTTAAAAACTGGCTGAAAAGTAAACAAGAATGTAACCATGTATGAAATGATTGTCTGCAGGGTGTGAGTGAAGAAGGGAAGGCAAATGTGTAACAGGCATTTTACTGGAACAGGCAAATGTGAATCAGGTTTTTATATTGTGTTTATAATTTTGTTTGCATTGATGTATGTGGATAATGTTTATACTGTTTTCATTTTATTTTTTCTTCATCTTTTTCTCTTTTTATCTGTTTCTTTTCTCTAAAGCCCATCCAGGGACAAGAGTTGCAAACTAGCTTAATGCTATACACTCTCTGTGCAACACATCAAATTTTCTTTTTTGTCTATGTTTATTGCAGTGTCCCTGACAAATAAACAAATAAAATAAAATAAATATACCTGCTTGCTCATATACACATATACATTGCCATAACAACAAATGGAAACTTAATGAGCAAGAATATAAAATTGCCTTTCAGTTTGAAACTTGTTACTGTAAATCCTCCTCAGTGAGGAGCTGTAGCATTTATTGTTTAACTCTGTACATGTTCTGCTGTTCACAGCCGATTAATGCAGTCTCAGTATGCAACACATACATAGACGTACTCAAGAGACATACTCCGGGGCACACTGCTCGCTCTGTGGCTCCCTCACTCTTGCTGGACCACTCACAGATTGGCACCAAGGTTTCCATTAGAGCTGAATGCTGTTCCAAATAGTTCAAACGGGATACAAATAAATAATTGATTTTTGGAAATGGACTAGCAGGCGCAGTGGATGATGTCAGCCCGCAAGCCTCCAGTTACCCATCTCTGGTCTCGATATGGAGAAAAAAAAAATAACACAGATTAAAAAATATTAACAAGGATCCATGTGAATGTTTCAGATTTCTCAGAAAAAAGTTAACCCCTCGCACTCTGGTCAATTTCCCTAAAAACGCCAAAAAATAAAGTGCCCAAAGTAAATCGAAAGCTGTTCTTCAACCCTTTGCAGCATCTTCATGGGGTTGGTCTCATTTAAAAGAAAACACTTTGAATTTTTGAGGTACAGTCATCTAAACATACTGAACTTGAAGAAAATAAATTTGGCCTGGGTGTTTTTTTGGATACAAATGCTTGCAAATAACACACAGCTTCAGATCCGGGGTGGAAAATGCAACAGAAATGTAGAACCAAGTGTTATCCAGCTGAGGTCAAAATTTTCTAACAATACCACAAAAAATGAATATATTACACAGCTTTTTCTTCAGGTAGTTCCCAGGCGTTTTGGAACTGTGTCAAATTGTGCCAAAAGGTACAGTTTGGAAAAACGTCTGTAACTTTCGAATGATTCAATATAGAAGCTTCATCTTGGCCTCTAATGAAAGGTGACATTCAGGGCTCTGTGTGTGTGTGTGGGGGGGTTGCCCCCCCCCCCTCGCTACAGAGGACGGACATCAGACATCGGCCATCCCTACATGATGGAATAGTCATGTGGCGACAGCGGTGCAGTCACTGTGGCTTCCCCCCCCCGCTTGCTACAGAAGAGTAGCGGGGGGGGGGCGGCGTCACAGTCTGGATGCGGTGCACGACCCGTGTACCGCGGCGCACGAACTTCGGACTTCATGCGCCACACAGTTGTAATTTACCGATCGGTCAAAAGTCATTTTTGATTACAATTTTCAGGGATAAAGAATAATTTAGCTTATAACATCTTACCTCTTCACAGCAGCGTCCTGGCGAACTTCTCTTCCTCATTGTCAGACGAACGTGACGCTGGTCCGCTCATGGTTCTGGTCTCGCAACCCTGTCAAAACATAATTCCATGATTGCGGTTTTGGCGAATGATTTACGACCTTTGTCGCCGGCCTCCGTCGGTCTATGATGACCATGGAAGAGAATCCTAAACATCTATTCTGCTCGAATAAAAAAAAAAAAAAAAGCACTGCCTGTGACTGAAGAGGCCGATGCACGAATGGCTGTCGCTGTCACACAGGTAGCACTTGTGGGTGGTCTCCGTGCTGCTGGGTCTGTGACGGTTCTTCCTGCGGGTCCTTTTTTTATCTGCTGCAGCAGTCTGTCTTCACCCAGCCTTACAAAAAAACAGCTTGCGAACTTCTCTGCTCAATTGGCTCGCTGCATTCACAGCTTTGGTAGGCGGGTCCTTCTTGCTAGGTTTTCAGTCATTGGTTCTTCAAGGTTTCAGAAACCCAATTCAAGGCTCTTATTAGTCGAATGAGAGGTCAATCAGATGAACTAATCTGTTCGCGGCTGTGTCTGCAGTGGAAGAACGGAAATGCAGCTTTTATTTTCAGTGCGCGCTTGGACGCAGCTCCATCCTGCGTCCTAGAGCGCACGAGGGCACACGAGAGCGCCCTCGTGCGCTCTGGGACGCAGAGACTTGCCCGCCCGCGGTACAACGGAGTGCAAGAGGTTAAACATTTACAAGAAGCAAATTTATTTCTTTATTTGAAAGGGACAGTACATATTAATGAACATCAGTGTAGATGTAAATATGCCAGACTTAGCAAACCTGCTAAATTACATCCGCAGTCCATTGGCAGGTCACAAAATGTATTTAAATGTTTGTCTGAGCAGATGCAAAACCCAGCCACAGGAGATGCACAAGCCAGTGTATTCCTAGTGCCAGTCCCAAGCCCGGGTAAATGGGGAGGGTTGTGTCAGGAAGGACATCCGATGTGAAAAATTTTGCTAAATCAAACATGCAGATCATGACGAATGAGACTTTCATACCGGATTGGTCAAGGCCCGGGTTAACGACCTTCACTGGTGCTGCTAACCACAGGGTGCCGGTGGAAATTGGTCTACTGCTGGTCGAAGATGAAGGAGGAAGGGGGGGAGGCATGTTAAGAGGGAGAGAGAGAAAAGGAAAGGTAGAAGTGTGGAGGTGAGAGTAGGGATGTTAAATTTAGGGACTATGACTGGTAAAGGCAGAGAGTTGGCTGATATGATGGAGAGAAGAAAGGTAGATATACTGTGTGTTCAAGAAACCAGATGGAAGGGAAGCAAGGCTAGGAGCACTGGAGGTGGATTTAAACTGTTTTACTATGGTACAGATGGGAAGAGAAATGGTGTAGGAGTAATCTTTAGGAAAAGTATGTGAAGAGTGTTAGGAGATAAAGAGGGAGTCAGACAGAATCATGTGTTTGAAACTAGAAGTCAAAGGTGTGATGTTGAATGTTGTCAGTGCGTATGCCCCACAAGGTGGATGTCAGGTAGAAGAGAAAGAGGAATTCTGGAGTAAGGTGGATAAAGTGGTAGAGGGAGTTCCCAGGGGGAGAGAGTGGTGACTGAAGCAGACCTTAATGGACTTATAGGTGAAGGGAACAGAGGTGATGAGGAGGTCCTGAATAGGTATGGTCTTAAGGAGAGAAATGTGGAAGGACAGATCGTTGTGGATTTTGCTAAAAGGATGGAAATGGCTGTGGTGAACACACACTTCAAGAAGAAAGAGGAACATAGGGTGACTTAAAAGAGTGGAGGAAGGTGCACACGGGTGGACTACATCTTATGCAGAAGAAGAAATCTGAAAGAGATAGGAGACTGCAAGGTGGTGGCAGGGGAGAATGTAGCTAGACAGCATCAGATGGTAGCCTGTAGGATGACTTTGGGAAGCAAGAGGAGGAAGAGAGTGAAGGCAGAACCAAAGATTAGGTGGGGAAGTTACAGATGGAAGAAGGTCGCAGAGTTCAGGAAGGAGTTGATACAAGCTTTGGGTGGGTGGGAAGAATTACCAGATGACTGGGAAAGTACAGCAAAAGTATTGAGGGAAACGGGTAGAAAGGTATGTGGTGTATCCAGTGGTCAGAGGAAGGAAGACAAGGAGACTTGGTGGTGGAATGAGGAGGTACAGGAAAGTATTCAAAGGAAGAGGTGATAGTAGAGTCATTTTTGGGGGTTTCGTGACCAACCTCCCAGGACCTTTTCTTCTCACTGGATTTAGCATTCTAGACCCATTTTAATGAAAATAAGCTCCCATGTACCTCCCAAAAATTACGGGAAACCTTTTTTTTTGCCCAAAATTCAAAATGGCCACCAAAATGCATACCACCACCTATATCTCAGTAACTAATTCAGCTAGGAGGTTGATTTTGGTGTCTAGACATAGGTTTTTGGGGTCAAGCATTCCATTAATGCTATTAGTTTACTTGTGAAACAAACCCATCACAATGAAATCCAATATGGCCACCAATATGGCCACCGATTAACATTTTTTTTGTTTCTTGACTACTAAGGCACCTAGAAAGCTGATGTTGGTGTCAAAACAAGGCATCTTCTTCTCCTCGATTGCTTTTGCGAGCTTACACAGTACATCATAAAGAACCGTCTTACTGGGTGGGTCAGGGTAGGTCATGTAGTATATCGCTCGACTCTTCTCATCAGCATTTGACATTCTGGCTTGAAACCCTGAAAACCCTGGTACTGTCTGTTCCTCTGGTTTAGGATGTGTTCGGTCATCCTTAGCTCTGGCCAATGCATGTATTACACCGCGCCCTCTATGCAAGGATGTATCTTCAGGAGGGTTGTTGTCTGCAACTCTTTCTCGAATAGGCGGTTCCCCACGGTTAACTGTCTTGTATGGGATGGTGTGTTGCATGTCGCTACCAATCTCCTTGAGAGATGTTGACAGGAACTGAGGTGTCATAAGTGTCCGATCCTCCTGATTCTCCGATGGTTCATCAAATGTCTCTGGCTGAACAAACATGACATTAGTGCGATGCGCCTGGCCAGCACCAGTCAATGTATTACTCTTAAAGTCATCATTGTCAACTACAGCGATTGCAGGCTTCCCAAAGGCAAGTTCGGAGGGACAATTCGGGGAGGACTTGAGATCACTGAACACCCAGAAGTCTTGCAACATGAGGACGTCATTGTAGCTGATGCCTAGGCCATCTTTGTGCTGCAGGTCTACGATCTCTCTACTTTTGGCCATTCCATGTAGCAAGACAGAGAGATTCACCTCAAAGGAAGTGCGCCTTCCTGTGATGTAGCTCGTGAGGATCAACCCAATGGTCCAGACAGATGGGTTGTCATCAACTTCTGATTTACTTGGGTGTTTTAGCCATGTTATTAGCTTTAGGAGTAGCCCATTTAGGTCCTCCTTTTTCTCCAACTCTAATACATTTGGAGGCCAGGGAACAGTATCAGTCGCTTCAACTTGCTCTTTGAGTCGTACTGCCACGTTCTTCACCAACTGATCCTCGCTTATGCCTAAGGAAGATAGTGCTGCTTCTACATAGGTAGCTGCAGCTTTCTTGTCATATACCAGTTCACTCTCATTTAACCGACTACGTCTATGGAAGCCAATGTCCTCCTCAAATTCCTTTATAAGAATTCCCTTCACATAATTCGACTTTACTTTTGCGTCATGTCCATGATTTAAGATAATTCGTTGATAGTCCTCCAGTAGACTTTGCAATGTCCGAAATTCCTGTTCATCAAAGATCACCTTACGAACATGATTGAAGAAGATGGCTTGTGCTTCTCGCAGATTTACATCCTGCAGGTGTTGAGTGACTTCTTCTGTAAGAGGCTGGGAATCGGGAATGTAGTGTTTCCAGCAGCCGCGATGGTAACGGATTTCCCACCCGAAAGCTGTTTCACAGTCTGGAATAGATGCAATCAGCGTGTTGAGCCTCGACCTCAGGACCGGATCATTCAGGTGTACAGTGTGTAACTTGAATTTTCTCCAGGCGTCCTTTGTTGATATTAGGAGCAATTGTTTCCAGTCCCGGTGACTGCTTTTCTGTGGTCCCTTATTGCACCACACGCATAGGTTCTTGTCATGCACAATACCAATGCTGGACCGGAGCCTCTTCGGTGAAAAGAGAGAAGCAGATGGAGATGGATCCCCCTGAACTGATTGATTGTCTCTTTCAAGATCTACCTCTAATTTATGCTTACGTTTCTCGGCTTGAGATAGACAACGCTTGTTAGATAACGTGGTGTAACATGTCTGGTGCAAAAAATGCCCTTTTGGCCCTTTGGCCCAATCAATATTCCCACATTGAAACCGATCAAGTCCTTTCCATCGTAGAGTTTTTTCACGAATTGAATTCCATTTTTGGTCCTTGGTATTATCCAAAGAGTCACTTTTGGTACATGGTTGACCACAACGTAGAATGCATTCGTATTCACCGGAAGACGTTGATGGTAATTCATCGTTGTCACTTGCAGTATCCATTTTATCCCTCACTTTATATGAATAAGTGTCTGAAAACAAAAACAAATTTGTCATTATCAGAACAGAGGAGAGAAAAAGGAGGGGTGACAAGACCTAGAGTCAAAGGCCCTTGTACTGTCTACTGTCATTACGGTAGCATTAAGCAAGCAGCATGGTCAATATGATAAGATAAGATAAGATAAGCCTTTATTAGTCCCACAACGGGGAAATTCCAGGATTGCAACAGCACAAGGATAGCAACACTCACAGCAACAATCAGAAGGCAAGAAAAAAAACAAGCAAGCAACAGCAGCTAATATACATATGTACATATTACTATAAAATATATATATACACACACACAGACAGACACACAGTGCAGAGCATTGTAGCTGGATGGAATAAATATATGAATATATGAACACACAGTGCAGAGCATTGTAGCTAGATGGAATAAATATGTAAATATACAAACACCCACAGTACGGAGCATTGCAGCTAGGTGGAATAAATATGCAAGTATATAAACACACACAGTGCGGAGCAATGTAGCTAGATGGAATGGTATGTCGGCCTCCGTCGGTCTATGATGACCATGGAAGAGAATCCTAAACGTCTACTCTGCTGGAACAGCACCGCCTGTGGCTGAACAGGCCGATGTGCGAATGACAGTCCCTGTCACACAGGTCGCACTTGTGGGTGGTCTCCGTGCTGCTGGGTCTGTGGCGGTTCTTCCTGCGGGTCCTTTTTTCATCTGCTGCAGCAGTCAGTCTCTCTTCACCCGCCTTGAGCTGTCTGATCAGGGTGCCTCTCCATTTGGAGCGGTCCGTTGCAAGGTCCTCCCAGCGCTCTGTGATGATATCCAGGGCCTTCATGTCTCTCTTGCAGATGTCTCTAAAGCGCAGCTGTGGGCGGCCAACGTCTCTCCTGCCAGTTGCCAGTTCTGCATAGAGGACATCTTTGGGGATTCTGCCATCCTCCATACGATGAACGTGGCCTAGCCAGCGGAGCCTGCACTGCCTGAGTAGAGTGAACATGGAGGGAAGGCCGGCGCAGGACAGAACTTCTGTGTTGGGCACTTTGTCCTGCCAGGATATGTCCAGGATGTGGCGAATGCAGCGCAAGTGGAAGGAGTTCAGTCTCTTTTCCTGCCGGGCGTATTGTTGTCCACGTCTCACTCCCATAGAGCAGTGTGCTGATGACACAGGCGTTGTACACTGCCATCTTCGTCTTGACAGAGAGTTTGGGATTCTCCCACACTCGTGTGGTGAGGCGAGCGAGTGTGAAGGCTGACTTTCCAATCCTCTTGTTGATCTCTGTATCAAGGGAGAGGTTGTTGCTGATCGTGGACCCCAGGTACGTGAACTGATTCACAACCTCCAGCTCGTAGTCATCAATGGTGATGGTTGGTGGTGCTTCCGTGCCTTGCGCCAAGACGTTAGTCTTCTTCAGGCTGATGGTAAGCCCGAAGTCCTTGCATGCCTGGGAGAAGCGGTCCATCAGGGTCTGAAGCTCCTGCTGTGTGTGGATTGTGACTGCAGCGTCGTCTGCGAACAGCATGTCTCTGATTAGAGTCTCGCGTACTTTGGTTCTGGCTTTCAGGCGGGCGAGGTTGAAAAGCCTGCCGTCAGATCTTGTGTGCAGGTAGATTCCCTCTGTTGCTGTGCTGAAGGCATGCCTCAGGAGCATAGCAAAGAAAATCCCAAAGAGGGTTGGCGCAAGTACACAGCCCTGTTTTACTCCGCTGCGTATGTTGAATGGCTCTGAGACGTTGCCATCGTGCTGCACTATCCCCTGCATGTTGGTGTGAAACGATTCGATGAGGCTTTGCAACTTTGGTGGGCATCCTATCTTTGGCAGGATCTTGAAAAGGCCCTCTCTGCTGACCAGATCGAACGCTTTGGTGAGGTCGATGAAGGCAACGTACAGAGGCATGTTCTGTTCTCTGCATTTCTCCTGGAGTTGGTGGATGGAGAATATCATGTCTACCGTCGATCGCTCAGTGCGGAAGCCACACTGAGACTCGGGGTAGACACGTTCGGCAAGCTTCTGTAGACGAACGAGAACAACTCGTGCGTAGACTTTGCCAACAACGCTGAGGAGGGAAATGCCCCTGTAGTTGTTGCAGTCGCTTCTCTCCCCTTTGTTTTTGTAGAGTGTGATGATCTTGGCGTCCCTCATGTCCTGTGGTACGGCACCTTCCTTCCAGCACTGGCAGAGGACGTCATGCAATGGCAGCAGTAGGGCGGTCTTGCAGTGCTTGATCAGGTCAGGGGGTATGCCGTCGTTGCCGGGTGCCTTGCCAGCGGCCAAGCTATCAATGGCCTTACTGAGTTCATCGATGGTTGGCTCGGCGTCAAGTTCGTCCATGGATGGCAGGCAGTCAATGGCATCAAGGGCTGACGGTGTCACGGTGTTCTGTCTAGAGTAGAGGTCGGAGTAGTGTTCCACCCATCTCTCCATCTGCTTGTTCTTCTCTATGATCATCTCCCCAGTGGAAGATTTGAGGGGGGCCGTCTTGCTCTGAGCCAGACCAAGTGCTTTCTTGATGCCATCGTACATACCACGGATGTTCCCTGTTATGGCAGCGGTTTGAATGTCTTGGCTGAGCTGAGTCCAGTACTCGTTGGCACAGCGCCGAGCAGTCTGCTGAACTTTGCTTCTCGCAGCCCTGAGAATCTGGAGATTCTTCTCGTTTGGGTACTTCTTGTACTCAGCAAGTGCTGAGCGCTTGGCTTCAATGACGGGGGTCATCTCGGTCAACTTGGCATCAAACCAGTCCTGTGACTTCGAGGTCTTCCTCCCAAAGGTAGCCAAGGCTGTGCGGTAGATGGTGTTTCGCAGCTCTTCCCACTTCTGCTTTGCAGATTCTCCTCCTTGTGGGACACCAAGTTCCTTCTCAAAGGTGGAGGCAAACTGCTCAACAAGTTCTGGTTGGGCCATCTTGCTGGTGTCAATCCGTGCCTTTCCAGGTTGTCTAGCACGATGGAATTTCTTCAGCTGCAGCTCGACCTTGCAACACACCAATGAATGGTCTGTGTCGCAATCTGCACTCTGGAACGAACGGGTGATTAGCACGTTCTTCAGTGAGGTGCGCCTGGTCAGGATCAAGTCTAGCTGGTGCCAGTGCTTTGAGCGCGGATGTTGCCAGGAAACCTTGTGTTGGGGCTTGGTCTTGAAGAACGAGTTTGTGATGCACAGATCGTGATATGTGCAGAACTCGAGCAGCCGCTGTCCGTTGTCGTTCATTCTGCCCACGCCAAAAGGTCCAAGACAGGAGGGCCAGGAGTCGTGGTCAGCACCCACTCTGGCATTGAAGTCTCCAAGGAGAATGAGTTGTTCAGAGTTGGGGATGATCCTGACAGTTGTTGCGAGATTCTCGTAGAACTCGTCTTTTGCCTCTGGTGTGGCTGTCTGTGTTGGGGCATACACACTGACGAGGGTGACTGGGCCTTCAGTGGTGTTCAGGCGGAGGGTGAGGAGTCGTGCAGAGCCAGTGCTGCCCGGTTCCACCATCTTCAGCAAAGTGTTCTTCACTGCGAAGCCCACTCCGTGTTCCCTGTGTTCGTCACTGCCCTTTCCCTGCCAGTAGAACGTGTAGTCCTTCTCTCTCAGTGTGCCTGCATCAGCTAACCGTGTTTCCTGGAGAGTGGCGATATCCACTCCCAGTCTCTTCAGCTCATTATTGATGATGGCAGTCTTCCTGGTGTCGTTGATGTCCTTGAGGTTAGCAGCGAGTCCTGTCATCATAGTGCGGACGTTCCAAGTTCCCAGTTTTAGAGTTGGTCTCTTTTGTTTTATTGTCTTGCCTGGTGCGAAGGTTCTCAGCCTGCTGTTTGGATTTCTCCTTATCCCCATGCACCCAATGAGGAAAGCAAGCTGTGGCGGGACAACACCTTATTGGCTGGGGGCTGCCCAGCTTGAGGCGGGCAGTAGCTGTCCAGTGAGATCTGATGATCCCTCCCACCGTCGTGAACAACCCCTGGCGCCACGCTCTACGCCAATTGAGCAGTGGCTTATAACCGGTAACTGTCATTCCCCGTGTTTTGTCTACGCCAAAGGCGAAACTGGAGTGTCCTCTCCAGTGATCCGGTGTTCTACCTTCCAGCGTTGGGCGTTGGTAGGATTCAAGCCTGGGCAGGAAGATATGGAGGACAAGATGTTGCCCATGCAGCATGTCCCCCCTCTCCACGTCACTGATGAATCCAAAGGAACAGCAGGGCTGCTACAGTTTGGCACCAGCGCCGTTGCAGGAGCTGCCAGAACGATGTTGAGCACAACATAGAACTGCCTTAGGGGCTCCGACTCCGGATTTTTCCTCAGGGTTGACTCCCGAAGCCTTTCCCGTGACCGGGTATGCCGCAAGGCAGCAGAGGTTTGAAATCAGGGTTTACCTTCCCCTAGATGGGCTACCTTCCCAGGTTGACGAGCCACCATCTACCCAAAGCATCTGGTTTTAAGGTGCCAGAGATCCACCCTCGCCCCTTCTCCTATTAGTAAAAGCAGTTCCGCCGGGCTTAGAGACTAAACCACACGGGCAGGCTAGGAGTTGGACTTAGTTGTCAGAGGCTTTTCGAGACGCACGCCATAAGGAGCATTTTATGAGCACTGGGAGCTTAACCCCAGCGCCGCTCCTGGCTATGACAACCTTGGAACTGTACTTGCAAATGATAGAAGGCAGTCTTAGAAACAAATTTAATATGTGAATTGAAAGACAGATCTTGATCAAAAATAATTCCAAGGTTCCTCACAGAGCTATTAAAAGAAAGAGTAACCGCATCCAAACTGAAAGTTTGATTTGAAAAGGTATTTCTAACGTTTTTTGGACCAACAAGAATGACTTCAGTCTTATCTGAATTTAATAGCAGGAAATTACAAGTCATCCAAGCTTTGATTTCCTTAAGACAGGCTTCTAACTTGGCTAATTGATTACTGTCATCGGGCTTCATTGACAGGTATAATTGTGTGTCATCTGCATAACAATGAAAATGTATAAAGTGCTTTCTAATAATGTTGCCTAACGGAAGCATATATAAACTAAAAAGTAGGGCCGAGCACAGATCCCTGTGGAACTCCATGACTGAGCTTTGAGTTGAAAGAAAACTCATTATTGACATGAACAAACTGGAACCTATCAGATAAATAAGATCTAAACCACTGCAACGAAGTTCCATTAAGTCCAACACAGTGTTCTACTCTATCAAGTAGAATATTATGATCGATAGTATCAAAAGGTGCACTAAGGTCTAAAAGGACAAGTACAGAAACCAGTCCATTATCAGATGTGATGAGGAGGTCGTTAGTGACCTTCGCTAAGGCTGTTTCAGTCCTATGATGGATTCTAAACCCAGACTGAAACTCTTCAAGTAAACCATTTCCCTGCAGGTGGTCAAATAATTGCGTAGCAACAACTCTTTCTAAGATTTTGAAATGAAAGGGAGATTAGAGATTGGTCTATAGTTAGCTAAAGCTCCTGGATCTAGCGTTGGCTTTTTGAGTAAGGGTTTAATTACAGCCGTTTTAAAAGCCTGCGGTACATGGCCTAAAGTTAATGAAGAATTGATTATATGAAGAATAAAGCTACCAATAAGTGGGAAGACTTCTTTAAATAACTTGGTAGGAATAGGGTCTAAAAGACAAGTTGAAGGCTTCAATGAGGAAACTATTTTGTCTAACTCTAAAAGGTCAATTGGAGTAAACTCATCAAGACAGATATCAGTTGAAGGAGTTGTAGTAGTTACTGTATTTAAGTTAACGGTGGGAAGAATCTGATTGATTTTATCTCTGATGGATGAAATTTTATTATTGAAAAAGTTCATAAAGTCCTGACTAGTAAGCTCTAAGGGAATGCTAGGATTGACAGAGTCCTGACTCTTTGTCAACCTGGCTACAGTACTGAAAAGAAACCTGGGATTATTCTTGTTCTCTTCTATTAATGCAGAATAATAACTCGTTCTAGCTTTTCTCAGAGATTTTTTATAAATTAAAAGATGATTTCTCCAAGCTAAATAGATTTCATCTAAATTAGTGGAGTGCCATTTTCTTTCTAATTGACGAGTCTTCTGTTTTAAGCTAGGAGTTTCTGTGTTGAACCAAGGTGTTAGAAATCTCTGATTAGACTTTTTCTCTTTTAAGGGGGCCACCAAGTCTAGAGTCTGATGCAGAGAAGCTGTAACACTATCTACCATACTAGCAATTACAGAAGGAGCAAGCTGTCTATAGCTTATTTCCGTTGTGTTGACACATGGCATAGAGGAAACAATCTGCATAAATTTGGTAACAGCATCATCTGAGAGGCATCTACTGTAGTAATATTTTTCTTTAAGAGCCAAATAGTCAGAAATAGTAAAATCAAAGGTTAACAGACAATGGTCTGACAGTACAGGGTTATGAGGAGACACTACCAGATTTTCTATTTCTATGCCATATGTCTGTACAAGGTCACAACGTATGGTGGAGATAATGAGTAGAATTTCCTACTTTCTGAGAAAACCCAATCGAGTCTAATATTGAATTAAATGCCACATTAAGGCAGTCACTATCTACATCTACATGTATATTAAAGTCCCCTACTATAATTATTCTATCTGATTTCAGCACTAAATCAGCTAAGAATTCAGCAAATTCGGTTAAAAATTCTGAGTAGGTTGATGGAGGATGATAAACTATGGCAAATAAAATTGGGTTTAGCCTAAAATTGCTAAAGTGCCCAATACTGAGGACCAGGCCCTCAAAGGAATTATAACATGTTTTTTGCTTTACATTAACTAGTAATTTGGAATGGTAAATTGTTGCTAGTTCTCCTCCACGACCAGAACTTCTGGGATTTTGACAGTTTAAATAACCAGAGGGAGCTGATTCATTTAAATCAACATAATCCTCTTGCCCTAACCAAGTCTCTAAGGGATATTAAATCAATCTGATGATCAATTAACAGATCATGGACTAGCAGAGACTTGGGAGTTAGAGACCTAATATTTAACAAACCGCATTTAATTTTTAAATTATGAGGAGGAACAGAGGCCAAATCATTCAATTTAGAGGCTTCATGTTTAATTTGAGTTTTACCAACTTTTTGTTTAATCACTTTGGGATGCTTATATATTATATTTTTATTTACTTTGGAGGGAGCAGACAATGATTCTCTGATGGGGAAGACAGGGGCTAAGTTGAGGGGTGGCGGATGAAGAGAAGCTGCAGAGAGGCGTGTAAGACCGCGACTCTGCTTCCTGGTCCCAACTCTGAGTTGTCAAGATTTTGGAAATTTGGATAAAAAAGATGCCAGATTGTTAGATAAATGAGACGCACCATCCAAAGTGGGATGGACGCTGTCTCGTCTCATAAGACCAGGTTTTCCCCAAAATGAGCTCCAATTGTCAATGTAGCCCACGTTGTTTGCAGGACACCACACAGACAGCCAGCGGTTGAAGGATGACAAGCGGCTAAACATGTCATCACTGGTCAGATTGGGGAGGGGCCCAGAGAACACTACAGAGGCAGACATCGTTTTGGCAAAGTCACACACCGATTCTACATTAAGTTTCGTGGCTTCCGACTGCCGGAGACGGACGTCATTAATGCCAGCGTGAATAACAATTGTGGAGTATTTACAATTACTTTTAGCCAGCATTTTCAAATTTGACTCGATGTCGCCTGCTCTAGCCCCAGGAATGCATTTGACTATGGCCGCTGGAGTCTCTAGGTTCACGTTTCTGTCTACAGAGTCGCCAATGATCAGAGTTTTTTCCTCAGCGGGTGTGTCGCTGAGCGGGGAAAAATGATTAGAAACGTGAACAGGTTGGTGGTGAACCGGGGCTTTGCGGCTTGGCTTCCTTCTCACCGTCACCCACCCAGTCTCCTTGCTGCTGAGGAGGACTGGAGGACCACTAACGGGTCGCCCTACGCTAGCGAGCTCCGCAGCAGCTAGGGGGCGTCCGTCAAGAGTAACTGGCGCAGACGGTGTTTCAATGCAGCGGAGCCAGGATTCCAAATCAGACAACCTCGCCTCGAGTGCCTCAAAAAGACAACATTTATTACATTTCCCGTTATCACTAAAAGAGGCAGAGGTGTAGCTAAACATCTGACAGAGAGAGCACACCAGAGGAGAAGGGGAAGGAGAGGTAGTAGCCATAGCTAGGGGCTAACCCGAAGCTAACAAAAACACCGATGAAAGGTGAAGAGAAGGCTAAGGAGGGTGATTAGGTGACACTGAGTGCGCACACAGGTGCAAGAGGCTTGATAAACAGAAAGGAGAACTAACGGTAGATGGAAAAAAGTGGTTAAAATATAATTAAAAGCAAAATCCTCAGGAGAGTGAGGAGAGCTAACCACACGGACAGACAGCAATACAGGAAGTGACGATACGTTACCACAAGTGACGCTCACCAATGAGTGCAGAATGCAGACTAACGCTGTATGAGACATGTATGAGGACAGCAAGACAGTGGTGAGGTGTGCTGTAGGAGTGATGGATGGGTTCAAGGTGGGGGTGGGATTACATCAGGGATCAGCTCTGAGCCCCTTCTTGTTTGCCATGGTAATGGACAGGCTGACAGTTGAGGTCAGGCAGGAGTCTCCGTGGACCATGATGTTCGTAGACAACAATGTAATCTGTAGTGACAGTAAGGAGCAGGTGGAAGAGAACCTGGAGAGATGGAGGTATGCTCTGGAGAGAAGAGGAATGAAAGTCAGTAGAAGCAAGACAGAATACATGAATGTGAATGAGAGGGAGGCAGGTGCAATGGTGAAGATGGAAGGAGTAGAGGTAGTGAAAGTAGATGAGTTTAAATACCTGGGGTCAACCATCCAAAGCAATGGAAAATGCACGAGAGGTGAAGAAGAGAGTGCAGGCAGGGTGGAGACGAGTGTCTGGGGTAATATGTAGATATATAAAAACACAGTGCGGAGCATTGTAGCTAGATGGAATAAATATATAGATATATAAATATAAACACACCCAGTGCTGAGCATTGTAGCTAGATGGAATAAATATGTAAATATATAAACACACACACAGTGCAGAGCATTGTTGCTAGATGGGATGAAACAGCATAACCGTCTACTTAGTTATCCTACATGGTATGATTATGTGCCCATACATATTCTCACCCTCCATAGCGACCGGTATGTTCCTAGTTGTATGCCGGAGGGGACCATTGTGTAAGTCTATTGCATCTTTTGCATTCAAAAAACTATTAGTTTGTTACGTCTTTTTGCTATCTCTGCGAGCAGCCCTGCTTAGGTTGTACAGTCTGACAGCCGTTGGTAGGAAGGACCTACGAAACCTCTCGGTTGTGCACCTGGGATGATGTAGTCTGCTGCTAAATGAGCTCCTCAGTGCATCCAGTATGTCCTGCATAGGGTGGAACTCGGACTCCAGCAGAGATGACAGTTTAGCCACCGTCCTTCTCTCTCCTATCTCCTCCATCGGATCAAGGCGCTGCCCCAGGACAGAGCTAGCTTTCTTAATCAGTTTGTTCAGTCTCTTCCTATCGGCTGCAGTAATGCCACTGCCCCAGCAGACCACTCCAAAAGTGATGGCTGATGCCACCACCGTGTCATAGAATGACTTCAGCAGCGCCCCTTGTACACCAAAAGACCTGAGTCTCCTCAGCAGGAACAGCCTGCGCTGTCCCTTCTTGTAGAGTGCGTCAGTATTGTGTGACCAGTCTAGTTTATTGTTCAGATGAACACCCAGGTACTTATAGGATGTCACCATCTCGATGTCTGTTCCCTGTATATTTACTGGTGCTGTGAGGGGCTGCCCATGCCTGCGGCAGTCCACCACCAGCTCCTTAGTTTTCCTCGCGTTGATCTGGAGGCAGTTCCGATGGCACCAGTCCACGAAGTCCTGGATAAGCCCTCTGTACTCAGCTTCATCTCCATTGGAGATGAGACCAACGATCGCAGAGTCATCAGAGAACTTCTGTAGATGGCAGTGTGTTGTGTTGTGTGAGAAGTCCGCAGTATAAAGAGTGAACAGGAAGGGAGCCAGCACCGTTCCCTGGGGGGCCCCCGTGCTACTGATGATCGTGTCGGAAACACAGTCCCGGGTTCTCACAAACTGAGGCCGGTTCGTGAGGTAGTCCAGGATCCATGATGACAGGTGCTGGTCCACCCCTGCGCGCAGCAGCTTGTCCTTCAGGATCATCGGTTGGATGGTGTTGAAAGCACTGGAGAAGTCAAAGAACATGATCCTCACCATATTCCCGGGCTTCTCCAGGTGGGACAGAGAACGGTGAAAGAGGAAGATCACCGCATCCTCCACCCCAATGCCATGCTGGTAGGCGAACTGGAGTGGATCCATCGCTGGTTCCACCAGGGGGCGGAGATGAGCAAGGAGCAGTCTCTCCAGGGTCTTCATCAAGTGGGACGTCAAGGCCACCGGTATGTAGCTGTTCAGGTCTTTGGGGTGGGAAGTTTTTGGTACAGGTACCACACAAGATGTTTTCCACAGCTGTGGTACCCTCCCCAGTTTCAGGCTCATGTTGAAGATATACGTCACAATCCAACACAGCTGGTCTGCACAGGACTTGAGGAGCTTTGCGCTGATGCCGTCCGGTCCCGACGCCTTCCTCGCCTTGATCTTCCTCAGCTCCGTCCTCACCTGGTTCTTGGTCAGGGTCAGGATGGGGGGCTGTGTGTTGGGAGTGGGGGGGGGTGTCGGTGGAGTGGGGAGTGGGCAGCAGGACTTGATTTCTTAGAGGCAGCAGTGGTTGTTGTGCAGACAGGGGGGAGGGCGGTTGGTCAAATCTATTGAAAAACAGATTCAGGTTGTTCGCCCACTCCCTGCCCCCCGTGGCCTGGGGGGAGGTATTCTGGAGCCCCGAGATGGTTTTGAGGTTTCTCCAGACCCCGCTGATGTCGCTCTGTTGCAGCTTGTCCCCCATCTTCTTCCTGAAGCTGTCCTTGCCTTCTCTGATCTTTCTCCTCAGCTCCCTCTGTACGGACTTCAGCATCTCCCTGTTCCCCGACCTGAAGATCCTCTTCTTCTCTCTCAGAAGTGTTTTTATCTCAGGGTTGATCCAGGGTTTGTTGTTTGAGTGACGCCGTATGGTCTTGGTGGGAACGGATTTGTCCACACAGAAGCTGAGGTAGCCCGTGAAGGTGTGAATGAGGCCATCGATGTCCTCACCATGTGGATCGCAGAGCTGCTTCCAGGCGGTGGCTTCAAAACAGTCCTTTAGAGTGTCCATTGTCTCCTCAGACCATAACTCCACAGTGTGCATGGCCGGAGGTTGTCTGTGCACTAGGGGTTTGTACACCGGCCGGAGATGAACCAAGTTGTGATCCGATCTCCCGAGTGGGGGGAGTTGTGATGAGGTGTACGCCTCTTTAGTGTTTGCGTAGAATAAATCCAGTGTTTTATTGTCTCTAGTGTGGCATGTGACATACTGGGTGAACGTGGGTAGAATGGGAGACAGTGAAACATGGTTGAAATCACCTGAGATGAGGAGAAGAGCATCTGGGTGTTCTGTCTGCAGCCTGCTGGTTACTGAATGGATGACGTCACGCGCTGTCCCAGCGTTCGCCGTCGGATTTGCATAAACAGCAATGCAGATCACGTGTGAGTGTTCTCTCGGGAGATATGTAGGCCTCATGCTAACAGCTAGCAACTCAATGTCTTTGCTGCAGTGTCGTCGTTTAACAGTGATATGTCCCGGTCTGCACCAGTTGTTGTTAACATACATTATCACTCCACCGCCCCTTGCTTTGCCACTGTCTGGTGTTCGGTCAGCTCGTATCATGTGAAAACCCTCCAGCTCAATGTTAGCATCTGCTGCTAGTTCAGTTAGCCACGTCTCAGTAAACAAAAGGAGAGAGCACTCCCGGTAAGTGCTATCATAATGGGAGATAGCCGCTAGCTCATCTAACTTTCCCAGTATCGACCGTACATTTCCCATGACAACAGATGGAAGGGAGGGTCTGTACCTTATATTTTTTGTCCTCCGCCTTACTCCAGCCCGGCAGCCGCGACGCTTTTGCCTCAGTTCTCTCGATATGTCGAGTTTTTCCAATGGGACCAGGTGGCGGTTAAATGCTAGCAGCTCTTCCCTGTTGTATCGTATCCTGCTATAAACAGTGGCTCCGTCCACCGGCTCAGGAGACATTTGGGACGATCTGTGTGTCCGTGATATAAGTGGGGTGAAAAAAAAAGACGGATCAAAAGAGAGAGGAAGGGAAAAAAACTCGGAATCGAGCCGCTGTTGCAAAAGGCAGCCTACTCGTGTGGCGCCGAGAGAAAAAAAACAAAAAAAAAACAAAAACCCTAACATTACCTGACTTTTCAGTATGGAACAAGATTCAGAATTCTAACCTCTCCAGATAAGTTTAAAGCTAAATTTATACATACCTGGCAACCTTGGTTAAATTGGAAAGATTAGGACTACATATTATGGCAGCACAGACGTTACAAAATCACTGCATCCTCTCTCTTGCTGTGCAAAAAGGAAACAATGAATCAAGCATAGGATTCCGGGAATCCTAAGGGGATTACCCAAGTGTTCCTCAGTGAAATCACTGAATCAATGCAGGAGCTTTCTAATAATTATTAAAAATGAATGTAAGGATACCTCATTTGACATTTTTAGCTCATTTGGTGACGGATATGAAAAAGTCCATTGCATGTGAAAATGACAGCCGGCCGCCATCTTGGATTTCTCGATTATGTAATCATTTAAACACACTTTTATTGGAATAAACAGATAGTATGACCCCTTAAACCTCTGTTTTGACACCAACATCAGCTTTCTAGGTGCCTTAGTAGTCAAGAAACAAAAAAAATGTTAATCGGTGGCCATATTGGCGGCCATATTGGATTTCATCATGATGGGTTTGTTTCACAAGTAAACTAATAGCATTAATGGAATGCTTGACCCCAAAAACCTATGTCTAGACACCAAAATCAACCTCCTAGCTGAATTAGTTACTGAGATATAGGTGGTGGTATGCATTTTGGTGGCCATTTTGAATTTTGGGCAAAAAAAAAGGTTTCCCGTAATTTTTGGGAGGTACATGGGAGCTTATTTTCATTAAAATGGGTCTAGAATGCTAAATCCAGTGAGAAAAAAAGGTCCTGGGAGGTTGGTCACGAAACCCCCCAAAATGACTCTACTATGAGCCAAGAAAGTGGGATAGTCAGAGAGGTGAAGAAAGTAGACAGGAGTATTTGGAATCTACATAGGCATATAATAATAATAATAATGGATTAGATTTATATGGTGCTTTACAAGTCAAGTGACATCTCAAAGCGCTTACAGTCCATTCATTCACTCCAGACAGACATTGATAGTGGTAAGCTACTTCTGTAGCCACAGCTGCCCTGGGGCAGAGTGACAAAAACCTGGCTGCCAATCCAGGCCAACGGCCTCTCTGACCACTACCGAACATTTATACACATTCATACCCAGTGTCCATGGGCAAAGAGAGAGGTGACAAAGGAAAAGGCATTGGGTGAGTTGTATGAGAGGCTGGACAGAGATGGAGCTGGAAAGGACGTGCAGCAGGTTAGGCTGATAAAGGACAGAAACGATAATGTACTATCAAGTGGCGAGAGTGTGTTGAGAAGGTGGAAGGAGAACTTTGAGGAGCTGATGAATCAATCAAACTTTATTTACAGTTAGGCCCAAAAATATTTGGACAGTGACACAAGTTTTATTATTTTAGCTGTTTATGAAAACATATTCAGGATACAATTATATAATCAATATGGGCTTAAAGTGCAGACTCTCAGCTGTAATTTTGAGAGTATTCACATCCAAATTGGAGCAAGGGTTTAGGAATTACAGCTCTTTAATACGTAGCCGCCTCCTTTTCAAGGGACCAAAAGTAATTGGACAATTGACTCAGAAGGCTGCAAAAAAAAAAAAAAAAATAACAAGGCTGCATGGGCTCTTCCCTTGTTAACCTGTCATCAATTAAGCAGTTAAAAGGTCTGGAGTTGATTCCAGGTGTGGCGTTTGCATTTGGAAGCTGTTGCTGTGAACACACAACATGCGGTCAAAGGAGCTCTCAATGGAGGTGAAACAGACCATCCTGAGGCTGAAAAAAAAAACTCCATCAGAGAGATAGCAGAAATGTTAGGAGTGGCCAAATCAACAGTTTGGTACATTCTGAGAAAAAAGAGTGCACTGGTGAGCTTGAGAACTCAAAAAGGCCTGGACGTCCACGGAAGACAACAGTGGTGGATGATCACAGAATCCTTTCCATGGTGAAGAACAACCACTTCACAACATCCACTCAAGTGAAGAACACTCTCCAGGAAGTAGGTGTATCAGTCTCTAAGTCTACCATAAAGAGAAGACTTCATGAGAGTAAATACAAAGGATTCCCCACAAGGTGCAAACCATGAATCAGCCTCAAAAATAGAAAGGCCAGAATTGACTTTGCCAAAAAACACCTGAAGAAGCCAGCCCAGTTCTGGAACAGCATTCTTTGGACAGATGAGACTAAGATCAACCTGTACCAGAATGATGGGAAGAAGAAAGTTTGGAGAAGAATTGGAACAGCTCATGATCCAAAGCACTACATCTTCTGTAAAACATGGTGGAGGCAGTGTGATGGCATGGGCATGCATGGCTTCCAATGGCACTGGGTCACTTGTGTTTATTGATGATGTGACAAAAGACAGAAGCAGCTGGATGAATTCTGAAGTGTATAGGGATATACTTTCTGCTCAGATTCAGCCAAATGCAGCAAAGTTGATTGGACGGCACTTCGCCAATGATCCAAAACATACTGCAAAAGCAACCCAGGAGTTTTTTAAAGTGAAGAAGTGGAATATTCTGCAATGGCCAAGTCAGTCACCAGATCTCAACCCAATTGCGCATGTATTTCACTTGCTCAAGACAAAACTTAAGGCAGAAAGACCCACAAACAAGCAACAGCTGAAGACAGCTGCAGTAAAGGCCTGGCAAAGCATCACAAAGGAGGAAACCCAGCGTTTGATGATGTCCATGGGTTCCAGACTTCAGGCAGTCATGGCCTGCAAAGGATTCTCAACAAAATATTGAGAAGTAACATTTTACTTAGGGTTATGTTTATTTGTCCAATTACTTTTGAGCCCCTGAAATGAGGAGCGTTTGTATAAAAATAGCTACATTTCCTACATGTTTAATCATATATTTTTGTTCAACCCCTTGAATTAAACCTTAAAGTCTGCACTTCAATTCCACTGTAGTTGTTTTATTTCAAATCCAGTGTGGTGGCATGCAGAGCCCAAATCATGAAGATTATGTCACTGTCCAAATATTTCTGGGCCTAACTGTATATAGCACTTTTCAAACACTGGATGCTGCGCAAAATGTTCCACATAGATAAAAATGGGCTGCACGGTGGCGCAGTGGTTTAGCACTGTGGCAGCACAGTTTTACCCTTGGCCGGGGGATCGCGGGGATCATGAGATCGTGGGTTCGATTCCAGCCCCCGACCAACAGTGAGCTGTGTGGAGTTTGCATGTTCTCCCCGTGTTGCGTGGGTTTACTCCGGGATTTCTCCGGTTTCCTCCCGCATACCAAAAACATGTAGGTTTAGGGCGCTCGCGCACGCAGCGACCAGCAGCCGGTGGCTTGTCACCAGACTGCAAACCAAGTCTACCTACGGGTACAAATAAGTAACAAAAAAAAAAAAAAAAATAATAGAAAAATTTAATTACAAATATTTACACGATACATCCCACCCCCCCAACCCTTGCACACACACACACACACACACACACACAAAGGCACATGGACCACTTCCTACTTCTTTCACACACATAAAATAAAAGAGACATAGCTCAGCACTGAGGCACCAAGGAAACCATCCTGTGGAGCCCCCCAGGCTGGGAGACCACACAGCCCTTGACGACAGGGCGTGCCACAGAGGCCACCCCGACCAGAACAGACCGGGGTCCACACCACAGCTAAGGCAATGGCATAAAGTCCCCATCCATCCAAGCCAGAGCGACCCACAAGATCAACACCCCTGCAGATGGGCCAAGAAGCATCTGGCATGAAGGACTCCACTGAGGAAGCACTGGAGCTAAAACACATAAATGAATGAATATGAGAGAGGAGGATGGATGAAGGAAAGATGGTGAACAAGGAAGGCCTGAGGATTAGCAAAGCAGAAGTGAGGGCAGCTTTGAAGAGGATGAAGAATGGAAAGGTGGTTGGTCCAGATGACATACCTGTGGAGGTATGGAGATGTTTAAGAGAGATGGCAGTGGACTTTTTAACCAGATTGTTTAACACAATCTTGGGAGAGTGAGAGGATGCCTGATGTGTGTAGAAGAAGTGTTTTGGTACCAATTTTCAAGAACAAAGGTGATGCTCAGAGCTGTAGTAACTACAGAGGCACAAAGTTGATCAGCCACACTATAAAGATATGGGAAAGAGTTGCTGAAGCCAGGTTAAGAGGAGAGGTGGCAATCAGTGAGCAGCAGTACGATTTCATGCCAAGAAAGAGGACTACAGATGCAATGTTTGCTTTAAGAGTGCTGATGGAGAAGTATAGAGAAGGCCAGAAGGAGTTGCACTGTGTCTTTGTGGATCTAGAGAAAGCGTACAGATGTGGACAAAATTGTTGGTACCCCTCTGTTAATGAAAGAAAAACCCACAATGGTCACAGAAATAACTTGAATACGACAAAAGTGGTAATAAATAAAAATTAATGAAAATAAGACAATGCTTTTGAATTGTGGTTCAACAGAATTATTTTAAAAAACAAACTCATGAAACAGGCCTGGACAAAAATGATGGTACCCTTAATATTTTGTTGCACAACCTTTTGAGGCAATCACTGCAATCAAACAATTTCTGCAACTGTCAATGAGACTTCTGCACCTCTCAGCAGGTGTTTTGGCCCACTCACGAGCAAACTGCTCCAGTTGTTTCAGGTTTGAAGGGTGCCTTCTCCAGACGGCATGTTTCAGCTCCTTCCAACGATGTTCAATAGGATTTAGATCAGAGTGGTAGCTCAGTTGGTAGAGTGTCTGCCCCACACCCGGGAGGCAGGGGTTCAAATCCTGGCCGGGTCATGCCGAAGACCATATAAAAGCGGAACTTCCTGCCGTCCAGCTTGGTGCTCAGCAATAATGGAATGGAGGAGGGAAATCTGTGGCGGCGCCTTGCATGGCAGCGGCCCTCTGATTCTACACATGGGGTGTAGATAGGAAAAGCACAATTTCGTTCTACTGTACATGATTGGTTGCATGGTTGAATGACAATAAAGGGTGATTTAATTAATTAGTCAGGGCTCATAGAAGGCCACTTTAGAATAGTCCAATGTTTGGCTCTTAGCCATTCTTGGGTGTTTTTAGCTGTGTGTTTTGGGTCATTATCCTGTTGCAAGACCCATGACCTGCGACTGAGACCAAGCTGTCTGACACTGGGCAGCACATTTCTCTCTAGAATACCTTGATAGTCTTGAGATTTCATTGTCGTCGGCCTCCGTCGGTCTATGATGACCATGGAAGAGAATCCTAAACGTCTACTCTGCTGGAACAGCGCCGCCTGTGGCTGAACAGGCCGATGCGCACCGGTGTTCTACTTTCCAGCGTTGGGCGTTGGTAGGATTCAAGCCTGGGCAGGAAGATGTGGAGGACAAGATGTTACCCAGATGTTCCCCCCTCTCCACGTCACTGATGAATCCAAAGGAACAGCAGGGCTGCTATAGATTTGCACCAGCGCTGTCGCAGGAGCTGCCAGAACGATGTTGAGCACAACAGAGAACTGCCTTAGGGACTCCGACTCTGGATTTTTCCTCAGGGTTGACTCCCGAAGCCTTTCCCGTGACTGGGTGTGCCGCAAGGCAGCGGAGGTTTGAAATCAGAGTTTACCTTCCCCTAGATGGGCTACCTTCCCAGGTTGACGAGCCACCATCTACCCGAAGCATCTGGTTTTAAGGCGCCAAAGATCCACCCTCGCCCCTTCTCCTATTAGTAAAAGCAGTTCCGCCGGGCTTAGAGACTAAACCACATGGGCAGGCTAGGAGTTGGACTTAGTTGTCAGAGGCTTTTCGAGACGCACGCCATAAGGAGCATTTTATGAGCACTGGGAGCTTAACCCCAGTGCCGCTCCTGGCTATGACAACCTTGGAACCGATTCATTGTACCCTGCACACATTCAAGACGCCCTGTGCCAGATGCAGCAAAGCAGCCCCACAACATTAGATTAGGTTATTTGTTTATTTGACAGGGACAGTGCAATAAACATAGACAATTAATCAATGACAATCAATCTGATGTGTTGCACAAAGAGTGTATAGCTATTAGCTAATTTGCAACTCTTGTCCCTGGATGGGCTTTAGAAAGGAGAAACAAGTAAAAAGAAAAAAAAGGAAAGGAAAAGATAAAAAAAAAAATGAAAACTGAATACACAATAACCACATACATCAATGCAAAAAAGATTGTAAATACATTATAAATACACAATTATAAAGATTATAAATATTATAAAGATTATAAATATTATAAATACACAAATATAACAACCTGACTCACATTTGCCTATTTCAGGCCTCCCTCCCTTTGTCACTCACTATAAACAAACACATTCATTCCTTCCCTTCATTCACTCTCACCCTGCAGACAATCATTTCATACATGGGTACATTCTTGTTTATTTTTCAGCCAGTTTTTAACCTTTTTAGTGAATGTTTTAAAGTCCGTTATTATTTTAATTTCATTTGGCATTGTGTTCCAGATGTGACTGCCCTTTATAGAGAAAGCTGTTTGTCCAAGTGTGGTTCTGCGGTGGAATATTTTACAGTTATTGTTAACAGAACTCCTGGTGGCTCTGCTGCTGTCCTGTCTTTGGATGAAACCAGCAAGTGGCTCGGGTGCTGATTTATGGAAACATTTGAAAGTTAATTTCAGAAAACAGAGGTCAATGAAACTCTCAAAACTCAATAGGTTGTATTTTTTAAAAATATTACAGTGATGCCACCTAATGGGCTTTTTGTCCAAGATTTTTAGGGTTTGATTATATAATGAACCTATATGTCTTATTGTGGAAGGGGCTGCTTGAGCCCAAACTGTCGAAACATTATGATATATGAGAAAAAACCATAGAATGCATATACAGTACAGCTGCTTCGTAAGGTATGTAATATCTAATTAATTTAAAGCAGTTCAGATTTTTTTTTACTGTTTTTGAAATTTTCTTTATATAAGATAAGATAAGATAAGATAAGCCTTTATTAGTCCCACAACGGGGAAATTCCAGGATTGCAACAGCACAGGGATAGCAACACTCAGAGCAACAATCAGAAGGCAAGAAAAAAAACAAGCAAGAGCAGCTAATATACATATGTACATATTACTATAAAATATATATATACACACACACACACACACAGACACACAGTGCAGAGCATTGTAGCTGGATGGAATAAATATATGAATATATGAACACACAGTGCAGAGCATTGTAGCTAGATGGAATAAATATGTAAATATATAAACACCCACAGTACGGAGCATTGCAGCTAGGTGGAATAAATATGCAAGTATATAAACACACACAGTGCGGAGCAATGTAGCTAGATGGAATAATATGTAGATATATAAAAACACAGTGCGGAGCATTGTAGCTAGATGGAATAAATATATAGATATATAAATATAAACACACCCAGTGCTGAGCATTGTAGCTAGATGGAATAAATATGTACATATATAAACACACACAATGCAGAGCATTGTTGCTAGGTGGGATGAAACAGCATAACCGTCTACTTAGTTATCCTACATGGTATGATTATGTGCCCATACATATTCTCACCCTCCATAGCGACCGGTATGTTCCTAGTTGTATGCCGGAGAGGACCATTGTGTAAGTCTATTGCATCTTTTGCATTCAAAAAAACTATTAGTTTGTTACGTCTTTTTGCTATCTCTGCGAGCAGCCCTGCTTAGGTTGTACAGTCTGACAGCCGTTGGTAGGAAGGACCTACGAAACCTCTCGGTTGTGCACCTGAGATGATGTAGTCTGCTGCTAAATGAGCTCCTCAGTGCATCCAGTATGTCCTGCATAGGGTGGAACTCGGACTCCAGCAGAGATGACAGTTTAGCCACCGTCCTTCTCTCTCCTATCTCCTCCATCGGATCAAGGCGCTGCCCCAGGACAGAGCTAGCTTTCTTAATCAGTTTGTTCAGTCTCTTCCTATCGGCTGCAGTAATGCCACTGCCCCAGCAGACCACTCCAAAAGTGATGGCTGATGCCACCACCGTGTCATAGAATGACTTCAGCAGCGCCCCTTGTACACCAAAAGACCTGAGTCTCCTCAGCAGGAACAGCCTGCGCTGTCCCTTCTTGTAGAGTGCGTCAGTATTGTGTGACCAGTCTAGTTTATTGTTCAGATGAATACCCAGGTACTTATAGGATGTCACCATCTCGATGTCTGTTCCCTGTATATTTACTGGTGCTGTGAGGGGTTGCCCATGCCTGCGGCAGTCCACCACCAGCTCTTTAGTTTTCCTCGCGTTGATCTGGAGGCAGTTCCGATGGCACCAGTCCACGAAGTCCTGGATAAGCCCTCTGTACTCAGCTTCATCTCCGTTGGAGATGAGACCAACGATCGCAGAGTCATCAGAGAACTTCTGTAGATGGCAGTGTGTTGTGTTGTGTGACAAGTCCGCAGTATAAAGAGTGAACAGGAAGGGAGCCAGCACTGTTCCCTGGGGGGCCCCCGTGCTACTGATGATCGTGTCGGAAACACAGTCCCGGGTTCTCACAAACTGAGGCCGGTTCGTGAGGTAGTCCAGGATCCATGATGACAGGTGCTGGTCCACCCCTGCGCGCAGCAGCTTGTCCTTCAGGATCATCGGTTGGATGGTGTTGAAAGCACTGGAGAAGTCAAAGAACATGATCCTCACCATATTCCCGGGCTTCTCCAGGTGGGACAGAGAACGGTGAAGGAGGAAGATCACCGCATCCTCCACCCCAATGCCATGCTGGTAGGCGAACTGGAGTGGATCCATCGCTGGTTCCACCAGGGGGCGGAGATGAGCAAGGAGCAGTCTCTCCAGGGTCTTCATCAAGTGGGACGTCAAGGCCACCGGTCTGTAGCTGTTCAGGTCTTTGGGGTGGGAAGTTTTTGGTACAGGTACCACACAAGATGTTTTCCACAGCTGTGGTACCCTCCCCAGTTTCAGGCTCATGTTGAAGATATACGTCACAATCCCACACAGCTGGTCTGCACAGGACTTGAGGAGCTTTGCGCTGATGCCGTCCGGTCCCGACGCCTTCCTCGCCTTGATCTTCCTCAGCTCCGTCCTCACCTGGGTCTTGGTCAGGGTCAGGATGGGGGGCTGTGTGTTGGGAGTGGGGGGGGTGTCGGTGGGGTGGGGAGTGGGCAGCAGGACTTGATTTCTTAGAGGCAGCAGTGGTTGTTGTGCAGACAGGGGGGAGGGCGGTTGGTCAAATCTATTGAAAAACAGATTCAGGTTGTTCGCCCACTCCCTGCCCCCCGTGGCCTGGGGGGAGGTATTCTGGAGCCCCGAGATGGTTTTGAGGTTTCTCCAGACCCCGCTGATGTCGCTCTGTTGCAGCTCGTCCTCCATCTTCTTCCTGAAGCTGTCCTTGCCTTCTCTGATCTTTCTCCTCAGCTCCCTCTGTACGGACTTCAGCATCTCCCTGTTCCCCGACCTGAAGATCCTCTATATGAAGATTAAATTTGAGTTGAGGATCTAGCACAATGCCAAGGTATTTGAATTCTGTAACTAAACTGATGTCTTGATCATGTATATTAACTTTAAAACATTGCAGGTTACATTTTTTGATTGAAAAGCACATTGAAACTGTTTTCTGAAGGTTCAGCAATAGATGGTTCTGGAGGAGCCACTCTTGGACATCAACCATACTTGTAGACAGTACATCTGCAGCCTGTGCTGGAGTCTTGGCAGCTGTGTAAATAACTGCATCATCTGCATAAAGTTGGCATGTTGCAGCTGAGCAGTGTAGCGGCAAGTCATTAATAAAAATGCTGAAAAGTAAAGGACCAAGAATGGACCCTTGTGGGATACCCATGCGGTTGTTTAAAAATGAGGATTTATCCTGGTGAACTTTTACACACTGTTCTCTATTCTGGAGATAAGATGCAAACCATTCTAATGTATCTGGAGAGAAGTTAAAAGATACCATTTTGGATAAAAGCAAACTGTGGTTTACAGTATCAAAAGCCTTTTTGAGATCTAGAAAAACAGCTCCTACCACATTACCCCTGTCCAAGGACTGTTTGACATTTTCAATAAGGCAACAATTTGCTGTTTCTGTTGAGTATCCTGGTCTAAAACCAAATTGATGTGGATGAAGAAGTTGACTGTCTTGTAAATAGTCTATCAGCTGTGTAGCTACAACTTTTTCAAGAACCTTAGACAGGACTGGTAAAATAGAGATTGGGCGGTAATTGCATATATCGTCTTTACTGCCTGATTTATGAACTGGTATGACGACAGCTTTTTTCCAGCCAGATGGAAATGTACTAGACCTAATGGAGAGATTAATGAGATGAGTCAGTGGATTGATTAATATTTTGCTGTGCATTTTGAGAAAGGAAGTGCTCATATTGTAGATATCATTAGTTTTTGAGTTTGACAGTGTTTTAACAAAACCAGCAATTAACTCCTCATTTACCTCATCGATGTGAAAAGAATCTGTTGGAAGTATTGATTTTGTGTTGTTGAGCACATTTGGCAGCACAAAGTTTTTTGTTAAGTCTTCCACAGAGTCCACAAAATATGAATTAAATTCATTTGCCAATGTAGCCTTGTCACTGACGGTCTTGCCATTGATTCTAAGTTCCTTTACCCCCTTCTGAACATTTTTTTTATTAGTTAAGTTATTTAAATGCCTCATAGGGAACTGTTGTTACCCTTTGCATGATCTATCAGTTTATTGTAATGAGATACTTTTGGTTTTCGCAGCTCTTGTACCACTTTATTTCTTAAACTTTTGTACACAAGGTGATCATTTTGTAGTTTAGAGGTTAATGATGTTTTCAATGCAGAGTCTCGCCTCTTCATAAGTTTTCTTATTTCATTATTTAACCGTGGTAGGTTAATCTTCTGTCTACTTTTAATTTGCTTTGTAAATTTTTCTATGGACTTTGTAATTGTTGCAGTTATAAAATTACAACAATCATCTACTTCATATATTGACATGAGCTGCTCCCAGTTTTGATTCTTTTAAGTAATGTTCAAACTCCTCATTTTTTGATTTGGGAATAATAAAATTTGATTTGTCAATATCGACTCCCCCAAAATACTGTAGTCGCTTTTTAGTAAGTTTTCTGACAGCAAGAACCATGTTATGATCTGAGAGACCAGTTACAAGATTATAGGTTCTGGTTATTCGTTCTGGTTTATTAGCGAATACCATGTCAATAAGTGTTCTAGATTGTTTGGTTATCCTGGTAGGTCCTTTGATCATTTGTTGGTAATTAAATTTAGTCATGAGGCTTTTCAATTTCTGTTTGTCCTTTTTATCAGACCAGTTGATATTGAAGTCACCATAAAATATTGTTTCTCTGCTCCTCTCAAGTTGTTTAACCAGAGCACTTAATTCATTATAAAAAGAAGAATTGTGTGACGGTAGGTTGTACAATACTGCAATGTTGAAATTCATTACCGGTGAGAGACATACATTAACAGCTAAACATTCACGTGAAGTATTCAAATCAACCAATTGACATTTAAATTTCTCTTTGATGTAAATTAAAACACCTCCTCCCCTCCCTGGCTGCCTGTCTTTTCTAAAACACTGATAACCCACAATATCGATCATATTAGTGTCTATGTTCCTGTGTAGCCAGCTTTCTGAGAGACAAAGATAGTCCAGATTTGAGTCAGACAGCAACACCGGAATCTCATCTCTTTTGGGGATTATGCTCCGTATGTTTAGATGTCCGCCGAGGATCCCCTTTGGTTTAGCCTTTGCGTCCCAAAGAACTCGTGCATGATTAACAGTTTGGAAAAATAGATGTTGTTTTTGCTTTTGTACAGCTTGGTTTTCGGATCTCGCCTCATTTGCAATTTGTTTAACCGCTCCTGTTTCCAAAAGTTTGGACGTAGCGCAGCTGTTTACAGCAGGATCAGATATGTGAGTCTGTTCAGTGCAACTCGACTCACCCGACTCGATATGCCGGGCCATAGATAGCAACAACCAATCCGCCGGCTCAGATGTTTGTGCTAACCCAGTGGTCTGCTGTTTAATAGTGGCAGGTCCAGGGTTAAGGTGAATATCCCCTGCCAGAAGTAACAGTACTAACAGTACTTTAACTGTATAGCCTCTGCCATATTGTGATATTTGCTTACCTGTCATGTTTGTCTTGTTTTGGGAGCTTTTTCTCAGGGCTTTTGAAGACCAGATAGAGTACAGGGTGAAATGACCATGTCCAAATCCAAATAAATAAAACTTTTTAGCTTCACCTTTAGTTGAGTTGGCCGGAAAACCCTTCTTGTTGCAGTTCCAGACACACACAGACAATAATAAGAAGAAGTAGATAGGCAGAAAGTGTCTAGAAGTGGGGCCCATCAGACCACTCCTCACTCCGGTGGCAGCCATCTTTTTTTTGAAATCATACATTCTCATAGAAACCATACATTCCCAATGTGCCCAAGATAAGAAACTACCCCACAATAAATAGCATAAATACCCTAAAAATGCACATAAGGGAAAAAAGCAATACAATTCTTTCAACCAGAGTCACTTCCTGCGCTACAAGAGGAAAACCTTCTGAGCGTCCTCAATCGAGCGTGATGCATTCACTGACTGTCCGGCCAGGAACTCCCGCTATCGTCCTCCTTAGCCTGGAAGTTAAGCACCGAACTGTCCGGGCTCATCCAAGGCCCTCTTGTATGCCTCGAGGAGGGAATGCTCCGTGCCCGAGGAGAGGTGGCAGACAGGTGGAGAGAAGAGGAGCGGCTCCTTGGTTTCCGTGGTCCAGGGGAAACCCGAAGTCTCCTCTGTTCGGCCTCCCTGAGGATCTCCTCCTTGAAGGGAGCACTGTTGGGTACTCCCAGATCCTTCTTCACTCGTCTTCTCACTCCTTTTTTCTTCGCCTCCTTTCTTAACTTTCTGTTATGCTCTCGAACTTTCCTCTGAATTTTATAGCGTTTGGCGCATGACAGCCGTTTGCTCGCTTTCTTTAACTTTGGTCGTTTCATAATGGAGTCTCAAAAGCCTGCTATTAGCTCCACACGTGGACGCCTGCGCCAGAGAACGCACACGAGTCTCACTCATCAAAGTTATGTCACTTTGACATAACAGAACCTCCTCCATGTTTCACAGTAGAGACAGTGTTCTTTTCTTGGTATGCTTCATTTTTGCATCTGTGAACATAGACCCGATGTGCCTTGCCAAAAAGTTCCAGTTTTGACTTATCTGTCCATAAGATATTCTCCCAGAAGCTTTGTGGCTTGTCAACATGCAGTTTGGCAAATTCCAGTCTGGCTTGTTTTATTATATGTTTTCAACAGTGGTGTCCTCCTTGGTCGTCTCCCATGAAGTCCACTTTGGCTCAAACAATGACGGATGGTGCGATCTGACACTGATGTACCTTGACCTTGGAGTTCACCATGAATGCGTTTAGAGGTTGTTCTGGGCTCTTTTGTTACCATTCGTATTATCCATCTCCTCCTGCGGCCAAGTCCAGGGAGGTTGGCTACAGTCCCGTGGATCTTGAATTTCTGAATAATATGTGCAACTGTAGTCACA
Source organism: Pholidichthys leucotaenia (assembly GCA_020510985.1). Classification (NCBI taxonomy): domain Eukaryota; kingdom Metazoa; phylum Chordata; class Actinopteri; order Cichliformes; family Pholidichthyidae; genus Pholidichthys; species Pholidichthys leucotaenia. The sequence goes on from CM035845.1 coordinate 336,428,842, forward strand.
GGAACATCAATCAAGCTGCTTGGAGATGGTCTTATAGCCTTTACCTTTAACATGCTTGTCTATAATTTTCTTTCTAATCTCCTGAGACAACTCAACTTTTTTTTTTTTTTCCTTCTTGCCTTGAGAGAGAGCAGTCGCATTTTTCTTCCCTCCTCCCCTGCCTTCCTGATCTATTCCCAGCTTTTGCAATGTTGCGTTTTTGTCTGTGTTTAGTCGCTCTTCTTCTGCTGAATCTTAATCTAAACGGAAATTATGGATTTGGAAGCGGCTTAAATGTGCTATTGTCACTATTTTTCAACAAGAATTGGGCCAAGGGGGAGCCCAAGAATTGGAACCTACGAGAGACTCATGGACATTGGAATCCATGCGTCTATGGAAATATTATTGGTTATGATCTCAGGACTTCTATTTTTGGCTGTGGAGTTCCCTGATGCATCAGAAATTGAAGGAAGGTGAGAGAGCGGATCAAGCGGACCCAGCCAGCTCCTTCATCAAATTCGACCAGTTGGGGAGGGCACGAGTAGCGGCAAACGGTGAACTGAATGACAGTGATTCAGTGAAGGAATACATCTGAAGCCCTGTGCTCTCTATGGAAAAACAGTTTAAGCCTGCATATATAATGGAAGCACAGAATTACACGGGTGAGGACAAAATTCTACTCTCTGAGTGCACTGTGCTGATTTGATTTGATTTGACCTTGTTTGCCCCGTGTTTACATTCCTCCTGACTGAGATTAGCGGAAGAACCGGCTCTTATGTCTACCCATACAATCAACAATCAGTTGTTGTCGTCAGCGGATTGGACTCTCAAGGACAATGCCCATGTGCCTTCTGCAAGCAAGAGAGAGAGAGAGATAGACTCTGAACTCTGGACTTGTTTATAAGTCACATGATTATAACATCTATCCACTGCCAGGAGGCGCCCTCTGCTGCTCACTAACAACTGTTACATTTACACTACACAATGACATGCAAATATACACACACTGCTCTCCCTCCCTCTGCTGTGTGATTGTCCACTAAATGTCTGCTAAATATGCATTGAGGGTTTTTTTGCCTGCAATCAAAATTTCGCTTACCCATTAAGCGTCAATTTGATAAAACATGTTTTTTTCTCTCGCCTATTGTGTCATATCATTTCTTTTCTTTTTTTTTTTCTTCTTTATGACTGGCGCCTAGCGGCTGCCCCCGCCTTGGATGCGCTCTGCAGAGCGTGCCCAAATGCCAAGTCACGTTTCGTTACCTTGTATTCATACATGTGTAATGACAATAAAGTTGAATCTCAATCTCAATCTCAATCTCAACTCTGTCCTTTGCTTCCTCTGGTCCATGTTTAGTGTGGTACACACCATGTCACCAAACAGCACAGTGACTACTTGTCACCCTTTAAATAGGCCGACTGACTGATTACAAGTTTGTAGACACCTGTGATGTTAATTAGAGGACACATCTTGGTTGAACATGTCCCTATGGTCACATTATTTTCAATCTTTTCTAGGAGTACCATCATTTTTGTCCAGGCCTGTTTCATGAGTTTGTTTTTTGAAGTAATTCTGTTGAACCACAATTCAAAAGCATTGTCTGATTTTCATTGGTTAATTTTCATAGAAATTTTATTTATTACCAGTTTTGTCAGATTCAAGTTATTTCTGTGACCATTGTGGGTTTTTCTTTCATTAACAGAGGGGTGCCAACAATTTTGTCCACATCTGTATGATAGGGTGCCAAGAGAGGAAGAGTGGTACTATATGAGGAAGTCAGGAGTGGCAGAGAAGTATGTGAGGGTGGTGCAGGACAAGTATGACGACAGCAAGATGGTGGTGAGGTATGCTGTAGGAGTGATGGATGGATTCAAGGTGGTGGTGGGGTTACAACAGAGATCACCTCTGATCCCCTTCTTGTTTGCCATGGTGATGGACAGGCTGACAGATGAGGTCAGGCAGGAGTCTCCATGGACCATGATGTTTGCAGATGACATTGTGACCTGTAGTGAGAGTAGGGAGCAGGTGGAAGAGAACCTGGAGAGGTGGAGGTATGCTCTGGAGAGAAGAGGAATGAAAGTCAGTCAAAGCAAGACAGAGTGTGAATGAGAGGGAGGCAGGTGCAACGGTGAAGATGGAAGGAGTGGAGGTAGTGAAAGTACATGTGTTTAAATACCTGGGGTCAACTATCCAAAGGAATGGAAAATGCACAAGAGAGGTGAAGAAGAGAGTGCAGGCAGGGTGGAGTGGGTGAAGATGAGTGTCAGAGGTGATTTGTGACAGAAAGGCAGTAGCAAGAGTGAAAGGGAAGATCTGCAATCTAATTTACCATCTAGCTGCAGTGCTCCGACACTGTGTATATAATTGTATACATTTGTATATTTATTTACTGCTTTGGCTTACCAGTTCTTATCTCATTCTTATTTACTATTGCTCTGAGTGCCGCTATCCCTTTGCAGCTGCAATCCTGGAATTTCCCAATTGTGGGACTAATAAAGGCTTATCTTACAAGATGGTAGTGAGACTTGCTGTGATGTATGGTTTGGAGACGGTGACACTGACAAAAAAACAGGAAGTGGTTCTGCAGGTGGCAGAGTTGAAGATGCTAGGATTATCACTGGGACTGACTAGGAGGGTCAAGATTAAAAATGAGTATATCAGAGGGTTGATCAGGTTGAGCGGTTTGGAGACAAAGTAAGAGAGGCAAGGCTGAGATGGTTTGGACATGTGCAGAGGAGGGATAGTGGAGATACTGGACAAAGGATGTTGAAGATGGAGCTGGCAGGCAGGAGGAGAAGAGGAAGACCACGGAGAAGATTCCTGTATGTAGTGAAGGAGGACGTGGAGAGGGTTAGTGTTCCAGAGGAAGATGAAGGGATAGGATGAGATGGAGGCAGATGATCCACTGTGGAGACCCTGAAGGGAGCAGCTGGAAGAAGAAGTCTGAGCAGATGCAGATATTATTTTAAAAGATCAAACTTGTGTTTACACACACTGGGCCACATGGAGGAATATCTTCATAGATGTAAATCTCTCGTTGTTGTCCGTAAGTCACGTTCGTCCATACGAGTCACTCCAGCTTCAACAAACACTCGTATGTCCTCCAAAACTGTGGAAAGAGCCCACATGAAAATGATAACTTCATCTGGGTCTAAGTGGGTGTCTGTTCATGAAAATTGAAGATTGGAATAATTGACACTGTAACACAGTAGTTCCACAATGGCATTGTTCTACAATTAAACTTATTAGGATCCCATAGAAATACTTTATAATTATAACTTGAATCAAAGTATAAAATCAGGCCAACTAATTGTTATTTTAGTGTTTTCACTCTAAAAAATGATTCAGATGAATGAAATTTACGTGTAGTGAAAACTAAGGTTAGAGAAAGAGTGAACTGTTTCCATGTGAGTTGTTCACCGTGTCTCATCCACTCATGTTTGTTAGAACCTGTATGATGGTTCCAGGACCCTAAAAGAACTTTAATGAGGAGACAGTGGGCCTCGTGCAAGAACCGTGTGTCCTAACGTATTTAGTAGTGAGTGACCTTGGAGCCTTCTCCTGTCTGTTAGTGTCTTCAGACGTCATGCAGGGAATCATTACATTCAGTAATAATTCTTAATAAAGTATCGTAATGCTCTTGTGTCTGAATCAAGACAGTATCACCACCACAAAAAAGCAACCATGCATCGATTTTTTTTATTTCCTCCACTCGTGGTACACATGGGTCTTCCATGAGGCCCATTGTCTTTTAATTAAAAATATTTTAATCAATATATATCATAATTTTTCTGCTTTTCCATGATTTCAGTGTCGGGCCTCAGTTCTCAGAAGAAACAATGTTTTTGGGACATCTGATCAGTGCAGCAGCAGAGAGGGAAGAGCAGACAGGAGAGAAGATCCTGGAGCTGTTATCATCAGTCTGCAGATATAAAGAATTCCCTCTTCAGGAAACATGGTGTGATTTCCTAATGGACCTGTATTCTGATCAGCGTCAAACCAGGTCAGGTCTCCTTCCATCATTGCAGTCAGTTTTCCAGTCAGCTCCTTCAGTCTTGTCCATAAAGCTCTCAGAGAGAAAGTCCTCCATCCTCCTGGAAGTGCTGAAACTCCACCCAGAGAAGAAACCAGTGGAGCTGAAAGTCTGCTCCCCTGAAGAGAGTGAAGCGAGGAGTTTCCTTCAGTTTCTGCCTTATATCTCACAGCTCAGGTAAATTAGTGGACTTCACATATTTAATCCTACCTCAGAAATGCAGAAACCTTGGAAGAGTTTTTGGCCTCATATTATTATTATATGATAATATGAGGATCCTGAATAAGGATATTATTGGCAGAACAAAGTAAAACAATCGGCTATGTATGGGGAGCAGGAAGGAATACAATCAAGGGTGGTCATACACCATAACGGACATCAGGTTGAGCAGAAAAAGTGGACCATAACAAGAACAGGAAGTGGACCTGTTCTTGTTATGATTGTTATCCAATCATAACAAGAACAAGAATAATCCCAAGTTTCTTTTCAGTACTGTAGCCAAGTTGACAAAGAGTCAGGACTCTGTCAATCCTAGCATTTTCTCAGAGCTTACTAAACTCAGGACTTTATGAACTTTTTCAATAATAAAATTTCATCCATCAGAGATAAAATCAATCAGATTCTTCCCACCGTTAACTTAAATATAGTAACTACCACAACTCCTTCAACTGATAACTGTCTTGATGAGTTTACTTCAATTGACCTTTTAGAGTTAGACAAAATAGTTTCCTCATCCAAGCCTTCAACTTGTCTTTTAGACCCTATTCCTACCAGGATATTTAAAGAAGTCTTCCCACTTATCGGTAGCTTTATTCTTCATATAATCAATTCTTCATTAACTTTAGGCCATGTACTGCTGGCTTTTAAAACGGCTGTAATTGAACCCCTACTCAAAAAGCCAACGCTAGATCCAGGAGCTTTAGCTAACTATAGACCAATCTCTAATCTCCCTTTCATCTCAAAAATCTTAGAAAGAGTTGTTGCTGCGCAATTATTTGACCACCTGCAGGGAAATGGTTTACTTGAAGAGTTTCAATCTGGGTTTAGAATCCATCATAGTACTGAAACAGCCTTAACGAAGGTCACTAACGACCTTCTCATCGCATCTGATAATGGACTTGTTTCTGTACTTGTCCTTTTAGACCTTAGTGCAGCTTTTGATACTATTGATCATAATATTCTACTTGATAGATTAGAACATTATGTTGGACTTAATGGAACTTCATTGCAGTGATTTAGATCTTATTTATCTGATAGGCTCCAGTTTGTTCATGTCAATAATGAATTTTCTTTCAACTCAAAGCTCAGTTATGGAGTTCCACAGGGATCTGTGCTAGGCCCTACTCTTTTTAGTTTATATATGCTTCCGCTAGGCAACATTATTAGAAAGCACTGTATACATTTTCATTGTTATGCAGATGACACACAATTATACCTGTCAATGAAGCCAGATGATAGTAATCAATTAGTCAAGTTAGAAGCCTGTCTTAAGGATATCAAAGCTTGGATGTTCTTGTTGGTCCAAAAAACCTTAGAAATACCTTTCCAAATCAAACTTTCAGTTTGAATGGGGTTACCCTTTCTCTTAACAGCTCTGTGAGGAACCTTGGAATTATTTTTGATCAAGATCTGTCCTTCAATTCACATATTAAATTCGTTTCTAAGACTGCCTTCTATCATTTGCATAATATTGCCAAGATTAGGAGCATCTTGTCTCAGAGTGAAGCTGAGAAACTGATCCACACTTTTGTTAGCTCTAGAATAGATTATTGTAATTCTTTATTATCAGGTTGTCCTAAAACATCTCAAAAAAGTCTTCAGCTGATCCAAAATGCTGCAACAAGAGTTTTAACAGGTACTAGAAAGAGAGATCATATCTCTCCGGTTCTGGCCTCCCTTCATTGGCTTCCCATAGAGTTTAGAATTAAGTTTAAAATCCTTCTTCTTACTTACAAAGCTCTAAACAATCAGGCCCCTTTTTATTTAAAAGATCTGATACTACTGTATTATCCTAATAGAGCACTACGCTCCCAAAATGCAGGATTACTTGTAATACCCAGAATCTCTAAAAGTACAATGGGAGGCAGAGCCTTCAGTTATCAAGCTCCTCTCCTGCCAACCTGGATTCGGGAGTCAGACTTGATCTCTGTTTTTAAGAATAGGGTTAAAACCTTCCTTTTTGATATAGTCTACAAGTAGGGAGGGATCTTGTGTTTCTGAACCCTCCCTTAGTTATGCTGCTAATAGGTTTAGACAGCTGGGGGACCTCCAATAATGCACTGGGCCTCCTTACTTCACTTTTTTTTTTTTTTTTTTTTTTTTTGCTGGTCATTAACATCTGTTTGTTCTGTCCCATAGATTGAGTCCCCATTGTGCTGTTTGCTCTCTACATGTCTGTTCTTTTCATCTTCTCTGTCCCCTCACCCCCCAGCCAGTCGCAGCAGATGACTGCCCCTCCCCGAGCCTGGTTCTGCTGGAGGTTTCTTCCTGTTAAAAGGGAGTTTTTCCTCTTCACCGTTGCCAAGCGCTTGCTGACAGGGGATCCCCTGATTGCTGGGGTCTTTCTGCAACTGGGGGGGTTCCCCTGACAGTTGAAAGTGCTATGAGATAACTGTTGTTGTGAAATGGTGCTATATAAATAAAGTTGAATTGAATTGAATCATAGTCCATGCAAAGTAGCTGTGGAGGAAATGTTTTTGATCCGTCCATTGGACATTGTGTTGTCAGATTGACTTCAAACTTCTACAGAAGCTTTATCTCCTCAGTAACTTGGACACATTAAATTTTCAGACACATCTAATGAGGACACTTCTTTTTATCATCGTCCACTTTATGTTGCCCAAAGTTCTCATTAGGAGCCCTGATATGCAGATGTGTGGCTGATATGAGCTGCTCTCTAAGGTTCTTTCATTGATTTAAATCTGTAAACCATCGGTGAGGTTTAACTTTTCTATTTTTACATCATTCTTTATGGTTTTGGTTGACAGCAGAGAGAAGATTGAGTCTGGACTTGTTTGATGTGAAAGATTTCATAGAAACAGTTTGTAAACGTGTCAGTCTTCTACCTGAATGAAAATATCAAAATGATGTTGATGATAACATCTTTATTTCAGCAGCACTAAACTAGCTTTTTATTAGCTGCTCATAAAATACAGAAAAGTAAATGAATGCTGATTTTGTGTTTGAATTTGTCCAATTTAAAACAGAAAAAGATCAACCAAAGGTAGCCTCCCTTTAATTTCAATTCAGCTGCAATTGCAAAAACTCCTTCAAGTGTAAAATGTGGATCAGATGACTTGTATCCAGATGAATTTTCAGCTCCTTCCTGCAATCAACTATTGTCATGATGAGCAATAGTTGCAGCTGTAAATGGAGGCAAAATGATGTCAGACAGCAGAGAGTCTTCATCACTTTGGGCCTCCACCAGTCACAGATCAGTGTTGGTGTTGTGAGCAGGGCCTGACATGAACTTGATTGATCACCAGCCACTATGACTAGCAGTGTGACTACGTTAGTCCACACTCAGCACTTTCACCACACAACCCACACCTGCACACTGGCATCTTCTACATTTACCTGCTCGCAAATCCCCACTTTTTCCTAGAAAATATCTGACTTGATTCTTGGAAATTGGCTTTTTATTCATAAATTAGCAACTTTATTCTTATTCACTGGCAACATTTTCCATCTAATTTCAGAAAGTTGACCAAGAAATTTGCAGGGTTTTTTTCAAATAAATTTGTCATGTTGTTTGTAAATTTCCAAGGTCTTTCATATAAATGTGAAACTTTATAATTTATTTTATGATGACATTTACTTCTATGAAGGTTTTTTCTTGAATATTTTGTTTTTAATGGAAATTTGTGACTTCTTTCACTTCAGAATTCAATTTTTTTCTCATACATTTTCAATAATTTTTTATGATATTTTGCTTCATTTTATCTCAAGTGTATGAGGTTATCTGACAAAGTGTTTGGTAAATTACTATTTTAAAAAATCCTGAATTAGTGACTTTATTCTTGCACATTTGTGGGTTTTTCTCCACTTCAGTTCATGTTTCGGCCAAAGTAAGTTTTAGTTTTTTCTTAATAAAGTTGTGACTCTATATTATTACTGTTGTTTTCCATATAAATTTGTAATTTATAATTGTATTTTATTTAAACAGGGTCAATGTGCAATAAAACAGTAACCTTGCTTAAAACAAGGAGAGATGCATTGTAGCAGGTTTTAGCAAGTTGCTGTTTTCCACCTGTAGTCCCTGGGCAGGTTGACAGTACAGTCAAGAAGAAAGAAAGAAACGGACAAAACAGGACAGTCAATCAAACCACACAATTGTGCAAGAATGCAAAGGTACAGTTAACATCATCCACGTGTCCCCAATATCCTAAAATGCAATTTTGCCAGCTGCCCAAGTTAAATGAGGTGTTTCTTCCTTCATTAACGTTTGCAGAGTCCTGCCAAAGTGTCTAGTCAGACTGACTGATCTACAGGACTCTGATGAATTCCACCAGCATTAGTCTAGTGGGTCGGTGTTGATGTCAAACCCTGGTTGGAGTCAGGAAGAGTCTAAAAACTCTGTTCAGCTGCTGTGATGGAAGATGTGTTTAAAATGTCATTTCATTCTATACAGGACAGACATGGAGAAGATGGAGTCCATCAGTAGTGTGTGGTTGGATTGATGCAGCTGAGATCAGATCATCACTGAATGTTTCCTTCTCATTGTTCCAGGATTGATCCTTCATGGAGGAGAGATGCAGCAGTCAGGTTGTTTGTAGATCTGATGAGTGCAGCAGCAGAAAGAGAAGAGCAGACAGGAGAGAAGATCCTGGAGCTGTTATCGTCAGTCTGCAGATATGAGAGATTCCCTTATGGTGTCAGATACTGGGGTGATGATCAGTCTGACTTCCTCCTGGATCTGTTCTCCCATGTGAAGGACTATCAGACTAAAACAGGTCTGAGTCTCCTTCCATCATTGCAGTCAGTTTTCCAGTCAGCTCCTTCAGACTGGTCCATAAAGCTCTCAGAGAGAAAGTCCTCCATCCTCCTGGAAGTGCTGAAACTCCACCCAGAGAAGAAACCAGTGGAGCTGAAAGTCTGCTCCCCTGAAGAGAGTGAAGTGAGGAGTTTCCTTCAGTGTCTGCCTTATATCTCACAGCTCTGGTAAATTAGTGGACTTCACATATTTAATCCTACCTCAGAAATGCAGAAACCTTGGAGAGTTCTTGGCCTCATATTATTATTATAGCCCATGCAAAGTAGCTGTGGAGGAAAAGTTTTTGATCCGTCTATTGGACATTGCGTTGTCAGATTGACTTCAAACTTCTACAGAAGCTTTATCTCCTCAGTAACTTGGACACATTAAATTTTCAGACACATCTAATGAGGACACTGTGGAGATGTGTGGAAAGATGAGGCTGAGTTTATTACTCAAAATCAGTTTTATTCACCACCACATTCTCCAACATCCAAAAAACAGGAAAGGCATGCCCCCACAGCTGTCCTTTTTATACCCCAGGACATCAAAGCAAACAGTTGCATTGTCTTTACATCCCAAATCATAATGCACCCCCCTTCAGGTCTTCTGTCTCCACCTGAAGTCCTGGTGGTCAGGAAATCCTTCATGGCCGTCTCTCTGCATACAAAAGGCCAGACTTCGCATCCTCCTGCTACCCCTAGGAGGTTCAGACCTTTTGTTCCTCTGAGACGTGCAGTAAACAATAAGCATACAGTAACAAGCATGTGAAGCATATGGAAACCGCATATGTGCCCGCATGACCCCCCCCTCCCAAACGTCTAAGATGGAACAACATCACCACAGATTGCATGTCATAATAAAATCACTACATATCAGTCCAAGTGCCGCTTAGGACTCAACCTTCTCCCATATCTGCTGTAAGCAGGCTGTACCACTTCCACGGCGTCTTCCAGCTGTGGATCTGCTGCCTGGGGATGAGAACTGTTAGTCAACCTCTGTGGGTGTTCTGGGGAATGCTCTCTAGGGGGTCTGCCACGCCAAGGAGCCTTTGCCAACTGCACAACTTCATCAGCTAACACAAAAGCGGGTTTGAGCCTGTTAATGCCAATCCTTTCTTTTCTGCCCCCCAAATCTAGCAAAAAATGCTTATCCCCTGTTTCCAGCACTCTATATGGTCCGTCATAAGGTGGGCGCAAGGGCGGATGATGGGCATCATGTCTGACAAAAACAAACTCCGCATTTTTTAAAGCCTTAGGCACAAAAACACGCGGAAAACTGTGGTGAACGGGGCCAGGTAGCGTGCTCGGGCCCATGCTATTCTGTAACCGCTGAACCGGGGAGCGCTCTGGCGCAGGATTATCTGGGAGAAATTCCCCGGGCAGCCGAAGTGGCTGTGCGAAAACTAGCTCAGCTGGGGAGGCTTCCAAATCCTCTTTAGGTGCAGAACGCAACCCCAATAAAACCCATGGTAGCTTGTCCACCCAATTTGTATCCGTAAGCGACGCTCTGAGGGTCGCCTTCAATGACCTGTGAAAACGTTCGCACAACCCGTTAGCCTGCGGGTTGGACGCGGTCGTGCGGTGGATCGTTGCCCCCAGGCTGCGGGACATCGCTGACCAAAGTTCGGAAACAAATTGCGGGCCTCTGTCAGACGTAATGTCCGACGGGACTCCAAAACGCCCATGCTGTTAAAAACGCACATGCCACCTCCTCAGCTGTGGTTGACGACAGCGGAACCACTTCTGGCCAGCGCGTGGTGCGGTCAACCATTGTCGGAAGATGTGTGCACCCTTGTGAGGGCGGGAGGGGGCCTACGAGGTCCACGTGGACATGATCAAACCTTTTAGCCAGGATGTGAAACGGCTCCAAGGGGGCTCTCGTGTGTCTATGAGCCTTGGCCCGCTGGCAGGCTGTGCAGGCTGCCGCCCACTCTCTAACTTGTTTGCGCAGGCTCGGCCATACAAATTTCTCTCCTACCATTTTGACCGACGCGCGCGCTCCCGGGTGCGCCAGAGAATGGATCGAGTCAAAAACGCGGTGGCGCCACGCGGCTGGAACCACCGGGTGCGGCCGCCCAGTGGAGACATCGCAGATTAGGGGGGGCATACCGTCTTGCAGCACCCTGCTCTCCAGCCTTAACCCTGTTGGTCCAGACTGGAGCGCGCGCACATCCGCGTCGCTACCCTGCTCCGCGGCCATGGCTGCATAATCTATCCCCACGCGGACTGGGGCCCCGCGCACTTCCGCGTCGCTAACCTGCTCCGCGGCCATGGCTGCAGGATCTACCTCCGCGCGGGCGGGAGCCCCCACGGCGCGCGAGAGGCAGTCCGCCACTACATTAAGTTTACCCGCCACATGCTGGATATCGGTAGTAAACTCCAAAATCGCGGCCAGCTGTCTCTGCTGCCGGCCCGACCAAGGTTCTGAAATCTTGGCCATTGCAAAAGTCAGCGGCTTGTGGTCAACGAACGTGGTGAAATGGCGTCCTTCCAGCCGGAACTGGAAGTGGCGAATGGCCAAGTGGAGAGCTAACAACTCCCTGTCGAATGCACTGTATTTTCGTTCGCTGTCGCGCAGGGTCTTACTGAAAAAGGCGAGCGGTTGCCAGGCTCCAGCTACAAACTGTTCCACGACCGCCCCTATGGCCACATCTGACCCGTCAGTAGTGAGCACCATGCGGGCCGCTGGGACTGGATGTGCTAACAACGCAGCGTTTGCCAGGGCTGTTTTGACTTCAGATAATGCGCGCTCTCGCTCCGGAGGCCATTCGACTTTATTTGTGGGTTTTTGTTTTTTTAGTGCAGCATACAATGGTTGCATGAGCTGCGCTGCGCGGGAGAGGAAACGGTTATAAAAATTTACCATTCCCAAAAACTCCTGTAACGCTTTGACCATTTGTGGCTGGGGAAAATTTGTTACTGCGCGCACTTTGTCAGGCAGATGGACCGCTCCCTCTGGGGAGACGCGATGGCCCAAAAAATCAATCTGCATCACCCTGAACTGACACTTCGTCGGGTTAATTATTAACCCGTGCTCTGCCAACCTCCAGAAAACTGCTGTGAGGTGGTTTTCGTGTTCGTCTTCGGACGTGCTGGCTACCAATATGTCGTCCAGGTAGACGAACACGAAAGGGAGATTGCGCAGAACCGCGTCCATCATGCGTTGGAACGTCTGTGCTGCACCCTTAAGCCCAAACGGCATGCGCAAAAACTCGAAAAGCCCGAAGGGAGTTATTACCACTGTTTTGGGTATGTCCTCAGCGCGCACTGGGACCTGGTGGTAACCGCGTACCAAGTCTATTTTAGAAAAAATGCGGGCCCCCACCAAATGAACTGAAAAATCTTGGATGTGCGGGATCGGATAGCAATCGTGCGCTGTAGCGTTGTTCAGCCTGCAGAAATCACCACAAGGTCGCCACGAGCCATCAGCTTTCGGAACCATGTGAAGCGGTGAAGCCCATGGGCTCTTTGAACGCCTGATGATGCCCAACCTCTTCAGGCTGGCGAACTCCTCGCGCGCTATGGTTAGTTTAGCTGAATCCAAGCGCCGAGCTTTTGCGAAAACGGGCGGTCCGGTGGTAGTAATAAAATGTTCCACCCCGTGTTTAGCCACTGTCGCCGAAAATGTTGGGACCGTGAGTGCTGGGAACTGAGTGAGGAGTGTGTGGAACTTACCACCTGCAGCTGTGACGTTGGCTTGTGCTGTTGGCGGGGCCACTCGAGCTGTACAGGGAATAGAAGAAAAAGAGAGTGCATTAACCAGGCGTCTGTTAGCAAGATCGACCAACAAACTATGTGAGCACAAAAAATCAGCCCCTAACATGTTGAAATTGACTGCCACTATGACGAAAGTCCATTCGAAGGTGCGGCCGTGTAAAGACAGAAGGAGAGTCCTCTCACCGAAGGTCTTAATCGCCAAGCCGTTCGCTGCTGACACCCGGGGACCGCTGGAAGGCGCCAGTCGGTCAGTGTAGGAAGGTGTGATGAAACTCAGCTGGGAGCCCGTGTCCACGAGGAAGTGCCTCCCCGAGTGCGCATCCTTCAAGTAGAGCAGCTTGTTCTCCTCTCCGAGGGCCGCAGCCGCTACCGACCCCCGGTCTTGGCGTTTCCCGAGTGCTTGAAGTGGCACGGTGGAATGCACTTGCATGCTCTCTCTGCGAAACGGCGATGGTAGAAGCAAAGGACGTCGTCTGCTCCGTGTTTCCCAGCCCTTGCCGCCGCCGTCGTCGGTGAGTCTGGTGCTGCAGCCTCTGGCCCCCTGCTGTCTCCGGACGTTGCGCCTGGCCCCGCTGCCGCAGCCACAGCCGCGCGTCATTAACTTGCGTCGACGAGTCGCTGCGTCTCCTGGCCCAGCTCGTGGTAGTCTCGTCGGGCCAGCAGTGGTGAACTGGCCAGGGTCACTCTCACCTCTGACGGTAGGGTTCTGAGGAAGAGGTGGGTGAAGATGAAGTTATCATCTTCGGAGTCTCTCAAACTCAACATCTTCCCCATCAGGTCTGCAGGTCTGTCGCCCTCAAATTCAGTCAGCGCCAGGAGCCTCTCTGCTCGCTCCTGCACCGAGGGGGTGAAGTGACGAATGAGTGCAGCCTTCAACGTGCTGTACTTGTCGCTGTCCGGCGGGTGGTTGATCAGGCTCTCCACTCGCTGGGCTGTGTGGTTGTCCAGCTTTGCAACCACATGGTAGAACTTTGTGGTGTCTACCGAAATCCTCCGGAGGTGGAACTGTGCCTCGACTGCGTTAAACCAGGAGCGTGGATTGTTCGGCCAGAAGTCCGGTAGGTGGACTGTGGCTGCACTCGTTTGGCTGGCTCCTGGTGAGTCTAGCTTGGGAGATTCGTCTCCGCTCATGATACGTCGTAGGGTCACCAGTGTGGAGATGTGTGGAAAGACGAGGCTGAGTTTATTACTCAAAATCAGTTTTATTCACCACCACATTCTCCAACATCCAAAAAACAGAAAAGAGAAAGGCATGCCCCCACAGCTGTCCTTTTTATACCCCAGGACATCAAAGCAAACAGTCGCATTGTCTTTACATCCCAAATCACAATGCACCCCCCTTCAGGTCTTCTGTCTCCACCTGAAGTCCTGGTGGTCAGGAAATCCTTCATGGCCGTCTCTCTGCACACAAAAGGCCAGACTTCGCATCCTCCTGCTACCCCTAGGAGGTTCAGACCTTTTGTTCCTCTGAGATGTGCAGTAAACAATAAGCATACAGTAACAAGCATGTGAAGCATATGGAAACCGCATATGTGCCCACAACACTTCTTTTTATCATCGTCCACTTTATGTTGCCCAAAGTTCTCATTAGGGGCCCTGATATGCAGATGTGTGGCTGATATGAGCTGCTCTCTAAGGTTCTTTCATTGATTTAAATCTGTAAAGCATCGGTGAGGTTTAACTTTTCTATTTTTACATTGTTCTTTATGGTTTTGGTTGACAGCAGAGAGAAGATTGTAGGAGTCTGGACTTGTTTGATGTGAAAGATTTCATAGAAACAGTTTGTGAACGTGTCAGTCTTCTACCTGAATGAAAATATCAAAATGATGTTGATCATAACATCTTTATTTCAGCAGCACTAAACTAGCTTTTTATTAGCTGCTCATAAAATACAGAATGTCAGATTTAAGACAGAAAAAGATCAACCAAAGGTAGCCTCCCTTTAATTTCAATTCAGCTGCAATTGCAAAAACTCCTTCAAGTGTAAAATCTCAATCAGATGATTTGTATCCAGATGAATTTTCAGCTCCTTCCTGCAATCAACTATTGTCATGATGAGCAATAGTTGCAGCTGTAAATGGAGGCAAAATGATGTCAGACAGCAGAGAGTCTTCATCACTTTGGGCCTCCACCAGTCACAGATCAGTGTTGGTGTTGTGAGCAGGGCCTGACATGAACTTGATTGATCACCAGCCACTATGACTAGTAGTGTGACTACGTTAGTCCACACTCAGCACTTTCACCACATAACCCACACCTGGACACTGGCATCTTCTACATTTACCTGCTCGGAAATCCACACTTTTTCCAAGAAAATATCTGACTTGATTCCTGGAAATTGGCTTTTTATTCATAAATTTGCAACGTTATTTTTAATCACTGGCAACATTTTCCATCTAATTTCAGAAAATTGACCAAGAATTTCCTTTTTTTTTCAATTAAATTTGTCATGTTTTTTTGTAAAAGCTCTTTCATATAAATGTGAAACTTTATTATTTATTTGTGACGACTTTTACTTCAATGGAGTTTTTTTCTTTAATTTTTTTTAATTGCAATTTGTGATTTTTTTCACTTCAGAATTCAATTTTTTCTTACATTTTCAATAATTTTTTATGATATTTTGCTTCATTTAATCTGAAGTGTATGAAGTTATCTTACGATATTTTTACTGGTAAATCTGTCATCCACTGGTAAATTTGTGACACTTTTTGGTAAATTACTATTTTAAAAAATCCCGAATTAGTGACTTTATTCTTGCACATTTGTGGGTTTTTCTCCACTTCAGTTCATGTCTTGGCCAAAGTAAGTTTTTGTTTTTTCTTAATAAAAGTTGTGCGTCTATATTTTTACTGTTGTTTTCCATATTTGGTAATAATAATTTCCATATAAATTTGTAATTTATAATTGTATTTTATTTAAACAGGGCCAATGTCCAATAAAACAGTAACCTTGCTTAAAACAAGAAGAGATGCATTGTAGCAGGTTTTAGCAAGTTGCTGTTTTCCACCTGTAGTCCCTGGGCAGGTTGACAGTACAGTCAAGAAGAAAGAAAGAAATAGACAAAACAGGACAGTCAATCAAAGCGCACAATTGTGCAAGAATGCAAAGGTACAGTTAACATCATCCACGTGTCCCCAATATCCTAAAATGTAATTTTCCCTGCTGCCCAAGTTAAATAAGGTGTTTCTTCCTTCATTAACGTTTGCAGAGTCCTGCCAAAGTGTCTAGTCAGACTGACTGATCTACAGGACTCTGATGAATTGCACCAGCATCAGTCTAGTGGGTCGGTGTTGATGTCAAACCCTGGTTGGAGTCAGGAAGAGTCTAAAAACTGTGTTCAGCTGCTGTGATGGAAGATGTGTTTAAAATGTCATTTCATTCTATACAGGACAGACATGAAGAAGATGGAGTCCATCAGTAGTGTGTGGTTGGATTGATGCAGCTGAGATCAGATCATCACTGAATGTTTCCTTCTCATTGTTCCAGGATTGATCCTTCATGGAGGAGAGATGAAGAAGTCAGGTTGTTTGTAGATCTGATTGGTGCAGCAGCAGAAAGAGAAGAGCAGACAGGAGAGAAGATCCTGGAGCTGTTATCATCAGTCTGCAGACAGATTTCCCCATTGAATGATGAATACTGGGGTGATGATTTTCAGTCTTTCTTCCTCCTGGATCTGTTCTCTCATGTGAAGGACTATGAGACTAAAACAGGTCTGAGTCTCCTTCCATCATTGCAGTCAGTTTTCCAGTCAGCTCCTTCAGTCTGGTCCATAAACCTCTCAGAGAGAAAGTCCTCCATCCTCCTGGAAGTGCTGAAACTCCACCCAGAGAAGAAACCAGTGGAGCTGAGAGTCTGCTCCCCTGAAGAGAGTGAAGTGAGAAGTTTCCTTCAGTGTCTGCCTTATATCTCACAGCTCAGGTAAATTCGTGGACTTCACATATTTAATCCTACCTCAGAAATGCAGAAACCTCGGAGAGTTTTTGGCCTCATATTATTCAGAATCAGAATCAGAATCAGAATCAGAACCAGAATCAGAACCTTCACTTCTGCCCTCCCAAGAGAGCAGACGCTTTTTTCTTCTCTCCTGCTGATTTTTTCCTCCCCTCCTGTTACTAGATCCCAGCTTGCTGTTGTCTGCCTGCGTCTAACTGCGACCGCCGAAAAGAAATTATGGAGTTAATAAGCTGGGCTTTGAACACAATTGACACTATTTTTTCAACAAGGAAAAGTGCTCCGGGGGAAGCTGTCTGCCCCGCTGGAACGGCTCCAGTGGGCTATCTATGTGACACGGGTAATTGGAAAATGCTGTGTCTCTCTAATCTTTCTATCGAAGATATTGAAGATTTGTTTATCTTCGTAATCTTGGTGATTGGGATAATTCTGATTGGGACGGGAATTGTCTTGGTTTACCGCAAATTGCTGAAGATGGATTCAACCTATCAAAATGCTGGCCAGGCGAGGTGCATCCAACAAATTGAGAAACTGGAGAAGACCATGATAGCGACTACTGGAGAACTGTCTCGTAAGGTGGATTACATCATGGGTTCGCTCAGGTCTTTCCACGACGAATTCAAAGCTGCGCAATGAAGGATTAATGTACTGAATCTACAGAAGAAATACAAGTCTTCTCTGTGATCAGTCCTATTTGGCATTATTATTCCCCATGAAAATTCCTCCTGGCTGTCTGCAGACTGTGTTTTTTTCAAAATCATGAGCACAAGGCCTTGGACAGCCAGCTGCAGCGCCAGATAAGACTGGGCGCCAGACAGACAAAACATCTTCTGCCAAGGGTCCTTGGGTCTCTCTTATTATCATCAACACTGCTCAACACCGCACACACATTGATTCATGAACTGATTAAAGATACTGTACACTGCTCTCTTGTGTCTTGTGAATTCTATTGTCTGCTAATGCATGAGGGTTTTTTTCTGTGTAGTCAAAATTTGGCTCACATATGAGCGTTTATTCTGATTACTATGTTTTTTCTCTCTCCTATTGTGTTTTCCTCCCCCTCCTCTTCCCTCTTTACCTCCACTGTTGACAGGCGCCTTGTATGGCGACGCGTCATTGGATGCGCCTAACGTGCGCGTCTAATGTCAAGTCAAATTCCTTGTGTGTTTACTTGTAAATATACTTGGCAATAAAGCTGATTCTGATTCTGATTCTGATTCTGATATGCACAACACATACAAGGAATTTGACTTTGGCTAAAAACTTGCTCTCGTTGTTCAGGTGAGGGATTTAAATAAGGATTCAATGACAACCAGAGTATGTACAGTAAATTACAGTCTGTCCACGTTTCTATAAAAGGATGCAAATATATACAGGAATATATGCAGTTATTTACTCGGACTAACCACACTTTGCAGAAATATATGAAAAAATATACAATCACACAGTATTTCAATGTGGACTCAGATTCAGTGATATAATGTGAATGAAGTAAAAAGCAGTGTGAGAGTTATGTGCAATGTAATAATGGATGAAAAGTCATGAGTACAGCAACAGGTAGGACTAGGTGAATGTTAGGAGTTCATCAGAGTGATGGCTTGAGGAAAGAAACTGTTCTTGTGACGGGTGGTTTTGACCTTCAGTGATCTGTAACGACGACCAGAAGATAGAAGTTCAAACAGTTTGTGGCCGGGGTGTGATGGGTCAGCACAGATGTTTCCCGCCCGTTTCCTGGTTATGGACCGATATAAGTTCTCAATGGAGGGTAGGTCGGTACCAATGATCCTCTCCGCAGACTTAATGATCCGCTGCAGTCTGGTCTTGTCCTGTTTAGTGGCAGATCCAAACCAGACAGTGATGGAAAAGCAGAGGACAGATTGGATGATGGCGGTGTAGAAGACAACCAGCAGCTCCTGAGGCAAATCAAACTTCTTGAGCTGACGCAGAAAAAACAACCTCTGCTGGGCCTTTTTCCGGACAGTGTCAATATGGGAGGACCACTTCAGGTTCCGGGAGATTGTGGTACCCAGAAACTTGAAGGAGTCCACAGTGGACACTGTGCTATTGAGGATGGTGAGTGGGGGGAATGAAGGGGGGTGTCGCCTGAAATCCACAGTCATCTCCACCGTTTTGGCTGGGTTAAGTTCAAGATGGTTCTGGCTGCACCAGAGGATCAGCTGCTCCACCTCCCGCCTGTATGCAGACTCATCATCATCCCGGATCAAACCGATGACTGTGGTGTCGTCCGCAAACTTCAGGAGCTTCACCGAAGGGTCCTCTGAGGTGCAGTCGTTGGAGTAGAGGGAGAAGAGCAGTGGGGAAAGGACACATCCTTGGGGGACGCCAGTACTAATTTTTCGGGAGCTGGATGTAAATCTCCCTAGCTTCACCTGTTGCCACCTGTCAGTCAGAAAGCTGGAGATCCACTGGCAGGTGGAGGGGGGCACCTTGAGCTGGAGGAGTTTCTGATGAAGAATGCCTGGGATGATGGTGTTGAACGCTGAGCTGAAGTCGACAAACAGGATCCTGGCGTACGTCCCTGGGGAGTCGAGGTGTTGCAGGATGTAATGTAGTCCCATATTCACTGCATCATCCACTGACCTGTTTGACCGGTAGGCAAACTGCAGTGGGTCCATCAGGGGGCCTGTGATGACCTTCAGGTGGTTCAGCACCAATCTCTCCAAGGATTTCATGACCACAGAGGTCAGGGCAACAGGTCTGTAGTCGTTTAATCCTGTAATCTCCTCAGTAACTTGGACACATTAAATTTTCAGACACATCTAATGAGGACACTTCTTTTTATCATCGTCCACTTTATGTTGCCCAAAGTTCTCATTAGAATCAGAATCAGAATCAGCTTTATTGGCCAAGTATGCACAACACATACAAGGAATTTGACTTTGGCTAAAAACTTGCTCTCGTTGTTCAGGTGGAGGATTTAAATAAGATTTAAATAAGGATTCAATGTCAACAGAGTATGTACAGTAAATTACAGTCTGTCCACGTTTCTATAAAAGGATGCAAATATATACAGGAATATATGCAGTTATTTACTCAGACTATCCACACTTTGCAGAAATATATGAAAAAATATACAGTCACACAGTATTTCAATGTGAATTCAGATTCAGTGATATAATAAGATAAGATAAGATAAGCCTTTATTAGTCCCACAACGGGGAAATTCCAGGATTGCAACAGCACAGGGATAGCAACACTCAGAGCAACAATCAGAAGGCAAGAAAAAAAAACAAGCAAGCAAGAGCAGCTAATATACATATGTACATATTACTATAATATATATATATACACACGGTGTGAATGTGAATGAAGTAAAAAGCAGTGTGAGAGTTATGTGCAATGTAAGAATGGATGAAAAGTCATGAATACAGCAACAGGTAGGGCTAGGTGAATGTTAGGAGTTCATCAGAGTGATGGCTTGAGGAAAGAAACTGTTCCTGTGACGGGTGGTTTTGACCTTCAGTGATCTGTAACAATGACCAGAAGATAGAAGTTCAAACAGTTTGTGGCCGGGGTGTGACGGGTCAGCACAGATGTTTCCCGCCCGTTTCCTGGTTATGGACCGATATAAGTTCTCAATGGAGGGTAGGTCGGTACCAATGATCCTCTCCGCAGACTTAATGATCCGCTGCAGTCTGGTCTTGTCCTGTTTAGTGGCAGATCCAAACCAGACAGTGATGGAAAAGCAGAGGACAGATTGGATGATGGCGGTGTAGAAGACAACCAGCAGCTCCTGAGGCAAATCAAAACTTCTTGAGCTGACGCAGAAAAAACAACCTCTGCTGGGCCTTTTTCCGGACAGTGTCTATATGGGAGGCCCACTTCAGGTTCCGGGAGATTGTGGTACCCAGAAACTTGAAGGAGTCCACAGTGGACACTGTGCTGTTGAGGATGGTGAGTGGGGGGAATGAAGGAGGGTGTCGCCTGAAATCCACAGTCATCTCCACCGTTTTGGCTGGGTTAAGTTCAAGATGGTTCTGGCCACACCAGAGGATCAGCTGCTCCACCTCCCGTCTGTATGCAGACTCATCACCATCCCAGATCAAACCGATGACTGTGGTGTCGTCCGCAAACTTCAGGAGCTTCACCGAAGGGTCCTCTGAGGTGCAGTCGTTGGAGTAGAGGGAGAAGAGCAGTGGGGAAAGGACACATCCTTGGGGGGCACCAGTACTGATTTTTCGGGAGCTGGATGTAAATCTCCCTAGCTTCACCTGTTGCCACCTGTCAGTCAGAAAGCTGGAGATCCACTGGCAGGTGGAGGGGGGCACCTTGAGCTGGAGGAGTTTCTGATGAAGAATGCCTGGGATGATGGTGTTGAACGCTGAGCTGAAGTCGACAAACAGGATCCTGGCGTACGTCCCTGGGGAGTCGAGGTGTTGCAGGATGTAGTGTAGTCCCATATTCACTGCATCATCCACTGACCTGGTTGACCGGTAGGCAAACTGCAGTGGGTCCATCAGGGGGCCTGTGACGACCTTCAGGTGGTTCAGCACCAATCTCTCCAAGGATTTCATGACCACAGAGGTCAAGGCAACAGGTCTGTAGTCGTTTAATCCTGTAACAGAGGGTTTCTTGGGAACTGGAATGATGATGGAGCATTTGAAGCAGGAAGGCACTTCACACAGCTCCAGTGATCTATTAAAGATCCGGGTGAAGATGGGGGCCAACTCGTTGGAGCAGACTCTCAGGCAGGACGGAGACACACCATCAGGTCCTGCAGCCTTCTTGATCTTTTGTCTCTGAAAGACCCGGCGCACCTCCTCTTCATAGATCGTTAGTGCTGGTGTGAGGTCAGAGTGGAGGAGGGATGGAGCTCCTGGGGCTGCAGATAATCCTTTTGTGTGGGTGGGAGGTGAGAACTGTAGGTTCTTTTCAAACCTACAGTAAAAGCTGTTTAGGTTGTTAGCCAGCTGGAGGTTTTCCACAGGGTGGGAGGATGGTCTCCTGTAGTTGGTGATATTCTGCAGGCCTCTCCAAACAGAAGCAGAATTGTTGGCTGAGAAGTTTTTTTGTAACTTCTCACTGTAGCTCCTCTTAGCAAGCCTGATCTCCTTCGTCAGCATGTTTCTGGCCCGCTTGTACAGAGTCCAGTCACCAGTCCTGTAGGCCTCCTCCTTGGTCTGACATAGCTGCTTGAGTTTAGGAGTGAACCAGGGTTTATTGTTGTTGTATGTGCAGAAGGTCTTGGTCTGCACACACATGTCCTCACAAAAACTGATGTATGATGTCACAGTGTCACTGAGTTCATTTAGGTTAATGGCTGCATCTTCAAAAACACTCCAGTCTGTGCAGTCAAAGCAGGCTTGTAATTCCAGCTTTGATTCCTCAGTCCATTTCTTCACAGTCCGTACAACAGACTTGGAAGTTTTTAGTTTCTGTCTTTATGTTGGAATAAGATGGAGCAGACAGTGGTCAGAAAAACCCAGAGCTGCACGGGGGACGGCATGATAGGCGTTTCTTAAAACTGTGTAACAGTGGTCAAGTGTATTTGTGTCCCTGGTGGGGCATTTAATATGCTGTCTGTATTTAGGAAGCTCATTTGTGAGATTAGCTCTATTGAAATCACCCAGAATGATAAGCAGAGAGTCTGGATGTTTTTCCTCCACGTCTGCTATCTGGTCAGTGAGGTGTTGCAGTGCCTCCGTTGTACAAGCAGCAGGCGGGATATAAATTCCGACCAGAATAAACGAGGAGAACTCTCGCGGTGAATAAAAGGGTTTACAGTTTATGAACAGTGGCTCTAAGTTAGGGCTACAAAACTTCTTCAACACTGTGACATCAGTACACCAACCTTCGTTTATGTAGAAGCAGATTCCACCACCTTTAGTCTTTCCAGAGAATTCTCGGCTGCGATCAGCGCGAAACAGTTGGAATCCGTCCAGGCGGACCACGCTGTCCGGGATGTGTTCACTCAGCCAGGACTCCGTGAAACACAGGGCGCCAGATCTGCTAAAATCCAGGTTTTTGTGAGTCAGGAGCAGCAGTTCATCCATTTTGCTCGCCAAAGACCGGACATTGCTCAGATGGATTGATGGGAGCGGCGTGCGATATCCTCGTTTCTTCAGCCTGACTAGCACACCGGCATATTTACCACGCTGCCTTCATTTCCGGCCAGTGGCAATAGCCGCTGCTCCCACAGCTAAGATCGCCTGAAAAAACTTCAGATCAGCAGCAGAAACTGGCGGAGAAGTTGCATTGGGAGATAGTCTGAGTGAAAGTAGTTCCTCCCTTGAAAAGGTGACTCAGACAGAAGAGCAGAAGTCCAAAAAAACACAAAAAGTTAACAAAAACATCAGAGAGCAGAAGCCAGTGGCTGCCATCCGCGGCGCCATCTTGGATCAGGACTTATCAGGGGCCCTGATATGCAGATGTGTGGCTGATATGAGCTGCTCCAAGGTTCTTTCATTGATTTAAATCTGTAAAGCATCAGTGAGGTTTAACTTTTCTATTTTTACATCGTTCTTTATGGTTTTGATTGACAGCAGAGAGAAGATTGTAGGAGTCTGGACTTGTTTGATGTGAAAGATTTCATAGAAACACTTTGTAAATGTGTCAGTGTTGTGTCCCACAAGAACAACAGACCAGAGAGGAGCTGACAGGAACATTGTCTTTATTTATAAACAGGAACTCCTCTATTTATCTGTACAGCCGTAGCTCACCTAATATCACATTGCCCCTCTCAGACCAGGCTACAGCAACTCCAAAGTTACAAATCACTATACTATATTCCCCCCGCCCCCCTTGGAAAAGTCTAAACCCACAACACACATGCAACCAGAAAACAACTATGTACTTTCCCAAAACACCACCAAAACAACCAATTCAATTCTTAACAGTCTTTTCTGTAACATAATCATCCAAATACTGTGGGCCATTGTCCATCGTCACTGAAGTCAGGGTCCCCCATCTAGCAAACGGTGATGACAAGAACCCCATAATGACCTCCACTGTTACCGAGCCCGTCGGGAGCACTTCCGGCTACTTGGAAAACAGGTCGTAAACCACCGCCAAGAAGATGCTGCCTGGGGGCGCCCTGCGTAATTCACTGCATATGTCCAGTTCAATGTGCTCCCAGGGCCACTCCGGGTAAGCGATCGGCCGGAAAGGGGGTGGCAGTGGTCTACCAGTCCTTCCACTCTCCAGGCACAGGACACAGTTTCTGACCATCATCTCAATGTCCTTGTCAATCCCTGGCCACCAAACTGAGTCCCTGCCTCATTGCTTGACCTTAACTACCCCAAGATGGTCCTCTTGCAACATGTCCAGCACTCAGTGCCTCCGGGATCACCACACAATGACCTCTGGCCACACACACTTCGTCCCAGCAGCTGAGCTCACCCCTGAAGCAATGGAATGGAGCCAGGACCCCTACTGCTCCTGCCAGCCATCCCTCTCTAATCACCACACGTAGCCTCTTCATCACCTGGTCATTCTCTGAAACTTCTCTAAGTTCTTCAGGAGACACGATGTCCCGGAGAGACCCATGTAGGGTGTGGACCAGTTCCGTCTCGACTGGGTCCACATCCGGAACCAGCACGCACGTCAAGGCCCTAGACAGCAGGTCCGCCACAACGTTGTCCTTGCCCGGAGTGTACATAGTCTTAAAGTTGTAAGCCCTGAGTCTCTTGGACCACCTGTGGATATGCAGTGGCCTGTGGCCCGACCCCAAGGTCTCCACCTGGGTCGTCAATGCCCGATGGCCCATCCTTAATATGAAACGGCGGCCATAGAGGTACATGTGCCACCTCTCACAGGCCCACACACAGGCCAGCACCTCCCTCTTGCCGACAGCATACTTCCTCTCAGCCCCCGTCAGAGACCTTGACACAAAAGCGACTGGACGCTCTCTAACATCATCATGCACCTGCAACATCACTGCCCCCAGGGCGGAACCAGAAGCATCACAAGTCACAATTGTAGAGCAGTCAGGGTCAAAATGGGCCAAAACCGGGGGCAAAGTGAGCTGCTGTTTCAGTTTCCTTACCACCACTGAACAGGCAGGAGTCCAAGCCCATGGTGCGTCCTGTTTCAGCAGTGCTCCGAGAGGCTCAGTCATTTCAGAGTACCTCGGAATGAACCAACCATAAAAGTTCACTATACCCAAGAATGATGAGATCTTGGCAGGCAATGAGGGGTCTGCCAGGCAAGCACCGCTTCCACGTTTGAAACCAAAGGCCTCAACCCATCTCCCAATAGCTGCAAGCCCACAAAGTCCACCGTTCCTGCCACCAGGATGCACTTCTCGCTGTTCAGGGTAACCCCATGTTCCTCCAGTCTCTCCAGGACCCTCTCCAGCCTCCCGTCATGTTCTTTGCTCCACGTGCCCTGCACCACAATATCATTGAGGTACATGACTACCCCCTTCAGGCCAGCTAATATGGTAGCCATCACCTTCTGAAAGCAGCTCGGCACTGAGCTTAGGCCAAAAGGCATCCTAGTGTACCGGAACACTCCCATATGCGTCACAAAAGCGGTCAGGTTTCTGCTGTCCGGGTGTAGCAGCACCTACAGGTAGCCCTGGCAGAGGTCCAACTTCGACAAAACCTTCACCCCACTGAATGTCGCTGTCAGCATCTCCATGGTGGGCAGCGGGTACTTATCTGGGACCACCCGCTTATTCACCGCTCTAAGGTCGATGCAAGGCCCAATGCCTCCCCCTTTCTTCTTCGCCACCACGAGGTTGGAAATCCACGGGGAAGCATCGGCCTTCTCGATGACACCCGACTCCAACAGCCTATTCAGCGCCGCCAACACCACCTCACGCAGCGCCAGCGGGAGACGCCTCAAGGGCTGAATTTTCGGTGTGACGTTCTTATTCACCAAAGGCCGATGATAGAATGCGTCATTGCGGCCTAGCCCCACAAATAGCTTCGACCAGCGGAGGTACCAATCCGCACCCATGGACAGCATCCGCGAGCCTTCAGGGTCCATTATTGAAAACCCCAACCGTCCCAAAAGGTCGACCCCCAGCAGGTCGGTCCCCTGACGTGCCACTTGAAACGTAAAGTTAGGGACCATTCTCGACCCGCAGGTTACCTCGAAGTCCACCGTGCCCGCCATGTCGATCTCCATGTGGCCATAGCCAAAAAGTCTCATGGTTCCACTCGTGATGTGTTTCGTGGGGAACAGATGCCACAGGGTTGGAAGGCTCAAGATGGACCTCCCAGCCCCTGAGTCCACCATGAGCAATATATCAACTCCATCCAGTTGGAGAACATACCACTTGAGCGGACCTTTCCCCATCTTCAATGCGTGGACCTGGGCCTGGCCTCCGGGTCTTCCCACTCGCCTCTTCCTCTTTCTTCTCCTCCTCTTCCTGCCTCCACTATGTTGCCTCATCAGCACGCCAATTTCTGCGTCCGGTGGGAAACTGTGCTTGGCCGACTCGTGGTTGGCCACAGCTTTCCGCTCCAACTGGGCCACCGACTTCTCTTTCCTCGCCAACTCCAGCACTATCCTCCATGACATTGGCTCCACAGCCAACAGCAACCTAGCTGCTAATTGCAGGTCACCGGCACCATGCACCAATTTGTCTTTAACCAGTCCAAACTAATGTGGCCCAATTCTACTCTTACGCGCCAGGCTAAGAAGGTCTATCAGAAAAGATCTTAGCAACTCACCCTTCCGTTGCCATCTCTGGAAGAAATTCCACCGGCTCTCTGAAACTGTGGAGGGGTCGCCAAACGCAGCATCCAACACTCTGATGCACTCCCCCAGCGGGACATCTCGGCACTGACCAAAAGTAATCCTCCATCCCTCAGTGCCGAGATGATGGAGCAGAACACTCTTCTGCCTTTCCTCCCTGGCCGGGTCCAGGCCCACAACTGTCACAAACACCTAAAAAACAGTTTTCTGCTGAGGCCGTGACATGGCCAGTGAATCTGGGAGCTCCAGGTAAACAGGCATATGCCCAGTGCACACCACCATAATTATCCTCGTCGCCAAATGTTGTGTCCCAAATAACAACAGAGCGGAGAGGAGCTGGAAGGAACATTTTATTTATAAACAAGAATTCCTCTGTTTATCTGTACAGCCGTAGCCTGCCTGACATCACACGGCCCCACCCAGACCAGGCTACGGCAACCCCAAAGGTACAAATCACTATACTATAGTCAGTCTTCTACCTGAAAGAAAATATCAAAATGATATTGATGATAACATCTTTATTTCAGCAGCACTAAACTAGCTTTTTATTAGCTGCTCATAAAATACAGAAACGTAATGAATGCTGATTTTCTGTTTGAATTTGTCAGATTTAAGACAGAAAAAGATCAACCAAAGGTAGCCTCCCTTTAATTTCAATTCAGCTGCACTTGCAAAAACTCCTTCAAGTGTAAAATGTGGATCAGATGACTTGTATCCAGATGAATTTTCAGCTCCTTCCTGCAATCAACTATTGTCATGATGAGCAATAGTTGCAGCTGTAAATGGAGGCAAAATGATGTCAGACAGCAGAGAGTCTTCATCACTTTGGGCCTCCACCAGTCACAGATCGGTGTTGGTGTTGTGAGCAGGGCCTGACATGAACTTGATTGATCACCAGCCACTATGACTAGTAGTGTGACTACGTTAGTCCACACTCAGCACTTTCACCACACAACCCACACCTGCACACTGGCATCTTCTACATTTACCTGCTCGGAAATCCCCACTTTTTCCAAGAAAATATCTGACTTGATTCTTGGAAATTTGCATTTTATTCATAAATTTACAACTTGACAGTAGTCAAGAACAAAGAAACAAACAGACAAAACAGTACAATCAAACCACACAATTGTGCAAAAATGCAAAGGTACAGCTAACATCATCCACATGTCCCCAATATCCTAAAATGTAATTTTCCCAGCTGCCCAAGTTAAATGAGGTGTTTCTTCCTTCATTAACGTTTGCAGAGCCCTACCAAAGTGCCATCATATATTAAACTATGATGTATATAGGTTTTATAGTCGTGTTAGTTTTACTTTCTACAGGTAATCTTGCTTGCTTGTTTTTTCTTGCCTTCTGATTGTTGCTCTGAGTGTTGCTATCCCTGTGCTGTTGCAATCCTGGAATTTCCCCGTTGTGGGACTAATAAAGGCTTATCTTATCTTATCTTATCTTAATCCTTTTGTCTGTTGTGTGTGTTTCTGTTGTTTGGTTGTCTACTGTCATGCTGCTGTTAGACTGTTATTTCCCAGTTTGGGATCAATAAAGTCCGTCCGTCCATCCATCCATCCATCCATTCAATTCCACCAGCATTAGTGTGTGATTGGATTGATGCAGCTGAGATCAGATCATCACTGAATGTTTCCTTCTCATTGTTCCAGGATTGATCCTTCATGGAGGAGAGATGAAGAAGTCAGGTTGTTTGTAGGTCTGATCATTGCAGCAGCAAAGAGAGAAGAGCAGACAGGAGAGAAGATCCTGGAGCTGTTATCATCAGTCTGCAGACAGATGTCCCCGTTGAATGATGAATACTGGGATGATGATTATCAGTCTGACTTCCTCCTGGATCTGTTCTCCCATGTGAAGGACTATCAGACTAAAACAGGTCTGAGTCTCCTTCCATCATTGCAGTCAGTTTTCCAGTCAGCTCCTTCAGTCTGGTCCATAAACCTCTCAGAGAGAAAGTCCTCCATCCTCCTGGAAGTGCTGAAACTCCACCCAGAGAAGAAACCAGTGGAGCTGAAAGTCTGCTCCCCTGAAGAGAGTGAAGTGAGGAGTTTCCTTCAGTGTCTGCCTTATATCTCACAGCTCAGGTAAATTTGTGGACTTCACATATTTGATCCTACCTCAGAAATGCAGAAACCTTGGAGAGTTTTTGGCCTCATATTATTATTATAGCCATGCAACGTAGCTGTGGAGGAAATGTTTTTGATCCGTCCATTGGACATTATGTTGTCAGACTGACTTCAAACTTCTACAGAAGCTTTATCTCCTCAGTAACTTGGACACATTAAATTTTCAGACACATCTAATGAGGACACTTCTTTTTATCATCGTCCACTTTATGTTGCCCAAAGTTCTCATTAGGGGCCCTGATATGCAGATGTGTGGCTGATATGAGCTGCTCTCTAAGGTTCTTTCATTGATTTAAATCTGTAAAGCATCAGTGAGGTTTAACTTTTCTACTTTTACATCATTCTTTATGGTTTTGGTTGACAGCAGAGAGAAGATTGTAGGAGTCTGGACTTGTTTGATGTGAAAGATTTCAAAGAAACAGTTTGTAAACGTGTCAGTCTTCTACCTGAATGAAAATATCAAAATGATGTTGATGATAACATCTTTATTTCAGGAGCACTAAACTAGCTTTTTATTAGCTGCTCATAAAATACAGAAAAGTAAATGAATGCTGATTTTGTGTTTGAATTTGTCCGATTTAAGACAGAAAAAGATCAACCAAAGGTAGCCTCCCTTTAATTTCAATTCAGCTGCAATTGCAAAAACTCCTTCAAGTGTAAAATGTGGATCAGATGACTTGTATCCAGATGAATTTTCAGCTCCTTCCTGCAATCAACTATTGTCATGATGAGCAATAGTTGCAGCTGTAAATGGAGGCAAAATGATGTCAGACAGCAGAGAGTCTTCATCACTTTGGGCCTCCACCAGTCACAGATCAGTGTTGGTGTTGTGAGCAGGGCCTGACATGAACTTGATTGATCACCAGCCACTATGACTAGTAGTGTGACTACGTTAGTCCACACTCAGCACTTTCACCACACAACCCACACCTGCACACTGGCATCTTCTACATTTACCTGCTCGCAAATCCCCACTTTTTCCTAGAAAATATCTGACTTGATTCTTGGAAATTTGCATTTTATTCATAAATTTGCAATTTTATTATTTATCAGGGTTTCCTCTGGTCACATTTCTCCGTGGCAGCCCGCTTTGCCAGAAATCGTACCACCACGCCAAGCCGATGTAAGCACTGGGGTTTATCATGGTTTTAACCCGCTGGAAACGGGAGCCATAATGGAAGAGTCGCTTAGCTTAGAGATGTGGTTAGAATTCAAATGCAGCCAGCTTTATATGAAAGGGAAGGCAAGGGACTGATGAATTGCTGAGGATATATTTCACCAGCCACTACAATATTAAGTTATGAAACTGGCACTTTCTCTCTTTTCTCACACGAGCAGGTGTGGCGTTTTTATTCTCCAGCGGCAGTGACAAAGAAACAGCTAAAAATGCTAGCTCTAAACTGAGGTCCTTCAGCGGCTGCCTAGAAAGGTGCCTGATGAGAAAGCCTGAGCACATAACTATAACGGCCATTGCTAAACGACCGGCCATTTATGTCTGACGAAGTGGCCAGGAGCCACTTAGTGAATGAAAAACCCACTTGCAGGAGTGGTTTCGTGCGTTGTATTGAACAAAACCCCAAAATGTGTTAATGGGAATGAATGAAGTGTGGATGAGTATGTGTGTAAAGTGCCCGAGCTGTCAGGGAGCAAAAGACCCAAAGGGCTCCCTCGCGCGCCTTATGGAAAATAAATACATAAATATGTGCCTTTTTTTTTAACCTAATAGCCAAATTAGGAGGTATTTACTTGTATTATTAGCACATTTGTAATTTGTGTGTATTGTGTGTAAACTCTGACCTGTGGTTGGTGGGACCTTCCTGTGGTAGCGTATCGTCACTTCCTGTGTTGCTGATTGTCTGTGATTTGCTGTCCTCGTTCTCCCGAGGATTTTGCCTTTAATTGTATTTTAATCACTTTTTTCATCTACCGTTAGCTCTCACTTCTGTTTATCAAGCCTCTTGCACCTGTGTGCGCACTCAGTGTCATCTAATCACCCTCTTTAGCTTTCTGTTCACCTTTCATCAGTGTTTTTGCTAGCTTCGGGTTAGCCACTAGGTATAAGATAAGATAAGCCTTTATTAGTCCCACAATGGGGAAATTCCAGATAGCTACTAGCTCTCCTTACTCTCCTACTCTGGTGTGCTTTCTCTGTCAGATGTTTAGCTACACCTCTGCCTCTTTTAGTGATAATGGTAAATGTAATAAATGTTGTCTTTTTGAGGCGCTTGAGGTGAGGTTGTCTGATTTGGAATCCCGGCTCCACTGCATTGAAACACCGTCTGCGCCAGTTAATCTTGATGGACGTCCCCTAGCTGCAGTGGAGCTCCCTAGCATAGGGCGACCTGTTAGCGGTCCTCGGATCCTCCTCAGCAGCAAGGAGACTGGGTGGGTGACGGTGAGAAGGAACCCTAGCCGCAAAGCCTCGGTTCACTGCCAACCTGTTCACTTTTCTAATTGTTTTTCCCCGCTCAGCGACACACCCGCTGAGGAAAAAACTCTGATCATTGGCGACTCTGTAGTCAGAAACGTGAACCTAGAGACTCCAGCGGCCATAGTCAAATGCATTCCTGGGGCCAGAGCAGGCAACATCGAGTCAAATTTGAAAATGCTGGCTAAAAGTAACTGTAAATACTCCACAACTGTTATCCACGCTGTCATTAATAACGTCCGACTCCAGCAGTCGGAAGTCACAAAACTTAACATGGAATCGGTGTGTGACTTTGCAAAAATGATGTCTGCCTCTGTAGTATTCTCTGGGCCCCTCCCCAATGTGACCAGTGATGACATGTTTAGCCGCTTGTCATCCTTCAACCGCTGGCTGTCTGTGTGGTGTCCTGCAAACAATCTGGGCTACACAGACAATTGGAACTCATTTTGGGGAAAACCTGGTCTTATTAGATGAGATGGCATCCATCCCACTTTGGATGGTGCGTCTCATTTATCTAACAATCTGGCATCATTTTTATCCAAATTTCCAAAACCTTGACAACTCCGAGTTGGGACCAGGAAGCAGAGTTGCAGTCTTACACACCTCTCTGCAGCTCCTCTTCATCCGCCACCCCTCAACTTAGCCCCTGACTTCCCCATCAGAGAATTGTTGTCTGCTCCCTCCAAAGTAAATAAAAATATAATGTATAAGCATCCCAAAGTGATTAAACAAAAAGTTGGTAAAACTCAGATTAAATTCAAATTCAAATTCAAATTCAAACGTTTATTTCAAACTCAGGGTTCATATTAAGAGCAAAACTAAAACGAGTAGAAAATAGATAAATAAATAAATAAAAGTATATACAGATCAGCAGACACTCGGCGCTCTTGTAACAACAATAACATACAATAATGGGCTCAGTATAAAATGGAACGCCACCACTTCCAAATGCTGGAATGAAGTGTGAGTGACGAGTTGACAATTGCTGATATAAGATGATTGTTACATGCCAGCAACCTTCTCAAAAAACTGTAAACATTCTTACGTATCAATTCGCCAAAAGACGGAATGTTCACAGACACAAACATCTTGCTTGCACTCGACCTTCGTGGTACATCTAACAACCTTCTTAGGGAGTTATTATATGTAATGCGGATTTTGTTCCTAACAGCAACATTGCTATTAAACCATAAAGGTGAGCAGTACATTGAGGTACAGAAGGTCTTGAACAACATACATTTGACATCAGGAGAACATCTATGGAAATTTTGCAACAGTAAATTTGTTTGAGCGTACAGTTTCCTGAGATGCCTGTTACAATCAACATTGGTCTTATCAGATTCAATCCACACACCTAGGTATTTGACTTTTTCAACAAAGTTCAAGCTATTACCACAAAGTGGCATAACAGGATTCGACGTATTGACACCCTTTGGTTTGAAAGCCATACACATAGATTTAGCACAGTTGAACAGGATGTCATTTTTTTCACCAAATTTTTCACATACCGAAAGGAGATGTTGCATCGCTGCAGTAGACAAACTTAACAAACAGAGGTCATCAGCGTAGAAAATGTGATTTAACAGTGCACCGTTAAAGGAGCTGCCCACATTAGTATTGTTCAACAGTACACTGAGATCATCAACATAGACATTAAACAACAAGGGTGACAGTATACCACCTTGTTTAACACCGCTGGTCACATGAAATTTGGATGAGGTGACATTGCCCCATCTAACAACCATAGACTGCCTTCTGTACCAGTATAGCAGGATGCTAACAATGTAAATAGGAATACCTCGATCGATCAATTTTCTGAACAAACACCAGTGGTTAATCCTGTCAAAAGCTTTGCTAGCATCCAGGAACGTAGCATAGACACTAGTGGAATGGCTTCTGAAGAAGATTAAACATGAAGCCTCTAAATTGAATGATTTGGCCTCTGTTCCTCCTCATAATTTAAAAATTAAATGTGGTTTGTTAAATATTAGGTCTCTAACTTCCAGTTCTCTGCTAGTCCATGATATGTTAATTGATCATCAGATTGATTTAATATCCCTTACAGAGACTTGGTTAGGGCAAGAGGATTATGTTGCTTTAAGTGAATCAACTCCCTCTGGTTATTTAAACTGTCAAAATCCCAGAAGTTCTGGTCGTGGAGGAGGAGTAGCAAGCAAAAAACATGTTATAATTCCTTTGTGGGCCTGGTCCTCAGTATTGGGCACTTTAGCAATTTTAGGCTAAACCCAATTTTATTTGCCATAGTTTATCGTCCTCCATCAACCTACTCAGAATTTTTATCCGAATTTGCCGAATTCTTAGCAGATTCAAATCAGATAGACTAATTATAGTAGGGGACTTTAATATACATGTAAATGTAGATAGTGATTGCCTTAATGTGGCATTTAATTCAATATTAGACTCACTGGGGTTTTCTCAGAAAGTAGGAAACTCATTATCTCCACCATACGTTGAACATTAGAATGGTTTGCATCTTATCTCCAGAATAGAGAACAGTGTATAAAAGTTCACCAGGATAAATCCTCATTCTTAAACAACCGCATGGGTATCCCACAAGGGTCCATTCTTGGTCCATTACTTTTCAGCATTTTTATTAATGACTTGCCGTTACACTGCTCAGCTGCAACATGCCAACTTTATGCAGATGATGCAGTTATTTACACAGCTGCCAAGACTCCAGCACAGGCTGCAGATGTACTGTCTACAAGTATGGTTGATGTCCAAGAGTGGCTCCTCCAGAACCATCTATTGCTAAACCTTCAGAAAACAGTCTCAATGTGCTTTTCAATCAAAAAATGTAACCTGCAACGTTTTAAAGTTAATATACATGATCATGACATCAGTTTAGCTACAGAATTCAAATACCTTAGCATTGTACTAGATCCTCAACTCAAATTTAATCTTCATATAAAGAAAATTTCAAAAACAGTAAAAAAAAATCTGAACTGCTTTAAATTAATTAGATATTACATACCTTACGAAGCAGCTGTACTGTATATGCATTCTATGGTTTTTTCTCATATATCATACTGTTTGACAGTCTGGGCTCAAGCAGCCCCTTCCACAATAAGACATATAGGTTCATTATATAATCAAACCCTAAAAATCTTGGACAAAAAGCCCATTAGGTGGCATCACTGTAATGTTTTAAAAAAAATACAACCTATTGAGTTTTGAGAGTTTCATTGACCTCTGTTTTCTGAAATTAACGTTCAAATGTCTCCATAAATCAGCACCCGAGCCACTTGCTGGTTTCATCCAAAGACAGGACAGCAGCAGAGCCACCAGGAGTTCTGTTAACAATAACTGTAAAATATTCCACCGCAGAACCACATTTGGACAAACAGCTTTCTCTATAAAGGGCAGTCACATCTGGAACACAACGCCAAATGAAATTAAAATAATAACGGACTTTAAAACATTCACTAAAAAGGTTAAAAACTGGCTGAAAAATAAACAAGAATGTACTCATGTATGAATTGATTGTCTACAAGGTGAGAGTGAATGAAGGGAAGGAATGAATGTGTTTGTTTATAGTGAGTGACGAAGGGAGGGAGGCCTGAAATAGGCAAATGTGAGTCAGGTTGTTATATTTGTGTATTTATAATATTTATAATACTTATAATTGTGTATTTATAGTATTTATAATATTTATAATTGTATATTTATAATCTTTTTGCATTGATGTATGTGGTTATTGTGTATTTTCTTTATTTCTTTTCTTTTCTTTACTTGATTCTCTTTTCTAAAGCCCATCCAGGGACAAGAGTTGCAAATTAGCTAATAGCTATACACTCCATGTGCAACACATCAGATTGATTGTCATTGATTAATTGTCTATGTTTGTTGCACTGTCCCTGTCAAATAAACTAATCTATCTAACCTTGTTCTGACATAGGGCATAGAAATAGAAAATCTGGTAGTGTCTCCTCATAACCCTGTACTGTCTGACCTTTGATTTTACTATTTCAGACTATTTGGCTCTGAAAGAAAAATATTACTGCAGTAGGTGCCTCTCAGATGATGTTGTTACCAAATTTATGCAGATTGTTTCCTCTATGCCATGTGTCAACACAATGGAAATAAGCTATAGACAGCTTGCTCCTTCTGTAATTGATAGCATGGTAGATAGTGTGACAGCCTCTCTGCATCAGACTCTAGACTTGGTGGCCCCCTTAAAAAAGAAAAAGTCTAATCAGAGATTTCTAACTCCTTGGTTCA
The DNA here is from genome assembly GCA_020510985.1 of Pholidichthys leucotaenia. Lineage (NCBI taxonomy): Eukaryota > Metazoa > Chordata > Actinopteri > Cichliformes > Pholidichthyidae > Pholidichthys > Pholidichthys leucotaenia. Next base: position 336,463,968 of record CM035845.1, read on the forward strand.
ACACAGAAACTCCTAGCTTAAAACAGAAGACTCGTCAATTAGAAAGAAAATGGCACTCCACTAATTTAGATGAAATCTATTTAGCTTGGAGAAATCATTTTTTAATTTATAAAAAATCTCTTAGAAAAGCTAGAACAAGTTATTATTCTGCATTAATAGAAGAGAACAAGAATAATCCCAGGTTTATTTTCAGCACTATAGCCAGGTTGACAAAGAGTCAGGACTCTGTCAATCCTAGCATTCCCTCAGAGCTTACTAATCAGGACTTTATGAACTTTTTCAATAATAAAATTTCATCCATCAGAGATATGACCGGAGTGGTGGCTCAGTTGGTAGAGCATCCGCCCCACACCCGGGAGGCAGGGGTTCAAATCCTGGCCGGGTCATGCCGAAGACCATATAAAAGTGGAACTTTCTACCATCCAGCTTGGTGCTCAGCAATAATGGAATGGAGGAGGGAAATTTGTGGCGGTGCCTTGCATGGCAGCAGACCTCTGATACTACACTTGGGGTGTGTGTGATTGACACAGTAGATAGGTAAAGCACAATCTTGTTCTACTGTACATGATTGGTTGTACAGTTGAATGACAATAAGGGTGATTTAATTTAATAAAATCAATCAGATTCTTCCCACAGTTAACTTAAATACAGTAACTACTACAACTCCTTCAATTGATATCTGTCTTGATGAGTTTACTCCAATTGACCTTTTAGAGTTAGACAAAATAGTTTCCTCATCCAAGCCTTCAACTTGTCTTTTAGACCCTATTCCTACCAGGTTATTTAAAGAAGTCTTCCCACTTATTGGTAGCTTTATTCTTTCACACCAACATGCAGGGGATAGTGCAGCACGACGGCAATGTCTCAGAGCCATTCAACATACGCAGTGGAGTGAAACAGGGCTGTGTACTTGCGCCAACCCTCTTTGGGATTTTCTTTGCTATGCTCCTGAGGCATGCCTTTAGCACAGCAACAGAGGGAATCTACCTGTACACAAGATCTGACGGCAGGCTTTTCAACCTCGCCCGCCTGAAAGCCAGAACCAAAGTACACGAGGCTCTAATCAGAGACATGCTGTTTGCAGACGACGCTGCAGTCGCAACCCACACACAGCTGGAGCTTCAGACCCTGATGGACCGCTTCTCCCAGGCATGCAAGGACTTCGGGCTTACCATCAGCCTGAAGAAGACTAACGTCTTGGCGCAAGGCATGGAAGCACCACCAACCATCACCATCAACGACTACGAGCTGGAGGTCGTGAATCAGTTCACGTACCTGGGGTCCACGATCAGCAGCAACCTTTCCCTTGATACAGAGATCGACAAGAGGATTGGAAAATCAGCCTTCACACTCGCTCGCCTCACCACACGAGTGTGGGAGAATCCCAAACTCTCTGTCAAGACGAAGATGGCAGTGTACAACGCCTGCATCATCAGCACACTGTTCTATGGGAGTGAGATGTGGACAACATACGCCCAGCAGGAAAGACTGAACTGAGACTGAACTCCTTCCACTTGCGCTGCGTTTGCCGCATCCTGGACATATCCTGGCAGGACAAAGTGCCCAACACAGAAGTTCTGTCCCACGCTGGCCTTCCCTCCATGTTCACCCTACTCAGGCAGCGCAGGCTCCGCTGGCTAGGCCATGTTCACCGTATGGAGGATGGCAGAATCCCCAAAGACGTCCTCTACGGAGAACTGGTGACTTGCAGGAGAGACGTTGGCCGCCCACAGCTGCGCTTTAGTGATGTCTGCAAGAGAGACATGAAAGCCCTGGAGATCAACACAGAGTGCTGGGAGGACCTTGCAATGGACCTCTCCAAATGGAGAGGCACCCTGACCAGACAGCTCAAGGCGGGTGAAGAGAGACTGACTGCTGCAGCAGATGAAAAAAGGGCCCACTGGAAGAACTGCCACAGCTCCAGCAGCACGGAGACCACCCACAAGTGCGACCTGTGTGACAGGGACTGTCATTCGCGCATCGGCCTGTTCAGCCACAGGCGGTGCTGTTCCAGCAGAGTAGACGTTTAGGATTCTCTTCCATGGTCATCATAGACCGACGGAGACCGACAGACAGATTCTTCATATAATCAATTCTTCATTAACTTTAGGCCCTGTACCGCAGGCTTTTAAAACAGCTGTAATTAAACCCTTACTTAAAAAGCCAATGCTGGATCCAGGAGCTTTAGCTAACTATAGACCATTCTCTAATCTCCCTTTCTTTTCAAAAATCTTAGAAAGAGTTATTGCTACGCAATTATTTGACCACCTGCAGGGAAATGGTTTACTTGAAGAGTTTCAATCTGGGTTTAGAATCCATCATAGTTCTGAAACAGCCTTAGTTATTTATTTAGCGAATGCAAAGTCCTTAAGCCAAGCAGTTGCCTCCTGGTTTGCTGTATGGAGGGTGTGTAATCCTCCTTCCAGTCTTTGGAGCGGGCAAACCTCTATGATGTGTTCCATTGTTTGCTCCTCTCCACATGCGCACAGTGGGCCAGGGCTACTGCCCCATCTGTGAAGGCTGGCCAAGCAGGGGCCATGTCCAGTCCTGAAGCGATTGAGTGTAGACCACTGTCTCCTTGGGAGGTTGGTGCCCGGGACCTGTTGGTTGGGGTTTATCACCAGCTGTTTGTTTGGGACCTCCTTGGTCTCCCATTCCTCTTGCCAAGCTGTCTGGATGGTAAAGTCAGCTGGGGGAGGGTTTTTCCAAATCGGCCGTCTGGATGAAAGTCGGGCAGTGGGTGGGGTGTAGATATCTGCATGGATTGGCAAGTGAGGAAAATCTTTAACTTTTTGGAGCATCCTTTGAGTTAATGCTGCTCGCCGGATGTGTGGAGGGGCTATGTTTGACAGTACAGAGAGCCAGGGGAGTGGTGTTGAGCGGATTGTTCCAGTTATAGTTCTCATTGTTGAGTTGAGCTGGGTGTCTACATGGTGTGAGTAAGATGACCTGGACCAGACAGGGGCACAATATTCTGCTACAGAGTATGAAAGGGCCAGTGCTGAGGTGCGCAGGGTGGAGACTGCCGCCCCCCATTTTGCACCAGCGAGCTTGCAGAGCAGGTTGTTTCGTACCTTCACCTTAGCAGCCGTCCCCTTTAGATGTTCCTTGAAGGATAAGGTCCTATCAAGGGTCACTCCAAGATAAGTTGGATTTGGGGCATGCTTAAGCTTGAGTCCGCTCAGGTGGATGTTTAGTTCTCTGGCAGCTTTTGCATTGTGGAGATGGAATACACTGGAGACGGTTTTTGCTGGGCTTGGTTTTAGGCGCCAGATTTTGCAGAACTGGTCCAGTTTGGCAAGATCTTCCGTGAGCACCCGTTCCAGTGGTTCAAAGTCTGGTGCTTGGAATGCCAAACAGATGTCGTCTGCATAGATGAATTTGCGGGATTTTGTAGTAGGCAGGTCGTTTATGTAGAGGTTGAACAGAGTTGGAGCTAGAACTGAGCCTTGTGGGAGTCCGTTTTTCTGCATTCTCCATGCACTTGTGTTCTGACCGAGGTGGACTCTGAACCTTCGGTTGGTCAGCAGGGTTTTTATAATTGCTGTTGCCCAAGCAGGGATCGCCTTTATAAGTTTCAGGAGGAGGCCTTTGTGCCAGACCGTATCATAGGCGGCTGTAAGATCGAGAAACACAGCCCCTGTCTTCAGTCTGCTCTCGAAGCCATTTTCGATGAAGGTGGTTAGGGCCAGTACTTGTTCTCCTGTACTGCGGTCCTTGCGGAAACCTGCTTGATCCACACTTAGAATATCCTCTATTTCTGGGGAAATGCGTTGCAGTATTAGGCGCTCCATGATTTTGTAAGGAACGCTGAGTAGGGAGATTGGGCGGTAGCTTGCTGGTAGTTTGTGGTCTTTGCCAGGTTTTGGGATGGCAATGACCTTTGCTGTCCGCCATTTCTTTGGGATCGAGTTTGTTTGTGTGATCCTTGTGTAAAATTGTGTCAACCAGGTTAGGGCTCGGGGGCCAAGATTTTTCATGAATTCTGGGAAGATGTTATCGTATCCTGCTGCCTTTCCACATTTCAGGCCCTGTAGGACTTTCTCCAGTTCAGCAGCCTCGAAGGGTTCAGGGTTCGTTTCCTCTACAGGCATTTTTTGGTGTTTTTTTAGCTCAGTTGTAACTGCTCTTCTGGTGTCTTTGTCTTGGGGTGCTTTGGCGATAGTCAGTAGGTGGGATGCAACTTGGTTGGGTGTGACGGATGCTCGGCTTTGGCTAGGGGGCTTCTGTGCAGCTCCTAGGCGATGGATGAGGCTCCAACATTTCCTGCTAGAGTGGGTAAAGCTCTGGTCAGCAACTGTCTCCTCCCATTTCTTTCGCCGGGCTGTATTTAGCGATTCAATGAGATGGTCTGCTATCTCTGGGTCCCCTGATGTTTGATAGGATTGTAGGAGGGCAGCACTTTCTCCGTCCAAACATGGGACATAGAGGGGTCGGTAGCCTCGTGGGATTGCAGTATGGGCAGCCTTGAAGATTGCGCTGCAGAAGCGGTTGTATGCTTCATCTACAGTGATGGTGTGGAGTGGGATGGTAACAACGCTCCGGTCCAGAGTTTCACTGAATTTCTTCCAGTTGGCTTTGCAGAAGTTCCAGCGCATCTTCCTTGGGCTGTATATGACTGGAAGTTGTAGGCCAATGTGTACAAGCAGGGGCCGGTGTTGGCTGTGTGGAAAATCATCAAGAATGAGGATCTGTGTAGGATATGGCTCCCCATTCAAAGAGCTGACCCAACACAGGTCAGGAGAATAGTCCTTCTTCCACCTAGCAGAGTGGAAGGTTCCTCTTTGTTTGGGGTCGTATATCAAAGCGAGGTCATTTCTGGATGCCCAGTCTGAAAGTGCCTCCCCATCACTGTCCACTGCTGGGTACCCCCAGTCAGGGTGATGGCTGTTAAAGTCCCCCACATAGATGGCAGGGTGGGGTAGGGTGGGTAAGACCTGCAGATCCCAGTTGGCATTAGGGGGCTTGTACACATTGACAATATGGAAGCCACCAATGATTATGGTGTCTGAGAAATGTGTTGTTATCAGGTGATTTGCTTCAACTATGTCAGAACGCACATAGGTGGCACGTCCATGTTTAACATGTAGAACATAGCACAGGAGGTCAAAGCCTTTGATGGTGAAGCGGCCAGCTTCCTCCGTGCCAATATGAGTCTCTTGGAGGCAGATTACATCAATCGAATGTTGGAAGGCGAGGACTTCAATAAGGCTTCGCTTGGCTGCAGATAGGCCTTCAACGTTTAGTTGTAATATGCGAAGGGCAGATCCTACCACAAAGTGCTCTTGGGGCTGTTTGCTTTCGGCTTTAGGACTGTGACTAGGATTCTTCTTTGACTTGGCACAGAGGCGTCGTCTCTTCGAATTTAGTCTGCTGGTAGGATCATTAGCTTCCCCAGGCGAGCCCGGGTACTGGCGGAGGGCACGACGAGAACGCTGATCCATTGCCACCACAGCCTTAGTGAAGGTCACTAACGACCTCCTGATCACATCTTATAATGGACTTGTTTCTGTACTTGTCCTTTTAGACCTTAGTGCAGCTTTTGATGCTATCGATCATGATATTCTACTTGATAGATTAGAACACTATGTTGGACTTAATGGAACTTCGTTGCAGTGGTTTAGATCTTATTTATCTGATAGGTTCCAGTTTGTTTATGTCAATAATGAGTTTTCGTTCAACTCAAAGGTCAGTCATGGAGTTCCACAGGGATCTGTGCTAGGCCCTATTCTTTTTAGTTGATATACAGTATGCTTCCGTTAGGCAGCATTATTAGAAATCACTGTATACATTTTCATTGTTATGCAGATGACACACAATTATACCTGTCAATAAAGCCAGATGATAGTAATCAATTAGCCAAGTTAGAAGCCTGTCTTAAGGAAATCAAAGCTTGGATGACTTTGTAATTTCCTGCTATTAAATTCAGATAAGACTGAAGTCATTCTTGTTGGTCCAAAAAATTTCAGTTTGGATGCGGTTACTCTTTCTTTTAATAGCGCTGTGAGGAACCTTGGAATTATTTTTGATTGAGATCTGTCTTTCAATTCACCTATAAAATTTGTTTCTAAGACTGCCTTCTATCATTTGCGTAATATTGCCAAGATTAGGAGCATCTTGTCTCTGAGTGATGCTGAGAAACTGATCCATGCTTTTGTTAGCTTGAGATTAGATTATTGTAATTCTTTATTATCAGGTTGTCCTAAAACATCTCTAAAAAGTCTTCAGCTGATCCAAAATGCTGCAGCAAGATTTTTAACAGGTACTAGAAAGAGAGATCATATCTCTCTGGTTCTGGCCTCCCTTCACTTCCCATAGAGTTTAGAATTAAGTTTAAAATCCTTCTTCTTACTTACAAAGCTCTAAACAATCAGGCCCCTTTTTATTTAAAAGATCTGATACTACCGTATTATCCTAACAGAGCACTACGCTCCCAAAATGCAGGATTATTTTTAATACCTAGAATCTCCTAAAGCACAATGGGAGGCAGAGCCTTCAGTTATCAAGCTCCTCTCCTGGGGAACCAGCTGCCAATCTGGATTCGGGAGTCAGACTCGATCTCTGTTTTTAAGAATAGGGTTAAAACCTTCCTTTTTGATATAGCCTACAATTAGGGAGGGATCATGTGTTTCTGAATCCTCCCTTAGTTATGCTGCTATTAAGTGTAGTCAGTTGGGGGACTTCCAATAATTGCACTGGGCTTTACTCCTTTCTTCACTCTCAATGAAATATTTTTTTTTTTTTTGCTGGTCATTAACATCTGTTTGTTCTCTCCCATAGACTGAGTCCCCATCGTGCTGTTTGCTCTCTACATGTCTGTTCTTTTCTTCTTCTCTGTCCCCTCACCCCCCAGCCAGTCAAAGCAGATGACTGCCCCTCCCTGAGCCTGGTTCTGCTGGAGGATTCTTCCTGTTAAAAGGGAGTTTTTCCTCTCCACCATCGCCAAGCGCTTGCTCATAGGGGATTGCCTGATTGCTGGGGTCTTTCTGCAATTGTGGAGGTTTCCCCTACAGTTGAAAGTGCTATGAGATGACTGTTGTTGTGAAATGGCGCTATATAAATAAAGTTGAATTGAATTGAATTGAAATTGAATTTTCTTCGATTGAATAAAAAAGAATGGAATTGTAGATGTTTCCCGGCCAGATATTGTGATACGAGGAGACCAGCCGTGTAGTCACTTCACAACTAAAACTGCCTAAACAGATCATTCTGTACATGAACACATATTGTGGTGAACTATGTCTTTAGAGTCGCTACAGTTCCCTGTTATGTACCTGGCAGGTTAAGATGACCGAAATTCACAAAGTCAATGACTTTAATCCGTCAGCAGCCTTCAGACAAACTAAACGTGCCAGCATTTGATTTCAAAATAAGGAAGGTTTTTCCTGCTGTCTGTGGTGAGGAGATTTCTAAAAAAAAAAAAGATAAATATAAAGAAATATTATAACAGAAATAATGGCATCCTTGGTCATTTAAGTTAATTTATTTCATTAAATACAATTTTATTCATATTTTTTCTTTGTAATCTGAGTTAAATTATTGTTCTGTTCTGACTGCAAAATTATGGTCAAAAATGTAAATTGTTATAAGGAAAAAGTAAAAAAAAAAAATTACCACTGTCTGTTTCAAATTTATCAAAAGAAAACCCCAGTAATTTTATTTAAAAAAAAAGACAAAAAATCAGTCATAAAATAATCCACAAATTTATAATAAATTTACAAATGTACAAGAAAAGTCAATTTTTAATAGGGGAAATTACAAATTTGAGGAACATGGTTTTAACTTTAGATTTACAGAGAAAAGTAGAAAACTAAGAAAATTGTTATTATTTTTGAGGAAAAACCTCAAACCTTCAAGACTGAAGTCATTACTCAGGTTTTTTGCCTACTCTTAATTATTAATTTCAAAGCACTGCTTTTACATGAGTAGAATTTCTGGTTACTATACCCACCTGATCATATAATTTAAGTATGCTTGAGTACATTGCTATTATGAATGTTTCTTTCCCTTCCCTACTCTCTCAATGGAAAAAAGAAACACTCGAATAAAAATACAAAAAAATATGCATATTTTTGTCATTTATGTAAACCATGACAAAAAAATCCTGCAGGACAAAACATGACACTTGATATTTTCTAACCTGTTTGTATACCACCATAGACAGAGAGAGAACCTGAATTAGACAGAGCTCAGAGAGGGCAGATGAGACAAGAGAGGAGCCAAGGACAGGGAAGTGTTCAGGCCGAGGTAGGAGAGAAGGATAACACCACTAAAAAGTCTAAACACAGGATGTCTGGGTGGGATCCCAACTGGCCCAATATTCAAGCCTCGGTTGTACAATACTTCAAATGGTAAGTTCCATATGCAACATTATGGTGTGTCGAAGACCCTTTGACCTTGTACCTCAAGAGTGAAGTTTAGGTTCACCTGCTTGCAGTTCCTAGAGGGATTTCCCTCACAGGAAGTTCTGTTACATGTATGAATGTACCTGGTAAAAATTGAGAGTGAGCCCAGCATCTACCGTCTCCTTCTGCTGGAGGACCCTCACTTCCTGTAAACCAGACTTCTGACTGAGTGACCTCTCCAGCCAGACACCTGGATTACCCCCCCAACATTAACGACGCCCTCTCATGGTCTTACATTGCTCTTGGTAATCTGGGTAAATGTTTAAAACCAGGAAAAATGGTTTATAGGGGATCTATTTTAAAACCACCAATCAGGATAACCTTTAAAAACTTGAAAATATAACACCACTTGAGAAATATCTTCTTGAATTTTACCCAAGAAAAATGAACACTGAATCAGTGATCTCACAGAGTCCCATAAGTACTTGACGTCAGCCAGCGGAGTGTGACAGAACAGGCAGGCAACTTTCCCATCCCGCAACACACAGGTGAAACACACAGTACATCTTGTAATTGGAGAGTCTGTTAGGCAAAATAGCAGGCTTGCTGGTTAGCTGTAAGCAAATCTTTTTACTGTCTTCTTAGGGACTGGTCTTGCAGGACCTATTTCTAGGTCAGGGTCTTGCAGCAGATCTTCCCATCGGCCCCATCTTGCATTTGTGGCTTTTGTGCTCTCCACTGTGGCTTTTGTCAGATACCTGTGCTCCTGACTTTGTGTGATTACTTTGATACCTTGCCCTTGAGCTAACTCTTTAAGATGACTCCAATATTTGGCTATCACAGCCAACTCTTTCTCTTCTAGTGGATATTTCTTCTCCACTGATGACATGGTGTAGCTCCAAAGGGCCACTAGCCCACCATTTCCATTAGCCACAGTGACAATCACATCTTCATCACAACTTACTTCGGCCACTAAGCGGGTGGTGAGACTTCGGGGCTCCAGGGTAACTGCATTTTGAATGGCTTTCTTCAAACCTTCCAGATGCTGTTGATCTGATGCCGCCCATTCCCATTTTTTCTTTGCATTTGGAGATCTGTCAGTCTTCCTGAGCTTTGCGTAGAGAGGCCTAGCATATTTCTGATAGCCAGGAACATGATCTCTAACGTAATTACAAAGCCCCAAAATCTTCTGCAACTCATTCTCTGTTGGGGGGGGGGGGCTATTTTTTTCCAACTTCTCTCTGTAACCACCTGAGAGCCCCAGTTCAGATGAAATCTGGAATCCTTGGTCGTCTACTTCGAAGCGAGCAAACTGACATTTTGGAAGGTTAAGTTTAAACCCTGCTGTTGTGAGTCTATCAATAACTGTTTGTAGTTTTTTCAGGTGTTCTTCTTCAGTGTCATCTGCAATGAACACATCATCAATGTAGATAGTGGCCTCTAAACCTCGCAGTATATCTATTACTCCCGCCTGGAACACATTTGGTGAATTCTTGTATCCCTGTGGGAGGCGCTGCCATTCATAAGATTGGCCTTTGTGGGTGAATGTTGTTTTACCTTGTGACTCTTTAGCCAATCTCAGTGAGAAGAACGCATTCGCCAGATCGATACAGGATTTATATTTTCTCACCTGCAAAGTCTCCAGAGTGCCTTGGGGATTTATCAAACTTGGTTTATTGGCTATTGTTCTTCTGTTGAGGGCTTTGAAGTTGATCACTGGCCGCCAACCTCCTCCAGCTGACTTTGGTTTTTTTACTGCTTGGATGGGACTGTTGGTTGGGGGATTTGACTCTTTCCTAATTTATGCCTAAAGCATTTAATTCCCTCACTATTTTGTCCATTTCTTCAACAGCTGCAGGTTCAAAGGATATTGTTTTACTGCAGGATGAATGCCCCCTTCTATTGTGTGGGTGTATTTTGCACCCATGTCCCCACAATCATTTTTGAAATAGGCCACATTTGCAGTTTGAAGAATTCGCTTTAGTCCTTCTTTACCTTGCGGGGAGAGGTCACTCTCTTCCACTTTTTGCTCTCTCACTGCAGGCACATTTACTGGCTTGTACCACTTTTTGTCTGTCAGATTATTCAAATACAGCAAGAGATTACTGAAATCTATTTTTACCTTGATGGACTGCAGGTGCTGTATTCTTGCTCTGAGTCTTTTCTTCCGACCCTCAGGATCTTGCAGGTCCTTGTAGGTCTCTGTAGGAGATCAAGTTGTGGGGCCCTCTTAGAAACACAATGTCATTCCATACCCCATATGGCATTTTTGTAGTCCGCCCAACTGCGAGTACCACTGTTAGGTGTCCCTCTATTTGTAGGGGTTGGCAGGTCATCGACACCTCTGCTCCTGTATCTACCAAGTAGCAGACTCCATTGATGTTGGTGTAAAACATTTCTTCATCTTGGTAGACATCGTTTAAAATGACCTGCCCCCGAGCTGCCATTACTTTTTGCCCCCGAGAGGTTCTTCTGATGTTCCTCTCAGTGGGCTCTTTTCTGTTCTGGAGTCAATTTCTGATGTTCTTCTGGTGGCAAGTAATTACTTCTTTTGTTTACTTCACCTTTAGAACTCGTAGCTGAAGTAGTCTGTGCAGTTGCAGACAGCGGCTTGGGCCTTGGCCCTTGGGGTTGTTGCGGTGGGGGAGTTCTTTCAGGTGGTTTATTTTTGGGTTTTTGTTGTTGTTCACCATGTTTTCTTTTCTTCTCATAGAACTTGCTTTCCAAGTCCCATTGTGATACCTTCATATCCAGTTGTTGCCCCATGACAGTGGAAGGCAAGAGTTTGTGGAATGTCACCTCTCCTCTCCAGCCTTCGGTGATCTTCCTCAAAACCTGTACCCATCTCTTCGGTGGTATGTCTCTCTTGACCAGGTGCCAGACATGTGTGAGGGTGCTACCTGTATCTAGCTGTTGCCTCATCTTCGCCACCATGCTGTCTTCATCTTTATCATCTTCCAGCACCATTCTCAAATAATACGTTTTGGCTGGTTCTGAGTCATCTAAGGGCACCCTACTGTTGGTCACACCGCTTAACCAGAGTTTTTTGGCCAATTCATTTGCGGTACTACCTTCCACCATCTCCCAAACACCTTTAAGGCAGTCTACCACTGCTTGATTGGTTTTTGGCGGGGGAACTATTATGTTTAAAATCTTGAAGTCTTTGTAGGCCCCATCTTGCAGATGGGATACTGTCATAACAGTAGGATTTGTGCTTTGCAACTTTTCTTTTACCTGTCCTTTTTACCTTTGAGGGGACTCGTCCTCCTCATCATCTGCAGTGATTTCTTCTTCTGTCGGCACTTCTTTTGAGTGTTTTCTTGCAGCTTTCTTCATTCTTCTTAGCATGACATCATGCGTTATTTCAAAGAAGGCCTTTTTAAACGGTTTGGTGAGAGCCTTTTCTTTGTCTATTTTAGCAGAGGATGGCATTATTAACAGATTAGCCCACTCACCATACGTAGCTGTTACCGGCAGGGCCTTAAAGGTGTCTTGATTCTGACTCCAGCTTTCTGGAATTTCAAAATCAGCTCGATCGACTTCGGGCATGTATGTCTTGCGCTGGTCTTTTGTTGCTATGGGGCCTATGTTGAGGTCACGGGCAAACTTCTCTGAGGCTTTCTCAATGTCCACTCTTGGATCTTCTTTCTTGTCACACCTGCAGCTGCCAATTCTTAGCCGCTGCATTTGTCGCAGGGGTTGCTCTTCGGATGGAACACTCTCTGTGTCACTTTTAAGGTTATCTTGCTCAAATTGTTCTTGCTCCCTGTCCAGGGAGTCAGAATCTTCTTCTGAATCTTCATTTTTCTGCCTCCAGCCCCTCCTGCATGCCTCTTCATCATAATACCTGTCGGGACTGGCTTGAGATTCTTCAAAGTCGCTCTCTGGATTGTGTTCTACCCATACTCCAACTTTACTCTGCCGATGGGGTCTGTCTGTTGTTCTTAACAGCTCTCTACCTCTTGAAGTTGATGGCCTTTCTTGCTGTGAGCTGGTGGCAGCTCTTTGATGTGTTAAGCTTCTTCGTTGACTCTCTGCTCTGCCTTTCCACTCAGCTCCCATGCCTTCACTTTTTGGAGTCTGAGTTTGTTGTACCTTCTTGCTGCCAGAACTCTTTTCTTTCTTCACCTTTTTGGCAGCTTCTTCTCTGAGTCGTTGTTCTGTGTCTTGTTCCGGCGAAACCACCATGACTATTTCGCTCAGTGAGTGCCAGTCTCCCGGCCACTCCATGTACTTTTCTATTGCTGCTCTCACTGCCTTTTCTGCTTCACTCCAATGGTGAGCGCCGGAGATTAACCCACGTAGTGGCAGCACTACTCTTCTTAGCTGGAAATCTGAAGCTCGGTTGAGGGCTCTAAATATATTTGAAGCCATGAGCAATCGATGAAGCCCAACTGTATCTCCTTTCTTGTATTCTTGCATAGGCACCAGCAGGATCATATAGTAAGGAAGATCACCTCCACTTACCACTCCTATTGCTGATTCTTCTCTTCTTTGAGCATGCCGGTCTTTCCTGACTGCTTGGATCTCTTCTTGATACTTTTTACCAATTCTTCCATGCAGCTCTTTTCTGAAGGAGGCATTTCTTATCTTCAGCTCATGGTCAGTGAACACCACCAACCCATCTGCCTCCAGCAGCCAGGGTCTTGCCACCAACCGGAAAGCCCTAGTCTTCCCTTGTGACAGCATCAGTTGAGCTTTTCGAGGAGAGGGGAGAGCGGTTTCCTTTCATCTTCAAAGTCAGGGGTAACTGCTGTGTGGGGGTTTCTTTCACACCCCCTTCCCGCTCCGTTGTAGGGGAGAGGATTTTGATCTTGAAGGGGGTGAGGCTTGCCGTGGAATCTTGATGACTGAGCCCCACTTTGTGCTTGTGCATTTTCCTTACCTCTCACCACTGTTGCTGGTGTACTAGGTGTCTCTGCTGGATACCACTCTGGACTTACACAACGGCGGCGCTGCTCTTCCCTTTCTATTAGGACTTCTCTGAGTTTCCTTAGGAGTATTGGGTCGACAGCTGGCTTCTTCTTCACCGTTGTGGCTTGGGGGTCTCGATCCCCCTGCCAGGCTGCTCCTGCGTTTTGTTGTCTTCCTTCTTCTTTGTCCATCTGGCTACACCCTGGAGTCAGATGCCTCTGCAGTGTTTCCAGCGAGGCAGCCAGCTGCTCTGTTGTTCTTCTTAATGTGGCCACCACGCCCTCTTCCTCTTCAGAGGTCTTTCTATGCCCTATTTGTTTCTCTTCGTTGCTGTCTGAGGAGGAATGTCAATCTTCTGACTGCTCACCTTGCTCTTCTTGTTGCTCTTTGAAGTAGTTTGAATGTAACCTGACCGAACTTGAATAAAGGGTACTGTTGCCGTCGCTGTCCTCAGCCCTCTGAAGAAGCTGTACTTGTTGGCGCTTCTTACATTTCTCTTCATATTGCTGGAGTTCTTGCAGATGGTCAGCGTAGTCATCATACCTTTTTGCTGCTGTAGTCGCTTCCCTAATGAGACCTGCAGACACTAGCATTTCCCTGGCTACCATCTTGACCAGGGGGTCGAGATCTTGACTGGAGCTGTAGAGCTTCACCACTTCATATTGATCTTCCTCTAGCTGCCTTAGCCACTGCACCCACCACTCCAACCACAGCCCGACTTCCTTTTTACGGCCAGTAGCTGGAGGGCACTTCACTACCAGCAGAGGGATGTCCTGATAGCTGGCTAGCAGGAGAAGCTGACCTTTGCTTGTCACCTCAGCGCTGATACTTTCCCCCAAATTCTCAGGGGTGAAGTGGACGCCTGCTTGATTGTAGTATTAACTCATTTCTTGCAGGTCTTTGCTGCTCCAGGTGAGCGGGTCACCTGTATGCAGCATAACCCCCACTTTGAAGTGGACTTTTGGAACTCCACTCCTCCTTCTCTCAGCCGATTCTTCGCTTACCTTCGATGTTCCCCCTCGGGGCGGTGGCTCTTGAGACCCCCCATTGAGCCCTGCTGGCACAGAGCTCCCAGGAGTTTCGTCTTGCTGTGTGTTGAGGTCAGGGTTTCCCCTGGCCTCCTGCGCATTGAACCCTTCTGCCATCTTCCTTGTAGGTCGCCTTGTGTCTTCCCTTCAAAGCCTCCCCTTAGCATGTCAGGGCACAGGGATGAGGGGAGAGACCCAGGTCACTGCACCTCTTCCCGGACCTCGTCAGGCCCGGCTGAGTCGATACTCCTAGCCCTGTCAGCTTCTTTGACAGAACTCTGCAGCCTGAAGCACCCACGTTGCCTATCAATTTCTTGATAGGTTGGTACCTGTTGTGGTGTTCCCTCGTAGGCTACCACTGTAGCAAAACCCAGGCAGGATGCCGCCTGCCTGTGCCTCAGATCAGGATCCCTTGAACTGCACAGCAGCCGCTCTTGACTGCTGGACTCTTCTTAGCTGCTCAGGCATCTCGAACCCAACAGCTTGTGGACCCTGGTGCTCCTTCGGGGCCCACCCAGGGACGCCACCGTGTCGAAGACCCTTTGACCTTGTACCTCAGGATTGAAGTTTAGGTTCACCAGCTTGCAGTTCCTAGAGGAATTTTCCTCATAGGAAATTCTGTTACCTGTGTAAGTGTGCTTGGTGATTTGAGAGTAAACCCAGCAAATTACCGTCTACAATCTATTGGGGGATCTCCACTTCCTGTAAACAAAACCCCTGACTGAGTGACCTGTCCAGCCAGACACCTGGAACACACCCACTATATTAACGACGACCTCTCATGGTCTTACATTGCTCTTGTTAATCAGGGAAAACCAGGAAAATTGGTTTATAGGATATCTATTTTAAAAACACCAATAAGGATAACCTTTAAAAACTTGAAAATTATAACACCTCTTGTAGAAAAACCTTCTTGAAGACTACTGAAGAAAAGTGGACGCTGACTCAATGAGCCCACAGACTCCCATACTGTCTTTTAAAATGTTGTGGCATTTATTAAAAATCAGCAAAGCTCAGCCAAAACAGGATAAACTTGCATTAAACAGTCAATAAAATCAAAAGGATAAAAAGTAAAAATCAAAACCAAGACCCTGATTGTAAAACCTTGATTCAAAAGTCAAAAGTTGTAAAATCAGTCATTTGATCAAAAATCAAAAGTTTCAAAAAAACCCAAAACCAATAAAGTTCAAAAATCATCACAATCAAATCAAAATGATGAAAGTTAAAAATCAAATAAAAAAAAACTGATTGAAAAACCTTGATTCAAAAAGTTGAAAGTTGTAAAACCAGTCATTTGATCAAAGGCTTAAAAAGTTTCAAAAACCCAATAATGTTCAAAAATCATTAATCAGTCCAAAAATCAGAATGAAAAATCAACCAAAAACATACAGAACTTGAATAAATTCAGAATAAAACAAACCCTTTGAATAAAACCTGATAAAAAAACATTTAATTAATCTGTGGATAAATGTCTAAAAAGCCTAGATGGTGAGATTTGGGGGAAAAGGATATGCATAATAGCTGATCTTCCCTGTCGAGGCTCCTCTTCAGGAGAAGAGGTGAGGAGGTAGGAAGGGGCCAAGCAGGTGTTCCTCTTTAGGCTGGGCAGTGAGGCCGTTGCCTGGGGAAGAGTGGTGAGTCGAATCCCCGAAGCGGTGTCTTCAGCCCGGGGAGATTTCACTGCTTCTGCTTTCCCTTGCTGTTGATCCACAGTGGAGATGACTCACAGCCTGGCCTTCGCTCACCTCTTTCCAAAGTGCTATTATTGCAGTTCACAGCAGAGGATTTAAAGCTGTTAAAGAGTTGAAGAGATGAGGTGGCGAAATGGTCCACTTCTTTCCCCTTGCGGTCCCTGGTCTTCAACTTGCTGCTGTGGGTGTCTGATGGATCTTGAGAGTCCGCCGAGAAGTGAACACTTTGGCCAAAAAGGGCTTGGTTTAAATATCCTCACCCAAGTTCTCTGACTGGTCCCAAACT
Source organism: Pholidichthys leucotaenia (assembly GCA_020510985.1). Classification (NCBI taxonomy): domain Eukaryota; kingdom Metazoa; phylum Chordata; class Actinopteri; order Cichliformes; family Pholidichthyidae; genus Pholidichthys; species Pholidichthys leucotaenia. The sequence goes on from CM035845.1 coordinate 336,480,232, forward strand.
CACCCGAGGCTTCTTGGCCTCTTATGATTGGCTTAAAATTAAGTTTTATATAACAATTACCTCATTCTGCACATGTTCTGGCTAGTCAATTCTCGTAAACCATGTGACTGGTCAGGCACTCATGACTCATGGCCCATCTCGGGACTTTCTTGCTAGCCTCTCAGCATTTTCCATCACCAAAATACCCCAATTTGCTGGACATTCAACTTTCATTTCCTCATTTCTCATACATTTCCAGTAAACAGGGTTCTTTCCAACATTTCACAATCTGTCCTCACATAAAACCTTCTTTTGTGCAGTTAAAAGGTACATACAATCATACAGTTTGATTACACTCATTATTTCAAGTGATTACATACATTACATGTACTTCTTAATCAATAAGTATACATTTGCTTCACAGAATCACATTTCATAGCATGCTTTTAATATAGCTTTTGCATTCAGTCTCTATGCTTCACCAGTGTGGCCTGCTGCTCCCATCTTTTCTGACTGGAGTGTGGGCCTTTTGGTAATTCCTTGACTCTTGCTGGCTACCCTGAGTAGATCTTTGAAGCTTATTATGATCAGCAGCAGGATTGCTCATTTTCCTTCCATAAGGGGCATATCGGTGTGATTGGGAAGGCCGACCGCTTTCAGCCTTTCTGCGGTGATTGGGGTCATGTCGTGGGGTACTCGAATGTAAAGCCCCTTAAAAAGGGAAAAATGACAAGGATGAACACAGTGCGTGCGTCTTCCTCACTCGCTTGTATTAAAAGTCAAACATTTTAACAATCACAACTTAAACAATTACCTTAAAAAGGGAAAAATGACAAGGATGAGCACAGTGCATGCGTCTTCCTCACTCGCTTGTATTAAAAGTGAGGAAGTTGTGCGCGCACTCCCCTTGCTGGAGCTCTAAGGCGTAACTAATAGAGTGACGGTTTCATGATCGCAGTCTCTAAATCGAACACCGATAGCATTGCTGAATAATCAATAATAACTCTCACTCAATCAGATACAAGAATGACCAAATAAACAGCTAAATCCATTACAAATAACATTATCCTAAGTAACAAATATTTATCTTGAATGCTTGAGTAACAAATACAAATATAGTAACAGTATCTTATATGGCAAATGTCTTTCCATCTATCACATACTCCCCCTCAATGTTAAATGTTGTCCTCAACATCAAAACCCTCGACCCCTAGCGCAAATCAGGTATTCAAACTTCTCATGACCAAAATACTCAAATCACATATTAGTTCAATGCTCCTATTGCAACATCTAACACTTAGAATGTATTGTTACAGACTGGAACTCTTTTCATACACTCTATCATGCAAAAAACAAATACTCATTGTCCAGTGTTTCTTGTGTATGCATTTTGTTACAGACTGGAACTCTTTTGATACATTCAGTTTTGAGTCCAAATAACTTGTATGACAGGCTGGAACTCTTTTGATACATTCAGTTTTGAGTCCAAATAACACATATGCATGACAGGCTGGAACTCTTTTGATACATTCAATTTTGAATCCAAATAACACGTTTGACAGACTGGAACTCTTTTGATACATTCAATTTTTCTCAGAATGCAACTTACCAGTCTACATCCCATATACACATATGTGCTGGTAGTGATGTGGCTGCGCTGAGTAATGAACCCTTGGATAAAGGCGCGATGCAGCGGCACTGTAACAGGATGGAGTTCCTATTTGATCATACCTGAAGATCTTTGGTGGCCTACGGTTCCTCTGAGGCCGCTGCTGTTCCTGATTCTGGTTCTCGTTCCTTTCAACCGACAGGAAAGGGGTGTCTTCGGCAGGATGGTCTTCTGTCAAGTCTTCTCCTGTGTCTAATGGAATGTCACTGTGTGGCTCCTGGCTTACTGAGGGATTATCGTTGTTGCTTTCTAGCTGGGGAGCAAGTTCTCTCCAGTCAAATTCAGCTGCTCTTTCTGTACTGACAGGAGTCACTGTCCATGGTCCTGACGACTGAGGTGGGTACTGAGGTGGTATGGGAAAATAATCATCATCATCGTCATCTTCCTCTTCCTCGGGGCTGTCCCTAGCTTTTGCAGTCTGTGCTGTTGTTTTTTTTGTTTTACAGGTGAATGCGTTCTTGTCTCCAGCAGCAGGTGATCACATGGCATAAGAAGGTTCCGATGCAGGGTCCTGGGCTCTCCTTTCCCTTGCTCCAGCCTCAGTTCATAGATGGGACTATCCTGCCCAACTTGCCTTACCACAGTATGAATTGTATCTTCCAGGAATTTTGCAGCCTACTAATTCCTCCACGGGGAGGGCCTCTCCTCCTGGGGTAGCGCCTATAGCGGCTCCTGTCAGCGGCATACCTGCTTCCTTGAACTGCAGTGCCTCCTGGGCCGGTAACATATGCCGCCTCTGCTCCCTTTTCTCCCTCAACTACATCAAACTCCACAGTTTCGCCATCTCCAACACTGCGAAGGTATTTCCTCGGGTTGTTCTTTTTGATTGCTGTCTGGTGTACAAAAACATCTTCTTTGGTGTCATTCCTATTGATGAAACCATATCCATTTCTGACGTTGAACCATTTGACTGTACCCAAGACTTTTGTTGCGTTGACCTTTTTATTCCCCGCTGGGGCTGCGGCTGCTGGGCTGGATGGGCTACTGTCTTTCGGGCTCTCCGCTTTCCTCTCTCTTCTCCCCCGGCTAGCACAACTTTGGGACTTCCTAACAAAGCCGGTCACTCCCTGTCCCTCGGGGGCAACCGCTCTCCGTTTAAAGAGCTCTCTCTTGCAGCATTATGCTCCCTATATGCTCTACAGCCTGCCTGAAAATGCTCACTACTCCCACACCTATAACAATGTTGGCAGTATTCTTCACCCCTGTGCTGGCATGCAGAGCACCTCGGCCGCACACGTGGCGTTGGATATCTCTGGGGTGCAAATCTCTGTTGAAACTGCACTGTTCCTCTGTGGAACACTGGGCCCCTGGGGAACCACGATTCCTGAACTGGTCCACCTGAAAGTTGGGGTGGGGCACTTTGGTCATTCAGGGAGGGGTACTGTGGCTGGACATATAGCGGAGGGTAAGTGACCCCATAGCTGGATTCTCTGGTTACGTCAGGATACATCTTTGGTATGTTTTCTGTCTTAGTCATGGACTCTGTTATTTGTGACACCTGTGTCTTAAGGTGTTTTAACAGTGTCATGTCTGCTTTCATTTCTTTCAGGTCAGACAACACATTTGGGGGAAGTGTAGCTACACTTTGCTGGGCTACACACTTCTCTTTGCTGTTATCACTAGACTGGATAGTGTATACACTAATTGGTCGCTGTGGCACGGACTGTCTCCTTTTATCCTGCCTCTCTTTTTCATGTGCACATGCTATGTTCAATCTTTCTAACAACAGTTCATCTGAGGTTGTTGTCTGCAAAAGGAGGGGCTGAAGGTCGCTCCTGATACTAACATTTTGCAGCCCTGTTAATACTGTGTGCATGAACATGCTTTGCACGAGAGCTGGGTCATATTTGAGACTAGACTCGGCTTCCTGTGATGCAAACAATATTTTCTGCCTTAAATCCATTGTTTGAATTAGAAAGTTCTGTGGGGTCTCCCTATTGCTCTGGACCTCTGCAGTCAACTGCTTGTAAAGCTCTGTGGCGCTTCTCTCTTGATAATGTGACCTAAGAATTCTCCCAAGGGTAGGGAGAGACAGGTCGCTTTTACCTTCAAGATAACTCCTAAATTGCAAACCTGGCACAATAGCTCTGATGACCGCATCCACTATCTCTGACTCAGGATATCCTTTGCTGAGGCCGTTCTCAATTTGGTGAGCTAAACTGGAGAAAGTGAGTCTGTCTTTCTGTCCAGGTTCACCAATCTGACCAGAAATCTTATAGTCTTTATGCCTGAGTGGATTGGTTACAACAACCGGGGCTGTGTGGCGTGGGGCAGTCTCATTATTTGCTAAAACTTGCATTTCAGCTTCTTTTCGCTGCACTGCCAATTTCAGCTGCTCCAACTCTTTCATTACATTCTCCTTTGCATGCGTTGTTTGTGACACATCCTTTATATTACTCTGGTTCACACTTTTTATTGTATCTTGTATGCTCAACAGTTCTGACATACCTTCATCTTCCCGTTGTTTTAATTCGTCACATTCGATGTGCTGACTGATATAAGACACCAACGCACAGCGAGTTTTTCTTGTTATTTTCTCTCGATTGTCTCCTGAGATCTCAATCAAATCACATATTTTCACTAGCTGATCCTTAGTAAGCTGGAATAGAGCTCCTTTCATTTCAAACAACAGATTTTCAATTTCCGACTCCATTTTGGGCAAGTGAGTAACAGACAGTGTGGACACGTGGTGCTGAGACCTGATGCTGAAGGCTTTGCAGCTCCTCGGTGGCTTGTTCTACACCTTAGGATGCGTGTTGCTCCTCGCTGGCCTCGTAACTACCGCCGATCTGTTCTGCTGAAACACTCCCCTGCCTGGGTTGTTTTTCGGGATGAAAAACGTAAGATGGCTCCCTTCATGTTGCAGTGTCGGCCTCACGTTTTTCACCCCAGTGGTGCCTCCAAATGTAAAGCCCCTTAAAAAGGGAAAAATGACAAGGGTGAACACAGTGTGTGCGTCTTCCTCACTCGCTTGTATTAAAAGTCAAACATTTTAACAATCACAACTTAAACAATTACCTTAAAAAGGGAAAAATGACAAGGGTGAACACAGTGCGTGCGTCTCCTCACTCGCTTGTATTAAAAGTGAGGAAGTTGCGCGCACTCCCCTTGCTGGAGCTCTAAGGCGTAACTAATAGAGTGACGGTTTCATGATCGCAGTCTCTAAATCGAACACCGATAGCATTGCTGAATAATCAATAATAACTCTCACTCAGTCAGATACAAGAATGACCAAATAAACAGCTAAATCCATTACAAATAACAGTATCCTAAGTAACAAATATTTATCTTGAATGCTTGAGTAACAAATACAAATATAGTAACAGTATCTTATATGGCAAATGTCTTTCCATCTATCACACGAACAGGTGTAAAATTTTAAAAAGAGATAAATAGTATAAAATACTAACATATTCTGGTATGCCCCCCCTCCCCAGGGAAAAATATGTTGCCACTGCGCCAAGGTCTTTAAGCCAGAGGAAACCCTGTTAATCACTGCCAACATTTTCTATCTAATTTCAGAAAGCTGACCAAGAAATTTGCAGGTTTTTTTCCAAATACATTTGTCATGTTTTTGTAAATTTCCAAGCTCTTTCATATAAATGTGAAACTTCATAATTTATTTGTGATTACTTTTACTTCAATGGAGGTTTTTTGTGGGTTTTTCTCCACTTAAATTCATGTCTCGGCCAAATTAAGTTTTCATTTTTTTCTTAACCACTTGCACTCCGTTGTTCCGCGGGCGGGCAAGTCTCTGCGTCCTAGGACGCACGAGGGCGCACAAGAGCGCACTAGTGTGCGCTCGGACGCATGACGCATGATATACTGATGATGGTGCAGATGGAGATGGTGCTGGTGTGACAGAGATCATCCTGCGCAGTTCGCCCCACACGGGACTCGAACCCGCGACCCCTCAGTCAACTACACAGTTCGAGCATGGGAGACACAGCACGATCGCGCTGAGCTAAAGGTCCGACCGATAGCTCAGCGCTACCGATACTGTATGAGGCTTTCGGGAGGGAGGTTTTTTTTTTTTTTTTACTAACGTTTTACGCCGAACAGTACTAGTTGGCATCCGTTACACTGGCCTCCAAGCGCCACTGGGAAAAAAATCTGCAAACACAGCGCGAACAGATTAGTTCATCTGATTGACCTCTAATTCGACTAATAAGAGCCTTGAATTGGGTTTCTGAAACCTTGAAGAACCAATGAATGAAAACCTAGGAAGGAGGACCCGCCTCCCAATGCTTTGAATGCAGTGAGCCAGTTGAAGCAGAGAAGTTCGTGAGCTGTTTTTTTTTAAGGCTGGGTGAAGACTGACTGCTGGAGCGGATCAAAAAAGGACACAGGAAGAGCTCCACAGACCCAGCAGCATGGAGACCATCCACAAATGCAACCTGTGTGACAGGGAGTGCCATTCGTGGATCAGCATGTTCGGCCACAGGCGGTGCTTATTTTGTATTGGTTCCAGCAGAGTAGACGTTATGATTTCTTCCATGGTCATTATAGACCGACGGAGGCTGACGACGAAGGCTGAGTGACACACACGCCTTCGCCAGTCTTTTTTTAATTACTACTGTTATTTGTTTTGAAAAATCGTTCGCCAAAAACCACAATCATGGAAGCACAAAACCGCAATAATGGAATTATGTTTTGATCGAGTCGCAAGACCAGAACCAGAGCGGACCAGCGTCGCGTTCGTCTGACAATGAGGAGACAAGTTCGCCAAGACTCCGCTGTGAAGAGGTAAGGTGTTATAAGCTAAATTATTCTCTATCCCTGAAAATTGTAATCCAAAATGACTTTTGACCGATCAGTAAATTACAGCTGTGCGGTTCACGAAGTCTGAAGTCCATGCGCCGCGGTACAAGGGGTTGCTCGCAGTGTACAGGCTGTGAACGCCCCCCCCACCCCCGCTATTCTTCTGCAGCGGGGGGGGGGGGCCGCGGTGACTGCACTGCTGTCCTACATCACCACATAAGGCTAATCCGTTGTGTAGTGATGGCTAAAGTCCATCCTCTGTAGCGAGCGGGGGGGCAACCCCCCCCCCCACACACACACAGTAGCGAGGGGGGGGGCCGCTGTGACAGCGTTGCTGTGGAAACATGCAACGAGTGTAATCTGTCATGTAGCGAGGGCCGAACTCTGTCCTTGGTAGCGGGGGGGGGGACGACCCCCCCACACACACACACAGACACAGCCCTGAGTGTGACCTTTCCTTTGAGCCTAAAATGAAGCTTCTACATTGAATCATTCAAAAGTTACAGACGTTTTTCCAAACTGTGCCATTTGGCACAATTTGGCACAGTTCCAAAACGCCTGGGAACAGCCTGAGAACAAAGCTGTGTAAAATATTCATTTTTTGTGGTATTGTTACCAAATTTGGATCTCAGCTGGATAACACTTGGTTCTACATTTCTGTTTCATTTTCCAACCGGATCGGACAGCTGTGTGTTATTTACAAGCATTTGTATCCAAAAAAACACTGTGTCCAAATTTTTTTTCTTCAAGTTCAGTAAAAGTGAAACCACTTGCACTCCGGGCAATTTTCCTAAAAATGCCAAAAAATAACGTGCCCAAAGTAAATCGAAAGCTGTTATTCAACCCTTTGCAGCATCTTCATGGGGTTGGTCTCATTTAAAAGAAAACACTTTGAATTTTTTGGCAAAAAAAACATAATCTCTCTACGTGCTCCGGCCACTGAGTTACAGTCATCTAAACATACTGAACTTGAAGAAAAAAAATTTGGACACAGTGTTTTTTTGGATACAAATGCTTGTAAATAACACACAGCTGTCCGATCCGGCTGGAAAATGCAACAGAAATGTAGAACCAAGTGTTATCCAGCTGATATCCAAATTTGGTAACAATACCACAAAAAATGAATATTTTACACAGCTTTGTTCTCAGGCTGTTCCCAGGCATTTTGGAACTGTGCCAAATTGTGCCAAATGGCACAGTTTGGAAAAACGTCTGTAACTTTTGAATAATTCAATGTAGAAGCTTCATTTTAGGCTCAAAGGAAAGGTCACACTCAGGGCTGTGTCTGTGTGTGTGTGGGGGGGTCGTCCCCCCCCCGCTACCAAGGACAGAGTTCGGCCCTCGCTACATGACAGATTACACTCGTTGCATGTTTCCACAGCAACGCTGTCACAGCGGCTCCCCCCCCCTCGCTACTGTGTGTGTGTGGGGGGGGGGTTGCCCCCCCCCGCTCGCTACAGAGGATGGACTTTAGCCATCGCTACACAACGGATTAGCCTTATGTGGTGATGTAGGACAGCAGTGCAGTCACCGCGCCCCCCCCCCCCGCTGCAGAAGAATAGCGGGGGTGGGGGGGCGTTCACAGCCTGTACACTGCGAGCAACCCCTTGTACCGCGGCGCACGAACTTCAGACTTCGTGAACCGCACAGCTGTAATTTACTGATCAGTCAAAAGTCATTTTGGATTACAATTTTCAGGGATGGAGAATAATTTAGCTTATAACACCTTACCTCTTCACAGCGGAGTCTTGGCGAACTTGTCTCCTCATTGTCAGACGAACGCGACGCTGGTCCGCTCTGGTTCTGGTCTCGCGACTCGATCAAAACATAATTCCATTATTGCGGTTTTGTGCTTCCATGATTGCGGTTTTTGGCGAACGATTTTTCAAAACAAATAACAGTAGTAATTAAAAAATGACTGGCAAAGGCGTGTGTGTCACTCAGCTTTCGTCGTCAGCCTCCGTCGGTCTATAATGACCATGGAAGAAATCATAACGTCTACTCTGCTGGAACCAATACAAAATAAGCACCGCCTGTGGCCGAACATGCCAATCCACAAATGGCACTCCCTGTCACACAGGTTGCATTTGTGGATGGTCTCCATGCTGCTGGGTCTGTGGAGCTCTTCCTGTGTCCTTTTTTGATCCGCTCCAGCAGTCAGTCTTCACCCAGCCTTAAAAAAAAACAGCTCACGAACTTCTCTGCTTCAATTGGCTCACTGCATTCAAAGGGTTGGGAGGCGGGTCCTCCTTCCTAGGTTTTCATTCATTGGTTCTTCAAGGTTTCAGAAACCCAATTCAAGGCTCTTATTAGTCGAATGAGAGGTCAATCAGATGAACTAATCTGTTCACGGCTGTGTTTGCAGATTTTTTTTTCAGTGGCGCTTGGAGGCCACACCACCTACATCACCACCATCATGCGTCATGCGTCCTAGGGCGCACGAGGGCGCACGAGAGCGCCCTCGTGCGCGCTTGGACGCAGAGACTTGCCCGCCCGCGGAACAACGGAGTGCAAGTGGTTAATAAAGTTGTGACTCTATATTATTACTGTTGTTTCCCATATAAATTTGTAATTTATAATTGTATTTTATTTAAACAGGGCCAATGTCCAATAAAACAGTAACCTTGCTTAAAACAAGGAGAGATGCATTGTAGCAGGTTTTAGCAAGTTGCTGTTTTCCACCTGTAGTCCCTGGGCAGGTTGATAGTACAGTCAAGAAGAAAGAAAGAAACAGACAAAACAGGACAGTCAATCAAACCACACAATTGTGCAAGAATGCAAAGGTACAGTTAACATCATCCACGTGTCCCGAACATCCTAAAATGTAATTTTGCCAGCTGCCCAAGTTAAATGAGGTGTTTCTTCCTTCATTAACGTTTGCAGAGTCCTGCCAAAGTGTCTAGTCAGACTGACTGATCTACAGGACTCTGATGAATTCCACCAGCATTAGTCTAGTGGGTCGGTGTTGATGTCAAACCCTGGTTGGAGTCAGGAAGAGTCTAAAAACTGTGTTCAGCTGCTGTGATGGAAGATGTGTTTAAAATGTCATTTGATTCTATACAGGACAGACATGAAGAAGATGGAGTCCATCAGTAGTGTGTGGTTGGATTGATGCAGCTGAGATCAGATCATCACTGAATGTTTCCTTCTCATTGTTCCAGGATTGATCCTTCATGGAGCAGAGATGCAGCAGTCAGGTTGTTTGTAGATCTGATCAGTGCAGCAGCAGAGAGAGAAGAGCAGACAGGAGAGAAGATCCTGGAGCTGTTATCATCAGTCTGCAGACAGATGTCCCCGTTGAATGATGAATACTGGGGTGATGATCAGTCTGACTTCCTCCTGGATCTGTTCTCCCATGTGAAGGACTATCAGACTAAAACAGGTCTGAGTCTCCTTCCATCATTGCAGTCAGTTTTCCAGTCAGCTCCTTCAGTCTGGTCCATAAAGCTCTCAGAGAGAAAGTCCTCCATCCTCCTGGAAGTGCTGAAACTCCACCCAGAGAAGAAACCAGTGGAGCTGAAAGTCTGCTCCCCTGAAGAGAGTGAAGTGAGGAGTTTCCTTCAGTTTCTGCCTTATATCTCACAGCTCAGGTAAATTTGTGGACTTCACATATTTGATCCTACCTCAGAAATGCAGAAACCTTGGAGAGTTGTTGGCCTCATATTATTATTATAGCCCATGCAAAGTAGCTGTGGAGGAAATGTTTTTGATCCGTCCATTGGACATTATGTTGTCAGATTGACTTCAAACTTCTACAGAAGTTTGCTTATCTCCTCAGTAACTTGGACACATTAAATTTTCAGACACATCTAATGAGGACACTTCTTTTTAATCATCGTCCACTTTATGTTGCCCAAAGTTCTCATTAGGGGCCCTGATATGCAGATGTGTGGCTGATATGAGCTGCTCTCAAAGGTTCTTTCATTGATTTAAATCTGTAAAGCATCAGTGAGGTTTAACTTTTCTATTTTTCCATCGTTCTTTATGGTTTTGGTTGACAGCAGAGAGAAGATTGTAGGAGTCTGGACTTGTTTGATGTGAAAGATTTCATAGAAACAGTTTGTAAACGTGTCAGTCTTCTACCTGAATGTAAATATCAAAATGATGTTGATGATAACATCTTTATTTCAGCAGCACTAAACTAGCTTTTTATTAGCTGCTCATAAAATACAGAAAAGTAAATGAATGCTGATTTTTTGTTTGAATTTGGCAGATTTAAGACAGAAAAAGATCAACCAAAGGTAGCCTCCCATCCATCTTTTTCCGCTTAATCCTTCTCGGGTCACGGGCGGCTGGAGCCTATCCCAGCATCGTTGGGCGAGAGGCAGGGTCCACCCTGGACAGATCGCCAGTCCATTGCAGGGCCAACACAGAGAGACAGACAACCATTCACTCTCACATTCATACCTAAGGACAATTTAGAATCCCCAGTTTGATGCCAATTAACCTAACTTGCATGTTTTTGGCATGTGGGTGGAAACTGGAGAAATCCCAGAGTAAACCCATGCAGACACGGGGAGAACATGCAAACTCCACACAGATCACTGTTGGTCCAGGGCTGGGATCGAACCCAGGATCCCCCGGCCAAAGGTGAGTTGCTGTGCTCCTGCAGTGCTAACCACTCCACCACCACGCTGTCCGCACTTCCACAAACTTCAAGTCTAAAATCTCGATGAGATGACTTGTATCCAGATGAATTTTCAGGTCCTTCCTGCATCAACTATTGTCATGATGAGCAATAGTTGCAGCTGTAAATGGAGCCAAAATGATGTCAGACAGCAGACAGTATTCATCACTTTGGGCCTCCACCAGTCACAGATGAGTGTCGGTGTTGTGAGCAGAGCCTGACATGAACTTGATTGATCACTTGATTGATGTCAAAACCTGGTTGGAGTCAGGAAGAGTCTAAAAACTCTGTTCAGCTGCTCCGATGGAAGATGTGTTTAAAATGTCATTTCATTATATACAGGACAGACATGAAGAAGGTGGAGTCCATCAGTAGTGTGTGGTTGGATTGATGCAGCTGAGATCAGATCATCACTGAAAGTTTCCTTCTCATTGTTCCAGGATTGGTCCTTCACAGAGGAGAGATGAAGCAGTCAGGTTGTTTGTAGATCTGATCAGTGCAGCAGCAGAGAGAGAAGAGCAGACAGGAGAGAAGATCCTGGAGCTGTTATCATCAGTCTGCAGATATGAGACATTCCCTTATGGTGATGAATACTGGGATGATTATTATCCTCATCAGTCTGACTTCCTCCTGGATCTGTTCTCCCATGTGAAGGACTATGAGACTAAAACAGGTCTGAGTCTCCTTCCATCATTGCAGTCAGTTTTCCAGTCAGCTCCTTCAGTCTGGTCCATAAACCTCTCAGAGAGAAAGTCCTCCATCCTCCTGGAAGTGCTGAAACTCCACCCAGAGAAGAAACCAGTGGAGCTGAAATTCTGCTCCCCTGAAGAGAGTGAAGTGAGGAGTTTCCTTCAGTGTCTGCCTTATATCTCACAGCTCAGGTAAATTAAATCAAGGCTCAGTCACTTTAATGTGGAAAATTGGCTTTTTTTTTTAATTTTCCATAATGCACTTTTTGTAATGATGTCATTTCTTCTCTCAGCTGTGCTCCAGAGTTCTTCCAGAATGTGTCTTCATCCATCTTTGTGAGGTCCAGAGATGAGGTCCAGCAGCTGGAGTCTCTGCTGCAGCTCCTGGGGTTCCAGCTGCTGTTAACAGGAGAGTTGAGCAGGAGAACCTGCTCCTCTGTGGGGAGAGTTCTCAGACTGTGTGGCTCTAAAGTGGATCTGACCCTCAGACCCAGCAGGATATCTGTCAGGGGAGCCGTCCTCCTCTTCAGACACACAGCACAACTCCACAGTCTGAGGATCCACAGTCTGAGGTCCGAATCGTTGAGTGACTCCTTGATATAACTGTCCATGGCCTCCCGCTCTGGCGCTGACAGACTGTAGAGGCGTCCGGATGGCAAGGGGGCCCCAGGGCAGATGTTGATGGTGCAGTCGTAGGGCCGGTGAGGAGGAAGAGACATCGCCCTGGACTTACTGAACACGAGGCCCAGGTCATGGAACTCTGGGGGCACCAGGGTGAGGTCCAGAGCCGCGGCGTCCGAGGCCGGAGGAGGGGAGGACGGGGCGCATGCTGCGGACTGGAGGCAGGTGCCCATGCAAAAGGAGCTCCAAGCGGCAATTCTTCCTGTCTGCCAATCCAGTACTGGGTTGTGCAGGCGCAACCAGGGGTAGCCTAAGATGACAGGTGACACAGAAGAGGAAAGGACATACAGGGTAAGATCCTCCCAGTGGTTACCTGAGATAATTATGGGGATCGGCTGGGTGCGATGAGTCACTTGTCCAAGGGGCGCACGGGAGAGGGTGACCAGACTGAGAGGAGCGGCCAGAGGGTGGCAGGGTATGCCCAATTGGGTTGCCAGGCTCTTAGAAATGAAACTTTGCTCTGCTCCTGAGTCCACCAGTGTGTGTGTGAGGTGCCCTGTGGAATTATGACAGAATCGTATGGGCAGCGACAAACTTGTGAGGGGATTCGACCGGTTAGAGTCCGCGAGGCCCCCTACAGTGACTCGCGGACCCCCCCCCCCCCGTTTGGCTTTTCCGGACAATGCTCCACGGTATGCTGATCACCCCCGCAATACATGCAGAGGCCCAGCTCCCAACGGCGCTGTTTCTCCGCTAGGGGGAGCCTTGACCGACCTACTACCATTGCCTCCGACTCCTCGGAGGACTCCGGAGCGGGTAACACCAGGGGGCGAGCCTGAGGCGTGCAGACGGAACCTCCACGCGAGCGGCCAACTAACTTCCGCTCGGCAGACCGTTCACGCAACCTGATTGTCAGTTAGCTCCGACAGCCTTCCCGGAAGGTCTCGGCTGGCCAGCTCATCCCTCAGATCAGAGTTGAGGCTGCAGAGGAAGATGCTACAGAGTGACGCCCGCCTCACCCCAGCCTACCTCCTCCGCTGCAACCCGGAAGTCGATAGCGTAATCCGCCACCGACCGGCTTCCCTGTTGGAGACCAAGGAGACGGTCAGCGAGGATGCTATCACGCCGGGAATGATCAAATACCTCGAGGAAGCTCTGCACGAACTGGTCGTAGGAGAGGTTTGCGTAACTGGGCTTCGCCATGACGGCGTAAGCCCAAGTTAGCGCTCGCCCCTCCAGGAGATTAGCTATATAACCAATTCGGCTGTGGCCCGAGGGAAAATCCCCGGGAACGCGCAGAAACACCGACTCACACTGCATGATGAACCCCCGAGCTCCGCCGGGCTTACCGCTGAAGCGGGCGGGGGTTGGAATTGGCGTGAGTTGGGTTGGCGTTCCCGCAGCAGACTGGCCAGCCACGGAAGCGGCTGGAGCTGCCCCTCCCTGACGAGCAGGGGGAAATACCTGCTGGGGGTCCACACGGTCTAACCGGTGAGTAATGTTCATTAATTAAGTTAAGATCACCTGCTGTTGGTGAGCTATTAAATCCACCCGAGCCTCGAGGGTGGAAAGACGGCGTGCGTGCCTGCTGTCTGCTGAGCCGTTCTGCTGGAGCCATACTGACATAATGTCCGGCTCAGGAAACACGCACGCAGGCTCAGGGAAGGTTTAATAGCTTTATTCAACAAGCAGGTATGTATGGATGGATGGATGTGTGAGGTATGTGTATGTGATGCGGGTGAACGCCGATGCACAGGAAACAGAGCAGTATGCCGTACAGCCAGGCAACCCTATGGAGAGAGCAGAAGACAAGGGTAAAGGGTACCACACCTAGACAGGCATAATGAGCGGAGTGCTGCTTACTTGTAGGTGACGGGTGGCTGGCGTTGGCCAAGGGAGAAGCCCAGGAGACAGCGTCCTGCTGAGCCAGTGACGACGATGAGGGAAGAAATGGCGATGACGGGGTTATCCGCCGCCAAGGAATCCACCTGTGCATAGGGGAGAAGACTTGCAAAGAGGTAAGGGCAATGATGCTTATGTGGAAGCGTAGTTCAGCTGACGTGGAGAGACAATCCAGCTGGGAGAGAGTGCCGATGCGAGCAGACGGCTCCAGACCGCTGCACAGGGCTGCGTGGGCTAAATAGCCCGTGGCTGACGAGGCACAGGTGTGCGCGCAGCTGAGGCAGATGATGAGCGGTGAGTTGTGACAGAAGCCCTCTTTAAAGCTACTGAGGTCTGTTTTCAGGTCTGACCTTGTAGCTTTTAGCTCATCGTGAATGGTGCAGATGCTAGCTTCTAGGCTTTCACTGGCCTCCATGTCCTCGCTGTGGTCTTTGGTGTCTTTTTCTGGCGTTTGTTTTCCATCTTTTCTGAGTTTCATTGGTGTTTTGCCTCTTTACTTTCAGCATTTTCCCCCCTCCATGTTAGAGATAGTTTCTAAATTAACTGTGCAGTATTTATTTTATCAGCCGGTCTGGGAGCTCTCACTCTCCATATCCACTCAGTCCGCCATTGCACCCGGAAGCTGAAATCAAGGCAACTGTGTTCACAAAACAAGTTATATTTAATATAGTGGAATGACACAGGGAGTACGTATTGAACACATGAAGAAAAAGAGGTGTAAAAAAGGCATAGAAAGCCAAGAAGCCAGCTGAAACCCATCAGAATTTAGGAAGTGATCCCATCCCCCATCAGTGCAAATTAATTTCAGCTGGTTAAATCCTGACTGATAGCCTTTAAAAGGGTCTGTGAATATTAGATTGTCACACCACAAAGAACTCATGATGGGTAGAAGCAAAGCGCTCTCTCTAGACCTTCACAACCTTATTGTTGCAAAACATAATGATGGCATTGGTTACAGGCACATTTCTAAACTGGTGAATGTTCCAGTGAGCACTATTAGAGCCATCATTCGGAAGTGGAAAGAACATCATTTTATAATAACCAGCGATGACCAGGAGCACCTCACAAGATTTCTGACTGAGGAGTAAAAAGAATTATCAGGAGAGTTATCCAAGAGCCAAAGACCACTCGTGGAGAGCTCCAGAAAGACCTGGAGTTAGGAGGTACTGCTGTTTCAAAGAAAACAATAAGTAATTTACTCAACCGACATGGGCTCTATGACTGCTCACCTCGCAAGACTACATTGCTGAAGAAAGAGCATGTTAAAGCTTGTTTAAAGTTTGCTGTACAACATTTGGGCAAGCCAGTAAAATACTGAAAGAATACAGTCTGGTCAGATAAGACCAAAATTGAACTTTTTGGATGCCACAACACACAGCATGTTTGGAGGAGAAATGGTAGTGCACATCAGCTCAAAAACACCATACAAACAGTGAAGTTTAGAGGTGGGAGCATGATGGTGTGGGGGTGTTTTTCAGCACATGGTACAGGCAGACTTCATATAATTGAAAGAAAGATGAAAGGACAAATGTACAGAGACATCCTTGATAAGAACCTGTTGCCATCTGCCAAGGTGCTGAAGATGAAACGAAGGTGGACATTTCAGCAAAACAATGATCCCAAACACACAGCCAAGGAAGCTCTCAACTGGCTCCATAGAAGGAAATTAAAGTTGCAAGAATGGCCCAGTTAGTCACCTGACCTGAATCCAATTAAAAATTTATGGAACAAACTGAAGATCAGAGTTCACAGAAGACACCCACAGAACCTTCAAGATTTGAAGACAGTTTGTGTGGAAGAATGGGCTAAAATCACTCCTGAGCAATGCCTTCACCTAGTTTCTCCATACAGGAGGCGTCTGGAAGCTGTTATTACCAACAAAGGCTTTTCTACTATTAATGAATGAATGAATGAATGAATGAATTTCACCAAGCATGTTCAATACTTATTCCCTGTGTCATTTCACTTTATTAAATATAACTTGTTTTGTGAACACAGTTGCCTTGATTTCTTTGTATGTATGGATTACTTGGGTTGTTACTGATCTGAGGTGAGTGGCTCCATCAGAAATATGTTTAATGAGAGAAGTATTGGTGTGTTCAATACGTATTTACCTCGCTGTATTAAAACTACATTAATTAGTTTGTGTTTGTGAAATATGCAGACTGAGTGGAGAGAACTTCCACCAGCTCCTCATCCTCCTCCATGAAATCCAGGACCAGGTCTTGGTGTGGTCCTTCTTCAGTAAGGTTGGTGGAGACCTGACCTCATGCCATCTGAACTGGGAGCTTCTCCACTTTCTGCTGCAGCATTCGTCGGGTCAGACCATCACCGTGGACCTGAGGAAGAACCTGTTCTTACAGGACAGAGTCTCACATCTGCTTCCATTTCTGAATAAGATTGTATTTCAAAGGTGATCAAGTTCGTAAAAGCTGTGGCTGATCTTTCCTCAGCAGTTTCTGGATGATCTAAACTGTCTTTGTAAATAAACTGGATGTTTTCAGAGCCAGTCCCAGCTTTGTGAGAACTTCCATCAGAGAGCTCTACAGAACTCATTCCAGTCTCCTCGTAGCCAGTTTACTGAGGTCATTTGATCATGTGGTCAACCTGAACTGCAGACAGCTGGACTCAGAGGACTGTGCTGCTCTGATCTTCATCCTCACACATGGTGACGGAGTTAAACTGCACCTCACGTGGACCTCCATACCAACGGAGGGAATAGAGTCCATCGTCTTTAATCTGGGCAAAGTTTCTCAGCTCAGGTCGGATGTTAGAGCTCATTTTTCAGTGAACTCCAAAATTTCATAATTTTTGTATTAATTATTGTGTTTTCTCTCCAGGGTTGACAGGAATCAGCTGCTGAGGTTCCTCCACTGCTGCGCTGTCTGTGACGACCAGCAGGAGGCAGCATCGGGCCTGCTGAGGTCCCTGCACCACAGGTTGGATCTGTCCTGTTCCTCCTGTATGGAGCTACCAGAGGAGGACCAGACGGAGCCTCTGAGTCTGACCGCTGACGACGCCAGGGCCGTCTCCACTGTTCTGAGATACAGCAGCCCGGACACGGAGCTGGACCTGAGAGACTGTGAGGTGGAGGACGCCGTTCTGGACCTGCTGTATCCTGTCCTACACAGAGTCCGCCTCAGGTGGGAAATGCCTCTGATTTACCGTTCTGTCTCATGTGGACACAACATGGAGGAGACACGTCTTCTCCAAGTCCCAATCAGCCACAGAGACGAGTCCAACTAAAGACAGATCAGATCTCATAGACAGCTGTATGTTCATGAATAAATCAAGATGATTCAGCCTAAAGGAACAAAGCAAAACACAACAAGTCAGTCAGAGACGGCAGACTTGTCCTCCACCGTGCTGGACTCTCATCATGAATTCCAGCTTCACTGCAGTCACATATAGTGGAGACCAGGGTCCACATGTGTTTTTTCCAGAGGTGTGGAGCAGTGCCAACATGCTGCATGGGTGGAGATTTCATTTGCCTGCTGGGAGGGAAATAAACAGAACATTTTCTCCAGAGGAAACATGGAGGGGACACTACAAGTATTATTGTAGTCAGTCAGCCAGTCACAAAGTTATGAGAAAGAAAATTAGAAATTTACAAGAAATGCTGCAAATTTACAAGAAAAAAAACGCACCAATTTATTAGAAAAATATTACAAATTAACAAGAAAAATTTAGATTTAAGATACAATAAAAACAGATTTATGAGGGAAAAGTGTTAAATTTACAAGAAAAAAGTTGCAAATTTACAAAAAAGTGACAAATTTTTAAGAAAAAAGTTGCCACTTTAAGATGCAAAAGGTCAATTTACAAGAAAAAAGTTTTACATTTGCACATAAATGTAGTAAATTAATAAGCAAAAGTACCAAATTTCTGAGAGATCTTTTTCTCTCTGCTCTGCTCCTCCTGTTCAGAGTCACTAAAACCATCCTGGTCCAGCTGCTGTCTCTGCTTCCTGTGGACGGCGAGGGGGAGACGGCGAGGCGGGCGGCGTCCCTGTGCGGAGCCCTGGGCGGAGAGCTGGACCTCAGTCACGCCGCTCTGGATCAGAGGGCCTGGGAGGCTTTGGGGCAGATGCTGGACTACAGTGAAGGTGTGACAGAGCTGGACCTCAGTCACTGTCAGCTCACTGACCGGCTGCTGCTCCGTCTCAGCGCACATCTGCACAAAGTCCACAAAGTCCTGGAGTGAGTCCTTCAGCACCGGTCACCTTCAAGAACAAACAGTTGCGTTCATCCCCAAATCCCCCAAAGTAGCAGTGCTGTTCTAACCTCTGTGTGTGTGTGTGTGTGTGTGTGTGTGTGTGTGTGTGTGTGTGTGTGTGTGTGTGTGTGTGTGTTCCAGTCTGAGTCACAATCTCATCTCTGATTCCTCCACTGCTGTCTTACTCCAGCTGCTCTCCATCAACCCCTCCATGGACACCGTACGGTGAGTGGACGTTAGTGACCACAGCAGAGCTTCACATCTCCACCCAGGGCTGATTCTAGATCTTTGGAGGCTCTATGCAAGATTGGGTTTGATTTTACAAGAAAAAACACAAATTCATGAGAGAAAAAATGGAAATTTACGAAAAAAAAACAAACATTTTGGAGCAAGCTTAAGAGAGAAAAGTTCAAGGTCATTTTAATTCTCCCCTCCAAAAAGTGTTGAGGGTGAACGTGTCATCTGGCGGCCCCGTAGTGGCTGAGCGGGCCTCTAACATCTGCATACAAAAGGTCAAAGGTCAAAGTTAACAAACCATTTGCACTATTACTATAAAATGAGCAAAGCTAGAGTCACCAAAGCTGGTCCACATGTTCACGCCGTGACTCTGACCTCTAACTATGGGTTTGGGGTCAAAAGGTTAAAGGTCAAGATTGGTATTCCCTGTGCCTTATTACTATAGGACAAGAAAAGGTCTCTCAGGTCTCCAAACTTGGTCCACAGATTCAGCTTGGGATCCTGACCTTCAACTATGGGTTGTATACAAGTGTTTTGTTGTATATTCATGGATGATGGTTGTCATAATTTGATTCTGCCCCAGTAATCATGTGGAGAAGGTGAGACCTGCTCTCCTTCAGTGACGTATTGGGATCTCCAAAGAAAATGGAGGTGGGGATGTTGCTTCACCTCAGAGTGCTCTTGCTTTTCAAGTGAGCAGAGACTGTCATGGATCATATCAGCACCAGCTTTCCTGACACACCCAGCAGTGATGAGACCATCTCTGAGTGCCTCCACTGGCTTTATACAGCCACCGGTGTTCACCAGCCGCTGTTGAACTAAACAACTTGTCTGCCACATTTTTTATGGCAGCGGAGCCCCATTGTTTCAACTGTTCAATAGCAAATTATCCTAAACTTAATGAACAGACACAAGTAGCCGCAGCCAGCGGGAGGCAGAGTGTGGTCAAAAAAAAATTCTGCCAACTTTGTTAGTTTAAAATTTATTTAAAATGTTGGCACATTAATATAAACTGGTTCTCCCATCTGACCTGAACAATTAGCTCTACCACAGTTCTACCACAGTCAGAGACACCGGGTTTCCCTGCATAATAAAACACCAAATATAAGTCTGAGACCCACAATTGCTATCCCCGGGTTCATCCATGTACTTACCCTTGGTGAAATGATCACTGCAGAGCCAAACTGTGCTGGAAGCCACTCATCACTTGTCTCTCCAAACTACAGTGGCTATAAAAAGTCTACACACCCCTGTTCAAATTCTGGGTTTTTGTGATGTAAAAAATGAGACCAAGATAAATCATTTCAAACCTTTTTCCACCAGTAATGTGACCTATAACCTGTAAAAGGGTTATAGGTCACAAGATAACCTTTGTACAGGTGATAAGATGGTGAGATATAAAAAAAAACAATATCCCACCATCTTCTGGCTCTATGACCAGAATTGACCATCCCCCTCAAACATGGCCTTCCTTCAACATGGTGTCAAAGGAGGACGTCTCAGCACTTTTAGCTAAAATGAGACCCTTCTCAAACTCAGTAGACATCCTCCCCCCGAAGCTTGTTGTGAATGCGTTTGATACAATTGGACCATGGGTCACCAAAATTTTTAACTTGTCACTCTCAACTGGTCAGTTCCCCAGCTCTTTCAAACATGCCATAATTGAGCCAAAATTGAAGAAAACTAACTTGGACCCCACTGATCTCAAAAACTATAGGCCCATATCAAAGCTTCCTTTCCTAGCCAAACTCCTTGAGAAAGTGGTGTCCAAACAGCTCACTGCCTTTCTGGAGACAAGTTTAATCTATGACATGTTTCAGTCTGGGTTCAGACAACGCCACTCGACTGAAACTGCCTTAGTAAGAGTGGCTAGTGATATTACGATGTCGGCTGATACCAGGAAATCTACGGTCCTGGTCCTGCTGGATCTTTCCTCGGCCTTTGACACGGTGGACCACACCATTATGACAAACAGACTGAGGGACCTGGTGGGAATGACAGGTCCTGTTCTGAAGTAGTTCTCCTCCTACTTGACTGGTAGAAGCTTCAGTGTATCTTCTAATAACATCCGGTCCAACTCAGCCGATTTGCAGTATGGTGTGCCCCAAGGTTCTGTCCTGGGGCCACTACTGTTCCTACTGTACATTCTCCCCCTTGGCCGCATCATACAGCGGTATAATAACATCTCCTATCCTCTCTTTGCAGATGACATCCAGATATACTGCTCGTTCAACAAGTCTGAGCTCCACATACTCAGCTCTTTAACAAACTGCCTGTCCCACATAAAGCAGTGGCTTAATGACAACAGCCTCCAGCTAAACTTTGGCAAAGCGGAGACTTTGATCATTGCCCCAGACAGCGACATCCATCCATCCATCCATCCATCCATCTTCTACCGCTTTTCCGGAGGTCCGGGTCGCGGAGGCAGCAGTTCAAGCAGAGAAGCCCAGACTTCCCTTTCCCCAGCCACCTGCTCCAGCTCTTCAGAGGGGATACCAAGGCGTTCCCAGACCAGCTGGGAGACATAGTCTCTCCACCAAGCCCTGGATCTGCCCCGGGGTCTCCTCCCAGTGGGACGTGCCTGAAACACCTCAAGTGGGAGGCGTCCAGGAGGCATCCTAATCAGATGCCCGTACCACCTCAACTGACTCCTTTCAATGTGGAGGAGCAGCGGTTCTACTCTGAGCCTCTCCCGGATGACTGAGCTCCTCACCCTATCTCTGAGGATGAGTCCAGCAATCCTACGGAGAAAGCTCATTTCAGCCGCTTGTATCTGCGATCTCGTTCTTTCGGTCATTACCCAAAGCTCGTGACCATAGGTGAGAGTAGGAACGTAGATTGACTGGTAAATCGACAGCTTTGCCTTAGAACTAAGCTCCCTCTTCACCACAACAGACCGGTACAACGTCCGCATCACTGCAGATGCTGCTCCAATCCGTCTGTCGATCTCTCGCTCCATTCTCCCCTCACTCGTGAACAAGACCCCAAGATACTTAAACTCCTCCTCTTGGGGCAGGAGCCTGTCCCCAACCTGGAGAGGACAATCCACCTTTTTCCGGCTGAGGACCATGGACTCGGACTTGGAGGTGCTGATTCTCATCCCAGCCGCTTCACACTCAGCGGCAAACCGTCCCAGCAAGAGCTGTAGGTCATTGCTGGATGAAGCCAACAGGACAACATCATCTGCAAACAACAGAGATGAGATCCTGTGGTCACCAAGCATGACACCCTCCATTCCCTGGCTGCGCCTAGAAATCCTGTCCATAAAAATTATGAACAGGATCGGTGACAAAGGGCAGCCCTGGCGGAGTCCAACTCTCACTGGGAATGAGTCCGACCGAGTGTTGGCAGTACGAACCAAACTCTCACAACGGTCGTACAGATACCGGATAGCTCGTAACAACAAGCCCGATACCCCATACTCCCGAAGCATCCCCCACAAAAATCCACGAGGGACGCGGTCAAATGCCTTCTCCAAGTCCACAAAACACATGTAAACTGGTTGGGCAAACTCCCACGAACCCTCGAGAATTCTCGAGAGGGTAAAGAGCTGGTCCGATGTGCCACGGCCAGGACGAAAACCACATTGCTCCTCCTGAATCCGAGGTTCGACCAACGGCCGGACTCTCCTCTCCAGTACCTTGGCATAGACCTTCCCAGGGAGGCTGAGGAGTGTGTTCCCTCTAAAGTTGGAGCACATCCTCCGGTCCCCTTTTTTAAAGAGAGGAACCACCACCCCGGTTTGCCATGCCAAAGGCACTGCCCCCGACCTCCACGCAATGTTGCAGAGGCGTGTCAACCATGACAACCCAACAACATCTAGGGCCTTGAGGTACTCAGGGCGAATCTCGTCCACCCCCGGGGCCCGGCCACCAAGGAGATTTTTAACCACCTTGGCGACCTCAGCCCCTGTGATAGGCGAGTCATCCCCCTCGTCCCCAAACCCTGCTTCCACTGTGGAAGGCGTATCAGTGGGATTGAGGAGATCCTCAAAGTATTCCTTCCACCGCCCGACGATGTCCCCAGTCGAAGTCAACAGTGTCCCATCCGCACCATACACAGTGTGGACGGGGAGCTGCTTTCCCCTCCTGAGCCGCCGGACAGTTTGCCAGAATCTCTTTGAGGCCGACCGAAAGTCTTGTTCCATGGCCTCACCGAACTCCTCCCATACCCGGGTTTTTGCTTCAGCAACCACCCGAACTGCATTCCGCTTGGCCTGCCGATACACCTCAGCTGCTTCGGGAGTCCCACAAGCCAACCAAGCTTGATAGGACTCCTTCTTCAGCTTAATGGCCCCCCTCACCACTGGTGTCCACCACTTGGTTCGGGGGTTGCCACCACGAGATGCACCGACCACCTTGCGGCCGCAGCTCTGGGCCGCCGCTTCAACAACAGAGGTGGAGAACATGGCCCATTCAGACTCCATGTCTCCAGACTCCCTCGGAATGTGGTTGAAGTTCTTCCGGAGGTGGGAGTTGAAGACTTCCTGGACAGGGGCCTCAGCCAGACGCTCCCAGCACACCCTCACTATACGTTTGGGTCTACCAGGTCTGAATGGCTTCCTCCCCTGCCATCGGCTCCAACTCACCACCAGGGGGTGATCAGTTGACAGCTCTGCACCTCTCTTTACTCGGGTGTCCAAGACATACGGTCGCAGGTCTGATGATACGATAACAAAATCGATCATCGACCTGCGACCTAGGGTGTCCTGGTGCCAGGTGCACATATGGACACCCTTATGCTTGAACATGGTGTTCGTTATGGACAGACTGTGGTTAGCACAGAAGTCCAATAACTGAACACCACTCGGGTTCAGATCGGGCAGGCCGTTCCTCCCAATCACCCCCCTCCAGGTTTCACTGTCATTGCCCACGTGCGCATTGAAGTCCCCCAGTAGGACAATGGAGTCTCCAAGAGGAGCACCCTCCAGCACCCCAGTCACAGACTCCAAAAAGGGTGGGTACTCTGAAACATCATTTGGTGCATAGGCACAAATGATGGTCAAGACCCGTTTCCCAACCCGAAGGCGCAGGGAAGCAACCCTTTCGTCCACCGGGGAAAACTCCAATATAGAGGCAGCAAGGTGGGGCGATACAAGAATACCCACCCCTGCTCGTCGCCTCTCGCCTGGGGCAACTCCAGAAAAGGCCAAGCTCCAGCCCCTCTCCAGGAGACTGGTTCCGGAACCGGAGCTGTGTGTTGAAGTGAGGCCGACTATATCTAGCCGGTATCTCTCAACCTCGTACACCAGCTCAGGCTCCTTCCCCACCAGAGAGGTGACATTCCACATACCAAAAGCCAGTTTAGAAAGCTTGGGATCAGTCTGCCAAGGTCTCCGCCTTTGACCGCCACCTGATCCACATAGCACCGGACCCCCATGATCCCTCCTGCAGGTGGTGAGCCCACTGGAGGGCGGACCCATGTAACTCCTTCGGGCTGAGCCCGGCCGGGTCCCATGGGTGGAAACCCGGCCACCAGACGCTAGCCTTCGAGCCCCTCCCCCAGGCCTGGCTCCAGGGTGGGGCCCCGGTAACCCCATACCGGGCGGGGTACACTGAATCCTTGATATACAATTCATGGGAGTCTGTTGGATCGTTCTTAGTCTGGCCCTTCACCCAGGACCAGTTTGTCTTGGGAGACCCTATCAGAGGCAAATTGCCCCGGACAACATAGCTCCTGGAATCACTGGGGCACGCAAACCCCCCCACCACGATAAGGTGACGATCCTTGAGGGGGCAGACAGCGACATATCAGGCATAAAATAATACCTTGGTGACTTGGGCAGTACAGTTAAAACAAAGCTGAGAAACTTGGGTGTCATCTTTGATAAGGCCATGTCATAGGAACATCTCACCAAACAACTGATAAAAAACTGCCACATCCAACTGCCAAATATCTCCAAGCTCAGGACCATGGTTTCACACAAAGAGCTGGAGATGATCATTCACACATTTGTCTCCTCACGTCTGGATTACTGTAACAGCTTTTTTACCTGTTTGAACAAGAAGGAACTGGCCCGTCTGCAGTTTGTTCAAAACTCTGCTGTGAGGCTCTTGACACATGCAAACAGGAGAGACCACATTACACCCGTCCTCAGATCACTCCATTGGCTCCCTGTTCTGTATCGTGTCCAGATTTTGGTGCTCACTTTCCGAGCAATTCACGGTCAGGCCCCCGCATATATGGCTGCTCTGATTCAGCCCTACAGCTTGACCTGAGATTGCGCCTGAGATCCTCAGGACAGCACCTGCTCATGGTTCCCCGCACCCACTTTACTACCAGAGGTGACAGGTCTTTTAAAGCAGTAGCACCACGCCTGTGGAATGACCTCCCGCTGCACCTTCGAGCCATGGACAGTGTTGTGAGGTTTAAAACCTACCTGAAAACATTCTTGTTTAAACAGGCATTTTAATCCAAGACTGATTGAAGGCTGTTACCACCTGACTGCATAGAGTGTATTTATTGTATCTTAGTTTTACTTTAATTGTATTTTAACTGTATCTTAACTGTGTTACTGTTTCAATTGTATTTTATTGCATTTTAATTGTATTTTAGTTGTATTTTAACTGTTTTGATTGTGTTACACTGTAAAGCACTTTGTGACTTTTTATGTCTGTGAAAAGTGCTATATAAATAAAGCTTACTTACTTACTTACTTACAACCCAATTGAAAAACAAGCCAAAATCTTTTAAGGGGAAAATAAAAAATAAAAAACTTACAATAACCTCTTTGCATAAATATGCACACCCTCAAACTAATGCTTTGTTGCAGCTCCATCCATCCATCCATCCATCTTCTACCACTTTCCTGGAGGTCCGGGTCGCAGAGGCAGCAGCTCAAGCAGAGAGGAGCAGACTTCCCTCTCCCCAGCCACCTGCTCCAGCTCTTCACAGAGAATACCAAGGCATTCCCTGACCAACTGGGAGACGTAGTCTCTCCAGTGAGTCCTGGGTCTGCCCCGGGGTCTCCTCCCAGTTTGACGTGCCCGAAACACCTCAGGTGGGAGGAGTCCAGGAGGCATCCTGATCAGAAACCCAAACCACCTCAACTGGCTCCTTTCAATGTGGAGGAGCAGCAGTTCTACTCTGAGCTTCTTCAGAAGATAAGGCTTCCGTCTAGCCACCCTAGACAGTAGATTGTTGTCACATGTACTAAAAAGCCAGTACTTGCCAGAAATTCCTGCAGCTCCTTCAATGTTGCTGTCGGTCTCTTGGTAGACCAGTTTTCTTCTCGTCTTTTCATCAATTTTGGAGGGACGTCCAGTTCTTGCTAATCTCACTGTTGTGCCACATTTTCTGCAGTTGATGATGACTGTCTTCACTGTGTTCCATTGTGTATTTAATGTCATGGTCCGTGCGCTGACTTTGTCCGCGCTCGAGTTGTCCGGTGGTTTCCCGTTCTCTTCTCTGGCGTACCATATGGCCGTCAGGGCTTTTATTCTGACAGCGTCACGACGGGGCTTCCGGCTGTCAAAGCCGGGTCACGTGACAGCTGTTCTGTCATGCACTGGCCCTCGCGAGCCAGCTAGAGACGCACAGAGTCACCAGTGAGTTTTCAGTGAGTTTATTTACGGTGAAAAGTGAACAACACAAGATGCAGGGGCAATGACACATAAGTCTTCACACTTCTGGAGGCGTAAGGCTAGACAGCTCACTACGAGTCCATAGGAGGAGACAGTCATACACAGGCAAAGGTTGATTAAATAATTAGCTACACAGGCTGCTGAAGCAAAGACACACAAAGGTCCACTCTCACCGGGAGGAGCAAGGCTAACAGCTAACTTACTGGTGCCGGAGAGGCGACGGTCAACCACAAGCATGCGAGGTAGATAATGATCCAAGTCGTCCGTAGCTTAGATGTATAGCGACTGACACTGCTGCGTCATACCGTCGCCAGTGCTGGGCTTATATGGCGAAACGCTAACGACGGTAATGACGCTCAGCTGGCCGACCGTTGACAGGCGGAAACCCCACCGAGCACCTTCACAATAAGAGCCCGGTGAGGCCAGAATACAGCCCGCAGCTGTCAAGGCCGGCAGCGAGACATAACTTTAACCCGAGCGCGATCAGAACCGGCGCTCGGGTCATAACAGTACCCTCCCTCCACGGGCGGACTCTGAACGCCCCAAGGAACCACCCCGCCCCCCCAGGGTGGGAGGTGGGAGGACAGGTGCAGAGGGAGAGAAACCAACCCCTGAACAAGACCATGACCAGACAAAAAACCATACGAAACCAAAAAAAAATACATGAAAATACCTGGAAACAAAGAACAAAATCCTCATACAATAGCCCCTCAAGAAAGGAGGGGAGAACAAAACAAAGACAAGACTTGACCAAACTAAGGATACAAAACACAAAAGGCAATATAGATTGCTTTACCTGAGTTATGGCTTACAAAACATGAACAAAACAAAAAATACACACCAACACACAGGGAGCAATCTAAAATTGCTTAGCTTAGGCTATGACTATGACTATGGTTTACCAAAAGAACAAGAACAAGAGGCAATCAAAAATTGCTCAGAACTAGACAGTGACTAAGGCTTACAAGAAAACAAGAGGCAATCTAAAAATTGCTCAGACTTGACTAAGACTATGACTTTGAGAAACAACAAAAATCTCAAGACGTACTTCACATGACCAGGCCCCATATGGGCCCACAGATAGTCCCACAGTACATGATAATCAGGTGGCCTGCCCCAGTCCCATGCCCCCAGAAACAAGTCCTCTGGTGGCCAAACCAGGTCACCCCGTAACACACACAGTTTATTGGGTGGCCAACCCAAGACGCCGAACGCTCCAAGCAGTTCCTCAGGTGGCCGACCCGCATCCCACAACCACCAGGACGGTGGAGGGATTGCATGCAGCCGCTCACCTGAACATGACAAAACAGGGGAGCGCCAGACTGTCAAACAAGAACCTCTCACGGCCCCCAGCTGGTGGCTCCTGAGAGGGGGACAACCAAAAACTTGGACCCCCTCGAATCCTGATTGGGTCACAGCCGCACCTGCGCTGAACCCCCACTGGACCTTGTCGGACCCCGATTGGGTCACAGTCACACCTGAGTCGGACCCCGATTGGGTAATCGCTGCACCCACGTTGGACCCCGACTGGGTCACCTCAGCCCATGCGTCGGACCCCGACTGGGTCAGGACGGGCCCCGATTGGGTCACCGCTGCACCCACGTTGGACCCCGACTGGGTCACCTCAGCCCATGTGTCGGACCCCGACTGGGTCAGGACGGGCCCCGATTGGGTCACCGCTGCACCCACGTTGGACCCCGACTGGGTCACCTCAGCCCATGTGTCGGACCCCGACTGGGTCAGGACGGGCCCCGATTGGGTCACCGCTGCACCCACGTTGGACCCCGACTGGGTCACCTTGGCCCACACGCCGGACCCCGAGTGGGTCACCTCGGCCCACACGCCGGACCCTGACTGGGTCAGGACTGCTCCGGCGACGACCTCCATCTCCAAACCTGGAACCCCCAGTCCCGTGACCTTGACTGGCTCCGGACCGGTAACGCTGTTGAGGTGCTCAGAAAACAAGAGAGGACCGGGATCAGTTCCACCGGCAGCGCCAGAGCCCAGCGAGACGAGCTCGGGTGCAGTGGACGGCTGCCCCTCACTCGCCTCCCCATGAGGCAGGCAAAAATGCTCTAACACACCATACAGGAAAACAAGAAAGAGCACTTGCCTGCACTCGGGCTCTGGAGCCGTCCAGGACTTCGCCGATCCAGGTTCAAGGAGAAGCTCGTCGTCGGGCTCCCACTCGGCTGCGTCGGGTTCCACAGCCGGCTTGATGGTCTCTGCAGCTGGATCCTCACACGCAGGCGTCCACGCCAATAACCCGTATGGCGTGGGGGCAGAGGACCCTGGACCTGCTGACTCGGGCTGCATCCCTGAGGAACCCTGGGGACGCTCTCTCGTCGGCTCTGGCTCCTCACTGCAGTCCGTTCTTCTCTGTCCAAAGCGCGGCTGCAGGGCTGGGATATTGCCCAGAGCTGCAGGCCTCCCCCTCGTTCGATGACGTGGGACTGACGCCGAGGACCGCTCCGCAGGAGGAGACACAGAGGCAGCAGGTTTAATAACAATGGCTACAGCTGGGGAAAGAAGCTCAGGGAGCTGCAAACCCCGAGCTTCACCCCCAGGAGTCAGACAAGACAGATCACTATGATCGATAGGTAAGTGAACTTGAACTTGCCTGTCTCCCGGGGGGAGGTTGGTATCAGCTGTAGCAGACATCGCTCCTTCCCTCGCTCGCTGGATGGTAAAAACGGACCCATGGACGGAGCCCACCGGCACAGGACTCAGCTCACTCTCAGCAGCCGGCTGGTTGAGGGGGTCATTCCGGCGGCCCGGAACTGGATCCGGAGCAGGAGCTTGCCGAGGATGCGCCCGGCCGCGGCGCCGACGCCTTCGCCGGCCCCCAGACGGTGCGAACTCCTGGAACGGATCGAGGAAAGGATCAGGATCCATGAGCAAAGAGCAGGAGTGCCTCTTCTCCTGCTTCATGCCGCATTCCTCCTCCATTACCAGGTAAATCTCGCGTTGCGCAGCGATGTCCTCCCTCCTCGCGTCGACTTCCGGGTGGTCAGCGTAGCGGGGAGAGAGATGATAAAGTATATCCTCGGCGGCGTCCAGGTACCAGTGTATGCCGTGGTCATAGTCTAGCAGAGAAGCGGAGATGAGAAGCTCATCCACCACTTCCAGCACATCAGTCAGCTCGTGGCTCGGACTCCACACACGGTTCCTCCGCAACGGCATTCTTCACATACACGGCACCCAGACAGGAAAAAGCAAATGTCCAAAAAACTCAAACTCACTGGTGAATAGCGTCTCGGGTTGGCGTCACCGTAACGCTGTTTTGGCAGCAGTGTACTGTCATGCGCTGGCCCTCGCGAGCCAGCTAGAGACGCACAGAGTCACCAGTGAGTTTTCAGTGAGTTTATTTACGGTGAAAAGTGAACAACACAAGATGCAGGGGCAATGACACATAAGTCTTCACACTTCTGGAGGCGTAAGGCTAGACAGCTCACTACGAGTCCATAGGAGGAGACAGTCATACACAGGCAAAGGTTGATTAAATAATTAGCTACACAGGCTGCTGAAGCAAAGACACACAAAGGTCCACTCTCACCGGGAGGAGCAAGGCTAACAGCTAACTTACTGGTGCCGGAGAGGTGACGGTCAACCACAAGCATGCGAGGTTGATAATGATCCAAGTCGTCCGTAGCTTAGATGTATAGCGACTGACAGTGCTGCGTCATACCGTCGCCAGTGCTGGGCTTATATGGCGAAACGCTAACGACGGTAATGACGCTCAGCTGGCCGACCGTTGACAGGCGGAAACCCCACCGAGCACCTTCACAATAAGAGCCCGGTGAGGCCAGAATACAGCCCGCAGCTGTCAAGGCCGGCAGCGAGACATAACTTTAACCCGAGCGCTTTAACCGGCGCTTTAACTTTAACCGGCGCTCGGGTCCTAACATGTTCAGCATTTCTCCTGAGTACACTCTCCACTGATTGGTATGTCTCAGGTATTTAAGGAAGCAGCGGAGGCTTACTCCTCGCTGCGATCTCGTCAAACGTTCTGTAGAGGAATATAAAATAAAATATTGTCATAAGGTACAGGAATTATTTATTTTATTTAATCGTGGGTGTGAAAGGGGGCGGAGTTAAACCGTCACTTCTGCACCTGCTAAATTAAATAAATAAGCACTCGTAAAAGGGGACACCAGTCACAATGGACAATAATATTAACTTTGCACTGGTGAGAATTTGCAGCGGGTTTTAGAGGTGGTCACAACTGAAATGGAAAAATTAACGCAGTGGTTCAACAAAAATAAATTATCTCTAAATCTAAAAAAAAACAAAGATTATGTTGTTTGGAAATTATAAAATAAATCATGAAATAATGGTAACGATAGATGATATCAGAATAGAAACAGTACAGGAAAATAAGTTTCTGGGCGTGACGCTAGACAATAAAATCTGCTGGAAACCTCACATCAGTCACATCCGGGCCAAGTTGGCAAAATGTATAGGCATACTGGGGAAGACAAGACACATCTTGGACTATAATTCATTGGTCTTACTGTACAATTCACTGTTTCTACCTTATCTTAACTACTGTGTAGAAGTCTGGGGAAACACCTACAAGACCAACCTACAGTCAAAATATGCACATTACAAAAAAGAGCTATAAGGATAATAAACAATGTAGGATATAGAGACGATACCAATTCATTGTTTTTAAAGTCACATGTCATAAAGTTCATCGATTTAGTTAAATTTAAGACAGCACAAGTAATGTACAGGGCAATTAATAATCAACTTCCAACTAATATACAAAAAATATTTAAAAAAAGAGACAATGAACATAATTTGAGAGGAGACTTAAACTTTACAAAACCCAAGATACGAACAACCAAGAAAAGTCTGTGCATATCTGTCTGTGGGGTGGGTTTGTGGAACAGTCTGGAGCCGGAACTGAAACTATGTACAAACAGAAATCAATTCAAAAAGAGGTATTAACACCAGTTGCTGAAAGGATATATGTTAGAAGGGTAGTATTTATATGTACGATTCACTATGTTCACTCTGGGACATTATGGGACACTATGGAATGGTGGGTGGGACAGCACTGTGTATATCTGTGTTGTTTGAGGCTGGTTTTGATGTATGGACATCAATGTATGTTAGGATGGATGGGTGTTAATGTTGATTTGTAAAAAATACAGTAAATTGTTTACTTGGGGTCTTCATCGTCGGCCTCCGTCGGTCTATGATGACCATGGAAGAAAATCCTAAACGTCTACGCTGCTGGAACAGCACCACCTGTGGCTGAACTGGCCGATGCGCGAATGGCAGTCCCTGTCACACAGGTTGCACTTGTGGGTGGTCTCCGTGCTGCTGGGTCTGTGGAAGTTCTTCCTGCGGGTCCTTTTTTCATCTGCTGCAGCAGTCAGTCTCGCTTCACCCGCCTTGAGCTGTCTGGTCAGGGTGCCTCTCCATTTGGAGCGGTCCGTTGCAAGGTCCTCCCAGCGCTCTGTGTTGATCTCCAGGGCCTTCATGTCTCTCTTGCAGACGTCTCTAAAGCGCAGCTGTGGGCGGCCAACGTCTCTCCTGCCAGTCGCCAGTTCTCCGTAGAGTACGTCTTTGGGGATTCTGCCATCCTCCATACAGTGAACGTGGCCTAGCCAGCGGAGCCTGTGCTGCCTGAGTAGAGTGAACATGGAGGGAAGGCCGGCGCGGGACAGAACTTCCGTGTTGGGCACTTTGTCCTGCCAGGATATGTCCAGGATGCGGCGAATGCAGCGCAAGTGGAAGGAGTTCAGTCTCTTTTCCTGCCGGGCGTATGTTGTCCACGTCTCACTCCCATAGAGCAGTGTGCTGATGATGCAGGCGTTGTACACTGCCATCTTCGTCTTGACAGAGAGTTTGGGATTCTCCCACACTTGTGTGGTGAGGCGAGCGAGTGTGAAGGCTGATTTTCCAATCCTCTTGTCAATCTCTGTATCAAGGGAGAGGTTGTTGCTGATCATGGACCCCAGGTACGTGAACTGATTCACGGCCTCCAGCTTGTAGTCGTCGATGGTGATGGTTGGTGGTGCTTCCGTGCCTTGCGCCAAGACGTTAGTCTTCTTCAGGCTGATGGTAAGCCCGAAGTCCTTGCATGCCTGGGAGAAGCGGTCCATCAGGGTCTGAAGCTCCTGCTGTGTGTGGGTTGCGACTGCAGCGTTGTCTGCGAACAGCATGTCTCTGATTAGAGCCTCGCGTACTTTGGTTCTGGCTTTCAGGCGGACGAGGTTGAAAAGCCTGCCGTCAGATCTTGTGTGCAGGTAGATTCCCTCTGTTGCTGTGCTGAAGGCATGCCTCAGGAGCATAGCAAAGAAAATCCCAAAGAGGGTTGGCGCAAGTACACAGCCCTGTTTCACTCCGCTGCATATGTTGAATGGCTCTGAGACGTTGCCGTCATGTTGCACTATCCCCTGCATGTTGGTGTGAAACGATTCGATGAGGCTTTGCAACTTTGGTGGGCATCCTATCTTTGGCAGGATCTTGAAAAGGCCCTCTCTGCTGACCAGATCGAATGCTTTGGTGAGGTCGATGAAGGCGACGTACAGGGGCATATTCTGTTCTCTGCATTTCTCCTGGAGTTGGCGGATGGAGAATATCATGTCTACCGTTGATCGCTCAGCGCGGAAGCCACACTGAGACTCGGGGTAGACATGTTCGGCAAGCTTCTGTAGTCGAACGAGAACAACTCATGCGTAGACTTTGCCAACAGCGCTGAGGAGGGAGATGCCCCTGTAGTTGTTGCAGTCGCTTCTCTCCCCTTTGTTTTTGTAGAGGGTGATGATCTTGGCGTCCCTCATGTCCTGTGGTACGGCACCTTCCTTCCAGCACTGGCAGAGGACGTCATGCAATGGCAGCAGTAGGGCGGTCTTGCAGTGCTTGATCAGGTCAGGGGGTATGCCGTCGTTGCCGGGTGCCTTGCCAGCGGCCAAGCTATCAGTGGCCTTGCTGAGTTCGTCAATGGTTGGCTCGGCGTCAAGTTCGTCCATGAATGGCAGGCAGTCGATGGCATCAAGGGCTGACGGTGTCACGGTGTTCTGTCTGGAGTAGAGGTCGGAGTAGTGTTCCACCCATCTCTCCATCTGCTTGTTCTTTTCTGTAATCATCTCCCCAGTGGAGGATTTGAGGGGGGCTGTCTTGCTCTGAGCCGGACCGAGTGCTTTCTTGATGCCATCGTACATACCACGGATGCTCCCTGTTGTGGCAGCGGTTTGAATGTCTTGGCTGAGCTGAGTCCAGTACTCATTGGCACAGCGCCGAGCAGTCTGCTGAACTTCGCTTCTCGCAGCCCTTAGAATCTGGAGGTTCTTCTCGTTTGGGTACTTCTTGTACTCAGCAAGTGCTGAGCGCTTGGCTTCAATGACGGGGGTCATCTCGGTCAACTTGGCATCAAACCAGTCCTGTGACTTCAAGGTCTTCCTCCCAAAGGTAGCCAA
This sequence comes from Pholidichthys leucotaenia, assembly GCA_020510985.1. Lineage (NCBI taxonomy): Eukaryota > Metazoa > Chordata > Actinopteri > Cichliformes > Pholidichthyidae > Pholidichthys > Pholidichthys leucotaenia. The sequence continues at coordinate 336,513,948 of CM035845.1, forward strand.
GGCTGTGCGGTGGATGGTGTTTCGCAGCTCTTCCCACTTCTGCTTTGCAGATTCTCCTTCTTGTGGTACACCAAGTTCCTTCTCAATGGTGGAGGCAAACTGCTCAACAAGTTCTGGCTGGGCCATCTTGCTGGTGTCAATCCGTGCCTTTCCAGGCTGTCTAGCATGATGGAATTTCTTCAGCTGCAGCTTGACCTTGCAACACACCAATGAATGGTCTGTGTCGCAATCTGCACTCTGGAACGAACGGGTGATTAGCACGTTCTTCAGTGAGGTGCGCCTGGTCAGGATCAAGTCCAGCTGGTGCCAGTGCTTTGAGCGCGGATGTCGCCAGGAAACCTTGTGTTGGGGCTTGGTCTTGAAGAATGAGTTTGTGATGCACAGATCGTGATATGTGCAGAACTCGAGCAGCCGCTGTCCGTTGTCGTTCACATTCTGCCCACGCCAAATGGTCCAAGACAGGAGGGCCAGGAGTCGTGGTCAGCACCCACTCTGGCATTGAAGTCTCCAAGGAGAATGAGTTGTTCAGAGTTGGGGATGGTCCTGACAGTTGTTGCGAGATTCTTGTAGAACTCGTCTTTTGCCTCTGGTGTGGCTGTCAGTGTTGGGGCATACACACTGACGAGGGTGACTGGGCCTTGAGTGGTGTTGAGGCAGAGGGTGAGGAGGCGTGCGGAGCCATTGCTGCCCAGTTCCACCATCTTCAGCAAGGTGTTCTTCACTGCGAAGCCCACTCCGTGTTCCCTGTGTTCGTCACTGCCCTTTTCCTGCCAGTAGAACATGTAGTCCTTCTCTCTCAGTGTGCCTGCGTCAGCCAACCGTGTTTCCTGGAGAGTGGCGATATCCACTCCCAGTCTCTTCAGCTCATTATTGATGATGGCAGTCTTCCTGGTGTCGTTGATGTCCTTGAGGTTAGCAGCGAGTCCTGTCATCATAGTGTGGACGTTCCAAGTTCCCAGTTTTAGAGTTGGTCTCTTTTGTTTTTTTGTCTTGCCTGGTGCGAATGTTCTCAGCCTGCTGTTCGGACTTCTCCTCATCTCCATGCACCCAATGAGGAAAGCAAGCTGCGGCGGGACAACACCTTATTGGCTGGGGGCTGCCCAGCTTGAGGCGGGCGGTAGCTGTCCAGTGAGATCCGATGATCCCTCCCACCGTCGGGAACAACCCCTGGTGCCGCGGTCTACGCCAATTGAGCGGTGGCTTATAACCGGTAACTTTCATTCCCCGTGTTTTGTCTACGCCAAAGGCAAAGCTGGAGTGTCCTCTCCAGTGATCCGGTGTTCTACCTTCCAGCGTTGGGCGTTGGTAGGATTCAAGCCTGGGCAGGAAGATATGGAGGACAAGATGTTGCCCATGCAGCATGTCCCCCCTCTCCACGTCACTGATGAATCCAAAGGAACAGCAGGGCTGCTACAGTTTGGCACCAGCACCGTCGCAGGAGCTGCCAGAACGATGTTGAGCACAACAGAGAACTGCCTTAGGGGCTCCGACTCCGGATTTTTCCTCAGGGTTGACTCCCGAAGCCTTTCCCGTGACTGGGTGTGCCGCAAGGCAGCGGAGGTTTGAAATCAGGGTTTACCTTCCCCTAGATGGGCTACCTTCCCAGGTTGACGAGCCACCATCTATCCGAAGCATCTGGTTTTAAGGCGCCAGAGATCTGCCCTCGCCCCTTCTCCTATTAGTAAAAGCAGTTCCGCCGGGCTTAGAGACTAAACCACACGGGCAGGCTAGGAGTGGGACTTAGTTGTCAGAGGCTTTTCGAGACGCACGCCGTAAGGAGCATTTTATGAGCACTGGGAGCTTAACCCCAGTGCCGCTCCTGGCTATGACAACCTTGGAACCACTTGGGGTTTTAAAGGTGGTAATTTGTATAAAATTCACATGGGTGTATTTATGGAAAAGAGGAGATGGAATTAATAAGTGTTCACTTCTTCCTTCTCCCTTTCGAACAGTGTATACTGTTACTTTATTGCATTTGCCATTTGTTTGTTTTTGTTATATTTTTTTGTTCGAAATAAACTATCTATCTATCTAATTTTAATTAATTTTGTACCTTCAATTACTTAATGGATCAGTCTCAAAATTTAAGTGAGTTCCTCTCCTGCCGTGACCTAGGAAGCAGATATGCGAAAGGAAAACGCTTCAACTTCTCTCATTCAGCCTTTTATTAAACTCATTCAGGTTACATGGTATGGCATTCAAATGATGGATAAACAGATTCAAATTATAACAGTCGTCCGATATCACATCAACTGTTATTGTTTTCCTGAACATAAAATCCAGCGTTAGACCTTGGTGGAACCAAAGAGAAACCAGACTTATGTTTCAACGGTAAATGAGGCTGAAATGTCCAACAAAACAGAACACAATTTTATGGGGAAAATTCATAAGCTGATTATCTAAAAATGACTTCTGAATTAATCTACAAAAATTAAGGGTAGTTACTTAAAAATGACTAAGAGTCTTCCTTCAATTTATAGCTTTATCCTGTGGCTGAGTCTAATTGTACCCTGAATGCGCTCTGCAGCGCGTGCCCAAATGCCAAGTCATGTTTCGTTACCTTGTATTCATACATGTGTAATGACAATAAAGTTGAATCTCATCTCATCTCATCTCATCTCAAATACGGGTTATATTCAATTGTAATTTAATTGTTGGGACATCACGTTTTAACCCAGGAGATAGGAAAAGTAGGAGTTTCACTTACAAAACAGCTGTAGGTCCACGTTTCAGCGGGTCGATACTGGCCGAGTTGGGAGTTAGGACGTCGGAGGAAGCGGCTGCTGCAATGCTTCCTCACAGCCGTGGAAGTGGGGGCTCTCCAGACAATGGCAGCAGTGGGTGGTCTGTCACCGAGTGGTGTGACAAGTCCTTGGAAAAAGGGTCCGAATTTGAGGTCTCTTGTAGCGGGATAGGCTCAAAACTGAAGGAAGAGACTTCTCAGTCAGGCGGGTATGAGGCCAGAAAGAGAGTCCCAAACAGTCTTTGTTCACTTTAAACTAGGAAAATTAAAGGTCTACTTTAACGGCGTGAAAAGTCATAAAAAAAATGAGAAAAACATTTACTAGGATAAGAATGGCTTCTGAGGTGAAGGAAAAAAGTTTGAGAATTTGATTCTCTGAGAAAGCGAGCTCTAAAGAAAAAGGTGATTTCTCCATAGTAACCAGAAAAACGAACGCAGGATTTGACAAACTTCACACAGAACAATTTAGATAAAATGAAACTACACAGGACCTTGAAACGGTGGAATAAAACCTTCCCAGACTTCTATGATCTCATTCTGTCTCTTTTGATTGTCTTACATTTCTAACTTTCTTTTCTTTCTGCTTGTCTGCTTTTTCTGCCTGTGTCCTGTCTTGTGCTTACATTCTCTTCTCTAATTCTCTCCTTCTTTTAATTCTAACTGTGTTCATCTTCTTCTTTCTGTGTTTTTCTTGTACTAACTGCAGAGCAGCTTCAACTACTTTTTAAATGACCCCGCCTTGGTCATAAACTTGTGATGCCGATCGCAACACTGACCAATTGACTTTATCAAAAGCAGTTTGAAATCAAACGAAGACACCATCCCATGAAATTGCAGAGAAAAATCAACACTCAGTCAGTTCTTATAAAATTAGGTGCTCAATATAAAATCTTAACTACAGTGGGGCAAAAAAGTATTTAGTCAGCCACCAATTGTGCAAGTTCTCCCACTTAAAAGATGAGAGAGGTCTCCAATTTTCATCATAGGTATACCTCAACTATGAGAGACAAAATGAGGGAAAAAAATCCAGAAAATTACATTGTCTGATTTTTAAAGAATTTATTTGCAAATTATGGCTAGGCCACTCCAGGACCTTGAAATGCTTTTTACGAAGCCACTCCTTCGTTGCCCGGGCGGTGTGTTTGGGATCATTGTCATGCTGAAAGACCCAGCCACGTTTCATCTTCAATGCCCTTGCTGATGGAAGGAGGTTTTCACTCAAAATCTCACGATACATGGCCCCATTCATTCTTTCCTTCATACGGATCAGTCGTCCTGGTCCCTTTGCAGAAAAACAGCCACAAAGCATTATGTTTCCACCCCCATGCTTCACAGTAGGTATGGTGTTCTTTGGATGCAACTCAGCATTCTTTCTCCTCCAAACACGACAAGTTGAGTTTTTACCAAAAAGTTCTATTTTGGTTTCATCTGACCATATGACATTCTCCTAATCCTCTTCTGGATCATCCAAATGCTCTCTAGCAAACTTCAGACGGGCCTGGACAAGTACTGGCTTAAGCAGGGGGACACGTCTGACACTGCATGATTTGAGTCTCTGGTGGCGTAGTGTGTTACTGATGGTAGCCTTTGTTACTTTGGTCCCAGCTCTCTGCAGGTCATTCACTAGGTCCCCCCGTGTGGTTCTGGGACTTTTGCTCACCGTTCTCATGATCATTTTGACCCCATGGGGTGAGATCTTGCGTGGAGCCCAAGATCGAGGGAGATTATCAGTGGTCTTGTATGTCTTCCATTTTCTAATAATTGCTCCCACAGTTGATTTCTTCACACCAAGCTGCTTACCTATTGCAGATCCAGTCTTCCCAGCCTGGTGCAGGTCTACAAGTTTGTTTCTGGTGTTCTTTGGCAGCTCTTTGGTCTTGGCCATAGTGGAGTTTGGAGTCTGACTGTTTAAGGTTGTGGACAGGTGTCTTTTATACTGATAACGAGTTCAAACAGGTGCCATTAATACAGGTAACAAGTGGAGGAAAGAGGAGCCTCTTAAAGAAGAAAGTACAGGTCTGTGAGAGCCAGAAGTCTTGCTTGTTTGTAGGTGACCAAATACTTATTTTCCACCATAATTTGCAAATAAATTCTTTAAAAATCAGACATTGTGATTTTCTGGATTTTTTTTTTCTCATTTTGCCTCTCATAGTTGAGGTACACCTATGATGAAAATTGGAGACCTCTCTCATCTTTTAAGTGGGAGAAGCTGCACATTTCATGGCTGACTACTTTTTTGCCTCACTGTAAATTAAATGACTTGGCTACTATTTGGTGATCATGCATTTATACCATTACTCTAAGGTTACATTTGTTTGGATAACACTCGTGAACATAACATTTCTAATACATAATTATAATACATGCATTCATATGTATGTATGCATGTATTATATATATATATATGTATGCATATACAATGCATATGTATATGTATGTATTCATATGTACACTGAGGAGCTCATTTTGCAGCAGACTACATCATCCCAGGTGCACAACCGAGAGGTTTCGTAGGTCCTTCCTACCAACGGCTGTCAGACTGTACAACCTAAGCAGGGCTGCTCGCAGAGATAGCAAAAAGACGTAACAAACTAATAGTTTTTTTGAATGCAAAAGATGCAATAGACTTACACAATGGTCCTCTCCGGCATACAACTAGGAACATACCGGTCGCTATGGAGGGTGAGAATATGTATGGGCACATAATCATACCATGTAGGATAACTAAATAGACGGTTATGCTGTTTCATCCCATCTAGCAACAATACTCTGCACTGTGTGTGTTTATATATTTACATATTTATTCCATCTAGCTACAATGCTCAGCACTGGGTGTGTTTATATTTATATATCTATATATTTATTCCATCTAGCTACAATGCTCCGCACTGTGTTTTTATATATCTACATATTATTCCATCTAGCTACATTGCTCCGCACTGTGGGTGTTTATATACTTGCATATTTATTCCACCTAGCTGCAATGCTCCGTACTGTGGGTGTTTATATATTTACATTTTTATTCCATCTAGCTACAATGCTCTGCACTGTGTGTTCATATATTCATATATTTATTCCATCCAGCTACAATGCTCTGCACTGTGTCTGTGTGTGTGTGTGTATATATATATTTTATAGTAATATGTACATATGTATATTAGCTGCTCTTGCTTGCTTGTTTTTTTTTCTTGCCTTCTGATTGTTGCTCTGAGTGTTGCTATCCCTGTGCTGTTGCAATCCTGGAATTTCCCCGTTGTGGGACTAATAAAGGCTTATCTTATCTTATCTTATCTTATATTTAGATCAAAGCTTGATGTATTACTGCCAACTATGGTTAGTGATAAAAAGGATGATTCTCAATGTCCTTAGGATGAAGGAAGAGGATAAGCTGAAAGAAACTTAATGTTTAGAACAAATTAAAAAGTCATCCTACATACTGAAGCACATTCCGTAGGTATCCACTAGGAGGTACTGTTGAGCTGTAGATTTCTTTAGCCATGATATCTGGAAGAAAAGAATATGGGAACCATCGAAGGTCATAAACCTGTCTGATTAAGCCGTTTATGACCCTTTTAAGAGCATTGGTTCCTGTAAAGGAGGATGTTATCCAAATGCAGTGTTCACGTTGGAGGTCTGGTCTCCCGAGTTTTATGTTCCTTTGAGCCTTTAAAAGCAAATTCTGATCCTTACCATCTCTGCAAGAGGCAACTGTTTACATTGGAGTCCTGGGAAAACATCTTTGGTCAGGCCTGGATGAGTGTAGTCGATATGAAAGCCAGTGATATTCCTGTAGAATGCAGAAAAGTGGTTTTCCTGTAGAAGGAATAAAGTGAAATTCCTGTAGAATGGAGGGAAGTGATCTTCTGTCTTGGTTTGAGGAGACGATGATGCTACAGTTCACTCGTTGATCATTCGTCAAACATCCCGTCAAACTTTCATTCATCGGTCATCCGTCTTTTATTCATCATTCATTCGTCAAAGTAAGTGTTTTCCCTGAGGATCTGTATCCTGTGTTTCGTCATAGCCGTAGTTGTGTTTTTGCCCCTCGTGGCTCATTGTTTTGTTATTTGTCTCATTAATAAATTATGCAAACTCATCGGTGGCCTATAGAGTGTCATTTGCGGTCCGTGAGGACCGCACCATGACAGTAGATCGCAGCCAGAAAGAGACGCCGGTCACCGTGAGTTAGAATAGAATAGACTTTATTTGTCATTATAACAAGTACAACGAAATTAAAATGCAAACCAATCAGTGAATAAGATTAGTTAGCTATTGGACTTGAGTTTCTTTCCCTTCTCTGGGGGCTAGTACTGCTCAGTATGTTTGCTTTCGAGCATGGGTATTGCCCCGAGTGGTTTGAGGAGATTGATGACTACCTGGCCGAAGCCCATCTCCTCATGCCCACCTACGCGGCATACAAGCCCCTAGGTCTCGCTCAGAGGGCTTTGTTTAAATACCATCTCACCTCCTTTCCGGAGGGAAAGGAACGGGTGGCGTGGATTGTGACACAACGTGGACTGAAAGAGAGATCGCTCGAGAGGGCAGCCAAGGAACCCTCAAGCCTTTCCTGAGTATGGCGTTCCCGATGAGGGAGGAGGTCCATAGACTGGAGGGAAACCCCGGCAGGAGGCCGACGGTGGGGCATCACCGTTCCTCGCCTCGGGAGTCAGCTTTTGTCACCCGTCCAGCCCAGGTACAGTGTTTCCCTGACTTCACCTCGCCCTCTGCTGGTTAACGTCATCACAAAGCCCACAGCAAGCCTCTGCAAGAACCCCGTCCGGATCCAGTTCTGGGTCGCCGTTGGAACTGTGCCTCCCAGCCAGCTGTTTCTCCTGCATCACAACGGGAGGAAAATCCAGCAGCCTCCGCCTCCGGGTCATCTGTCCCTGCTGTTCCGTCAGCTCCTCGTTCCCGGATCGCCTCAGCTGTTACTCCCTCCTCCTTGACGCTCTCCCCAGCTGTTGTGAGCTCCATGTCCACGAGTCCTGCTTCGGCGATGCCCGTCATCGATTATGTTTGAACGGCTCCTCCTCATCTTCCCGGGGGGCCCTCCGGCACCATCCAGCAGGGGAAGGGAAGAACCAATACTCTGCAGCAGCTTTCATCGGTCCTCAGCGGAGCAGGCAAGTGCATTTTCATTCTTTTCCTTCACTGAGTGAATTGCCTTGTCTGACCGCTGGGGGTGGAGTTCAGGGATCACGGTCCCCTGAGCTCCCTCCACCTGCTGCAGTGATTAATTATGAACCTGCTTCCCTTGTGTCTCCTTTCCCCGAGCATTCTTCGGCGCCAGGTCTACGCCGTTGGATGAGGAAGGAGCCTGCAGCTCTGGGGTACCTGGTTCCGGCCCCGCAGCCACGTCATGGGCAAAGGAGGAGGGCAGACTTGTCATTTGGAGCCTGCGCCAACGAGTAAGCATCCCCGGGTCTCCACAGAGAGACAGTCCGACCCGGCAGGTCATGGATCCCCTGCCATCACGCTGTGTGGGCCCTCGGCGTGGACGTCACCGTTGGGGGGTCCTCAGACTATCAGGCCATAGACCTGATAGTCTGATGGCCTCACGCCTCATGCCTCATGCCTAATGGCCTCATGCCTCAGACCATCATGCTGGCTGCGGAGGCCGCCGTAGCTGAGTGGGAGCCAGAGGATGTCCTTCTTCCTACTGAACCCGGATCGTCAAAGTTCTGGGTGGTGACAGAACTTGAAATCAGGCAAGTGATCTATTTTGTCTTTCTCCTATCAATTCTAGAGCATTTTTGCCTGTCTCTCGGGGAGACGAGCCGGGTGCAGCCGTCCGCTGCATCTGAGCCTGTCTCGCTGGGCTCTGTCGCTGCCGGTGATCCTGATCTCAGTTCTCTTTCTTCTCCCGAGCCTTCTCCCAGGGTCACCGGTGTGGAGTCGATTCCGGTTGCCATTCTGGAGGTTCCGGGGTTCGGGTTGGGAGGTCATCTCTGGTGCTGCCCCGGTCCAGTCGGGGTCCATCGTGGGTGCAGCCGTGACCCAATCAGGGTCCGTCATGGGTGCAGCCGCGACCCAATCAGGGTCCGTCGTGGGTGCAGTCATGACCCAATCTGGGTCCGTCGAGGGTGCAGCACAGTCTCGTTTGGGATCCGACTGGAGGGCAGTGCTGGTTCTTGTGGAGTTCGGAGGTGGAGCTGCAGATCCTTTGCTGAGTGACGCCGGACTGGTCCCTCATCCTTTCCCCGTTCTTTTTCCCCTTCCATCGGGGGCTGCTGGGGTTCTCCGTTATAGGTCCGGCCCTCCCTCATTTTTCCTCTCTATAGGGGTGCCGTCTCCGAGTTCTTCCCTGTGGTCCTGGTGGCTGAATGACACGGGTCGGCCGCCTGGGAGACTGCCTCGCCCGTTTGGCGTTCTGGGTTGGCCACCCGACCAATTGGACTTTTTGTTCGGCAACCTGGTCCGGCCGCCAGAGGTGCTGTTTTTCTGGCCTGGGACTGGGGTAGGCTGCCCAAACTTTTCCATTTCCCCCTGCCAGTGATTTGGACGCTGGACGCAGGAAGACCCCCTGAACTATTCGTTTTTGGGCTATTGTACTCTGTCTGCCGTCATCCCTATTTTTTTCTCTGCCTGCTCCTCGGGAATTTTAGGGATGCTCTTGTGTTTTGTTATTAGGACTATCGTGAACTGTATTTATTGCCGCTCTTTAGCACGTTTTTTTTTTTCTCTCTTCTCCTCCTTAGTCGGAGGGTAGTTTCCTTGTGGCCTGTGCCCACTATCTGGTCTATTATGAACTGTATTTATCGCCGCTCTGTTGCGTGTGGTTTTTTTTTTCCTCTCCTCCTCACTTGTGTTATTTATGCAACATTGAAGTGTGTTTTTCGCTGTCTCTTGGCATAAGTGTTTTTTTCTCGCTCTGGTATTATGATTGTTGTGTCTGTATTTGAGTTTCTTGTATTCCCCTGTGGGTTGTGAAGACGTTTTTTCTTTTTTGCCTGTGACCTTATTGGATTGATCATGGTGTTCTGTTTGTAGCCTGTTCTTTTTTCCCTTTCTGTTATGCTGGTTGGTTCTCGCCCTCCGAGACTGGTTTCCCCCACCCCCCTCCCTAAGGCAGTCCTATTGACCTTCTGGGTGGTTGTGGGGGGGAAAGCTCGATGTTACACGGTGTCTGGAATCCGCCTCGGGAACGGGGGCTACTGTCATGGTCCGTGCACTGACTTTGTCCGTGCTCGGGTTGTCCGGTGGTTTCCCGTTCTCTTCTCTGGCGTACCATATGGCCGTCAGGGCTTTTATTCTGACAGTGTCGTGGCGGGGCTCCCGGCTGTCAAAGCCGGGTCACGTTGTGACAGCTGTTCAACATTTCTCCTGAGTACACTCTCCACTGATTGGTATGTCTCGGGTATTTAAGGAAGCAGCTGAGGCTTACTCCTCGCTGCGATCTCATCAAACGTTCACTTGTTGATCATTCGTCAAACATCCCATCAAACTTTCATTCATTGATCATCTGTCTTTTATTCATCATTCATTCGTCAAAGTAAGTGTTTTCCCTGCGGCTCTGTATCCTGTGTTTCGTCATAGCCTTAGTTGTGTTTTTGCCCCTTGTGGCTCATTGTTTTGTTATTTGTCTCATTAATAAATTATGCAAACTCATCGGTGGCCTATAGTGTCTCATTTGTGGTTCTCATGGACCGCACCATGGCATTTAATGCCTTGGAAATTCTTGTGAACCCTTCTCCTGACTGATACCTTTGAACAATGAGATCCCTCTGATGGTTTGGAAGCTCTCAGCAGATCGTGGCTTGTACTGTAAGATATGACTACAAAAATGTCGGGAAAAGTCTACCAGAACAGCTGAACTTTATTTGGGGTTAATCAGAGGCTCTTTAAATGGTGGCAGGTGTGTGCTGACTCCCATTTAACATGAGTTTGAATGTGATTGGTTAATTCTGAGCACAACTACATCCCCAGTTATAACAGGGTGTGCATATTTATGCAACCAGGTTATTGTAAGTTTTTTTTTATTTTTCCCCTTTAAAGATTTCAGTTTGTTCTTCAGTTGGGTTGTACAGGTTATAGGTCACATTAATGGTGGAAAAAGTTTTAAAATGATTTATCTTGGTCTCATTTTTTTACATCACAAAAACCTGATATTTGAACAGGGGTGTGGAGATCTGATGGAAGGCAATAAAAAAGACTTTCCTGGGGTGTCTTGCTGTCTTGCCTATTAATAACAACCTTCCACCATACATGTAGTGACCATGGTCAAAGTTTAAATTTATGCCACTCTAATCCATAGACTGTGTAAATTGGTAAAATTATAAAAGTAGAAAAGCACTCAGAGAGCGCATACCTCCACTAAGTCTCCTTCCATCCCTCATGGATCACCTCCAAAATTTAATGGGTTTGTGTGTAGGCCATGAACCACTTCTGGTGAAAATGGCATCCAAGTCTATCCAGTAGTTTTGGAGGATTGTTGCTGACACACTGTGAGAAGATAAGGGCCTTGGTGGAGGTATGCACTTTCAGATCATCACCAAAATGTAATCATCTGTTCCCTGTGCCATTACACACCTTCCCTGAAAATTTCATCAAAATCTGTTTATAACTTTTTGAGTTATGTTGCTAACAGGCAGACAGACAAATGACGGCAAAAACATTCCCTCCTCCCTTGGCGGAGGTAAAAAGTTTTCTAATGTTAGAACAAATGCAGCCATTTACAACTTGTCTGCCATTATGGAGCGTAGACAGAACGTCACATGAGTTGGTGACGTTGCTCCAAATCCTCTATAGACAGAAACGTCTCTGGTGTCTCCTGACTGAGTCAAAGCTGCACTGAAGTGAAGATGAAGCTGCTGAAGAAGTTTCTCCTCCTCAGACAGACAGAGGAGTCACTCCCAGTCTGACATCAGTGACCTCTGACCTCTCTGCTGTCTTCCTAGGCTCTTCGGCAACAAGGTGGAGGACAGATCGGCCTTTAAGGAGCACCGGCAGGTGGAGATTTGGTGAAGGAAAAGATTTCTGCTCATCAACAGCTGCTCCTCATCACCACAAGGAAGAGCTGGAGACTCAGAGACAGATTTCTATCCAAGAGAGAATGAAAAAGTTCCTGAAGCTCAGTCTCTAAAGACAGGCTCTGATTTCTTTTGTTTGGACTGGAGGATTTTGGTCAAAGTTCAGTTTGTTGTTTCCAGTCTGCTTCACTGTTTCTGATTCAACTTGATTTTCTGTTTAAAAAATCACCTGTATGGTTTAAAGAACAAAATAAACTGGAGCTTCAGCCTGAACATTTTTATTCTTAATCATTTGTTGCATTTTCATGGAAAAAAATAGTTTTTGTTATGATTTGTTACCATTTCTGCTTTAATGACAGTGAACACAGCAGTTAAGCTGAAGTTCTTGAGAGGGTTGCTTCAGTGTGTTCTTCATCTGAACACCACACAAAGAACGGGCAAGTTTTGTTACATTATCAAATGCAACAACTGACGTGGAAAAAGACTGATAACACCGTACACTCTTTTAACTTCCCGACTTGGAAGAAAAGTGGAGAGAATCGGGTCTCCGAGCTCACAAAGAGGTGTAGATGGAATGGATTGCAGCTGTCAGAAGGAAATACATCAGCTTTGACAATATTCCTGCACACATGGTTGTGTGTTCACAGCATCTTCACCAAGGTAAGTTGTGATTTAAACACATAGACTACTTGTATGCACGTGGAGATGCTGCAGCTGTAACACAGGCACAGGCGAGTGGAGTTGTTGCCACCTTTTAACAAGCCAGCTGCACATCTACATATCTGATCAAAGTCGTCACTTTTTGTACAGGCAAACCAGCCTATGAAATGTTTGATTGCCATCACGATTGGGTTCCGTCGTTACATCTGGGTCATGAAGTGGAAAAAAAACACACTGAGCGGTCAGAGATGATTGAAGCTGCACCACCTTCATTATGCATGGATTTAAAATCAGCTGGGGACTGAAGTCCATAGAATGTTTAGTATTGTTAGATTCAGCAGATTCTCATCTTTCAGGTGACGATAAAAACCTCACTGTCCTGATTTAGCATGTGTTATAGCAGCTAATTATACTGGTAATGTTTTTGATCCGCCAGCGCGAGTGTCGGTCTTATCACATTACTGAATTAGTATTTCATGTCCAGTTGTGTAATAATGTGAATATATGATCAAGCATCATATGACAAATTTGAACATAAATCCAACATTTCCCTGCTGGGACTTAGAAATGCCTGTAGCTGCAGAGACACATGCTAGTGCAGAAAACTAGAAACAATGACTGCTTACCTTTGTGCAAACGACTGTTTTCTGGTCATTTACCCAAAAGATTTAAAACGGCTGGAATAAAATAGAATAGAATAGGCTTTATTGTCATTGTACAGTAGTACAGTACAATGAAATTGTAGCTGCTCCACCAGGCTACAGCGCAATAATGTCGAAAGGATTAGCTAAAACATGGTTACAGAACACATGATTAAACTCACAACTGAAATAGAAATAGCCCAGGGTTATGGAAATATACACAGGTATGGTAGTGGCTTCACCTCCATTGGTCACCTGAACATGAGCCTCTAATGATTTCTAGTTTTTAAATTGCTCATGGGTTTATGCGCTCACCCCACAAACCAGGGAGGCAAACATCTGACAGACTCCAGGCAGTTGGTCGACTACAGGGGTCCATTTCTTGTGCTCAGACAGGCTGATGCCATTTATTTCTTTAATTTTCGGGAAATTAATGAGGAAAAGTTTGAAAAAGTTGCAAATTAACAAAAATGTAGCAAATATGAGTAAATAAATTGAAAATTTGTGGAAAAAAGTCCCAAATTTAAGGGAAAATGTTGGAAGTTTAGAGTGGGAAAAAAAGTTGAAATTTTTTGAAAAACTCACAATAAACAATTTTATATATAATTTTATATATATATATATATATATATATATATATATATATATATATATATATATATATATATAATTTTGTATAGATAAAAAAAGTTTGCTGTAGGAGTATTTATAGGTTTAAAGAAAGCTTTTGACACCACTGATCACAGAATTTTACTGAGGAAACTGGAATGTATGGGATAATATCCATTCAGATATCCATTCAGTAACCAGCAGGCTGCAGACAGAACACCCAGATGCTCTTCTCCTCATCTCAGGCGATTTCAACCATGTTTCACTGTCTCCCATTCTACCCACGTTTACCCAGTATGTCACATGCCACACTAGAAACAATAAAACACTGGACTTATTCTACGCAAACACTAAGGAGGCGTACACCTCATCACAACTCCCCCCACTCGGGAGATCGGATCACAACTTGGTTCATCTCCGGCCGGTGTACAAACTCCTAGTGCACAGACAACCTCCGGCCATGCACACTGTGGAGTTATGGTCTGAGGAGGCAATGGACACTCTAAAGGGCTGTTTTGAAACCACCGCCTGGGAGCAGCTCTGCGATCCACATGGTGAGGACATCGATGGCCTCACTCACACCATCACGGACTACATCAGCTTTTGTGTGGACAACACCGTTCCCACCAAGACCATACTGTGTTGCTCAAACAACAAACCCTGGATCAACCCTGGATCAACCCTGAGATAAAAACACTTCTGAGAGAGAAGAAGAGGATCTTCAGGTCGGGGAACAGGGAGATGCTGAAGTCCGTACAGAGGGAGCTGAGGAGAAAGATCAGAGAAGGCAAGGACAGCTTCAGGAAGAAGATGGAGGACAAGCTGCAACAGAGCGACATCAGCGGGGTCTGGAGAAACCTCAAAACCATCTCTGGGCTCCAGAATACCTCCCCCCAGACCACGGGGGGCAGGGAGTGGGCAAACAATCTGAATCTGTTTTTCAATAGGTTTGACCAACCGCCCTCCTCCCTGACTGCACAACAACCACTGCTGCCTGTAAAGACATCAAGTCCTGCTGCCCACTCCCCACTCCACCAACACCCCCCCACTCCCAACACACAGCCCCCCAACCTGACCCTCACTAAGACCCAGGTGAGGACGGAGCTGAGGAAGATCAAGGCGAGGAAGGCGTCGGGACCGGACGGCATCAGCGCAAAGCTCCTCAAGTCCTGTGCAGACCAGCTGTGTGGGATTGTGGAGCACATCTTCAATCTGAGCCTGAAGCTGGGGAGGGTACCACAGCTGTGGAAAACGTCTTGTGTGGTACCTGTACCAAAGACTTCCCACCCCAAAGATCTGAACAGCTACAGACCAGTGGCCCTGACGTCCCACATGATGAAGACCCTGGAGAGACTGCTCCTTGCTCACCTCCGCCCCCTGGTGGGACCAGCGATGGATCCACTCCAGTTCGCCTACCAGCATGGCATTGGGGTGGAGGATGCGGTGATCTTCCTCCTTCACCGTTCTCTGTCCCACCTGGAAAAGCCTGGGAATGCGGTGAGGATCATGTTCTTTGACTTCTCCAGTGCTTTCAACACCATCCAACCGATGATCCTGAAGGACAAGCTGCTGTGCGCAGGGGTGGACCAGCACCTGTCATCATGGATCCTGGACTACCTCACAAACTGGCCTCAGTTTGTGAGAACCCGGGACTGTGTGTCCGACACGATCATCGGTAGCACGGGGGTCCCCCAGGGAACGGTTTTGGCTCCCTTCTGTTCACCCTTTATACTGCGGACTTCTCACACAACACAACACACTGCCATCTACAGAAGTCCTCTGACGACTCTGCGATCGTTGGCCTCATCTCCAACGGAGATGAAACTGAGTACAGAGGACTTATCCAGGACTTTGTGGACTGGTGCCATCGGAACTGCCTCCAGATCAACGCGAGGAAAACTAAGGAGCTGGTGGTGGACTGCCGCAGGCAAGGACAACCCCTCACAGCACCAGTAAATATACAGGGAACAGACATCGAGATGGTGACATCCTATAAGTACCTGGGTGTTCATCTGAACAATAAACTAGACTGGTCACACAATACTGACGCACTCTACAAGAAGGGACAGCGCAGGCTGTTCCTACTGAAGAGACTCAGGTTTTTTGGTGTACAAGGGGCACTGCTGAAGACATTCTATGACACGTGGTGGCATCAGCCATCACTTTTGGAGTGGTCTGCTGGGGCAGTGGCATTACCGCAGCCGATAGGAAGAGACTGAACAAACTGATCAAGAAAGCTAGCTCTGTCCTGGGGCAGCGCCTTGACCCAGTGGAGGAGATGGGAGAGAGAAGGACGGTGGCTAAACTGTCATCTCTGCTGGAGTCCGAGTTCCACCCTGTGCAGGGCATACTGTATGCACTGAGGAGCTCACTTAGCAGCAGACTACATCATCCTAGGTGCACAACCGAGAGGTTTCGCAGGTCCTTTCTACCTACGGCTGTCAGACTGTACAACCTAAGCAGGGCTGCTCGCAGAGATAGCAAAAAGACGTGACAACCTAATAGTATTGAATGCAAAAGACGCAATAGACTTACACAATGGTCCCCTCCGGAATACAACTAGGAAAATACCGGTCGCTATGGAGGGTGAGAATATGTATGGGTACATAATCATACCATTAGATTAGATTAGATTAGATTAGATTCAACTTTATTGTCATTACACATGTATGAATACAAGGTAACGAAACACAGTTTAGCATCCAATCAGAAGTGCAAAGGACAGCAGTGCAGTATATACGGTAATTAACAGTATGTGCAATTTAAGCAAATATATGCAAATATATGCAGCAGTGCAGAAAGTTAAGAGTACTGTTATGTGCAAATAATGTACAATAAGTTAGGTGGGCAGTTATGTACAGGTGAGGATGGTAAGTAAGGTTTTTTACGATCTGAGAGCGGACAAGAGAGGCTGTGGACGGCCTGGTTCACACTGATACCTCTTCTTGGCTAGGTTTTTTTGGTTGCTGATTAAGAACCTTCTGGATCCTGGATTCTCTCCGAACGGAGATGGCGAGCCTGAACTGAGACTGTACCGAGATCTCGATTGAAGAACATCCTTCCTCTCTTCAGTGCACAAAATTCAAAGTGGTAACAACTCAAGCCGCCGCTTTAAGAGAGGAAAAGAAACCTGAACTTGGAACACAAGATATCTTGACTAGTCAAACGACTAAAACCAGAAGACAAACACTGAGCTCAGTAGGACATTTTGGGGGTTTTATTTCATGCTGGCCGT
The DNA here is from genome assembly GCA_020510985.1 of Pholidichthys leucotaenia. Taxonomy (NCBI): domain Eukaryota; kingdom Metazoa; phylum Chordata; class Actinopteri; order Cichliformes; family Pholidichthyidae; genus Pholidichthys; species Pholidichthys leucotaenia. The sequence goes on from CM035845.1 coordinate 336,530,805, forward strand.
TGTTATATTTGTATATATGTAAATTGTTTGTACATCTTGTTCCTTTTATCTTTAATAATAACAGATATGAACTGCTCATTCCTTGCCTCCAGCTATTTCATTCCACCCTCATTTTAATTCCCTATTGTAACCCTTACGAACCTAGCAACTGGTCTACACTTAATAATTTCCCTTACCTAATTAACATAAGGCAAGGGTTACAATAAAAGTGGCACCACCGTACAAACGTACCATGTAGGATAACTAAGTAGACGGTTCTGCTGTTTCATTCCATCTAGCTACAATGCTCCGCACTGTGTGTTTATATATTCATATATTTATTCCATCTAGCTACAATACTCCACACTGTGTGTATATATATATATATATATATATATATATATATATATATATATATATATATATACTGTATATATATATATATACAGTATATATATATATATATATACTGTATATATATATATATATATAATATATATGTCGGCCTCCGTCGGTCTATGATGACCATGGAAGAGAATCCTAAACATCTACTCTGCTGGAACAGCACCGCCTGTGGCTGAACAGGCCGATGCGCCAATGACAGTCCCTGTCACACAGGTCACACTTGTGGGTGGTCTCCGTGCTGCTGGGTCTGTGGCGGTTCTTCCTGCGGGTCCTTTTTTCATCTGCTGCAGCAGTCAGTCTCTCTTCACCCGCCTTGAGCTGTCTGGTCAGGGTGCCTCTCCATTTGGAGCGGTCCGTTGCAAGGTCCTCCCAGCGCTCTGTGTTGATATCCAGGGCCTTCATGTCTCTCTTGCAGACGTCTCTAAAGCGCAGCTGTGGGCGGCCAACGTCTCTCCTGCCAGTTGCCAGTTCTCCATAGAGGACGTCTTTGGGGATTCTGCCATCCTCCATACGGTGAACGTGGCCTAGCCAGCGGAGCCTGTGCTGCCTGAGTAGAGTGAACATGGAGGGAAGCCCGGCGCGGGACAGAACTTCTGTGTTGGGCACTTTGTCCTGCCAGGATATGTCCAGGATGTGGCGAATGCAGCGCAAGTGGAAGGAGTTCAGTCTCTTTTCCTGCCGGGCGTATGTTGTCCACGTCTCACTCCCATAGAGCAGTGTGCTGATGATGCAGGCATTGTACACTGCCATCTTCGTCTTGACAGAGAGTTTGGGATTCTCCCACACTCATGTGGTGAGGCGAGCAAGTGTGAAGGCTGATTTTCCAATCCTCTTGTTGATCTCTGTATCAAGGGAGAGGTTGTTGCTGATTGTAGACCCCAGGTACGTGAACTGATTCACGACCTCCAGCTTGTAGTCATCAATGGTGATGGTTGGTGGTGCTTCCGTGCCTTGCGCCAAGACGTTAGTCTTCTTCAGGCTGATGGTAAGCCCGAAGTCCTTGCATGCCTGGGAGAAGCGGTCCATCAGGGTCTGAAGCTCCTGCTGTGTGTGGGTTGCGACTGCAGCATCGTCTGCGAACAGCATGTCTCTGATTAGAGCCTCGCGTACTTTGGTTCTGGCTTTCAGGCGGGCGAGGTTGAAAAGCCTGCCGTCAGATCTTGTGTGCAGGTAGATTCCCTCTGTTGCTGTGCTGAAGGCATGCCTCAGGAGCATAGCAAAGAAAATCCCAAAGAGGGTTGGCGCAAGTACACAGCCCTGTTTCACTCCGCTGCGTATGTTGAATGGCTCTGAGACATTGCCATCGTGCTGCACTATCCCCTGCATGTTGGTGTGAAATGATTCGATGAGGCTTTGCAACTTTGGTGGGCATCCTATCTTTGGCAGGATCTTGAAAAGGCCCTCTCTGCTGACCAGATCGAACGCTTTGGTGAGGTCGATGAAGGCGACGTACAGAGGCATGTTCTGTTCTCTGCATTTCTCCTGGAGTTGGCGGATGGAGAATATCATGTCTACCGTCGATCGCTCAGCGCGGAAGCCACACTGAGACTCGGGGTAGACACGTTCGGCAAGCTTCTGTAGACGAACGAGAACAACTCGTGCGTAGACTTTGCCAACAACGCTGAGGAGGGAAATGCCCCTGTAGTTGTTGCAGTCGCTTCTCTCCCCTTTGTTTTTGTAGAGGGTGATGATCTTGGTGTCCCTCATGTCCTGTGGTACGGCACCTTCCTTCCAGCACTGGCAGAGGAAGTCATGCAATGGCAGCAGTAGGGCGGTCTTGCAGTGCTTGATCAGGTCAGGGGGTATGCCGTCGTTGCCGGGTGCCTTGCCAGCGGCCAAGCTATCAATGGCCTTACTGAGTTCGTCGATGGTTGGCTCGGCGTCAAGTTCGTCCATGCATGGCAGGCAGTCGATGGCATCAAGGGCTGACGGTGTCACGGTGTTCTGTCTAGAGTAGAGGTCGGAGTAGTGTTCCACCCATCTCTCCATCTGCTTGTTCTTCTCTGTGATCATCTCCCCAGTGGAAGATTTGAGGGGGGCCGTCTTGCTCTGAGCCGGACCAAGTGCTTTCTTGATGCCATCGTACATACCACGGATGTTCCCTGTTATGGCAGCGGTTTGAATGTCTTGGCTGAGCTGAGTCCTGTACTCGTTGGCACAGCGCTGAGCAGTCTGCTGAACTTTGCTTCTCGCAGCCCTGAGAATCTGGAGATTCTTCTCGTTTGGGTACTTCTTGTACTCAGCAAGTGCTGAACGCTTGGCTTCAATGACGGGGGTCATCTCGGTCAACTTGGCATCAAACCAGTCCTGTGACTTCGAGGTCTTCCTCCCAAAGGTAGCCAAGGCTGTGCGGTGGATGGTGTTTCGCAGCTCTTCCCACTTCTGCTTTGCAGATTCTCCTCCTTGTGGTACACCAAGTTCCTTCTCAAAGGTGGAGGCAAACTGCTCAACAAGTTCTGGTTGGGCCATCTTGCTGGTGTCAATCCGTGCCTTTCCAGGCTGTCTAGCACGATGGAATTTCTTCAGCTGCAGCTTGACCTTGCAACACACCAATGAATGGTCTGTGTCGCAATCTGCACTCTGGAACGAACGGGTGATTAGCACGTTCTTCGGTGAGGTGCGCCTGGTCAGGATCAAGTCTAGCTGGTGCCAGTGCTTTGAGCGTGGATGTTGCCAGGAAACCTTGTGTTGGGGCTTGGTCTTGAAGAACGAGTTTGTGATGCACAGATCGTGATATGTGCAGAACTCGAGCAGCCGCTGTCCGTTGTCGTTCATTCTGCCCACGCCAAAAGGTCCAAGACAGGAGGGCCAGGAGTCGTGGTCAGCACCCACTCTGGCATTGAAGTCTCCAAGGAGAATGAGTTGTTCAGAGTTGGGGATGATCCTGACAGTTGTTGCGAGATTCTCGTAAAACTCGTCTTTTGCCTCTGGTGTGGCTGTCTGTGTTGGGGCATACACACTGACGAGGGTGACTGGGCCTTCAGTGGTGTTCAGGCGGAGGGTGAGGAGTCGTGCAGAGCCAGTGCTGCCCGGTTCCACCATCTTCAGCAAGGTGTTCTTCACTGCGAAGCCCACTCTGTGTTCCCTGTGTTCGTCACTGCCCTTTCCCTGCCAGTAGAACGTGTAGTCCTTCTCTCTCAGTGTGCCTGCATCAGCTAACCGTGTTTCCTGGAGAGTGGCGATATCCACTCCCAGTCTCTTCAGCTCATTATTGATGATGGCAGTCTTCCTGGTGTCGTTGATGTCCTTTAGGTTAGCAGCGAGTCCTGTCATCATAGTGCGGATGTTCCAAGTTCCCAGTTTTAGAGTTGGTCTCTTTTGTTTTATTGTCTTGCCTGGTGCGAAGGTTCTCAGCCTGCTGTTTGGATTTCTCCTTATCCCCATGCACCCAATGAGGAAAGCAAGCTGTGGCGGGACAACACCTTATTGGCTGGGGGCTGCCCAGCTTGAGGCGGGCGGTAGCTGTCCAGTGAGATCTGATGATCCCTCCCACCGTCGGGAACAACCCCTGGCGCCACGCTCTACGCCAATTGAGCAGTGGCTTATAACCGGTGACTGTCATTCCCCGTGTTTTGTCTACGCCAAAGGCGAAGCTGGAGTGTCCTCTCCAGTGATCCGGTGTTCTACCTTCCAGCGTTGGGCCAGTTGGTAGGATTCAAGCCGCGGCAGGAAGATATGGAGGACAAGATGTTGCCCATGCAGCATGTCCCCCCTCTCCACGTCACTGATGAATCCAAAGGAACAGCAGGGCTGCTACAGTTTGGCACCAGCGCCGTTGCAGGAGCTGCCAGAACGATGTTGAGCACAACATAGAACTGCCTTAGGGGCTCCGACTCCGGATTTTTCCTCAGGGTTGACTCCCGAAGCCTTTCCCGTGACCGGGTATGCCGCAAGGCAGCGGAGGTTTGAAATCAGGGCTTACCTTCCCCTAGATGGGCTACCTTCCCAGGTTGACGAGCCACCATCTACCCGAAGCATCTGGTTTTAAGGCGCCAGAGATCCACCCTCGCCCCTTCTCCTATTAGTAAAAGCAGTTCCGCCGGGCTTAGAGACTAAACCACACGGGCAGGCTAGGAGTTGGACTTAGTTGTCAGAGGCTTTTCGAGACGCACACCATAAGGAGCATTTTATGAGCACTGGGAGCTTAACCCCAGTGCCGCTCCTGGCTATGACAACCTTGAAACCATATACCATACCATATACAGTATATATACATACATATATATGTATACTAGCTGCTCTTGTTTTTCTCTTGCCTTCTGATTGTTGCTCTGAGTGTTGCAATCTGGAATTTCCCCATTGTGGGACTAATAAAGGCTTATCTTATCTTATAAGAGGGGTCGGTCTGAGTTGGGTGGAAAATTATTTAAGTAACAGACAGCAATTTGTACAAATATGTGAACACAAATCACCATTCATGGACATCACTTGTGGTGTACCCCAGGGGTCAGTTTTGGGATCTGTGACGACGGAGTGTCACCACTGTTATGGTTTATGGTATGTTTAATTATATTGTCTGGGTAATATTTGTAAAAGTTAATTATTGTTAAGTTTGCACATATTACTTTAAGATCTGCTTTTGACTATGTGGAGTGCCTTCTTGTGAGATAATTGTTTGGTTATTTATTTGGGTAAAACAAGTGGTGATTTAAATTCACATACCTTTGCCAACATGCTTCCTGAGGGTGTCCGGACAAAAGACTCCGTGATGGGTTGAATGCCTTTTTAAAGGACACCAGTAGGAAGGAAGCATGTGTGGTAAGTTAGAGGGGTGATTTAGAACTTTGTAAATAGGGGTTTAAATTATTTATTGAATTATTTATGATAGTATTTATTCTGTGTTATTTATATGTATTTGTAAATAGGTGGGGATTTATTTATGGACTTTTAGATGTTAGTGGGTATGTGTAAAGAATAAAAAATGTTGTTGTTTTACCTGGGATTATGGTAGGGGCTAATTAGTCCTAATTGTCTCACACATTATATAACAGGTGTTTATTGAGAGATGAGTGGTTGCAGAAGAATGGGGATTGCTTTCACTTTGTGGAGAGTGAATTGTGTCGGTGTTGGTATGTACGCTGAAGATGTTTACTTGAGGAGTTATTTTTGAAAAATAAAAATTGTAAAGTTGATTGAAAGCCTCCTCGCCTCTACATCCCGCAACGTTGACACGTGTTACATTTGGTGGCAGCGGTGGTCCGTTCCCGAGACGTCGTAGCGTTTGGTGGACGGAGGAACTAATGTCGAGAAGGAAGGCGAGGCAGGAGGAGCAGCCTGACCTAGACCCAGGTATGGCGGCTGAGGATCCAGGAGTCAGCGGACTGGGCGAGCTCAAGGAGCTATTGGGCCTGGTGAAATCTCTGATGCGTCCGCTGACTCTCAGAGATAGCCGGATGGGGGAGGAGGCCGCTCTTCAGGACCGGAAGTGGCAGACTATGGCGAGTCATATTCGTCGGATGGAGTTGCAGGTGGCGGAGTTGAGAGAGGATTATGGGAGCCGGGCTGAGCGTAGTGGTGATGACAGCGCTTCGGGGGAGGACCCCAGGGTGACGGCCAGTCGGGTCGGCTCACAGGAGGAGGATTTGCCGCTGCAGGTGCAGCCAAGGAGACCGCGAACGCACCACGAACCCAGGCTGAATCCTCTCTCTTCCGAAGATGACATCAAGCACTACCTGACAACATTCGAGAGGATCGCTACAGTCTGCCGCTGGAGTGAAGAGGAGTGGGCTATCCATCTGGCTCCTCTGCTTATAGGTAAAGCGCGGAGCGCGTATGTTTTGATGGATATTGCTGACACGAACAATTATAAAAAACTGAAGGAAGCTATATTGAGCAAGTATGAGATTACATCCGACACGTATAGGAGAAGGTTTCGGTCCCTGTGTGGGAACATATGAAGGCTACATATGCCCCACAAATATATTGCTGTGTGTTTATTGTGTACTGCACGTCTCAAGGAACAAAAGGGACTGAGCCTCCAGGGGACAATAGGAGAGTGTGAGATTTTGCCTTTGTTTCAGAGAGACGGACTGGAGAGACTTCCGGACGACTGGAGACAAAAGGGACAATGGTGTGAAGTCAAGGGGGTTACATCGTGACTGGGATGAAGTACCATGTGACTGTTTGTTTGATTAAACACCATGTGACTGCAGTGTCCGGGGTCGGGGTATAAAAGGGAGATGAGAGATTGTTCTGCCTCTTTTTCATGCTTGAGATTGTTGGAGTATGTGATCTGTTAATAAAGCTGAATCTGAGGAATAAACTCAGCCTCATCCTTCCACATATACCTCCACACTGGTGACCTTACGACGAAGAATGAGCAGAGATACTTCTCCCAAGCGAATCTCGGCTGAAGCCAACTTGGTGGCTGCCGCCACATTCCAGCTGCCTGAATTCTGGCAACATAGCCCGCGCTCCTGGTTTAGCGCGGTCGAAGCGCAGTTCAACCTCCGGAGAATCTCGAAGGATGACACGAAATTCTACCATGTGGTGGCGAAGCTGGACAGCCACACAGTCCAGAGGGTGGAGAGTCTGGTCAATCACCCGCCGGACGGCGACAAATACAACGCATTGAAGGCTGCGCTCATCAGCCACTTCACCCCCTCAGTGCAACAGCGAGCAGAGGGGCTCCTTGCATTGACGGAGTCAGAGAACGACAGACCCGCAGACTTGATGGTGAAAATGTTGAGGCTGAAAGACTCCGAGGATGGTGAATTTATCTTCGCCCACCTTTTCCTACGAACCCTGCCACCAGCGGTGAGGGTTGCCCTGGCGGGCTCACCTTTTCTGGACCGGCGAGACTACCATCAGCTGAGCAAGGAGGCGCAGCGGCTCGTCAACGCCCACAAACGGAGCGCGGTTTCGGCAGCGGCAGCAGAGCTGGGCGCAACTCCCGGAGACGGCACGGGGGCCAGTGGTCGCAGCACTAGATGCACCGGCAACGGCAGCGGCGAGGACCAGGTGACACGGAGCAGACGACGTCCTGTGTTTCTATCATCGCCGTTTCGCAGAGAGGGCACACAAGTGCCTCCCACCGTGCCACTTCAAGCGTTCGGGAAACGCCAAGACCGGGAGTCGGTAGCAGCTGCGGCTCTCGGAGAGGAGAACAAGCTGCTCTACCTCACAGATGCACGATCGGGGAGACATTTCCTCGTGGACATGGGCTCCCAGCTGAGCTTCCTTACGCCTTCCTCCTATGTCAGTGTCAGCAGCGAACGGCTCACCGATTAAGACATTCGGTGAGAGGGCCCTGCTTCTGTCTTTACAGGACCGCGCATTTGAGTGGACTTTTGTTGTAGCGGCAGTTAATTCTAACATGTTAGGGGCTGATTTTTTGTGCTCACATGGTTTATTGGTTGATCTTGCTAATAGACGTCTTTTCACTCTATTCCCTGCAAAGCTCGAGTGGCGCCGCCAACTGCACAAGCCAACGTCACAGCTGCGGGTGGTAAGTTTCACGCACTCCTCACACAGTTCCCAGCACTCACAGTCCCAACGTTTTCGGCGACAGTGACTAAACATGGGGTGGAGCATTATATCACTACCACCGGCCCGCCTGTTTTTGCAAAAGCTCGGCGCTTGGACTCAGCTAAACTGGCCATAGCGCACGAGGAGTTTGCCAACCTGGAAAAACTGGGCATCATCAGGCATTCAAAAAGCCCCTGGGCTTCACCATTGCATATGGTCCCAAAGGACGATGGCTCGTGGCGACCTTGCGGCGATTTCCGCAGGTTGAACAACACCACTGCACACGACCGCTACCCGATCCCGCACATCCAAGATTTTTCGGTTCATTTGGCGGGGGCGCGCATTTTTTCTAAAATATATTTGGTGCGTGGCTACCAACAGGTTCCAGTGCGCACTCAGGATATACCCAAAACAGTGGTAATAACTCCTTTCGGGCTTTTTGAGTTTGTGCACATGCCTTTTGGGCTCAAGGGTGCAGCGCAGACGTTTCAGTGCATGATGGATGCAGTCCTGTGCGACCTTCCTTTCGTGTTCGTCTATGTGGATGACATTTTGGTAGCCAGCACGTCCGAAGATGAACACGAAAGCCACCTCACAACAGTTTTCCGGAGGTTGGCAGAGCACGGGTTAATAATTAACCCAGCAAAGTGCCAGTTTGGGGTGGCGCAGATTGATTTTTTAGGGCATCGCGTTTCGCCGGAAGGAACGGTCCCTCTGCCCGATAAAGTGCGCGCAATAACGAATTTTCCCCAACCTCAGACAGTCAAAGCGTTACAGGAGTTTTTGGGAATGGTTAATTTTTATAACTGGTTTCTCCCCAGCGCAGCGCAGCTCATGCAACCATTGTACGCTGCGCTAAAAAAACAAAAACCCATGAATAAAATCGAATGGTCTCCCCAGCAGGAACGCGCATTCTCCCAAGTAGTAGTAGACTAGTTTATTTGACAGGGACAGTGCAATAAACATAGACAATTAATCAAAGACAATTAATCTGATGTGTTGCACATAGAGTGTATAGCTATTAGCTAATTTGCAACTCTTGTCCCTAGTCAAATCAGCTTTGGCAAACGCTACTTTGTTGGCACACCCGGTCCCAACGGCTCGCATGGCGCTCACCACTGACGCGTCTGATTTAGCAGTGGGGGCGGTCGTGGAACAGTATGTAGCTGGGACCTGGCAACCGCTCGCATTTTTCAGCAAAACCTTGCGCGAGAGCGAGCGAAAATACAACGCGTTCGACAGGGAGTTGTTGGCCCTACACTTGGCCATCCGCCATTTCCAGTTTTGGCTGGAGGGGCCCCGTTTCACCGCATTCGTGGACCACATGCCGCTGACTTTTGCGATGGCCAAGATCTCAGAACCTTGGTCGGGCCGGCAGCAGAGACAGCTGGCTGCGATATCGGAGTTTACCACCGATATACAGCATGTCGCAGGTAAACAGAATGTAGTGGCAGACTGCCTCTCACGCGCTGTGACGGCCCCAGGCCCCGTGGGGGCAGACTCTGCAGCCATGGCCGTGGGCCAGGGTGGCGACGCGGAAGCGCGCACAGCCCCGGTCCGCGTAGGGTTAGATTATGCAGCCATGGCCGCGGAGCAGACTAGCAACGAGGATGTACGCGCGCTCCAGTCTGGACCAACAGGGTTAAGGCTGGAGCATAGGGTTCTACAAGAGGGTATGCCCCCACTAATCTGCGATATCTCCACTGGGCGGCCGCGTCCGGTGGTGCCAGCCGCGTGGCGCCGCCGTGTTTTTGATTTGGTCCACTCTCTGGTGCACCCGGGGGTGCGCGCATCAATCAAAATGGTAGGGGAGAAATTTGTATGGCCGGGATTGCGCAAACAGGTCAAAGAATGGGCGACAGCCTGCGTAGCATGTCAGCGAGCCAAAATACACAGACACACTAGAGCCCCTTTGGAGCCTTTTCACATCCCGGCTAAGCGCTTTGATCATGTACACGTCGACTTGGTGGGCCCCCTCCCATCGTCACAGGGGTACACACATCTTCTGACAATGGTGGACCGCACCACACGCTGGCCGGAAGCGGTTCCACTGGCACAACCACAGCCGAGGAGGTGGCACGCGCATTCCTAATGGCTTGGGTAGCGCGCTTTGGAGTCCCATCGGACATAACGTCCGACAGGGGTCCTCAATTTGTTTCCGAGCTCTGGTCATCGATGGCCCGCAGCCTAGGGGTAGCGATCCACCGTACTACCGCGTACAACCCCCAGGCTAACGGTTTATGCGAACATTTTCATAGGTCATTAAAAGCAGCCCTCAGAGCGTCGCTTACGGATACAAATTGGGTAGATAAGCTTCCATGGGTTTTATTAGGGTTGCGTTCTGCACCTAAAGAGGATTTGCAAGCCTCCCCAGCGGAATTAGTCTTTGCACAGCCCCTCCGTCTGCCTGGGGATTCTCTCCCCGATAATCCTGTGCCAAATTGCCCCCCCACTCAGCTGCTGCAGAGCGAGACAGGATCAAACACGCTTCCGGGCCCGGTTCATCACAGTTTTCCACACGTTTTTGTGCCAAAAGCTTTAAAAAATGCAGAGTTTGTTTTTGTCAGACATGATACTCATCGCCCAGGTTTACAGCCGCCGTAGGCCTTTCAGGGTGCTGGAAACAGGAGAGAAGCATTTTTTGCTAGATTTGGGAGACAGAAAAGAGTTGATTGCTATAAACAGACTCAAACCCGCTTTTGCTTTGGCGGATGAAACGGTGCAGTTGGCGAGAGCCCCCCGTCGTGGTAGGTCCCCTAAGGGGCACTCTCAAGAACACCCACAGAGATTGACTAACAGCTCTAATCCACAGGCAACGTTTCCACAGCAGGAGGTCGCGGAGGAAGCAGTAAAGCCGGCTTACAGCAAATACGGCAGGAGACTCAGACCTAGGCAATGGGTGGATTGATATGTAGTAATGTTATTATTTCATGCATCTCTGGTGTGTTTGTTCCATTTTAGACATTTGGGGGGGGGGGTCATATGGGAACATATGAAGGCTACATATGCCCCACAAATAAATTGCTGTGTGTTTATTGTGTACTGCACATCTCAAGGAACAAAAGGGACTGAGCCTCCAGGGGACAATGGGAGAGTGTGAGATTTTGCCTTTGTTTCAGAGAGACAGACTGGAGAGACTTCCGGACGACTGGAGACAAAAGGGACAATGGTGTGAAGTCAAGGGGGGGTTACATTGTGACTGGGATGAAGTACCATGTGACTATTTGTTTGATTAAACACCATGTGACTGCAGTGTCCGGGGTCGGGATATAAAAGGGAGATGAGAGATTGTTCTGCCTGTTTTTCATGCTTGAGATTGTTGGAGTATGTGATCTGTTAATAAAGCTGAATCTGAGGAATAAACTCAGCCTCATCCTTCCACACATACCTCCACACCTGGATATTTATCAGGACGAAACCCCTCGTGAGCTTTATGTACGTTTAAAAGACCTGTTTATTAAATGGATTAAACCGGAGACCGCAACGGTAAAAGACATTATGGAAATTATAATTTTGGAACAGTTTCTGCGGATGGTGAACCCAGAACTGGGAATCTGGATATAAGAGCGGGACCCGAAGACTGCAGAGGACGCTGCTCGTTTGGCAGAGGTTTTTTCTGTCAGCCAGGTCTGGGAGCAGGAGAACTACTCTTGGTCGTGACAGATCTTTCACCACACGGAGTGAGTTTAATGAGGGTGAAAGGGGTGGTCCAGCTCGAAATAAGTTGTATTCCAGGCCCAGTCAGATCACGAATAGCAGATATGATAATAGCAAAAAGTCACGTGTTGCAAATAAAGATATACGCTGCTATCAGTGTAATAAAATCGATCACACCCAGTATTCATGCCCTGCCATAAAGAATGAGAAACCATCATTATTATGTTCAGTTCCTAGACCCACTTTTTCAGCCCCAGTGCAAAGTGGAGTGTATAAAACGAAGGTGTTGCTTAATGGTCAATGTGAAGAGGCCCTGCTAGATTCTGGTTGTTTTCAAACAGTTGTGCTACCCAGTTTGGTCCCTAGGGACTTGTGGAATGAGTCTAAAATAAATATCAGTTGTGTCCATGGGGATAAAAAAACTGTACCCGACCGTTGAGGTTTATTTAACAGTGGGGGGGCAAACTTATCTCCTTCCTGTAGCTCTTGTGCCTGATTTGCCTTACCCTGTTATTCTTGGCAATGATGTTCCAACTTTGTTGGACATCATACAACAGGTTAGAGAGGAACAAACGGAGGAGAGACAGGCAGGTGGTGCTGTTGAACAGAGAGTAAATACACCTGTGGTGAAAAATTGTAATATGGTGACAACTAGGGCACAGAGGGCACAGAGGGCTGCCAATACCCTTCAGGAATTACCATTCTATGATTCTGAGATAGAGGTAGGCCCTATTAAGCAACACAAATCCAAGGCTCAGAAGAGAAGAGATAAGGTGTTAGCTTCTGTAAAGAACTTGGGTGAAGAAATACTACAATTAAGTCAGTCAGTAGAGTTTGACATCCCTCCTGACATAGCTGTATTACAGAAAGCTGACCCAACACTTAGACCATGGTTTAATAAAGTTTCGGAGATTGAGGGTGTGAAACAGGGTAGAAGTGATTGTTTGGCTGAGGCCACGTACAGTATGTCATTAAAAAGGACATTTTATACCAGCAACAAGGTGAAGTTATGGCCATAGCTTTGCCACAGGACCTCACACCAAAAATTATGGAACTGGGACATGTTATTCCTTGGGCAGGTCATCTAGCATTCCAAAAAACTCTACAGAGAATTGCTAGAAGGTTTGTGTGGCCGGGAATGTATATCCAGGTAAAGGACTTCTGCACTTCGTGCCCAATATGTCAGATTACATCACCTAGGGGAGTAGCCTGTGCCCAACTACACCCATTACCAATCATTGGAACACCATTCGATAGAATAGGGATGGGTATAGTTGGCCCCCTAGAGAGAAGTTCTGCTGGTAACAAATATATTCTGGTAATTTGTGATTATGCTACTCGGTACCCAGAAGCCTTCCCCCTGAAATCTATCAAGGCTAGGCAGGTTGCCAACTGCCTTATCCAGTTGTTTTCAAGGGTAGGCATACCCAGAGAAATTTTGACAGACTGTGGAACAAATTTCTTATCAAAACTGTTGCAGCAAGTATATAAGCTGTTGGGTATTAAGGGTATTAAGAGCACCTCATATCACCCTCAAACTGATGGACTTGTGGAGCGATTTAATCAGACTCTCAAAAACATGCCGTGGAAATTTGTTTCTGAAACGGGCTCGGATTGGGACCAATGGGTACCTTATTTACTGTTTGCTTATCGGGAGGTGCCCCAGGCTTCAACAGGGTTCTCACCTTTTGAACTGCTGTATGGTCGTCAGGTGAGGGGTCCACTGGATTTATTAAAGGAGCACTGGGAGAGTCCACCGAGTGATCAGGACAATGTGGTCTCTTATGTCATTAAAATGAGAGAGAAACTAGATCGAATGACTGCTTTGGCTCAGGAACACATGAGGACGGCGCAGGCCAAACAAAAAACTTGGTATGACAAGAAGGCCAGAAAAAGGGTTTTTTACCCAGGACAACGGGTTTTGTTATTGCTGCCCTCGTGTGACAGTAAGCTGTTGGCTCAATGGCAGGGGCCATATGAAATTTCTAAGAAACTAAGCTAGGTGACATACGAACTATATATGCCTGACAGGAAGGTAGAATATCAGACCTTCCACATTAACTTGTTGAAAGAGTTTCAGCAGCCTGGTCATCAGCAGCAGCAACCTGTTCTTCAGGAGACACCACAGCTCCTCATTTGTGCGACGGAAGTGGATGAGGAGAGAGAACAGACTTTTCCCACAAATGTGTCAGAGCCTTAAGTGTTTCAAGTGTCTCATTTGCAGGTGGACCAACAGAGAGAGTTAGAGGCACTATTAGATCGAGAATTGTTTCAGGAGAGACCTGGTTTCACCACGCTGGTGCATCATAAGGTGTATTTGAAAGAGGAAGCTGTTCCACGTAGAAAATCCTATAGGATCCCGGAACGATTGGTACCAAAAATGAGGCAAGAAATTGACTTGATGTTGCAGCTGGGAGTGATTGAGGAGTCAGTCAGTGGGTGGTGTAGCCTGATTGTGCTGGTCCCCAAAAAGGACGGCTCATTAAGATTCTGTATTGATTTCAGATACCTTAATTCAGTATCTAAATTTGAGTCATACCCCATGCCCCGGATTGACGAACTGTTAGAGAAAGTGGGCAGGGCTAGATTTATTTCTACTCTGGACCTATGCAAGGGGTATTGGCAGGTGGCATTGGCACCGGAAGCAAAGGAACTTACAGCCTTTAAAACACCTTATGGCAGTTTCCAGTTTAGGGTCATGCCATTTGGCCTTCAGGGGGCACCTGCAACGTTTCAGCGGCTGATGGACCAAATATTAAGGAGGGTATCAAATTTTGCAGCTGCCTATTTGGATGACGGGGTCATTTATAGTCAGACCTGGGAAGATCATTTGGTACACCTTAGGCAGGTCCTTCAGTTAATTAAGAGGGCAGGACTGACAATTAATCCATGCAAATGTGCGTTCGGACAGCAGCAGGTGGAGTACCTGGGACATGTGGTTGGTCAGGGGGTTATTAGACCACAAGTAGGTAAAGTGGATGCCATCCGGACCTACCCTGTACCCACCACTAAAAAGAAAGTACGATCATTCATGGGAATGGTAGGATGGTACAGTAAGTTCATTCCCCACTTTGCTGAAAGAGCAGCAGTGTTGACTGACCTCACTAAGGCTTCAGCATCAAATAAGGTAAAATGGACAGAGGAGTGTGACAGAGCTTTTGAGGATTTGAAGAGCGCTATTTCTGGGGAGAAGGTTCTCTTCAGTCCAGACTTTGCTCGTCCATTTATTTTACAGACAGATGCTTCAGGAGTTGGCATTGGAGCAGTACTTCTCCAGGTGGAGAGGGGAGAGAGACACCCAGTACTGTTCTTGAGTCGTAAGCTGTTGGACCGGGAGACAAGATATTCTACAGTAGAAAAGGAATGTCTTGCCATGAAATGGGCAATAGGGTCTCTGAGATATTATTTATTGGGGCACCATTTTGTGTTGGAGACAGATCATCGGGCCCTACAGTGGTTGGACAGAATTAAGGATATAAACAGTCGTCTCACAGGGTGGTATGTGTCCCTCCAACCTTATAATTTTACTGTTCGTTATGTGGCAGGGAAAACCAACCTTGTAGCTGATAGCCTTTCAAGAGTACATGACTCTTAGAGTACTGTACTCTCGGGAAAGGGGGGAGGAAATGTGACGACGGAGTGTCACCACTGTTATGGTTTATGGTATATTTAATTATATTGTTTGGGTAATATTTGTAAATGTTAATTATTGTTAAGTTTGCACATATTACTTTAAGATCTGCTTTTGACTATGTGGAGTGCCTTCTTGTGAGATAATTGTTTGGTTATTTATTTGGGTAAAACAAGTGGTGATTTAAATTCACATACCTTTGCCAACATGCTTCCTGAGGGTGTCCGGACAAAAGACTCCGTGATGGGTTGAATGCCTTTTTAAAGGACACCAGTAGGAAGGAAGCATGTGTGGTAAGTTAGAGGGGTAATTTAGAACTTTGTAAATAGGGGTTTAAATTATTTTTTGAATTATTTATGATAGTATTTATTCTGTATTTATTCTGTGTTATTTATATGTATTTGTAAATAGGTGGGGATTTGTTTATGGACTTTTAGATGTTAGTGGGTATGTGTAAAGAATAAAAAATGTTGTTTTACCTGGGATTATGGTAGGGGCTAATTAGTCCTAATTGTCTCACACATTATATAACAGGTGTTTATTGAGAGATGAGTGTTTTGGGTTTTTTTTTTTTTTTTTGTTACTTATTTGTACCCATAGGTAGATTTGGTTTGCAGTCTGGTGACAAGCCACCAGCTGCCGGTCACTGCGTGCGCGAGCGCCATAAACCTACATGTTTTTGGTATGCGGGAGGAAACCAGAGAAATCCCGGAGTAAACCCACGCAACACGGGGAGAACATGCAAACTCCACACAGCTCACTGTTGGTCGGGGGCTGGGATCGAACCCACGATCTCATGATCCCCGCGATCCCCCGGCCGAGGGTAAACTGTGCTGCCACAGTGCTAAACCACTGCTCCACCGTGGTTGTAGAAGAATGGGGATTGCTTTCACTTTGTGGAGAGTGAATTGTGTCGGTGTTGGTATGTACGCTGAAGATGTTTACTTGAGTTATTTTTGAAAAATAAAAATTGGAAAGTTGATTGAAAGCCTCCTCGCCTCTACATCCCGCAACGTTGACACACGTTACAGCCCATCAGGCCTTTTTTTTTTTTTTTTTTTACAGAGCAAGCCTGTCACTTGCTTCTTCCCTTGCTAAGTAGAGAGAGAGAGCTGCCGTTCACCCCCCTTTGCTGATGGGAGAGAGAACCACCGCTCGCTCCTCTGTTGCCTTTTTTTTTTTTATTAAAAATGAGCCATCAGTAAATAACCACAAGGAATTTGGTACAAGCTTAATGTGTGGCTGTGACAACAAGGTTATAGTGTACGACAACAGTCTAGCTGGTAACAATATGGAATGGTTGTCCTGCTGCAAAACCCCCTTCACTGCATGGGGAATGTGTAGGATAATAGAGGGCATGATCTTATTATTTGTATTATCCCATGAATTATAAAAAGTGGTCTGTATTGCCTAGCATGTATTTTAGTTATAACTGCAGCCATATGTTTATCCTGGGCACTACAGAAAATGAAATGAAAAGCGCTTATGTAAATAAAGAATTGAATTCATCATCAATCATTTATTGATAATTTTTATGCATTATCTATTTTTTCTGAAGATTGCTAATTATTTGCTAATTAATTTCTTTGATACCCCCTGTTTTGATACATGGAGACTCACATGCAGCAAAGTTACAGGGTATTTGATTTGATTCTTTTACTGAAAGGAAGTGTGCTACCATTTTTAATTTTAAATAAAATTTGTAGGTAGCCCAGTTCCTTCAAAAATAGGATTTCAATAATTATAGCTTCTTTTTGTGACATCTCTTGAAATAGTTTACAAATTCTATTTAAGAAAAACAAAATAACTATCTGTGCATTTTTGATATTCTTCAGCATTGATAAATAAGATCAGTTTGTCCAGTTGAACAGAGATGGGTTGAATTTGAAATATTGTGTCACATTCTTTCAGTCAAAGGAATGGCGGACGTTTTGCCTAATTAGAATTTGATTTAATGTTTTACAAGGAATGCCCCTATTTCATACATTCCTTGGTAAATTATGGAGTGCAATGTAGTTCACCCTGACCCAGCTTGGCCACCGCTGAATCAGGAGAAGCACATTCCTCATTGCTGTCACATTTCTGAAATATGATGTTGTTACACCATTATAAATGTATCCCGCAGTGCAAAATCATATAAACATCACATTTGTAAAGTCAGAGTCCTTTAAATCAGTGTAGTCATCCTTTTTTTTTTTTTTTTTTTAATTTGGGCCTAATGTAATGTCAAGTTTGAATAACGCATGTCTCCCAAGCAAATTTACTGGGCAGGAGGGTGCCACAATCACTTCTGAAATGCATACTTTGCCTGTGGAGGAGTCTGTTAATGTAATTGGGCCATAAAGGCTCTCAGTTATTCTTCCACCTCCTGCATTTTGAACTTTAATTGTTCTTCCAGTAAATTTAGCACCTTTGGGGATTTTGCGAACAGTAGTGCGTGTGGCTCCCATGTCACAAAGAAATTCAACCTCTTTTCCATTCACCAGTAACCATATTGTAGGGGCAGACAATGCACTGCTGTACATAATCAGGTCCAAAGTCTCATTAGGCCTTGTTAACACTTCAGATAGTCTTTTCCGTTGGTCAAGTGCTATCTGTTTGTCCTCAGAAGACAGTTTGTCACAGTCGGTTAGTCATGCTCTTTTGTCTGAAGGTCCTTGACCCCCTGAGGGTCCATGTCTATTTTCACCTCCATAGTCATTTTGATTTTTACCTCCTCTGCCTTGCTGAAACCTGCCTCTCTGATCATTCTGAATTCTTCTTCTACCTCTACTTGGTCCCCTGCCTCCAAATCCACCTCTTTGGCCAAACCTGCAATCACGGGCCCAGTGACCAGGTTTGCCATAGTTAAAACAAACATCCCGATTTCCATCATTCTCTTGCATTGACCTGCCTGTCTTGGGTCTAACCCCACCTTGCACCATCCGTGCAGCAAACACTTCTTCCAGGTGATTACTCAAAAACATAGAGTTTGGTCTTCCTTTCTTATTACCTTTAGTTGTAAATTTTACAGTTGACACTAGGACCGCACATTCGTCCACATCCAATGTGGGTTTGAAAGAATAATCTTTTTCCCATTTATTTAGATATTTTTCAGGATCCTTTATTTGCCTTTTCTCCTTTAATTTGTCATTGTAATTTTTTACCGTTCGGCGTGCAGTTTCCTCTTTTTTCTTTTGCTTATTTTTTGTTTTATTTGTTTTTCCTGTACAGTTACCCATTCTTATTTAGCCAGGGACGTTGCAGTTCGCCCACTGCAACACTATTACTGCCCAATAGGTGCGCTCACCTTTTTGATAGAACTAGATGCTCACGCGTTAGGACTTCTGTAGTTTCCTACAGAATCATTACCTGGTATGACCAGATAGGAAAAATATAGGGTGCCGCCCCACACCACCACTACTAGAAAAAATATAGGGCGCCGCCTTATATTACCATTAAAGCTTGACCTATCAGTCAATACGCAGCACCTTTACCTTTTTTTTTTTTTTAAACCTGACTCTTCGGCCGGTAAACAACACAATCCTTTCTTTCTTTGTTACTTCAAAAAATATTTCACTTACTTTATGACTCTGCCAGTGAGGATGACCGTCACTAGGAGAGCCAGGATGTCAGTCCCCTCCCCGGCGTTCCCTGAAGGCGGGTTTTTCCAAAACTGACCGCTGGTCAGACCAAGCATGAGTTTGTCGGCCCGGGGAAGACATCTTGTCCTGGCTCGCCCAGCTGTCGGCCATCCGGGTCACCGGCACCACGTATGTCAGGAATCTAGGAACTCAAAAAAAGTGATCATATATTAGTTCGTTACCTCAATAAAGATTCGAGACATAAGAATATTAAGTTTTTTTACTTGCACAAGGAGTACAAACCTCTGGTTACAGGAAGTAGGTACTGGAGGTAATCCTCTCAGTTCAGTCATTTTATACACAGCAGTTGCATAGTCAAACACACACAGCAGTTACATAGTCAGATAGATAAAACATGCTGACACTGAAGGAAGGGGAACAGCTCCATTTAATCAGAGGGCTTTGCTTCCTGTGTTCTGAGGAGTAACAGTCCCATGTTATCAGGGTGGCCCTGTGGTCTAAGGAGTAGCTGTTCTCTAAGGCAGGTGCGGGCATGTATTTTAAGATAAATCTACCATGAAAGGACAACTGGAATTTCAACATAATTAAAAACATAAAAAACAACTTTAGTCTTCATGCATCATGTACAAAACCTCTAATACACAGACAGTTTTAGTATTTTTCAGCAGACAGTTACATACAGTTACATATACACTTCATTGAATTATATAAAATGATAATATGTATACACATAACAATTTTTCTGACAAAAGGAGTCTGAGATATATTAAATAAATTAAAGAAAAATGGAACTAAGAAAACGATATATCCAGAGTATTTTACTGATAATTGTGGTGATAATTTTGATAAGAATATGGTAGTAAATAAAATGAATAAATTTTTTGTAAATGTTGGACCAGAGTTGGCAGCAAAAATTCCAAACCAAGGAAGAGACACCGTGAGTGAAACATTGATTGGAAATAACCCTTGGTCAATCGTTCTCTCAGCGGTGGATGAACTAGAGGTAAAATCTGTTGTTGAAAAGAGTAAAAATAAATTATCTACTGATTGTGATGGTATTGATATGGCACTAGTAAAAAGAACTGTTCATCCATCCATCCATCTTCTACCGCTTTTCCGGAGGTCCGGGTCGCGGAGGCAGCAGTTCAAGCAGAGAAGCCCAGACTTCCCTCTCCCCAGCCACCTGCTCCAGCTCTTCAGAGGGGATACCAAGGCGTTCCCAGACTAGCTGGGAGACATAGTCTCTCCACCGAGTCCTGGGTCTGCCCCGGGGTCTCCTCCCAGTGGGACGTGCCTGGAACACCTCAAGTGGGAGGCGTCCAGGAGGCATCCTAATCAGATGCCCATACCACCTCAACTGACTCCTTTCAATGTGGAGAACTGAACTGAAAAAAGAACTGTTGATAGCATATTAAAACCATTCACATATATTTGTAATCTATCATTTCAAACTGGCTCATTCCCACAGAAAATGAAAAAAGCAAAAGTAATACCATTATTCAAGCAAGGAAATAAACACCAATATACAAACTACAGACCAGTATCGCTTCTCCCACAATTTTCAAAGATTCTGGAAAAACTTTTCAACAACAGATTAGAAAACTTTTTAAATAAACATGATGTGCTTAACCATATCATATTATATTATATTATATTTTAACATATATATATAAATGATATATTCCAAGTTTCTAAATTATTAAAAATGATATTATTTGCTGATGATACTAATATATTTTATTCTGGAAATAATTATAATCAACTAATCCATCCTCTAAATAATGAATTAAATAAGCTTAAAAATGGATGGATTGTAATAAATTATCACTAAATATAGATAAAACTAAGGTAATGTTATTTGGTAATTGTAAAAATAAAGAAGATATACATATTCATATAGATAATGTAATTATTGAAAAAGTTAAGGAGATCAAGTTTTTCGGTGTAATACTAGATGATAAAATTAGTTGGAAACCACACATCAGCTACATACAAAACAAAGTTGCAAAAAATATTGCAATTATAAATAAAATTAAGCAGGTCCTAGATTACAAATCACTTCATATCTTGTATTGCTCATTAGTACTTTCATACTTGACCTATTGTATAGAGGTCTGGGGTAACAATTATAAAAGTACACTTAACCCTGATCCTACCGAGTGGGGTCCGATCAGACCCACACATATGTTCTTATGCACAACACGGACATATTATCGATCACAGCTATCATGCTTTCTGACTTTGTCATCATCTGTGAATCACAAAAAATAAATCTGATTTAAAATAGTGTTAACCGTTCCTGCTTCTGGTCTCCTAACCGTGGTTGGGGGACGCAGGGGAGATCTGTCTTCTCCAGGGCCGGAGGCGCTTTTCCTCCTCCGGGGTCAACTCCCGAGTAAAACCTCACTCTTGTTAAGCAGGAGATATGGTGGTACACAGAGGCACAGGCCGTATTGCTGAAGCGTTGGGGCTTTATTTACAGACTGCACTGTTGATAGCAATGATTTCTACCTGCTCCGGTCGCCTCGCTCTCTGTCTCTCATCCGCCCAAAAATCACACACACCGTTCACTCGTCGGGGCCATTTTACACACACCTGGGGCGCGCCTCGGCTGCGCGCACGCACTCACTCACGTTCACGCACTGAGCTGTCCTTTCTAAACACCTGCATTAGGCACATCTTACAACAATACAGTTTTCTTCTGTACTGTCAGTTCAGATTTTTCATTGGGGTCCGATCGGACCCCAGGGAAAAATATGATGTTATGGGGTAACCCCCACAACAGCCACGGACAAACAGAGAGCCCAGCTGGGGCAATTAGCAGAGCAATGAGATGTGGGTGTTGAGATAAATGGGCAGCCTCTCCGTGTCTAGTTCAGGCGCCAGTATCCTGCTGTTATGTATGACTTCCTGCTCTGTACTCAAATGTAAATGTCCCGTGCTTGAATGCAGTTTCTTTGATGATAACATGACTTTCATGTATTGTCTGAGCTGGGTATAAATACTGCACATGTTCTGTAACTCATCCTCTTTTCTTCTTCTGACTGCTTCTGACTACTGCTCATGAGAGCCTGAGAGTTAGCTCCAGCATGCTTATACAGTAGCTGGGGTGAGCTCCGTGATGGCGATGAATGATGAATAAACTTCCTTAAAACTCCAGACGCCATGCCTTGTTTGTAGGCCCTACAGAACACATGCACAACAATGGCAAAGTATTTGCATTTCTTGTACCAATTAAGAAGTGAAATTAGATAATTTCCCACAAAAACCTGAACGCACCAGGGCACACTGGTTGAAAAACACATTATAACCGGGCTACTCGTGCTGAAAGGCAGGCAACCGACAAACTAGCCCCATTCCGGGATTTTTGGATCATGTTTCAAGCACAACTCTTTGTTTTAACCAAATAAAACATTTTAAGTGAAAAAAATAGTTTGGTATTGCTTAATAATCCAATTAACAGTTAAATTTTGTGTGGGGTCCAAACGGACCCCAGTTGGTACTATTTGTATGTAAAATATGTTGATAGGATGAGGGTTAATTTATTGCTAATATTACAAAAAAGGGCAGTCTGTGTTATACACAAAGTCGGGTATCTTGAGCATACTAATTTATTGTTTTTACATTCAAAGTTATTGGAATTATGGGATCTGGTTCATTATTATACAGCACAATTAATGTTAGTCAGTAAAAACCTTTTGCCAAACAATATACAAAATCTTTTCAGTGAGAGAGAAGGGAAATATAATTTATGGGGGAAACACAAAATTTAAAATGCACTTACAGTGGGGAAAAAAAATTCTATTAAAAACATTTAGTCAGCCACCAATTGTGCACAGGCAATGTCCAAACATCCATATATTTAAATCAACATATAAAGAAATGATTTTTGAGCAATATAAAAATAAAGGGCAGTGTAGCGATGTTAAGATAAGGCACGGCGACTGGAGTTTTTCCATCCATCCATCTTCTACCGCTTTTCCGGAGGTCCGGGTCGCGGAGGCAGCAGTTCAAGCAGAGAAGCCCAGACTTCCCTCTCCCCAGCCACCTGCTCCAGCTCTTCAGAGGGGATACCAAGGCGTTCCCAGACCAGCTGGGAGACATAGTCTCTCCACCGAGTCCTGGGTCTGCCCCGGGGTCTCCTCCCAGTGGGACGTGCCTGAAACAACTCAAGTGGGAGGCGTCCAGGAGGCATCCTAATCAGATGCCAATACCACCTCAACTGACTCCTTTCAATGTGGAGGAGCAGCGGTTCTACTCTGAGCCTCTCCCGGATGACTGGCTTCGTAAGAAGCATTTCAAGGTCCTGGAGTGGCCTAGCCAGTCTCCAGATCTGGATGACTGAGCTCCTCACCCTATCTCTGAGGGTGAGTCCAGCAATCCTACGGAGAAAGCTCATTTCAGCCGCTTGTATCCGCGATCTCGTTCTTTCGGTCATTACCCAAAGCTCGTGACCATAGGTGAGAGTAGGAACGTAGATTGACTGGTAAATCGACAGCTTTGCCTTAGAACTAAGCTCCCTCTTCACCACAACAGACCGGTACAACGTCCGCATCACTGCAGATGCTGCTCCAATCCGTCTGTCGATCTCTCGCTCCATTCTCCCCTCACTCGTGAACAAGACCCCAAGATACTTAAACTCCTCCACTTGGGGCAGGAGCCTGTCCCCAACCCGGAGAGGACAATCCACCTTTTTCCGGCTGAGGACCATGGACTCGGACTTGGAGGTGCTGATTCTCATCCCAGCCGCTTCACACTCAGCGGCAAACCATCCCAGCAA
This sequence comes from Pholidichthys leucotaenia, assembly GCA_020510985.1. Taxonomy (NCBI): domain Eukaryota; kingdom Metazoa; phylum Chordata; class Actinopteri; order Cichliformes; family Pholidichthyidae; genus Pholidichthys; species Pholidichthys leucotaenia. Next base: position 336,554,308 of record CM035845.1, read on the forward strand.
GAGCTGTAGGTCATTGCTGGATGAAGCCAATGGGACAACATCATCTGCAAACAACAGAGATGAGATCCTGTGGTCACCAAGCATGACACCCTCCATTCCCTGGCTGCGCCTAGAAATCCTGTCCATAAAAATTATGAACAGGATCGGTGACAAAGGGCAGCCCTGGCGGAGTCCAACTCTCACTGGGAATGAGTCCGACCGAGTGTTGGCAATACGAACCAAACTCTCACAACGGTCGTACAGAGACCGAATAGCTCGTAACAAGCCCGATACCCCATACTCCCGAAGCACCCCCCACAAAAATCCACGAGGGACGCGGTCAAATGCCTTCTCCAAGTCCACAAAACACATGTAAACTGGTTGGGCAAACTCCCACGAACCCTCAAGAATTCTCGAGAGGGTAAAGAGCTGGTCCAATGTGCCACGGCCAGGACGAAAACCACATTGCTCCTCCTGAATCCGAGGTTTGACTAACGGCCGGACTCTCCTCTCCAGTACCTTGGCATAGACCTTCCCAGGGAGGCTGAGGAGTGTGATCCCTCTAAAGTTGGAGCACACCCTCCGGTCCCCTTTTTTGAAGAGAGGAACCACCACCCCGGTTTGCCATGCCAAAGGCACTGCCCCCGACCTCCATGCAATGTTGCAGAGGCGTGCCAACCATGACAGCCCAAAAACATCCAGGGCCTTGAGGTACTCAGGGCGAATCTCGTCCACCCCCGGGGCCCGGCCACCAAGGAGATTTTTAACCACCTTGGCGACCTCAGCCCCTGTGATAGGCGAGTCATCCCCCTCATCCCCAAACCCTGCTTCCTCTGTGGAAGGTGTATCAGTAGGATTGAGGAGATCCTTGAAGTATTCCTTCCACTGCCCGACGATATCCCCAGTTGAAGTCAACAGTGTCCCATCCGCACCATACACAGTGTGGACGGGGAGCTGCTTTCCCCTCCTGAGCTGCCGAACAGTTTGCCAGCATCTTTTTGAAGCCGACCGAAAGTCTTGTTCCATGGCCTCACCGAACTCCTCCCATACCTGCGTTTTTGCTTCAGCAACCACCCGAGCTGCACTTCGCTTGGCCTGCCGGTACACCTCAGCTGCTTCGGGAGTCCCACAAGCCAACCAAGCTTGATAGGACTCCTTCTTCAGCTTAATTCAATTCAATTCAATTCAATTCAACTTTATTTATATAGCGCCATTTCACAACAACAGTCATCTCATAGCACTATCAACTGTAGGGAGGACCCCCACAGTTGCAGAAAGACCCCAGCAATCAGGCGATCCCTTGTGAGCAAGCACTTGGCGACGGTGGAGAGGAAAAACTCCCTTTTAACAGGAAGAAACCTCCAGCAGAACCAGGCTCAGGGAGGGGCAGTCATCTGCTGCGACTGGCTGGGGGGTGAGGGGACAGAGAAGAAGAAAAGAACAGACATGTAGAGAGCAAACAGCACGATGGGGACTCAATCTATGGGAGAGAACAAACAAATGTTAATGACCAGCAAAAAAAAAATATTTCATAGAGAGTGAGGAAAGGAGTGAGGCCCAGTGCATTACTGGAGGTCCCCCGGCTGACTAAACCTATTAGCAGCATAACTAAGGGAGGGTTCAGAAACACATGATCCCTCCCTAATTGTAGGCTATATCAAAAAGGTAGGTTTTAGCCCTATTCTTAAAAACAGAGATCGAGTCTGACTCCCGAATCCAGATTGGCAGCTGATTCCACAGGAGAGGAGCTTGATAACTGAAGGCTCTGCCTCCCATTGTACTTTTGGAGATTCTAGGTATTACAAGTAAACCTGCATTTTGGGAGCGTAGTGCTCTGTTAGGATGATACGGTAGTATCAGATCTTTTAAATAAAAAGGAGCCTGATTGTTTAGAGCTTTGTAAGTAAGAAGAAGGATTTTAAACTTAATTCTAAACTCTATGGGAAGCCAATGAAGGGAGGCCAGAACCGGAGAGATATGATCTCTCTTTCTAGTACCTGTTAAAACTCTTGCTGCAGTATTTTGGATCAGCTGAAGACTTTTTAAAGATGTTTTAGGACAGCCTGATAATAATGAATTACAATAATCTAATCTCGAGCTAACAAAAGCGTGGATCAGCTTCTCAGCATCACTCTGAGACAAGATGCTCCTAATCTTGGCAATATTACGCAAATGATAGAAGGCAGTCTTAGAAACAAATTTAATATGTGAATTGAAGGACAAATCCTGATCAAAAATAACTCCAAGGTTCCTCACAGAGCTATTAAGAGAAAGAGTAACTGCATCCAAACTGAAAGTTTGATTTGGAAAGGAATTTCTAAGGTTTTTTGGACCAACAAGAATGACTTCAGTCTTATCTGAATTTAATAGCAGGAAATTACAAGTCATCCAAACTTTGATTTCCTTAAGACAGGCTTCTAACTTGGCTAATTGATTAGTATCATCTGGCTTCATTGACAGGTATAATTGTGTGTCATCTGCATAACAGTGAAAATGTATACAGTGCTTTCTAATAATGTTGCCTAACGGAAGCATATATAAACTAAAAAGAGTAGGGCCAAGCACAGATCCCTGTGGAACTCCATGACTAAGCTTTGAGCTGAGAGAAAACTCATCATTTACATGAACAAACTGGAACCTATCAGATAAATAAGATCTAAACCACTGCAACGAAGTTCCATTAAGTCCAACATAGTGTTCTAATCTATCAAGTAGAATATTATGATCAATAGTATCAAAAGCTGCACTAAGATCTAAAAGGACAAGTACAGAAACTAGTCCATTATCAGATGCAATGAGGAGGTCGTTAGTGACCTTCGCTAAGGCTGTTTCAGTGCTATGATGGATTCTAAACCCAGATTGAAACTCCTCAAATAAACCATTTCCCTGCAGGTGGTCAAATAATTGCGTAGCAACAACTCTTTCTAAGATTTTTGAAATGAAAGGGAGATTAGAGATTGGTCTATAGTTAGCTAAAGCTCCTGGATCTAGCGTTGGCTTTTTGAGTAAGGGTTTAATTACAGCCGTTTTAAAAGCCTGCGGTACATGGCCTAAAGTTAATGAAGAATTGATTATATGAAGAATAAAGCTACCAATAAGTGGGAAGACTTCTTTAAATAACCTGGTAGGAATAGGGTCTAAAAGACAAGTTGAAGGTTTGGATGAGGAAACTATTTTGTCTAACTCACAAAGGTCGATTGGAGTAAACTCATCAAGACAGACATCAATAGAAGGAGTTGTAGTAGTTACAGTATTTAAGTTAACTGTGGGAAGAATCTGATTGATTTTATCTCTGATGGATGAAATTTTATTATTGAAAAAGTTCATAAAGTCCTGACTAGTAAGCTCTAAGGGGATGCTAGGATTGACAGAGTCCTGACTCTTTGTCAACCTGGCTACAGTACTGAAAAGAAACCTGGGATTATTCTTGTTCTCTTCTATTAATGCAGAGTAATAACTCGTTCTAGCTTTTCTAAGAGATTTTTTATAAATTAAAAGATGATTTCTCCAAGCTAAATAGATTTCATCTAAATTAGTAGAGCGCCATTTTCTTTCTAATTGACGAGTCTTCTGTTTTAAGCTACGAGTTTCTGTGTTGAACCAAGGAGTTAAAAATCTCTGATTAGACTTTTTCTTTTTTAAGGGGGCCACCAAGTCTAGAGCCTGATGCAGAGAAGCTGAAACACTATCCACCATGTTATCAATTACAGAAGGAGCAAGCTGTCTATAGCTTATTTCCGTTGTGTTGACACATGGCATAGAGGAAACAATCTGCATAAATTTGGAAACAGCATCATCTGAGAGGCATCTACTGTGATAATATTTTTCTTTAGGAGCCAAATAGTCAGAAATAGTAAAATCAAAGGTTAACAGACAATGGTCTGACAGTACAGGGTTATGAGGAGACACTACAAGATTTTCTATTTCTATGCCATATGTCAGAACAAGGTCCAATGTATGGTGGAGGTAATGAGTAGAATTTCCTACTTTCTGAGAAAACCCAATCGAGTCTAATATTGAATTAAAAGCCACATTAAGGCAGTCACTATCTACATCCACATGTATATTAAAGTCCCCTACTATAATTATTCTATCAGATTTCAGCACTAAATCAGCTAAGAAATCAGGAAATTCGGATAAAAATTCTGAATAGGTTGATGGGGGACGATAAACTATGGCAAATAAAATTGGGTTTAACCTGAAATTGCTAAAGTGCCCAACACTGAGGACCAGGCCCTCAAAGGAATTATAACATGTTTTTTGCTTTACATTAACTAGTAATTTGGAATGGTAAATTGTTGCTACTCCTCCTCCACGACCAGAACTTCTGGGATTTTGACAGTTTAAATAACCAGAGGGAGTTGATTCATTTAAACCAACATAATCCTCTTGCCCTAACCAAGTCTCTGTAAGGGAAATTAAATCAATCTGATGATCAATTAACAGATCATGGACTAACAGAGACTTGGGAGTTAGAGACCTAATATTTAATAAACCACATTTAATTTTTAAATTATGAGGAGGAACAGAGGCCAAATCATTCAATTTAGAGGCTTTATGTTTAATTTGAGTTTTACCAATATTTTGCTTTATCACTTTGGGATGCTTATACATTATATTTTTATTTACTTTGGAGGGAGCAGACAACGATTCTCTGATGGGGAAGACAGGGGCTAAGCTGAGGGGTGGCGGATGAAGAGGAGCTGCAGAGAGGCGTGTAAGACTGAGACTCTGCTTCCTGGTCCCAACTCTGAGTAGTCACGGTTTTGGAAATTTGGATAAAAAAGATGCCAGATTGTTAGATAAATGAGAAGCACCATCCAAAGTGGGATGAATGCTGTCTCGTCTCATAAGACCATGAGGGGGGCCTTAATGGCCCCCCTCACCACTGGTGTCCACCACTTGGTTCGGGGGTTGCCACCACGAGATGCACCGACCACCTTGCGGCCGCAGCTCTGAGCCGCCGCTTCAACAACAGAGGTGGAGAACATGGCCCATTCAGACTCCATGTCTCCAGACTCCCTCGGAATGTGGTTGAAGTTCTTCCGGAGGTGGGAGTTGAAGACCTCCCGGACAGGGGCCTCAGCCAGACGCTCCCAGCACACCCTCACTATACGTTTGGGTCTACCAGGTCTGAATGGCTTCCTCCCCTGCCATCGGATCCAACTCACCACCAGGTGGTGATCAGTTGACAGCTCTGCACCTCTCTTTACTCGGGTGTCCAAGACATACGGTCGCAGGTCTGATGATACGATAACAAAATCGATCATCGACCTGCGACCTAGGGTGTCCTGGTGCCAGGTGCACATATGGACACCCTTATGCTTGAACATGGTGTTCGTTATGGACAAACTGTGGTTAGCACAGAAGTCCAATAACTGAACACCACTCGGGTTCAGATCGGACAGGCCGTTCCTCCCAATCACCCCCCTCCAGGTTTCACTGTCGTTGCCCACGTGCACATTGAAGTCCCCCAGTAGGACAATGGAGTCTCCAGGAGGAGTACCCTCCAGCACCCCAGTCACAGACTCTAAAAAGGGTGGGTACTCTGAAACATCATTTGGTGCATAGGCACAAATGATGGTCAGGACCCGTTTCCCAACCCGAAGGCGCAGGGAAGCAACCCTTTCGTCCACCGGGGAAAACTCCAATATAGAGGCAGCAAGGTGGGGCGATACAAGAATACCCACCCCTGCTCGTCGCCTCTTGCCCGGGGCAACTCCAGAAAAGGCCAAGCTCCAGCCCCTCTCCAGGAGACTGGTTCTGGAACCAGAGCTGTGTGTTGAGGTGAGGCCGACTATATCTAGCCGGTATCGCTCAACCTCGTACACCAGCTCAGGCTCCTTCCCCACCAGATAGGTGACATTCCACGTACCAAAAGCCAGTTTAGAAAGCTTGGGATCAGTCTGCCAAGGTCTCCGCCTTTGACCGCCACCTAATCCACATAGCACCGGACCCCCATGATCCCTCCTGCAAGTGGTGAACCCACTGGAGGGCGGACCCATGTAACTCCTTCGGGCTGAGCCCGGCCGGGTCCCATGGGTGGAAACCCGGCCACCAGACGCTAGCCTTCGAGCCCCTCCCCCAGGCCTGGCTCCAGGGTGGGGCCCCGGTAACCCCATACCGGGCGGGGTACACTGAATCCTTGATATACAATTTATCATGAGAGTCTGTTGGATCGTTCTTAGTCTGGCCCTTCACCCAGGACCAGTTTGTCTTGGGAGACCCTATCAGAGGCAAATTGCCCCCGGACAACATAGCTCCTGGGATCACTGGGGCACGCAAACCCCCCCACCACGATAAGGTGACGATCCATGAGGAGGTGGACTGGTGGAAAATCCATGACGATCCATGAGGAGGTGGAAAAACTCCATGACTGGAGTTTTTAAGGAAGTTTATTCATCAATCATCGCCATCATGGAGCTTACCCCAGCTACTGTATAAGCATGCTGGAGCTAACTCTCAGGCTCTCATGAGCAGTAGTCAGAAGCAGTCAGAGTGAAAAGAGGGTGAACATATCATTTTCAGCCACTTAAATACCCAGCTACAGACAATACATCAAAGGCATGTTATCATCAAAGGAACTGCAGTCAGGCATGGGACATTTGCAACACAATGAGAGCAGGAAGCATGAACGTTTGCATTTGAGTCATACACATCCACAGGATACTGGTGCCTGAACTAGACACGGAGAGGCTGCCTATTGATCTCAACATACACATCTCATTGCTCTGCTAATTGCCCCGGCTGAGCGCTCTGTTTGTCCATGGCTGTTGTGGGGGTTACCCCATAGGCAGTAATATTACAATGTGTCTTCAATGAAAATTGGTTGTTATTGTGTGTGTTATTGTGTTATGGTGATTGTGATGGTGATGTCTGTGTTTGTGTTGAACATACCAGAAGTATTTATTTATTATTGTTACAATTATTGTTGGATGTTGGTATTGTTGTCAATATGGACTGTCGTTGTTGTGTCATTTCTGTTGCATAATTTGACTCTGGGGTGCATTATGGTGAATGTGGTTGTGGGATGAATGATGACTAAGAGTGATGTTGTAATTTGTTGGGTATGGAAAAGGGGTGGGACTATATAAGCATTGGCTTCTTCCCACTCCTTTTGAACATTTTATTTTTGGCTTGATTTTTGTTTTAAATTCTTTTTTCTTTTTGTCGGAATGTTCAAATAAATAAAATCAATCAGTTCCCTTGGCTCTCATCTGTAAAATGGACTTTGTGTAGAGGATGCGTTCAAATGATGAGGCTGAGTTTTATTTCTCAGGTTCAGCTTTATTTGACAGAACACATTCTCTAGCATTCTCAAAGCAGGAAGAAGAGAAAGAACTATATCACATCACCCTTTTATATGTTTCCAGCATCAGAACTCAAGTCACATGGTGCTTCAGTAAACATACAGTCACAAAGCATCCCTTTGAATCTTCACCATTGTCTCTCATTCATTGATGAACCGGAAATCTCTCTGGGGCATCTTCTCTGGGACAAAAAGCCAGGTCTCACACCTCCTCGTTATCTTCTGCAGATTCGAGTCTTTTGTCCTTCCAGACGTGAAGCCTCCAATACACATGCAGTCATGCCTCTGTGGAAAATGTGAGCCCAACATATGTGCCACCCACACTTTGCATCTTTAAGACATTGTTTCACCCAGGAGAAGGCTCGTCAAGAATTACTTTTTCATCTCAGGACCACAGCTGAACAAATATTCCATGGTCACAGGATCCCAGTTTGTGCTTTTCGCAGATTAGTCTACCTCATAAATCATTGAAACTTCCTTCCTCAAGACTGTTTTATTGGTTAATAAAACCTTGACATCTTCCAAAGTGCCCTGTGACAAATAACAGACCCTTTTGAGTGCATCTCACGGTCACTAGGATTATCCACAGTTTACCACAGATTATCCACACTACCCTCTGGTGGAGGTCTCTGGAATAGACGTTCACTTATGACTTTTCATGCTGAACCAAGATTAATCAATAAAATTGACTGCCTTTGTTAACAAAACCCTCAATTTTCAGATTATTTTCTTTTTCAGGACACCCTGAAAAATCAAGTGGGACTCTGCTGTATGTTGTGGTTTGAAATATTTCATTAATCGTGATTTTAAATGTGTGTATGTTGAATGTTGAAATGATTGAATGAATTTATTCCACTGCATGCAGTTTTAGAAGGACCAGTATAAAGTACATGAATCACTGACTTAGCTTAGTTTATGCTTATATATATATATAAAGTAAAGTTTCATATTATTAAGATGTGTTTATCCAGCCTGTGGAAAAATACTCAAGTCATCTGACTGGCTCTGCCAATCAGAAGCTACTCTCTTCAGGACAAAACTCCCTGTCATTCCATTGGTTGGTTACAAACAAAAGACTGGTTTCTGATTAGTCTAAAGTTCATTCATCCCACCCACAAAGGAAAATCATTAGCTTATTTTCATGTCAGTCAGAGCTTTGGCGTGAAACTTGCTCAGTCTTTAGCAGGGAGATGCGCTCATTTAGTTCAGTACGGCAGAAGTGATTCGCCATTGTCCTGTGTTGTGAAAGGTCCATGTGTGTTCTGCCTTTTTCTTGTAAAATGTCTGGGAATTATTTCCCTTGAGCTCAAATCTTGATTCGGAGTTAAACTCCTGTTTCCAGGCATTTTGTTTCTCCTTTTAAACATTTTTCTAAATCCATCATGTTTTTGTGGTTTTTAAAGAGACTGACTGACCATTCCCCCTCATCGATTGTCACCTTATCGTGGTGGTGGTGGTGGTGGTGGTGGGGGGGGTGGTTTGTGTGCCCCAGTGATCCCAGGAGCTATGTTGTCCGGGGCAATTTGCCTCTGATAGGGTCACCCAAGACAAACTGGTCCTGGGTGAAGGGCCAGACTAAGAACGATCCAACAGACTCTCATGATAAATTCTATATCAAGAATTCAGTGTACCCCGCCCAGTATGGGGTTACCGGGGCCCCACCCTGGAGCCAGGCCTGGGGGAGGGGCTCGAAGGCTAGCATCTGGTGGCCGGGTTTCCACCCATGGGACCCGGCCGGGCTCAGCCCGAAGGAGTTACAGTACATGGGTCCGCCCTCCAGTGGGCTCACCACCTGCAGGAGGGATCATGTGGGTCCGGTGCTATGTGGATTAGGTGGCGATCAAAGGCGGAGACCTTGGCGGACTGATCCCAAGCTTTCTAAACTGGCTTTTGGTACGTGGAATGTCACCTCTCTGGTGGGGAAGGAGCCTGAGCTGGTGTACGAGGTTGAGAGATACTGGCTAGATATGGTCGCCTCACCTCAACACACAGCTCCGGTTCCGGAACCAGTCTCCTGGAGAGGGGCTGGAGCTTGGCCTTTTCCGGAGTTGCCCCGGGCGAGAGGCGACGAGCAGGGGTGGGTATTCTTGTATCCCCTCACCTTGCTGCCTCTATATTGGAGTTTTCCCCCGTGGATGAAAGGGTTGCTTCCCTGCGCCTTCAGGTTGGGAAACGGGTCTTGACCATCATTTGTGCCTATGCACCAAATGATGTTTCAGAGTACCCACCCTTTTTGGAGTCTGTGACTGGGGTGCTGGAGGGTGCTCCTCTTGGAGACTCCATTGTCCTACTGGGGGACTTCAATGCGCACGTGGGCAACGACAGTGAAACCTAGAGGGGGGTGATTGGGAGGAACGGCCTGCCCGATTTGAACCCGAGTGGTGTTCAGTTATTGGACTTCTGTGCTAACCACAGTTTGTCCATAACGAACACCATGTTCAAGCATAAGGGTGTCCATATGTGCACCTGGCACCAGGACACCCTAGATCGCAGGTCGATGATCAATTTTGTTATCGTGTCATCAGACCTGCCACCGTATGTCTTGGACACCCGGGTAAAGAGAGATGCAGAGCTGTCAACTGATCACCACCTAGTGGTGAGTTGGATCTGATGGCAGGGGAGGACGCCATTCAGACCTGGTAGACCCAAACGTATAGTGAGGGTGTGCTGGGAACGTCTGGCTGAGGCCCCTGTCCGGGAGGTCTTCAACTCCCACCTCCGGAAAAACTTCAACCACATTCTGAGGGAGTCTGGAGACATGGAGTCTGAATGGGCCACCTTCTCCATCTCTGTTGTTGAAGCGGTGGCCCAGAGCTGCGGCCGCAAGGTGGTCGGTGCATCTCGTGGTGGCAACCGCCGAACTAAGTGGTGGACACCGGCAGGCCAAGTGGAGTGCAGCTCGGGTGGTTGCCGAAGAAAAAACCCTGATATGGGAGGAGTTCGGTGAGGCCATGGAACAAGACTTTTGGTCGGCCTCAAAGAGATTCTGGCAAACTGTTCGGCAGCTCAGGAGGGGAAAGCAGCTCCCTGTCCACACTGTGTATGGTGCGGATGGGACACTGTTGACTTCATCTGGGGATATCGTCTGGCGGTGGAAGGAATACTTTGAGGAGCTCCTCAATCCCACTGATACGCCTTCCACAGAGGAAGCAGGGTTTGGGGACGAGGGGGATGACTCGCCTATCACAGGGGCTGAGGTCGCCAAGGTGGTTAAAAATCTCCTTGGTGGCCGGGCCCTGGGGGTGGACGAGATTCGCCCTCAGTACCTCAAGGCCCTGGATGTTGTTGGGCTGTCATGGTTGACACGCCTCTGCAACATTGCATGGAGGTCGGGGGCAGTGCCTTTTGCATGGCAAACCGGGGTGGTGGTTCCTCTCTTCAAAAAAGGGGACCGGAGGGTGTGCTCCAACTTTAGAGGGATCACACTCCTCAGCCTCCCTGGGAAGGTCTATGCCAAGGTACCGGAGAGGAGAGTCCGGCCGTTGGTCGAACCTTGGATTCAGGAGGAGCAATGTGGTTTTCGTCCTGGCCATGGCACATCGGACCAGCTCTTTACCCTCTCGAGAATTCAATTCAATTCAATTCAATTCAACTTTATTTATATAGCGCCATTTCACAACAACAGTCATCTCATAGCACTATCAACTGTAGGGGGAACCCCCACAGTTGCAGAAAGACCCCAGCAATCAGGCGATCCCCTGTGAGCAAGCACTTGGCGACGGTGGAGAGGAAAAACTCCCTTTTAACAGGAAGAAACCTCCAGCAGAACCAGGCTCAGGGAGGGGCAGTCATCTGCTGTGACTGGCTGGGGGGTGAGGGGATAGAGAAGAAGAAAAGAACAGACATGTAGAGAGCAAACAGCATGATGGGGACTCAATCTATGGGAGAGAACAAACAAATGTTAATGACCAGCAAAAAAAATATTTCATTGAGAGTGAGAAAAGGAGTGAGGCCCAGTGCATTACTGGAGGTCCCCCGGCTGACTAAACCTATTAGCAGCATAACTAAGGGAGGGTTCAGAAACACATGATCCCTCCGTAATTGTAGGTTATATCAAAAAGGTAGGTTTTAGCCCTATTCTTAAAAACAGAGATCGAGTCTGACTCCCGAATCCAGATTGGCAGCTGATTCCACAGGAGAGGAGCTTGATAACTGAAGGCTCTGCCTCCCATTGTACTTTTGGAGATTCTAGGTATTCTAATTAATTAATTCTAGGTATTCTAATTAATTCTAATTCTTGAGGGTTCGTGGGAGTTTGCCCAACCAGTTTACATGTGTTTTGTGGACTTGGAGAAGGCATTTGACCACGTCCCTCGTGTTTTTTTGGGGGGGTGCTTTGGGAGTATGGGGTATCGAGCTTGTTGTTACGAGTTATTCAGTCTCTGTATGACCGTTGTGAGAGTTTGGTTCGGTATTGCCAACTCTCGGTCGGAGTCATTCCCAGTGAGAGTTGGACTTCGCCAGGGCTGCCCTTTGTCACCGATCCTGTTCATAATTTTTATGGACAGGATTTCTAGGCGCAGCCAGGGAATGGAGGGTGTCATGCTTGGTGACCACAGGATCTCATCTCTGTTGTTTGCAGATGATGTTGTCCTGTTGGCTTCATCCAGCAATGACCTACAGCTCTTGCTGGGACAGTTTGCCGCTGAGTGTGAAGCGGCAGGGATGAGAATCAGCACCTCCAAGTCCGAGTCCATGGTCCTCAGCCGGAAAAAGGTGGATTGTCCTCTCTGGGTTGGGGACAGGCTCCTGCCCCAAGTGGAGGAGTTTAAGTATCTTGGGGTCTTGTTCACGAGTGAGGGGAAAATGGAGCGAGAGATTGACAGACGGATTGGAGCAGCATCTGCAGTGATGCGGATGTTGTACCAGTCTGTTGTGGTGAAGAGGAAGCTTAGTTCTAAGGCAAAGCTGTCGATTTACCAGTCAATCTACGTTCCTACTCTCACCTATGGTCACAAGCTTTGGTAATGACCGAAAGAACAAGGTCGTGGATACAAGCGGCTGAAATGAGCTTTCTCCGTAGGATTGCTGGACTCACCCTCAGAGATAGGGTGAGGAGCTCTGTCATCCGGGAGAGGCTCAGAGTAGAACCATTGCTCCTCCACATTGAAAGGAGTCAGTTGAGGTGGTATGGGCATCTGATTAGGATGCCTCCTGGACGCCTCCCACTTGAGGTGTTTCAGGCACATCCCACTGAGAGGAGACCCCGGGGCAGACCCAGGACTCGGTGGAGAGACTATGTCTCCCAGCTGGTCTGGGAACGCCTTGGTATCCTCTCTGAAGAGCTGGAGCAGGTGGCTGGGGAGAGGGAAGTCTGGGCTTCTCTGCTTGAACTGCTGCCTCCATGACCCGGACCTCCGGAAAAGTGGTAGAAGATGGATGGATGGATGGATGACTGACCATTTGTTTATATTTTTTTCACAGTTGAAGCTGTGTTTGCCAATCTCCATGAAGTGAGAAGATCTTGGATATATTTTGGTGGCTCAGATTTTATCTTATCTCTTTAAATTTTGTTATTCGGATCAGATTTTTAATTATTTCCTAATTTATCCGGACCCTGAAAGAAACCACTAACCAACAAAAGCCCCAGATGCAGCTCGCTATTACAGCTGCCCTGAAAGAGCTCCTACGCTAGAGGAGTGAAAACAAAGCTCTTTATTGCAGTCAAAATCTCATCTTGTGACTGTGGACTTTGAACGCTACTGGACTGTGGGAAATTATCTGCGGGCAGATATTTCTTGTGTCATCTCAATAAATCTTCAGCTGAGGAGCCAAGTGATGAAAAGGACTTCAACAACAACGCAAGGATAGTCACGTGAGCCCGATTCTCTTTGTTTCCATCTGCTGAACGAATGTCTAAGATTTGGAGATAATTCATAAATCTGATCAGATACAGATTTACAGAGAAATTAATATTATCTTTTCATTAAAATCATATTTTTTACTTTCTTAGAATAATTCAGAATTTTTCCAGTAGTTTAATTTTCTTCATAAATTTGCATCCAATTTATTCATATCCTCGTCCCAGTTAACTCAACTCACATTTTCACCCTGGTTCTGCAAATGTGATCATACTATGTTGATTAATAATCAGTTATACAAGTTGAATGTGATACTCAATATGTTGATCCTTTGACCTGCTCACAAATCCTTTAAATGTAATGTCATTTAATCAGAGTTTCATTTAACAAATTGTTAAACTTTAATGAGAGAAGTCGCCAGTGGATTCCTTTCTGTCATGTTTCTAAGTCCCCAGTAGAACTCATGAATATTTTGAGACTGATTAATGAAATGTATAAAGATTAAATATTAAAAATTTACTTCCGGTTATGGCGGCCACGTAGGAAGACGTGTTTCACTCCGCTCTGCTCCTAAAAATAAAAAGTTGGCAAATAACTCTCTCAGTTGGAACAAAACCTATCCCAGCGTTTGGACGTGGATATGCCGGTAAAGCCTAAGGCTAGGAAATTAGGTGGAGGAAAAACTGAATCGTCAAAACAGTCCAAGCTAACAGACTTCCACGCTCGTGATGAAGCAGAAAAATCTCCAGAGATTATGTCGGAGGAAGCTAGCGGCGGAGCGGTGACTGCTGGCGAGGGCACAGGTGCGGTGCTCGCTGCCATTAACTCAATGAGAGCAGACTTTTCCTCTAAATTTGATGGGATTATAGCAGCGATAGAAGGAATGAGAAAGGAAATAAGCGACTGTATGGAGCGAGTATCGCAGGTGGAGCTCCGAATTTCCAGCGCTGAGGATGATGTCACCAGCCTACTAAAGGTGCGCACATTGGAATTAAAAAATAAACGTCTGGAAGATAGTGTCCTGGACTTAGAATCCCGGTTGAGACAGAACAATCTGAGGCTGGTGGGCCTCCTGGAGGGAACGGAGGGACGGGACCCATGTTCCTTTTTGGAAAAGTGGATTCCAGAAGCACTGAACAACACGGAGCTGCAGTCATCGGTCGTCTTAGAGAGCGCACACCGAATCGGCCCACCGAGAGAAAATAAAGCACCACCGAGGACGCTAATTATGAAGTTCCTCAGCTACAGAGACAAGATGACGATCTCCAACGCGGCGCGAGCTAAAGGAGAAATTAAATACCAGGATCAACAGGTGCGGTTTTACCCAGATTTGGCCACAGGAATCCAACAATTAAGGAAACAGTTTGACTCCACCCGTAAAGAGCTGCACAACCTCAGGATTCGTCATGGAGTGATTCATCCAGCAAGACTGCTGGTTACATATAAAGGGAGAACCCACACCTTAAAGACCCCTCAGGAGACGCAGGTGCTTATCAAGCAGATCCAAGAGGAGACTGGTGGGAGCTAAGCATGAAGCATGAACAAGATATATAGGTAGAATATTTAAGCATTTGCACAGGCATCTGACTGATCTGAAGCATATAGCAAGTTTACAAAATATAGATTGTATTATATAAAAAAACAAAACAAAACAAAAACCTATGATGTACAAAGTTGCTATAAAATTTTGGAGTTAAGTTGGAAAACTACAGAAGAGAGTTATGTCATTAAAAACAGTAGAGTCAGGGTGATTGAGAGGAGAAAGAGTGGTTTTGACTGATCCTCGCGGATGTGGAGCAGTCAATGGCTATAGCGGGAGATGGAATTTTGTTTTGATTTTGGGGGGATTACCACGAATGTGGGAAGGGGGAATTTGTTTGTGTGTAGTTTGTAGGATGAATGTTCAACCACTCATGTTTTTGCTTCTCTGTATGAGCATGTTTATATTGCGAGGTAATCTCAAACTCCTTATTGATCATAGACCAAAGCGTTAATCTTAATTTAACTTCATGGAATTGCAGAGGTCTACAAAATTTAAAAAAACTTAAACAAGTTATGGATAAAATAAAAGACATAGGTTCAACAATTGTGTTTTTACAAGAAACTCATCTAATAGAGGGGGATGTAAAAAGAATTAGGAGAAGATGGCAGGGAAGTGTGTTCACCTCATCATTTTCATCTCGAGCCAGGGGAGTTATGACTCTCATACATAAATCAGTCCCATTTCAAGTGAAAAATGTAACTGGAGACAAATTAGGAAGATATCTAATCATCCAAGGATCTTTGTTATTAGAAAATATAAATCTGGTGAACTTATACGGTCCCAATATAGATGATCAAAACTTCTTTGCTAATTTATTTCTTATTTTATCATCACTTACAGGGCAACATACAATAGCAGGGGATTTTAATTGTACATTGAATCCCGGTATAGATAGATCAACAGGACTGGACTGTACGCACAATGGATGCAGGATGATCATTAATCATTTTATGAAAGAATTGAGATTGCTAGATATATGGAGAGAAATGAAACCACAAGTTAAAGCCTACTCTTGTTATTCTAATACCTACAAGACATTCTCACGTATTGACTATTTTTTGATCTCCACAGAATTAAGGCCCAAGATTCAAAACTGTTTCTATGATAACATTGTGATCTCTGATCATGCACCCTGCTGTCTAATATATGTAGATAAGAAATTGACAAAGGAGCCAGGTAGGTGGCAATTTCAGCATAAATGGCTTCAGGATGAGGAATTTGTTAAGTACATATTAAAACAGATAGATGAGTTCTTTGATATCAATACTACACAAACATCAGCATGTATAAAGTGGGAGGCTTTCAAAGCTTTTATTAGGGGGCATATTATTAGTTATACAGGTTCAAAATCTAAGAAGACTCGAGAGGAGAGAGTCCAATCGGAACATAAAATAAAAATTCTTCAAGAAAAAGTGTATGCAGGAAGTGAACCAAAGTTAGAGAACGAATTACTGATTCTGAGAGCTGAATATAAGATAAGATAAGATAAGCCTTTATTAGTCCCACAAAGGGGAAATTCCAGGATTGCAACAGCACAGGGATAGCAACACTCAGAGCAACAATCAGAAGGCAAGAAAAAACAAGAACATCTAGTAAACATATGTACATATTACTATAAATGTATATATATAGACACACAGTGCGGAGCATTATGGTTGGTTGGTGAATGTGCAGCAGAAAGTCTAAGCTCTCCCTCCGCGGATGCGGCGGGCCAGCTGGAAGTCTTTGGGCATGATGGTGACCCTCTTGGCGAAGAAGAGACCCACCAGGTGGGCCTCACTGGTCTCCTGCAGAGCCATGACGGCGAAGCTCAGGAAACGCAGGACAGTCTTGAAGTCTTGAGCGATCTCCCTCACCAGGCGCTGGACGGGCAGCTTACGGATGAGCAGCTCCATGGATTTCTGGTAGCGACGGATCTCTCTCAGAGCCACGGGCCTGTGACGGCGAGGCCTCTTCACTCTGCCGGGGGCCGGATCGCCTCTCCGAGCAGCCCTGGTGGCTAGCTGTCTCCTGGGGGGCTTCTTCCTCCAGTAGATTTTACGGGCGAATATGACAAAAAATCAGCGAATAGAGCTGCCTCGAGTCTTCTAAGATTGAAGCAATCTTTTTATGAACAAGGTGAAAAATCAGGGAAATTATTGGCATGGCAGATTAAACAATTAGAATTTAAAACACCAATTACCAGTATTATAAGTAACAGACAGGCAGTTGTAGATCCTTTAGAAATTAACAGTGCCTTTAGAGGTTACTATGAAAAACTATATGATACAAAAAATGAAACTGACTTAACAAAACTAAATGGGTTTTTGGACGGATTATCTATACCGTGTATTTCAAATGAAAACAGGGAGATACTGGAGTCTAAAATTAGTCAAGAAGAAGTTGGGCTAGCCATTGATAATATGAAATCAGGAAAAAGTGCAGGACCAGATGGTCTTCCAGTTGACCTCTATAAAAAATTTAAGAATAAATGAATAAAACCTTTTTTGGAAATGGTTTTAGAAGCATTTCAAAATAGTAATTTACCACTATACATGAATAATGCCTTAATTATACTGTTGCCAAAACCAGGTAAACCCTCTAATAAATGTGAAAATATGAGACCAATAAGCCTATTAAATGCTGACCTTAAGAAAATCTGTAAAATTTTAGCAAGACCACTACAAGAAATATTACCAAATATTATTAACCGAGATCAGAATGGCTTTATAAAGGGAAGACAAGGCTTCCATAATGTAAGAAGACTATTTAATATTATCTATTCTAATAAAGAAGCACCGGATACAGCTCTCCTATCATTGGACGCCGAAAAGGCCTTTGATAGGGTCGAATGGCCCTTTCTTTTTGAAGTCCTACAAAGGTTTGGACTTGGAAATAATTTCATAAAATGGGTTCAGATAATATATAATAATGCTACAGCAGAAATCCTAACAAACAGCAATATCTCAAAATCAATAAATATCAATAGAGGATGTCGACAAGGCTGCCCACTTTCACCTTTACTGTTTACTATGGCAATTGAACCTTTAGCGATGGCAGTACGTTTACATCCACAAATATATGGAATTAAAGTAGGACCAACAGAACATAAAATCTCCCTGTATGCCGATGACATAATTTTGTTTATGTCGAATCTTAAAAAATCAATTCAGACCTTGTTGAATTTAATAAAGAATTTTGGGGAAATATCAGGATATAAAATAAATAAAACTAAATCTTCAATATTAATGCTAAATGAGACCCAGAGAAATCACCCAGCTCCTGAGGTAAATCAATTCAATGTTGTAAATCAGTTTAAATATTTAGGAATTCAAATTGTGCCTAAGCTAGAATCAGTCGCCAGTGCCAACTATGAAGCCTTAATGACAGACATTAATGAGTTACTTCAGAGATGGATGTCACTACCAATGTCAATGATTGGGAGAATTAATATACTTAAAAGTAATATCCAAAATACTTTATTTATTTAGTTTAGTTTAGTTTATTTGAAAAGGGACAATGCAATTTCATAAAACACATGATTACACATGGTTAAAAAAGCCAGAATTAGCCAAAAGGCTAGTTTTCATCTGTAGTCCCCTGGCCAAGATGTAAAAAAGCAGTAAAATGCATCTACAAGAAAAAAACATGGTTAGACATTTAAGAGTGCACTAATGTAACAAATAACATATACATAACAAACTGTACATTTAAACACAACATCAAACATCACAGCAGACTTATCTTTTAGTGTTGGCAGCTGTAGGTGTTTATAAGCCACATTTTCAATTTTTTTGTGAAGGCCTTGAATGTTGTGAACAGTTTAACCTCCTCAGGTACTGAGTTCCACTCACTAGCGCTCCTCACTGACCAATACATCAATACATTCCTTTACCACCACCTTCAGATCTATTCTCAAGAATTAAAAAAAAGTTAGTGGAATTTATATGGAACAATAGGAAGGCTAGATTACGTCTGTCCTTACTATATTTACCATTTGATCGTGGAAGTCTGAAATGTCCAAACTTTATGTTGTATTAGTGGTCAGCACAACTGAGGTCTATGACATATTATTTTTCATCAAATGATCTCCCTCACTGGACTGAAATGGAATCATACAATTTACCTTTACCTCTTCCCATATTCATATACTCAGACTCGGCAAAACAATTACTGAAACAAGTTAAAAATCCATTTGTAAAGCATATGATCAAAATATGGTGTGAAACCACAAAATATTTAAAAGAACCACACTTACTGTCACAATTTAGCCCAATATGGGGTAATCAATATTTTAAACCAGGGAGAGCGGATGCTGTATTTAAAGTATGGAATTTAAAAGGGATTCAAAAGATTCAAGACTTATATCTGTCATGTTCAGATAACATAATGTCTTTTGAAGAACTGAGGATCAAATTTAATCTTAATAGAACACATTTTTTTAAAAATATCTTCAGCTTAGGAACTTTATTCGATCAAATCAAAATAATGCTCTCATCTGACCTACTTATTCATCCTTGGAAAAAATTTTGACGAAAGATAGTAAGAGAAAGGGTATTATTTCAGAGTTTTATAACTCATTGACATTATCCTCATGTGAAAACTCACAGAAAAGACTGAATTATTGGAAAGAAGACCTGCAAACTGAAATTTCAGAGGAACAATGGGAATTGGCTTGTACAGAAGCTCAAACCAAATCAATAAATGTACGTCTTAAATTGATACATTTTAAATGGTTAATGCAGATGTATGTTACACCGGTGGAGTTAAATAGATATTACAAAAACATACCAGATACGTGAACAAAATGTATGGAAAGTAAAGGAACCCTATTTCATTGTGTATGGGAATGTAGAAAAATTAGAATGTTTTGGGAAGAGGTGACGGTAACAATTGAAAAAATAATTTCAAAACAAATCATATTGAATCCTAAATTGTTTTTGTTGGGTCTGTATCCAGAAAAGCATAGCTTTAATAAGAGTGAAAGAGCATTCATAGACCTCAGTTTGCTCATTGCCAAAAAATGTATTGCACTACTGTGGAAAAAGACTCATAGACCAGATGTGACTCAGGGGTTAAGACAGATGTTAACAAACCTTCCACTAGAAAGAAAAACATACATACTGAAATCAAAGGAAATTGTGTTTGAGAATATATGGAGACCTTTTATTGATTATGTAAAGAATTAAACATATCTTTTGAAGAAGAAGGTGAATGATGTGTGTGGACCTTGTAAATTCCAAACTGGCAAATGTATAATATGTATACTTATGTAATGGATTGCCTAGACTAAACAGAGGAGCATTGTTGAAGACCTGCCTTTGTTCGTGGTTGTAGGTGTTTTTAGTACATTTTTTTAAAAATTACTTTAGTGTTAGTGTTTGATTGCTTGTGTTATGTTTGTAAAAAAAAAAAAAAGGTTCAATAAAAAATATTGTGGAAAAAAATATTAAAAATTTGTCCAATCGAATTGGACTGGTGCCCCTTTTTGAGTGTTTATTATTTTCTGGTGTGTGTGTGGACTTGGAGGCAAGCTCCCGTTTCCACATACACTTCTAAGTCTAAATTAAATAATCTTTATACCTGGTTGCAATTATAATTAAATAATGCTACATATACAATGGGGCAAAAAAGTATTTAGTCAGCCACCAATTGTGCAAGTTCTCCCACTTAAAAGATGAGAGAAGTCTTCAATTTTTATCATAGGTATACCTCAACTATGAGAGACAAAATGAGAAAAAAAATCCAGAAAATGACAATGTCTGATTTTTTTTTTGTAACTTAGATTTTTATTCATTTTTCATCATATATATTGCATTCAGATCACATTCTACATTTAAAAACAAAGGGGCTAGGGTTAGAAAGAAAGAAAAAAAAAAAGGAAAAAGAAAAAGGGGTGGGGACAAATGTTGGAGCATCAAGTTTTTAGTTTCCATCTCTTAATTCTTCTGGTTTTTTCAGCATCTTTGGTTATTCTTTCAATTTCTGTCTCGTTGTTGCACTTTGTAGTGCGTCCATTTCCGCCATTTTTTTTTCCCATAGTCCTTCTTGCATTCTTTGTCGAAATGTTAGTTTTTCCATCATACGTATGTCCTCAACAATGTCAGTCCATTGCTCTTGGTCAGGAAGAACTTCTGATCGCCATTTTTTTGTGATTGTTTTTTTACATGCAATCAACAAGATTTTAACTAGATATCTGTCCTCAGCCTGTATTACATTGTCTCTTTTAAGATCACCTAAGTACATCAGGTTACAGTTCATTGGTATATTATATCCTAATATCCTCTGTATTGTCACATGTATAGATTTCCAGAATGATGAGATTTTGCAGCATTTCCAAAACATATGTGAGTGGTCTGCATTTTGAGCCCCACATCCCCTCCAGCATAAAGATTGGGTATTTGTATATTTTCCTTGAATCTGTGGTGTAATGAAAAAGCGAATCAGGTTTTTCCATCCAAATTCCCTCCATGTCCTTGAATTTGTTGATGTGTGTTGTGTTTTCCATATTTCCTGCCATCTTTCTTCTGTTATGTTTAAATTGAGTTCTTTCTCCCATTTCTCCTTTATATAGTTACTTGAATGATTGTTTGCCATAAGTTTTTGATATAGCTTTGAAATAATTCTTATTTTATTTCCTGTATATGAGCTTAAAATGAGTTGTATAATCTCGCTCACATCTGTTTGGAGGTTATGCCTAATCTTCTTCATGTAGTAATCTCTCATCTGCAGATATCTGAAGAATTCCGATCTTTCTAGTTTAAATTTTCTCCTGATGTTTACAAAGCTCCCGAGATCTTTTTTTCCGATATTGCCCCATGCTGTGATTCCCTTGTTCACCAGATTTTTGTATCCCCTATCTTGTTTTGCCGGTTCAAACTGACTGTCAAATGCTACCCATTTCAATAGTTTTATGTCTTCCTTTATATTATACTTTTGTACTATTTTATACCACAGTTCTAAAGTAAATTTAGTGATTGGGTCTATTTGTTTGATTTGCTTATATGCATCTTTATCTCCTATTATGCTTTGTACTGGGAGTCCCTCAATTTCCTTTTCCATTTCTTTCCATTTTGCCTCATATCCCTCGTCACACCAACATATGATATATCTTATTTGTGCTGAGTAGTAATATTCCTTTAGACTCGGTAGGCCCATGCCTCCTTTCTCTTTTGGTAACTGGAGAGTTTTATATTTCACTCGTGGCTTTTTACCTCCCCATACAAATCTCGATATCATCCTGTCCCATTTTGAGAACTGGGTATCTGGAATCTCTGTTGGTAGAGCCTGGAAGAGGTAAAGTAATCTAGGTTGTATGCTGATTTTGACTGTCTCAATTTTTGAATTCAGATCCATATTTAAGATTGACCATCTATCAATATCTTTTTTTATTTCTTGTTCCAACCTATCATAGTTTGCTTTATATATTTTGCTTAGGTCTTTAGGTATGTTCACTCCAAGGTATTTTATTTCTTTTTGTTTCCAGTTTAGTTTGATCTTATCAGTTATCTGGTTTGGAGGGTTATAGTGGAATGTCAGTATTTGTGTTTTTGTTATGTTTATCTTGTATCCTGATAATTTTCCAAAATTTTCTATCAAGTTCATCATTTCCATTATTGATTCATCTGGTTGTTCAAGGTAAACTATAATATCGTCTGCAAATAGCCCAATCTTGTGTTCCGCCCCCTTTATTGTTACACCTTTTAATTTCTTATTTTGTCGTATCGCTTGAGCCAGTGGTTCTATGAACAGAGCAAACAAGGTGGGCGATAAGCAGCATCCCTGCCTAGTTGATCTTTGTATATTTACTTTGTCTGTTAAGCTACCGTTTATCTTGATTCTTGCCACAGGTTCTTGATACAGCGTCCTTATGCATTGTATTGATTTTTCGTTAAATCCAAAGCGTTCCAGCACACTATATAGGAATTTCCAGTTAACCCTGTCAAATGCTTTTTCTGCGTCTAAACTCATTACTACTGCGCTTTTCTTTTCTTTATGTATTTGATTAATTATATGTATTGTTCTCCTGATATTGTCATGTGTTTGGCGTCCCTCTATGAAACCAGTTTGATCATCTTCTATCAATTCCGTCAAGAATGTCTTTATTCGTTTACATATAATTGTTGTATATATTTTATAATCCACATTTAATAAAGAGATTGGTCTATAGTTTCCGCATTGTTCTCCATCTTTCCCTGGCTTTAAAATAACTGAAATAATAGCTTCGTTCCATGATGGAGGTATTTTGTTGTTGTTCAACGTCCAATTAAATGACTTTAGGAGCTGTGGCATGAGTTCTTCTATAAACAGTTTATAAAACTCAGATGGGTATCCATCACTACCTGGTGATTTACCGTTTTTAAGTGACTTAATCACATCTCTAATCTCTTGTGTTGTTATTTCTGCTGTTAGCTTTTCATTTTGTTGATTTCCTATTGATGGCAAGTCCAATGTGCCTAGAAATTTTTTAATATCTTTAGTATTTGTTTCTTCAGGTTGTGAGTATAGTTCTTGGTAGAAATTATGGAATATTTCTTCGATGTTTTCTGGGTTAACTGTGGTTTTATTTGTGGTGGGGTCTTTAATCTTATATACATTATTCATTGTTTGTTGTTTTCTTAACCGTTTTGCCAGCAGTTTTGTGGCTTTTGGTCCCGTTTCATAATATTTTTGCTTTAGATATCTATTTTTCCTTTCAATTTCATCCATTTGTGTTTCTTTTATCTTTGTTTTTTCTTCTTTAATTTCTTGATATATTTTTGGATCATTTGTGCTTTGATGTTTACGTTCTAATTCCCTCAGTCTCTCACATCTTTGTTCATATGCTTCCAGTTTAGTCTTATTTGCTTTTCCTGTTTCAGCAATTAATTTACCTCTTAACACAGCTTTTAGTGCATCCCATAGTATTGTTGGGTCCACTTCTTCATTGTCATTCTCTTGGATATACTCGTTTATGTTTACTTTTATTCTTTCTTTCATTTTCTCATCATTTAACAGTCCTACATTAAGTTTCCATGTTGTTTGTCGTTTTCTATTGTTTAGATATATTTCCATGTATATAGGATTATGATCTGATATTTCTGCCCCTCCAATCCAACAATTTCTCACCCTGTGTCTGTCACCTTCATTCATAAGGAAGTAATCTATTCTAGAGTGTACTTTATGGACTGCTGAATAATGTGTATAATCTTTTTCGAGTGGGTGCAGGTCCCTCCATATGTCTATCATACCCATTTCTGCCAGTGAGGTTCTTATGAACTTTGTTACATGTTTTTTTTGTCTTCTTAACACTTGTATCAACTTCATGATCCATGACAGCATTTAAGTCTCCTCCACAAATCAGGACTCCTTCACTGTGTGTTGCTATGAGATCAAACAGTTATTGAAAAAAACCCTTGTCACTTTCTGGTGGGGCATAGATGTTCACTAATGTGATCTGCATACCATCTATTCTTCCCTTTATTATTACATACCTGCCTTCTTTATCCTGGATTTCCTGTTCACATTCAAATTGTATTTTGTTTGAAATTAGTATCATAACCCCCCTTTTAGCTCCTCCCTTAAATGAACTGTAGTAGGAGTTCTTATAGCCAAATCTCTTTAGTTTCACATGTTCTGTCTTGCTCAAATGTGTCTCTTGCATAAATATAATTTCAGCTTTTTCCTTCTTGAATTTTCTTATTATTCTTTCCCTTTTAACAGGCGAGTTCAGACCATTCACGTTTAGTGTCATTATCTTAAGACTTTTACCCATATTCATGTTTTTCCATTTTTTTAACTTGTGCTCCTAGCCCCTTTAACAACAAAAATAACACATATTTATATAAAAACACATTAAAAAATCTCGACCTCCGTACTTTGGGCCTTTCTTCTGCCCACTTGTCCCTGTTGGTGGGTGGAGGGTATGTCCTCACAGAGTGAAGGGCCCTCCCTAGACCTCTAGTTACTATCCAAGTAATAGTCATTAGTCTAGAAATGTCCAACAAATATCACTTAAACCTCTCCTAGCCGTCTGTTTCTTTTTTACCTTGTCTTCTTGGCCTTCATTTCTTCTGTGGCTTTCTTAATCTTTGTTATGATCTAGGCTTTCAGTTGAAAGCCTTGTAGTTTGTCTTGGGCCCGCTGCTCCACGTCCCTCCCCCGTCTTTTGCCGCTCACTTGCCTCCACTCCGGCTGTCGTGATGCGTTCAGGGCCGCCGCTGCTCCATCCGTATCCTCCGGCACGTTCACCGCAAGGCCCCGCTCCATCATGTCCCGCACTGCCTCTCTGGCCGTGTTGTAGGTTCTTACACCGTCCTCCCAATAAATCTTCATCTTCGTTAGCGGCATTTGGAATCTAATTTTTTTCTCTTTCAGCGTTTTTTTTAATGTTGGCATATTTCTTCCGCTGCTGCACAATTTCTGTCGGGTAGTCATGGTCAAAGAATACCTGTTTGTCGCCGATTCGTATCTTTTTTTTCCATGCTTGTGTCAGGATTTTTTCCTTTATGTCATATTTCAGAAAGTTTACCACAACTGACCTGGGTGGATAGTTTGGCTTCAGGTTCTGTGCCGAGGCTCTGTGCGCTCGTTGAATCTGCAGATCCGTTTCTCTGGGCAGTTCCAGCTCTTTTTTTAAGAACTGATCCATGAATTTCGTCATCGAGTTGCCTTCAATGCCCTCCGGGATTCCAAAGATGCGTATGTTGTTGCGTCTGGATCTGCTCTCCAAGTCGGTTATTTTCTCCTGTATCCTCTGCGCTTGTGCCGTCAGGGTCTGAAGCTGCTCGCTTGCCTCGCTCTTCCAATCTTCCAGCTCTGATATTCGGGCCTGTGCTTCTGTCATACACGCCCGCTGAGAGCGCAGCTCCTCCATGTTTTCTGCTAGCTTGCGCTCCATTTCTCTTCGGAGGCCCATAATTTCCTCCTTAATCTCTTTTTTCAGCTCCTCCTTAAGAGCCGCTAAATCCTGCTGTAGCTGCCGCTTGAAGTCTCTCAATTCTTTACCCAAACTGGCGATGCCAGTGTTCATGGTATCGAGTTTTGCATCTTCCATTTTCTCTGCTGCAGTCACCTCGTTTTTTTGGGCCTCGTGTTCAGCGGCTTTTCCTGTGTTGTTGAAGAGGAATTCTTTAATTTTACCCTGCTTTTGTCCTTGTGCCCGGCTCCTTCGTGTTTTCATCCCTTATTTTATTGATCCGCTTATGTCGAGTTGGCCATTTACCGATGATTTTTAATCCGGCTAGGGAGAGCTCTCTGTTTAAGCGTTATGTCTCTCCGCCATCTTCCCGGAAGTCCACAATGTCTGATTTTTAAAGAATTTATTTGCAAATTATGGTGGAAAATAAGTATTTGGTCAATAACAAAAGTTCATCTCAATACTTTGTTATATACCCTTTGCTGGCAATGACAGAGGTCAAACGTTTTCTGTAAGTCTTCACAAGGTTTTCACACACTGTTGCTGGTATTTTGGCCCATTCCTCCATGCAGATCTCCTCTAGAGCAGTGATGTTCTGGGGCTGTTGCTGGGCAACACAGACTTTCAACTCCCTCCAAAGATTTTCTGTGGGGTTGAGATCTGGAGACTGGCTAGGCCACTCCAGGACCTTGAAATGCTTCTTACGAAGCCACTCCTTCGTTGCCCAGGCGGTATGTTTGGGATCATTGTCATGCTGAAAGATCCAGCCACGTTTCATCTTCAATGCCCTTGCTGATGGAAGGAGGTTTTCACTCAAAATCTCACGATACATGGCCCCATTCATTCTTTCCTTTACACGGATCAGTCGTCCTGGTCCCTTTGCAGAAAAACAGCCCCAAAGCATGATGTTTCCACCCCCATGATTCACAGTAGGTATGGTGTTCTTTGGATGCAACTCAGCATTCTTTCTCCTCCAAACACGACAAGTTGAGTTTTTACCAAAAAGTTCTATTTTGGTTTCATCTGACCATATGCCATTCTCCCAATCCTCTTCTGGATCATCCAAATGCTCTCTAGCAAACTTCAGACGGGCCTGGACATGTACTGGCTTAAGCAGGTGGACACGTCTGGCACTGCAGGATTTGAGTCCCTGGCGGTGTAGTGTGTTACTGATGGTAGCCTTTGTTACTTTGGTCCCAGCTCTCTGCAGGTCATTCACTAGGTCCCCCCGTGTGGTTCTGGGATTTTTGCTCACCATTCTCATGATAATTTTGACCCCACGGGATGAGATCTTGCATGGAGCCCCAGATCGAGGGAGATTATCAGTGGTCTTGTATGTCTTCCCTTTTCTAATAATTGCTCCCACAGTTGATTTCTTCACACCAAGCTGCTTACCTATTGCAGATTCAGTCTTCCCAGCCTGGTGCAGGCCTAAAATTTTGTTTCTGGTGTCCTTTGACAGCTCTTTGGTCTTGGCCATAGTGGAATTTGGAGTCTGACTGTTTGAGGTTGTGGACAGATGTCTTTTATACTGATAACGAGTTCAAACAGGTGCCATTAATACAGATAACGAGTGGAGAACAGAGAAGCCTCTTAAAGAAGAAGTTACAGGTCTGTGAGAGCCAGAAATCTTGCTTGTTTGTAGGTGACCAAATACTTATTTTCCACCATAATTTGCAAATAAATTCTTTAAAAATCAGACAAGGTGATTTTCTAGATTTTTTTTTTCTCATGTTGTCTCTCATAGTTGAGAGGTCTCCAATTTTCATCATAGGTATACCTCAACTATGAGAGACAAAATGAGAAAAAAAAATCCAGAAAATCACATTGAAGGATTTTTAATGAATTAATTGGTAAATTCCTTGGTAAAATAAGTATTTGGTCACCTACAAACAAGCAAGATTTCTGGCTCTCACAGACCTGTAACTTCTTCTTTAAGAGGCTCCTCTGTCCTCCACTCGTTACCTGTATTAATGGCACCTGTTGGAACTCATTATCAGAATAAAAGACACCTGTCCACAACCTCAAACAGTCAGACTCCAAACTCCACTATGGCCAAGACCAAAGAGCTGTCAAAGGACACCAGAAACAAAATTGTAGACCTGCACCAGGCTGGGAAGACTGAACCTGCAATAGGTAAGCAGCTTGGTGTGAAGAAATCAACTGTGGGAGCAATTATTAGAAAATGGAAGACATACAAGACCACTGATAATCTCCCTCGATCTGGGGCTCCACGCAAGATCTCACCCCGTGAGGTCAAAATGATCACGAGAACGGTGAGCAAAAATCCCAGAACCACACGGGGGGACCTAGTGAATGACCTGCAGAGAGCTGGGACCAAAGTAACAAAGGCTACATCAGTAACACACTACGCCGCCAGGGACTCAAATCCTACAGTGCCAGACGTGTCCCCCTGCTTAAGCCAGTACATGTCCAGGCCCGTCTGAAGTTTGCTAGAGAGCATTTGGATGATCCAGAAGAGGATTGGGAGAATGTCATATGGTCAGATGAAACCAAAATAGAACTTTTTGGTAAAAACTCAGCTTGTCGTGTTTGGAGGAGAAAGAACACCATACCTACTGTGAAGCATGGGGGTGAAAACATTATACTTTGGGGCTGTTTTTCTGCAAAGGGACCAGGACGACTGATCCGTGTAAAGGAAAGAATGAATGGGCCCATGTATCGTGAGATTTTGAGTGAAAACCTCCTTCCATCAGCAAGGGCATTGAAGATGAAACGTGGCTGGGTCTTTCAGCATGACAATGATCCCAAACACACCACCCGGGCAACAAAGGAGTGGCTTCATAAGAAGCATTTCAAGGTCCTGGAGTGGCCTAGCCAGTCTCTAGATCTCAACCCCATAGAAAATCTTTGGAGGGAGTTGAAAGTCTGTGTTGCCCAGCGACAGCCCCAAAACATCACTGCTCTAGAGGAGATCTGCATGGAGGAATGGGCTAAAATACCAGCAACAGTGTGTGAAAACCTTGTGAAGACTTACAGAAAACGTTTGACCTCTGTCATTGCCAACAAAGGGTATATAACAAAGTATTGAGATGAACTTTTGTTATTGACCAAATACTTATTTTACCGAGGAATTTACCAATTAATTCATTAAAAATCCTTCAATGTGATTTTCTAGATTTTTTTTTCTCATTTTGTCTCTCATAGTTGAGGTATACCTATGATGAAAATTGGAGACCTCTCTCATCTTTTAAGTGGGAGAACTTGCACAATTGGTGGCTGACTAAATACTTTTTTTCCACACTGTATGTGCCCCGTGTGAGGCTGGGTAAACTTTGAACAGACACTGAAAAGGAATATTTAAGGCATTTGCTGTGTGTGGTTTAGTCAATTGTATTCTTCTTAAAACAAAAACGGTGGAATTTGTTTCGTCTGTGCATGGCTGTGACTCGGAGCTGCGGGGGCTGCAGTGTGTTCTGTGTGTGTGTGTGAGAGCTGATCACGAAGGGCAAGAGAGAATTTGAGCCTGCTTGCCCCCCGAGCAGCCATTTCTGTTTGTTGTTAATGCATGTAAAGTGTTATTAGACACTGAATTAATTAAAAATTGGCCTGAAAAGAGGCAAATCTGCGATGAAAACCAGTTCGTCTTTTGTTAATTTAGCCTGTTTGGTGAAAATCCCAAACAGGGTAAACTAAATTAATGAGTTTTAAGAAGGAGATTAAAGCTCTCCGCTTTGAAAAAACACAAGGTGTTCTTCGTTGTCGCGAGACCGGAACTGTGAGAACGTGCATGCACAGAGCAGGCAGTGCAACGCCATTTTAAGTCCACTAAAAGTGAAGCGCACTTAGCTGCCATCTTAGACTTGAGACCCCTAGATGCCTCAGAGTGACATCACTGGGTTTCCTCTTCCGGGAGTGCAGGAGAACTGCCTCCTTCTTGTGGTCAACTATAGGGACTGCATCTCTTAACAAAGCACCTAAACTTTTAATCTATAAAGCCAATTTATAACCAAATTAAACCTTCAAAGTAACTTCAAAGCAGACCATATTATTCGGAATAACCTAAATTTAACACCAATTTAAAGTTTCTATGCAACAATAAGCGAAAAAGAAACCTGTTGGCTGTTGAAAGGTTTTTCTCAGTGGTGTGGTGCTTCTACACACAGTAGAGACACATAAAAGCACCCACATTGTATTTAATCACTTATGTAACCACACATTTTAATCTTTAAAGTTAAAAGCCATTATATTTACACATTTTAAACAAGAACTGCAAACTTTTGAAGTTATATATGTGTTTTATTTTATTTTGCTGTCTTACATGTTACATTATGTGACTTCTTCTACAGGAAGCCATTCAGCTTAGGGATTCTAATAAATGCTAATGCTTATTCAAAAGTTACCTTAAAGGAATGTTAAAACCTATGCATTTTAGCGACAGAATTTAGTGATTCACTGATTATTTTTTTTTTGATTTTTTTTTTTTTTTTTCAAAATTAGGAATCCACATTAACACTTTAAAGCTTTAGGTGTCATCTAAAATCATTGTGTTATTTTGGGTTTATGTTTGTATGTTTTTTCCTACAGGAAAAGTAAAAACAGTAACCAACTCACTACTTTCTCTTAACCAGGATTTAAATTAGAGAAAGTCAACAGTTGGACATTGATTGTTGTGTAAATAAAAATTATAGCTAACATTCACAACAAATCACCATTAGCTTTAATTCTAAGAAAAACAATTCACTTGTGTTTCCTAATCTGTAAATATTAAAACATTTAAAGCTTCAAATGAAAATAGACTTTAACAAATGAAAACAGAAAATGAAAACTTATAACTTTAAATCTCTAAAGCATTTAACTTTTGCTATTTTTGTTGTATTTCTTTTTGTAAATAAATAACCACTTTAAAGTGACCTTCAACAAAAATTTCAAAAGCTAGTTATGGATGGAAAAATGCCAATACTAGGCTTTGAAAATTTAAGAAGTCAATCCACATAATTTAATTTTTGTGAAACACAAATTCCCTTCAACTTTCTTTATCAAAATAAAGTTTCAACAAACAAATAAATTGAAACCTCTCCACATTTCTAAATAATTTCAAAATTCTACCCCTTCTTACTGTTTTGTTTGCCCTTTTCAGGGCATGAATGAGGCACCAAATGCCAGCAGTGAGTTTGCTTATTTATTAAAAAAAGTAACAAAATAGTGTGCCACGAGGGGCAAAACACATACTACACTATACACAACCTCACAGGGAGCTAACGTGAGACAAAAAGAATAAACACAAACACTTACATATGAATATAGCGAGGGTGAAACCTGACACTGGAAAGAGACTTATATAGGAATAGCGAGGGCGAAACCTTATGCTGTAGAGAGACTGGAGCAGAGCCTGGGGACTCCAGCCTAAGTTGGGCAAGATCACAGCGAGGACTGAGTCTTACTAGCAATCTTAAATAGGGAGCACAACACAAACTATTAACAGGTGTGGAGTCAAAAGTAATTACTGAATACAAACAGCTGTGACAGGTCGCGAGCAGGCTTGACAGCAGGAAGTCCTGCCGCGGTGTTGTCAAAATAAAAGCACAAATAACTCCCCTAATAAATACGACGAAATATAAAGACAGAGAAGTGGAAAATAATAAGTGACTCGAGCACGGGACAGACCCACGTTCGGAATCAGTACAGTGCCCCCCTCCCCTTTAAGGGATGGATTCCAGGGATCCCACTGCAACATCAAGAAAGGAAAAGGAACCCACCCCCCAACCAGAAAGATTACCAAAAGCCAGACCCGGGACTGCGGAGGGGGAATCCAGGGGCGGAGAGAGAGGCACCCAAAAAAAGAAACAAAACCCAAAATGCTTAGTAGAAGGACTCCCAGAACACTTCAATGTGCAAATTCATTAATTTACCAAACACAAAAATAACATAGCAAATACCACAACTATAAGTGCAAATGAAAATATGTCAATAGACCCTGGAATGACAAAGCGAAAATTTATCAATGTACAAAACACAGTTGGGTAAAGCTAAATGAAAAAAAAAAAACATACTGGAAACCCTAAGAAACAAGCACAGGGTTAAGCAAAACAGGCTATCCAAAAAAAAAAAAAAAAAAAAACCACTCTAGTGGCCTGCAAGAGTCCCAGCTCCACACGACCGTCACAAGGAAAAGGTCGGGCAGCCTAACAGGTCTCCAGCCCCACCAAGAAGGATGAAAAAGTCCATCAGATGGCCTACCAGAGTCCCAAAACCACCTCAGTAACCCAGAAGGCTCGGGCAGTCTACCAGCGTCCTTGAAACACCAGGACCAAAGGGGTGAACCGGGAGATGGCTTTCAATTCAATTCAACTTTATTTATACGGTGCCATTTCACAACAACAGTCATCTCATAGCACTTTCAACTGTAGGGGAAACCCCCACAATTGCAGAAAGACCACAACAATCAAGCGATCCCCTATGAGGAAGCGCTTGGCGACGGTGGAGAGGAAAAACTCCCTTTTAACAGGAAGAAACCTCAAGCAGAACCAGGCTCAGGGAGGGGCAGTCATCTGCTGCGACTGACTGGGGGGTGAGGGGATAGAGAAGATGAAAAGAACAGACACGTAGAGAGCAAACAGCATGATGGGGACTCAGTCTATGGGAAAGAACAAACAGATGTTGATGACCAGCAAAAAAAAAAAAAAAAAAAAATTCATTGAGAGTGAAGAAAGGAGTGAAGCACAGTGCAATTATTGGAGGTCCCCCAGCTGTCTAAACCCAATAGCAGCACAACTAAGGGAGGGTTCAGAGACACATGATCCCTCCCTAATTGTAGGCTATATCAAAAAGGAAGGATTTAACCCTGTTCTTAAAAACAGAGATTGAGTCTGACTCCCAAATCCAGATTGGCAGCTGGTTCCACAAGAGAGGAGCTTGATAACTGAAGGCTTTGCCCCCCATTGTACTTGTGGAGATTCTAGGTATTACAAGTAATCCAGCATTTTGGGAGCATAGTGCTATGTTAGGATAATAGGGTAATATCAGATCTTTTAAATAAAAAGGGGCCTGATTGTTTAGAGCTTTGAAAGTGAGAAGAAGGATTTTAAACTTAATTCTAAACTCTATGGGAAGCCAGTGAAGGGAGGCCAGAACTGGAGAGATACGATCTCTCTTTCTAGTACCTGTTAAAACTCTTGCAGCAGCATTTTGGGTCAACTGAAGACTTTTTAGAGATGTTTTAGGACAACCTGATAATAAAGAGTTACAATAATCTAACCTAGAGCTAACAAAAGCGTGAATCAGTTTCTCAGCATCACTCTGAGACAAGATGCTCCTAATCTTGGCAATATTATGCAAATGATAGAAGGCGGTCTTAGAAACGAATTTAATATGTGAATTGAAAAACAGATCTTGATCAAAAATAACTCCAAGGTTCCTCACAAAGCTATTGAGAAAGAGTAACCACATCCAAACTAAAAGTTTGATTTGGAAAGGTATTTCTAAGGTTTTTTGGACCAACAAGCATGACTTCAGTCTCATCTGAATTTAATAGCAGGAAATTACAAGTCATCCAAGCTTTGATTTCCTTAAGACAGGCTTCTAACTTGGCTAATTGATTACTATCATCTGGCTTCATTGACATGTATAATTGTGTGTCATCTGCATAACAATGAAAATGTATACAGTGCTTTCTAATAATGTTGTCTAACGGAAGCATATATAAACTAAAAAGACTAGGGCCTAGCACAGATCCCTGTGGAACTCCATGACTGAGCTTTGAGTTGAAAAAAAACTAATTAATGACATGAACAAACTGGAACATATCAGATAAATAAGATCTAAACCACTACACAGCCAACCTCTTCTCTTGGGGCCTGATAGAAGCCCCTTCATGTTCTCTATGCCAGCAAAGAGGTTCCCTGGAACACATCCTAAGTAGCTGCCCGAGAGCCCTCAGTGAGGGGCACTATTGGTGGAGGCATGACCAGGTACTGAAGGCTGTAGAAGAGTCAATCAGTGCAGGGATCTCTTTCAGCAGGCAGCAACACCCAGCAAAGCATGCCATACCCTTCATCAAAGCTGGTAAGAAGCCACAGCATTGCACAAACCCATTGGGGGGGGGGGCTTCTGGCAACTGCACGAGACTGGCAACTGAAGGTTGACCTGGGAAGACAGTTGAGATTCCCTGACAACATCATAATGACCACACTTAGACCAGACATGGTTCTTGTGTCAGAATCTTCCAAGCAGGTGATCTTGTTGGAACTGACTGTGCCCTGGGAAGACCGGATGGAAGAGGCCTTTGAAAGGCAGAGGGCCAAGTATGGGGAGCTTGTTGGTGATTGCCGTAGTAGGGGATGGAAGACCTGGCTCTACCCTATAGAGGTTGGCTGTCGAGGTTTTGCCGGTCAGTCACTCTGCAGAGCCCTCAAGCAGTTGGGGATCAGAGACTCAACAAGAAAGCCATCAAGAACATCACTGATGCTGCTGAAAGAGCATCACGATGGCTGTGGATCAGAAGGATTGATCCGTGGACGTCTCGAGCCACAAGTCGGGGTTTGATCAACCCTGGCTGGGTCATCTGTGAGAGGGTGTATGATGTATAATGACCCAAAACACCCAATGACCGCAGGTTACATCACTGATGATGTGTCTAGACAGCACCGTAAGGTGTGTGTTAGAATCAATGAAGTTCCATTAAGTCCAATATAGTGTTCTAATCTATCAAGTAGAATATTATGATCGATAGTATCAAACGCTGCACTAAGGTCTAAAAGGACAAGTACAGAAACAAGTCCATTATCAGATGCGATCAGGAGGTCATTAGTGACCTTCACTAAGGCTGTTTCAGTACTATGATGGATTCTAAACCCAGACTGAAACTTTTGAAATAAACCATTTCCCTGCAAGTGGTCAAATAATTGTGTGGCAACAACTCTTTCTAAGATTTTTGAAATGAAAGGGAGATTAAAGATTGGTCTATAGTTAGCTAAAACTCCTGGATCGAGCGTTGGCTTTTTGAGTAAGGGTTTAATTACAGCAGTTTTAAAAGCCTGCGGTACATGGCCTAAAGTTAATGAAGAATTGATTATTTGAAGAATAAAGCTGCCAATAAATGGGAAGACTTCTTTAAATAACCTGGTAGGAATAGGGTCTAAAAGACAAGTTGAAGGCTTGGATGAGCCTTTCCCACCGGGAGGTTCAGTGGCAGGAAGCCAGACCAGAGGAGGGGAACCCCAACGGCATCTGGTGGCGGAGAAAAGAGGGGAGCCATGACGGTGTCAGGCTGGAGCTCAGCAGCACTCGCAGTGGACCCGGGCTGGGCCAATGCTGCACCCACGGTGGACTCAGGCTGGGCCAATGCTGCACCCACGGTGGACCCCAACTGGGCCAACGCTGCATCTACGGAGGACCCAACCCGAGGAGGGACCCAAACGATGGCCTCGGGCAGGGGGGAAGCAGCACCCTGGACAACCTCCAGAGGCAAACCCGGACCCTTGGAGGCATCAGTTGGAGCTGGATCATCTCCGGTGACCCTGGAAGAAGGCTCAGATATAGCAGAGAGAAAACAGGAAACAGGGTCACCGGCAGCGGCGGAGCCCAGCGAGGCGAGCTCAGATGTAATGGGCAGCTGCACCCGGCTCTTCTCCCACAGAGACAGGCAAGATTGCTCTAAAATAGAAAGACAACATAGAGCACTTGCTTGATCTCGAGCTCCACCCCCATCCAGGACTCCAACGATCCAGGCAGTGACGGCGATTCAGGCTCGGTCCTCAGGAGGCCCATCTCAGGTTCCCACTCGGCTGTGGTAGCCTCTGCAGCCGGAATAATGGTCTCAGCAGTCCTAGAACCCCCTGGTGATGTACCTCACACTGATGGCTTGCTCATCGTGGTGGCAGGGGAGCCGTTAATTGCTGGGGCTGAAATCTGCTCCGGTGACACCTGGGGACGCTTTGTCGTTGGCTCAGGCTCAGGGGTGCAGATAGCCCTCCTCCTCCATCTGTGACATGGCTGGAACCAGGCTCTTCTGGACCGCAGGCTCCTCCTCTGTCCGGCAGCTTGATCCTGGACCCAGCGGACACTTGGGGGGAATTGGAGGAGACACAGAGGTAGCAATAGATTCATTTGTGGCTGCAGCAAGTGATGAGGACTCACTCGACTGCAATAACTGAGTCTCATCCCCAGGAATCAGACAAGGTAATTCACCAAATTTTGCTATAAAATAAAAACAAAACACTTGCCCGTCTTCCTGGGGTACGGTGGCGACTGTTGCAGCAGGCTCATTTCTTCCTTTTCCCATTATAACAGTGATGGTGGGCCCCTCAGGACAACAAGGAGGATCAATGATAGAGGCAGCTGGAGAAGAAACCACAGGGCTCACAGCAGCTGGAGGAAGTGCCGTGGGGGAGGGAGAGCAGCCGAGGCAGTCCGGGGTATGGGAGCTGATGAAACAGCTGAAAAAAAGACCCAGAGGTTGAAGCTGCTGTCCTCACTCTGCTGTGGCAAAGAAAAAACAGCTGGCTGGGAGACAAAGGAATTTTTCTGGCGGCCCGTAGCTGGATCCAAATGGGAGCCTCGTGGCGTGTTGACCCGATGATTCTTCTCCTGCTTTGAGACAGGTGTGTTGTGTAGAGGGGAAAGGTTCTGCGTTGGGCAGCGGTGTCTTCGGGCTGGAGGCAAACTGATCGTCAAATTAGGAAAACGTCATTGCTGCGTGGAGACAGTGGCAAGCAGCTCGGCGAACTCAGGATAATTATTTACACTGGGAAGTGTCTCCACAATTCTAACAGCTGCCACCATGCTCTTAAGAACTTTACCGGGGTTGCTGGACTCACCCTCAGAGATAGGGTGAGGAGCTCAGTCATCCGAGAGCAGCTTAGAGTAGAACTGCTGCTCCTCCACATTGAAAGGAGCCAGTTGAGGTGGAATGGGCATCTGATCAGGATGCCTCCTGGCCGCCTCCCACTTGAGGTGTTTCGGGCACGTCCCACTGGGAGGAGACCCCGGGGCAGACCCAGGACTTGTGGGAGAGATTATGTCTCCCAGTTGGTCTGGGAACGCCTTGGTATCCTCTCTGAAGAGCTGGAGCAGGTGGCTGGTGAGAGGGAAGTCTGGGTTTCTCTGCTTATACTGCTGCCTCCACGACCCAGACCTCCGGAAAAGTGGTAGAAGATGGATGGATG
Source organism: Pholidichthys leucotaenia (assembly GCA_020510985.1). Classification (NCBI taxonomy): domain Eukaryota; kingdom Metazoa; phylum Chordata; class Actinopteri; order Cichliformes; family Pholidichthyidae; genus Pholidichthys; species Pholidichthys leucotaenia. Next base: position 336,590,942 of record CM035845.1, read on the forward strand.
GAATTTGTGTCCTTACCTGGGTAACTTCCAAAATCTAAAAGGTTCATCTGTAGCCAAAAGCTACAGTCACAAATACCTTTACGAATGGCTGCAAACACCGTAAAACAATCTTTGGACCATTTTGTACAGCTTTCTTAAGGCGGCCATAGGAGAATCCAGTGTTTGTAGACCATTTCTAAGTTTGTGGCCAGGTCGATGGTCTTCTCCAGGATTTCTATGAACATCCCAAGAAAACCCCTCATCATAGGGCAGCCGTATGAATGCCATAGGAACAACACAAGATGTTGGCCGTAAGTATGCCTCAAGAACACCTGAAGTTGTTCTTGAGGGCCCCTTATAATGGTTGTAGGAAACGCTGTACGAATCCCTGTTCATACAGCGTGTGTAAGGTAGTAGTAAGGCACTCAAAAGGTGGAAGTACGTCATTCGTGCAACATTTGTGCCAACGCACTTCCGGTTATGGCGGCCGCCTAGAAGGACACGTATCACTCTGCTCTGCCCTTGGAAATAAAAATTCGGCAAATAACTCTCTCATTTGGAACAGAACTTTTCCCAGCGTTTGGGTGAGGATATGCCGGTGAAGATTAAGGCTGGGAAATCAGGAGGGGGAAAAATTGAATCGCCGAAGCAGTCCAAATTAACGGACTTTAAAGTTTGTGGCGCAGTAGAAAAAGCTGCGGATATGGCGGATGAAACTAGCGGTGGTGCGGTAACTGCTGCTGCTGACGGTGACGGCACAGGTGCAGTGCTGGCTGCCATTAGCTCAATGAGAGCAGACTTTTCCGCTAAACTTGATGGGATTATGGCAGCGTTGGATGCAATGAGAAAGGAGCTGGGTGACTGCGTGGAGCGAGTGACGCAGGCGGAGCTTCGTGTCTCAAGTGCGGAGGATGAAATTAGCGGACTTCAAATAAAGGTGCGCACTTTGGAAAAAAAAAATAAAGATCTGGAAAATAGTGTTCTGGACTTGGAATCTCGGTCCAGAAGGAACAACCTGAGGCTGGTGGGTTTACCGGAGGGAGCCGAAGGTCGTGATTCATGCTCCTTTTTGGAGGGGTGGATCCCGGAGGCGCTGAACAACGCGGAGCTAAAATCATCAGTCATCTTGGAAAGCTCCCACCGAATTGGCCCACCGAGAGGTAACAAGGCAGCACCGAGGACGCTAATTATGAAGTTTCTCAGCTACAGAGACAGGATGACGATCTCCAACGCGGTGCGGGCCAAAGGAGAAATTAAATACCAAGATCAGCAGGTGCGGTTCTACCCAGATTTGGCCTCAGGAATCCAACAATTAAGGAAGCAGTTTGACCCCATCCGCAAAGAACTGCGCAACCTTGAGATTCGTCATGGAGTGATTCACCCTGCAAGACTTCTGGTCACATATGAGGGCAGAACACACATCTTCAAGACCCCCGAGGAGGCGCAGGAGCTCATCAAGAAGATCCAGGAAGAGACTGGTGGGAGCTAAGCATGAACAGAATATAGGGTAGAATATTTGAGCATTTAACTGATTAGAAGCATATATTAAGATTACAAATTATAGAATGTATTACATATTAAAAAAAAAAAAAAAGTACAAAATTGCTAAAAAAAATTTTGGAGTTAAATTGGAAAATTACAGAAGAGAGTTAATGTTACGTTATTAAAGCAGTAGAGTTAGGGTGATTAGGAGGATGAAGAAGGAGTGGCTTTGGCTGATCCTCGTGGGTGTGGAACGGTCGATGGCTATATCGGGAGACGGAATTTTTCTTTTGCTTTTGGGGGGATTGCCACAAATGTGGAAAGGGGGAATTTGTTTGTGTGTAGTTTGTAGGGTGAATGTTCAACCACTCATTTTTTTGCTTTTCTGTTTGAGCATGTTTACACTGCAAGGTAATCCCAAACACCCTATTGATTATAAATCAAAGCGTTAATCTTAATTTAACTTCATGGAATTGCAGAGGTCTACAAAATTTAAAAAAACTTAAACAAGTTATGAATAAAATAAAAGACATGGGTTCAAAAATTGTGTTTTTACAAGAAACTCATCTAATAGAGCAAGATGTAAAAAGAATTAGGAGTAGATGGCAAGGAAATGTTTTCACCTCATCATTTTCATCCCAAGCCAGGGGAGTTATGACTCTCATACATAAATCAGTCCCATTTCAAGTGAAAAATGTAATTGGAGACAAATTTGGAAGATATGTAATCATTCAAGGATCTTTGCTATTAGAAAACATAAATTTGGTGAACTTATATGGTCCCAATATAGATGATCAAAAGTTCTTTGCCAATTTATTTCTTATCTTATCATCACTAACAGGGCAACATATAATAGCAGGGGATTTTAATTGTACATTGAATCCCAGTATAGATAGATCAACAGGACTGGACTGTACGCACAATGGATGTAGGATGACTATTAATCATTTTATGAAAGAATTGAAATTGATAGATATATGGAGAGAAATGAAACCACAAGTTAAAGCATACTCTTGTTATTCCAATACCTACAAGACATTCTCACGTATAGATTATTTTTTGATCTCCACAGAATTAAGGTCCAAGATTCAAAACTGTTTTTATGATAACATCGTGATCTCTGATCATGCACCCTGCTGTCTAATGTATGTAGATAAGAAATTGACAAAGGAACCAGGTAGATGGCAATTTCAGCATAAATGGCTTCAGGATGAGGAATTTGTTAAGTATATAGAAAAACAGATAGATGAGTTCTTTGATATCAATACTACACAAACATCAGCATGTGTAAAGTGGGAGGCTTTCAAAGCTTTTATTAGGGGACATATTATTAGTTATATAGGTTCAAAATCTAAGAAGACTCGAGAGGAGAGAGTCCAATTGGAACATAAAATAAAAATTCTTCAAGAAAGAGTATATGCAGGAAGAGATCCAAGGTTGGAGAACGAATTACTGATTTTGAGAGCTGAATATGACAAAAAATCAGCGAATAGAGCTGCCTCGAGTCTTCTAAGATTGAAACAATCTTTTTATGAACAAGGTGAAAAATCAGGAAAGTTATTGGCATGGCAGATTAAACAATTAGAATCTAAAACACCAATTACCAGTATTATAAGTAATGGACAGGTAGTTATAGATCCTTCAGAAATTAATAGAGCCTTTAGAGATTACTATGAAAAATTATATGATACCAAAAATGAATCTGACTTAACAAAACTACATGGGTTTTTGAATGAACTATTTATACCGTGTATTCCAAATGAAAATAGGGAGATACTGGAGTCTAAAATTAGTCAAGAAGAAGTTGGACTAGCCATTGATAATATGAAATCAGGAAAAAGTGCAGGACCAGATGGTCTTCCAGTTGACCTTTATAAAAAATTTAAGAATAAATTAACAAAACCTTTTTTGGAAATGGTTTTAGAAGCATTTCAAAATAGTAATTTACCATCATATATGAATAATGCCTTAATTATACTGTTGCCAAAACCAGGTAAGCCCTCTAATAAATGTGAAAATATGAGACCAATAAGCCTATTAAATGCCGACCTTAAGATAATTTGTAAAATTTTAGCAAGACGAATACAAGAAATTTTACCAAATATTATTAATCGAGATCAGAATGGCTTTATAAAGGGAAGACAAGGCTTCCATAATGTAAGAAGACTATTTAATATTATTTATTCTAATAAAGAAGCACCGGATACAGCTCTCTTATCACTGGATGCTGAAAAAGCCTTTGATAGAGTTGAATGGCCCTTTCTTTTTGAAGTCTTACAAAGGTTTGGACTTGGAAATAATTTTATAAAATGGGTTCAGATAATATATAATAATGCTACTGCAGAAATTCTAACAAATAACAATATTTCAAAATCAATAAAAATCAATAGAGGATGTCGACAAGGCTGTCCACTTTCACCTTTACTGTTTACTATGGCAATTGAACCTTTAGCGATGGCGATACGTCTACAGTCACAAATATATGGAATTAAAGTTGGACCAACAGAACATAAAATCTCCCTGTATGCCGATGACATAATTTTGTTTATGTCGAATCTTAAAAAATCAATTCCAACCTTGTTGAATTTAATAAAGAATTTCGGGGAAATATCAGGATATAAAATAAATAAAACTAAATCTTCAATATTAATGCTAAATGAGACCCAGAGAAATTACCCAGCCCCTGAGGTAAAGCAATTCAATGTTGTAAATCAGTTCAAATATTTAGGAATCCAAATTGTGCCTAAGCTAGAATCAGTCGCCAGTGTCAATTATGAAGCCTTAATGACAGATATTGATGAGTTACTTCAGAGATGGATGTCACTACCAATGTCGATGATCGGGAGAATTAATATACTTAAAAGTAATATTTTACCTAAAATACTTTATTTATTTCAATACATTCCCTTACCACCACCTCTAGATTTATTCTCAAGAATTAAAAAAAAGTTAGTGGAATTTATATGGAACAACAGGAGGGCTAGATTACGTCTGTCTTTATTATATTTACCATTTGATCGTGGAGGTCTGAAATGTCCAAATTTTATGTTGTATTATTGGTCGGCACAACTGAGGTCTATGACATATTATTTTTCATCAGATGATCTCCCTCACTGGACTGAAATGGAATCATACAATTTACCTTTACCTCTTCCCATATTCATATACTCAGATTCGGCAAAAAAATTACAAAAACAAGTTAAAAATCCATTTGTAAAGCATATGATCAAAATATGGTGTGAAGCTAAAAACTATTTAAAAGAACCACAGTTATTGTCACAATTTAGTCCAATATGGGGTAATCAATATTTTAAACCAGGGAGAGCGGACGCTGTATTTAAAGTATGGAATTTAAAAGGGATACAAAAGATCCAGGATTTATATTTGCCATGTGCAGAAAACATAATGTCTTTTGAAGAGTTGAGGATCAAATTTAATCTCAATAGAACACATTTTTTTAAATATCTTCAACTTAGAAACTTTATTCGATCAAATCAAAATAATGCTCTCACTCGACCTATCTATTCATCCTTGGAAAAAATGTTGATGAAAGATAGTAAAAGAAAGGGTATTATTTCAGAGTTTTATAACTCATTGACACTATTTTCAAGTGAAAACTCACTGAAAAGATTAAACTACTGGAAAGAAGATCTGCAAACTGAAATTTCAGAGGAACAATGGGAATTGGCTTGTACAGAAGCTCAAACCAAATCAATAAATGTACGCCTTAAATTGATACACTTCAAATGGTTAATGCGGATGTATGTTACACCGGAGGAGTTAAATAGATATAACAAAAATATACCAGATACGTGCACAAAATGTATGGAAAGTAAAGGAACTCTATTTCATTGTGTATGGGAATGTAGATTAATAAGAATGTTTTGGGAAGAGGTGAGGGTAACAATTGAAAAAATAATCTCAAAACAAATCATATTGAATCCTAAACTGTTTTTGTTGGGTCTGTACCCAGAAAAGCATAATTTTAATAAAAGTGAAAGAACATTCATAGACCTCAGTTTGCTTAATGCCAAAAAATGTATTGCACTATTATGGAAAAAGACTTATAGACCAGATGTGACTCAGTGGTTAAGACAGATGTTAACAAACCTTCCATTAGAAAGAATAACATATATACTGAAATCAAAGGAAATTGTGTTTGAGAATATATGGAGACCTTTTATTGATTATGTAAAAAATTTAAACATGGCTCTTGAAGAAGAAGGTGAATGATATGTGCGGACCTTGTAAATTCCAAAATGGTGAATATAATATGTATGCTTATGTGTTGGATTGTCTGGACTAAACAGAGGAGCATTGTTGAGGGTTTGATTTTGTTGGTGGTTGTTGGTGTTTTTTAGTGCATTTTTTTTTTTTTTTGTAGTGCTTTGTTGTTAGTGTTTGATTGTTTGTATCATGTTTGTTTAAAAAAGAAAAAAAGGTTCAATAAAGATATTGTGGAAAAAAACATTTGTGCCAACAAAATGTGCCCAAAGCCTTAAGATCTTCCTACCAACGACTAGAGTGCCATGAGGTGCACAAAAATTTTCATAAGATGGCAGTACGTATGTATGCCATAGGAAGATCCCAAGGTATCCTTACAAAGAATGAAAGAACTCTAGGGCCATCATACGACAGAAAATCCCCTCATTTCTCAAGAATGCCTCAGGTTGCTCTTGTGAATCGAATGGCAGCCGTAAGAAACTATGCCCCCCTCCACCGATGGCTGCAAACTCCAGAATTCGTAGGAACTGGGAGATTCTTACAAACCCATCGTTTGTAAGAATCTTTGTGACTGTCGCTTAAGAACCACCTGTGGTGAAACTTTCATCCAAATCCATCCAGTAGCTTTTGTGTAATCCTGCTAACAAACACAGACAGACCACCCTGATTAAATTTCCTCCTTGGTGGAGGTAATAAAGACATTTTCTTTCTGAAATAAAAACAAACAAAAGGAGAAGTCTCATCGTTTATTTCAAGTTCTGCAAAGTCTAAGTGAGGTGGAACAAAAAGGTAAATATATATACAGTCATACAGGGAATCAAAGTGAATATAAATATAGTGGCATAAAAATCAAACTGCAGCCATGCACGGTGACCAAGCGTATTTACAGCACTGTTAAACAAGCAGAGTTATAGTGTTATTACAGGTTTTTACTCCCAAACCACACTGGAGCCACTGGACAAATTCACACTATAATAATAATAATTTTTGCATATATGCATCTTTCTTCTACTGAATAATTTTTTTCTGGTAAATTTGGGGGGGGGTGGTGTTTCAAAAATGTTTAAGTTTGCATCTCCTCATAATTTTCATTTGTTTCTTGTAAATCTGCATTTTTTTTGTGTGAACTTCGTAATTTTTGGAGGGGTCGACTCTCAGTTGTTGCAAATTTGCAATTGTTTCCTTTCATAAAACTACCTCGTTTTAATGTGAAATTACATTTTCCTCTGTGAACTTGCTATTCCCCCCCTCTCATAAATTTGCAAATTTCCCCCCATAAATGTCCAAGCTCCTGGTACTTTTTCCCTAAGTTTCTCCCTTCGCAAGTGTTTTTTAAAAAATATGCAGATACAGCATTTTAATGCAGAGTTACAACATTCTTACTCATATATGTAGAATTTATGTCATAAAAATAGTACATTTGATGAAATTTTACTCCAGTTAATTTGTGTCTTTCCCTTTTTTTAAATTAAAAACTTAATTTCTCCACTGGCTCTGTGGTATTGTAGGTGAAAACCAGAAACTTTCACATAAAGGCACACAATCAGAACCGAAAAAACATCTGAAATCAGACTGAGTTCAGATTAAAAACATTTGATGATTCCTGTGAGTCGTGTTGGACGTAAAAAACAAACTGAAGTCAGACGAGTTTCTTGAACTAAAAGCAGAAATTCAGACGTTTAGACGAGTTTAACAGTCTGACTTTGGTGTTTTTATAAAACAAAATCAAACATTCGTTAACGGTGTCCATTTTAAAAAACTGATATTCATCTTTCTGCTGACTGCTGCATAAATGAAGATTCGCTTTTATCTCAGCAGATTTGATCAACTTGTTTCCATAAATTTGTTCAACTTTTTTTAATCATTAATATTTTTTACATTATAATTTTTCTCCCATTGATTCCTCACATTTATTTTCAGCTGTGAACCTTAAAGGGACAGTTCACTTCTTTTAATGTGGGGTCGTGTAAGAAACTATTGATCAGACCTGTAATTACCTTAATTGGTCAGTGGTTTGGCTTCTCTTTTTCTTAGAGAACACCGGAGCATAGAGTCAGGCTGCCGTGGAATGGACTCGTGTTTAGAGAATTTTTATCACCTGAAAATACGAAAACATGAAAAACTCCACAATTCAAACGTGCACCATGTCAAGCTAGTTCATAGTTTTACTTTAGCGTCTGATTTTCATCTGAATGTCTTTCTGTGCACATCACAAATTCGTCCAATAACTCTCCTGAAATGTGATATTTTTGAAGTTTTAGTACTTTTCTACAGTGAAAATTGTCTCTAAGCACAGGTACATTCTGCTCCACTGTAGCCGTGACTCCAGGCTTAACTATTCTTCCGCATTCTCTAAAAGGAGAGAGCTAGACCACCGACTACTTAAGGTGATTACTTGACTGCTCAGAAGAACTTCAGATGATCCCACTTCAGCAGAACTGAATTATCTGTTTAAATAATCACAAATTATCCATTAAAAACTCCCTTGTAGACCCAAAGTTATCGTGTTAATGATCCATTATCAAATAAAAACTAAGCGTGCATCAAAACTGTTGGCGTCTGGCTAACGAATGCTTTCGTGTGATTGGTCAGAGTGAAAAACTTCACTTTCTCTCATCAGATTCATAATTTCATTTTTAGTCTCAGCCAGAACAGCCAATCAGAGTTAATCTTTGTCCTCTGTGCAGTGTTTGGACTTCTTGGTGGATGAAGTTTAGTCCCAGGATCATCCAGTCACAGCTCAGTAATCTTTCAAAACAGTTAGGATTGGTTAGCATCGCAACAAGCAGCGTAAACATTTATTTTATTACAGATGAAATTAAAAAACAAAACATGTCTGTACACGGATTGGAGAGGTCAAATGAGACAGGAATTTACAGCGACGGGAAAAAAAATTGTGATTTCCTTGTGTTAATTATTGCTAATGTTCACTAATGTTAGCGGCTAACAGCTGTGGTGGGAGTGAAGGATTGTGGGAAAACGTTTTCACATTTTTACGTCTCAGTTACATTCAGAAAATTTAAATAAATTCAGATTTAAGTGTTACAGTGTGAACGAGACTCGGATCACAGCAGTTTAAAGTCAGCAGCAGAAATTCTAAAATCACCCGAAATTCATGCAGAAAATCGGCGCCTTTCAGCGGTTTTTACATCGTTTGAGTCATGTGACACTCAGCAGGGAAAATTCTATATTTTCCTTTAGATTTAGTGTAATATTTAGATTTGTGATTAATTTCTCAGTTTTCCGTCAAACTTTGATCAGTTATCCATCCTGAAGAATAATCTGAAAATAAAGTTAAAGCAAAATAGCCTCTAATATAAGGTAACTAAAACTAAAAAAGTGCAAAAATGACTTTTAGAGATGCAGAAAAAAATGTGCATATATGAAACAATAAAACAATTTTGTATTACAGACATGATTTGTATCTAACAAAAGCAGCCACATCTATAATTTCCCAGTTTGGGATCAATAAAGTAGAACTTCATTTTTTCACCAAATTTACAAACTTTTTCAAACTCACAAACCAATATTTCCTTTTAAATGTACAAGAAAAAGATTTTAAAAATCCACAAAAATTTGTCATTTTTCTCACAAATTTTCAGTGTTATTCTTGGTAGATTTAGAAAGCTTGGGATCAGTCCGCCAAGGTCTCTGCCTTTAACCGGCAGCTAATCCACGTAGTACCGGACCCCCATGATCCCTCCTGGAGGTGGTGAGCCCACTGGAGGGCGGACCCATGTAACTCCTTCGGGTTGAGCCTGGCCGGGTCCCATGGGTGGAAACCCGGTCACCAGACGCTAGCTATCGAGCCCCTCCCCCAGGCCTGGCTCCAGGGTGGGGCCTCGGTAACCCCATACTGGGTGGGGTACACTGAGTCCTTGATCTAGAATTTATCATGACAGTCTGTTGGATCGTTCTTAGTCTGGCCCTTCACCCAGGACCAGTTTGTCTTGGGTGACCCTATCAGAGGAAAATTGCCCTGGACAACATAGCTCCTAGGATCACTGGGGCACGCAAACCCCCCCACCACGATAAGGTGACGATCCATGCTCCAGCACCTCCATGTCCGAGTCCATGGTCCTCAGCCGGAAAAGGTGGATTGTCCTCTCTGTGTTGGGGACAGGCTCCTGCCCCAAGTGGACGAGTTTAAGTATCTTGGGGTCTTATTCACGAGTGAGGGGGGAATGGAGCGAGAGATTGACAGACGGATTGGAGCAGCATCTGCAGTGATGCGGACGTTGTATCGGTCTGTTGTGGTGAAGAGGGAGCTGAGTTCTAAGGCAAAGCTGTCGATTTACCAGTCAATCTATGTTCCTACTCTCACCTATGGTCACGAGCTTTGGGTAATGACCGAAAGAACGAGATCGCGGATACAAGCGGCTGAAATGAACTTTCTCCGTAGGATCTCTGGACTCACCCTCAGAGATAGGGTGAGGAGCTCAGTCATCCGGGAGAGGCTCAGAGTAGAACCGCTGCTCCTCCACATTGAAAGGAGCCAGTTGAGGTGGTATGGGCATCTGATCAGGATGCCTCCTGGACGCCTCCCACTTGAGATGTTTCGGGCACGTCCCATTGGGAGGAGACCCTGGGGCAGACCCAAGACTCTGTGGAGAGACTACGTCTCCCAGCTGGTCTGGGAACGCCTTGGTATCCTCTCTGAAGAGCTGAAGCAGGTGGCTGGGGAGAGGGAAGTCTGGGCTTCTCTGCTTGAACTGCTGCCTCTGTGACCCGGACCTCCGGAAAAGCGGTAGAAGATGGATGGATGGATTCTTGGTAGATTTAGGATTTTTAAATATTTTTTTTTTGTCATTTTTATCAATGTGTTTTCTTGTAATTTTGCTGCAGCTCACTTGTAGACCACGGCGGCTGTTGACGCGATGTGATTTCTGCCCAGTGCTCTGAATGTCAAAGTGAAGAAATTTAATGAAGTGCGGGTAAACGGCGGGAGTAACTATGACCCTTGGTGCTGGCAGAACTGGACACTCCTGTAGGCCAAAAGGTGAACTTCACACGGTTGGTGAGCCGTAGAGTGCTCTTGTACTCCCTTGACGTACCGCAAGACTTTATGCGCGAGCCAGCCGTGTATTGTGTATGTAGGGCCGGTCTATGGGCGTGGGCTGGACCCCTCATGCTGTGCAGGGTGGCGCCAACCCTCTGGCTGCGGGGGTGAGTAAGTGGTGGGGGGAGTGGTGTCAAGTAATCCGTAATGACTATTTCAGCAGCTGTGGCCTTTACATAGAAGAGGGCCACACTGCGGGGGCAGCAATGTATGGCGGCTGGTGGGCAGTCAAACGGGAAAGTAGTACATACCGAAAGTAGCCAAATGCCTCGCCATCAAATTAGTGACGCGCATGAATGGATGAACGAAATTCCCACTGTCCCTAGCTACTATCTTGTGAAACCAGACCATACCAGTCCATCCCGTGTCAAATTGATAGACACAGGTGGCAATGCCAAGTACCACTCCCAAGGGGGCGGGAAATGGTGCCACTGCTGGGTGATCTGGGCCGGGGAGAGACCCGGGCTACGTAAAGGATGTCCATTGGGCTAAGGGTCATTCCTGGTTCAGGTAACAACATGGTTAGTCCTCACCTCCCCGTGGTTGCTGCCGGTAACATACCCTTGGGTATGGCTAAGAAGGACTTGCCCACGGACCAGCCTGATCAACTGGGTCATTAGCTAGATCACAGACTTCAATGATAATGTACGCAATGGGAAATCTGGGCCGGGAGCGTCCTTCTGGCTTATCAAAATGGGCGACAACCGGGCTTGGGCCTGTGTCCGGTGCAGTATGGAAAAGCGGGCTGTTGAAGGGGCTTGAGGTTGGGTCCCAGGCAAACATGCGACTCAACCTACCCAGCGGGAGATGGGACAGGATTGCTGGGGAAAAGAATGTCCCCCAGATGGTGAGTGTGGGAACGAGCATGGTATTGACACTCCGTGCATCTGGACTTTTAAATGCAAGAACCATCTCAACAGGAACGTAGACATCCTGGGTGGACTTGGTCGTAGAAGGTATAGGGATGCAGCTGGGTCTAAACATGGATGATCCACAGGTGGCGATCGACTTAATGACCATTCAGAACTCAAGAATGAGGGCAAGCTCTGAAGAGGCTGTGCAGACACCACAACCTGCTAATGCTGCGGATGAAGGTGCAGTAAATGAAGATGACCATGGGGCGGAGAAGCGTTCACCTGCGGAGGTAGGAAGCCAGGACTCTCCTGGGCCTGGATTAATCCCCCATGCCCCTGATAGGGACAGTGGGGTGAGGAGGCGCTCCTCTGCGGTGGAAGGGTTTCAGGCTGCGGGGCCTGAGCAGGTCCCCCATGGTGCAGACAGCAACTCCTCCATAAATGGAGAAGCCAGGGCCGAGAATAACTGCACACCTCTGGAGAATGGATTGGGGCAGCGAGCACCTCGGGAGCCAGTGGCTCCAGAATGTTTTGAGTTGCTTCTTCTGGATCCAGATCCAGTCTGTCCAATGTGTGAGCTGATGGTAGGGAAGGTCAGCATGTACGTCAGGCACTTCTCGGCACGCTGGGGTGAAAGTGATGTACGAGTGTTGAAAGTGCAGTCGAGCCAACCCTAACAGCCACTCGATTTCATGCCATTTCCCTAAGTGTAGGGGCAGGGTGGAACCAGTGGTCAGGGAGTTTCTATGCAAACTCTGCCAAGCTTCGTTTGGGATGGGTGTGGAGCTGATTCAGCACTTGAGACATGCACATCCAGTGGAACGGAATGCAGAAAAGATCAAAGAGGCAAGAGCAAAGGCAACGGGGACTTGTGCAACAAAGTTATGGAGCATTGAGGAAACTGAAGACCTAATCCAGCTGGTGCATAAGTACAATGGTTTTCCTAACCAGTGGGCTAACCAACTCATAGCAGAGGAGTTGGGCACTGGCAAGACAGCTGAGCAGGTGAGGAGTGAATGAAGGCTCCTGCGTGTTGACACGGCCTGCCATGTCCAAGATAATGCAGAGTCTGATGGAGATATGCTGGGTGTCGGGTCTCTAGTAGTTCCATCGATCACCCCACCATCCCCCCCAACTTGATCTCACAGACACTAAGAGAGGCGCTGGACAGAGGGGGAGAGGAACAAGGTGGAAGTGAAATCAAGGCCATGGTCAACCTAGTCATGGATGCCGATCAGAATCCTGGCCTGATCGAGTCTTCAGCATCAGATCTCACTAGGGCACTGGGAGGGGGGCGCACCCTTGTTAGGGCAGTAAGTGACCGGAGAACAGAACGGCACATGAAGGGCTGGAAGAGGTGGCAGGGACCAAGACCAACTTGTATCACTGGTACTTGATTGTAAGGAACAGGTGGAATGTACCCTACCGACAGAGGTGGTTGATGGAGTGTTCCGTCAGCGATGGGAATTGGTGGGAGAGTTCGATGAGCTAGGAAACTTCCGGTCATTTGCACAGGTGGACAACGAGGAGATGTGCTACCCTATCCTGGTGTCCGAAGTGAGGGAAAACTTAGCTAGGATGAAAAATGGCTCTGCCCCAGGGCCGGATAGGATCAGCAAGCAGGCTCTGCTACACTGGGATCCTAGGGGTGAGCAACTCACATGGCTGTTCACAATGTGGCCGGTACATGGAGTCATCCCATGGGTGTTCAAGGAGTGTCGGACGAGGCTTGCCAAAATCAGGGAATGCGGACGACCTGAAAGATGTCACTGGCTGGCGCCCAGTGACAATTAGATCCCGAGTTCTGCGACTGTTTCCTAGGATTTTGGCGATGAGGCTCGCACGAGCCTGTTCGCTGAATCCTAGGCAGAGGGGTTTCCTGACATCCTCGGGGGGCTGCACGGATAACCTTATGATCCTGAACGGGATCATGAGGCGCACGAGGACAGAGGGACCTCATTGGTGGTTGTCTCTGTCAACTTTGCGAAGACCTTTGACTCCATCGCTCATGAGCATATCCTATGTGCTCTACAGCAGAGACAGATGGACCACCACATTCTAGGGTTGCTTCGCAACTCCTTAGTGAACTGCGTGATGAGGGTTGGTAGAGACAGGAAGATGACACCCTCCCCCCATTAACATGAAAGCTGGAGTGAAACAGGGTGACCCAGTGTCCCCGCTGCTCTTCAACGTTGCCATGGACCCCCTCATCCAGGGTCTGGAAGGAACCAACAGTGGCGTAGGGTTTGAAGGAAGGGCGATTACGATGCTGGCATTTGCAGATGATTTGGTTCTATTGAGCAGCTCAGAAATAGTGAAATAACCTTAACTTAACCATACTTGTACAAGCCATATTTAGCCTTATATTTATATTGTGTATATTAAGTGTTTATTAAGTGTTTATTTTTTTCTTTTTTGCTTTTCTGATCTGTATCCTCCTTTTATGTGCTGCTGGAAATTTTAAATTTCCCAGAGGGAGTCATCCCAAAGGGATTAATAAAGTTAAGTCTAAGTCTAAGAAATGGAGATGGGGAGGAACCTGAGGGTCCTGGAATCCCTTTGCCAGCTGACAGGTCTGAGGGTGTAGCCCAAAAAGTGCCACAGGTTCTGGATTGACAAGAGCATGATAATCTTATGATTATCCCATGTGAATTTTGTTTGTATTACGTGGCTATTTTTCCTGTTTGATGCATTTTTCCCCGTGAGAATCCATGACGACGTGGGTGCCGCCATCTTGGTGTTGTGAGCTCAGTTTTTCATCCATCGTGGTCATTGTTTCACGTTTGGTTGGTCATTTACACTCTCTACCAGATCTACAATCTCTTATGATTATCCCACATGAATTTTGTTTGTATTATGCAGCTATTTTTCCCGTATTCCCGTATCATGCAGTTTCAGTCAGAATCGCCGCTGCCATGATCGATCAAGCACCACATTGGTGCTGTGAGCTCAAAGCAGAAAAAGGAAGAATAATAATAAGGATTTCTTCTTCTTTGCTGTAATCCATGTCAGCCATGATTCCTCCGGCAGTGTCTGCCACCTTCTGAACTGTCAGATCAATACAGATCAATACAAATTCTTAGTATAGCTGGGGTACGTCAATAAGTTGACAGGTGCAGTTGTTGTGCTGTGCCACTGGCGGCACGCGACCCATCCATGCAATATGGACAGTTAGAGGGTTAAGGATTCCCGACCTGGTTTGTATGAAAGCTGATCAGTCTCTGGTTATCGATGTAACAGTGCGTTACGAGATGTGCGCGGACACATTGAATCTAGCAGCGGTGAAGAAGGTTCAGTACTATCAGCCTCTTGCTGAACAAGTCAGAGCAATGGAAGGTACACTGACCGTGAAGGTCATGGGGTTCCTAGTTGGGGCACACAGAAAATGACCTAAGTGCAATGACTTGGTGCTGGCGGAACTGGACATTCCTGTAGGCCGAAGGGTGAACTTTGCACGGTTAGTGAGCCATAGAGTGCTCTTGTACTCCCTTGACGTACTGACAGACTTTATGCGTGAGCCAGCTGTGTAGTGTGTATGTAGGGCCAGTCAGGCTGCGCAGGGTGCCGCTGACCCTCTGTCCGTGGGGGCTAGTGAAAGGTGGGGGGAGTGGTGTCAAGTAATCCGTAATGATTATTCCAGCAGCTATGGCCTTGATATGGAAGAGGGCCGCACTGCCGAGATTCCCACTGTCCCTAGCTACTATCTAGCGAAACCACAGCACAGGGAATGGGCTTGGCAAAATCAGCGCGGAAAGAAGGCCGTGTTAAGCTTGACTACACAGTTAGACAAAAAAGTTTCAGTAAATCTAATTTTTAAAAAATTCAGTTTTAATTATTAAATTGATGATTTTTTTTATGAATATATATAGTTTAAAAAAAAGATTTGTAATCTTTTTCCCTTGTACTTTTTTTGGCTATTTTTTCTTGTAAGTTTGTGAGAAATTTTCGTTTCCAATTTTAAATCCATGTAGGAAAAAAAAATGAAAGAAGAAAATTCCCAACAGAAATTCTGAGTGTGCCAGTGCTACGGCCCAGTGAGCGCGGCTTGAAGCTGTGAGAACCTAACGTAATCATGTTTGGTGGTCAGAGCTTTACTGGAGAACAAGATGACCTTTTTATCCCCAACCCCAGAGTCGGAGGTCTGGGTCATGATGTAAATACATATATGGCTGTTTCAGGATAACAGTCTGAGAATGAAATAATACCCTTGAGTCACTATGACCTGAAATGTCCTTATATCACGTGTTTATCCAGACTGTTTAATGCCAAGTTAATAATAACAGGTTCCAGAAGTGAGGAGAGTGTGTGTTCAGTCTAATCGAGTTAGTAGAAATGCCCACTTTGCTATGTAACATCTGTATCGTCATTGTTTGGGGTCTTCTGCTGTCCATGGGCAGGAGATTCTGTTGTATATATACAGAATAAATAAAATAAAATAAATAAAATAAAAATTCTATGAAAATTAACCAATGAAAATCAGACAATGCTTTTGAATTGTGGTTCAACAGAATTATTTTAGAAAACAAACTCGTGAAACAGGCCTGGACAAAAATGATGGTACCCTTAACTTAATATTTTGTTGCACAACCTTTTGAGGCAATCACTGCAATCAAACGATTTCTGTAACTGTCAATGAGACTTCTGCACCTCTCAGCAGGTATTTTGGCCCACTCCTCATGAGCAAATTGCTCCAGTTGTCTCAGGTTTGAAGGGTGCCTTCTCCAGACGGCATGTTTCAGCTCCTTCCACAGATGTTCAATAGGATTTAGATCAGGGCTCGTAGAAGGCCACTTTAGAATAGTCCAATGTTTCGCTATTAGCCATTCTTGGGTGTTTTTAGCTGTGTGTTTTGGGTCATTATCCTGTTGCAAGACCCATGACCTGCGACTGAGACCAAGCTGTCTGACACCGGGCAGCACATTTCTCTCTAGAATACCTTGATAGTCTTGAGATTTCATTGTACCCTGCACAGATTCAAGACACCCTGTGCCAGATGCAGCAAAGCAGCCTCAGAACATAACAGAACCTCCTCCATGTTTCACAGTAGGGACAGTGTTCTTTTCTTGGTATGCTTCATTTGTGTCTGTGAACAAAGAGCTGATGTGCCTTGCCAAAAAGTTCCAGTTTTGTCTCGTCTGTCCAGAGGACATTCTCCCAGAAACTTTGTGGCTTGTCAATATGCAGTTTGGCAAATTCCAGTCTGGCCTTTTTATGATTTGTTTTCAACAGTGGTGTCCTCCTTGGTCGTCTCCTGTGAAGTCCACTTTGGCTCAAACAATGATGAATGGTGCGATCTGACACTGATGTACCTTGACCTTGGAGTTCACCTTGAATGTGTTTAGAGGTTGTTCTGGGCTCTTTTGTTACCATTCGTATTATCCGTCTCTTCCAATTTTCCTCCTGCGGCCATGTCCAGGGAGGTTGGCTACAGTCCCGTGGATCTTAAATTTCTGAATAATATGTGCAACTGTAGTCACAGGAACATCAAGCTGCTTGGAGATGGTCTTATAGTCTTTACCTTTAACATGCTTGTCTATAATTTCCTTTCTAATCTCCTGAGACAACTCTCTCCTTTGCTTCCTCTGGTCCATGTTTAGTGTGGTACACACCATGTCACCAAACAGCACAGTGGCTACTTGTCACTCTTTAAATAGGCCGACTGACTGATTACAAGTTTGTAGACACCTGTGATGTCAATTAGAGGACACATCTTGGTTGAACATGTTCCTATGGTCACATTATTTTCAGTCTTTTCTAGGGGTACCATCATTTTTGTCCAGGCCTGTTTCATGAGTTTGTTTTTTAAAATAATTCTGCTGAACCACAATTCAAAAGCATTGCCTGATTATCATTGGTTAATTTTCATAGAATTTTTATTTATTACCACTTTTGTCAGATTGAAGTTATTTCTGTGACCATTGTGGGTTTTTCTTTCATTAACAGAGGGGTACCAATGATTTTGTCCACGTCTGTATTTATAAGAACAGTGTCCTGTACAGATTTTCTTGGAGAAATTCTTTCAGAGGCCTAGAGAATCCCCACCACATTTACCTGGTGAACCCGTGTCCCAGGTTTGGCCACCCTAGCTTTACTTGATGTTGAGTTAAAACTACTGTTCAGCAAATATTCCCATTCATTTTAAAGGGGGAATATTTTTGTGAATTTTTGGAAACTGAATGAAAAATCAAAATTCTGAATAGAAGCTTAAATCTTCAATGTGAGGTGCATGTTTTGATATACAGGTTGTGGTTTTTATAGGAGAAATGAAGTGTTAATTATTAAACTGAATTTCACCGGTTAAGTGTCACAGACTCGGTTTCTGTTTCTCTGCTGGTTTTTGGGCCAAAATAACAATAAACATCTATAATTATTATTATTTTAATACATATACTGGTTTTAATCATTGGCCAGCCAAATGATCACGTTCCTCTTTTTTTTTGCTCACAGGAACCTTTCAAAATAAAAGCTCAGCCTCGTTAAGCCTTCATCAGACGTTCGTTAGTGGAAAATATCCTGATGCCTTTTTTAAAGGTCCGACCAGGAGGCAAAAACTTTCTAAATCCACAACAGTTCAAAGCTTTTTTACATTCAGTAACATGATAAAGTTTGATGTGTCAAAGCAAAAAAAAAAAAAAAATTAAAATAAAAACACTACTGGTGAGACAAAGATGGTGGACATACGTCAGGGGTCTGCAACCTGAAGCTCCAGAGCCACACACGGGCATAACCAGTCATTCTCTGTGAAAATAAAAATAATAAATAGATAAATATAAAATGCAAAAAACTAATTTATGTGGAAACATTTGTGGCAAATTTATAATAAAACAGCTGAAATTAATGAGAAAATTAAAAAGAAAAATGGGGGAGAAAATAAATTTATGAGAAAAAAATGCAAAATTAAAAGAAAAATGACAAGAAAAGCTGCAAATTTATGGAAAAATGACTTATTTTAAACCTGCATTTAAGGTTCAATTCAGTTCTGTAGGTTTTCTTTCGACGTCACAGACCCCGACTGACGTGATCAGGAGGAAAAAACAAAACCTCCACCCCCACATGGATGGAAGACAAAGTTTAGAGTTTTAAGGCTCATGAGTGCAGCGAAGGAGGAGCAGGACCAGCTGGAGAGCACGGTTCACCTCCAAAAACCAAAAGACAAAGGTGGCGGAGGAGGACCATGATGATGATGACGATGATGATAGAGGAGGAGTCGTCAGTAGGAGGAGATGTCGGAGGAGCTGCTGCTGTTGCTGGTCGACGTCTGAGCTCGTTTGATGTAAAGATTCAGCAGCTTCATCTGCAGGACAGGAGAAGAACAGGCTCAGATTTATGAGAAAAAAAAAACAAACTTCCTCCTGTTCTCCATC
Source organism: Pholidichthys leucotaenia (assembly GCA_020510985.1). Classification (NCBI taxonomy): domain Eukaryota; kingdom Metazoa; phylum Chordata; class Actinopteri; order Cichliformes; family Pholidichthyidae; genus Pholidichthys; species Pholidichthys leucotaenia. Next base: position 336,609,904 of record CM035845.1, read on the forward strand.
ATGTCCCCATACCCCCTTGTTAACGACCCCCTCAGGCGTACCTTACTGCCGGTTAGCTGAGCCAGGTAGGGCTTCAGCTCCTCCCCGATCACTGAATAGATGGCCACCAGGCAGAAGACGCTCGCCTTCCTCACGCTGCTCTCAGTGTTGTCATAGCCCTGAAGTGGGACAAGATGGCGGCGTCACAGAGAGACAACACCCACCCACCCCCACCCCCATGGGGGACAGCGTTATGGTTTCACCTGCAGCAGTCCTGGGATGACGTCCGGCAGCAGCTGGTGCAGTGGCTCCCTGGTGATGCGTTCGATGGCCCTGGTCTGCATCTTGATAGCGGCCAGGTTGATGGGATAGTCGGCCGTCTGCACAATGGGACACAGGACCTTGATGCACTGCTCTGGGTGGATGGAGCCCGCCAGAGTAGACGCCGCCTCCTCCGCCGCACGGACAACCTTCAACGGGAAAAGAACAAAACATGAGGGGACAGAAAAATACTCAGATAATGGGAATATAAGACCTACAGTGGTGTGAAAAAGTGTTTACCCCCTTTCCGATTTCTCTTTTTTTGTGTTTTGTCACACTTAAATGTTTCAGATCAAACAAATTTAAAGTGCTCATGACACAATTTTGACATTATCTAATTTTGCAACACATAATTTCATTATGATGAAATAGGTGGGTCTGTGCAGTTCTAAGTCAAACAGGCTTGTTTTCATGCGAATATCTGACGTTTCCAAAAGCGCCGCGGCACCAATTGGATCAGTGGCTGTAAAACCCCTGGCCATGTTGTGACGTCAGTGGGAGAACACAGCAGCTGGCTGCCCATTCTACACGTATGATGGAAGCGGTTGAAAACATCGATGATGGTTCCAGCACATGCAGTCTGGAATTGGTTTGTGTTGTCCAATCTTCAGACGATTATAGTTCAGAAGAATGTGGTGATAATGAAGAATCTTGGGGCAACAGACCTGATAGGTTTGAGCCGTACCAAGGGGACATCGTGCCTAGCGAGTCAGACTCAGAGTGACGGTGGAGAGGCACACATGCCCGCCGCAGCAGAAGCAACAAACACACGGCAGGGGAACACCGAGTGGTATGCTTTTGTTACAGATATTGCAACAAATTATTTGTTCATAAATATAATTTATTTAAACCCGATTTTTCAATAAAATCATAGCAGTGTATTTATAATAAAATTGAAACATCTACCTGATACTGTCAAACCCCCCCCCCCAAATAAAGAAATAAAAAGATACTATTTTTTATTTTTGCCGGTGCCAGTGTGGTCTGTGTGTGAGCAGACAGAGGGGGAAGCAGAAAATTCCGGACGGTGCTATCAAGTGTATCACTAGTCATCACAACTTCCCCGCGGTGTGTCTGAAGGACGATGTTTTGGAAGTGGTCTACCTCACCTATAAACATTATGTGAACGTGGATTATGGGAACAATTGGAAGCGATATACAGCTTACAGACAGTTCATCCGATGGTGCCACCACTACCTTGGTGAGAAAGTCCGCGTGCCAGTACCTGCCTGTGTCGTTCACAAGATCAGAGAGACCTTTCCACTACAAGAGGGACAATATGTTGGTTTTACTTATGCTGACTAACTACCTTCATGTTTTCATGGTCTTGTTTTTCATTCAGTAAATGTTTATCTGACCACAGCTGTTGTCAATTTTTACAAGAAAATAAAATTACTCAATATTTATAGTGTAATACTTGAAAATCTCATAACTGTTATCATCATTTGGATGTTGCTGCAATCCTATATCAGTCCTGGGTATTTGAACAAGCGATAGAATTATTTTAAATTTTGTAAATACAGTATAAATATTTTTTTAGTAAATTAGAGCATACTCATGGCCGTAACTTATCATTTTCAGAATCAGAGTCAGCTTTATTGGCCAAGTATGCACAACACATACAAGGAATTTGACTTTGGCTAAAAACTTGCTCTCGTTGTTCAGGTGTAAGATTTAAATAAGATTTAAATAAGGATTCAATGACAACAGAGTATGTACAGTAAATTACAGTCTGTCCACGTTTCTATAAAAGGATGCAAATATATACAGGAATATATGCAGTTATTTACTCAGACTATCCACACTTTGCAGAAATATATGGAAAAAATATACAGTCATACAGTATTTCAATGTGAACTCAGATTCAGTGATATAATGTGAATGAAGTAAAAAGCAGTGTGAGAGTTATGTGCAATGTAATAATGGATGAAAAGTCATGAGTACAGCAACAGGTAGGACTAGGTGAATGTTAGGAGTTCATCAGAGTGATGGCTTGAGGAAAGAAACTGTTCCTGTGACGGGTGGTTTTGACCTTCAGTGAGCTGTAACGACGACCAGAAGATAGAAGTTCAAACAGTTTGTGGCTGGGGTGTGACGAGTCAGCACAGATGTTTCCCGCCCGTTTCCTGGCTATGGACCGATATAAGTTCTCAATGGAGGGTAGGTTGGTACCAATGATCCTCTCCGCAGACTTAATGATCCGCTGCAGTCTGGTCTTGTCCTGTTTAGTGGCAGATCCAAACGAGACAGTGATGGAAAAGCAGAGGACAGATTGGATGATGGCGGTGTAGAAGACAACCAGCAGCTCCTGAGGCAAATCAAACTTCTTGAGCTGACGCAGAAAAAACAACCTCTGCTGGGCCTTTTTCCGGACAGTGTCTATATGGGAGGACCACTTCAGGTTCCGGGAGATTGTGGTACCCAGAAACTTGAAGGAGTCCACAGTGGACACTGTGCTGTTGAGGATGGTGAGTGGGGGGAATGAAGGAGGGTGTCGCCTGAAATCCACAGTCATCTCCACCGTTTTGGCTGGGTTAAGTTCAAGATGGTTTTGGCCACACCAGAGGATCAGCTGCTCCACCTCCCGCCTGTATGCAGACTCATCACCATCCCGGATCAAACCGATGACTGTGGTGTCGTCCGCAAACTTCAGGAGCTTCACCAAAGGGTCCTCTGAGGTGCAGTTGTTGGAGTAGAGGGAGAAGAGCAGTGGGGAAAGGACACATCCTTGGGGGGCGCCAGTACTAATTTTTCGGGAGCTGGATGTAAATCTCCCTAGCTTCACCTGTTGCCACCTGTCAGTCAGAAAGCTGGAGATCCAGTGGCAGGTGGAGGGGGGCACCTTGAGCTGGAGGAGTTTCTGATGAAGAATGCCTGGGATGATGGTGTTGAACGCCGAGCTGAAGTCGACGAACCTCACGACGAACCTAACCCTAACCTCACGACGAAGGAGGCGCAGAGTCTAGGACACCTGCGGAGGACAGCGAGAGAAGACAATGGGTGTGGACAGAAGACTCCCTGACCTCTGAGGCTCGAGAGGAGAGAGGGGGGAGTAATGTAAATAAAGGGATTATGAATGTGAATAAAGGGATTATGATGGAGATGTGTGACCTCCCCTGCGAGGGAGATTTCTTTATGTGAGAATGTTCAAAGGTGAAGACTTTGGTGTGTTTCCTCCTCTTTGTTCGCTGCTCAAGAATGAGAGCAGACTGTGGGAATGGCTGCTTGAAATAAACTTGAATTAAATGCAATTCAGTTTCGTTATTCAAGGCTCCCCACAATTGGTGACCGACGACGTTGAGAATGACCGGAGAAGGTCTCAGGGTCCCGGACTCACAGATTTCGGTTCTGGCGAGCGCAGTGGCCGTCAAGCTGCTGATTTCTGGCAGGATAACCCACGGTCGTGGTTCCTGCAAGTGGAGTCGCAGTTCGCGCTCGCAGGAGTAACGGTGGATGACACTAAGTTCCACCATGTCATTGCTAAACTGGATAACCGCACAGCTCGGTGCGTGCAGAGCTTGGTGGAGTAGCCACCCGCTACCGGCAGGTACGACAAGCTAAAATTCACCCTCGTTAAGTTTTTCACCCCCTCGGCCGAAGTGAGGGCGAGGAGGATCCTGTCTTTGCTAGACCAAGGAGGACACAGGCCGAGCGCCCTGATGGAGGATATGATACAGCTGAGAGGGTCGGACAACGATGATTTCCTCTTCCAGTTCATCTTCCCCTCCAACCTCCAGACGCATGCGAGAAGCACGCTGGCCGGCAAGAAGTGTCACACCCCGGAGGAGTTCCGGGAGCTGGCCCAGGAAGCAGATGAGATTCTGGACGCCTGCGGCGGGCAGGCAACCACAGCGGCGACCCAAGACAGCGGGGAGCCAGAGGCGGCAGACCCAGGCTGGCCGACGACGGCGGCAGTACGGCCGCGACGAGGTGGAGCCAATGGTCCGGTGGCAGAGGCGCGGCCCCGACGCAGCGGAGGAGAGGATCTCTGCTTTTACCATCGGAGGTTCGCTGATAGGGCACGCAGGTGCGTGCCGCCCTGCAACTTCAAGAGTTCGGGAAACGGCAAGACCGAGGGTCGCTAGCAGCTTCGACTCTCGGAGAAGGCAATAAGCTGCTCTACATCACGGATATGAGCTCCGGACGAGAGTTCCTCATAGACATCGGAGCCCAAGTGAGCTTCATCACCCCAACATATGCGGACTGGGTGGCTGGACCCCGCGGTAGCGGAGCTACGGCGGCAAATGGCTCGAGCATCAACACCTACGGGAAAAGGACCTTGTCTTTATGCTTACATGGCCGCACATGTGAATGGACTTTTGTAATAGCGGCGGTGAGTTTCAACATGTTGGGCGCGGATTTTTTGTGCTCACACAATCTGTTAGTTGATCTTGCTAATAGACGGCTGGTAAATGCACTCTCTTTTTACTCTCTCCCCTGTTCAGCTCGAGTGTCCCCGCCACCAGTACAGACCCACGTCGCTACAGCAGGTGGTAAGTTTCACACACTCCTCACCCAATTTCCAGCGCTCACTGTGCCCACTTTTTCGGCGACGGTCGCAAAACACGGGGTGGAGCATTTTATCCCTACATCTGGCCCTCCTGTGTTTGCAAAGGCTCGGCACTTGGATGCAGTTAAGCTCGCTATAGCGCGCGAGGAGTTCGCCAGCCTAGAGAGGCTGGGCATCGTTCGTAGGTCAAAAAGCCCGTGGGCTTCGCCGCTGCACATGGACCCGAAAGCCGATGGCTCCTGGAGACCGTGTGGCGATTACCGCAGGCTAAACAATGCTAAGGCGCACGATCGTTATCCCATCCCGCACATTCAGGACTTTTCGGTGCACCTGGCGGGGGCGCGCATTTTTTCAAAGATTGATCTGGTTCGCGGCTATCACCAAGTCCCAGTCCAACCGGGGGACATTCCTAAAACAGCGGTAATAACCCCGTTCGGACTTTTCGAATTTTTACGCATGCCGTTTGGTCTCAAAGGGGCGGCGCAAACGTTTCAGTGGATGATGGATGCCGTGTTACGAGATCTCCCTTTCGTGTTTGTGTACCTCGACGACATTTTGGTCGCGAGTACTTCAGAGGACGAACACGAAAAGCACCTCACAGCAGTTTTTAGGAGGCTGGGAGAGCATGGCTTAATAATTAACCCAACCAAGTGCCAGTTCGGCATCGAGCAGATCGATTTTTTGGGTCACCGCATCTCCCCAGAGGGAGCGGTCCCGTTACCAGATAAAGTACGCACGGTAGCGGATTTTCCCTGGCCACAAACGGTCAAATCACTGCAGGAATTCTTGGGGATGGTGAATTTTTATAACCGATTCCTGCCCCACGCAGCTCAAATCATGCAACCGTTATATGCCGCGCTCAAAAAGCAAAAACCAACCCAGGCGGTCGAATGGTCCCCGGAGCGGGAGCGCGCGTTCACAGAGGTAAAAAAAGCCTTGGCTGACGCTGCGCTCCTGGCCCACCCAGACCCGGCAGCACGTATCGCGCTGACGACAGACGCTTCAGATTTAGCCATAGGGGCCATTATTGAGCAACAGGTTGCCAGAGTTGTGTCGCCAGGGCTGTGCGGCGCGCGCAGCCCCGGTGCACGTGGGTATAGATTACGCAGCCATGGCAGCGGACCAGGGGGCGGACGCAGACGTGCGCGCGCTCCATTCTGGACCAACAGGGTTAAGGCTGGAGAGCAAGTGTTTACAAACCGGTATGCCCCCCCTGATCCGCGATGTGTCGACGGGGCGCCCGCGTCTGGTGGTTCCGGCCGCGTAGCACCGCCGTGTTTTTGACTCGGTCCACTCACTGGCACACCCGGGGGTGCGCGCGTCGGTGAAAATGGTAGCGGAAAAGTTTGTTTGGCCGTGCCTGCGCAAGCACGTGAAGGAATGGGCAAAAACCTGCATGTCCTGTCAACGGGCCAAAATTCACAAGCACACAAGAGCCCCGTTAGAACCGTTTCGCATTCCAGCCAGAAGGTTCGACCACGTGCACGTCGACCTCATTGGCCCCCTACCGGCATCACAGGGGTTCACGCATCTTTTGACAATGGTGGACCGAACCACACGTTGGCTGAAAGTGGTCCCGCTGGCGACGACCACGGCCGCGGAGGTGGCTCGCATTTTTTTAACGGCTTGGGTGGTGCGCTTCGGGGTTCCGTCGGACATTACGTCCGATAGAGGGCCTCAATTCGTCTCTGAGCTGTGGTCAGCGATGGCCAACGGCTTGGGAGCCAAAATTCACCGCACTACGGCTTACCACCCTCAGGCTAATGGTTTATGCGAGCGTTTTCATAGGTCTTTGAAGGCAGCACTCAGAGCGTCGCTCACGGATGCAGATTGGGTAAATAAACTACCATGGGTTTTATTAGGGTTGCGTTCTGCGCCCAAAGAGGACCTAGACGCCTCCCCAGCGGAGCTGGTGTTCGCACAACCTCTTAGGCTGCCAGGCGAGTTTTTACCAGAGCACCCGGAGCCCCCACCTCTCCCGGCTCTGGGACCGTTAGTTGGCACGGGAGCAGACACGCTTCCGGGTCTGGTTCATCACGCTTTTCCACGAGTTTTCGTCCCCAAAGCTTTGAAAAATGCTGAGTTCGTTTTTGTCAGGCGCGAAGCCCTAAAAGCAACACTCAAACCACCTTACGAAGGGCCATTTCGAGTGCTGGAGGCAGGTGATAAGCAATTTGTGCTAGATTTTGGAGACAGAAAAGAGACAGTCAGTATTGACAGACTAAAACCTGCTTTCGTCATGAAGGATGGGTCTGTACCGGTCGCGAGGGCGCCTTGATGAGGCAGGCCCCCGCAGGGGGCAAATAATCACTCTCTCCCTCAGTCAACAGAGCCGGAGCAGAAAGGCGCCGCAGGCAAGGCGGGGCCAACTCACAGCAGATTCGGCAGACGGTTGAAGCCCAGGCGGCGCACAGAATGAATGTTGATGTTGATTGTGCAGTAGTCAGTAGCATGTTATTGAATTTTAGGGAATAGTCCGTTCTTCATCGTTTTGGGGGGGGGGGGGTTATATGGCTGTGTAGTTGCGCATGTACATGTGGGACATATGAGAGATATGCTGACAACACATATGTGATTTAACCTCACGACGAAGGAGACGCAGAGTCTAGGACACCTGCGGAGGACAGCGAGAGAAGACAATGGGTGTGGACAGAAGACTCCCTGACCTCTGAGGCTCGAGAGGAGAGAGGGGGGAGTAATGTAAATAAAGGGATTATGAATGTGAATAAAGGGATTATGATGGAGATGCGTGACCTCCCCTGCGAGGGAGATTTCTTTATGTGAGAATGTTCAAAGGTGAAGACTTTGGTGTGTTTCCTCCTCTTTGTTCGCTGCTCAAGAATGAGAGCAGACTGTGGGAATGGTTGCTTGAAATAAACTTGAATTAAATGCAATTCAGTTTCGTTATTCAAGGCTCCCCACACCAGTAACCTCTTCAGGAGGATGACCAAAACCCAGGATCAAATGGACAGAAAAGGAAAAGCTGTCAGGAGGCCGACCCAAGTCAACAGCCATCCAGACAAAATAGAGGTGCCCATTAGGAGGACGACTGCTATTAAGACCCGACCAGATAACCAGAGGTCTCAATCCAGGAGCAAAATAGCACAGATCAGGAGCAAGCCAGAGTTCATGTAGGTTTTGCAGTGACCCAGACTTTTCCAGCTTGCCCTGCAACCTACAATGAGCCGGAGCACCTGACACACACCTGCTCACAGACTCTGCAGCTGCTGAGCTAGCAGGCTGCTGAGACACACTCCCCCTAGTTCTAAACCAGCTTTTCCCAGGAGTAATCTGATTTCAGCAGATTAACTTGGCAAAGCTGTGTTTCCTCTTTATGCTTAGGTGTAACCCAACAGACTGCATCAGAAATCATTTTAACAGGCTCCCCAACAGTGTCACCCAAAGACAACTGACCGTCAGAAGCAGCTGGAAAAATTAACAGTTCCTGCTGACAGTTTGTCACTGAATCCAGCTTCTCTGACACATCACCTGATGTTACCGATGAGTCACAGTCAAAAAGCCCATGTGGAGGGCTCCATACACAGGTTTTCCGAATCAACATAATTAACTGGAGTGGCCAACACTATAGGTGTCTTGCTGGAACTAATTCACAGACACTGATCATACACCGTCTCTGAAACACTAAGCATGAACAGACTCCGAAACAGAAGGAACTGGGCTCAAATTAGAGGAAACATTACTCGAGCGCGCACAGCCAGGAACATCGCACAGACCCAAATCAGAGTCCCCAGCCGCACCAACACTCAGTCCAAATTTCTCCAATTGTATCAGACACCATCCCAACTCCCGCAGCAAAAATGCCCTCCGCTGTTCAATAAACCATCTGGCAGCATTACCAGTAAAACTCGCTCCAGCCATCACAACAGTTGTTACGCATGCCAACACGTACAAACAGCTTAAACTGACGGGTCAAATCAACACAGATGCAGCACTCTGCCTAAAGCTGGATTCATGCTGCACCTCCACTGTCTGTGTACGTGCAACTGGAAACCTTGTGTGATGAAATTTATGTCATCGTCTCCACTCCGCTAGTGTACACAGGACTCTACTGTGGACGACCGCGTGAAGCCCAAATTTTGTGACCGCGTGGCCTGCCCACGATCTGAACACATTGACAGAGCATGCACAAGACTGAACGTCCCATTCACAAGACAGCGCTATCAACACAGCATACAAAGACAAAGTAGACGAGGAAGACAATGGAGGCGGAAGATGAGAATAAACATACATGAACCTTTTGCAGCAGCAGCAGCTTGAGCGGAGAACAGCACTGGAAAATGGTAATTCCTCCTTTTCTTGAAACGACAGCATTGTTGTTGCTACAAAAAAATGTGCATCACTCTCACGATTTATAGTCAGTGAATAAACTGGCATGTTAGCGCATTTGCATTACCCATAGGGCTGGGGCGAAACTATAAATCTCAGTTGTGCGCATGCATCAACTGCTTGGCCTGGTACATGAAAAAAAGTGAGCATGTACAACGCCGCATGCGGTTCAGGTTCAGGTTCAGGTTCAGATTACTTTATTTGTAGCCGTAGGTAGATTTGTTTTGCAGTCAGGTGACATCCATATTTACAAACCACAATTACATTCAACATAAACACAGACACAGGCACACATGAAGCTGACTATAAACATGATAAAAGTACTCAAGGCTCTATCAATCAGGATATAAGACAAAGACATGAGAGAAAAACCAGGGATAAGAGAGAAGGGTCATATTAAAAAGTTAAAGACTAGTCAAAGAGGTTAAAAACTCAAAAGTCTAAAACCCAATAAAAGATTTAAAACCCAAATAAAAATCCAACAAAAATAAGTAAAGATAAAATGAAATTAATAAATAGGTAACTAAATTATGTGCAATATATTGTTACATCTTGTTCAACTCTAACAGCAGCAGGAACAAAGCTGGGTTTTACTTTTTGGGACAGCAAACCTCCGTCTTGAGGGAAGAAGCTGAAAGTGGCAGTGCAAAGGGTGGGAGTCATCATTTAAAATGGAGGTAGCCATCCTCTGTACCTGTCTGGTGTACAGGGATGTCAGGCTCAGCTGTGACTCACCAAGCAAACGACTGGACCATCTAACTACCTGATCCAAGGAGTTCCTCTGTTTCAGTTTTATCTGACCAAACCATGACACTAAAGAAAAGGATAAAACAGATTCAATAAAAGCCCAATAAAACATTGTCATTATGATTTGGTCAATTTGGAAGTGTGCAAGTTTCTTTAAACAATGTAAATGTTGCTGACCCTTTTTGCACACCCTTTCACAGTTCTCTTCAAAGTTTAAATTACTATCAATAATCGTCCCAAGATATTTGTAGGATTGTACACATTCAGTGGTCTGGCCTTTTAGTATGGTGGCTTTGTGCCTGAGAGTTTTCCTCCTAAACTCAGTAATCATATCTTTAGTTTTTGTCGTATTCAGCTGCAGGTAGGAATCCTCACACCAGTGAACAAAATCATTTACTACTGGGCTGTGGCCACTCTCACCATCCTGGAGGAGACTGACAACAACTGAATCATCAGCATACTTTATAATGTGTCTGCTGTCATGTCTGCTCCGACACGTTTGTGTACAGGATGAAGAGTAGTGGTGACAACACACACCCCTGAGGAGAGCCAGTAGAAGAGCACTTTTGGTCAGACAATGTACCATTGACCCTTACTCTCTGTGTCCTGTTGGTTAAAAAATCCAGAATCCAACCCACCAGATTATTGCTTAAATCAAATTGTTGCAGGAGCCTTTCAACTAAAATATGAGGTTGGATTGTATTAAAGGCGGAAGAAAAGTCCACAAATAAAAGCCTGGCATTTGTCCCATTAAAATCCAGATGTTTAAAAAGCATGTTAAACAGAGTGACAGTGGCATCCTCCACTCCTCTGTGAGGCCTATAGGCAAACTGCAGAGGATCCAATGCATGCTCAGTCTGATTTAGGACCTCAAATCTGACCAGTTTTTCAAAAATTTTCATTAAAATTGAAGTCAAAGCAACTGGTCTAAAGTCGTTCACCGTTTTAGGACAGTTGGATTTTGGAACGGGGACAACCACGGCATCTTTCCAGATCTTAGGCACATGTTGTGTCTTTAAGGACTTATTGTAAATGCAATGAAATACAGGACTCAATTCACGTGCACAGGACTTTACCAATCGCCCACATATATTATCAGGGCCCTGACTTTTGTTCACTTTTACAGCACAGAATGCCCTTTTAACATCCTGCACCTCAATATTAAATGCTGATTGTTTTTGAGTTTCTGTTTCAAATCTTGGGTTTCTGTGCTAAAATCAGAGGAATCAAAACGACCATAAAAACAATTAAGAGCATTAGCCAGCTCTGTGTCTGAATTAAAACCATCTAAAAACACACGATTACTGCACTCTGTGCTCTGAAGGCCTGCAATAGTTTTCATACTGGCCCAGGCTGAACCAAGTCTCTTTGTTGCCATCTTGCTTTCCAACTCTGATTTACAATTCTTTTTTGCTCTTAAAATATCGGACTTCAGCTATTTTGTGGCAACATGTAGCTCAGAAACAACCCCCTGTTTAACCCCTTGCACTCTGGTCAATTTCCCTAAAAACGCCTAAAAAAAACGTACCCAAAGTAAATCAAAAGCTGTTCTTCAACCCTTTGCAGCATCTTCATGGGGTTGGTCTCATTTAAAAGAAAACACTTTGAATTTTTTGGCAAAACAGTCAATCTCTCTAAGTGCTCCTGCCACTGAGTAACAGTCATCTAAACATAATGAATCTGAAGAAAATAAAGTTCGCCTGGGTGTTTTTTTAGATACAAATGCTTGCAAATAACCCACAGCTGTCAGATACTGGCTGGAAAATGCAACAGAAATGTACAACCAAGTGTTATCCAGCTGAGGTCAAAATTTTGTAACAATACCATAAAAAAGGAATATATATTGCACAGCTTTTTTCTCAGGTTGTTCCCAGGCGTTTTTCAACTGTGCCAAATTGTGCCAAATGGCACAGTTTGGAAAAACATCTATAACTTTTGAATGCTTCAACATAGAAGCTTGATCTTGGGCTCTAATGAAAGGTGACACTCAGGGCTGTGTGTGTGTGTGGGGGGGGGTTGTTTGTTCATTCATGAATGAATGAATGAACAAACAAGCCGCCCACACACAAAGAAGCATGCCACGTAAAAAATGTGTGGCCTACAAGAAAAAATAACCTACAGTGCACTAAAAATTATACTAAAATATCTGCAATGTAGAGGATAACAACTCCCTCCCCCCACAGAGGAGCTCGGCGCACAAAAAACAGTCCGTCAAGTGGCCAGGACGCACCGTTGTAATTACCGATCAGTCAAAAGTCATTTTTATTACTATTTTCAGTGATAAAGAATAATTTAGCTTCTAACACTTACCTGTCCACAACAGCAGTGTCATTGGCGAACATCTGTTCCTCACTGTCAGACGAACATGAAGCTGGTCCGCTTGTTACGGACTCGTGGTTCTGGTCATGCGACCCGGTCAAGCCATCTCCGCTTCCATTATGGCAGTTTTTGCGAACGATTTTTCAAAACAAATAAGAACAGTAGTAATAAAAAAAAGACTGGCTAACGGCTGAGAGCAGCGAACGCTACCGTTACACACAGGTCTCAATGTGTGTCACCCAGCGGCTTAGACCAAACAGATTTTACGCATGAGACGCACGCGTTTCAATCATCAAACTTCTCTGCTTCAATTGGCTTGTTGTATTCGCGGTCGTTGGTAGGCAGGTCCTTCTTGCTAGGTTTTCAGTCATTGGTTCTTCAAGGTTTCAGAAACCCAATTCAAGGCTCTTATTAGTCGAATGAGAGGTCAGTCAAATCTAAACCAATCAAAACACTCCTTTGGCTTTCTGTTCATGGCTGTGTCTGTACAGGAAGAACAGAAATGCAGCTTTTTTTTTCAGTGTGCACTGAGACACACTAGGACGCAGAGATGTGACCGCCCGCGGTATCCCGGAGTGCAACAGGTTAAAGGCAAGTGCTTTCCTCTGTAAGCAGGATTTAACTGATTTTGTAACCCATGGCTTGTTGTTGGGATATATTTTGACATGTTTACGTGGAACAATCATATCTCTACAGAAAGCCATGCATGAGCATGTCACATCCACCAAAGAGTCCAAATCATCCCCGCAGGCCAGTGTGAAAACCTCCCAGTCTGTACAGTTAAAGCATTCCTGGAGGCAGTGCACTGAATCCTCTGTCCACACGTCTATGTCTCTGGTCTTCACCTTGCCTCTTCTGAGAGCAATTTTATATGTGGGCAGCAAATGTACACAGTTGTGATCTGAGGATCCTAAAGGAGGAAGGGGAAGTGATTTATAGGCCCTCTCTATGGAGCCATAGCACAGGTCCAATGTCTTTTTTCGCCTGGTTGGGCAGGAGACATACTGATAAAAGTTTTTAAGTGTCTTCTTTAAAGAAACATGGTTAAAATCCCCAAGAATAAAGTTTGGAGCCTCTGGGGAAATCGACTGCAACCGTTGTACCACATCAAAGACGGTGCTGGAGGCGGAGTCAGCGTCCGGTCTCGGGTGAATGTACACAGTCGTTATGAAAAGTTGGGGGAACTCGCGGGGCAGATAAAAGGGGCGTAGCGATATGGACAGAAGCTCCACATCGGGTGTACAGATGCGCTCTCTGACCGAGACAGATGTGCAGTACTGTTTATTAACCTCTTGTGCTCCGGTGTACTGTGGCCGGCCACGTCTGTGCGTCCTCGTGCGCCCTCGTGCGCACTGAAAAAAAAAAGAAGCTGCATTTCTGTTCTTCCACTCCAGACACAGCCGCGAACAGAAAGCCAAAGGAGTGCTTTGATTGGTTTAGATTTGATTGACCTCTCATTCGACTAATAAGAGCCTTGAATTGGGTTTCTGAAACCTTGAAGAACCAGTGACTGAAAACCTAGCAAGAAGGACCCGCCTACCAACGGCTGTAAATACAACGAGCCAATTGAAGCAGAAAAGTTTGACGATGGAAAGCGTGCGTAAAATCTGTTTTGTGTAAGCCGCTGTGTGTAACGTAGCATTTGCCAGTCATTTTTATTACTACTGTTCTCATTTGTTTTGAAAAATCGTTCGCCAAAACCGCAATCATGGAAGCGCAAAACCGCAATAATGGAATCATGTTTGACCGGGTCGCGTGACCAGTACGAGTGTATCAAGCGGACCAGCGTCATGTTCGTCTGACAATGAGGAAGATATGTTCGCCAGCGACATTGCTGTTGTGGACAGGTAAGTGTTATAAGCTAAATTACTCTTTATCCCTGAAAATAGTAATCAAAATGACTGTTGACCGATCGGTAAATTACAACTGTGCGTCATCGCCACATGACGGACCGCCGTGCGCCGAGAACGGTCCCTGCCCCCACCCCGCTACTCCTCTGTAGCGGGGGGTGGGGTGGTGTTGTTATCCTCTACATTGCAAATATTTTAGAACAACTGTGCGTCATCGCCACATGACGGACCCGCTACAGAGGAGCTCCTCTGTAGCGGGTCCGTAGCGGGTCCGTCCGTCCGGGGGGGGGGGGGGGTGTTATCCTGTATATTGTAGATATTTTAGGATAATTTTTATTGCACTGTAGGTTATTTTCTCTTGTAAAAAAAAGCCACACATTTTTTTACATGGCATGCTTCTTTGTGTGTGGGGGCTTGTTTATTCATTCATGAATGAATAAACAACCCCCCCCCCACACACACACAGACACACACAGCCCTGAGTGTCACCTTTCATTAGAGCCCAAGATCAAGCTTCTATATTGAATCATTCAAAAGCTACAGATGTTTTTCCAAACTGTGCCATTTGGCACAAGTTGGCACAGTTCCAAAACGCCTGGGAACAACCTGACAAAAATGCTGTGTAATATATTCATTTTTTGTGGTATTGTTACAAAATTTTGACCTCAGCTGGATAACACTTGGTTCTACATTTCTGTTGCGTTTTCCAGCCAGTATCTGAAGCTGTGTGTTATTTGCAAGCATTTGTACCCAAAAAAACACCCAGGCGAATTTTATTTTCTTCAAGTTCAGTATGTTTAGATGACTGTTACTCAGTGGCAGGAGCACTTAGAGAGATTATGACTGTTTTGCCAAAAATTCAAAGTGTTTTCTTTTAAATGAGACCAACCCCATGAAGATGGTGCAAAGGGTTGAAGAACAGCTTTTGATTTACTTTGGGTACGTTATTTTTAGGCGTTTTTAGGAAAATTGACCAGAGTGCAAGGGGTTAATGTATAAACATACACCGCCCCCGACATTTCCCCGTTACCTCTTCCTGCCGATCCGAGCGAAGTGGGGCTCCAATGCCGTCAATACACAGGTCCGCATCCGGGTCATGCGCCGTAAGCCACGTCTCCGTGTAAGCCATGACACAGCAGTTCTTGAAGTCCCTCTGATATTGTACATTCCCTTGAATTTCATCCACTTTATTTCTCAGGGATTGAACGTTCCCCATAATCATGGAAGGAAGAGGAATGCTGTTAAGCTGACGCCTCCTCAGGCTTAATTTTACGCCTCCACGCTTTCCACGTTTCCTCCTCTTGTCTCTCTTTTCATCGCTGTGTCCATGAAAATCTCTTAAAATAAAGTCCGGCAGTTGCGGTACAGACTCAATCACAGATGCTGCATTATCCGTGTTTAAATGCAGTAACATGTCTCTGGAATACTGTATTCTTCCCGGCATGATCGTGATTGCACTTACCTCAGAGACAAAGAGCCGGTAGGAAAGAAACAATAGTGCAAAAATAAGGAGGAAATCCATACTGATGGAACCAGGGAGCGCTTCATTATATAGTTCACAAACATTCAAGGACAAGAACAACACAGAGAATTTGGTTAAAACACATTAAAGTGCATAAAAACAGAGACACAGACGTCGGACTTTTTTCACCAGCTGTCGGTCGCTGTGTGCGCATGCGCCCCAGCCCCGCATGCGGGCTGGGCTCGTCCAACGCACACGTGGACCAAAGCAGGCTAGAGGGGAAATGCAGCATGAATAAGGCTTAACAACTCAAAACAATTCACTCACACTCCAAATCATACCACAAACCAAATTTACAAATTAACAGTCACCTCTGTGTCCCCCCAACAAGTGTGCACTTCTCAGCAAACCCACACAATAATGGGTGCTAATGTTACCCAGACACCACAGCCCCTTGCTCATTCACAAAACCACCATGCCTTCACTCACACACGTGAGCAGATTGCGCAACCGGAAAAAAACAAACTGGGTCACACACACAAAAAAGAAAGTGCTTCCATACAAAATTGACACACTGGCAACTCTCCTCCCTGGCTAACTAGTCACAAAAACAATCTAGCTACCGTAGATCCTAGTCTTTGTGCAGTTACTTGCAGGAGGATCTTTGATCACGAACCTACTAGGCTGCCAAGCAACCGCTATGCGGCAAATTGCAGGAAATCCCATGGAAGTGACCCCAGGCCACTTTCATGCCTCTTTAAACCACAAGACAGTGAACCCCCTAGTGAATTTCACTGTTAAGTCTAACAGGAGAAATTACTAGTGATATCAAAGCTAAATGAATGGAATACACTTACCTGTATTAACTCAGAAACACAAAAACAGACAAATCCATCAAACAAACAGATGAGCTCCCATTTCTCTCCCAAATGGATTCAAGCACAAATGACGAGATGAGCCCCCTGCTTTGTCCTTTCACAAACGGGTGTATGGCTCAAACAGACAAACCAGGTTTAACAAACAGATGAGCCTTTCTTCTGTCAATAGGGTCCAAAGCTCAACCAGACAGACAGATGAGGTCCCCATTCTCTCATAAATGGGCCAGAGTTCAAACAGATGAGCCTACCTCCGATCACAGAGGGTCCAAAGCTCAGCCAGACCAAGTCCAACCAGACAGACAGACGAGCCTGCCCCATTCTCTCACAAATGGGTCAAAGGCTCAAACAGACCAAATTCAAACAGACAGAGCCCCCATTTGTCTTCAGCGCTGAGACAAACTCGCTGATTTCCCCATTAAAAGTACCTAACCAACAGCGATCGGCGCTCGTGATGGACACCCACGAGCTGAATTTCCACCTCCGTCAGAATCCCGTTGGAATGCCCCTTTAATCGGGTAGAACTGCTGCGCTCTGCCCGAAGCAATTGCCAAGCTAACGCTAGTTAGCTTAACGCTGGCCCCAGTGCGCCGACCTAACTCCGACACGAAGCGGCTCAGTCCCCGGTGAGGGCTTACCGGAGGAACCAACCGAGGCGGCGGTTGGGAGCTCGGGCGCGGCGTTGGTGAGAGACGGGGGCCACCTGGACCCAGCAGGACAGTGGCCTGAATCGGAACCCAGTTGCGAGGCCCAGCTGATGAACTACCAGACTGACGGCGGTCGGTGACGGGGCCTAGCGGAGGTGCCACCCAGCCAGACGGCGACGAGCAGCGGTGATCGGTGGAGTTCGGCTGCGCTGGCGGTGTGCGGCATAACCGGCCAGGCAGACGGCGGCAGGCGGCGACGATCGACGGCGGTGATCGGTGCTCGGTGCGGCGGGTACAGCAGCGGCCGGGCTAGTTGAGGCCTAGCCGGATTCTCTGTTTATCTCTATCCACAGGTCAGTAAGATGCCACCAAAGAAAGAGGAAATGGAAGAAATCAAAAAATCTCTGAACTTTATGTCAGAAGAATTGGCCAAATTGACTAGCCAGCAGGACAAAATAATAGGCCTAATAGAACAGGTACAAGCCCTACAATTAATAATTCAAGAAAAAGACAAAAAAATTATGGACCTGGAGCAACACGGGCGTCTTTTGGAGCAACGCGTCGAGGATCTTGAACAAGGTTCTCGTATTGATGACCTAGTTATAAGTGGACTAGACATCAGATATCAGTCATACGCCCATGCCGCAACAGGACTGAATGGTGAAGATGCACCCATGAGTGAATCATTGTCCTTAGAAAATCAAGTGCTTCAGTTCCTTAATAATAGAGACATTAAGGTAGAAGCCAATGCAATCTCAGCCTGTTATGCTCTACTGAAGAAAGATAACAAAACAAAGAAATCAATTGTGATGCGCTTTGTGAACAGAAGGGTAAAGAATAACATACTGAGGCAGGCCAAAAAGCTAAAGGAAACTCAAGTTTACCTAAATGAACACCTGACAAAAAAAAAACGCTGAATTAGCACGACAGGCACGGATGCTGAAAAAACAAAATAAGATACAAGCAACCTGGACAAGAAATTGCAGAATTTGGATTAAACTTAAATGGATCACCTGAGCAAGCAAAGAGTATAATGATCAGAGATGCTACTGACTTAGATAAATACAGATGAACACTGATTAAGAAATTATGAGCCAATGATAATCCATATTCATACACACGATAAGAATAGTTCTTTTGATACACCATGCCAAAGTACTTTAAAAAAAATAAGCAAAATAAACAAAAACTTGTGACCGACTCGAGTAGACATCAATTATCCCCAGTTGGAGGAAGCCATTTGACACAGAGTGAGGAAACTCAAACTCTGAAAATATACCATTATGCTGAACATAAACCACAAGAGATGGAGAATGATATTGATCCTGATAACCACTTTTTCAATAATATTCATAACCACTGTGAATATTACACTGAAAAACAATTCAAAAGTCAAGTGCAATTAGATGGTAAACTGTCAATAATACACTTCAATAGCAGAAGTCTTAACAAAAACTTTCCACAGATTCAGGACTATTTAAAACAGCTAAACAGAAAATTCACAGCTATTGCAGTCTCTGAAACCTGGCTTAATGAAGAACTGGCTCCCCTGATGGCAATAGAGGGATATCAGATGTTTTATATTAACAGATCTCAAAAAAAGGGTGGTGGTGTTGCACTGTATATTGATGACCTGTATAGGTGTAAGCTTGTAAATGAAATGTCCTCAGCACTACCAGGGATTTTGGAATGTGTTACTGTTGAGATTGACCTAGACAAAACAAAAAATCTAATCGTAAGCTGCATATATAGAATGCCGGGAACTTGCATTGAGACATTCAGAGATAAATTAGTCGAGCTGTACAATAATATTACTAGTAAGAAAATGGTAGCAATTTGTGGAGATTTCAATATTGATTTACTGAATCCACATCAACAAAATGTAGTTACAGAGTTCATGAACTCTATGTACAGCATGAGTCTATATCCCACAATAACACATTCCAGTAGAATCACAGCTCACTCTGCTACACTCATTGACAACCTGTTTGTCAATGTTTTCGATAAGAAAATAGAAAGTGGATTATTGATAAATGATATAAGTGACCACTTGCCAACCTTTGCACTTATCCATGGCCACACGGGGCTCAACGCAGAAAAACTTTCAAAATCATTCAGACACAAATCACCAAATGCAATCAGTTCTCTTAAAGAGGACTTACTGAAGCAAGACTGGACAGAAGTCTATGTATCAGATGTAAATGAAGCCTATGACACCTTTATAAACATTGTAACCACTCTTTATGAAAAAAACTGCCCATTAGTAAAAAAAAAGCCTAAACACAAATTTGCTGATAAGCCATGGTTAACAAAAGGACTACAAAAGGCGTGTAAAAAGAAAAATTTATTATATAAAGCTTTCCTAAAGAAAAGAACAAATGAAGCAGAGCAGCGGTATAAAACATACAAAAATAAGTTAACATATATAATAAGATGTAGTAAAAGAGACTATTACAGTAAAGAACTGGCGAAAAACAAAGACAATATTAAAAATACATGGACAATACTCAACAGTATCCTTGGGAATAAAAGCAGAAATACAAGCTACCCAACTAATATTCCAAAAAATAATAAAACGACTCAGAGTGTGAATATAGCCTCACCTGCAGATGAATTTAATAATTTTTTTGTTAACATTGGACCTAAACTGGCCCGAGAAATACCCACTACGGTGCCTACAGGTGATACAATATGCAATAACACTGCTGTAAAAGACTCCATCTTCATAAAGAACACAGACGAAAGAGAGGTCATTGAAATTGTTAAATCGTTCAAAAGTAAAACATCTACTGACTGTGATGGTATTGACATGCTACTAGTCAAAACTGTTATCGAATGCATAGTAAAACCACTGACGTATATCTGTAACCTGTCTCTCCAATCAGGTATATTTCCCAATGCAATGAAAATAGCTAAAGTAATTCCGATATACAAGACGGGCGACAGAGGGGAACTCTCAAACTATAGACCAATTTCACTATTACCGCAATTTTCGAAGACACTTGAAAAAAGACTCTATGAGAGAATTGACAACTTCATACTGAAGAATGATTTATTATGTGAGCAGCAATATGGGTTCAGACACAAGAGGACAACTGCATATGCCCTAATGGAATTTACAGAAAAAATATCAACAGCCATTGAAAATAAAGAGTATTCAGTTGGAGTATTCCTAGATCTTAAAAAAGCATTTGATACAGTAGATCATAATTTATTATTAAAGAAACAACAAAATTGTGGTATTAGAGGGGTAGCACTGTCCTGGTTAAGTAGTTACTTAAAGAATAGATATCAGTATGTATGTGTTAGCAACAAAAACTCAGAGTTGCAGAAGGTCACCTGTGGAGTCCCACAGGGTTCAGTTTTGGGACCATTATTATTCAATATGTATATAAACGATATATGTAAAGTTTCAGAAAAAATGGACTTAATATTGTTTGCCGATGACACTAATCTGCTATGCAGTGGAAACAATTTGGAACAACTTCTGGATACACTTGGAAAGGAATTAGGAAAGCTTAAACTGTGGTTTGATTCAAACAAATTAACGCTCAATTTAAATAAGACAAAATTTATAGTCTTTAACAACCATCACAACAACCCAGTACCCAAACTCAATGTAAATGGTGTAGAGATTGAAAGGGTATCTGAAACTAAATTCCTTGGAGTAATAATTGATAACAAACTGTGTTGGAAGTCACATATTAATTATATTAAAGGTAAAGTATCCAAATCAATTGCAATATTACACAGAGTGAAATATTTGCTGAATCAACCCACACTATACACCTTGTATCATTCATTAATACTCCCATACATGACATATTGTAATGAAGTATGGGGAAATACATATAAAACAAACATATATCCACTCTTTATGCTTCAAAAGAGAGCTATTAGAATAATAAACAAAGCATACAGGGAACCAACAAACCCACTTTTTCTCAAACAAACAACTCTCAAGTTGAAAGATCTGGTTGACTTTAAAACCGCAATAATAATGTTCAAAGTGAAGAATTTATCACTGCCCGCAAATATCCAAAAGTTGTTCCAAACAAGGGAGAAACGATATCACTTCAGAGGAACATGTATATTTCAAAAGCCTACAGTGAGAACAACCACCAAGCAACACTGTATTTCAGTGCAAGGAGTCAGATTATGGAACGATTTTGGACCTGAATTAAAATCATGTACAACGCTTGGACAATTTAAACAAAAACTAAAGGAAGAAATACTCCAAACATATTTACAAGACGACATGTAAACTCACATAAGGATTGACATATCCAGCCTGTGTTGTGTCGTAGCTTAGTTTTTTTTTTTTTTCTGTGACATTTTGTCTTAGATTTGTTTTGAATAGTAACTGCTTAACTTAGCTTAGCTTAGTTTTCTTTTTTTTTCTCTCAGTCACATTTTGTCTTAGCTTTGTTTTAAATTGTAATCGCTCTTGTCTTGTTTTCTCTTTTTTCTCTCTTGAATTCTTGGATGGAATATGGGTGGGCAATATAAGCTGCGGCTTCAGCCATCACCCATTTCGGATAACTCACGTGGAATTGTATAGAAGAAGGAGTCTTTGTCTAATTTGACCTTGTTGTTATATTATACAGTTTCTTTTAACCTGTACTGTACTATCCGAAATAAATAAATTCATTCATTCATTCATCACAAATGGTTTAAAAAGGGCTAAACAGACAGACCGAGCTTAAAAGGACAGATGGATTCAAACAAATGGACAAGCTCTCATTTGTCACACCACAAATGGTTTATATGCTCAAACAGGCCGACTGAGTTCAAATGAGTGGACAAGCCCCCATATGTCACATATGGGCCAAAGCCGAAACAGACGGTCCCGGGCTTAAAACAGCCAGACGAGCCCCCCATATGTTACAAGCCTGGCTCGCTGGCTTGGACAAAGAAGGGCTTGGACAAAGAAGGGAGACAACACAGAGGGGCCAAACCCGAAACCAAAGCCCAGAGGCCACAAAACACACAAACAAGGGCCACCAGCACAGCCCTGACCAGGCAACGGACAAAGGCAGTAGGCAGAACACAAACACTGGAAGTCGACTGGCGTCCAGCGGGAGCAGAACGCTATTGACAGGTGCGCAGAGATGGCTTACCTCTCAGCCAGAGGTGGTCCTTCGCAGCTCCACCTACAGCATAGAAAAAAACCCCCCACAGAGGTCCCACTCCGAAAAGAAGAGGGCCATAACAGGAGATATTAGGGCTATTTAAAGTCCTAACAAGAAGCAGTGTAGCGTGCACTGCAAACTGTGTCGCAGGCACATTCTCACAAATCAGCTAACACTACAAATCTTTTTTACCATCTGAAGCAGTGCCATCCTGTTCAAAGTAACTGACCCTTGTTACCAACTCCCTGGCTGTAGAGAAACAGTTGAAAAGGAGATGCAAAGTCTGCCATACTTCTCTACTATGTCAGATCTGTGGTCCAGTTGCACATCTGAACCATATACGCACCTCACTGCCCACTTCATTGATCA
The DNA here is from genome assembly GCA_020510985.1 of Pholidichthys leucotaenia. Taxonomy (NCBI): domain Eukaryota; kingdom Metazoa; phylum Chordata; class Actinopteri; order Cichliformes; family Pholidichthyidae; genus Pholidichthys; species Pholidichthys leucotaenia. The sequence continues at coordinate 336,632,462 of CM035845.1, forward strand.
AGATTGGAATTTGAAAAGCAAATGCCTTCAAACTTTCCTGAAGACCACGCAGGTAAAGTCATTGCTTCAGAAATGACCAAAGCATCCTGGAGGCTAAGTAAAGACAAAATAAGTCTGTATCACGACAGACAGTGGGACAAATATAGTGAAAACCACATCACTAAACAAGTAGACATGGCTGCAGTGTTTTGGGCATGTACTTGACTCAGCTATGGGTAAGTTGATGAGCAGAATATTATAAAATATTTATATGTTTTATAATTATTTGAAATACAGTTGTGTAATGTTCTACTCTACATTTGTCTTGGACTGAAACAATTAGTCAATGTTGTCAATAATGTCAATCATAAAAATTTGCAAACGCAAATTTTTATTGTCGACAGATCGTTTAATTTTCAAGTTTATGTGCATGACGCGGAAATGTTCAGTTTAATTGTTCCAGCGAAGAAAAAGAGGAACGCATCATGGCGACATGGAGAGAAAATCACAGAGAAGGCCAAGATTCCCAACTATGGGAGGATTTTACCAAAAATTAATAAATGAAACAAGTTAAATGTAGACCGTAAAGCAGTGTTGTCATATCACAGCTGCACTACAGCGATGTATCCATTCCCCCCTCCTCTTTGTTCCTCCGTCTCCGGCCACCTGTCAGCGGACAGCATCAGTATTTATTTACGTATTTATTTAATTAATTAATTTAAAAAGGGACAGTGCACATAAACTGGAGTGGTGGCTCAGTTGGTACAGCATCCGCCCAACACCCGGGAGGCCGGTGTTCGAATCCTGGCCGGGTCATGCCGAAGACCATATAAAAGCGGAACTTCCTGCCTCTCGCCCAAAGATGCTGGGATAGGCTCCAGTCCCCTCACGACCCGAAAATGATTAAGTGGAAGAAGATGGATGAATGGATGGATAAGTAGGGTGATTTAAAGGCTACATCATCCTAGGTGCACGACCGAGAGGTTTTGCAGGTCCTTCCTACCTATGGCTGAAAGACTTTATAACCTAAGCAGGGCTGCTCGCAGCTCTGCTCTGAGTGTTACTATCCCTGTGCTGTTGCAATCCTGGAATTTTCCCATTGTGGGACTAATAAAGGCTTATCTTATCTTATTTTGGGAGAGTAGTGCTCTGTTAGGATGCTAAGGTAGTATCAGATCTTTTAAATAACAAGGGGCCTGATTATTTAGAGCTTTGTAAGTCAGGAGAAGGATTGTAAACTTAATTCTAAATTCTATGGAAGCCAGTGAAGGGAGGACAGAACCAGAGAGATATGATCTCTCTTTCTAGTACCTGTTAAAATTCTAGCTGCAGCATTATGGATCAGCTGAAGACTTTTTCAAGATGTTTTAGGAAAGCCTGACAATAAGAGAGTTACAATAATCTAATCTCGAGCTAACAAAAGCGTGGATCAGTTTCTCAGCATCACTCTGAGACAAGATGCTCCTAATCTTGGCAATATTGTGCAAATGATAGAAGGCAATCATTGAAACAAGTTTAATATGTGAATTAAAGAATAGCTCTTGATCAAAAATAACTCCAAGGTTTCTCACAGAACTATTAAGAGAAAGAGTAACCACATCCAAACTAAGAGTTTTATTTGGAAAGGTGTTTCTAAGGTTTTTTGGACCAACTAGAGTGACTTCAGTCTTATCTGAATTTAATAGCAAGAAATTACAAGTCATCCAAGCTTTGATTTCTGTAAGACAGGCCTCTAACTTGGCTAATTGATTACTATCATCTGGCTTAATTGACAAGTATAATTGTGTGTCATCTGCATAACAATGAAAATGTATGCAGTTCTACTAATGTTGCCTAGCAGAAGCATATCTAAACTAAAAAGAATAGGGCCTAGCACAGATCCCTGTGGAACTCCATGACCAAGCTTTGAATTGGAAAAAAAACCTCATTATTGACATGAACAAACTGGAACTTATCAGATAAATAAGATTTAAACCACTGCAACAACGTTCCATTAAGTCCGACAAGGTGTTGCAGTCTATCAAGTAAAATATTATGATCGATAGTATCAAAACCTGCACTAAGGTCCAAAAGGACAAGTGTAGAAACAAGTCATTATCATATGCAATAAGTAGATCGTTAGTGACCTTCACTAAAGCTGTTTCAGTACTATGATATCTAAACCCAGATTGAAACTCTTCAAATAAACCATTTCCCTGCAAGTGGTCAAATAATTGCAACTCTAAGGTTTTTGAAATGAAAGGCAGATTAGAGATTGATCTATAGTTAGCGAAAACTCCTGGGTCCAGTGTTGGCTTTTTAAGTCAGAGCTATTACTGTCAGGATTAGGGTCTAACAGACAAGTTTAATAATAGACTGCAAGATGGCGGTGCCCACCGAGGCAAATGTCTTTGCTCATTCCACTCTCGAATACCGACTTTTTCCTCCTTTTTTTGCATGGTTGGCATTCTTTCTACAGTGCATAAAAGTCATACACTGCTAACATACGACCGACGGACACTACTGGACATCGCCAAGACAAGCAGTCCCACGGAGTTTACTGGCTTCATTCCACCCAATCTGCAATGCATCGTACGTCCACACAGCAGTTAGCATCACCCCCCCAGGAAGGTCCTGAAGCACCGAGCCCGCATGAGCCTGCTGACCCCAAGAGAGCGCGTCGGAGACAGTGATGGAGAAAAGGCAAGAGGGGTGGGCTACATGCGAGGCTAAAGGCTCGCGCCGGTCAACCATCAATACCCAGTCACTTACTGGCGAATGTTCGGTCTTTGGAAAACAAGCTAGATGACCTAAGAGCGAGGAATGAAGACCAGCGGGAGATAAGAGTGCTGTGCCCTAATTTTCTGTGAGACCTGGCTATCAGACAGAATCCTGGAGACCGCCACTCAACTACAGACTCACTCAACACATTGAGCAGAGAGAACCGGAGCCTCTGGTAAGATGAGGGGAGGGGGAGTGTGCATTGTTTACCAAAACGCTCCACTGGTGTGGAGATGTACAGACTGTCTACAAGCACTATTCACCCAACATGGAGTTTTTACTGTTGAAATGCCGTCCCTATTATCTACTGAGAGAATTTACCACTGTGTTTTTTGCTGCTGTTTACAGCTGTCCGCAAAGAAACTGCACAGTAGCGCTAAACAAACTCCATGACGTCATCAGCACAATAGAGATGAAGCATCCCAGTGCTGTTTTTATTGTTGCTGGTGACTTTAACCAGTGCAATTTACGGAATGTACTCCCTGAATATTACCAGCATGTGGACATTCCCACCCACGATAAAAGACATTGGATCATGCTTACTCCAATATACGTGGCGTTTACAGAGCGGCACCCTGCCCCCACTTTGGACAGTCAGATCACATCTCACTGTTTATGTACCCAGCCTACAGACAAAAGTTGAAACAAACAAACCCTGTTATTAAGCAAATTAAGCGCTGGACTCCAGACGCTGAAAGCACCCTGCAAGACTGTTTTGCCTGTACAGACGGGGATGTGTTTAAAGCTGCAGCCACCCGAGAGGACTCTTTTGTGAATGTATGTAGGAAAAAGTCAATTTTGGACAACCTCTAGAGAACCCCCAGAAAACAGTGTTGATTAGATGCTAATGGCTAATATAGATATTCCTAATAAATGTACCTAATAGACTGTAATTTAATGGTTAATGGTAAATAGCAGCATTTATAGGGAATGTAACTAAAGGACTGGATATGAACTGTTTAGATGTGAACTGTCAGCGAAAGCAGTAGCGCTTTTACGCCAGAGGTGGCGCTCAGTAGTGATAAGACACTGTACAGTATTAGAGAACAAGAGAAGAAGAGTAGCGAATGTTCCAGAGAGAGTGTGTGAAGAAAATGGTGTCAAGTGATGCTATGGCCGTTGCTGGCGAATGTGCTGTGTAAGTGTGAGCCGTGCCGTGTGTGGTGGAAAAGTCAATAAAAGCCGCTGCAAAGTCTGACAGCTTGGCTCCTCATCCTTCCCCTTCGCCCTCCTGGGTGTAATAAAACTTGGTAGCAGAGGACGGTTCAGTCGTGTCTAAGACGGTGAGTGTGCAAATAAAAAAAAAGGCCGTAATGATGGAGCTGGAGCAGCTACAAGATAAGCTAAGCGAGGCCTTGGTGCCGTTACGGGCCGAACAGCTAAACGAGGTCTGTTTATTTGCAAAGATAAGCCCAGCCGAGCCGTCTAAAAAGTACACGCTGATACGACTGTTAATCGAGGAGGTGGAGAAAACCATTGAAAGCGAAGAGGAGGATGTAGCCTGCGCGTTTCTGCTAAAGCTAATAGCATGTGCTACCGAAGCTAAGCAAAGCGAACCGTTGACGCAGGCAGCGGCAGCGGCCGGCACGAGCCGGGAGACAGAGGCACTCGCCAGTTTACAGAGCCAGTATGCCGCTCTGCATGAAAGTATCCTTAATTCAGCTAAAAGGGTTGAAGAGGAAATAGCGAGGCTGACCGATGACGAGGCCGCGCAGCCACCGGGCCGCCATTTTGTGACACAGCCCGAGGCCGCGCAGCCACAGAGCCGCCATTTTGTGACACAGCCCGAGGTCCCTGCAGCGCCCCTACCGCCAGAAGTGACCATTAAACGGGAGTTTAAGATAAATGGGCAGATAGGGGAGAGAGGCCAAAATGACAAGTTGTCTTATTTCAATCTCATTCATCAGATCGATATGGGCTTAAAGAAAAAGCACAGTGAGGCTGAGATAATTGAGGCTGTTGTCAGAGCAGTGAGTCCCGGATTGAGTTTGCGCGCTATGCTGGAGATTAAGTCAGATCTCACCCTGTCACAGCTGCGCATAATCCTGCGAGGACATTATAAAGAGGATAGTTCCACTGACTTGTATCATCGTCTGATAAACCTCACACAAGACAGTAATGAGTCACCTCAGAACTTCCTGTTTCGCGCCATTAAGCTAAAGGAAAGACTTTTAGCAGCATCCAGAGAGCCTGGCACGGAAGAGCAGTTTAGTTCTGATCTTATTCAGAGGAAGTTTCTGAGGGCGGTGGAAACAGGACTGATCAGTGCTGATGTGAAGTATCAACTGAAGCGCTATTTGGAGGATCCTGCCGTCGCCGACGAGCTTCTGATTTCTAAGACGAATGCAGCAGCTAGTCTTGAATGGGAACGGCACCAGAAATTTAAAAGGCACATGAAAGAACCAAAAGTTCGAGAATGCCGAGTGGAAAACCAAACGGGTCAGTATGCAACACAGACAGAAGTGGATGGCCAAGAGCGCTCTCCACCATCGACAAAAGGTAAAATCCTTAAATCCAAAAGCACAGTGACCCGTACGGAATCTGAGCTCCTGGAAATAGTCACGCAGCTGAAGAGTGACATGGAGGAGATCAAGAAGGCCATACGTGAGTCTCCCCGAGCACCTCACGCTCAAAGAGCCAGGAGGACACGTGGCTGCAAGAGCTGTCAGTCCACCAGCAAGGGCGATCAATGCGACCACTGCTTCAGATGTGGAATCAGCGGCCACATGTCAAGGGAATGTCGGATAGGAAGGAGACTTGGAAGAAGAACAGGGCAAGTAGACACGGCGGCGAATACTGTCGCAACCACATCAGAACAAGCTAACACACAAGAGCTGTATGAGCTAGTTACTGACAGTATTAGGAGGTTGGAAGCAAGGCTGGTAGCTAAGGCTGAGGCACCTCCTGAAGAAACGGTCCGTGTTAATCTACTGTCCCCTAATCGCCAATTGCAGTTACTCAATTTGGTTGGAAAAAAATATGTCATAACCTGCTTCCTCGATAATAAGGAGACAGAAGCGTTGTGGGACACAGGGTCACAGGTCTGCTTAATGAATGACACCTGGAGACAGGAGCACCTGCCACACACCACCGTCAGAGATTTAGCCGAGTTGGTGGGTCCAAGTATTCTGAATGGGAGGGCAGTGAACCAGACACCGATTCCATTCTCAGGGTGGGTCGAAGTCACTTTTAAGCTGCCGACAGTTAGTCGCCCACCGGTGGAACTCTTAGTTCCTGTGCTAGTGGTGAAGGAGGATGGAGTGGCAGAGCTGCCTATCATTGGGTTCAACGTGATCGACCATGTCCTGAAGATGGGCATTAAACCGCCTTGTGCCATCAGTGAAGCTGTCAGTGCAGCCTTCTCATTTGACTGTAAGAAAACAGAAGTGTTTTTGAAAGTGATGCAAAGTGAGGAGGATAAGTTGGGAGAAGGAATGGTAAAAGTTGGCAGTGAGTTGGTTACCATCCCTGCGGGCCAAACCAAAACAGTCAAAGGTTGTGTCAGGGCAGGCTCACTTCCAGACACACAAGCCGTCTTATTTGAGCCGAGTCAGTACACCCAATTACCAGAGGGTTTGCAGATGCAAAGTGGGTTGGTGCAGTTATGGAAAGGGAGGCGATCTATGTTTAAAATACCTATAACAAACAGTACGTCCCGTGATATCCAGCTGCCCGCTAAGACCATTTTGGGGGAAACACAGAGAGTTAAAACTGCTTACCCGGCAGATATTAGACCCCCTGCTGTAAACCAAGCGACAGTCGACCAGACGACGAGTGAAACAGGAAAAAACAAAGAGACTGAGATGAACTGTGCCGTCAAAGAGACTACGGACATGTGGGACCCCCCAGTTCCCCTTGATCATCTCTCGCCCATACAACGAGAGCAAGTAAAACAGCTCCTACGGGAGGAACGGCAAGCGTTTTCCCGTGATGAGTATGATGTAGGGACAATTCCCTCTTTACAGTTGAAGATCCAACTCAAGGATCCTACTCCTGTCAAAAGAACTTATGTTTCTGTTCCCAAACCACTTCATAAAGAAGTAAAGGAGTATCTAGAAGATCTGCTTAACAGGGGCTGGATCACCAAATCCAAGTCATCGTATTCCAGTCCAATCGTCTGTGTGCGAAAGAAAGATGGAGGTCTGCGTTTGTGTTGTGACTTTAGAGAGCTGAACAAGAAGTCCATCCCTGACAGACACCCAATTCCCCACATACAAGATATGCTAAACAGTCTAAATGGGAGTGTGTGGTTTTCAGTCCTCGACCAAGGGAAGGCGTATCACCAGGGTTTCCTGGAAGAGTCGAGTAGGCCCCTCACTGCATTTATCACTCCCTGGGGTTTGTTCGAGTGGGTAACAATTCCATTTGGTTTGTCCTCAGCGCCAGCAGCATTCCAAAGATCTATGGAGGAGTGCTTGTGGGGGCTGAGAGATGATATTTGTCTGCCTTACCTCGATGATAACCTTGTTCATTCACAGACTTTTGAAGACCACCTGCGAGACCTGAGAAGCGTCCTGCACCGCTATCAAAGCCATGGGGTGAAGCTGACTCCCCGGAAATGTGAGTTATTCAAGCAGCAGGTACGTTTCCTTGGTAAAATGGTAACAGGACAGGGCTACACCATGGACCCTGCGGACATTGCCCCGGTGCAGACACTCAAACAGCAGCAACCTTCCACTGTTGGAGAGCTAAGGAAATTGCTAGGTTTTATTTCATATTACCGCAGCTATATTCCAAACTTCTCCCATATAGCAAAGCCTCTTTACGACCTTCTTGCTAACGACCACACAGATAAAGTAAAGAAAAACTTAAAGAAACATGTCAAAAAGAACGATGGTGGCCACTTGCCCTCATCCCATGCGATCAAGTGGCGCCCAGAGCATCAAGCAGTAGTTTGTCAGCTTGTTGACTTTCTTTCCCAACCCCCAGTGTTAGGTTACCCGAACTTTGAGGAACCCTTCATTGTACACTGTGACGCTTCACAGGAGGGGCTTGGAGCGGTGTTATGCCAGCGACAACAAGACAAACTGGTGGTGATAGCGTATGGCTCCAGGACACTGTCAAATCCAGAGAAGAACTACCACCTTCATTCAGGGAAGCTGGAGTTTCTGGCCATGAAGTGGGCCATCTGTGAGAGGTTTCGGGATTATCTGTACTATTCTCCGTCATTCACTGTCTACATGGACAATAATCCCCTAACGTATGTGCTCACCACCGCAAAGATAAATGCAACCACACAGAGGTGGGTAGCAGAACTAGCTGATTTCCAGTTTGTGATTAAGTATCGCCCTGGAAAAGCAAACAGAGATGCAGACGGACTTTCACGTATGCCCCTAGGTATGGAGCAGTACATGAACAAATGCACACAGAATGTTGATCCTGATGTGATGAATTGTGTGGCACAGGCAGTCAAGGTAAAGTCACAAGAAAATGAACCATGGCTCTGCCCAGTCACCATTTCTGCTCTCATTAGTGAAGCAGATCAAGAAGCCAGCTCTGTAGCTGAAATATCAAAGACTGATCTAAAAAGAGCTCAAGAAGAAGACTCCGTGATTGGAGAGGTGTTGCGCTATGTGTTGTCAAAACAATGGCCAAGAAGTGGAAAGCAGCAGAACAGTAAAATTGCAGCTCTTGTCAGGCAAAAACACAAGCTGTACTTGGAAGATGATGGACTGCTTTACAGGATAACGGCAACACATGACCAGCTACTCCTACCCCAGAAGTTTCACAAGCTCGTGTTTAAAGAGCTCCACGAAAACATGGGCCATTTAGGGGTAGAGAGAGTGATGAACTTGATAAGAGAGCGTTTTTATTGGGCTCATATGCAAAGAGATGTGGAGCACTACATCACTAAAGTTTGCAGTTGTTTGAAGAACAAACGTCCCAATAAGACAACAAGGGCACCACTGACTAACATTGTCACCACGTACCCATTCGAATTAGTGTCAGTGGATTTTCTGCATTTGGAGAAGTGCAAAGGAGGATATGAGTATATCCTGGTTTTAATGGACCACTTCACTCGTTTTGCCCAGGCTTACCCTTGTCGCAACAAAGCTGCCCACACCGCTGCTGAGAAGATCTTTGGAGATTTTGCCCTCAAGTTTGGCTTCCCCACACGACTCCATCATGATCAGGGAAGAGAGTTCCAAAATAAACTTTTTGCAAAACTCCAAGAGTACAGTGGTGTGCAGGGGTCCCGAACAACGCCCACCATCCCCAAGGGAATGGGCAGGTGGAACGATTCAATTGTACACTGAAATTTGCCCAAAGCAGAAATTTGCCCAAAGCAGCCAAGGAAGACTGGAAGTCCTCTCTGGCAAAAGTGGTTCATGCCTATAATTGTACGCGTAGTGAGGCTACGGGGTACGCGCCATATTTTCTGTTGTTTGGCCGTAGTCCAAAGTTGCCTATTGATCTAATGTTTGGCCTCACAACAAGAGAGCAGAGTGTTTCTCAGCAGGACTATGCTGAAAAGTGGAGAGCTACAATGACTGAAGCTTACAAACTCGCCTCTAAAACAGCAAACAAAGAGGGATGAGAAGTAAAGCACTTTATGATAAAAAGGTTCACGGTGCTGAGTTGACCCCTGGATCCAGCGTACTGGTCCGAAACTTGACTGAAAAAGGTGGGCCAGGAAAATTAAGATCATTCTGGGAAGACAAGGTGTATGTCGTGACCCAAAAGAAGTGCCCAGACAGTCCAGTATATGAAATCAGACCTGAAAATGGCAAGGGATGCACTCGGGTCATGCACAGAAACCTTTTGCTGCCCTGTGACTTTCTTTCCATGGAAACAGTGGAGCATGCCTCTAATCAAACAAGAGAAAGAGAGTCTAGAAGACAAAGGAAAGTGGACAGACAAAACAACACGGATGATGAAGATGACGAGGGTTGGAGTGCCATAATCGGATTACGAGCTCAGAAGGATCAAAATCACCGTCCACTGAGAGCCGATGCACCAGAGTTCTACCCGCACTACTCCGGGTGGAGTAGTGCGGGTCCTCCGCACTACTCCGGAGGATGAGGACCAGGACCCAGATGACGTCACGCAGGTGCAGCTGGCACCAGAGGTCAACAATCCGGTGGTCCCAGATCCAGCTGAGGCAGACCAGGACCAAGGTGATGAGGTGTCGGAGTCCAGTTCCAGTGACCAGGAGGGACCTGACGAGTTTCCTGCTAAAACGTATCCTTCAAGAATAAGAAAACAGCCATTGAGATTTACTTATGATAAGTTAGGCCAACCTCGCACTTCATCTGTCTAGAACAAATGTGTAGAAGCTAGAGATAACCATTGTTCAGACATGAATGTTTTGGAAAGTAAATGAGTAGTGACTACTAAAAGTAACTTGGTAATTACTTTCATGGTTGATTATTATTAGTCGAAGATTTTCAGTGTGTTACTAAGGCACAGGCATTACACAAAGGTTTATTTGGTAGGCTATGACTAGACTGAGTACCCTTACTCTCAGGAAAGCTGCAGATACCCACCATGATGGATGGAGCGGTTGATGGTTATCGTGCACAAAGACCTCTTCTGCAAATGTATTGCATGGAATAGGAGATACATGCTGTACTATGGACAATTACCAGTTTGCATCTTTATGGACTTTAATGAACTCTGACTCCTGTTTAGTAATACCCTACTTACATGAGATACATGATTAACAAATGTGGACTGTGAGAAAAAAAAAAACAGTAGTTTTGGAAAAGGTGTAATGTCTGGACGACATTAAATTTTTGAGGGGTGAGTGTAGGAAAAAGTCAATTTTGGACAACCTCGAGAGAACCCCCAGAAAACAGTGTTGATTAGATGCTAATGGCTAATATAGATATTCCTAATAAATGCACCTAATAGACTGTAATTTAATGGTTAATGGTAAATAGCAGCATTTATAGGGAATGTAACTAAAGGACTGGATATGAACTGTTTAGATGTGAACTGTCAGTGAAAGCAGTAGCGCTTTTACGCCAGAGGTGGTGCTCAGTAGTGATAAGACACTGTACAGTATTAGAGAACAAGAGAAGAAGAGTAGCGAATGTTCCAGAGAGAGTGTGTGAAGAAAATGGTGTCAAGTGATGCTATGGCCGTTGCTGGCGAATGTGCTGTGTAAGTGTGAGCCGTGCCGTTTGTGGTGAAAAGTCAATAAAAGCCGCTGCAAAGTCTGACAGCTTGGCTCCTCATCCTTCCCCTTCGCCCTCCTGGGTGTAACAAAACCGGGTTCAAATCCCGGACGAACCCCCAAATGTCACATGTCACCGGGCGAAACACACACACTGACTGGCCAGCTGCATCCCACCAGGAGGTTCGAACTCACGCCTCCCGCTCCGGAGTCCCGCACTCTACCTGTGTCGCCAATAGGGTCAACCCCCTTGGCAAGCCAAGTAGGGTGCTTATATTGACTTCTGCTACATATTCCCCTCTTGATTTTTGACATCGTCCCCGATGTCAACACTGCATTACAGCTTGGGAACTGATACGCTGCCAGTACATCCCGGACGAGCCCCCAAATGTCACACATGTCACCGAGTGAAACACACACATTGGCTGGCCAGCTGCATCCCACCGGGAGGTTCGAACTCACGCCTCCCGCTCCCGAGTCCCACACTCTACCTGTGTCGCCAATAGGGTCAACCCCCTTGGCAAGCCAAGTAGGGTGCTTATATTGATTCCGCTACACCCATACTCCCGAAGCACCCCCCACAAAAATCCACGAGGGACGCGGTCAAATGCCTTCTCCAAGTCCACAAAACACATGTAAACTGGTTGGGCAAACTCCCACGAACCCTCAAGAATTCTCGAGAGGGTAAAGAGCTGGTCCGATGTGCCACGGCCAGGACGAAAACCACATTGCTCCTCCTGAATCCGAGGTTCGACCAACGGCCAGACTCTCCTCTCCAGTACCTTGGCATAGACCTTCCCAGGGAGGCTGAGGAGTGTGATCCCTCTAAAGTTGAAGCACACCCTCCGGTCCCCTTTTTTGAAGAGAGGAACCACTACCTCAGTTTGCCATGCCAAAAGCACTGCCCCCGACCTCCACGCAATGTTGTAGAGGCGTGTCAACCATGACAGCCCAACAACATCCAGGGCCTTGAGGTACTCATGGCGAATCTCGTCCACCCCCGGGGCCTGGCCACCAAGGAGATTTTTAACCACCATGGCGACCTCAGCCCCTGTGATAGGCGAGTTATCCCCCTCGTCCCCAAACCCTGCTTCCTCTGTGGAAGGCGTATCAGTGGGATTGAGGAGATCCTCAAAGTATTCCTTCCACCGCCTGACGATATCCCCAGTCGAAGTCAACAGTGTCCCATCCGCACCATACACAGTGTGGACGGGGAGCTGCTTTCCCCTCCTGAGCCGCCGGACAGTTTGCCAGAATCTCTTTGAGGCCGACCGAAAGTCTTGTTCTATGGCCTCACCGAACTTCTCCCATACCCGGGTTTTTGCTTCAGCAATCATTGCACTCCGCTTGGCCTGCCGGTACACCTCAGCTGCTTCGGGAGTCCCACAAGCCAGCCAAGCTTGATAGGACTCCTTCTTCAGCTTAATGGCCCCCCTTACCACTGGTGTCCACCACTTGGTTCGGGGGCTGCCACCACGAGATGCACCGACCACCTTGCGGCCATAGCTCTGGGCCGCCGCTTCAACAACAGAGGTGGAGAACATGGCCCATTCACACTCCATGTCTCCAGACTCCCTCGGAATGTGGTTGAAGTTCTTCCGGAGGTGAGAGTTGAAGACCTCCCAGACAGGGGCCTCAGCCAGACGCTCCCAGCACACCCTCACTATATGTTTGGGTCTACCAGGTCTGAATGGCTTCCTCCCCTGCCATCGGATCCAACTCACCACCAGGTGGTGATCAGTTGACAGCTCTGGACCTCTCTTTACTCGGGTGTCCAAGACAAACGGTCACAGGTCTGATGACACGATAACAAAATCGATCATTGACCTGCGACCTAGGGTGTCCTGGTGCCAGGTGCACATATGGACACCCTTATGCTTGAACATGGTGTTCGTTATGGACAGACTGTGGTTAGCACAGAAGTCCAATAACTGAACACCACTCGGGTTCAGATCGGGCAGGCCGTTCCTCCCAATCACCCCCCTCCAGGTTTCACTGTCGTTGCCCACGTGCGCATTGAAGTCCCCCAGAAGGACAATGGAGTCTCCAAGAGGAGCATCCTCTAGCACCCCAGTCACAGACTCCAAAAAGGGTGGGTACTCTGAAACATCATTTGGTGCATAGGCACAAATGATGGTCAGGACCCATTTCCCAACCCGAAGGCGCAGGGAAGCAACCCTTTCATCCACCGGGGAAAACTCCAATATAGAGGCAGCAAGGTGGGGCGATACAAGAATACCCACCCCTGCTCGTCGCCTTTCACCCAGGGCAACTCCAGAAAAGGCCAAGCTCCAGCCCCTCTCCAGGAGACTGGTTCCGGAACCGGAGCTGTGTGTTGAGGTGAGACCGACTATATCTAGCCGGTATCTCTCAACCTCGTACACCAGCTCAGGCTCCTTCCCCACCAGAGAGGTGACATTCCACGTACCAAAAGCCAGTTTAGAAAGCTTGGGATCAGTACGCCAAGGTCTCCGCCTTTGACCGCCACCTAATCCACATAGCACCGGACCCCCATGATCTCTCCTGCAGGTGGTGAGCCCACTGGAGGGCGGACCCATGTAACTCCTTCGGGCTGAGCCCGGCCGGGTCCCATGGGTGGAAACCCGGCCACCAGATGCTAGCCTTCGAGTCCCTCCCCCAGGCCTGGCTCCAGGGTGGGGCCCCGGTAACCCCATACCGGGCGGGGTACACTGAATCCTTGATATAGAATTTATCATGTGAGTCTGTTGGATTGTTCTTAGTCTGGCCCTTCACCCAGGACCAGTTTGTCTTGGGAGACCCTATCAGAGGCAAATTGCCCCTGACAACATAGCTCCTGGGATCACTGGGGCACGCAAACCCCCCCACCACGATAAGGTGACGATCCATGAGGGATCCCACCCCCACCACGATTATTATAAATATGTTTATTGAGCTTTATAGGGTCACAAGCAGTACAAAAAAGCAAACAGCAAGAAATAAAGAGAACCCTCTTTTTCAACCCCCGAACTCCCACTCCATCACCCCCCCACACACACACACAAAACTAATAATAATAAATATCACAATACATAACAAATTTGTCAGAAGCAGAAGACTTGCATCCTAAGAACATAATCGGAAATAATGGTGCTCTATTTGGCAATACACTCTGACATGTCAGTCCAAGCAAGACCATAGAGGCCACTCTGGAGGGCCTGGGTGCCATCTCCTCCTATGTAACTCAAAAAGGGTTCCCATATATCAAAATAATGAAAAGGTTTGTCTTTGAGCCAGAAGCTAATAGCTTCTAACGGGATAAATTCCATCACACCCCGAATCCAATGTGTAACTGTAGGAGCAGAGTCTGAGGTCCGTAAGAGAAGAACGCATCTTCTTGCACGAAAGAGAAGCACCTGCAACAGTTTGAGTGCAGAGGAGCGGAGATTCAGTGGGGTGGGGTTTACTCCTAGAATGCAGCTGAGAGGAGTGAGGGCTAGATTTTTCTTGAATATAATAATTTCTTTACAAATTTTGACCCAGAAGTCATTAATAAGAGGACATTCAAATAATGAAAATATGAACCTTCAGAAATCTTAAGCGTATTACAAAATTTTGAAAATAGAGGGTTAAACTTATTCATATCACTGGAGTAATATGAAGCCTGTATATGATCTTGAATTGTAACTCTCAAGCTTTGTTAGTAAATAGGTAATTTGCACTACATGACCGCACCTCATCCCATATATCAGGTGAAAAAGATTCTCCAAAATCCACTTCCCAAAGAGATCTGAAATAAGCTGTGCAGTCACTGGATGGGACTGAGAGGGTCTTGTAGAACCTAGTGATTAGTTTGCTAGTGTCTTGTTTCTGAGTCACCTCCTCCATTGGTGAAAGAGAGAACACATTAGGGTGCAGCTTAGTGGATGAAGAAATAGAACTACGGATTTGTAGATACCTAAAAAAAGTCATTCTGTGGGAGGTAATACTTCTCTCTGAGCTGCCCGAAAGTACCCTGTGTCATCAAGTCGCCTACAGTTTTACAACCCTATCAAACCACAAGGAGAAGGCTTGGTCAGCCAGACCTGGGGGAAAATCCGGGTTTTAAATAAATAGGTGTGAGGAAGGGGAAAAAGCCATCCTGATTTCCCAGCTTCTTCACCATCCCCCAAACTTTTAAAGTATTCTGTAAAATAAATTTCCCCTTTAATTTGAAACAAACCCATTTCTTAGATGCATATAATATGTGGCTAAGAGGAATAGGGGCCACCGGAGCCGCCTCTATATTAAGCCAGGTGGATGTCAGGTCATTTTTAAACCAATGCCAAATGTAAACAGAGAGGGAAGCAATTTGATAGCACCTAAAATCTGTTATTGCCAGGTCTCCTTCATCCAGTGGGCACTGTAATGTACGAGGAAATGTAGCATCTCTTAACTGTGCACATGATAATAAAGCCTTTGAATCTTGACAGGTTGAAGGCTTGGATGAGGAAATTATTTTATCTAACTCTAAAAGGTCAGTTGGAGTAAATTCATCCAAACAGATACAGTGCATCTGGAAAGTATTCACAGTGCTTCACTTTTTCCACATTTTGTTATGTTACAGCCTTATTCCAAAAGGGATTAAATTCATTTTTTCCCCTTAAAATTCGACACAATACCCCATAATGACAATGTGAACTTTTTTTTTAGATTTTTGCAAATTTATGTTTACTCCAGGATTTCTCCGGTTTCCTCCCACATGCCAAAAACATGCAAGTTAGGTTAATTGGCATCAAAACTGGGGATTCTAAATTGTCCTTAGGTATGAATGTGAGAGTGAATGGTTGTCTGTCTCTCTGTGTTGGCCCTGTGATGGACTGGCGATCTGTCCAGGGTGTACCCTGCCTCTCGCCCAAAGATGCTGGGATAGGCTCCAGCCCCCCCCCCCCCCCCCCCGCGACCCGAAAAAGGATTAAGCGGAAGAAGATGAATGAATGAATGAATGAATGAATGAATAAAAAACTAAGAAATCACATGTACATAAGTATTCACAGCCTTTACCATGAAGCTCGAAATTGAGCTCAGGTGTATCCTGTTTCCACTGAACATCCTTGAGATGTTTCTATAGCTTAACTGGAGTCCACCTGTGGTAAATTCAGTTGATTGGACATGATTTGGAAAGGCACACACCTGTCTATACAAGGTCCCACAGTTGACAGTGCATGTTAGAGCCCAAACCAAACATGAAGTCAAAGGAATTGTCTGTAGACCTCCAAGACAGGATTGTCTCAAGGCACAAATTTGGGGAAGGGTACAGAAACATTTCTGCTGCTTTGAAAGTCCCAATGAGCACAGTGGCCTCCATCATCCGTAAATGGAAGAAGTTCAGAACCACCAGGACTCTTCCTAGAGCTGGCCAACTGTCTAAACTGAGTGACTGGGGGAGAAGGGCCTTAGTCAGGGAGGTGACTAAGAACCCGATGGTCACTCTGTCAGAGCTCCAGTGTTCTTCTGTGGAGACAGGAGAACCTTCCAGAAGGACAACCATCTCTGCAGCAATCCACCAATCAGGCCTGTAGGGTAGGGTGGCCATACAGAAGCCACTCCTTAGTAAAAGGCACAAGGCGACTTCCGGTTATGGCGGCCGCCTAGAAGGACACGTATCACTCTGCTCTGCTCCTGGAAATAAAAATTCGGCAAATAACTCTCTCATTCGGAACAGAACTTTTCCCAGCGTTTGGGTGAGGATATGCCGGTGAAGACTAAGGCTGGGAAATCAGGAGGGGGAAAAATTGAATCGCCGAAGCAGTCCAAATTAACGGACTTTAAAGTTTGTGGCGCAGTAGAAAAAGCTGTGGATATGGCGGATGAAACTAGCGGTGATGCGGTAACTGCTGACGATGGCGGCACAGGTGCAGTGCTGGCTGCCATTAGCTCAATGAGAGCAGACTTTTCCGCTAAACTTGATGGGATTATGGCAGCGTTGGATGCAATGAGAAAGGAGTTGGGTGACTGCGTGGAGCGAGTGACGCAGGCGGAGCTTCGTGTTTCAAGTGCGGAGGATGAAATCAGCAGACTTCAAATAAAGGTGCGCACTTTGGAAAAAAAAAATAAAGATCTGGAAAACAGCATTCTGGACTTGGAATCCCGGTCCAGACGGAACAACCTGAGGCTGGTGGGTTTACCGGAGGGAGCCGAAGGTCGTGATTCATGCTCCTTTTTGGAGGGGTGGATCCCGGAGGCGCTGAACAACGCGGAGCTAAAATCATCAGTCGTCTTGGAAAGCTCCCACCGAATTGGCCCACCGAGAGGTAACAAGGCAGCACCGAGGACGTTAATTATGAAGTTTCTCAGCTACAGAGACAGGATGACGATCTCCAACGCGGTGCGGGCCAAAGGAGAAATTAAATACCAAGATCAGCAGGTGCGGTTCTACCCAGATTTGGCCTCAGGAATCCAACAATTAAGGAAACAGTTTGACCCCATCCGCAAAGAACTGCGCAACCTTGAGATTCGTCATGGAGTGATTCACCCTGCAAGACTTCTGGTCACATATGAGGGCAGAACACACATCTTCAAGACCCCCGAGGAGGCGCAGGAGCTCATCAAGAAGATCCAGGAAGAGACTGGTGGGAGCTAAGCATGAACAGAATATAGGGTAGAATATTTGAGCATTTAACTGATTAGAAGCATATAACAAGATTACAAAATATAGATTGTATTACATATTAAAAAAAAAAAAAAGTACAAAATTGCTAAAAAATTTTGGAGTTAAATTGGAAAATTACAGAAGAGAGTTTACGTTATTAAAAGCAGTAGAGTTAGGGTGATTGGGAGGATGAAGAAGGAGTGGCTTTGGCTGATCCTCGTGGGTGTGGAACGGTCGATGGCTATATCGGGAGACGGAATTTTTCTTTTGCTTTTGGGGGGATTGCCACAAATGTGGGAAGGGGGAATTTGTTTGTGTGTAGTTTGTAGGGTGAATGTTCAACCACTCATTTTTTTGCTTTTCTGTTTGAGCATGTTTACACTGCAAGGTAATCCCAAACTCCCTATTGATCATAAATCAAAGCGTTAATCTTAATTTAACTTCATGGAATTGCCGAGGTCTACAAAATTTAAAAAAACTTAAACAAGTTATGAATAAAATAAAAGACATGGGTTCAAAAATTGTGTTTTTACAAGAAACTCATCTAATAGAGGAAGATGTAAAAAGAATTAGGAGTAGATGGCAAGGAAATGTTTTCACCTCATCATTTTCATCCCGAGCCAGGGGAGTTATGACTCTCATACATAAATCAGTCCCATTTCAAGTGAAAAATGTAATTGGAGACAAATTTGGAAGATATGTAATCATTCAAGGATCTTTGCTATTAGAAAACATAAATTTGGTGAACTTATATGGTCCCAATATAGATGATCAAAAGTTCTTTGCTAATTTATTTCTTATCTTACCATCACTTACAGGGCAACATATAATAGCAGGGGATTTTAATTGTACATTGAATCCCGGTATAGATAGATCAACAGGACTGGACTGTACGCACAATGGATGTAGGATGACCATTAATCATTTTATGAAAGAATTGAAATTGATAGATATATGGAGAGAAATGAGACCACAAGTTAAAGCATACTCTTGTTATTCCAGTACCTACAAGACATTCTCACGTATAGATTATTTTTTGATCTCCACAGAATTAAGGTCCAAGATTCAAAACTGTTTTTATGATAACATCGTGATCTCTGATCATGCACCCTGCTGTCTAATATATGTAGATAAGAAATTGACAAAGGAACCAGGTAGATGGCAATTTCAGCATAAATGGCTTCAGGATGAGGAATTTGTTAAATACATAGAAAAACAGATAGATGAGTTCTTTGACATCAATACTACACAAACATCAGCATGTGTAAAGTGGGAGGCTTTCAAAGCTTTTATTAGGGGACACATTATTAGTTATACAGGTTCAAAATCTAAGAAGACTCGAGAGGAGAGAGTCCAACTGGAACATAAAATAAAAATTCTTCAAGAAAGAGTATATGCAGGAAGAGATCCAAGGTTGGAGAACGAATTACTGATTTTGAGAGCTGAATATGACAAAAAATCAGCGAATAGAGCTGCCTCGAGTCTTCTAAGATTGAAACAATCTTTTTATGAACAAGGTGAAAAATCAGGAAAGTTATTGGCATGGCAGATTAAACAATTAGAATCTAAAACACCAATTACCAGTATTATAAGTAACGGACAGGTAGTTATAGATCCTTTAGAAATTAATAGAGCCTTTAGAGATTACTATGAAAAATTATATGATACCAAAAATGAATCTGACTTAACAAAACTACATGGGTTTTTGAACGAACTATTTATACCGTGTATTCCAAATGAAAATAGGGAGATACTGGAGTCTAAAATTAGTCAAGAAGAAGTTGGACTAGCCATTGATAATATGAAATCAGGAAAAAGTGCAGGACCAGATGGTCTTCCAGTTGACCTTTATAAAAAATTTAAGAATAAATTAACAAAACCTTTTTTGGAAATGGTTTTAGAAGCATTTCAAAATAGTAATTTACCATCATATATGAATAATGCCTTAATTATACTGTTGCCAAAACCAGGTAAGCCCTCTAATAAATGTGAAAATATGAGACCAATAAGCCTATTAAATGCTGACCTTAAGATAATCTGTAAAATTTTAGCAAGACGAATACAAGAAATTTTACCAAATATTATTAATCGAGATCAGAATGGCTTTATAAAGGGAAGACAAGGCTTCCATAATGTAAGAAGACTTTTTAATATTATTTATTCTAATAAAGAAGCACCGGATACAGCTCTCTTATCACTGGATGCCGAAAAAGCCTTTGATAGAGTTGAATGGCCCTTTCTTTTTGAAGTCTTACAAAGGTTTGGACTTGGAAATAATTTCACAAAATGGGTTCAGATAATATATAATAATGCTACTGCAGAAATCCTAACAAATAACAATATTTCAAAATCAATAAAAATCAATAGAGGATGTCGACAAGGCTGTCCACTTTCACCTTTACTGTTTACTATGGCTACTGAACCTTTAGCGATGGCGATACGTCTACAGTCACAAATATATGGAATTAAAGTTGGACCAACAGAACATAAAATCTCCCTGTATGCCGATGACATAATTTTGTTTATGTCGAATCTTAAAAAATCAATTCCGACCTTGTTGAATTTAATAAAGAATTTTGGGGAAATATCAGGATATAAAATAAATAAAACTAAATCTTCAATATTAATGCTAAATGAGACCCAGAGAAATTACCCACCCCCTGAGGTAAATCAATTCAATGTTGTAAATCAGTTTAAATATTTAGGAATCCAAATTGTGCCTAAGCTAGAATCAATCGCCAGTGTCAATTATGAAGCCTTAATGACAGATATTGATGAGTTACTTCAGAGATGGATGTCACTACCAATGTCGATGATCGGGAGAATTAATATACTTAAAAGTAATATCTTACCTAAAATACTTTATTTATTTCAATACATTCCCTTACCACCACCTTTAGATTTATTCTCAAGAATTAAAAAAAAGTTAGTGGAATTTATATGGAACAACAGGAGGGCTAGATTACGTCTGTCTTTATTATATTTACCATTTGATCGTGGAGGTCTGAAATGTCCAAATTTTATGTTGTATTATTGGTCGGCACAACTGAGGTCTATGACATATTATTTTTCATCAAATGATCTCCCTCACTGGACTGAAATGGAATCATACAATTTACCTTTACCTCTTCCCATATTCATATACTCAGATTCGGCAAAAAAATTACAAAAACAAGTTAAAAATCCATTTGTAAAGCATATGATCAAAATATGGTGTGAAGCTAAAAACTATTTAAAAGAACCACAGTTATTGTCACAATTTAGTCCAATATGGGGTAATCAATATTTTAAACCAGGGAGAGTGGACGCTGTATTTAAAGTATGGAATTTAAAAGGGATACAAAAGATTCAGGATTTATATTTGCCATGTGCAGAAAACATAATGTTTTTTGAAGAGCTGAGGATCAAATTTAATCTTAATAGAACACATTTTTTTAAATATCTTCAACTTAGAAACTTTATTCGATCAAATCAAAATAAAGCTCTCACTCGACCTATCTATTCATCCCTGGAAAAAATGTTGATGAAAGATAGTAAAAGAAAGGGTATTATTTCAGAGTTTTATAACTCATTGACACTATCCTCAAGTGAAAACGCACAGAAAAGATTAAACTACTGGAAAGAAGATCTGCAAACTGAAATTTCAGAGGAACAATGGGAATTGGCTTGTACAGAAGCTCAAACCAAATCAATAAATGTACACCTTAAATTGATACATTTCAAATGGTTAATGCGGATGTACAGTATGTTACACCGGAGGAGTTAAATAGATATAACAAAAATATACCAGATACATGCACAAAATGCATGGAAAGTAAAGGAACTCTATTTCATTGTGTATGGGAATGTAGATTAATAAGAATGTTTTGGGAAGAGGTGAGGGTAACAATTGAAAAAATAATCTCAAAACAAATCATATTGAATCCTAAACTGTTTTTGTTGGGTCTGTACCCAGAAAAGCATAATTTTAATAAAAGTGAAAGAACATTCATAGACCTCAGTTTGCTTAATGCCAAAAAATGTATTGCACTATTATGGAAAAAGACTCATAGACCAGATGTGACTCAGTGGTTAAGACAGATGTTAACAAACCTTCCATTAGAAAGAATAACATATATACTGAAATCAAAGGAAATTGTGTTTGAGAATATATGGAGACCTTTTATTGATTATGTAAAAAATTTAAACATAACTCTTGAAGAAGAAGGTGAATGATGTGTGTGGACCTTGTAAATTCCAAACTGGTGAACATAATATGTATACTTATGTATTGGATTGTCTAGACTAAACAGAGGAGCATTGTTGAAGATTTGATTTTGTTGGTGGTTGTTGGTGTTTTTAGTGCATTTTTTTTTTTGTAGTACTTTAGTGTTAGTGTTTGATTGTTTGTATCATGTTTGTTAAAAAAAAAAAAAAGGTTCAATAAAGATATTGTGGGAAAAAAAAAAAGGCACAAGGCAGCCCAGCCCGCCTGGAGTTTGCCAAAAGGCACCTGAAGGACTCTCAGACCATGAGAAACAAAATTCTCTGGTCTGATGAGAAAGATTGAACTCGTTGGTGTGAATGCCAGGCGTCATGTTTGGAGGAAACCAGGCACCATTCATAACCATGCGAATGGTGGTGGCAGCAACATGCTGTGGGGATGTTTTGCAGTGGCAGGAAGTGGGAGACTAATCAGGACAGAGGGAAAGATGAATGTGGTAATGTACAGAGACATCCTGGATGAAAACCTGCTCCACAGCGCTCTTGACCTCAGACTGGGGTGACGGTTCAGCTTTCAGCAGGACAAAGACCCTAAGCACACAGCCAAGATATCAAAGGAGTGGCTTCAGAACAACTCTGTGAATGTCCTTGAGTGGCCCAGCTAGAGCTCAGACTTGAATCCAATTGAACATCTCTGGAGAGATCTGAAAATGGCTGTACACTGACGCTGCAAAGAGGAATGGGTGAAACTGCCCAAAGATAGGTGTGCCAAGATTGTGGCATCATATTCAAAAAGACCTGAGGCTGTAATGCCAAAGGTGCATCAACAAAGTATTGAGCAAAGGCTGTGAATACTTATGTACATGTGATTTCTTAGTTTTTACTTTCAATAAATTTACAAAAATCTAAAAAAAACACAACTTTTTTCACGTCATTATGGGGTGTTGTGTGTAAAATTTTGGAGGAAAAAAATTAATTTAATCCCTTTCGGAATAAGGCTGTAACATAAAATGTGGAAAAAGTGAAGCTTTGCGAATACTTTCCAGATGCACTGTATCAGTTGAAGGAGCTGTAGTAGTTACTGTATTTAAGTTAATAGTAGTGAATCTGATTTTATCTGATCAAAATGTTATTATTGAAAAAGTTCACCAAGTCCTGACTAGTAAGCTCTCAGGGAATGCTAGATTTGACAAAAGTCCTGACTCTTTGTCAGCCTGGCTATAGTGCTGAAAAGAAACCTGGGATTATTCCTGTTCTCCTCTATTAATGCAGAATAGTAACTTGTTCTAGCTTTCCTAAGAGATTTTTTTATAAATCCATCCATCCATCCTCTACCACTTTTCTGAAGGGCCAGGTCGCAGAGGCAGCAGTTCAAGCAGAGAAGCCCAGACTTCCCTCTTCCCAGCCGCCTGCTCCAGCTCTTCAGCGAGGTTACCAAGGTGTTCCCAGACCAGCTGGGAGACACAGTCTGCCCACTGAGTCCTGGGTCTGCCCCGGGGTCTCCTCCCAGTGGAACGTTCCCGAAACACATGAAGTGGGAGGCGTCCAGGAGGCATCCTGATCAGATGCCCAAACCACCTCAACTGGCTCCTTTCAATGTGGAGGAGCAGCAGTTCTACTCTGAGCCTCTCCCAGATGACTGAGCTCCTCACCCTCTCTCTAAGGGTGAGTCCAGCAATCCTACGAAGGAAGCTTATTTCAGCCACTTGTATCCGCAATCTCATTCTTTTGATCATGACCCAAAGCTCATGACCATAGGTAAGGGTAGGAATGTAGACTGACCAGTAAATCGACAGCTTTGCCTTGGAGCTCAGCTCCCTCTTCACCACAACAGACCGGTAACAACGTCTGTATCACTGCAGATGCTGATCCGATTTTTTAAAAATTAGAAGTTGATTTCTCCAAGCTAGATAGATTTCATCTAATTTTGTGGAGCACCATTTTCTTTCTAACTGACAAGTCTTCTGTTTTAAGCTACAAGTTTCCGAGTTGAACCAAGGAGTTAGAAATCGCTGATTAGACTTTTTTTTTTTTTTTTTTTTTGTAACTTAGATTTTTATTCATTTTTCATCATATATATTGCATTCAGATCACATTCTACATTTAAAAAACAAAGGGGCTAGGGTAAGAAAGGAAAAAAAAAAAAAAAAAAGGGGAAAAAGAAAAAGGGGTGGGGACAAATGTTGGAGCATCAAGTTTTTAGTTTCCATCTCTTAATTCTTCTGGTTTTTCCAGCGTCTTTGTTTATTCTTTCAATTTCTGTCTCGTTGTTGCACTTTGTAGTGTGTCCATTTCCGCCATTTTTTCCCCCATAGTCCTTCTTGCATTCTTTGTCGATATGTTAGTTTTTCCATCATACGTATGTCCTCAACAATGTCAGTCCATTGTTCTTGGTCAGGGAGAACTTTTGATCGCCATTTTTTTGTGATTGTTTTTTTACATGCAATCAACAAGATTTTAACTAGATATCTGTCCTCAGCCTGTATAACATTGTCTCTTTTAAGATCACGTAAGTACATCAGGTTACAGTTCATTGGTATATTATATCCTAATATCCTCTGTATTGTCACATGTACAGATTTCCAGAATGATGAGATTTTGCAGCATTTCCAAAACATATGTGAGTGGTCTGCATTTTGAGCCCCACATCCCCTCCAGCATAAAGATTGGGCATTTGTATATTTTCCTTGAATCTGTGGTGTAATGAAAAAGCGAATCAGGTTTTTCCATCCAAATTCCCTCCATGTCCTTGAATTTGTTGATGTGTGTTGTGTTTTCCATATTTCCTGCCAGCTTTCTTCTGTTATGTTTAGATTGAGCTCTTTCTCCCATTTCTCCTTTATATAGTTACTTGAATGATTGTTTGCCATAAGTTTCTGATATAGCTTTGAAATAATTCTTATTTTATTTCCTGTATATGAGCTTAAAATGAATTGTATAATCTCGCTCACATCTGTTTGGAGGTTATGCCTAATCTTCTTCATATAATAATCTCTCATCTGCAGATATCTGAAGAATTCCGATCTTTCTAGTTTAAATTTTCTCCTGATGTTTACAAAGCTCCCGAGATCTTTTTTTCCGATATTGCCCCATGCTGTGATTCTCTTGTTCACCAGATTTTTGTATCCCCTATCTTGTTTTGCCGGTTCAAACTGACTGTCAAATGCTACCCATTTCAATAGTTTTATGTCTTCCTTTATATTATACTTTTGTACTATTTTGTACCACAGTTCTAAAGTAAATTTAGTGATTGGGTCTATTTGTTTGATTTGCTTATATGCATCTTTATCTCCTATTATGCTTTGTACTGGGAGTCCCTCAATTTCCTTTTCCATTTCTTTCCATTTTGCCTCATATCCCTCGTCACACCAACATATGATATATCTTATTTGTGCTGAGTAGTAATATTCCTTTAGACTCGGTAGGCCCATGCCTCCTTTCTATTTTGGTAACTGGAGAGTTTTATATTTCACTCTTGGCTTTTTACCTCCCCAAACAAATCTCGATATCATCCTGTCCCACTTTGAGAACTGGGTATCTGGAATCTCTGTTGGTAGAGCCTGGAAGAGGTAATCTAGGTTGTATGCTGATTTTGACTGTCTCAATTTTTGAATTCAGATCCATATTTAAGATTGACCATCTATCAATATCTTTTTTTATTTCTTGTTCCAACCTATCATAGTTTGCTTTATAGATTTTGCTTAGATCTTTAGGTATGTTCACTCCAAGGTATTTTATTTCTTTTTGTTTCCAGTTTAGTTTGATCTTATCAGTTATCTGGTTTGGAGGGTTATAGTGGAATGTCAGTATTTGTGTTTTTGTTATGTTTATCTTGTATCCTGATAATTTTCCAAAATTTTCTATCAAGTTCATCATTTCCATTATTGATTCATCTGGTTGCTCAAGGTAAACTATAATATCGTCTGCAAATAGCCCAATCTTGTGTTCCGCCCCCTTTATTGTTACACCTTTTAATTTCTTATTTTGTCGTATCGCTTGAGCCAGTGGCTCTATGAACAGAGCAAACAAGGTGGGCGATAAGCAGCATCCCTGCCTTGTTGATCTTTGTATATATACTTTGTCTGTTAAGCTACCGTTTATCTTGATTCTTGCCACAGGTTCTTGATACAGCGTCCTTATGCATTGTACTGATTTTTCGTTAAATCCAAAGCGTTCCAGCACACTATAT
Organism: Pholidichthys leucotaenia; assembly: GCA_020510985.1. Classification (NCBI taxonomy): domain Eukaryota; kingdom Metazoa; phylum Chordata; class Actinopteri; order Cichliformes; family Pholidichthyidae; genus Pholidichthys; species Pholidichthys leucotaenia. The sequence continues at coordinate 336,658,301 of CM035845.1, forward strand.
AGGAATTTCCAGTTAACCCTGTCAAATGCTTTTTCTGCGTCTAAACTCATTACTACTGCGCTTTTCTTTTCTTTATGTATTTGATTAATTATATGTATTGTTCTCCTGATATTGTCATGTGTTTGGCGTCCCTCTATGAAACCAGTTTGATCATCTTCTATCAATTCCGTCAAGAATGCCTTTATTCGTTTACATATAATTGTTGTATATATTTTATAATCCACATTTAATAAAGAGATTGGTCTATAGTTTCCGCATTGTTCTCTATCTTTCCCTGGCTTTAAAATAACTGAAATAATAGCTTCGTTCCATGATGGAGGTATTTTGTTGTTGTTCAACGTCCAATTAAATGACTTTAGGAGCTGTGGCGTGAGTTCTTCTATAAACAGTTTATAAAACTCAGAGGGGTATCCATCACTACCTGGTGATTTACCGTTTTTAAGTGACTTAATCACATCTCTAATCTCTTGTGTTGTTATTTCTGCTGTTAGCTTTTCATTTTGTTGATTTCCTATTGATGGCAAGTCCAATGTGCCTAGAAATTTTTTAATATCTTTAGTATTTGTTTCTTCAGGTTGCGAGTATAGTTCTTGGTAGAAATTATGGAATATTTCTTCAATGTTTTCTGGGTTAACTGTGGTTTTATTTGTGGTGGGGTCTTTAATCTTATATACATTATTCATTGTTTGTTGTTTTCTTAACCGTTTTGCCAGCAGTTTTGTGGCTTTTGGTCCCGTTTCATAATATTTTTGCTTTAGATATCTATTTTTCCTTTCAATTTCATCCATTTGTGTTTCTTTTATCTTTGTTTTTTCTTCTTTAATTTCTTGATATATTTTTGGATCATTTGTGCTTTGATGTTTACGTTCTAATTCCCTCAGTCTCTCACATCTTCGTTCATATGCTTCCAGTTTAGTCTTATTTGCTTTTCCTGTTTCAACAATTAATTTTCCTCTTAACACGGCTTTTAGTGCATCCCATAGTATTGTTGGGTCCACTTCTTCATTGTCATTCTCTTGGATATACTCGTTTATGTTTACTTTTATTCTTTCTTTCATTTTCTCATCATTTAACAGTCCTACATTAAGTTTCCATGTTGTTTGTCGTTTTCTATTGTTTAGATATATTTCCATGTATATAGGATTATGATCTGATATTTCTGCCCCTCCGATCCAACAATTTCTCACCCTGTGTCTGTCACCTTCATTCATAAGGAAGTAATCTATTCTAGAGTGTACTTTATGGACTGCTGAATAATGTGTATAGTCTTTTTCGAGTGGGTGCAGGTCCCTCCATATGTCTATCATACCCATTTCTGCCAGTGAGGTTCTTATTAACTTTGTTACATGTTTTTTTGTCTTCTTAACACTTGTTGTATCAACTCCATGGTCCATGACAGCATTTAAGTCTCCTCCACAAATTAGAACTCCTTCACTGTGTGTTGCTATGAGATCAAACAGATGTTGAAAAAAACCCTTGTCACTTTCTGGTGGGGCATAGATGTTCACTAATGTGATCTGCATACCATCTATTCTTCCCTTTATCATTACATACCTGCCTTCTTTATCCTGGATTTCCTGTTCACATTCAAATTGTATTTTATTTGAAATTAGTATCATAACCCCCCCTTTTAGTTCCTCCCTTAAATGAACTGTAGTAGGAGTTCTTATAGCCAAATCTCTTTAGTTTCACATGTTCTGTCTTGCTCAAATGTGTCTCTTGCATAAATATAATTTCAGCTTTTTCCTTCTTGAATTTTCTTATTATTCTTTCCCTTTTAACAGGCGAGTTCAGACCATTCACGTTTAGTGTCATTATCTTAAGATTTTTACCCATATTCATGTTTTTCCATTTTTTTAAACTTGTGCTCCTAGCCCCTTTAACAACAAAAATAACACATATTTATATAAAAACACATTAAAAAATCTCGACCTCCATACTTTGGGCTTTTCTTCTGCCCACTGGTCCCTGTTGGTGGGTGGAGGGAATGTCCTCACCGAGTGTAAGGCCCTCCCTAGACCTGTATTTCCTATCCAAGTAATAGTCAGTCTAGAAATGTCCAACAAATATCACTTAAACCTCTCCTAGCCGTCTGTTTCTCTTTTACCTTGTCTTCTTGGCCTTCATTTCTTCTGTGCCTTTCTTAATCTTTGTTACGATCTAGGCTTTCAGTTGAAAGCCTTGTAGTTTGTCCTGGGCCCGCTGCGCCACATCTCTCCCCCGTCTTTTGCCGCTCACTCGCCTCCACTCCGGCTGTCGTGATGCGTTCAGGGCCGCCGCTGCTCCAGCCGTTTCCTCCGGCACGTTCACCGCAAGGCCCTGCTCCATCATGTCTCGCGCTGCCTCTCTGGCCGTGTTGTAGGTTCTTACTCCGTTCTCCCAATGAATCCTCATCCTCGTTAGCGGCGTTTGGAATCTAATTTTTTTCTCTTTCAGCGTTTTTTTAATGTTGGCATATTCCTTCCGCTGCTGCACAATTTCTGTCGGGTAGTCATGGTCAAAGAATACCTGTTTGTCGCCGATTCGTATCTTTTTTTTCCATGCTTGTGTCAGGATTCTTTCCTTTATGTCATATTTCTGAAAGTTTACCACAACTGACCTGGGTGGAGAGTTTGGCTTCTGGTTCTGTGCCGAGGCCCTGTGCGCTCGTTGAATCTGCAGATCCGCTTCATCGGGCAGTTCCAGCTCTTTTTTTAAGAACTGATCCATGAATTTCGTCATTGAGTTGCCTTCAATGCCCTCCGGGATTCCAAAGATGCGTATGTTGTTCCGTCTGGATCTGCTCTCCAAGTCGGTTATTTTCTCCTGCATCCTCTGCGTTTGTGTTGTCAGGGTCTGCAGCTGCTCACTTGCCTCGCTTTTCCAATCTTCCAGTTCCGAAATTCGGGCTTGTGCTTCTGTCATACACGCCCGTTGAGAGCGCAGCTCTTCCATGTTTTCTGCTAGCTTGCGCTCCATTTCTCTTCGGAGGCCCATAATTTCCTCCTTAATCTCTTTTTTCAGCTCCTCCTTAAGAGCCGCTAAATCCTGCTGTAGCTGCCGCTTGAAGTCTCTCAATTCTTCACCCAAACTGGCGATGCCAGTGTTCATGGTATCGAGTTTTGCGTCCTCCATTTTCTCTGCTGCAGTCACCTCGTTTTTTTGGGCCTCGTGTTCAGCGGCTTTTCCTGCGTTGTTGAAGAGGAATTCTTTAATTTTACCCTGCTTTTGTCCTTGTGCCCGGCTCCTTCGTGTTTTCATCCCTTAGTTTATTGATCCGCTTATGTCGAGTTGGCCATTTACCGATGATTTTTAATCCGGCTAGGGAGAGCTCTCTGTTTAAGCGTTATGTCTCTCCGCCATCTTCCCGGAAGTCCCGACTTTTTCTTTTTTAAAGGGCATTAAGGAAGAGCCTGACAACAAATTGATTTTCACAGGTGTGCAGGCTTAAACAGGTGAGGTAAAACATGACCTAGAGTCCCAAACAGGAGCTGTGCCAGCAGGAAGCTGAGCTGCCAGACATGAGAGAAATAATCGTGATCAGTCGACTAATCAAGAAAAATAGTAATTCGATTAGTCGACTACCAAAATAATCGCTAGTTGCACTGCTAAAACACTAGAGACAATAAAACACTGGATTTATTCTACGCAAACACTAAGGAGGCGTACACCTCATCACAACTCCCCCCACTCGGGAGATCGGATCACAACTTGGTTCATCTCCGGCCGGTGTACAAACCCCTAGTGCACAGACAACCTCCGGCCATGCACACTGTGGAGTTATGGTCTGAGGAGACAATGGACACCCTAAAGGGCTGTTTTGAAGCCACCGCCTGGAAGCAGCTCTGCGATCCACATGGTGAGGACATCGATGGCCTCATTCACACCTTCACGGGCTACCTCAGCTTCTGTGTGGACAAATCCGTTCCCACCAAGACCATACGGCGTCACTCAAACAACAAACCCTGGATCAACCCTGAGATAAAAACACTTCTGAGAGAGAAGAAGAGGATCTTCAGGTCAGGGAACAGGGAGATGCTGAAGTCCGTACAGAGGGAGCTGAGGAGAAAGATCAGAGAAGGCAAGGACAGCTTCAGGAAGAAGATGGAGGACAAGCTGCAACAGAGCGACATCAGCGGGGTCTGGAGAAACCTCAAAACCATCTCGGGGCTCCAGAATACCTCCCCCCAGGCCACAGGGGGCAGGGAGTGGGCGAACAACCTGAATCTGTTTTTCAATAGATTTGACCAACCGCCCTCCCCCCTGACTGCACAACAACCACTGCTGCCTCTAAAGAAATCAAGTCCTGCTGCCCACTCCCCACTCCACCAACACCCCCCCACTCCCAACACACAGCCCCCCATCCTGACCCTGACCAGGACCCAGGTGAGGACGGAGCTGAGGAAGATCAAGGCGAGGAAGGCGCCGGGACCGGACGGCATCAGCGCAAAGCTCCTCAAGTCCTGTGCAGACCAGCTGTGTGGGATTGTGACGTATATCTTCAACATGAGCCTGAAACTGGGGAGGGTACCACAGCTGTGGAAAACATCTTGTGTGGTACCTGTACCAAAAACTTCCCACCCCAAAGACCTGAACAGCTACAGACCGGTGGCCTTGACGTCCCACTTGATGAAGACCCTGGAGAGACTGCTCCTTGCTCACCTCCGCCCCCTGGTGGAACCAGCGATGGATCCACTCCAGTTCGCCTACCAGCATGGCATTGGGGTGGAGGATGTGGTGATCTTCCTCCTTCACCGTTCTCTGTCCCACCTGGAGAAGCCCGGGAATATGGTGAGGATCATGTTCTTTGACTTCTCCAGTGCTTTCAACACCAGCCAACCGATGATCCTGAAGGACAAGCTGCTGCGCGCAGGGGTGGACCAGCACCTGTCATCATGGATCCTGGACTACCTCACGAACCGGCCTCAGTTTGTGAGAACCCGGGACTGTGTGTCCGACACGATCATCAGTAGCACGGGGGCCCCCCAGGGAACGGTGCTGGCTCCCTTCCTGTTCACTCTTTATACTGCGGACTTCTCACACAACACAACACACTGCCATCTACAGAAGTTCTCTGATGACTCTGCGATCGTTGGCCTCATCTCCAATGGAGATGAAGCTGAGTACAGAGGGCTTATCCAGGACTTCGTGGACTGGTGCCATCGGAACTGCCTCCAGATCAACGCGAGGAAAACTAAGGAGCTGGTGGTGGACTGCCGCAGGCATGGGCAGCCCCTCACAGTACCAGTAAATATACAGGGAACAGACATCGAGATGGTGACATCCTATAAGTACCTGGGTATTCATCTGAACAATAAACTAGACTGGTCACACAATACTGATGCACTCTACAAGAAGGGACAGCGCAGGCTGTTCCTGCTGAGGAGACTCAGGTCTTTTGGTGTACAAGGGGCGCTGCTGAAGTCATTCTATGACACGGTGGTGGCATCAGCCATCACTTTTGGAGTGGTCTGCTGGGGCAGTGGCATTACTGCAGCCGATAGGAAGAGACTGAACAAACTGATTAAGAAAGCTAGCTCTGTCCTGGGGCAGCGCCTTGATCCGATGGAGGAGATAGGAGAGAGAAGGACGGTGGCTAAACTGTCATCTCTGCTGGAGTCCGAGTTCCACCCTATGCAGGACATACTGAATGCACTGAGGAGCTCATTTAGCAGCAGACTACATCATCCCAGGTGCACAACCGAGAGGTTTCGTAGGTCCTTCCTACCAACGGCTGTCAGACTGTACAACCTAAGCAGGGCTGCTCGCAGAGATAGCAAAAAGACGTAACAAAGTAATAGTTTTTTGAATGCAAAAGATGCAATAGACTTACACAATGGTCCCCTCCGGCATACAACTAGGAACATACCGGTCGCTATGGAGGGTGAGAATATGTATGGGCACATAATCATACCATGTAGGATAACTAAGTAGACGGTTATGCTGTTTCATTCCATCTAGCAACAATGCTCTGCACTGTGTGTGTTTATATATTTGCATATTTATTCCATCTAGCTACAATGCTCAGCACTGGGTGTGTTTATATATTTATATATCTACATATTATTCCATCTAGCTACATTGCTCCGCACTGTGTGTGTTTATATACTTGCATATTTATTCCACCTAGCTGCAATGCTCCGTACTGTGGGTGTTTATATATTTACATATTTATTCCATCTAGCTACAATGCTCTGCACTGTGTGTTCATATATTCATATATTTATTCCATCCAGCTACAATGCTCTGCACTGTGTGTCTGTGTGTGTGTGTATATATATATATTTTATAGTAATACGTACATATGTTTATTAGCTGCTCTTGCTTGCTTGTTTTTTTTCTTGCCTTCTGATTGTTGCTCTGAGTGTTGCTATCCCTGTGCTGTTGCAATCCTGGAATTTCCCCGTTGTGGGACTAATAAAGGCTTATCTTATCTTATCTTACATTTGTCAGGTTCAACTTCTGACAGAAACTAATTTTTTAAAATGAATCTTGTTACAACTTCACATCTCACTTAGGAATAAAAAGGAACTTTTAAAAGCTTGACAGAACTAGTGATTTGATTCATATCGCAGTATATATCGTTATGATCAATCTGGAAAAGAAAAAAAATTATTGTGACTGGAATTTTTTCATATCACCCCTACGTCCAGTATAAGACCTTTGTAAGCCCAATACAAGCCCTTCATACGCCCAATACAAGACCTTTATATGCTCAATGTAAGACCTTTATACGCTCAATATAATGTTAGACCTCTCCTGGTCCAACAACACCACATCACTATCCAAGAAGGCTCAAACTCGCCTCCATTTCCTCTGCAAACTGAGGACAGCATGAGTCCCACCCCCTATCATGTGTTCTTTCTACCGGGGCACCACTGAGAGCATCCTCACCAGCTGCATCACGGTGTGGTATGGAAGCTGCACCGCCTCCTGCTGGAAGACAGTACAACGCACAGTGAAAGTAGCCAGCAAGATCATCGGTGCCCCCCTGCCCCCCCCCCGACATGTACCTCACCCGCTTCACCCGCAGAGCCATCAGCATCACAGGTGACACCTCACACCCCTCACACTCCCTCTTCAGCCCCCTGCCCTCGGGTAAAAGGCACTGGAGCCTCCAGACCCGCTCCACAAAACTGCTTAACAGCTTCGTTCATCAGGCCATCAGGACCCTGAACTCTGTGCACCCCCCCCCCGCGGACGGTAACACAATCACCCGCATAATAACTACCTCAGCTGTTGGCACAGAAAGACTGGCACACCAACAGTAATACTTTTGCTGCTGTATGTCTCTGCACATTAACCGCAAAAATTTTCACAAATGCCATATCTGCTGCTGTCTGTCAACGCAATATTGATCACGTGCAGTCCTATCTGTTACTATCTGCACCTACACTACTGCACTGAACTGCAACTACTGGTATTCATCTCTAGTTGTCTGTACATAGGATTGCTGGGTTTTATCATCGTTAATCGTTTACATCTATTTGCACTATGGGAGGTCTGGTTCTTTCTTGTCGCCATTTGCACCATGGGTTGCGTTACTGTACATATTGTATATATTAGACTGCTGTTATTGTTGTTTTCTTTTTTCCCAGCCTTATTCATTTTCTTTTTATACTGTGCACACCAATGAAGAGAGAAACGCCATTTCAATTCTCCTGTATGTTTTGTACGTATAGTAGTATTGACAATAAAATCTTTGAATCTTATACTGTATGCCCAAGACCTTTATATGTCAAATACTAGAAAAGCACTCGGAGAGCGCAGACCTCCGCCAAGCGCCACAGTTGCCCCCCATACAGTGTTTGTGTGTACGTTTTCAGATTCCTTGACCATGAAAACATATGACTAGCAATTGGATTCACAATGATAGGATTAGTGGTTCAGTAGTAAAAGCATTACCTCCTTAGCGGAGGTAATAAACTGAAGTGTTGGTGTTGTGTCCATCTCGTGCATCTGCAAACTCCCAGGCTGCGGGCGTTACAATTGAATGAATGAATGAATTAATCTTTATTTCGAATAGATTAAGAGTACAGGTTAAAAGAAAGTGAATAATATAACAAAGGGGGTAATAAAATCCAACAAGGTGAAATTAGACAATAACTCCTGTGATTATACAGCCCAACATAAGTTATCCGAAATGTGTGATGGGTGAATCCGCAGCTTATATTGGCCACCCATGTTCCATCCAAGAATTCAAAAGAAAAAACAAAAGAAATCAACAGGCCAATGGGTTATGCGAGCGTTTTCATAGATCACTGAAAGCAGCACTGAGGGCTTCACTGACGGATGCAAATTGGGTAGTCAGGTTGGCGTGGGTTTTATTGGGGTTGCGCTCCGCGGCAAAAGATGATTTGGACTCTTCCCCGGCAGGGAGCTTGTTTTTGCGCAGCTACTATGGCTGGCCAGGGAATTTCTGCCAAATAATCCGGCGGCGGACAGCTGCCCGTGTCAGCTTTTGCAGCGCAGCGCAAACACAGGCACGCCGCCGAGCCCTGGCCACCACTGTGTTCCGCGTGCTTTTGTGCGTAAAACTTTGAAGAAGGCGGAGTTTGTGTTCGTCAGACACGACGAGCAGCGCCCTCCATTGGGCCTGCACACATGTTGAAAATGGCCGTATCTGACAATGTTAAAGAATCCTTTAAAAAATTCCTGTATCCAGACGGTGATCCGGATCATCCCCAAAATTTAATCAGTTCTTTCTTGTACCATTTCCAACAACGCCTGAAAGTTTCATCGAAATCCGTCCAAAACTTTTTGAGTTATCTTGCTAACCAACAGACAAACAAACAGACAGACAGACAGACAAACGCCGGCAAAAACATTACCTCCTCCTGGCCTTCGGCCTGGCGGAGGTAATAAGACCTTTACACGCCCAATACAAGACCTTTACACGCCCAATACAAGACCTTTATACGTCCAATACAAGATCTTTATACGCTCGATATAAGACCTTTACACACCCAATATAAGACCTTTACACGCCCAATACAAGACCTTTACACACCCAATACAAGACCTTTACATGCCCAATACAAGACCTTTATTTGTCCAATACAAGACCTTCATATGTCCAATACAAGACCTTTATACGCTCAATATAAGACCTTTACACGCTCAATACAAGACCTTTACATGCCCAATACAAGACCTTTACATGCCCAATACAAGACCTTTATACGCCCAATACAAGACCTTTATTCGCTCAATACAAGACCTTTATACGTCCGATACAAGATCTTTATACGCTCGATATAAGACCTTTACACGCTCGATATAAGACCTTTACACGCTCGATATAAGACCTTTACACGCTCGATATAAGACCTTTACATGCCCAATACAAGACCTTTACATGCCCAATACAAGACCTTTATTCACCCAATACAAGACCTTTATTCGCCCAATACAAGACCTTTATTCGCCCAATACAAGACCTTTATATGTCCAATACAAGATCTTTATACGCTCAATATAAGACCTTTACACACCCAATATAAGACCTTTACACGCCAATGAAAGACCTTTACACACCCAATACAAGACCTTTACACGCCCAATACAAGACCTTTATTCGCCCAACAGAAGACCTTTATACATCCAATACAAGATCTTTATACGCTCGATATAAGACCTTTACACACCTGATATAAGACCTTTACACGCCCAATACAAGACCTTTACACACCCAATACAAGACCTTTACACACCCAATACAAGATCTTTATACGTCCAATACAAGATCTTTATACGTTCAATACAAGACCTTAACACACCCAATACAAGACCTTTACACGCCCAATACAAGACCTTTATACGTCCAATACAAGATCTTTGTACGCTCGATATAACACCTTTACATGCTCAATATAAGACCGTTACACACCCAAAATAAGACCTTTACAAACTCAAAATATGACCTTTAAACGCCCAATACAAGACCTTTACATGCCAAATACACTACCTTTACACACGTGGACAAAATTGTTGGTACCCCTCTGTTAATGAAAGAAAAACCCACAATGGTCACAGAAATAACTTCAATCTGACAAAAGTGGAAAAAATAAAAATTCTATGAAAATTAACCTATGAAAATCAGACAGTGCTTTTGAATTGTGGTTCAACAGAATTATTTTAAAAAACAAACTCAGGAAACAGGCCTGGACAAAAATGATGGTACCCCTAGAAAAGATTGAAAATAATGTGACCATAGGGACATGTTCAACCAAGATGTGTCCTCTAATTAACATTACAGGTGTCTACAAACTTGTAATCAGTCAGTCGGCCTATTTAAAGGGTGACAAGTAGTCACTGTTCTGTTTGGTGACATGGTGTTTACCACACTACACATGGACCAGAGGAAGCAAAGGAGAGAGTTGTCTCAGGAGATTAGAAAAAAAATTATAGACAAGCATGTTAAAGGTAAAGGCTATAAGACCATCTCCAAGCAGCTTGATGTTGCTGTGACTACAGTTGCACATATTATTCAGAAATTTAAGATCCACGCGACTGTAGCCAACCTCCCTGGACGTGGCCGCAGGAGGAGACAGATAATAGGAATGGTAACAAAAGAGCCCAGAACAACCTCTAAACACATTCAGGTGAACTCCAAGGTCAAGGTACATCAGGGTCAGATCGCACCATCCGTCGTTGTTTGCGCAGTGGACTTCATGGGAGACAACCAAGGAGGAGACCACTGTTGAAAACAAATCATAAAAAAGCCAGACTGGAATTTGCCAAACTGCATGTTGACAAGCCACAAAGCTTCTGGGAGAATGTCCTATGGACAGACGAGACAAAATTGGAACTTTTTGGCAAGGCACATCAGTGCTATGTTCACAGACGCAAAAATGAAGCATACCAAGAAAAGAACACTGTCCCTACTGTGAAAGGTAGGAGGAGGTCTCCGAGATCTCCGAGGAGATCTGCACTCCGAGGAGTGCAGATCCTGCAGGACCTGACCTGGAGCAAGAATTCCTTGGGGATCAGGAAGCGGGCCCAGCAGAGACTGCACTTCTTGAGGAAATTCAAACAGGCCTCTCTCCCCATCTGCATCCTCAGGACCTTCTACAGAGGTGTGGTGGAGAGTGTTCTGACGTACTGCATTGCTACATGGTACTCCAGCTGCAGTATGTCAGACAAAAAAGCCCTGCAGAGGATAGTTAAGGGAGCTGAGAGGGTAATTGGAGTCTCCCTCCCCTCTGTCCAAGAACTTTTTAAGAACCGTTGTAGGAGCAGAGCACTGAACATTGTCAAGGACCGTTCTCACCCTCTGCATAAACACTCTGAACTTCTGCCATCTGACAAATGATTCCGGAGCATCAGAGGCAGAACCACCAGACTGATTAACAGCTTCCTTCCACAAGCTGTTAGGATGCTGAACAGTTGATCCGGAATCTCTCATACACACTACTGCACCTATGGACATTATGTATATTATTTGTATATTATAGTTAGTTAATTTTTCAAGTATGTCTCAGGGATGTGTGAATGGATGTGGTGGGGTGGGGGGTGGGGGTGAAGATATGTGTGAGTGTGTCTTAAATCATGTTCTTTTACTTATATGGATGCCGAGAGAAATGCAATTTCATCTTGCCTGCACTACAGTTGTATGTACAGCAATATGACAAAGGTTGATTTGATTTGATTTGATTTTGATTTGAAACATGGAGGATGTTCTGTTATGTTCTGGGGCTGCTTTGCTGCATCTGGCACAAGGTGTCTTGAATCTGTGCAGGGTACAATGAAATCTCAAGACTATCAAGGTATTCTAGAGAGAAATGTGCTGCCCAGTGTCAGACAGCTTGGTCTCAGTCGCAGGTCATGGGTCTTGCAACAGGATAATGACCCAAAACACACAGCTAAAAACACCCAAGAATGGCTAAGAGCCAAACATTGGGCTATTCTAAAGTGGCCTTCTATGAGCCCTGATCTAAATCCTATTGAACATCTGTGGAAGGAGCAAATCTACCTACGGGTAAAAAAAACTAAAAAAAAAAAAAAAAAAAAAAAAAAAAAAAAAGGAGCTGAAACATGCCGTCTGGAGAAGGCACCCTTCAAACTTGAGACAACTGGAGCAGTTTGCTCATGAGGAGTGGGCCAAAATACCTGCTGAGAGGTGCAGAAGTCTCACTGACAGTTACAGAAATCGTTTGATTGCAGTGATTGCCTCAAAAGGTTTTGCAACAAAATATTAAGTTAAGGGTACCATCATTTTTGTCCAGGCCCGTTTCATGAGTTTGTTTTTTAAAATAATTCTGTTGAACCACAATTCAAAAGCATTGTCTGATTTTCATTGGTTAATTTTCATAGAATTTTTATTTATTACCACTTTTGTCAGATTCAAGTTATTTCTGTGACCATTGTGGTTTTTTTTCTTTCATTAACAGAGGGGTACCAACAATTTTGTCCACAGCTGTATATGCCCAATACAAGACCTTTATACGTCCAATACAAGATCTTTATACACTCAGTAAAAGATCTTTACACGCTCAATATAAGACCTTTACACACCCAAAATAAGACCTTTACACGCCCAGTATAAGACCTTCACACGCCGATTAGAATACCTTTATACGCCTATTATAAGACCGTTGTGATCTTGTTTAAGACCCATTTATATCCAATAGAAACGCTATACGTATATGACCTTGTATAAAACCCATATTTGGTCCTCACCTCCTTGTGAGAGTCCTTGTGAGCCTCCAGCATCTTCATGATGGTGAGCTCGGCGTAGTTCTTGAAGCGGGCTGGCTGGTTCCTCAGGATCTCCTTCAGGACTCTCAGGGCCAGGGCCCGGATGGTGTGCTGAGACAGAGGAGACCCAGAGTGATGGACAGGAAACGGTTTCATGTATTTAATCAAAGACAGGAAGTGTCCTCACATCTCTGTCTCCCAGTGTCTCCAGGAGCAGCAGCAGCATGGTCTTGAAGTGCTCCTCCCAGACCACCAGGCTGTCCTCCCGTGCTACTTTCAGCAGCTCCAGCAGGGTCCCCCGCCGCTCCTCAGGGGCCCTGTCCCCCACCTGGCCCTGGGACAGGTCCTTCAGCAGCTCCCCGACCAGCTCCAGCTGCTCTGCAGGCCCCGCTGCATGGAGAGTTTAAAGGTCACAGTTTTGTAATGTTTAACATGAGGAGAACGCAGGAGAATTTTAGGAATTTTTCTGAGTGTTACCTGGGAAACCTTTGGAGCTCAGCATCTTGTTCTCCACGCATTCCTGTCGGCGAACTGAAAATGACAAAACGACAGAGGTAAAGGTGTGTTTTTAAAACCGTGAATAGTTTGAGCGGTGGACTCAATTCTCACCATCTCCAAGTCGTTCCACGGCATCTTCGAACAGCGCCTCCTTCAGGGCAGCTTTGTCCAGCGAGCCAACGCCGTCCGTGTAGTTGTACGGGTTGTACTCTCGGAACCGCGGCCCAGTGAAGGAGCGTGGAGAAGGAGTGTTTAGCAGGGATGTCTTGTTGTCTAGAGCCGTGCGGCCGCCCTCCACCATATCACCACCTAGACGAGAGTCTGAGTCTGGGGACGTCGCCACTCCAGACTGATGGACACAGATCAGAGATTAAAAAACAAATCCACACAGACTTCAATATAGACAACAGTCGCCCCCTGCTGGTCATTAGACAGAATACATTATATCATCATACTTCTCACCATGACAACGTCTCTCTTGCCATCCCGTCTCAGCGGCTCCATCAGGTCCTCCTGGCTGCGGAAGCTGAAGTTCTGGATAGCCTCAGTGACTCCCCTCAGAGAGCTGTAGATCTCCTCTGAGTTCAGGTTCTCGTTGTCGTACTCCATCATGCTACAGTGGGGAAACGAGGGCACACACGTCAAAATGGCAACATCACGCAACAACTGCACATCAGGGTTGTTTAAAGGTCCCGTTTGGTGCACCATGGTGTTTTTTTATGAAGGACAGCCAAGGGTGACTTCAGGGAAATATACGCCGTCTTTGTTTAGTTAGCAGGACAAGATAACATGGCTGTTAGAGGCCTTCAGGAGCTTTCTGTGACACGCTTTAGTCAAAATACCTCAGAGATTAAATACTGCAGCACAATTAAACTTTTTCACAGTGACGTGTTTCTTTAAACCGTCTGTCGTCAATCCTGAGATCTTTGATTGACCCCATGCTAATGCTAGCTAGTAAAACTGGCTGACTGCTAGAATCCAAATAAAGCATTATCAGAGACGGGTGTGTGTGGTTGAAAGCATATGACCAGTTTCTGGGGTTTGATAAGCAGAGAAACTAGCCTGAATGACAGAGCAGCTAACTGCCACTGGAGAAGCCGTTCTGGTCAGAGAATAATGAACTACAGTAAAATAAACTAAAACACCATCTAAGAATGAGATACTATATGGTCAGGTGATGGTAGAATATCTGGCTGTTGATGGGAGTTGGTGACTTAAGTCAAAGAAAACAATAAAGATAGCATAGCAATGCTAACATATCAGCCAGGGCCATCACAAACAAAATATTCTTGACAGTGGTGTGACATCACATGCATTAACGTGGTGGCCATATTGAAGCCAATCTTTTCATGGGACAACACTGAAGATATGACACTTTGATACAATGTAGTCAGTGTACAGCTTGTATAACAGTGTAAATTTACTGTCCCCTCAAAATAACTCAACACACAGCCATTAATGTCTAAACCACCGGCAACAAAAGTGAGTACACCCCTTAGTGTACTCACTTAGGAGTAACAAGCGCCTTTCCTGTGGAACCAGTTACCAATCTGGATTGGGGAGTCAGACTCTGTTTTTAGGAATAGGGTTAAAACCTTCCTTTTCGATACAGCCTACAATTAGGGAGGGATCATGTGTCTCTGAACCCTCCCATAGTTATGCTGCTAATAGATTTAGACAGCCGAGGGACCTCCAATAATATACTGGGCTTCACTCCTTTAATGTTTGCTCTCTACATGTCTGTTCTTTTCTTCTTCTCTATCCCATCACTCCCCAGCCAGTCGCAGCAGATGACTGCCCCTCCCTGAGCCTGGTTCTGCTGGAGGTTTCTTCCTGTTAAAAGGGAGTTTTTCCTCTCCGCTGTCGCCAAGCGCTTGCTCACAGGGAATTGCCTGATTGCTGGGGTCTTTCTGCAATTGTGGGGGTTTCCCCTACATTTGAAAGTGCTATGAGATGACTGTTGTTGTGAAATGGCGCTATATAAATAAAGTTTACTTTACTTTATTATACTTTATTGATCCCCAGAGGGGAAATTGAGGGTCATCCACCACCTGGATGGATGAAGCAGCCACGATACGGCGCTATCCCTTAACCATTCACACACACATTCACACCTAGGGCCACTTTAGAGTCTCCAATTAACCTAACCTGCATGTTTTTGGCATGTGGGAGGAAACCGGAGAAATCCCGGGGTAAACCCATGCAGACACGGGGAGAACATGCAAACTCCACACAGATCACTGTTGGTCGGGGGCTGGGATCAAACCCACGATCCCACGATCCCCCGGCCAAGGGAAAACTGTGCTGTCGCAGTGCTAACCACTGCGCCACCGTGCAGCCCAATTCAGTTCAATTCAAAGTTGAATTGAACTGAAAGTGAAAATGCCCAAAGTGTCAATATTTTATGTGGCCACCATTATTTTCCAGCACTGCCTTATCTCTTTTGGGCATGGAGTTCACTAGAGCTTCACAGGTTACCACTGGAATCCTCTTCCACTCCTCCATGATGACATCACAGAGCTGGTGGATGTTAGAGATCTTGCCCTCCTCCACCTTCTGTTTGAGGATGCCCCACAGATGTTCAATAGGGTTTAGGTCTGGAGACATGCTTGGACAGTCCATCACCTTTACCATCAGTTTCTTTAACAAGACAGTGGTTGTCTTGGAGGTGAGTTTGGGGTTGTTATGTTGGAATACTGCCCTGTGGCCCAGTTTCCCAAGCGCTGCTTCAGTATGCCACAGTACATGTTGGCAATCATGGTTTCCTCAATGAACTGTAGCTCCCCAGTGCTGGCAGCATTCATGCAGCCCCAAATCATGACACTCCCACCACCATGCTTGACACTGTAGGCAAGACACACTTGTCTTTGTACTCCTCACCTGGTTGTCACCACACACACTTAACACCATCTGAACCAAATAAGTTTATCTTGGTCTCATCAGACCACAGGACATGGTTCCAGTAATCCATGTCCTTAGTCTTCTTGTCTTCAGCAAACTGTTTGCGGGCTTTCTTGTGCATCATTTTTAAAAGGGGCTTCCTTCTGGGACGACAGACCATTTTGATGCAGCATATGGGCTGAGCACTGACAGGCTGACCCCTCACCCCTTCAGCCTCTGCAGCAATGTTGGCAGCACTCATATATCTATTTTCAAAAGACAATCTCTGGATATGACGCTGAGCACGCGCACTCACCTTCTTTGGTTGACCATGGCGAGGCCTGTTCTGAGTGGAACCTGTCCTGTTAAACAACTGTATGGTCTTGGCCACTGTGCTGCAGCTCAGTTTCAGGGTGTTGGCAATCTTCTTAGAGCCTAGGCCATCTTTATGTAAAACAACAATTCTTTTTTTCAGACCCTCAGAGAGTTCTTTGCAATGAGGTGCCATATTGAACTTCCAGTGACCAGTATGAGAGAGTGATAGCACCAAATTTAACACACCTGCTCCCCATTCACACCTGAGACCTTGTAACACTAATGAGTCACATGGCACTGGGGAGGAAAAATGGCTAATTGGGCACAATTTGGACATTTTCACTTAGGGGTGTATGCACTTTTGTTGCCAACAGTTTATACATTAATGGTTGTGTGTTATTTAAGATAAGATAAGATAAGATAAGCCTTTATTAGTCCCACAACGGGGAAATTCCAGGATTGCAACAGCACAGGGATAGCAACACTCAGAGCAACAATCAGAAGGCAAGAAAAAAAAAACAAAAAAAAAAAACAAGCAAGCAAGAGCAGCTAATATACATATGTACATATTACTATAAAATATATATATATACACACACACACACACACAGACACACAGTGCAGAGCATTGTATTGTATTTTGAGGGGACATCAAATTTACACTGTACACAAGTTGTACACTGACTACATTGTATCAAAGTATCACATCTTCAGTGTCGTCCCATGAAAAGATATAAGAAAATATTTACAAAAATGTGAGGGGTGTACTCACTTTTGTGAGATACTGTATAGAGATATTTTTTCTGAAGTTAGGTCCTGTGATGTGGAATGAGCAGGTGGAACTTAGAGCTCTCTATATAAAATAGATGATGTATGAGGAGGGCTGAAAAATTCATAGGCTGAAAAGATCATAATGGTCACATTTTACCAAATGTGGTTTATTTTTCAACCACAGGGATCCAAGCACTGCAACACCGATGGAAGAAGTGTGTGGACCGAAGTGGAGACTATGTTGAAAAATAAACCACATTTGGTCAAATTTGACCACTATGACCTTTTCAGCCACCACCACCCCCATAGAAAACAGCCATAAAAACCATAGGTGCACCACTCACCTAGCTCTAATTCCCCAGACCATCATGGCCAAATAAATAAATAAACAGGCTAGAATGACAAGAGATACTGTATATCAGCAACAGTGTATTAATAGACTAACTGGGAACATGGATGACTCGTTGGGTGAGTAAACTATACAGGACGTAGCCATAAAAACTGTGGTCTTAATGCTAAGTTAATGCGCCAGGGACACTGCAGGTGTGTGGGATCCGACGCTCACTGGAAAAAGCTCTGGTGCTCGCAACAGACCAGTTTACTGACAGAGATGTAGTGAGACAAAAGCTGACCTCAACAAAGCGGCCGGGCTGCGTTTCCTGTTGGCAGCCATTCCAGATACCCAAAATCATTCACAAAGGTACTGAAAAAGTGACGTTTTTATTATATGCAACCTGTAAACAAGACATCACAAACCAAATAGCCCCACCTTCAGTTCGTAAAAAACAAACAAACTGCCTCCTTAATTCTGATTGGCCTCTATATGAATCAGATAAGGGGCTCATTAATATTAATCAACAAGATGAAAACTAATATTTACAGAAAGCTTTTTGATGAGATGTAGAACAACAGAGATGATTTTTATCTCTAAACCTTCACATATTTGTGTGCTTAAGGACGCTGAAAGTTATGAAATGAATCCCTGGGAAAAAAAAAAAAAACCAAGAGTATGGGACCTTTAAAGAACCAGGTCAGTGTCAGTAAAATAACATTTCCCTCTGTGCTGTAGTGGAGCGTCTTTGGAAGAAAAAAAAACAAAAAACAGAACCGTTGCTGTGTTTAATTGAGAGCAATCAGCATGTAGTCACAGCACTTAATTGAGCCTTAAAGTGAAGGTAAAACAGATAAACTGACCTGTAAACATTATTAATTAAATATTTAAAATGACTGAGCAGAGAGCACCTTTTGGGGACGATTACCCCACAGACCCACACCTAGGTCCATATCACCATTAAAAAGAGGAAGAAAAAAGAACAATACAAGTTATAGTGTAAAGTACAAATACATGACATGTTATCACTTCCTAATCACAAAAAAGGAACCACTCAAAAATATTACCTGGGATGATAAATAAGTTAAATTTTTTTGCTGATACCCAATTTTCAACGCTTTCCCTGTCTCATAAATTTGCCTTATTTTGTCCCCAATCGCATAAGTTTACAACCGTTTTCCTAAATTTGAGACGTTTTTGGAATATATGATATCTATTTTTAATCACTTAACAATGCTTTTTCAATTAAAAAAAGATAATAAAGAATGTCCTGCCCCTGGCTTTATCCATAACCCCCGTTGGCCCTCCTGGTCTGGAGGGTTAAATCCACTACAGGACAGAGGACAGGTGAGAATATCTGATGTGACCTTTGACCTCTCACTGGATCAGCTTCATATCTCAGATTCAGGAACATTTCCCTGGACATGGACCAAACATTTTTATTTGACCAAACAAGTGAACTGTAAATATGGCTGGGCGATAAAAAGCTCACAATGGTCACAGAAATAACTCGAATCTGACAAAAGTGGTAATAAATAAAAATTCTATGAAAATTAACCAATGAAAATCAGACAATGCTTTTGAATTGTGGTTCAACAGAATTATTTTAAAAAACAAACTCATGAAACAGGCCTGGACAAAAATGATGGTACCCCTAGAAAAGATTGAAAATAATGTGACCATAGGGACATGTTCAACCAAGATGTGTCCTCTAATTAACATCACAGGTGACTACAAACTTGTAATCAGTCAGTCGGCCTATTTAAAGGGTGACAAGTAGTCACTGTGCTGTTTGGTGACATGGTGTGTACCACACTAAACATGGACCAGAGGAAGCAAAGGAGAGAGTTGTCTCAAGAGATTAAAAAGAAAATTATAGACAAGCATGTTAAAGGTAAAGGCTATAAGACCATCTCCAAGCAGCTTGATGTTGCTGTGACTACAGTTGCACATATTATTCAGAAATTTAAAGATCCACAGGACAGAAGCCAACCTCCCTGGACGTGGCTGCAGGAGGAGATGGATAATACGAATGGTAACAAAAGAGCCCAGAACAACCTCTAAACACATTCAAGGTGAACTCCAAGGTCAAGGACATCAGTGTCAGATCGCACCATCTGTCGTTGTTTGAGCCAAAGCGGACTTCATGGGAGACGATCAAGGAGGACACCACTGTTGAAAACAAATCATAAAAAAGCCAGACTAGAATTTGCCAAACTGCATGTTGACAAGCCACATAGCTTCTGGGAGAATGTCCTATGGACAGACGAGACAAAACTGGAACTTTTTGGCAAGGCACATCAGCGCTATGTTCACAGACACAAAAATGAAGCATACCAAGAAAAGAACACTGTCCCTACTGTGAAACATAGAGGAGGTTCTGTTATGTTCTGGGGCTGCTTTGCTGCATCTGGCACAGGGTGTCTTGAATCTGTGCAGGGTACAATGAAATCTCAAGACTATCAAGGTATTCTAGAGAGAAATGTGCTGCCCAGTGTCAGACAGCTTGGTCTCAGTCGCAGGTCATGGGTCTTGCAACAGGATAATGACCCGAAACACAGCTAAAAACACCCAAGAATGGCTAAGAGTGAAACACTGGACTATTCTAAAGTGGCCTTCTGTGAGCCCTGATCTAAATCCTATTGAACATCTGTGGAAGGAGCTGAAACATGCCGTCTGGAGAAGGCACCCTTCAAACCTGAGACAACTGGAGCAGTTTGCTTATGAGGAGTGGGCCAAAATACCTGCTGAGAGGTGCAGAAGTCTCACTGACAGTTACAGAAATCGTTTGATTGCCTCAAAAGGTTGTGCAACAAAATATTATGTTAAGGGTACCATCATTTTTGTCCAGGCCCGTTTCATGAGTTTGTTTTTTTAAAATAATTCTGTTGAACCACAATTCAAAAGCGTTGTCTGATTTTCATTGGTTAATTTTCATTGAATTTTTATTTATTACCACTTTTGTCAGATTCAAGTTATTTCTGTGACTATAGTGGGTTTTTCTTTCATTAACAGAGGGGTATCAACAATTTTGTCCATGTCTGTACGTACGTATATATAGTGCACTGAATGTCCTAGAAAAGCTGGTTTTACTTACACTTTTATCAGTGTTTTTTCTTCTCACTAAATAAAACTCAGATTATCAGTAACCAAGTTTATCTACAGATGTAGAAATATTTCACTTCAGTCTGTTGCATATTTTTTGTTTTTATGTGTACATTCAATCAGTTCTTCATTTGGCAAGCCGCTCACTCTTTTTTTGAAGGTCTATGAGACTGGATGGGAGGTCTTATTTTGAAAGTTCGCTTGCAAATCCAGAATGATTACATACTTGCAGATTACATACCAGCATGTTTGCGGTCGGTAATGTTTATCTTCATCTGACTCCCCTGTTTTGTGTGCTTAGATGGTCCTGCTTTGCTTCTGTAGGTCGGGCCGTTTCTCTCTGCTCATGACATCTGCCACGGTCTCTCGACACTGAACGTGAGCAAGTGAGACTTTCTCTGCGAGCAGCAGTTTGGGGTGTTAGGGTGACAGACACGTTGAACAGTCTGACCACTGCCTCACAAGTCAGTGTCATAAAGCAGCTGTCCCCAACCACCAGGGTTGCATACGGCTTGGTAGCGGGTCACAGAGAGGCACAGAGAAAAAATAATTTATTCTGTTCCTCTGTATTGGCTATTGAAGTTTTTTTTTTTGTATTTGGTAGTATACTTTATTAATTCTAGACGGAAATTCAGGGCATCCACTGGATGGATGAGGCAGCCACGGTGCAGGCCTTCACCATTTACACACACATTCACACCTAGGGCCACTTTAGAGTCTCCAATTAACCCAACTTGTATTTTTTTGGCCTGTGGGAGGAAACCGGAGTACCTGGGGTAAACCCACGCAGACACAGGGAGAACATGCAAACTCCACACAGAAGGGTCACTGATGGTTGGGGGTGGGATAGAACCCACAACCTTCTTACTGTGCTGCCACAGTGCAAACCACTGAGCCACCAAGCTATCCCTCAAGAATGTACCAGATGCTCACTTCCTGCCTGTCATGTCTGTGCAGTCTGGACACATATCGATCTCAGTTGTTAGCGACGACGATCAAAAATCCAACCCACAAGCTACCTAGCCAAAACCAGACAATCAACGATAGAGTAGCTCATTCCAGATTGACAAAATCACCCTGAGAGCGCTCAAATCTGACCGTTGACCTTAACCTTCAACACAACTTGGATGCAGACTCTCCTGAGGATCATTGTGAGTGAGTTTGGTGAGCATTGGGTCAAATGCCTAGGAGGAGTAGCGATTTCCATAAAATGTGGACGGATGACAGACATCATGCCATCACATAAGCTTCACTGTTTGAGTTTCAGTGTTACTTTCTGACCACAAAAGACCCACAGACTGCAAATGAGTCAATTCCTGACCCTTTTACGAGCGTGCCATGTGAGCCGACTTTGCCCGTGCACCTCTCCCTAGATGTAACCATCTCCTCTCAGAGAAACAACCTCGTGAAGGTGAGTTTTTTTGTTTTTAAATCTCACCCTTTGCTTTTATACTGATGTATTCTGTTTGTTGCTACTGCTCCATGAGGCAAAAAGGCTGATGGCCACCGTCATAAAGCATTTATAACATTGAATATTTGAAAGCATAAACATGCAAAAGGAATTTTCCAAAGACAGAAATCTGCTCCCTTTTGTTCCAGTTTTAAAAATGCGCAAGTGTCCTGGAAGGTGTTGTCTAGATTAGATTCTGTCGGCTTACATTAATGCAACAAATTATATTCGATAGGCAAGATACAGGCATTTTATGTATTTCACACAGACAAATGTATTGATACAATGAATACATTGGTTGTATCGCCCAGCCCTAACTGTAAATATCATAGTACAGGAAAAATTTAAAGAATTTAGAGATGTTTTGTCCATGCTGAAGAAACTAATATGGCGGCGTGCACGTGAACAATCGTGTATGTGGACAAATGGACATAAATGTGAGACAAACAGGTGAGTCTGGCCCGAAAGACGTTTAGGGGACGTCCACATCAAACAGGAAAACAAGTTTAATCAAGGATTACAGAGGAAATACGCAAACACAGACAAACAGGCTACGGCAAATCTGACTGGCTCTTGTCTGATCCCTGTCAGCCAATCAGCTCCTATGGTCATCAGCCTGATGACTATGATATTTTAAAGAAATCACCAAAAAAAAAAAAAAAAATCACAAATTTATGAGTACAAAGTCAAAATGTTAAAAGAAAATACAAGAAAAAAATCAGAAGAAAAAAGGAGTAAATTAAGGATAACTGGGCTGAACAGAGGAAAAAAGTCAAATGTATCAGCCAACAGTCACATGTTTATATGGAAAATGTGCAAATTTATGTAAAACAAAACAGAAATTTACAAAAAAAATCCACAGATTAAGTGGCAAAAGACAGTTCCAAATTTATATAAAAAGACATCTTCAAAAAAATTCAAAATTTATGTGAAAAGTTGCAACTTTAAGAGAAAATGCTCACAATGTGCAGGAAAAAAGGAGTAAACTTGTGAGAGAAAACTTTCCTATTACAGAGAAAAAACTGTCACATTGACAGACCAGTTTATTCTGATTATTAATCTGTTTTTTCTTCTAAATTTTAAGGCTCAAACATTAAAGTACACGGCTCCATGCAGATTAAAGTGCTCATCATGGTTTTGTGTAACAGCAGATGTTCCCCACTCCAGTCCTCAGTCGTCCTGACCCTGAACGTAAAACTCCTGGACTCAGACGTGGACATTTTTGACGTCTTTGAGACATTAATAACAGGGCTGTAAAATGTTCACAGGTTGTGTTTGGCGTGAACACACCACAGCTGAATGAGAACAACAACAGGGAGCGCAGGACGATGGGAATAGATGGAGGACAGACTGACGGAGGCCGAGAGGTTCCAAAGAACAAAACTGAACTGTGGAACCTCATGAGGAGCAGCAGGGTTACCTGGGTGAGTAAGCTCGCCGCAGGGCCTTGAGGGAGGAGAGGGCAGTAGGTGGGGGAATAGGGGAGGGAAACTTAGAGAGACCATCAGCACTCCAGCTCCACAACCGACTGGAACCGGCCGGGGAGGAGGAGAAGTGAGAAGAAGGAGACAGAGGAGAGAAAAGAGTAAGATGAGAAAGAATCAGAATGTTCAGAGTTAAGCTATGGTTACAACGATTCTAACGAAAGATGGGTTCGTAAGAATCTCCCAGTTCCTACAAATACTTTAGTTGGTAGAGATTTGTAGAGGGAGGCATAGTTTCTTACAGCTGCCATACAATTTGCTAGAGCAACTTAAGGCATTCTTGAGAAATGAGGTGCTTTTTTGTCATAAAATGGACCAGAGTGCTTACGTTCTTCATAAGGGTGCTTTGGGATCTTCCTACGTCATACTTACTGCCATCTTATAAAGATTTCTGTGCAACTTACAGTACTCTCAAGTCATTGGTAGGAAGATCTCACAGCTTTCAGCACATTTTGTCAGCACAAATGTAGCATGAATGATGTACTTCTGCCTTATGAGCGTCTCACTACTGCCTTACACACGGTGTACAAATCTCCATATGAATGGGGATTCATACTACGACCGGTGTAAGGGGCCCTTGAGAACAACTTAAGGTGTTCTTGAGGCATAATTAAGGCCAACATCTTGTGTAGTTCTTGCGTTGTTCCTATGGCATTTGTACGGCCACCCTACGATGAGGGGTTTTCTTGGAACGTTCGTAGAAATCTTGGACAAGACAATCAACCTGGCCACGAACTTACGAACAGTCTACGAACGCTGGATTCTCCTACAGCCGGATGAAGAAATATGGCTTGTACAGCGTTTGCAGCAGTTTGTTAGGGTATTTGTGGCCATAGCTTGAGTAGAGTGAGGATGTTTTCAGTCTGACTGTTGGTCTCCATCTCTTAGGGTTCTTTCACACCTATCCTATTTGGATCAGACTTTTCAGTTTGGTTCCGAACAACATTTTAGGTGTGAAATCTCCATTGAAGCACAGTCCAGACCAAAGAACCAAAATATGGGCTGGCAAAAAGAACTGGTCTTGGTCTAGATCAAACTGAACCTTGGTCCAGTTTGTTTAGAATGTGAAAGCAATTTTCAGAAAGGTTTAGACCTTCAAACTAAACACAGGGAGTTAAGGCAGCTGATAAGAGGGAAAATGATCCATGGTAACACTTGGGGAGAGGAAATATGGCTGGCATAAACAGTTACTCGAAAAAAAAAATCATAAAAATGTAGAAACTTGGATAGAATAGTAATTAGAATCTATACTTATATAGCACTTTTTCTGCTTTCAAAGACAACTCAAACTGCTTCACTAATTCTAACCCTCTATTCTAAAGTCCAATCAGAGAAAGATACCTTTAGAATCAGCAGGTAACCTAACATGAATGTATCTGCATTGTGGGAGGAAACCAGAGCACCTGGAGTAAACCCACACAGCACAGGGAGAACATGCAAACTCCACACAGAAAGATTCCCACCCCTGCCAGCCTGGCGATTTGAACCTGGAACCTTCTAGCTGTGAGGCAACAGTGCTAACCACTGTACGACTGTGCTGCCAACTTAAGATATTTTCAGAGAGGATGAGACAAAGTTTATGAAACCAGACCAACAATGATGGAGCAGCTCATTCTGGCTTGACAAAATCACCTCGGGACTGCCCAGATCTCCTGACTGACTTCAAGCACAACTTAGATGCAGAACCATCTAGGATGTGCCTAAAGTCAGGGTCAAAGGCTTAGGAGAAGTATTGTTTTTCATGAAATCGTAAGTGCCCAGATCTCCTCACCTTTGACCTTGAGCACAACCTGGATGCAAACCTACCTTAGGATCATTGTGAGTGAGTTTGGTGAGCATCGGGGCAAATACCTAGGAGGAATAGTGATTCCTGTGAAATGTGGATGGAAAGACACATTAGCTCCTTTCAGCTTCGCCAGAATGAGCTAAAAAAAAAAAAAAAATGGAGGAGCAACGCCACCTGAAAATGATGACAGCTGATGAGAAGGACAAATGCCCTTTTTAATGACGACCTGGACAATATTCTAGCCTCACTAAACTAGTTTACTGACTTCAACTGGATTTATGCTGCTGCATTGACATCGGCAAGGTAGCAACACAATATCACCCTGCATCGCCCAATGCAGACTGCAAGAGCTCCCCAAGAGTGCACATACATCACGCCAACATCGGCGTGACGTACCAAGTTTACGTCAGCAAAGAGTCTTTTAGAGGTCGTTTGCAGATTGGCTAGACATCGACGTCATGCCACAATTGGTCCACTTTATCTCCTTCACCTTTCCTAGTTCTTGTTTCTGCTCGTTCACAGCGGTAGCACTTCCAAAGAGAGTCGGATAAACAGCAGTCCAAATTCAGAAGAATATTAAGGAAGTTAGCAAATAAACAACATCTTCTGACCCATTCTAACCCCAGTAAACTGTCAAATGACGGCAGTGGCGGTGGTCATATGTACCGTTTCCTCCGACATATTCTCCATTTTCTCTGTTGCAGCGATCGTATAAAAAGTAGCTTTTTTGACATTTATGTGCTCCAACTTCATCACAATCTGCTCTTGTCTGTCGCTCTTTAATAAACAAAACCACACTTTTTTATTTAACCTAGTGAGACTGATAATTTCAATTTTAAATCCTTTAGTATATACAGGATGTAAATTCTTCTTCTTCTTTTAGATTTGATTGGCGGTTGGCAACCAGCTTACAGGTGCATTACCGCCACCTACTCTACTAAATATCACTCACCCCAAAGAAACCAGATGTCTAAGTTTGAGGATGTTCTGTAGATTGTTCTAATCTCAAAGAGCAGAAGACTGAAAGGCCTTTTTTTTCCCCATGTTCTGTTCATACACTGGGAAATGGACAGAGTGTAAAAATCCTGACAGTGCAGAAAGTAGTGTCCATCGGTCTTTTGGTGAAAATATGCACATAGATACTGAGGAAGCAGACCAATTAGGCCCTTGTATATAAGTTTGTGCCAGTGGGATCTGCAACGGGTTTCTAAGGCAGGCCATCCAAGCAAGGATAAAGTTCACAGTGATGAGTCAGAGGTTTACAGGTTGTGATAAAACAAAGGGAGGCATGGCATACAGAATCTAGCAGATGCAGCACCTGGGTTGGTGCATGCATATGTACAAGACATTGCCATAGTCCAGTAAGGGAAGGAACGTGACGGTGACAAGTTTTTTTTTAGGCCTTGTAAGAGAAACATGAATTGTTTCTAAAATAGAACCCTAGTTTGAGTCTCAACTTCTTTATTAGAGATTCACCATGTGGTTTAAAGGTAAGTGAATGATCCAATGTAATACGGGCGGCTGTGGCGCAGGTGTAGCGTGGCTGACTACTGCTCAGAGGGTCAGGGGTTCGATTCTCACTCTGTTTGCCTGTTGAAGTGTCCTTGAGCAAGACACTGAACTTCCAGTTGCTCCTGGTGAGTTAGGCCAGCCAGCACCTGTGTATGGCAGCTCCACCGCCATCAATGTGTGAATGGGTGGCTAGCAAGATCTGTAAAGCGCTTTGGTCATCTAGAGATGAGAAAAAGCGCTGTATAAGTGAACGCCATTTACCATTTAATACCCAAGTATTTAAAAGAGCTTACCACCTCACATGACGGACACAAATCATCTGTTTTGGCAACGCAGTTAAGGTATTCAAACCAGCACACACGGGTGCTTAAATCCAGCCATTCCGTGACAGAATCTGAACCAGTTTACTCTTAAAGTATGGTTAACCGATGTGTCTAGAGGTGCAGAAAACACCTTGGAGGGTGAGTAGCATGTTTGCTAACTACCGGTCTGTGCTAGCAACACAAACATCGTCATAGCATTGGGACGGCTGTGGCTCAGGAAGTAGAGCAGGTCGTCCAATAAGCGAATGGTTGGCGGTTCGAATCCCACGCTCCCCAGATGTCCCTGGGCAAGACACTTTACCCACCTTGCCTCCAGTGTCCAAAACACTGGGCATGAAAGTGTGTAAATATTTGGTGGTGGCCGGAGAGGCCGTTGGCATGGATTGGCAGCCACATTTCCGTCAGCCTGCCCCAGGGCAGCTGTGGCTACAGTAGTAGCTTGCCACTACCATTGTCTGTCTGGAGTGAATGAATAATGTATCTGCAAAAAAAACGTCTGAGTGTCTATGATAAAGCACTATATAAATCTGATGCATTATTATTATAATTACAATGACAACAAGATGTAGGCACATCACACGAATTTGTTTAGTTCTCTTGGAAAAGCAGCAGTGTGAAACCCAACCTACAGACGTGGACAAAATTGTTGGTACCCCTCTCTTAATGAAAGAAAAACCCACAATGGTCACAGAAATAACTTGAATCTGACAAAAATGGTAATAAATAAAAATTCTATGAAAATTAACCAATGAAAATCACACAATGCTTTTGAATTGTGGTTCAACAGCATTATTTAAAAAAAAAAACTAACTCATGAAACGGGCCTGGACAAAAATGTACCCTTAACTTAATATTTTGTGGCACAACCTTTTGAGGCAATCACTGCAATCAAACGTAACTGTCAATGAGACTTCTGCACCTCTCAGCAGGTATTTTGGCCCACTCCTCATGAGCAAACTGCTCCAGTTGTCTCAGGTTTGAAGGGTGCCTTCTGCAGACAGCATGTTTCAGCTCCTTCCACAGATGTTCAATAGGATTTAAGATAGGGCTCACAGAAGGCTACTTTAGAATAGTCCAATGTTTCGCTCTTAGCCATTCTTGGGTGTTTTTAGCTGTGTGTTTTGGTCATTATCCTGTTGCAAGACCCATGACCTGTAACTGAGACCAAGCTGTCTGACACTGGGCAGCACATTTCTCTCTAGAATACCTTGATAGTCTTGAGATTTCATGTACTCTGCACAGATTCAAGACACCCTGTGCCAGATGCAGCAAAGCAGCCCCAGAACATAACAGAACCTCCTCCATGTTTCACAGTAGGGACAGTGTTCTTTCTTGGTATGCTTCATTTTTGCGTCTGTGAACATAGAGCTGATGTGCCTTGCCAAAAAGTTCCAGTTTTGTCTCGTCTGTCCATAGGACATTCTCCCAGAAGCTATGTGGCTTGTCAACATGCAGTTTGGCAAATTCTAGTCTGGCTTTTTTATGATTTGTTTTCAACAGTGGTGTCCTCCTTGGTCGTCTCCCATGAAGTCCACTTTGGCTCAAACAACGACGGATGGTGCGATCTGACACTGATGTACCTTGATCTTGGAGTTCACCTTGAATGTGTTTAGAGATTGTTTTGGGCTCTTTTGTTACCATTCGTATTATCTGTCTCCTCCTGCGGCCACGTCCAGGGAGGTTGGCTACAGTCCCGTGGATCTTAAATTTCTGAATAGTATGTGCAACTGTAGTCACAGGAACATCAATCTGCTTCGAGATGGTCTTACAGCCTTTACCTTTAACATGCTTGTCTATAATTTTCTTTCTAATCTCCTGAGACAACTCTCTCCTTTGCTTCCTCTGGTCCATGTTTAGTGTGGTACACACCATGTCACCAAACAGCACAGTGACTACTTGTCACCCTTTAAATAGGCCGACTGACTGATTACAAGTTTGTAGACACCTGTGATGTTAATTAGAGGACACACCTTGGTTGAACATGTCCCTATGGTCACATTATTTTCAATCTTTTCTAGGGGTACCATCATTTTTGTCCAGGCCTGTTTCATGAGTTTGTTTTTTAAAATAATTCTGTTGAACCACAATTCAAAAGCACTGTCTTATTTTCAATGGTTAATTTTCATAGAATTTTTATTTATTATCACTTTTGTCAGATTCAAGTTATTTCTGTGACCACTGTAGGTTTTTCTTTCATTAACAGAGGGTTCAGGTTCAGGTTCAGGTTACTTTATTTGTACCCGTAGGTAGATTTGTTTTGCAGTCTGGTGACATCCATATTTACAAGCCACTAATAGGGGTACCAACAATTTTGTCCACGTCTGTATTAGCAGCATAACTAAGGGAGGGTTCAGAAACACGTGATTCCTCCCTAATTGTAGGCTATATCTGTCATGCGATGGCCCTCATGAGCCATCAATAAGAGACGCTACAGGCCAGCCGGTGAGTTTGCTTTGTTCATGAGTTTGTTTTTTAAAATAATTCTGTTGAACCACAATTCAAAAGTATTGTCTGATTTTCAATGGTTAATTTTCATAGAATTTTTATTTATTACCCCTTTTGTCAGATTCAAGTTATTTCTGTGACCATTGTGGGTTTTTCTTTCATTAACAGAGGGGTACCAACAATTTGGTCCACGTCTGTAACTGGACCAAAAGCTGCTGCATTTCGTCTACCTTCATAGAAATGTTTATACACACAGGAAGGGGGTCCTGCTCTGTGTAGGCAGCCATCTTGGACCACCAGTATGTCTTTAAAAGTACATCTTGAAATGAGGAGTCAGCATCCACATGTTCAGTTTTTACATTCTGGTTTTCTCAGGAAGCAAAAATAAAGTTAAAATGAGGAGAGGAACCCCTGATGGAAGAGTTTGATCAGATCACACACGAACATTTTCTGGTTTAATTCTTGTTATAAATAATAAAACGGAGCAGTACCTGGGAGAGAGTCCACCGTGGGAACAGTTGGTGGGAGACGTCAGCGGGCTGCTGCGGCTGCTGGGCTGCCGTGGAGGAGTCCGGCCGGCTGAGTTACCGGGAGATGCCTGCAGGAGGTTAAACGTGTAAAGAAGAGTTTATGGTCATGATTATGCAGCGCAATTGCACCTCCGAAAACTAGGGGGAAGACTAAGTTTTCATAGACACAGAAATGACCAAAATTTTTAAAAAAGATATATATAGTGTTAATATTATAGTATTTATAGAGGAAAAGAACATTTGTAACTAAATTTAAGAGTAAGGGACAGATAGGATCATGTAAAAATGACAATAAAATCAAATAGAATTTAATACAAATATTCAAATAATAAAATAAACACAATAAATCTATGAAACAATAACATTTATGATAAAGAAGTGATGCAGTACACTGTGACTTGAATCAAACACAGAAGTATATCCTGAAGACAGACAGACAATATCTGTAATAATCAGAGATGTTTTTGTCTATAAAACCAAGTACACAAACACAACAAGCCCCTTCAGCCACTACAGGAACCCCCCAACATACAAGTTCACCCGCAACACTTTCTCTCTTTAGCTTGTAACATTTTCACATTAATTTGCTACATTTTCTGGTAAATTTGAAACTTCCATCCATCCATCCATCCATTTTCTACTGCTTTTCCAGAGGTCCGGGTCGCGGAGGCAGCAGTTCAAGCAGAGAAGCCCAGACTTCCTTCTCTCCAGTCACCTGCTCCAACTCTTCAGAGAAGATGCTAAGATGTTTCAAGGACAGCTGGGAGACAGTCTCTCCAGCGTGTCCTGGGTCTGCCCTGGGGTCTCCTCCCAGTGGAAGGCACCCTGATCAGATGCCCAAACCACCTCAGCTGGCTCCTTTCAGTATGGAGGAGCAGCGGTTCTACTCTGAACCTCTCCCGGATGACTGAGCTCCTCACCCTCTCTCTAAGCGTGAGTCCAGCAATCCAACGAAGAAAGCTCATTTCAGCCGCTTGTATCTGCAATCTCATTCTTTTGGCCATTACCCAAAGCTCATGACCATAGGTGAGGGTAGGAACGTAGACTGACTGGTAAATCGACAGCTTTGCTTTAGAGCTCAGCTCCCTCTTTACCACAACAGACCAGTACAATGTCTGCATCACTGCAGAGACTGCTCCAATCCGTCTGTCAATCTCACACTCCATTCTCCCCTCACTTGTGAATAACAGACCCCGAGGTACTTAAACTTCTCCACTTGGGGCAGGAGCTTGACCCCAACCCAGAGAGGACAATGCATCTTTTCCCAGCTGAGCCCCATGGACTCGAACTTGGGAGGTGCTGATTCTCATTCCAGCCACTTCACATTCAGCAGCAAACCATCCCAGCAAGACCTGTAGGTCACTGCTGGATGAAGCCAACAAGACGACATCATCTGCAACAGCAGAGATGAGATCCTGTGGTCACCGAGCATGTCACCCTCCGTTTCTTGGCTGTGCCTAGAAATCCTGTTCATAAAAATTGTGAACAGAATTGGTGACAAAGGGCAGCCCTGGTGGAGTCCAACTCTCACTGGAAATGAGTCTGACCAAGTGTTGGCAATACAAACCAACTCTCACAAAGGTCATATAGAGACCAGAGAGCTTGCAGCAACAAACCTGATACCCCATACTCCCGAAACACCCCCTGCAAAAAACCACGAGGGATGCAGTCACATGCATTCTCCAAGTCCACAAAACACATGTGAACTGGTTGGGAACACTCCCATGAACCATTGAGGTTTCTTGAGAGGGTAAAGAGCTGGTCTGATGTGCCACAGCCAGGACGAAAACCACATTGCTCCTCCTGAATCTGGGGTTCGACCAACGGCCGGACTCTCCTCTCCAGTACCCTGGCATAGACCTTCCCAGGGAGGCTGAGGAGTGTGATCCCTCTAAAATTGGAACACACCCTCTGGTCCCCTTTCTTAAAGATAGGAACCACCACCCCGGTTTTCCATGCTGAAGATACCATCCCTGACTTCCACACAATGTTGCAGAGGCGTGTCAGCCATGACAGTCCTACAATATCCAGGGCCTTGAGGTACTCATGGCGAATCTCGTCCACTCCCGGGGCCCAGCCACCACAGAGTTTTTTAACCACTTCGGCGACCTCAGCCCCTGTGATGGGCGAGTTGGCCCCCTCATCCAGAAGCCCTGCTTCCCCTGTGGAAGGCGTGTCAGTGGGATTAAGGAGATCCTTGAAGTATTCCTTCCACTGCCTGACGATATCCCCAGTTGAAGTCAGCAGCACCCCATTCACACCACACATAGTGTGGAGAGGGAGCTGCTTCCCCCCCGAGTTGCTTAACGGTTTGCCAGACTCTCTTTGAAACTGACCGCAAGTCTTGTTCCATGGCTTCACCAAACTCCTCCCACACCCAAGTTTTTGCTTCAGCAACCACCCGAGCTGCACTCCATTTGGCCTGCCGGTACACCTCGGCTGCTTCGGGAGTCCCACAAGCCAACCAAGCTCCATAGCACTCTTTCTTCAGCTTGATGGCCTCCCTCACCACTGGTGTCCACCACTTGGTTCAGGGGTGGCCACCACGAGATGAACCAATAACCTTGTGGCTACAACACTGGGCAGCCATCCAATAATGGAGGTGGAGAACATGCCCACTCAGACTCAGTGTCTCCAGACTCCGTTGGAATGTAGCCGAAATTCTTCTGAAGGGGTAGGGCTGTCGCAGTAGAGGAATTTCCCCTGCGGTGATGGTGGGTAGTTCATCACCGCAATATGCAGTATGACTGCAAATGTTTGTAGGACCCTGTGGTCTCGTAATTTAAACAAGGTTCATAACTTATGTGGCAAACTATAGAAGCTGTGAGAAACTCACTGCAGCTCTGCTGCATCTCCACTCTCAACTTTATGTGCGTGTGTGACAATTGTGCGGAGCTCTGGTCCTTCTGCAGGCATGAGCTGCTCATTCTGTTAAAAAAAAAAAAAAAAAAACAAAAAACCCGATAATTTCATATTTCATAATTTCATTTCTCATAAAGGGCGGCACGATGGGGGAGTGGTTAGCACTGCGGCAGTACAGCAACTCACCCTTGGCCGGGGGATCCTGGGTTCGATCCCAGCCACCGACCAACAGTGATCTGTGTGGAGTTTGCATGTTCTCCCCGTGTCTGCGTGGGTTTACTCCGGGATTTCTCCGGTTTCCTCCCACATGTCAAAAACATGCAAGTTAGGTTAATTGGCATCAAAACTGGGGATTCTAAATTGTCCTTAGGTATGACTGTGAGAGTGAATGGTTGTCTGTCTCTCTCTGTTGGCCCTGCAATGGACTGGCGATCTGTCCAGGGTGTACCCTGCCTCTTGCCCAAAGATACTGGAATAGGCTCCAGCCCCCCCGCAACTCGAAAAGGATTCAGCGGAAGAAGATGAATGAATGAATTTTCATAAAGCAGTGGCGGTTAACTACGGGGTGTGTGGACTGGACACTGCAGCAACATTCAGTTTATTTAAACAGGACAGCCTCAGTACAGGACGCTGTGTGGCTCTTGTCTCCATGATTTTTGCCGTTGTGATTTGTGCAAAAAAAATTATGTTCAAACAAGCAATGCACTATGCAGTAGTTGTTTCACTCTCAGGGCTCAATTGTCAGGATCATAAACACTCCGCTCAGAAGGAAATAACACGCTTTGTGCCCTTTCAGTGCTCACTGTCACAGCTGTATTTAGCAATTCATTCAAACGCTCCCGCCATTAACTGCCTGCTGGAGTCCGTCTGGAGAGAGTGCCCCACATGGTGCTGCTGCCGTCAGCACCCAGCGTTGGCAGCACCGTGTGCTGTGAAAGCTTCCACAGTACTGGGTGCAAACATGCTGTAGACAATAAAAATACACTTAACATTTAACCATTTATTTATTAATCAATAGGGGCACATAAGTGAACACTGCGGTTGTTGCAGTCGCTCATTTTCCTCCGCGGTAGGCTTGTCCATAGCGTGGTACTACGTAATTGCAGTTATCACGACAGCCCTACGGAGACGGGAGTTGAAGACCTCCTGGACATGGGCCTCAGCCAGATGTTCCCAGTACACCCTCACTATATGTGTAGGTCTACCAGGTCTGAATAGCATCCTCCCCTGCCAAGATCCAACTCACCACCAAGTGGTGATCAGTTGACAGCTGTGCACCTTTCTTTACCCGAGTGTCCAAGACATGCGGTCGCAGGTCTGATGACATGATAACAAAATCGATCATCAACCTGTGACCTAGGGTGTCCTGGTGTCAGGTGCACATAGGGACACCCTTATTCTTGAACATGGTGTTCTTTATGGACAAACTGTGATTGGAACAGAAGTCCAATAACTGAACACATCTCGGGTTCAGATCGGACAGGTCGTTTCTCCCAACCCCACCCCTCCAGGTTTCACTGTCGTTGACTACGTGCGCATTGAAGTCCCCCAGTATCAAAGTGGAGTCTCCAAGAGGAGCACTCTCCAGCATCCCAGTCAGAGACTCCAAAAAGGGTGGATACTCTGAACCATCATTTGGTGCATAGGCACAAATTATGGTCAGGACCCATTTCCCAACCTGAAGGCGCAGGGAAACAACCCTTTTGTCCGCTGGGTAAAACTCCAATGTTGAGGCAGCAAGGTGGGGGATACAAGAATACCCACCCCTGCTTGTCGCCTCTCGCCCGGGGCAACTCCAGAAAAGGCCAAGCTCCAGCTCCTCTCCAGGAGACTGGTTACAGAACCAGAGCTGTGTGGTGAGGTGAGCACGACTATATCTAGCCGGTATCTCTCAACCTCATGCACCAGCTCAGGCTCCTTCCCCACCACAGAGGTGACATTCCACGTCCCAAAAGCCAATTTAGGAAGCCTGGGATCAGATTGCCACGGTCTCTGCCTTTGCCCACCACCTGATCTGCATAGCACTGGACCCCCATGGTCCCTCCTGCAGGTGGTGAGCCCACTGGAGGAATTTGAAACTTTTTTTCCGATAGATTTGCAACTTAAGGGAACCCTAAAAATGGCCCTAGTCATAATTACACCTTTGCTGACATGATAAAAGTCCTTATTGTTTATGTTGGAATTACTGTAATTATTCTGTTCTACGTTCTGTTTAATGTCTTTCTTCAGTCTTGTCATGCTTGTTTTCCATCATTCCCAGTTTATTTTTAATCATCTCCTGTGTCCAGGCACATACACGCAAATTAAATAATACATTAAAATGGGTCGGGGGAGCAAGTTGGCTTTTAATGTAATCTATTTGATTTCTAATCATTTTAATTAGTGAAGTACTTATAATGAATCAAGTTAAAGCCATCACATGTATTTTATTACATTACCTTTTGTGTCTTTGATTTTCAGATCATGACCAATCTGAAATATTTACGTTTTTTAACTTATTGATGCTTACTTTTTATTCATACGTATATGATTTAGAAGAAAAACCTGAAATTTATGTCACCAACGCGGTGCCCACAGGGACCACATGAGTCGCCCGCAGGCCTGTTCTAAAAATAGCACAACTCGCAAGTGAGCTGCGTCTAAGATGTAATTTTTTCTGCCGCTATTTTTTAAAATCACACTTGCATTTATATAGATTTTAAAATGACAATGTCTTAAAAATAAAAAAAAATGAAAATATGTTTATTATACGTAAAGTTAATGTGAACTCTGACCTAGTTCAAAGGTCAGTATTGTGCGCATGACAAAACCTTTGCGCTTGTGGAGAGTAAGCTAGCGGGCAGTGAAGATGGTGAGTGGAGTGCAGTTTCCTAAACAGTTCTTTTTCCCAAAAAAAAAAAGACAGAAAATTTATCATTTTCAAAGTGAGCGGGAAGAAGAGTTCTTTTTTACTACCGTGAAAGGAAGCTGCGTGTGTTTCATTTGCGGGGCGACTGTGGCCCACTGCTGCCCACTCTTTTTTTTTTGGACGGAAGGTAGATTTCTTCTGCAGTCCGGTGACAAGCCACCAGCTACCGGTTACTGTGTGCGCAAGTGCCCCTTAACTCCCTAACCTGCATGTTTTTGGCATGTGGAAGGAAACCGGAGAAATCTCGGAGTAAACCCACGCAAACACGGGGAGAACATGCAAACTCCACACAGATCACTGTTGGCTGGGGGCAGGGATCGAACCCACGATCCCCCGGCCGAGGGTAAACTGTGCTGCCGTGGTGCCACCGTGCATATAAGCACTCTCAGTGCTGTTTAGCTTCTTCTCAAGCATGATTCTTGGCAACAACTGTATGGATATAATTCCAGTGAAGAAGAACACACAAAAGCGTGTTTATTAAATGTCACAGATTTTGAGCAGAATTGCAGCAGATTTGTTCAGTTAAAAATGTGATAAGATTTATTTAATATGAAAGTTGATTTTTCTTAAATGTTGCATAACTTTTTCAAACATTGTTTAACAAGTTCATGAATTAACAGGGTTTAGTTTTTTATGGTTAAAAGGGACTGGTGAAAACTGGACATTTTTTTAATGTAGAAGTGATCATCTGAACAAGTGCTGAGATTAATAAAAATAAAGTGTTGAATATTGATCTTGTCTGTTACCCACTCTAAGTTATTGATAATTATTTATGTATATATATATATATTATATGTATATATATATACGTATATATATATATATATATAATATGTATATATACACACACAATTTGTTATTTTAGAGGAGCGTGTCAAGCTGGTGTCCTTCACACAACTTGATACCCATGAAGTAACTCTTGGTTTCAAAAAGGTTGGTGACCCCTGATCTAAACTGTAGAATTTACAGAAAATGTATATTGTGATATATATCATTATTGTGATATAAGACGACTTATATCGTGACATGAATTTTTGTCATATTGCACAGCCCAACTGTGTTGTTCTTATTTCAATTTAACGTCTTCAGCCCTCAGTTATTCTTAGAATATCATCTTATTTAGTCTTGTCTCCCCAGTCCCTTGTGTATCCTCTAGTGTTCCCCCGTGATCCTCTTGGCTATTTTGCCTCATTTGTTATTAGGTTTATTTTGAAAGTATTTCCTGCTCTTTAGTTTTAATTCTGGTACTGTCTTCCTGTTCATCCTTGGTTATGATTTACTTCTGTACCTTTTGGTGTGTTTCATGACCTCATTAATTGAGCCTCCTCTTCTGTGTCCCCAGCTGTTCAACAGTCTCTCCTGATGTAATTATTACTTATAGTATAAGTTTAGTTGGTTTTTCTCTGCTCCATAATTCTTCCTGTGGATGTTACGGGTCTGTTCTCCTCGTCTTCTTCTGGCTCCTCGGTTTAATATTAAGTCTGTTATTAGTTATCTATGCATTCAGTCCCTAGTTATGTCCCTGCTTTATGTTAAGTTTTGATTATCTGTTTCCAGCTCCCATGCTGTATTCCACTTATGTATTTACAGTGGTGTGAAAAAGTGTTTGCCCCTTCCTGATTTCCTCATTTTTTTGTATATTTGTCACACTTAAATGTTTCAGATCATCAAACAAATTTAAATATTACACAAAGACAACAAGCAAACACAAAATGCAGTTTTTAAATAAAGGCGTTTATTATTAAGGGTAAAAAAATCCAAACCGACATGGCCCTGTATGAAAAACGGATCCCCCCCCCATTAAAACATCAATTAACTGTGGTTTATCACATCTTTGGAAAGCTGAGTTCAATTTCTCTAGCCACACCCAGGCCTGATTACTGCAACATTTTGTCTCAATCAAGAAATCACTTAAACAGGACCTGCCTGAAAAAGTGAAGTAGACCGAAAGATCCTCAAAAGCTAGACATCATGCTGCAATCCAAAGAAATTCAGGAACAAATGAGAAACATAGTAATTGAGACCTATCAGTCTGGAAAAGGTTATAAAGCCATTTCTAAAGCTTTAGGACTCTAGCGAACCACGGTGAGAGCCATTATCCACAAATGGCAAAAACATGGAACAGTGGTGAACCTTCCCAGGAGTGGCTGGCTGACCAAAATTACCCCAAGAGCGCAGCGACGACTCATCCAAGGGGTCACAAAAGACCCCACAACAACATCCAAAGAACTGCAGGCCTCACTAGTCTCAGTTAAGATCAGTGTTCATGACTCCACCATAAGAAAGAGACTGGGCAAAAATGGCCTCCATGGCAGAGTTCCAAGATGAAAACTACTGATGAGCAAAAACATAAAGGCTCATCTCAGTTTTGCCAGAAAACATCTTGATGATCCCCATCACTTTTGGGAAAATACTCTATGGACTGACGAGACAAAAATTGAACTTTCTGGAAGGTGTGTGTCCCTATATATGGTGTAAAAGTAACAGCATTTCAGAAAAGGAATGCCATACCAACAGTAAAATATGGTGGTGGTAGTGTGATGGTCTGGGGCCGTTTTGCTGCTTCAGGACCTGGAAGACTTGCTGTGGTAAATGGAACCATGAATTCTGCTGTCTACCAAAAAATCCTGAAGGAGAATGTCCGGTCATCTGTTCGTGACCTCAAGCTGAAGTGTACTTGGGTTCTGCAGCAGGACAATGGTCCAAAACACACCAGCAAGTCCACCTCTGAATGGCCCTAAGAAAAACAAAATGAAGACTTTGGAGTGGCCTAGTCAAAGTCCTGACCTGAATCCAATTGAGATGCTGTGGCATGACCTTAAAAAGGCGGTTCATGCTGGAAAACCCTCCAATGTGGCTGAATTACAACAATTCTGCAAAGTTAAGTGGGCCAAAATTCCTCCATAGCGCTGTAAAAGACTCACTGCCAGTTATCCCAAACGCTTGATTGTAGTTGTTGCTGATTAGGGTGGCCCAACCAGTTATGAGGTTTAGTTCACTTTTTTCACACAGGGCCATGTAGGTTTGGATTTTTTCCCCTTCATAATGAACAGCTTCATTTAAAAACTGCATTTTGAGTTTACTTGTGTTACCTTTGTCTAATATTTAAATTTGTTT
The DNA here is from genome assembly GCA_020510985.1 of Pholidichthys leucotaenia. Classification (NCBI taxonomy): domain Eukaryota; kingdom Metazoa; phylum Chordata; class Actinopteri; order Cichliformes; family Pholidichthyidae; genus Pholidichthys; species Pholidichthys leucotaenia. The sequence goes on from CM035845.1 coordinate 336,697,296, forward strand.
GATGATGTGAAACATTTAAATGTGATAAACATACAAAAAATGAGAAATGAAGAAGGGGGCAAACACTTTCACACCACTGTATATATTTACTCTGGCATGTTTTTGCTCTGGCATGTGACTGTGAAGCCCACTAGGGCTGTGCGATATGACAATATATATTGGATGATGAGATAAAATTGTCTGTCATTTCATATGAGATGAGATGAGATGAGATGAGATTCAACTTTATTGTCATTACACATGTATGAATACAAGGTAACGAAACGTGACTTGGCATTTGGGCACGCTCTGCAGAGCGCATATGAAACTCTTTATCATTTTTATCTGGATTTAAAATAAAAATATCCCCGTTTCTTCAGCAAAGCTCCTCACACACTCGCCAGCACCTCGTTTCAATCATTTTTTTATTTATTGATATTTTTGCAGACATGCTGCTTAATAAATATAACTGCACTAAAGTAAACGAACAGCTAATTTATATCTGTAGATGGCAGTGATGGGTAATTTTCTCAGTGTCAGACTGACATTTTTTATATTACTGCTGTTCTCTGGCTCAGGAGATATTTAAGTTAATGTTTACTTTTTATTCATATATGATTTAGAAGAAAAACCTCAAATTCACAAAAATTGAGTCTCAAATGCACATTAAAAAGCAATTTTATAACAGCAAAACGTTGCATAAAATTAATGACTGATGAATTTGTACAGTTGATTTTTTCAGAATGTAATTTAAAATCTTGGGATCAGTCTGCCAAGGTCTCCGCCTTTGACCACCACCTAATCCACATAGCACCGGACCCCCATGATCCCTCCTGCAGGTGGTGAGCCCACTGGAGGGCGGACCCATGTAACTCCTTCGGGCTGAGCCCGGCTGGGTCCCATGGGTGGAAACCCGGCCACCAGACGTTAGCCTTCGAGCCCCTCTCCCAGGCCTGGCTCCAGGGTGGGTCCCCGGTCACCCCATACCGGGCGGGGTACACTGAATCCTTAACCTCTTGCGCTCCGTTGTACCGCGGATGGGCAAGTCTCTGCGTCCTAGAGCGCACGAGGGCGCACGAGAGCGCCCTCATGCGCTCTCGGACGCATGATGAGATCCTGATGATGGTGATGTAGGTTGTGATGGTGTCCAAGCGCACTGAAAGTAAAAGCTGCAGACACAGCTGCGAACAGATTAGTTCATCTGATTGACCTCTCATTCGACTAATAAGAGCTCTGAATTGGGTTTCTGAAATCTTGAAGAACCAATGAATGAAAACCTAGCCAGGAGGACCCGCCTCCCAACGCTGTGAATGCAGTGAGCCAGTTGAAGCAGAAAAGTTCGTGAGCTGTTTTTTTTAAGGCTGGGTGAAGACTGGCTGCTGCAGCGGATCAAAAAAGGACGCAGGAAGAACCCCACAGACCCAGCAGCACGGAGACCATCCACAAATGCAACCTGTGTGACAGGGAGTGCCATTCACGGATCGGCATGTTCGGCCACAGGTGGTGCTTATTTTGTTTTTGTTCCAGCAGAGTAGACGTTATGATTTCTTCCATGGTCATTATAGACCGACGGAGGCTGACGACGAAGGCTGAGTGACACACACGCCTTCGCCAGTCTTTTTTTAATTACTACTGAAAAAAACCCCCGCAATCATGGAAGCACAAAACCGCAATAATGGAATTATGTTTTGATCGGGTCGCGAGACCAGAACCACGAGCGGACCAGCGTCGCGTTCGTCTGACAGTGAGGAATCGAAGTTCGCCAGGACAATGTGGCTGTGAAGAGGTAAGGTGTTACAAGCCAAATTATTTTTTATCCCTGAAAATTGTAATCAAAAATGACTTTTGACCGATCGGTAAATTACAACTGTGCGGCGCACGCCTCCGGACCGTGAATGCCCCCCCCGCCGCTGCTGGGGGGGGGCCGCGGTGACAGCGCTGCTGTGGAAACATGCCACATCCGAGTGTAATCCGTCATGTAGCAAGGGCCGATCTCCGTCCTCTGTAGCAAGGGAAGGGGGGGGATAGCCCCCCACACACACACACAGTAGCAAGGGGGGGGGGGAGCCGCGGTGACAGCGCTGCTGTGGAAACATGCCACATCCGAGTGTAATCCGTCATGTAGCAAGGGCCGATCTCCGTCCTCTGTAGCGAGGGGGGGGGACAACCCCCCCCCCTACACACACACAGACACAGCCCTGAGTGTGACCTTTCATTAGAGCCCAAAATGAAGCTTCTACATTGAATCATTCAAAAGTTAGACGTTTTTCCAAACTGTGCCATTTGGCACAATTTGGCACAGTTCCAAAACGCCTGGGAACAGCCTGAGAACAAAGCTGTGTAAAATATGCATTTTTTGTGGTATTGTTACCAAATTTGGATCTCAGCTGGATAACACTTGGTTCTACATTTCTGTTGCATTTTCCAGCCGGATCGGACAGCTGTGTGTTATTTGCAAGCATCTGTATCCAAAAAAACACCCAGGCCAAATTTATTTTCTTCAAGTTCAGTATGTTTAGATGACTGTAACTCAGTGGCTGAAGCACTTAGAGAGATTATGACTGTTTTGCCAAAAAAATTCGAAGTGTTTTCTTTTAAATGAGACCAACCCCATGAAGATGCTGCAAAGGGTTGAAGAACAGCTTTCAATTTACTTTGGGCACATTATTTTTTGGCGTTTTTAGGAAAATTGACCGGAGTGCAAGTGGTTAATATAGAATTTATCATGAGAGTCTGCTGGATCGTTCTTAGTCTGGCCCTTCACCCAGGACCAGTTTGTCTTGGGTGACCCTATCAGAGGCAAATTGCCCCGGACAACATAGCTCCTGGGATCACTGGGGCACGCAAACCCCCCCACCACGATAAGGTGACGATCCATGAGGGGGATCATTGGTCGAACCTCGGATTCAGGAGGAGCAATGTGGTTTTCGTCTTGGCCGTGGCACATCGGACCAGCTCTTTACCCTCTTGAGAATTCTTGAGGGTTCGTGGGAGTTTGCCCAACCAGTTTACATGTGTTTTCTGGACTTGGAGAAGGCATTTGACCGCGTCCCTCGTGTTTTTTTGTGGGGGGTGCTTCGGGAGTATGGGGTATAGGACTTGCTGTTACGAGCTATTCGGTCTCTGTACGACCGTTGTGAGAGTTTGGTTCGTATTGCCAACACTCGGTCGGAGTCATTCCCAGTGAGAGTTGGACTCCGCCAGGGCTGCCCTTTGTCACCGATCCTGTTCATAATTTTTATGGACAGGATTTCTAGGCGCAGCCAGGGAATGGAGGGTGTCATGCTTGGTGACCACAGGATCTCATCTCTGTTGTTTGCAGATGATGTTGTCCTGCTGGTTTCATCCAGCAATGACCTACAGCTCTTGCTGGGACGGTTTGCCGCTGAGTGTGAAGCAGCTGGGATCAGAATCAGGACCTCCAAGTCCGAGTCCATGGTCCTCAGCCAGAAAAAGGTGGATTGTCCTCTCTGGGTTGGGGACAGACTCCTGCCCCAAGCGGAGGAGTTTAAGTATCTTGGGGTCTTGTTCACGAGTGAGGTGAAAATGGAGCGAGAGATTGACAGACGGATCAGAGCAGCATCTGCAGTGATGCGGACGTTGTACCGGTCTGTTGTGGTGAAGAGGGAGCTGAGTTCTAAGGCAAAGCTGTCGATTTACCAGTCAGTCTACGTTCCTACTCTCACCTATGGTCACGAGTTTTGGGTAATGACCGAAAGAACGAGATCGCGGATACAAGCGGCTGAAATGAGCTTTCTCCGTAGGATTGCTGGACTCACCCTCAGAGATAGGGTGAGGAGCTCAGTCATCCGGGAGAGGCTCAGAGTAGAACCGCTGCTCCTCCACATTGAAAGGAGTCAGTTGAGGTGGTATGGGCATCTGATCAGGATGCCTCCTGGACACCTCCCACTTGAGGTGTTTCGGGCACGTCCTTCTGGGAGGAGACCCCGGGGCGGACCCAGGACTCGGTGGAGAGACTATGTCTCCCAGCTGGTCTGGGAACACCTTGGTATCCTCTCTGAAGAGCTGGAGCAGGTGGCTGGGGAGAGGGAAGTCCGGGCTTCTCTGCTTGAACTGCTGCCTCCGTGACCCGGACCTCCGGAAAAGTGGTAGAAGATGGATGGATTGATGGATGGATGGTAATTTAAAATGTAAAAAGAGATGGTTCTTTTATGTGATTATTATATCTAAACTAGAATTTACAAAAAGTGTATATTGCGATATACAGTAGATATAAAAAGTCTACACACCCCTGCTCAAATGTCAGGTTTTTGTGATGTAAAAAAATGAGACCAAGATAAATCCTTTCAAAACTTTTTCCACCATTAATGTGACCCATAACCTATACAACTCAATTGAAAAACAAACTGAAATCTTTTAAGGGGAAAAATAAAAAATTAAAAACTTACAGTAACCTGGTTGCATAAATATGCACACCCTTAGGAGAGTCTGCGGGTAGTCACGTCTCTGCGTCTTAGTGCGTCTCAGTGCGCACTGAAAAAAAAAGCTGCATTTCCGGTCTTCCAGTATAGACACAGCCGTAAACAGAAAGCCAAAGGAGTGTTTGATTGGTTTAGAATGAGATTGACATCTCATTCGACCAACAAGAGCCTTGATTTGGGTTTTTAAACCTTGAATAACCAATGATCGTAAACCTAGCAAGAAGTATCTGCCCATCAATGACCGCGAACACAACGAGCCAATTGAAGCCGAGTAATCTGACGATGGACGTGTCGTTTAGCCAATCAATTTCTGACTTCAATGACATCCTACATGCACTAGTTCAGTGTTTATATTTCCGGTAAAATACCATGCGTTCTTGTGCGTAAAATCTCTTTTGACTCCGCTGCTGTGTGACGCACAGTCCTTTGTGATACTGTGTAGAAGGGTCAGGGTAAGATTAGCCATTATTTTACTTGTTTTGAAAAATTGGTTCACAAAATAAACCGAAAGGGCATGCATGAAATCGTAGATGGCTTGACCGGGTCGGGTGACCTGGACGATGAGTCACTAAACAACGGAGGTTTCCATTGATCAATGGAATAGCTGACGATCGTCACACGCCAGTGGACAATACCAGCGACAGTGCGGTTGTGGACAGGTAAGTCTTATAATCTAAATTATTCTTTATCAATAAAAATAGTAATAAACTTTTACTAAACAAAAGTTACAAAAGTAACTTTTGACCAATCGGTAATTACAAGGGTCCCGCATGGCGACGTTTTTGTGTGCGCCGTGGGGGGGGTTATTTGTTACTGTGTATATTGCAGAAAAATTTAATAATTTTTTAGTATAATTTTTATTTCACTGTAGGCTATTTTTTCCTGTAAAAAAACAGAACTGTGCTGTGTATGTCTGGGTTATTATGCCTTTGTTTTACTGTGTAAACGTGATCTGGTGAAATGGAGCCCAGACCATGTGAGCACACTATTGTGAGCACCCCAGGTGGACCTCGGTATTCAATTTGCACATTTTCAATTCAGTGAGTTACAAAGTGAGTCATAATTTTCTAAAGCCTCATTCAGAACATTATAGTCCCACAGACTGGCTTTCATCTGGGGCAGCACTTACAAATCACTGGATGGAGAATGCACCTGTACATGTACAGATTGGATTCCGTGGTCCATTTGGGGTGCGCACTTGGTCAGGGGTCCAGTTGACCTGTATCTGTGTAAACTGGTGAGATAGTGAACTCTGGAAAAATTGGAGGGGGGAGAGGGTTGTTTTTGTGTATACTTTTGTGAAATGTATTAATTTTTCGCATAATTTTTCTTACACTGTAGGCTATTTTTGCCTGTAAAAAAACAAACAAACAAACAGGAACTGTGCTGTGTATGTCTGGGTTGTTACCCCTTGGTTTTACTGTGCAAACTGCTGAGATAGTGAACTCTGGAACACAGTTTGGCACAGTTCAAGAACGCCTTGTTACAACCTGAGAAAAAAGCTGTGTAATAAATTCATTTTTTGTGGTATTTTTACAAAATTTTGACTTGAGCTTGAAAACACTTGGTTCGACATTTCTGTTGTTTTCCAGCACGTTTCACACAGCTGTATGTTATTTGCAAGCATCTGTATCTAAAAAAAACACCCAGGCAAACTTTATTCATTTCATTCATCTTCTTCCGCTTGATCCTTTTTGGGTCGCAGGGGGGCTGGAGCCTATCCCAGCATCTTTTGGGCAAGAGGCAGGGTCCACCCTGGACAGATCGCCAGTCCATCGCAGGGCCAACACAGAGAGACAGACAACCATTCACTCTCACAGTCATACCTAAGGACAATTTAGAATCCCCAGTTTGATGCCAATTAACCTAACTTGCATGTTTTTGGCATGTGGGAGGAAACCGGAGAAATCCCGGAGTAAACTCACGCAGACACGGGGAGAACATGCAAACTCCACACAGATCACTGTTGGTCGGTGACTGGGATCGAACCCAGGATCCCCCGGCCAAGGGTGAGTTGCTGTGCTGCCGCAGTGCTAACACCGTGCCGCCCCACCCAGGCAAACTTTATTTTCTTCAAATTCAGTATGTTTATGTTCAGGAGCACTTAGATAGATTATGACTGTTTTGCCAAAAAATTCAGAGTGTTTTCTTTTAAATGAGATTAACCCCATGAAGATGCTGCAAAGGGTTGAAGAAAAGCTTTTGATTTACTTTGGGCATGTTATTTTTAGGCATTTTTAGGGAAGTTGAACAGAGTTCAACAGGTTAAACTAATACTTTGTTGCAGCACCTTTGGCTTTTATTACAGCACTCAGTCTTTTTGGGTAGGAGTCTATCAGCATGGCACATCTTGATGTGGCAATATCTGCCCACAAAAACGCTCCACATCTGTCAGATTGTGAGGGCATCTCCTGTGCACAGCCCTCTTCAGATCACCTCACAGATGTTTGATGGGATTCAGGTCTGGACTCTGGCTGGGCCATTCCAAAACCTTAATCTTCTTCTGGTAAAGCCATTCTTTTGTTGATTTGGATGTGTGCTTTGGGTCACTGTCATGATGAAAGATGAGGTTCCTCTTCATCTTCAGCTTTCTAGGAGAAGCCTGAAGGTTTTGTGCCAACACTAACTGGTATTTGGAACTGATCATAATTCCCTCCACCTTGACTAAGGCCCCAGATCCAGCTGAAGAAAAACAGCCCCAAAGCATGATGCTGCCATTACCATGCTTCACTATAGGTATGGTATCCTTTTTGTGATGAGCAGTGTTGTGTTTGCACCAAATATACCTTTTGGAATTATGGCCAAAAAGTTAATTTTGGTTTCATCAGACCATAACACATTTTCCCACATGTGTTTGGGAGATTTTAAATGTGTATTTGCAAAATGTAGCCAGGCTTGGATGCTTTTCTTCGTAAGAGAATGGCTTCCATCTTGCCACCTTAGAAGGGAAATTATTGTCACATGCACTAAATAGCCAGTACTTGCCAGAAATTTCTGCAGCTCCTTCAGTGTTGCTGTCGGCCTCTTGGCAGCCTCCCTGACCAGTTTTCTTCTCGTCTTTTCATCAATTTTGAAGGAACGTCCAGTTCTTGGTAATGTCACTGTTGTGCCATATTTTCTCCACTTGACTGTCTTCACTGTGTTCAATGATATATATAATGCCTTGGAAATTCTTTTGTACCCTTCTCCTGGCTGATACATTTGAACAGTGAGATCCCTCTGATGCTTTGGAAGCTCTCTGCGGACCATGGCTTGTGCTGTAAGATGTGACTATCAAAATGTCAGTAAAAACCTATTAGAACAGCTAAACTTTATTTGGGATTAATCAGAGGCTCTTTAAATGGTGGCAGGTGTGTGCTGACTCCCATTTAACATGAGTTTGAATGTGATTGGTTAATTCTGAACACAGCCACATCCCCAGTTATAACAGGGTGTGCATATTTATGCAGCCAGGTTATTGTAAGTTTATTATTTTTTTATTTTTCCCCTTAAAAGATTTCAGTTTGTTTTTCAATTGGGTTGTACAGGTTATAGGTCACATTAATGGTGGAAAAAGCTTTGAAATGATTTATCTTGGTCTCATTTTTTACATCACAAAAACCTGGCATTTGAACAGGGGTGTGTAGTGTGTAGTGCTAAACCACTGCACGGTGGCGCAGTGGTTTAGCACTGTGGCAGCACAGTTTTACCCTCGGCCGGGGGATCGCGGGGATCATGAGATCGTGGGTTCGATCCCAGCCCCCGACCAACAGTGAGCTGTGTGGAGTTTGCATGTTCTCCCCGTGTTGCGCGGGTTTACTCCGGGATTTCTCCGGTTTCCTCCCGCACACCAAAAACATGTAGGTTTAGGGCGCTCGCGCACGCAGCGACCAGCAGCCGGTGGCTTGTCACCAGACTGCAAACCAAATCTACCTACGGGTACAAATAAGTAACAAAAAAAAAAAAAAAAAAAAAATATATATATATATACACTCACCGGCCACTTTATTAGGTACACCATGCTAGTAACGGGTTGGACCCCCTTTTGCCTTCAGAACTGCCTCAATTCTTCGTGGCATAGATTCAACAAGGTGCTGGAAGCATTCCTCAGAGAGTTTGGTCCATATTGACATGATGGCATCACACAGTTGGCGCAGATTTGTCGGCTGCATATCCATGATGCGAATCTCCCGTTCCACCACATCCCAAAGATGCTCTATTGGATTGAGATCTGGTGACTGTGGAGGCCATTTGAGTACAGTGAACTCATTGTCATGTTCAAGAAACCAGTCTGAGATGATTCCAGCTTTATGACATGGCGCATTATCCTGCTGAAAGTAGCCATCAGAAGTTGGGTACATTGTGGTCATAAAGGGATGGACATGGTCAGCAACAATACTCAGGTAGGCTGTAGCGTTGCAACGATGCTCAATTGGTACCAAGGGGCCCAAAGAGTGCCAAGAAAATATTCCCCACACCATTACACCACCACCACCAGCCTGAACCATTGATACAAGGCAGGATGGATCCATGCTTTCATGTTGTTGACGCCAAATTCTGACCCTACCATCCGAATGTCGCAGCAGAAATCGAGACTCATCAGACCAGGCAACGTTTTTCCAATCTTCTATTGTCCAATTTCGATGAGCTTGTGCAAATTGTAGCCTCAGTTTCCTGTTCTTAGCTGAAAGGAGTGGCACCCGGCGTGGTCTTCTGCTGCTGTAGCCCATCTGCCTCAAAGTTCGACGTACTGTGCGTTCAGAGATGCTCTTCTGCCTACCTTGGTTGTAACGGGTGGTTATTTGAGTCACTGTTGCCTTTCTATCAGCTCGAACCAGTCTGGCCATTCTCCTCTGACCTCTGGCATCAACAAGGCATTTCCGCCCACAGAACTGCCGCTCACTGGATATTTTTTCTTTTTCGGACCATTCTCTGTAAACCCTAGAGATGGTTGTGCGTGAAAATCCCAGTAGATCAGCAGTTTCTGAAATACTCAGACCAGCCCTTCTGGCACCAACAACCATGCCACGTTCAAAGTCACTCAAAATCACCTTTCTTCCCCATACTGATGCTCGGTTTGAACTGCAGGAGATTGTCTTGACCATGTCTACATGCCTAAATGCACTGAGTTGCCGCCATGTGATTGGCTGATTAGAAATTAAGTGTTAACGAGCAGTTGGACAGGTGTACCTAATAAAGTGGCCGGTGAGTGTATATACTCTATCACTATCGGGATATAAGATTACTTACATCAGGATATGAAATTTTGGTCATATTGCCCAGCCCTATAGTCCACTGCAACAAATTCCAGTAGACAATGTCGGCATGGCAATAAAGTATTGAATCTTAAATCTCATTTTCTAGTTTAATCAGTGTTTCAGTGAGATCGCTGTTTTCTGCATGTGCCGCAGCTTTGGTTTATTATTAATAAATTCATTTGAACTGTTTGGATAGCAACAGTTTTATAATACCAATAAAGTAATTTCATCAAAAAAAACACCAAGAACATTTAGCATCTGAGGGGTGTGCGCTACCATGGCAATGGCGGTGTTGGCGCTGGCGTTCCTCAGGTGGTTGTGCAGCAGCTTGGTGGTCCCATCCTGGAAGGTTTTGGGCAGTGCTCCCAGCAGCATGGTGAACTCAGGAGTGTTGAGCTCAAAGAGGGCAATCAGGACCACCTGGGCCGCCTGGACACAACACACACATCATTACAGACACACAGTCACACACAGATACACACAGTCCACTGGAATGTAACGGCTGAGGATGAGGATTAGGAGGCGGGAGGATAAATTTGGAGGAGGAAGAAGTATGACAAAGCAGAAGAAAAGCTGAGAACTCAGTTTAGATGTTTAGACCATACCGGGAGTCTGCAACATGTGATTCCAGAACCCCGTGTGGCCCCCATAACCTGTGTCTCCCTAAGGCCAAAAGACTGAATATAAAACCTTTACAAATTCAAGATAATAAAATCATAAATTTATCATAAGTCACAAATTTGCATGGAAAAAAAAACCAGCAAATTTACATGAAGGAAACAACTTCACCATAAAAATCTGCAAAAAAGTTAAAAATTTAACTGAGTTGATCAAAATAAGGAAAAATTCTGCCGAGCTGGAAAAGTAATGGATCATATTTAATGAATGAAATTAAACAAACAAACAAAAAAACACGTCTATTAAAAAAAGCTTTCGGATAAAGGAGGGAAACTGATTTCAAAATAAAATCCTCCCACAGAGAAATAAATCCTTGTTTGAAAATCATTGAGAGACATTTCTAGAATAAATGTTAAAATGTTTTGCAGCAGTAAACAAGTGCTTCATGAATGTAAAGAACACTGAACAAACCTCTTAAATAATCAAAGTTTTAGTTAAAGGTAGACCCATGCCGGAGAAGAGACACCAGTGTGTTAGTGTTAAAAACGATTGTGCACACCCGTGGTTTCCTGTCAGTCTGAGGGGAAATGGCGCCTCCTGCTGCCTCACAGCTGTTAGCATTAAAGCCGCCACCCATCACTTCACTCCGCCATTATTTAACCCTCTGACATCTACGGGATTTCAGGGATAGGCTTTAGGTTCTCATGTTCCAGGAAGGTCAGACATTTGAAAAGGGAGGTCAAAATGTGCATAAAACCTGTGCTTTGTTGTTAGCAACGCTGATCCAAAACAATGCAGTACACAGTAATTTGTACATTAACACATCCATCCATCCATCCATCCATCTTCTACCGCTTTTCCGGAGGTCCGGGTCGCGGAGGCAGCAGTTCAAGCAGAGAAGCCCGGACTTCCCTCTCCCCAGCCACCTGCTCCAGCTCTTCAGAGAGGATACCAAGGCATTCCCAGACCAGCTGGGAGACATAGTCTCTCCACTGAGTCCTGGGTCTGCCCCAGGGTCTCCTCCCAGTGGGACATGCCTGAAACACCTCAAGTGGGAGGCGTCCAGGAGGCATCCTAATCAGATGCCCATACCACCTCAACTGACTCCTTTCAATGTGGAGGAGCAGCGGTTCTACTCTGAGCCTCTCCCGGATGACTGAGCTCCTCACCCTATCTCTGAGGGTGAGTCCAGCAATCCTATGGAGAAAGCTCATTTCAGCCGCTTGTATCTGCAATCTCATTCTTTCAGTCATTACCCAAAGCTCGTGACCATAGGTGAGAGCAGAAACGTAGATTGACTGGTAAATCGACAGCTTTGCCTTAGAACTCAGCTCCCTCTTCACCACAACAACAACGTCCACATCACTGCAGATGCTGCACTGATCCGCCTGTCAATCTCTTGCTCCATTCTCCCCTCACTCGTGAATAAGACCCCGAGATACTTAAACTCCTCCACTTGGGGCAGGAGCCTGTCCCCAACCCAGAGAGGACAATCCACCTTTTTTCGGCTGAGGACCATGGACTCAGACTTGGAGGTCCTGATTCTCATCCCAGCCGCTTCACACTCAGCGCAAACCGTCCCAGCAAGAACTGTAGGTCATTGCTGGATGAAGCCAATGGGACAACATCATCTGCAAACAACAGAGATGAGATCCTGTGGTCACCAAGCATGATGCCCTCCATTCTCTGGCTGCGCCTAGAAATCCTGTTCATAAAAATTATGAACAGGATCGGTGACAAAGGGCAGCCCTGGTGGAGTCCAACTCTCACTGGGAATGAGTCCGACCGAGTGTTGGCAATACGAACCAAACTCTCACAACGGTCATACAGAGACCAAATAGCTCGTTACAACAAGTCCGATACCCCATACTCCCGAAGCACCCCCCACAAAAAACCACGAGGGACGCGGTCGAATACCTTCTCCAAGTCCACAAAACACATGTAAACTGGTTGGGAACACTCCCATGAACCCTTGACAATTCTCGAGAGGGTAAAGAGCTGGTCTGATGTGCCACGGCCAGGACGAAAACCACATTGCTCCTCCTGAATCCGAGGTTCGACCAACGGCCGGACTCTCCTCTCCAGTACCTTGGCATAGACCTTCCAAGGGAGGCTGAGGAGGGTGATCCCTCTAAAGTTGGAGCACACCCTCCGATCCCCTTTTTTGAAGAGAGGAACCACCACCCCAGTTTGCCATACCAAAGGCACTGCCCCTGACCTCCACACAATGTTGCAGAGGCGTGTCAACCATGACAGCCCAACAATATCCAGGGTCTTGAGGTACTCAGGGCGAATCTCGTCCACCCCCAGGGCCTGGCCACCAAGGAGATTTTTAACCACCTTGGCGACCTCAGCCCCTGTGATAGGCGAGTCATCCCCCTCGTTCCCAAGCCCTGCTTCCTCTGGGGAAGGTGTATCAGTGGGATTGAGGAGATCCTTGAAGTATTCCTTCCACCACCCAGCAATATCCCCAGTCGAAGTCAACAGCGTCCCATCCGCACCATACGCAGTGTGGACAAGGAGCTGCTTTCCCCTCCTAAGTCGCCGGACAGTTTGCCAGAATCTCTTCGAGGCCGACCGAAAGTCTTGTTCCATGGCCTCACCGAACTCCTCCCATACCCGGGTTTTTGCTTCAGCAATCACCCGAGCTGTACTCCACTTGGCCTGCCGGTACACCTCGGCTGCTTCGGGAGTCCCACAAGCCAACCAACCTTGATAGGACTCCTTCTTCAGCTTAATGGCCCCCCTCACCACTGGTGTCCACCACTTGGTTCGGGGGTTGCCACCACGAGATGCACCGACCACCTTGCGGCCGCAGCTCTGGGCCACCGCTTCAACAACAGAGGTGGAGAACATGGCCCATTCAGACTCCATGTCTCCAGACTCCCTCGGAATGTGGTTGAAGTTCTTCCGGAGGTGGGAGTTGAAGACCTCCCGGACAGGGGCCTCAGCCAGACGTTCCCAGCACACCCTCACTATGCGTTTGGGTCTACCAGGTCTGAATGGCGTCCTCCCCTGCCATCGGATCCAACTCACCACAAGGTGGTGATCAGTTTACAGCTCTGCACCTCTCTTTACCCGAGTGTCCAAGACATACGGTCACAGGTCTGACGACACGATAATAAAATCGGTCATCGACCTGCGACCTAGGGTGTCCTGGTGCCAGGTGCATATATGGACACCCTTATGCTTGAACATGGTGTTCGTTATGGACAAACTGTGGTTAGCACAGAAGTCCAATAACTGAACACCACTCAGGTTCAGATCGGGTAGGCCATTCCTCCCAATCACCCCCTCCACATTTCACTGTCATTGCCCACATGTGCATTGAAGTCCCCCAGTAGGACAATGGAGTCTCCAAAAGGAGCACCTATATAAAATAAAATAACTGCACATCTTAATATTAAACTATAAAAAAGCCAATTTAGAAGAAAAAATAGCAGAAAAAGTTTTTAAAAAGTAGTCGCAAACGTACGAGGAAAAAAATCAAAACATTTATTTCAAGGAGAAGGAAATTCAAAGAAAAAAAACTGTACATTTACAGGAAAACTCCCAAATTTGGGGGAAAAATCAACATAATTTTTTTTTTCAACATTTTTTTTTTTTTTTTTTCCCGGTTCCGGTTCCGCCGGACCAGCGGCGCCACACAAGTCGGCTGCCTGTTGCAACAGCCTTTTTTTTTAATCTTCCTTCTTCTTTCTACACCTTTCACTCTGTATATATGTATATCACGGACGCACGGATCGCCCCGGGGGTCTCCCGGGTCGGCGGACGGAGCCACGGTTTGCAGCGGGAGACGCTACAGCGGGAAGGAGCTAGTGCTAGCTAGCACTTGGCCGCCGCCCGGAGCTAATGGGAAACTCGACATACCGGGAGCTGTAGCGAAAACGACGCGGGTGCCGGGCTGGAGTTTAGGCGGCGTGCAAGAAATATAAGACAGAATAATAAAGAGCGATGGCAAGAACCAAGCAGACCGCCCGTAAAATCTACTGGAGGAAGAAGCCCCCCAGGAGACAGCTAGCCACCAGGGCTGCTCGGAGAGGCGCTCCGGCCACCGGCAGAGTGAAGAGGCCTCGCCGTCACAGGCCCGTGGCTCTGAGAGAGATCCGTCGCTGCCAGAAATCCACGGAGTTGCTCATCCGTAAGCTGCCCGTCCAGCGCCTGGTGAGGGAGATCGCTCAGGACTTAAAGACCGTCCCGCGTTTCCTGAGCTTCGCCGTCATGGCTCTGCAGGAGACCAGCGAGGCCCACCTGGTGGTCTCTTCTTTGCTAAGGGGGTCACCATCATGCCCAAAGACTTCCAGCTGGCCCGCTGCATCCGCGGAGAGAGAGCTTAGACTTTCTGCTGCACATTCACCAACCAACCATAATGCTCTGCACTGTGTGTCTATATATATATATTTATAGTAATATGGACATATGTTTAGTAGATGTTGTTTTTTCTTGCCTTCTGATTATTGCTCTGAGTGTTGCTATCCCTGTGCTGTTGCAATCCTGGAATTTCCCCATTGTGGGACTAATAAAGGCTTATCTTATCTTATCTTATCTTATAATTAAGTTATACAGTTAAAAGTTATCCTTTTTGATATAGCCTACAATTAGGGAGGGATCATGTGCCCCTGAACCCTCCCTTAGTTATGCTGCTAATAGGTTTAGACAGCCGGGAGACCTCCAACAATGCACTGGGCTTCACTCCTTTCTTCACTCTCAATGAAATATTTTTGCTGGTTATTAACATCTGTATGTTCTCTCCCATAGATTGAGTCCCCATCGTGCTGTTTGCTCTCTACATGTCAGTTCTTTTCTTCTTCTCTACCCCCTCACTCCCCAGCCAGTCGCAGCAGATGACTGCCCCTCCCTGAGCCTGGTTCTGCTGGAGGTTTCTTCCTGTTAAAAGGGAGTTTTTCCTCTCCACTGTCGCCAAGCGCTTGCTCATAGGGGATCGCCTGATTGCTGGTGTCTTTCTGCAATTGTGGAGGTTTCCCCTACAGTTGAAAGTGCTATGAGATGACTGTTGTTGTGAAATGGCGTTATATAAAGTTGAATTAAATTGAATTATACATGTTGAAAAATGTAAAAAAATAAATAAATCCCAAGTTAACAAAATAAAATGCACATATTTATGAAAAAGGTAATAAATTTAAAATATTCAATTCACAAATTCCTTTGGTGGCCTAGTTGATGGAGCACCCGCCTCACAACCGGGAGGTTGGGGTTCAAGTCCCGGCTGGGTCATTCCAAAGCCCATATAAAAGTGGTACTTCCCACCTTCTAGCTTGGTGCTCAGCATAACAGAATGGGGGAAGGAAAAATTGTCTGTGACGGTGCCTTGCATGGCAGCGACCCCTCTGATTCTAGATGTGACTAACATTGTAGATCGGAGAAACATCATTTTGTTCTACTGTACATGACTGGCTGGATGGACTGAATGACAATAACGTTGGATTTGTCTTCTTAAATTTATAAGAAAAGTCCCAAATTTGGGAGGGAAAAAAGCAGCATATTTAAGTTACTATGCTATATGTTAAAAATAATTAACAAACATAAATACATCTGTTTATGAGAAAAGTAAGAAATGTAAAATACTAAATTCATGAAAAAAATGTCAATTTACAAGAGTAAATACACAAACTTCCAAGAAACAGTAAAAAATTACAAGCTTAAATTAATAAATTTATCTAAAAATGATAGAATTTATGAAAAAAGTTAAACTTGATTAAATACATGAACTGATGAGAAAAACAAATCTACAAGATTAAATTCAAGAATTTACAAAAAGTCAGCAAGTTATAAGATTACACAAATTTATGAGAAAAACTCGTTTCAAAACTAAATTCACCAATTTACAGGAGAAAAAAAGCAGAATTTCCAAGTGAAACTGTTGTATGTTGACAGTCCAGTTCCTCCTTCTATCATGGCTTCATGTTAATGGTTAATTCTGGACTAAAATGACCTTTTTTTCATTAGAAGTCAGTGATTCTGGTTCAGACCATAGACACATATAAATTAGTTAATGATGGGACAGAACAAGGTAAGCTTTTGACTGCAATCCTGTTCCCAGGGATGGCAACAGGAAATTCTGATTTCAGCTGAAATCTAATTTGGTCGATTGACTTATTGGGGGGGGGGGGCAGCCCCCCTGAAGCTGGGAGGTTTTCAGTAAAACAGAAGTAATTTAGACTGAAAGAAATGATAAAAAAAAAATGAAGTACCGGTACTAGACTTAGATAAATCTTTAAATTTAATGAAAAGTTAACTTACTTTTTCTTCAATGTTGTCTCACTGTCTTTAGTCCAACATATTTAACAGTTCTATAAGAGTTTATTACACTATTTACACTGGTCACCAAGTCACTTCTAATGTGAAACTTTCTTCCTTTTGGCAGCAAGCTGTGTCAGTCTCTGAACTTTGAGCTTCATCTCCTTTTCTGGTTTCTTCAGAAACTGTCCGAGTGTTTCTGTTACCTCGTCAAACTTTGAGCCAATTTTCACCATTACCATCACTTTTCTCTCAAGCCAATTCCATTGGAACTTATTTTTGACACTTTTGTCTATTTCTAGCACTGATGACTCCTGATGCTTCAATAAAAATCTCACAATTCCGCTGAAAACAATAACGAAAGCTCAGAATTCCAACACGAACCAGGGATGTGATTTGGGGTTGGGGAAATTATCTGAAAATTCAGCAGGGGGTCTGGGAGACACAGTCCCCCAGCGGGGTCCGGGGCAGAGCCCCGGTGGGGTGGGAGTAGGGGGGGCAAAGCCCCCCAAAGCTCCTGGGTTTTTATGATTTTTAAGTACCAGAACTGTGCTTAAATGACATAAAACAAACAGCTGAATGCCACTTATTACTGTATAATATTGACTTATGTTCAAAGAAGATAGCATTCCTAAAATATTCCAACAACCATTATCCATCACATGCTTTAACACTTGATCAAATCAAAATCAGTTAATTTTATCTGTTCCATAACAGAAATAAAATTCCAACATACCATTACTTTTTATAATTTCAGCATTCATTTCAGATCACCAGTTTCAATCTCCATTGAGACTTGAGCAGTTTATTTTGCACAATCACTGATGTAGCCAAGTCTTAGAAATATTCAAAAGTTATGAGTCAATGTCCACTGTGCACTGTCAATTTCAAACTGTTTGGAATCATAAAAGGGGATGGTTAACTTTTATTACCGTTTCCTCCCCTGCGCAGCCGTTGTACGCCGCCAGTAACACAGTTAATGTGGCTCTCCACTTGGCCATACGTCACTTCCAGTCCTGCCTGAAAGGGCGCAGCTTCACTGCGTTCGTGGACCACAAGCCGCTAACGTACTTAACGTACTTTATCTTCCTGGAAGATAAAATAAAGCGGAATTCGGCGAATTAGCAGAACATCACATCCCTGAGAACACGCCGCCATGAATCTTTGAAAAAGCATACAACGAGCCAATTGATTGGACCAATCGTTTGCAACTATCCAATCGCAGGGCTGTCAAGCTACTGCAATACAGCAGTAGCTTGAACACAACACATTCGGGTTATCGCGGGAGACGACTTCCGGGAAGCGCCGAGCGCTTATGTAATCGTGTTGATTTTCGCTAAAATCGGTAACAATAAGGTACCTTACCCCCCTAAAATTTTCTCAACGGATTTAGACGATTCACAGAAATGATCAATTTGAAAATAAATTGGCAGAAATCCGCAGATCGGCGGAAAATTGCCATCCCTGTGTTCCTTTTTGGACTGCATTTAAATTTTTTTGTTTTATTCTTGTTTTTATGTTGTCTTGTTTGAAATAATATACCTCCACACATACACTAGACCGCACAACGTGGTGAACAGAGCGGCCATCTTGGGTATGTAACTGTTGTTCTAAAAACTTCTCAAATTACCTGCCTGATGTTTGGACTTGCCATCTTGAGAATTACAGTTCTATGAATGAATGAACATCAAAATTTAAAAAAGATGAATATAAACAGAAAGGAAGAAAAACAAACAAGTCACTTGTATTCACAAAAGACAATTTTGAAACGTTGACACCTGGGTCCTGAAAAGAGTCCCATCAAAGAATCAATCAGCTTATAACATTACAGCTAAATAGACTTTTCCATTAACGATCAGGCTTTGAAAGTGACAAGTGCTGTCTGTTTCAGATAATATTCAACTTCTTGAGCCAGAATGAAGAAAATGCAGTACATGCCCATGAGGCACACTGACTTGTTTGTGTTTCTTTACCTGCCCAATATGGCAGCTGCACTTGGCTAACCACGACTAGCCTAGCAGCTAGCGATAGCCAGTCTAGTGAGTCTATATACATGTTCAGATCTCAGAGGGTTAAATGTTGGTGCTGACGGCTGATTGGTTAGACGACTCGTCATGCTCTTAGACGGATTTTTGGTTCTACCTGCTTACACCTCTCCTCCAGGTTCCCCTCCCCCGGCAGAGAAGCCACTGTGGCCGGTCGGCCGCACTGATCCTCCCCCACCCACGTATGGAGGGTCTGGGGTGGTGGTGGGAGATGGGTGGAAAAAACGAAGATGGGAAAACAATACAAGAAAATAAAAACAACTTAAACATAGAAAAGGAAATGGTTAATGAATTTTAAAAAGAAAAAAAAAGCTAAAAATTCACAAATTCAGGAGGTAAAAATATGAGAAAAATGTCAAAAATTAACAGAATTAAATCTGCAAAGTCAGAAATTTGCAAAATTACATTCACAAATTTAAAAGTAGCAAATTTACAAAACTGAAGAATTTATGAAAAAAGTTAAAAACTAAAAGATCATAAATTTACAAGAAAAATGTTTGAAAACAAAATTAAATTCACAAAATAAAATAAACATGGAAATTTACAAGATTGAATTTTCTAATTTATAAAAAAAATTATCAGCACAGTTTACAAGAAAAATGTCACAAATTTCCATCCATCTTCTTCCGCTTAATCCTAAATTCACAAATTTTCAAGAAAGCTAGCAAATTCAAAAGATTAAAAATAATAAATGTAATTAAAAAATTAAAAATTTCAAGAACAAATTTACAAAAAAGTAAAACATGTTTACAAGGATTTTATACATTCATGAGAAAAATGTGACAAATTGCCACTATTTTTTTGCAACTTTATGAGAAAAAAGGCCAAATTAAGCTAAAAAAAAATGCATAAGGAGGCTAAATTAAATTCACAAATTTCCAAAAAAAACCAAAAAACAAATAGATTAAATTTAAAACCAACCAAACATGTGATTAATTTACAAGAAAAATTTAAAGTAAAACAAGAAGCATGTAAAACACAAAAAAACCCTGAAATGCTGACGTGAATCATAAAATAAAGTGATGAAACACAGCGACGGCTGCGGTACCTTGCGCACGTCGGAGCTCTTGGGCTCGGTGGTCCAGGTGATGATCCTGGAGACGGCCAGGCGTGTCTCGGAGGAGTTGATGAAGTCGGCGGGGTCCATCTGCCGGGCCAGAGCCTCAATGTAGCGCAGGATGGCCACCTTCACCTTCAGGTTGGGCGTCTGCGTCTGGTCCACGATGAAACGCATCAGGATGTTGAACTGCTGCTCGTACGGGAACGACTCTCTGAAACAGGGGGATCAACAGCAAACATACGTCAAGCCAACATCTTCTTAGCCTCATATTAGCCTCTGCCCCTCCCCATCAGAGAATCATTGTCTGCTCCCTCTAAAGTACATGAAAATATAATGCATAAGCATCCTAAAGTTGATAAAACTCAAATTAACTACGTAGCCTCTAAATCTAATGACTTGGCCTCTGTTCCTCCTCATAATTTAAAAATAATAATACTGTAGTGGTGGCTCAGCTGGTAGAGCATCCGCCCCACACCCAGGAGGCCAGGGTTCAAATCCCGGCCGGGTCATGCTGAAGACAATATAAAAAGTGGAACTTCCTGCCATCCAGCTTGGTGCTCAGCAATAACGGAACAGAGGAGGGAAATTTGTGGCAGCGCCTTGAATGCCAGCGACCCCTCTGATTCTATATACAGTATATATACAGTCTGTGTGTGTGATGAACAATGTAGATAAGAGAAACATAATTTCGTTCTACTCTACATGACTGGCTGTATGGATATGAATGACAATAAAGATGGCTTATCCTTACCCTTATAATGGTTTGCATTTATATAGCGCCTTTCAAGAAACCTTTCAAGAAGCGCTTTACAATGAAAATCCATTATTCATTCACTCCACAGACAGACAATGGTAGCGGTAAGCTACTACTGTAGCCACATCTGCCCTGGGGCAGACTGACTGAAACATGGCTGCCAATCCACACCAACAGCCTCTCCAACCACTACCGAACATTTATACACATTCATACCCAGTGTCACGGACACTGGTGGCAATTCAATTCATCTTTTTTTAAATAGCGTTATTTCACAACAACAGTCATCTCACAGCATTTTCAACTGTAGGGGGAACCCCCACAACTGCAGAAAGACCCCAGCAATCAGGCGATCCCCTGTGAGCAGCACTTGGCGACGGTGGCGAGGAAAAACTCCCTTTTAACAGGACGAAACCTCCAGCAGAACCAGGCTCAAGGAGGGGCAGTCATCTGCTGTGACTGGCTGGGGGGTGAGGGGACAGAGAAGACGAAGAAAAGAACCGACATGTAGAGAGCAAACAGCACGATGGGGACTCAATCTATGGGAGAGAACAAACAGATGTTAATGACCAGCAAAAATATTTCATTGAGAGTGAAGAAAGGAGTGAAGCCCAGTGCATTGTTGGAGGTCCCCTGGCTGTCTAAACCTATTGGCAGCAGAACTAAGGGAGAGTTCAAGGGTCACCTGATCCCACCCTAACTATAGGCTATATCAAAAAGGAAGGATTTAACCCTATTCTTAAAAGGAGAGATCAGACTTCCGGTTATGGCCGCTGCGTAGAAGGACGTGCTTCACTCTACTCTGCTCCTAAAAAAAATAAATAAATCGGCAAATAACTCTCTCATTTGGAACAAAACCTATCCCAACGTTTGGGCGAGGACATGCCGGTAAAGCCTAAGGCTGGGAAATTAGGTGGAGGAAAAACTGAATCGCCGAAACAGTCCAAGTTAACGGACTTTCACGTATGTGACACAGCAGAGAAATCCCCAAATATGGCGGAGGAAGCTAGCGGAGGAGCGGTGACTACTGGCGACGGCACAGGTGCGGTGCTCGCTGCCATTAGTTCAATGAGAGCAGACTTTTCCTCTAAACTTGACGGGATTATTGCAGCGATAGAGGGAATGAAAAAGGAGTTGGGCGACTGTGTGGAACGTGTTTCGCAGGTGGAGCTCCGAATTTCCAGTGCTGAGGATGACGTCTCCGGACTACAATTAAAGGTGCGCACATTGGAATTAAAAAATAAACGTCTGGAAGATAATGTCCTGGATTTAGAATCCCGGTCGAGACGGAACAACCTGAGGCTGGTGGGTCTCCTGGAGAGAACGGAGGGTCTGGATCCGTGTTCCTTTTTGGAAAAGTGGATCCCAGAAGCGCTGAACAACGCGGAGCTGCAGTCATCAGTTGTCTTAGAAAGCGCCTACCGAATTGGCCCACTGAGAGATAACAAGACATCACCTAGGACGCTGATTATGAAGTTCCTCAGCTACAGAGACAGGATGACGATCTCCAATGCAGTGCGAGCCAAAGGAGAAATTAAATACCAGGATCAACAGGTGCGGTTCTACCCAGATTTGGCCACAGGAATCCAACAATTAAGGAAACAGTTCGACCCCGCCCGTAAAGAGCTGCGCAACCTTGGGATTCATCATGGAGTGATTTATCCTGCAAGACTGTTGGTCACGTATAAGGGCAGAACCCACATCTTCAAGACCCCTGAGGAGGCGCAGGAGTTCATCAAGAAGATCCAAGAAGAGACTGGTGGGAGCTAAGCATGAACAAAATATAAGGTTGTAATATAAATGTGTTTTTAATGTGTGCCCTGATTTGTTTCTCAGTTGTTTTTAATATGTTTTAACAATCCAGTCCCATGAATCCAGTTCTCTTTATCTTAAGGCACACCATGACCTGGACAATATGACCTGTTTCTAGAAACTGTTTTCCTTAGCACAGCAAGTCTCTCACTCCTTAAATCACTGTTGCATGCTTATGAAACGAAGGCGTGACCTTTATTCCTTATATGTGTATTGGGAGAAATGTAGCAGGTGTTCCTGTATGTTTTGGGAATTGCCTGGGAACAGAAATTGGCCCTTCCTGTTCCCCACGCAATTCTATGATGGGAGGGGGGGGCTTGCTCGGAGCAGAGATGGCCACTCTGTTCTGTACCTAGCCTTCCTTTAAAAACAGGGGTCTTCCCTCAATACGTTGAGTCTGCCGTGAGTTTTTTTGCGCAGAACGTCCGGCTAAGAGAAATCACGCTCTTCCTGGCCGTGGGCTCCCGGTCACCTGTATCAAACGGTAAGAGCTTGTGAAATGACATGAAATGCATTGATCCTTGTGTGTGAAGGAAATGTGTGACATGCAATGATTTCTCTTTTGTGTATGGAGATATGGTCTGTGGGGAATAAAGAGATACAGTTTTATTCTAGCAGCCGTGTCTCAGTGTGAATACTTTGTCTCAGTGTACATTCTTTTCTATGTGCCGACTTCTCACGAACCTGTCTAAATATTTTCATAAAACATTTTGGCGTCACGAACAGGATTCGAGGAAAATTAATAGAGGTCAAAGAGGAGCTGTGCATAGAAAAAGTCATGTTTAAGAACAGACAGAAACAAAGTGTAGCCGGGGGCTCTTCCGGCGATTGTGTGGTTCCAGGTTGGGATGGCTTATGGAAGCAGGTTGGTGTGTGTTTAGCTGATGGAGGTGGCAGATTAGCGCCATGGGCAGATTTGGTAGGGGACAGGTCCCCTTCGGTGATGTCTGCGTGTCTACGGGGTATTGAAGTTGCTCCAAAAGCTCCGCTGAGCGGAATTCAGCAGCAGGTGCGGTGTTGTGTGAGTAGCCGTTCTTTCTCTCCCATCGGCAAGGGGAGAGGCGAGCAGCGCTACATGTAAAAAAATAAACCTCCTTTTCCTTTCTCTCTCTCTCTCTCTCTCTCTCTCTCTCTGTGTTCCTCGCTCTCCCAAAGGGGGCGGGCGCGGGAAGTTCTCTCTCCCTCCCTCTCTCCTTTTGCCTGAGGGGCGGGGGAGAGGCAAAGTTTGGCCTTTAGAAAAAAACAGAAGGTGAATTTTCTTTGCTGGCAAGTGAAGAATGCAAGAGGCGGGGCTGCCTGCCTCACAAGGCTTGGGAGATGCTGAGTTGCATAAAGGAAATATAAAAACAATAGGAATCAACAGTGAACAAAGAGGACAGTTTGATCCAGTTTTTAATGGATTTGGAACAAAGCAGAAACCCTCTCAGAGGGTGAAATTTCTGGGAATCTGCTGGAATAAGGGAGAAAGAGAAATCACAGATAAAGCCCGAGAAAAGATAATGACTTTTGCCATCCCGCACACCAAAAAGGATGTGCAGCGGTTTATTGGGCTGTTTGGATATTGGAGGAGTCACATTCCTCATTTGGGGCAAATTTTGCAGCCTTTATATCAAGTGACGAGGAAAAAAGAGCAGTTTGAGTGGACAGAAAAACAGCAAGTGGCTTTTGACATGGCCAAAGAGGCCATACAGCAAGCTCTATCATTAGGAAAACTGCAATCTGGTCCAGTTGAGTTGCAGGTGTCAGCTCGGAATAATTATGCAAATTGGAGCTTATGGCAAAAACAAGGCAAACAACGGAAACCTTTGGGTTTCTGGTCAAGGAAGCTGCCGAGTGCAGGAATTTGTTACACGCCTTTTGAAAAACAACTATTGGCGTGTTATTGGAGTTTGGTGGAGACAGAGGCATTAACTGCAGGGCATGAGGTGATCATGAGGCCATTGATACCTATTCTGACGTGGGTAATGAGTAACCCCACCACACATCGGATAGGTACCGCCCAGGAGAGTAGCATCATTAAGTGGAAATGGTACGGGTCTGAAAGAGTGAAATCTGGACAAAAAGGAGTTTCGGTCTTGCATGAACAAGTTGCTGATGTCCCAGAGGCAGATGAGTCTTGTTTTGAAGTTGAACAGCTGCAGGAGTCGCCTGTGTTAACAGGGCCCCGCTATGATGAACTTACAGAAGAGCAGAAAAGCAGGGCGTGGTTTGTGGATGGCTCTTCTCAGTGGGTAGCGGGAAAATGAAGGTGGAAAGCTGGGGCTTTCAACCCTCATCTGGGGCAAATTTTGGAAGAAATGGGTGAGGGAAAAAGCAGCCAATGGGCCGAGTTGAAGGCCGTACACATGGTGATACAACATGCGAGTGTGTCAGGAGCATATATTTACTCTGACTCCTGGTCAGTGGTTAATGGGTTAACCACATGGATGCCTACATGGCAGTCCAATCAATGGCGGATTCAAAAGAAAGAGGTGTGGGGTAAAGAGTTGTGGGAGGAAATCTGGCAAAAGGTTCAAGGGGTCACTATCCATGTCACCCATGTCGATGCCCATACCCAAAATATGGACTCAGAAGCCCTCCACAATAGCTATATTGATGGGGTGGTTAGAGCAATGTCAGTGGAGAGGCAATCCACTGCGGATTTGGCCCGGTGGGCCCATGAAAAGAGTGGACATTGGGGAATTCAAGCTACCACCCAATGGGCCAGGGATAGAGGCATTGATTTAAAAACTGATGATGTAAAGACAGCCATTAAACAGTGTGAGGCCTGTCAGCATCACAGAAGAGGTGTCCCACAACATCTCACTGGACATATACAAAGGGGAAAGAACCCAGGACAAATCTGGCAAATGGATTTTATTGGTCCTCTTCCAGAGTCACAACGGTGTAAATATGTATGCACGGTTGTGGATACATTTTCGGGTGTGGTAGTAGCACACCCAGCCAAAGTGGCTAATCAGAAGGCCACACTGGCCTGTTTGGACCTAATTGAAAGGTTCTATGGGCTACCTGTACAGATTCAAACTGACAATGGGACCCATTTCACCGGAAATCTGGTGAAAGATCGGGCCAAACACAATCATGTGGAATGGATTTATCACGTTCCATATCATCCCCAGGCTGCGGGTTTAATTGAAAGAATGAATGGGTTGTTGAAAGCCACCTTGAAAAAAGGAGGGACAAACAATAGTTTGGAAGGGTGGAAAAAACGCTTACCACAAGCGCTGAAACAGCTAAACAATAGACCCATTGCACCTGGTACAACACCACTGAACCGAATGATCACTGTCAATCTTGAACAATTTGAAGGACAAATTATTGAGATGTGGAAAATTAACCCAGAGGCAACACTGCCAGTGCGAGCGACGAAAGGCTCGGCTGGATTAGATCTAAGAGCTATGGAAACTCTCACCTTAGTACCAGGAACACCCACTGTGGTAAAAACCGGACTAGGGTTGAAATGTCCGAATGGAATGTATGGTCACATATTGCCAAAGTCTGGATTATCCCTGAAAGGTTTAACGACTCTAGCAGGTGTGATTGACAGTGATTATCAAGGAGAACTGGGGGTGGTGTGCTATGTACTGGGATCAGAGCCCATAACCCTGAATAAGGGGGATGAAGTGGCCCAATTGGTCATTATACTATGTCTAATGACTGACCCTGAAGAGATTGCTAAGCCGGCTGTGATGACGCAAAGGGGCGAAAAAGGCTTTGGTTCCACAGACAAATCTGGGGCCAAAGTATGGGTGAGGCAAGAAAATGGTCCTCCCCGCCCGGCTGAGATCATAGCTCAAGGGACGGATCAGGTGGTGACCATTTTGTATCCAGGAGAGGAAACCTGGATAAATGTACTAGTATCAAAATGTTATCTAAGGGAGAACTAATTCTGTGCTTTCTCTTCTCCTAAGTATGTGCTTGCTTTGCAGGAATGTTCGGGGGGAGACTGGTGATTGGGCACCCGCAACGTCATGGGTCTTCTTCAACACCCCCACAAGCACCGAGGACATGGCTATGTCGTCTGCTGGGACATATGCCGCCCTGCCCTCGTTGTGATCCTGTGGATGAGTATCGCCGGTTGCTGGATCCAGATCCACGCCACACCAGGCCAAGAAATGTTTGAGGTGGACCAACCTGTCTCGCTGAGCTGGAAGGAGAGTCGGGTCGGTGCCAATCGGAGCCAAGACGGTTTCTATTGTTTATCAAACCAAGAGTGCAAGATACTGAACTTAACCAGCCACTGTCCTATTTACATATGCCCCAAATGTGTCAAATACCAATATAATGTGTCTGCGGTGGAGAAGGGGTGTATAGTTAACTTGACTGCCAATGTAACCATATGTGTGGCCAAAGTGGTTAATGACTTACTGAAATGTGACACT
This sequence comes from Pholidichthys leucotaenia, assembly GCA_020510985.1. NCBI lineage: Eukaryota > Metazoa > Chordata > Actinopteri > Cichliformes > Pholidichthyidae > Pholidichthys > Pholidichthys leucotaenia. Next base: position 336,723,883 of record CM035845.1, read on the forward strand.
ACCTTAAATGGTACAAAGCTATCCATCAACATAACGGGAGATAAGGAAGTGTATTTGATGAATGGAACAGTCATAAAGGGTCGACGCATCCCCTTTGTGTACCTTATTCTGGTGGTCGACAAAAACCCAAAGCATACATCCCCGACGAATCTGGCACCCATACTGTCGACATGTACAACAGTAGCCACACAAACCAGCCATATCACCGTCAATTGGATGGTAAGGATACCACCCATTCCCAAATGTTCAAAAAGAAAGAAGAGAGCATGGTATGACACGTTGCTGGGAGGATTTGGCACAGTTTTGGGAATCTCCAACACCATTAACAACGAGGTAACCAGATCAATGTTGGCAGATACTGGACATCAAACGTCTTTAGGCATTCAACAAGTTGGATTTTGGATGCCTACGGTGGTGGGGCCTCAAATGGAGGCCGCCAATCTGTTTCAAAAACGTTTGACTTGGGATATGACCATGTGGAATGCTACGAGTGAATTGCTGACGAACATCACTCGAGCTTTCAATTGGACTGTGTGCAACATTCAAGTTTTGGATATCCGCATGCAGTTGGAACGTTTTACTCGCATTGTCACTACCAATCACGCTCGACAATGGCGAGACGTGTGGAACATCACTGAAGAATGGTGGTTAATTCCGCATCCTGAAAAAAACCATCTGCAATAGCACGATGTGTAGCGGGCAATGGACTCAATTAAATGCTACAGAAGCTGTTGATGTGTGCAAATATCATGTGTTACCAGTAATTACCGCTACAGCATTTTGGTTTATTCAATTAAAGGGGAAATGGTTTGCTCCAGGGCAGAATAACACCTATGATTTATCAGAATGTGATTTGACTGACCAAGGATATGCATGCCTAAGTCGAGCAATATATACTGAACCATGCTTAACCATGACAGAGGCACTATGTGAATGGAGAATAGAAAAACCTTGTGACATGATGTGGCAAATAGGGCCCCATACTCTATGTGTAGCCACTTTAAACTCCCATCCAATGTTGCCTAGGGTACCTTTCACTGGGTGTCTGCATGGTGTTCACATGTGGCAATAGCATAATCGGACATATCGTCTTACCAACTTCTCTAGTGAGGCCCACCTGACCGCCCTGCAATGGCGGGTGCTGGAAGTTCCATGGCAGGTGTCCCTGGATCGATTCAGAGGCGCACTGAATGGATCCACGGAGATACAACAGCTCATTGGTGATCATATGTCTAATGTGCGTGCTGCAGTGATATCCACTGTGGTGGCCCAAGGAAAGGTATTGCATGCAGCCCATCAGATAGAGCAAGCTTCTGCTCATCACTGGTGGGATATATTCTCAGGCATGTCAGTCACTGCTCGCACAACACTGGTGCCTCCCCTAGCTATATTAGTTGCTGTTCTATGTGTCTTAACACTATGCAATTTCAGTGCTTTCTGCTATATTAGAAGAGTAAAACAGGTTTTAAGTAGAAGAATATATAATTCTCTGGCAAAATGAAAATAAAAGTTATCTTTCGAGATGGAGGATATGGTACCACATCTTGCAAAGTAGAGGTGAGTGCTGAACCTCCTGGTCACTGGATATGTTATAGCTATGCTGTAGGTCCGAGTAGTGAATGGAATTGGTACACTAGACATTTTACCACAAGAAATGAGTTATTATGGCATGTTGTAACATGCATTTGGGACATTAATTGGGTGGAATTAAATCACCACAATGATATTGGAATACCTTACGAGGATGAAAGTATTCCCCAAGAAGAAAGTAATTACCCAATGTTCTTCACCAACTGATAGAACAAATAAGGTCAAAGGGTGGAAAATGTGATATAAATATTTTTAATGTGTGCCCTGATTTGTTTTTCAGTTGGGGAAGAAAGCACTTAGTTGGGGAAGAAAGCAATTATCTTCACCAACTTAACAACTGATCACAAATAAGGTCAAAGGGTGGAATGTAATATAAATGTGTTTTTAATGTGTGCCCTGATTTGTTTCTCAGTTGTTTTTAATATGTTTTAACAATCCAGTCCCATGAATCCAGTTCTCTTTATCTTAAGGCACACCATGACCTGGACAATATGACCTGTTTCTAGAAACTGTTTTCCTTAGCACAGCAAGTTTCTCACTCCTTAAATCACTGTTGCATGCTTATGAAACGAAGGCGTGACCTTTATTCCTTATATGTGTATTGGGAGAAATGTAGCAGGTGTTCCTGTATGTTTTGGGAATTGCCTGGGAACAGAAATTGGCCCTTCCTGTTCCCCACGCAATTCTATGATGGGAGGGGGGGGCTTGCTTGGAGCAGAGATGGCCACTCTGTTCTGTACCTAGCCTTCCTTTAAAAACAGGAGTCTTCCCTCAATACGTTGAGTCTGCCGTGAGTTTTTTTGCGCAGAACGTCCGGCTAAGAGAAATCACGCTCTTCCTGGCCGTGGGCTCCCGGTCACCTGTATCAAACGGTAAGAGCTTGTGAAATGACATGAAATGCATTGATCCTTGTGTGTGAAGGAAATGTGTGACATGCAATGATTTCTCATTTGTGTATGGAGATATGGTCTGTGGGGAATAAAGAGATACAGTTTTATTCTAGCAGCCGTGTCTCAGTGTGAATACTTTGTCTCAGTGTACATTCTTTTCTATGTGCCGACTTCTCACGAACCTGTCTAAATATTTTCATAAAACAAAGGTAGAATATTTAAGTATTTGCACAGGCATTTGACAGATCTGAAGCATATAGCAAGTTTACAAAATATAGATTGTATTATATATTAAAAAAAACAACCCTATGATGTACAAAGTTGCTATAAAAGTTAGGAGTTAAGTTTGAAAACTACAGAAGAGAGTTAATGTTACGTCATTAAAAGCAGTAGAGTTAGGGTGATTGAGAGGAGAAAGAAAGAGTGGTTTGACTGATCCTCGCGGGTGTGGAGCAGTCAATGGCTATAGCGGGAGACGGAATTTTTTTTTTGATTTTGGGGGGATTACCACGAATGTGGGAAGGGGGAATTTGTTTGTGTGTAGTTTGTAGGATGAATGTTCAGCCACTTATGTTTTTGCTTCTTTGTGTGAGCATGTTTGTATTGTGAGGTAATCTCAAACTCCTTATTGATCATAGACCAAAGCGTTAATCTCAACTTAACCTCATGGAATTGCAGAGGTCTACAAAATTTAAAAAAACTTAAGTTATGAATAAAATAAAAGACATGGGTTCAAAAATTGTGTTTTTACAAGAAACTCATCTAATAGAGGAGGATGTAAAAAGAATTAGCAGAAGATGGCAAGGAAGTGTATTCACCTCATCATTTTCATCCCGAGCCAGGGGAGTTATGACTCTCATACATAAATCAGTCCCATTTCAAGTGAAAAATGTAATTGGAGACAAATTTGGAAGATATCTAATCAGAATCAGGATAAAGTTTATTGCCAAGTACATTTACAAGTAAACAACAGGTAAACATACGAGGAATTTGACTTGACATTGGAAAGCGCCTGATAGGCAGATCCCAATGACGCGGCAAGCCATGAAGGCGCCTGTCAACAGAGGAGAATAGAGGGCAAAGGTCAGGAACAAAACAATAGGTAGAGAGAAAAAAACCATAGTTAATCAGAATAATGCTCTTAAATGAGCCGAATTATGATCACTAAAAAAAAAACCCCCTCAATGCACAATTAGCAGACAATATATCACACTTAACATACAGAGCAGTAGAGAGCAGTGAATGATTGTTTTCGTCAGTATAATGAGTCAGTCATGTGTGTGTGTTGGATGCAGAGGTGGTGGTTATCAGTTGCTGGTGAAACAGTAGAGGTCTCTCTCTCAGCAGATGTTATGACTAGTGTCTGAAAGTCAGAGGCAACATGTCCTTGGCACGGCAGATGGGATTTCTCTGTGAGTCAGACATAAGACTGTCCTTGGGAGATCAGATACTGTTCGCCAATGTTTGTGTAGAGGAAAGTCAACATTTATACTGATATCATTCATCAGGAGGACTGAGTGCTGAGGGCGCCGAAAACAGGTCGAATAGCACTGACTTCAGAGAAAAAACTTTCTATTCTCTTACGGATTCAGTGCTCCAAATCCACCATCATTGCCAGGCTTTGAAATCAATTCCTGGACAGCTCTTAGCGTGATCGTGATGTTTTCCATCTTCCTATACAGTTCTCCATTGGCCGCAGTCAGAGTCCTGCCCAGCTGGGCAAATTGACGAGAGAGCTTCGCCGGGTCCGCTTTTTGATAAGCTCTGTCCATCTTCTTTAATTTGCGGTACACCAGGACAATCCCAACGCCGATCAGTAGAAATCCTGTGACCATTGCTCCAAATAGATATAGATCTTCTATATCTTCAATTGAAAGATCGCACAGACACAAGAGTTTCCAATTGCTTGTATCCTTAATATAACCCGCAGCAGCAGTCCCTGCGGGACAAATAGGCTCCCCGGACCTGATTTCCTCGTTGAAAAAACAGTGTCGATTGTGTTCAAAGCCCAGCTTATTAAATCCATAATTTCGTTAAGATGAATCACCAGTAGAGAGCCACGCAGACACAGACAATAGCAAGCTGGGATCCAGTCAGTTAGGGAGGGAGAGACAGGGAGCGGGAGCAGAAGAAAAAGCGGCTGCTCTCTTTGGAGGGTGGAAGAGAAGAGAGCAATCCTTGAATCATTCAAGGATCTTTGTTATTAGAAAATATAAATTTGGTGAACTTATACGGTCCCAATATAGATGATCAAAATTTCTTTACTAATTTATTCCTTATTTTATCTTCACTTACAGGGCAACATATAATAGCAGGGGATTTTAATTGTACATTGAATCCCGGTATAGATAGATCAACAGGACTAGACTGTACGCACAATGGATGCAGGATGATCATTAATCATTTTATGAAAGAATTGAGATTGTTAGATATATGGAGAGAAATGAAACCACAAGTTAAAGCCTATTCTTGTTATTCTAATATCTACGACATTCTCACGTATTGACTATTTTTTGATCTCCACAGAATTAAGGTCCAAGATTCAAAACTGCTTCTATGATAATATTGTGATCTCTGATCATGCACCCTGCTGTCTAATATATGTAGATAAGAAACTGACAAAGGAACCACGCAGGTGGCAATTTCAGCATAAATGGCTTCAGGATGAGGAATTTGTTAAGTACATAGAAAAACAGATAGATGAGTTCTTTGATATCAATACTACACAAACATCAGCATGTATAAAGTGGGAGGCTTTCAAAGCTTTTATTAGGGGGCATATTATTAGTTATACAGGTTCAAAATCTAAGAAGACTCGAGAGGAGAGAGTCCAATTGGAACATAAAATAAAAATTCTTCAAGAAAAAGTGTATGCAGGAAGTGACCCAAAGTTAGAGAACGAATTACTGATTCTGAGAGCTGAATATGACAAAAAATCAGTGAATAGAGCTGCCTCGAGTCTTCTAAGATTGAAGCAATCTTTTTATGAACAAGGTGAAAAATCAGGAAAATTATTGGCATGGCAGATTAAACAATTAGAATTTAAAACACCAATTACCAGTATTATAAGTAACGGACAGCCAGTTGTAGATCCTTTAGAAATTAATAGTGCCTTTAGAGATTATTATGAAAAATTATATAATACAAAAAATGAAACTGACTTAACAAAACTAAATGGGTTTTTGGACGGATTATCTATACCGTGTATTCCAAATGAAAACAGGGAGATACTGGAGTCTAAAATTAGTCAAGAAGAAGTTGGGCTAGCCATTGATAATATGAAGTCAGGAAAAAGTGCAGGACCAGATGGTCTTCCAGTTGACCTCTATAAAAAATTTAAGAATAAATTAGTAAAACCATTTTTGGAAATGGTTTTAGAAGCATTTCAAAATAGTAATTTACCACCACACATGAATAATGCCTTAATTATACTGTTGCCAAAACCAGGTAAACCCTCTAATAAATGTGAAAATATGAGACCAATAAGCCTATTAAATGCTGACCTTAAGATAATCTGTAAAATTTTAGCAAGATGACTACAGGAAATATTACCAAATATTATTAACCGAGATCAGAATAGCTTTATAAAGGGAAGACAAGGCTTCCATAATGTAAGAAGACTATTTAATATTATCTATTCTAATAAAGAAGCACCGGATACAGCTCTCCTATCATTGGATGCCAAAAAGGCCTTTGATAGGGTCGAATGGCCCTTTCTTTTTGAAGTTTTACAAAGGTTTGGAATTGGAAATAATTTCATAAAATGGGTTCAGATAATATACAATAATGCTACAGCAGAAATCCTAACAAACAGCAATATTTCAAAATCAATAAATATCAATAGAGGATGTCGACAAGGCTGTCCACTTTCACCTTTACTGTTTACTATGGCAATTGAACCTTTAGCGATGGCAGTACGTTTACATCCACAAATATATGGAATTAAAGTAGGACCAACAGAACATAAAATCTCCCTGTATGCCGATGACCTAATTTTGTTTATGTCGAATCTTAAAAAATCAATTCCGACCTTGTTGAATTTAATAAAGAATTTTGGGGAAATATCAGGATATAAAATAAATAAAACTAAATCTTCAATATTAATGCTAAATGAGACCCAGAGAAATCACCCAGCTCCTGAGGTAAATCAATTCAATGTTGTAAATCAGTTTAAATATTTAGGAATCCAAATTGTGCCTAAGCTAGAATTAGTCGCCAGTACCAACTATGAAGCCTTAATGACAGACATTAATGAGTTACTTCAGAGATGGATGTCACTACCAATGTCGATGATCGGGAGAATCAATATACTTAAAAGTAATATTTTACCCAAAATACTTTATTTATTTCAATACATTCCTTTACCACCACCTACAGATCTATTCTCAAGAATTAAAAAAAAGTTGGTGGAATTTTTATGGAACAATAGGAAGGCTAGATTACGTCTGTCCTTACTATATTTACCATTTGATCGTGGAGGTCTGAAATGTCCAAACTTTATGTTGTATTACTGGTCAGCACAACTGAGGTCTATGACATATTATTTTTCATCAAATGATCTCCCTCACTGGACTGAAATGGAATCATACAATTTACCTTTACCTCTTCCCATATTCATATACTCAGATTCGGCAAAAAAAATTACAGAAACAAGTTAAAAATCCATTTGTAAAGCATATGATCAAAATATGGTGTGAAACCACAAAATATTTAAAAGAACCACACTTACTGTCACAATTTAGCCCAATATGGGGTAATCAATATTTTAAACCAGGGAGAGCGGATGCTGTATTTAAAGTATGGAATTTAAAAGGGATTCAAAAGATTCAAGACTTATATCTGTCATGTTCAGATAACATAATGTCTTTTAAAGAACTGAGGATCAAATTTAATCTTAATAGAACACATTTTTTTAAATATCTTCAGCTTAGGAACTTTATTCGATCAAATCAAAATAATGCTCTCATCCGACCTACTTATTCATCCTTGGAAAAAATTTTGACAAAAGATAGTAAGAGAAAGGGTATTATTTCAGAGTTTTATAACTCATTGACACTATTCTCAAGTGAAAACTCACAGAAAAGACTGAATTATTGGAAAGAAGACCTGCAAACTGAAATTTCAGAGGAACAATGGGAATTGGCTTGTACAGAAGCTCAAACCAAATCAATAAATGTACGTCTTAAATTGATACATTTTAAATGGTTAATGCGGATGTATGTTACACCGGTGGAGTTAAATAGATATAACAAAAACATACCAGATACGTGCACAAAATGTATGGAAAGTAAAGGAACCCTATTTCATTGTTTATGGGAATGTAGAAAAATTAGAATGTTTTGGGAAGAGGTGAGGGTAACAATTGAAAAAATAATTTCAAAACAAATCATATTGAATCCTAAATTGTTTTTGTTGGGTCTGTATCCAGAAAAGCATAGCTTTAAAAAGAGTGAAAGAGCATTCATAGACCTCAGTTTGCTTAACGCCAAAAAATGTATTGCACTACTGTGGAAAAAGACTCATAGACCAGATGTGACTCAGTGGCTAAGACAGATGTTAACAAACCTTCCACTAGAAAGAATAACATACATACTGAAATCAAAGGAAATTGTGTTTGAGAATATATGGAGACCTTTCATTGATTATGTAAAGAATTTAAACATAACTTTTGAAGAAGAAGGTGAATGATGTGTGTGGACCTTGTAAATTCCAAATTGGTGAATGTATAATATGTATACTTATGTAATGGATTGCCTAGACTAAACAGAGGAGCATTGTTGAAGACCTGCCTTAGTTAGTGGTTGTTGGTGTTTTTAGTACAATTTTTATTTTTATTTTTTTTTATTTTTTTTTTTTAAATTACTTTAGTGTTAGTGTTTGATTGTTTGTGTTTGTAAAAAAGGTTCAATAAAAAATATTGTGGAAAAAAAAAAGGAGAGATCAAGTCTGACTCCCGAATCTAGATTGACAGCTGGTTCCAAAGGAGAGGAGCCTGATAACTGAAAGCTCTGCTTCAGTTATCAGGGCTTCACTCCGTTCTTCACTCTCAATGAAATGCTTTTGCTGGTCATTAACATCCGTTTGGTCTCTCCCATAGATTGAGTCCCTGTCATGCTTTTTGCTGTCTACATATCTATTCTTTTCTTCTCTATCCCCTCACCCCCCCAGCCAGTCACAGCAGATGACTGCCCCTCCCTCAGCCTGGTTCTGCTGGAGGTTTCTTCCTGCTAAAAGGGAGTTTTTCCTCTCCCCCATCACCAAGTACTGCTCACAAGGGATTGACTGATTGCTGGGGCTTTTCTGCAGTTGTGAGGTTTTCCCTACAGTTGAAAGTGCTATGAAATGATTGTTGTTGTGAAATGGTGCTATATAAATAAAGTTGAACATCAGCAGGTTTACCTCTATAAAATGTATTCTTAATGTAAATGGTATGTCAGGCTGATGTTGGCTGGACGTATGTGTGCCATTTTTTTCCTGAATCGTCTCTGACCTGGTGACATCCAGGGCCTTCTGGACTTTGGCCTGGACAGAGCCCAGCAGGTCGGCCCCCATCTTCTTCAGCAGCTGTGTGAGCAGGACGAAGAGCCAGTCCTGGAGGTCCTCACGGTGGAGGATGATGAAGTCCACCAGAGTCTCCAGGAACATGCTGAACACCTGACCACACGACACGCATACAGTATTCATGAGAATGAGGAGTTAGTACATTCTCTGATAACTGCACCTGGATGTTTCACCATCACTCTGATTCAGTGGTGAAATTGTGCTGTTGTGCTCTGGGTTCATGCTAATAGTTAGCCTGGTTAGCTGCAGCTAGCATGCTTTTAAAATTGGTTATCCCCAAGTTTCCATTAAAACCTTAGAGCTGCACAATGAAATGAATGCCTCTAACTCTTTGCTTCATCTGAACACACCAGTAAGAAGGTGGTGAAGAGACCATAAAAGATGGAGATTCCAGACAAGCTCTAACAAGCTAGCTAGCCAACTGTTGGAAACTACAATGGTGTGAAAAAATGTTTGCCCCTTCCCGATGTCTCATTTTTGTCACACTTAAATGTTTCAGATCATCATTCATTCATTAATGAATGAATGAACACAAGTAAACACAAAATGCAGTTTTTAAATGAAGGTCTTTATTATTAAGGGTAAAAAAAATCCAACCCTACATGGCTCTGTGTGAAAAAGTGATTGCCCCCCATTAAAAAATAAATTAACTGTGGTTTATCACATCTTTGGAAAGCTAAGTTCAATTCCTCTAGCCACACCCAGGCCTGATTACCTGTTCTCAATCAAGAAATCACTTAAATAGGACCTGCCTGACAAAGTGAAGTAAACCAAAAGATCCTCAAAAGCTAGATATCATGCTGCGAGCCAAAGAAATTCAGGAACAAATGAGAAACATAGTAATTGAGATCTATCAGCCTGGAAAAGGTTATGAAGCCATTTCTAAAGCTTTGGGACTCCAGTGAACCCCAGTGAGACCCATTATCCACAAATGGTGAAAACATGGAACAGTGGTGAACCTTCTCAGGAATGGCCGGCCAACCAAAATTACCCCAACAGTGCAGCAACAACTCATCCAAGAGGTCACAAAAGACCCCACAACAACATCCAAAGAACTGCAGGCCTCATTTGCCTCAGTTAAGGTCAGTGTTCATGACTCCACCGTAAGAAAGAGACTGGGCAAAAATGGCCTGCATGGCAGAGTTCCAAGACAAAAGCCACTGCTGAGCAAAACGAACATAAAGGCTCGTCTCAGTTTTGCCAGAAAACATCTTGATGATCCCCAGGACTTTTGGGAAAATACTGGGACTGATGAGACAAAAGTTGAACTTTTTGGAAGGTGTGTGTCCCACTACATGAAGCGTAAAAGTAACACAGCATTTCAGAAGAGGAACCTCATACCAACAGTAAAATATGGTGGTGGTAGTGTGATGGTCTGGGGCTGTTTTGCTGCTTCAGGACTTGGAAGACTTGCTGTGGTAAATGGAACCATGAATTCTGCTGTCTACCAAAAAATCCTGAAGGAGAATGTCCGGCCATCTGTTTGTGACTTCAAGCTGAAGTGCACTTGGATTCTGCAGCAGGACAATGATCCAAAACACACCAGCAAGTCCACTTCTGAATGGCTTAAGAAAAACAAAATGAAGACTTTGGAGTGGCCTAGTCAAAGTCCTGACCTGAATCCGATTGAGATGCTGTGGAATGAGGCGGTTCATGCTCAAAAACCCTCCAATGGGGCTGAATTACAACAATTTGGCAAAGATGAGTGGGCCAAAATTCCTCCACAGTGTTGAAAAAGACTCACTACCAGTAATTGCAAATGCTTGATTGCAGTTGTTGCTGCTAAGGGTGGCCCAACCAGTTATTAGGTTTAGGGGGCAATCACTTTTTGACACAGGGCCATGTAGGTTTGGATTTTTTTTCCCCTCAATAACAAACACCTTCATTTAAAAACTGCATTTTGTGCTTACTTGTGCTAGCTTTGTCTGATATTTAAATTTGTTTGATGATCAGAAACATTTAAGTGTGACAGACATGCAAAAAATGAGACATCAGAAAGGAGGCAAACACTTTTTCACACCACTGTACTTGTTTTTGCCTTGGTGGAACAATATACAATAACATTAATTAAAAACAGTCCTAACTGAGCAATTTGGTCCTTCACCAGCTATATATCACTCTGCTTTAACAGTTTTTCTAATCATCTTTAATGACAGTAACTGCTGGTGGCTTCTTCTAATGTACAAGGATTGTAAGGTGTTTTGTATCATAACTTCCACGGTGAGGCGCTGTTTGAAAACAGACTTACCACACCAGAAATTGCTCTTGTGTTCTGGGTTCATGCTAATAGTTAAGTATCAGATCAGTGAGGCCAGTTTTTTTTTTTTTAAAGCCTTTTCATCACATTGGTAAAGGTTCACCTTTGCCTCCCAGTCTGGCCTTCCTGTTCTTCTTGGTAATGAGTGGTTTGGATCTTCTGGTGTAGCCTCTGTACTTTAGTTAATGAAGTTTTCTGTGTACAGTAGACTGTGACAGCTTCACTCCTGCCTTTTGGAGGTTGGTGCTGATGCCATAAACAGTTATTTTAGGGTTTTTTTTAAAGAGACACTCCGGCAAAAGTCAAGTTTTTTCTGTTGTTAACATGTCTGTAACATGTTTTTTGTAACTTACAAGACATGTCAAGAGCAAAATCTCACCACAGTCCAAAGTCTGTGTTTTTTTGCTGTGAATTTCCAGTTTGGTAATGCCCCCTGAAACAGGTGAGTTTGGACAGATCGTTAGTAGCTACGTAACCATTCCTGCTTAGCCTGGTTGGTTATAACATTAACCAATCAGATGGATGCTCCTGGCTACCTCGGGGTAAGTGGGAGGAGCCGAGGACGATTTGAACGTGGCTGTATGACACCATGGTCTTGCACAGCCACGTTCAAATCGCCCTGCTCTCGGCTCACTTCGCCAGCAGATGGGGTATCACACTGTGAACTGAGAGCAGCCATATTCAAATCGGGTCCCCCCACTCAGTTGCTGGTGGACAGGGGACTGGTTGTTAGTAAAAAGTAAACACATATTTGGCAACTACACATTTATCTCTCGCCTTGACTGTTTTCAGAAAAATGTCTTGCTTTTTATGTTTGAAGATATAGGCAAAACTTTAACGTCTGGAAGTGTCTTGAACAGACTAGCAGCCCACCCACCAGGAGTCATGGCAACCAATCATGTGCAAGCCCTGCAGGATGCTAATTAGAATAGTCATAGATCCATACATACTTAAGTAGGTGCAAGATTTAAAATCTCTTTCCAAGCCATTCTAAGACAATGAAAGCTTTTTGTGGGTAAAAAGCCACAATATACTGTTTTGGGCAATACACATTTGTTTTTGAGGTGGTTTTAGAGCCGCCGGAGTGCACCTTTAAGCCCTTGAACTCTGTGAATTCCGCGGGTGGTCACGTCTCTGCATCTTAGTGCGTCTCAGTGCGCACTGAAAAAAAAAGCTGTATTTCCGGTCTTCCAGTACAGACACAGCCTTATTACAACCTGAGAAAAAAGCTGTGTAATATATTCATTTTTTTGGTATTTTTACAAAATTTTGACCTGAGCTTGAAAACACTTGGTTCTACATTTCTGTTGTGTTTTCCAGCCAGTACCTGACAGCTGTATGTTATTTGCAAGCATTTGTATCTAAAAAAACACCCAGGCGAACTATCTTGTTACTCAGTGGCAGGAGCACTTAGAGAGATTATGACTGTTTTGCCAAAAAATTCAGAGTGTTTTCTTTTAAATGAGACTAACCCCATGAAGATGCTGCAAAGGGTTGAAGAACAGCTTTTGATTTACTTTGGGCATGTTATTTTTAGGTGTTTTTAGGGAAGCTGAACAGAGTTCAACAGGTTAAAGTTTTTACAATGTCTCTGTCATCAACTGCTGATACTTTTTTTGGTCTACCAGTTCGACATCTCTTACTTAGTCCACCAGTGGTTTATTTCTTCTTCAGGACATTCCAAATGGTTGTATTGGCTATGGCCAATGTTTCTCCAACTCATTTGCAATCTTCTCTCAGCTTCACAATTGCTTGTTTTCCACTCATAGGCAGCTCTCTGGTTTTTAATGTTGGGTACACCTCTCACAATAAATGCAGTCTGCACAGTCAAAACCCAAATCTGAAACTGAGAGTAGGCATTCAGCACCAGTTACTGTTTCAATAATCAAAATCAGACACATCTGGGCAATAAAAAAACACCAGTCAGTCACATTTTCCAATAAGTCTGCTCACATGAAAAATGGGTGGGTTCAAACAGTATGTGCTATCTTCTAAGTTGTGTATCGGTTGCAGATGTAACCCAAATGTTCCAACAGTTTGTGAGGGGAGTGTACGTTACCTTACTTTTACTATTTAGCTACCCCAGAGTTTTGATTAACCTCACAATGCGACATTTCTCCTGAACCCTCACGACATAATGAATGCTGCTAACTCCTTACTTCATTTGAAGATACCAATAAGAAGGTGTAGAGAATGTAAACGGGACTGGAGAGTCCGATTGAGCTCTAGCTAGCTAACTAGCTTATTTTAAAAGTTAGCAACCCCAAGGTTTAGATTAACACCCAACAAGGTAGAATTTCTACTGAAAGCTCACAACTCAATGAATGATGCCAACTGTTTATTTCATCTGAAGATGCCCATAAGAAGGTGGCCAAGAGAACGTAAATAAAGTTTGCTGGTTAGCAATATTCAAGAATAGCAATGGAGGATTGTTCTGTTTGTGGAACTGTTGTATAAAAACATTAATACACTCAAACGTGTGAAAGAATGTGGTGTCGTGTGATATGCTAGCTATAGCCTTGTTTTCCTGTCAGCAGCTGACCACAGATCAGATTCTGGTGTCTGACAGAGGTGTAGTAGTGAGAAAGCCAACACTTACTCTCTGATGTTAGCATCCATGGCAGCGAGGAGGAGAGCATGCAACAGAAAACACACTGTTAGTCCGTCTGCAGTTAGTCCTGCCTCTGACAGCTCAAATCCCTCACAACACTGCACACGGAAGGTAAGGCCTGTCTCTACAAGCATGCACCATCATCATTATCATTTGTGGGCCCTCTGCACACAGAAATAGCTGAGTGAAACATGCAGAGAAAATCTTTTTAGCAACTGAAATGCATGATTTAAAAAACATTAAAAATACACCTTCAGTTCAGTTTGACTCAAATTTAAAAGACAAGCATACATTCATGAGGAAAAAAAGCCATAATTTAGGAGATATTGGGCCTCATACAAGAATATGTCAGTATCAGCATGAGTAAACCCTTTGTTTTGCCAGTAATCTGTAAGTCCAAATGAATTGCTCCAGTTTCAATAAACACTCTTATGTCTTACAGAATGGTGGGAATAGGCTGTGTAAGAACGATGGGTGCGTTCCGATCGCCCAAGAGTGTACTTCAAAGTGGACTGCACAAGGTGTCCGCCATATTAAGTGAGATTCCAAACCGAAGGGAGCGAACGGTCTTCAGTTCAAAGGGAACTGAGAACTGAGCAGGGAAGAAGTGAACAACAGTACATCACTTCACTGGAAGTTGACAAGAAGATTACCCATAAGCCATTGCACCTCAAATACAAGTAAAACAATTGTTGCTAATGTTATTAACAAGCTAAACTGATGTTGGTTATTGTTCATATCAACTGATAGTAATAAACATATATTTGTATTAATATTTTATTTAAGAAATCTAGATTATCCACCGCAGCATTAGCACATGTGCACGGTTACCGTGGTGACACACAGAGGAGGGGGGCAGCGGCTACAGGGTGTTTCAAATGGAGAGATTTTATGAAGGGTAGTTAATATTGCCTGAGAACTGAGCAGGGAGTAGGGAATACAGCTGGAGTACACTGTGGATCGGAGCATAGCTCAAGAATTCCACCTGTGTGGAAGTGAGCTTCAACAAGAACTGATGACCTCATTCTGCCCTGTTTCTTGTTAAATAATGGCACTGATATCTGATTTATGGAAGCCCCGAGCTGCCAAGCATCCACAGATTGTTTTTCTCAGTTTTCCTGTGATGAAAAATTAATTGAATTTGTTCTTCCATGATCGCAGGTTAGTCATGCCACTATCAGATTACAAATGGAGTTTTTCCCAGTTGACATGATAATTTCTGCAAGATCTATAAGCAACTAAACTTTGTCATTATTTCAGGTAAGAATATACAGTTGTGCTCACAAGTTTACATACCCTGGCGGAATTTGTGATTTTTTTGGCCATTTTTCAGAGAATATGAATGACAACACAAAAACTTTTCTTTCACTCATAATTAGTGGTTGGGTGAAGCCATTTATTACACAACATAACAAAAATAATTTTTTGTAAGTTGTCTGTTTTTTCAACTGATTTAAGACAATTTTGCACCGCTGAATCTGAAAATGACATTTGTTTCTCTCCATCAGGTCTTTAAGCTAAGTTATAAGCAGTTGTACAGCAGTTGTACAGTTGTACTGCAAATTGAATAGTACACACTGATAAAGGTAAGTACATGTAAATTGAATGTTACGTCATCATTGCTCAAAATTCAGAGAATTTAAAGAAATAAAGAATTTTGCATCATATAAAGCGAAAATACCCATACATGTAAACAAAAATGTAAAAAACATGTGGCCATAGTTCAAAAAGTTGACCTGACTGAGCAAAACCAATGTGATTTTTGGATTCAGCACATCAAAATTGTCCTAAATCAGCTAAAAAAAACCCCCTTAGACAATAAATTTGGTGTTGCCCAGTGTTATCAAACAATTGTTTGCTCTTTTCAAGGATTCAAGGGCTTTATTATCAGAATCAGAATCAGAATCAGCTTTATTGGCCAAGTATGCACAACACATACAAGGAATTTGACTTTGGCTAAAACTTGCTCTCGTTGTTCAGGTGTAAGATTTAAATAAGATTTAAATAAGGATTCAATGTCAACAGAGTATGTACAGTAAATTACAGTCTGTCCATGTTTCTATAAAAGAATGCAAATATATACAGGAATATATGCAGTTATTTGCTCAGACTATCCACACTTTGCAGAAATATATGAAAAAATATACAGTCATACAGTATTTCAATGTGAACTCAGATTCAGTGATATAATGTGAATGAAGTAAAAAGCAGTGTGAGAGTTATGTGCAATGTAAGAATGGATGAAAAGTCATGAGTACAGCAACAGGTAGGACTAGAGGGCCTTTTCCACTAGCACGCTTTAGCGCGACACGGGACGGCTCAGCACGCTTTGTACGCGTTTCCACAAGCCCCAACACGGTTTAACAGCCGCAATTCTCAGCCCCGCTGAAGGGCAGGGTACAGCAGTGCTGAGCTGTGCCGTGTTGTGACGTTAACAGACTGGTCGCCGCTGATTGGTCAGGTTGTAACCGCCCCTCTCCTCCTCCTCATCTACCAAATCTTCACGACCTTCTCAATAAAGTTTTTGAAAAAAAAAAAAAAAAAAGAATCTTCACGACCGCCTTTACTCAGCACGCAACCACTGTTGGCGGTTCCTTTCAGTGTATTGCTGTGCTATTTTCATTTATTCTCTATCAAAAATGGCTTCGCGTAATAAGGGTGTTCCATGGACCAATAAGGAGCTGCAGTGTCTGCTCACTGCATTGTCAGACGAACGTATGCAGCGCGAGTTAGACGGAGCTGCCCGGAATGAAAAAATATACCGGGAGGTCTCGACATCGGAGCCCTTTAACGGTGAGTTTTAATTTTTTTTTATTGTGCGTTTTTTCGCAAATATATTCGGTAAGACGCTCAGTTTATTTATGCAATAAAAAAGCTGTTCATTTGTGGATGGATCGCTGCTTAATTGCAGCACACTGCGGACTCAAGCTTTTATTTTAATTATTCATGTGAACAATACGCTGAAATAAGCTTATGTATTCTTGTTAAAAACTATTGTGCTGTATTTTATTGTGTGCATTTTCCTTGTAGAATCATCCCACGCGTCCACCGCGACAGCCCGTCCGGATTATTCAACCGAGCCTTCCTGACCCACAGCTGGCAGAGACGCTTCATTCAGCCGAGTCGTGACCCAGTTTGGGAAGCTGGTGTAGACACTCAGTGGTCGGCGTGTATAAAATGTCGATTAACCTTCATGTTGTGTTGCAAAGTTTTTTTTTTCTTTTAATATTTTGTATATAATAAAATGGAATTGTTTTGGAAAGTGTGGTTTGTCTGTTATAACACTGAATTATAAAACAGTATAATTTCATAGAAATTCCATTGCCTAGTCTGATCAAAATGATGCTGATCATCCTGTCAGGGGTCAACCATTGTAAAGGTAATGTAATTTTTAACTAGACCAAAAAACAAATGTTTTTGTAAGCTTTCTGTTCTTTTTATTGAAATATCATAAAAAATTAGCCCCACATGATCCAGTTCTAAACTTTGGGTACATTTTTTATGTTAACTTATAAGAAGTTGCACAGTTGGACTTTAAAATGCAGCAGGAGAGACTGATCAAGCTTACAAGTCAATGTAAAAAAGTAAGTATATGTAAATTGAATGTTCTATTGGCATTCCAAATTCAGAGAATTACAATACTTTAGAAGGAGTGTAGCATCATCTAAACGGAAAATAATAATACTGTTGTTCCAAACGTTGACCTGAAGGTGAAAAACATGATTTTTTTTTTAATTCAGTACATCCAAAATGCCCTAGTTAGTTAGTTAGTTAATCCCTTCACACCTGAAGGTGTATATGGACGGCGCCTATCTCCGTTTCTCTGACCCTAGGCCACACAGCTACTGTAAGTAGTGAAAGCTACAGTGGGGGGTCAGTCCTCTGGTAGCTCTGTGTGTAACTTTACTTTCCCCATTCCATTATGCGGAGCACCACGCTAGAAGGCAGAAAGCACCATTTTTATATGGTCTTTGGTATGACCCGGCCGGGATTTGAACCCCTGCCTCCCGGGTGTGGAGCGGATGCTCTACCAACTGAGCCACCACTCCGGTTCCAAAATGCCCTAGGATGTAAAAAATAATAATTTGGTGTAGGCCAGTGTGCCACGTCTCATTATTTAATACGAATAAAAACAAGTTTCAGCTCTTTATTTCTAGGTCATTTGGCAGTTAATTCAAAACAAAAGTGACTTGTGTTGTTGCAGCTTAATTATGAGATAAAATTAATTGTGAGATAAATCCACAGAGAGCAAGGCAATAATCCTTGAATCCTTTTTTGTCTCGTGTAAATAAGGACTCAGTCGGGTGCCTAACGTCACGGGAGTGTGGCCCCGCCTCGCTCAGAATCTGCTGCTGCCCCGCTTCTAAAACCTCCTAACAAACCATCACAGCACAAGCACAACACCAATGGAGACAGAAGCATTCCGAGCCGTACTGAAGTGAACCGAGCCGTACCGAGGTGTGCTGGGCTAGTGGAAAACAGGCTTAGGTGAATGTTAGGAGTTCATCAGAGTGATGGCTTGAGGAAAGAAGCTGTTCCTGTGACGGGTGGTTTTGACCTTCAGTGATCTGTAACGTCGACCATAAGACAGAAGTTCAAACAGTTTGTGGCCGGGGTGCGACGGGTCAGCACAGATGTTTCCCGCCCGTTTCCTGGTTATGGACGGATATAAGTTCTCAATGGAAGGTAGGTCAGTACCAATGATCCTCTCCGCAAACTTAATGATCCGCTGCAGTCTGGTCTTGTCCTGTTTAGTGGCAGATCCAAACCAGACAGTGATGGAAAAGCAGAGGACAGATTGGATGATGGCAGTGTAGAAGACAACCAGCAGCTCCTGAGGCAAATCAAACTTCTTGAGCTGACGCAGAAAAAACAACCTCTGCTGGGCCTTTTTCCAGACAGTGTCTATATGGGAGGACCACTTCAGGTTCCGGGAGATTGTGGTACCCAGAAACTTGAAGGAGTCCACAGTGGACACTGTGCTGTTGAGGATGGTGAGTGGGGGGAATGAAGGAAGGTGGCGCCTGAAATCCACAGTCATCTCCACCGTTTTGGCTGGGTTAAGTTCAAGATGGTTCTGGCTGCACCAGAGGATCAGCTGCTCCACCTCCCACCTGTATGCAGACTCATCACCATCCCGGATCAAACCGATGACTGTGGCGTCGTCCGCAAACTTCAGGAGCTTCACCGAAGGGTCCTCTGAGTGCAGTCGTTGGAGTAGAGGGAGAAGAGCAGTGGGGAAAGGACACACCCTTGGGGGGTGCCAGTACTAATTTTTCGGGAGCTGGATGTAATTCTCCCTAGCTTCACCTGTTGCCACCTGTCAGTCAGAAAGCTGGAGATCCACTGGCAGGTGGAGGGGGGCACCTTGAGCTGGTGGAGTTTCTGATGAAGAATGCCTGGGATGATGGTGTTGAACGCCGAGCTGAAGTCGACAAACAGGATCCTGGCGTACGTCCCTGGGGAGTCGAGGTGTTGCAGGATGTAGTGTAGTCCCATATTCACTGCATCATCCACTGACCTGTTAGACCGGTAGGCAAACTGCAGTGGGCCCATCAGGGGGCCTGTGACGACCTTCAGGTGGTTCAGCACCAATCTCTCCAAGGATTTCATGACCACAGAGGTCAAGGCAACAGGTCTGTAGTCATTTAATCCTGTAACAGAGGGTTTCTTGGGAAATGGAATGATGATGGAGCGTTTGAAGCAGGAAGGTGCTTCACATAGCTCCAGTGATCTATTAAAGATCTGGGTGAAGATGGGGGCCAACTCGTTGGAGCAGACTCTCAGGCAGGACGGAGACACACCATCAGGTCCTGCAGCCTTCTTGATCTTTTGCCTCTGAAAGACCCGGCGCATCTCCTCTTCACAGATCGTTAGTGCTGGTGGGAGGTCAGAGTGGAGGAGGGATGGAGTTCCTGGGGCTGCAGATAATCATTTTGTGTGGGTGGGAGGTGAGAACTGTAGGTTCTTTCCAAACCTACAATAAAAGCTGTTGAGGTCGTTAGCCAGCTGGAGGTTTTCCACAGGGTGAGGGGATGGTCTCCTGTAGTTGGTGATATTCCGCAGGCCTCTCCAAACAGAAGCAGAGTTGTTGGCTGAGAAGTTTTGTTGTAGCTTCTCACTGTAGCTCCTCTTAGCAAGCCTGGTCTCCTTCGTCAGCATGTCTCTGGCCGGCTTGTACAGAGTCCAGTCACCAGTCCTGTAGGCCTCCTCCTTGGTCTGACGTAGCTGCATGAGTTTAGAAGTGAACCAGGGTTTATTGTTGTTGTATGAGCAGAAGGTCTTGGTCTGCACACACATGTCCTCACAAAAACTGATGTATGATGTCACAGTGTCACTGAGTTCATTTAGGTTAATGGCTGCATCTTCAAAAACACTCCAATCTGTGCAGTCAAAGCAGGCTTGTAACTCCAGCTTTGATTCCTCAGTCCATTTCTTCAGTCTTTACAACAGACTTGGAAGTTTTTAGTTTCTGTCTGTATGTTGGAATAAGATGAAGCAGACAGTGGTCAGAAAAACCCAGAGCAGCACGAGGGACGGCATGATAGGCGTTTCTTAAAACTGTGTAACAGTGGTCGAGTGCATTTGTGTCCCTGGTGGGGCATTTAATATGCTGTCTGTATTTAGGAAGCTCATTTGTGAGATTAGCTCTATTGAAATCACCCAGAATGATAAGCAGAGTGTCTGGATGTTTTTCCTCCACGTCTGCTATCTGGTCAGTGAGGTGCTGCAGTGCCTCCGTTGTACAAGCAACAGGCGGGATATAAATTCCGACCAGAATAAACGAGGAGAACTCTCGCGGTGAATAAAAGGGTTTACAGTTTATGAACAGTGACTCTAGGTTAGGGCTACAAAACTTCTTCAACACTGTGACATCAATACACCAACCTTCGTTTATGTAGAAGCAGATTCCTCCACCTTTAGTCTTTCCAGAGAATTCTCGGCTGCGAGCAGCGCGAAACAGTTGGAATCCGTCCAGGTGGACCGCGCTGCCCGGGATGTGTTCACTCAGCCAGGACTCCGTGAAACACAGGGTGCCAGATCTGCTAAAATCCAAGTTTTTGTGGGTCAGGAGCAGCAGCTCATCCATTTTGTTTGCCAAAGAGCGGACATTCGCCGGATGGATCGATGGAAGCGGCGTGCGATGTCCTCGTTTCCTCAGCCTGACTAGCGCACTGGTACGTTTACCACGCCGCCTTCATTTCCGGCCGGTGCTAATGGCCGCTGCTCCCAAAACTAAAATCTCCTGAAGAGACCTCAAATCAGCAGAAACAAATGCAAATCATGTGCACAGTTAAGAAATGCAACATTTCCTGAGCAATGAAATTCTTACGCTGCTGTCCGCAACGAATGCCAAGATAATAAACACACCCTTAATACTAATAAATACACATTAAAAGCAATTAGGACAGTTAAAGCAGTTAAGACTAGAGGAAACAAGACGAATGAAAAATTCCCTGGGTGACTATAACTTGTTCCTGAGTAAAATAAAAATTCACAGAGTGAGTATGACTTGTCTCTGATAATACCCAATAGACTGTACAATGGTAATTTTAATATCAGGGATGATATTTGCTAGAGGTTTCTTCCTGTTAAAAGGGAGTTTTTCCTCTCCACCGTTGCCAAGTGCTTGCTCACAGGAGATCGCCTGATTGCTGGGGTCTTTCTGCAATTGTGGGGTTTCCCCTACATTTGAAAGTGCTATGAGATGACTGTTGTGACATGGCGCTATATAAATAAAGCTGAATTGAATTGATATGAACGTGACATGACAGGAGACTATGTACAATGTGCAAATGAACAATGTGCAAATTTAGCATCCAGTGAGTGAATTCCTATTTGCAAAGCTGTGTCCGGAATTGTGTTATTTGTTCAGGAGTCTGATGGCAGTAGGAAAGAAGGAGTTTTTCACTCTGGTTGTCCTGCATTTCACACTTCTGTACATCTGGCCTGAGGGTAGAAGTGTGAACAGTCTGTGCTGGGGGTGGGTGGGGTCCTGGAGGATGGAGGCAGCTCTCCTTAGGACTCTGTGGTGATAGATGCTCTGCAGAGAAGAGAGTAGAGTCCTGATGATCTTCTCAGCTGTCTACACTACTCTCTGCAGGCGTTTGCGGTCCTAAGCAGTAGTGCTGTCGTACCATGCAGTGATGCAATTGGTCAAGATGCTCTCGATGATGCAGCTGTAGAAGTTGTTGAGGATCTTGGGGGACATGCCAAACTTCTTCAGCCTCCACAGAAAGTACAGCCGCTGTTGAGCTCTCTTAACCAGCTCTGTGGCGTTAAGTGCCCACGTAAGGTCCTCACTAACGTGAATGCTCAGATATTTAAAGCTACTCACCCTCACCATCTCAAGTTCCTGGATGAACAGCGGCCGATGGGGTCTCCTCCTCCCTTTCCTCATGTCCACTATCATCTCCTTCGTCTTGTCCGTGTTGAGGGTGAGGTTGTTGTCCTCACACCATGACACGAGGCTGGCCACCTCCCTCTTGTAGGACGCTTCATTGCCAACAGTGATGCATCCTATCACTGCTGTATCATCCGTGAACTTTAAGCTGACATTGTCCATGTGGGAAGCAACACAGTCACGGGTGAAGAGGCTGTAGAGGATGGGGCTGAGAACACAACCCTGTGGGACACCTGTGTTCGTGATGATGCTGGCTGAGGTCCTGTTACCAATTCCGACAGACTGAGGCCTGCCAGTCAGAAAGTCCAGTAGCCAGTCACAGAGGGTGGGGTGCAGGGCAAGTGAAGACAATTTGTAGGTGAGTTTGTGGAGGAAGACCGTGTTGAAGGTGGAGCTGTAGTCGGCAAAGAGCATCCTGATGTAGGAGTCTTTATCTTCCAAGTGGGAGAGGGAATAATGGAGTGCAGGGGGGTGCGTCTCCTCTCTGCACTGAAGCTGGAGGTCTCAAAGGGGGTGTAGAAGGTGTTGAGATCATCTGGCAGGCTGTCTGTGGAGCTAGTGGTGTTGCTGTTGGTCCTCTTGTAGTCTGTGATGTGTTACAGGCCTTGCCACATGCGCCCAGGCTCAGGAGTGGAGTAGAGGCTGCCCAGCTTTTCTTTGTACTGTCTCTTGGCTGTTGTTACAGCCTTCCTTAGTCCATATTTTGCAGCTTTGTACTTGACCTCATTGCCTGATTTCAATGCAAAAGAGCGAGCACACAGCATCTGACGTACCTGACTGTTGATCCAGGGCATCTGGTTGGGGAACTTCCTGACTTGTATGGTGGGTGTGAAGGTATCAACACACGTGCTGGTGTACCCAGTCACATACTCAGCACAGTCCTTTATGTTTACATAAGAGTCCTCCCGGGTGGTTGCAGCTTTAAACACATCCCAGTCTGTACAGGCAAAACAGTCTTGCAGAGTGCTCTTAACCTCTGGAGTCTAGTGTTTAATTTGTTAAATAACAGGGTTTGTTTGTCTCAGTCTTTGTCTGTAGGCCTGGTACATAAACAGAGAGATGTGGTCTGACTGTCCGAAGTGGGGGCAGGATGCCGCTTTGTACGCACCACGTATGCTGGTGTAAACATGGTCCAATGTGTTCTTATAAGTGGGAATGTCTACATGCTGATAATATTTGGGCAGTACAGTCTGTGAATTGCACGGGTTAAAGTCACCGGCAACAATAAAAACAGCGTTGGGATGAGATGTCTCTAATGCTCTGATGACGTCATGGAGTTTGCGGAGCGCTGCTGTGTAGTTGTAAACAACGGCCAAAAACACAGCAGTGAATTCCCTTGGTAGATAATACAAACAGCATTTCAGCAATAAAAACTCCACATTAGGCAAACAGTACTTGTACACAGTCTGTACACCTCCACACCACAAGTTGTTTATAAACACACACACATGTCCTCCCCCCTCTCGTCTTACCTGCGGCTGATGTCCGGTCTGCCCGATGTACGGAGTGGGTTTGTAGCTGAATGGCACACTCAGGGACTTTGTCCGAGAGCCAGGTCTCAGAAAATTAAGAGTGTAGCACTCTCTTATCTCCCGCTGGTCTTCAATCCTCATCTAGTTTGTTTTCCAGAGACCGCACGTTGATTAACAGAAGTCTGGGTAGTGGTGGCCGGCTAGCGTGAGCTCTTAGTCTAGCACGGAGCCCCTTCCTCTTGCCTTGCTTGTGTCGCCATTTCCGAAGCACTCTCTTGGGATCAGCATGCTCACTCCAACTCGGTACTTCGGGGTCTTCCTGGGGGTGGAGGTGATTGCTGTGGGAGCGGACAGTGCATTGTAGTTTGGGTGGTATAAACCCAGTAAATTCCATATGGCTACTTGTCTTGGCAATGTCCAGCAATGCCTGTCGGTTGTATGTTAGCAGTGCGTGATATTTATACACTGCAGAAAGAGCAACATGCAAAAAGGAAGAAAAGCCAGGATTCGAGAACGGAGCAAGAAAACACGTCTTCCTCAGGGGGCTCCATGATGCATGGCTTTTTAAATCATACTGACAACAGAAACTACCCAAATGACCTTGATAAAAAGTTCACATATCCTTGTTCTTAATACCGTGTATTGCCACCTTTAACATCAATGACAGCTTGAAGTCTTCTGTGGTAGTTGTGGATGAGACACTTTATTTTCTCAGATGCCCATTCTTCTTGGTAAAAAGCATCCAGTTCCTGTAAATTCTTGGACTGTCTTTCAGGAACTGCATGTTTGAGATCTCTCCAAAGTGGCTCAATGATATTGAGGTCAGAAGACTGAGATGGCCACTCCAGAACCTTCACTTTTTTCTGCTGTAGCCAGTGACAGCTTGACTTGACCTTGTGTTTTGGATGATTGCCATGTTGGAATGTCCAAATGTGTCCCATGCGCAGCTTCTGGGCTGATGAGTGCAATTTTCTTCCAGTACCTTCTGATAACATGCTGCATTCATCTTGTCATCAATTTTGACCAAGTTTCCTGTGCCTTTGTAACTCACACATCCCCAAAACATCAGTGATCATCCACCTCCGTGTTTCACAGTAGGGATGGTGGATTTTTCATCAAAGGCCTTGTTGACTCCTCTCCAAATGTAGCAGTTATGGTTGTGGTCAAAAAGTTCAATTTTGGTCTCATCACTCCAAATAACTTTGTTCCAGAAGTTTTGAGGCTTGTCTCTGTGCTGTTTGCCGTATTGTAAGCGGGCTGCTTTGTGGCATTGGCATAGTAATGGCTTTCTTCTGGCAACTTGACCATGCAACCTGTCTTTCTTGAAGTGCCTCCTTATTGTGCATCTTGAAACAGCTACACCACTCCCACCCACCCCCCCCCCCAGAGTCCTATATGTCAGCTGAAGTTATTTGAGGGTTTTTCTTTGCATCCCAAACAATTTTCCTGGCAGTTTTAGCTGAAATTTTTGTTGGTCTACCTGACCGTGGCTTGGTTTCAACAGAATCCCTCATTTTCCACTTCTTAATTAGAGTTTGATAAGATAAGATAAGATAAGCCTTTATTAGTCCCACAACCGGGAAATTCCAGGATTGCAACAGCACAGGGATAGCAACACTCAGAGCAACAATCAGAAGGCAAGAAAAAAACAAGCAAGCAAGAGCGGCTAATATACATATGTACATATTACTATAAAATAAATATATACACACACACACACAGACACACAGTGCAGAGCATTGTAGCTAGATGGAATAAATATGTAAATATATAAACACCCACAGTACGGAGCATTGCAGCTAGGTGGAATAAATATGCAAGTATATTGAACACTGCTGATTGGCATTCTCAATTCCTTGGATATCTTTTTATAGCCTTTTCCGGTTTTACAAAGTTCAACTATCTTCTCTTTCTTCTTTGATAATTCTTTTGCTTTCCCCATGGCTCAGAATCCAGCAACGTGAGTGCAGCACTGGATGAAACATTCAGGGGTCTGTCAGGAGCCCAGAAACTCACTGACTTATGCATACACACTAATTACAACTAAACAGATGACAGGTGAGGATGGTTAGCTTTAGTAGCCATTTAAACCTGTGTCAACTTGTGCGTATGTTATCAGGCCAAAACTTCCAGGGTATGTAAACTTTTGATCAGGGTAATCTCGATAGTTTCTCTTGTCATTATTATTTAAAAAGAGCAAACAATTGTTTGATAATAAATGGCTTTACCCAATGACTAACTATGAGTGAAAGAAAAGTTTGTATTATCGTTCATATTCTCTGAAAAATGGTAAAAAAAAAAATCACTAACTCTGCCATTGTATGTAAACTTATGAACATAACTAATATTTTCCTAAGATACAGAAGAATTTTCACAAGATCTCAACTCTTTGACATCCTTCTATTTATGGACATAAAAAGTGCCCTCAATGTCTATGCCGCAGTGTTTTGCCTGGCATGTGGCGTCTCATGTGATGTCATAAACCCCCCAGTTGTACTAAGTATTTCACCTCACAAGGTGGCAGACACGTATAACTTACTGCTCTTGCCTTGGAGGACCAATGGCCGCCAAATAACCACCCCAAACATCACTTCTGGACACCAGAAAAGAAGAGTTTGTAAACAAATGTTTTTGTGTTCGATCGCAAGACGGAGGAGGCATTTGCTCCCAAAATTTGCCAACTGTGATTTTAAAAAGAGATTATTTAGCTTATGAAGGTAAATATCTACATTTTGTTATAACAGAGGGTGGGCGAAGCTGGTTGATGTTCACCTGCCATCGACCCCCAGCACCATGTGACTGGACAGAACAATCGCGCCGGTTCTGTGTCGTTATATAAAATAAATTGTGGTGGAATAAAAGCGACATTGAAGTGTAACGACCAGGATGGATGAAAATAGATGAAGCGAGAGCCGCCTGGCCAGCGGTAAGTGATGAATTTCTTTTGTTTACATTGTAACTGATTTTCTGGTTCATATACTTTAAAGATAAGATAACAAAATCCCCAAACAACAAACGATGACAAAAACAAAACCCTCCTTTGTGTAAATATGTCCAAAGTCCGCTTTTGACTGAAAGTTATGCAATTCGATATGGCTGCCGTGGTATTATGCAAATTAGATGCGTAAATTTACACCCATCTCAAACTTTGGATCATATTCTACATCTTTCTAATTGACAGTAAGCCACTATCTCTTACCACTTTGTAAGTCTCTTACCACTTTAAGTTGTAGCTTTGGAAATCTCTGACATCTGAACTAAATATTTTCTTGAAAAAAATCTTGACCACCAGGAGGAGAGGAGGAAATGGCGCAATGGAGCGCCACTCAAAACAGTAAATGTTTTCTAGAGAAAACAGAATATTTTCTTAAGATCTCAAGATAACTGAACTATATTTTCCATGATAATTCCATGGGCACATAATCATACCATGTAGGATAACTAAATAGACGGTTATGCTGTTTCATCCTACCTAGCAACAATGCTCTGCACTGTGTGTGTTTATATATTTACATACTTATTCCATCTAGCTACAATGCTCTGCACTGGGTGTGTTTATATTTATATATCTATATTTTTATTCCATCTAGCTACAATGCTCCGCACTGTGTTTTTATATATCTACATATTATTCCATCTAGCTACATTGCTCCGCACTGTGGGTGTTTATATACTTGCATATTTATTCCACCTAGCTGCAATGCTCCATACTGTGGGTGTTTATATATTTACATATTTATTCCATCTAGCTACAATGCTCTGCACTGTGTGTTCATATATTCATATATTTATTCCATCCAGCTACAATGCTCTGCACTGTGTGTCTGTGTGTGTGTGTGTGTGTATATATATATTTTATAGTAATATGTACATATGTATATTAGCTGCTCTTGCTTGCTTTTTTTGCCTTCTGATTGTTGCTCTGAGTGTTGCTATCCCTGTGCTGTTGCAATCCTGGAATTTCCCCGTTGTGGGACTAATAAAGGCTTATCTTATCTTATAACATAATTAAGTCGAGATTCTGAGATAACCAAACAACAGGTTAGTGTTTAATAGGCTAGTCGCTATAGGAAATAGTTCTGAGTGTTCATGTCTGACGATCAAGAGAATACAGATCGTGTTCAATCAAGGACTCACACCAGCTGAAACAGAATTATGGAACACTGTTACAGACAATATAACCATTAATGTGGTTCTCTAAGGAGACAGTGAGGCTTCAGCTTTATCAGCGGAACAGTCTAAGTCACCCTGATGTCATCTTCAACTATGTTTAGCTATCGCAAGATCTTGAGAAAATTATCTCTTTATCTCAGGAAAACATTTGCTATGTTAAGATAATGACATAAATAACCTGAGATCATTGGAAAACAAATTATATTAATTTGTTATTACGAGAAAACAGAAAATAAAATGTTTGAATGCATGTCCACTTATGGGTTCCGTACTAATTAAACTGATACCTACCAACTGATTTGAATATCATATAAACACATTAACTTAAATCAAAGTATAATATATTAACTAATTATTACGTTTTTTGTGTTTTAAGTCTTAAAACTGATTCAGATTAATGAAGTAAAGACATTAAGAACTATTCAATTAACAGACTGCTATTAATAGTTTCTAAATAATAATGGACAGGAAATGCATTCTGGCATTGGCAGCAGCTCTGGATGCAAAATATGATGACACAGAAAAGAAAACAAGAGTCCGGGTACAGACATCAACGGACTTGTACAGGAGAACCGGACACCAAACGTGTACTGGAGTTGTGCCTGTTTCAGTGAGTATTTTAGACTGACTAGGAGTCAGGTTGAACTGGTTTTGGAGAAGAATGGCCAGTCAATTTCTCGGATGCAGACTTGTTACAGACAGCCCTTCTGAGGCGAGTAGTCTATGGTCAAAATTTTGTTTATTTTTACACCTATTTTTGTAAAACTGACGTTGAGATTTTTTTTTGATTTTTGATTTAATTTTCTATACTTTATTGATCCCCAGAGGGGAAATTGAGGGCATCCACCTGGATGGATGAAGCAGCCACGGTACGGCGCTATCCCTTCACCATTCACACACACATTCACACCTAGGGCCACTTTAGAGTCTCCAATTAACCTAACCTGCATGTTTATGACTTGTGGGAGGAAACCGGAGAAATCCCGGAGTAAACCCACGCAGACACGGGGAGAACATGCAAGCTCCACACAGATCACTGTTGGTCAGGGACTGGGATCGAACCCGGGATCCCATGGCCAAGGGTGAGTTGCTGTGTTGCCACAGTGCTAACCACTGTGCCACTGCACCGCCCAGATATGCTCAACGCACGGTTTTCTAAACTCATAAATGACTGTCGGTAAATGATCACATTGGAGCTATTTCCATTTGTATTTGCAGTTATCAACTACAAATTCATATAGTATCCACATTATCTACTGCAACAAACTTGTAAGAAATATGACCATGACAAAGGCACAAACGCTCACCTGGCACGCTGACAGATGTGGACATGTTCCTCCAAGTGTTTGCTTTCAAATTTTGATTATGATATCCTTTTAATGTCTGATCAAAGAGTACCAGGTTGTTTGATGCAGCAAAGTTCAGCCTCTCCCCTGTCAGCCTACCGCTCTCTTCTTCCTGTACGGGTGTCCTATGTCCCGCCCTTCCTTAATTCTTATTGGCTGCTTAGAAAGGTCTGACATTGACAAGCACAGCTGTAGTCTGAACTTTTTTCGGCCCTGAGTGCCACGACAAAATACAGTCACAGCCGAGAGCATTTCAGTGCCGAGGGCACTTAGCACTGTCAACGCTGGTCTACATAGAGAATGAAGAGAAAATAGTCACCCACAGTGGCAAAAACACCTTTAGTGGACACGCCCCCTAACTCTTACAACTGGTTTGGACCCTTCATAAATGTGCTAGTACCTGTATGAGATTTAAAGTTCCTAAAATCAAATTCCACGGATCCATGTGTACTAACAAATCTGTTAGTACACATGGATCATACATGAGGCCCAAAAAGTAACAAAAAATCAGGGAAAAAACAGAAAAAGACATCCTGTGGCGTAGCTGGGTGACGTCTGACCTTGCTGTGAGGATCTGCAAACATCCTGGTGAAGATCTCACACAGCCTCTTCAGCTCCACACGACTGAAACACAAAAACATTGAACATTTCACTCTTATTTAAAGTTCATTTTTATGACAATTCAACACTGAGATCACAGGTACCTTAAACATGAATAATGACTGGTTAATCATTTTAATGTCAACTGGAATGGAGTTCAATAGAAGACATGTTTACAGCCAAATTATCACATTTAAGCCCTTATGCTTAAAATAAGAGGAAATTCTTATCCTCTGGAATTTCCCCATTGTGGGACTAATAAAGGCTTATCTTATCTTATCTTTTCTGCTTAAAATGGCAAATATGTGAAGACTTGACATGCAGTAAAGCCTTAAGTTATTGGAAACGAACATTGATGCAAAACCAGTTCATATCAAATACAAAAATATGGAAAAGCTGCAAATTTGCCATAAAAACTTGTATATTAATTAGAAAAAATGGCTACTTCATGGAAGAAATTACATAAAGTTCAATATATTCTGCTCATTTCATTATGCTAAAAGAGTAAAATATTAAACCTGTAACATTAAGCCAGTATTTGTAAGTTAAGTATTCTGACAACTGGAGCTAAAAGCTAACGCTAGCCTCAAACATGGCACCACAGCTCGGCCACAGACGTCACACCCACAGGAACTATCAACCTGGGGCTGAAGAAACTCATGGTGGCATCGCCTCTTTGCATGGAAAGCTTCTCTGCACTCCACCTCAAATGTCTCAATGGCGGTGTGAAGGGTGCTGCACCACAGCTCCTACTCTTGCACAGCTTTAGCAGGTAGCACTTGAGGCTGTCCTTGCCGTGCTCACTCTGGTAGCCGGTAATCGGGCATCGAGCGAAGCTGAGCTTGTACAATGTTGGACTCGATGCTGGTAGAGTGTTTGCTTGAGCTAGAACGTCTACGTCCAGTAGGTGATCTGACCAGCAGATGCCTGAGAGTAAGTGCAGCTTACAGTGGTGAAAACGTTCCAGATCCTTGATGTACCTGCTGTCAGTGGTCCATGTTTCACAGCCATAAAGTGAGGAGCTGAGGACAACCGTACTGCAGACCCTGGGCTGGGTGGAGAACCCCATACTCCCCCTTCTTCTTCTCTCGGTTACTGGTGGATAGCAAACAACTGAAAGGTGCATACCGCCACCTACTGTACAAGAGTGTGTAACATTATGTCATCTGACCCCAACCCCTAAATTCTATGACTTAATCCTGTGTTATTTAAAAAAAGAGAAAAGAGCCCTTCTCGTGATTCTTATTGCCTCTCCATCTCCATCTATTCCCAGAATCCCAGTTATATATATATATATAAAGTCTCGGAAAAAATGGATTTAATATTGTTTGCCGATGACACTAATTTATTATGCAGTGGAAGCAATTTGGAACAACTTCTGGATACACTCGGAAAGGAATTAGGAAAGCTTAAACTGTGGTTTGATTCAAACAAATTAACGCTCAACTTAAGTAAGACAAAATTTATAGTTTTTAACAACCATCACAACAACTTAGTACCTAAACTCAGTGTAAATGGTGTAGAGATTGAAAGGGTATCTGAAACAAAATTTCTTGGTGTAATAATTGATAATAAACTGTGTTGGAAGTCACATATTAATTATATTAAAGGTAAAATATCCAAATCAATTGCAATACTACACAGAGTGAAATATTTGCTGAATCAACCCACACTATATACCTTGTATCATTCATTAATACTCCCATACATGACATATTGTGCTGAAGTATGGGGAAATACATATAAAACAAACATATATCCAGTCTTTATGCTTCAGAAGAGAGCTATTAGAATAATAAAGAAAGCAGCTTACAGGGAACCAACAAACCCACTTTTTCTTAAATTAAAAGCTCTCAAGTTGAAAGATCTGGTTGACTTTAAAACTGCAGTAATAATGTTTAAAGTGAAGAATCTATCACTGCCCGCAAATATCCAAAAGTTGTTCCAAACAAGGCAGAAACAATATCATTTCAGAGGAACATGTATATTTCAAAAATCTTCAGTGAGAACTACCACCAAGCAACACTGTGTTTCAGTGCAAGGAGTCAGATTATGGAACGATTTTGGACCTGAATTAAAATCATGTACAACGCTTGGACAATTTAAACAAAAACTAAAGGAAGAAATACTCCAAACATATATACAAGATGACATGTAAAATCACATAAGGATTGTCATATCCAGCAGCCTGTGTTGTGTTGTTGCTTAGTTTTTTTGTCACATTTTGTCTTAGCTTCGTTCTGAATTGTAATCGCTCTTGTTTTGTTTTTCTTTTGAATTCTTGGATGGAATATGGGTGGGCAATATAAGCTGTGGCTTCAGCCATCACCCATTTCGGATAACTTATGTTGAACTGTATAATCAGAGGAGTTATTGTCTAATTTGACCTTGTTGGATTTTCTTTCCCCCTTTGTTATATTCTTCTGTTTCGTTTTAATCTTTACTTTTAATCTATCCGAAATAAATATTCATTCATTCATTCAAATCCCATTCCCTACCAGCCTCTCCAACTTCATTTTCCATTATCTGTCTTTCATTTCCGTATTTGTGACAGTGTAATAAGATGTGCTCAACATTTTCTTTTACACCACATTTGTCACTTTCGCTTTTCCCCATGGTGAATAAAGTGCCGTTTAAACCTGTGTGATCCAGTTTTCTTCTTCTTCTTCTTGATTCTCATCAAAGACAAGGAGTCTAAAGCTGGATTTATGCTCCACCTCCGCTCTGCGCGTCTGCTTGAGTGCAAGGCTTGTGTGATGAAAATTATATCATCGTCTCCAGTCTGCTCGGCTCTGTGGAGGCCCTCTGCAGCTGAGTGTGTGCAACCCAAACTTTTAGACTGCGTTGCCTCTGCGCATTGACTATGCATGTGCAAGATCGAACCTCCCCATTCATGAGGCGGCACGGCAGACATGGCCTACAAAGATGTAGAGGAAGAAACAAGACCAGAAAACAAAAAAGAAGAGATGGCGAGGGGTAAAAGTAGTAAACACAGGAGTTTCTTTTCTCGCCTTTGTGCAGTCATTATTGTTGTTGCTGTTCCATTTATGGTGACCGCTGGTTCCTAATAAGGTTCTCCTAGAGCGGTCTGGTACATGACCGCCATTTTCTTCAGGATTACTGAAGCTCAATGCGAGAGACAGTTGAAGTAAACTGCTCAATCAGGTGTTGAAGATCGTCTTTGGTGTCCACCATAAGTGTCATATCATCTGCAAAGAGTAGCTCATGGACCAGAGCGTTCTTCACTTTTGATGGTGGCCTGCTGCCGGCGAAGACGGAAGACCTTCCCATCGAGGGGGTACCCGAGACCTCTGGTGTTGTCCTCATCTTGGGTGGCATCAATAAGAATGGAGGTGAGATACAAGTTCAGCAAGAAAGGAAACAGTACACAACTGAAGTTTAAAGCCAATATTAGCCTCGAACATGGTATCATCTTCAAGACATAAATCTAAGAGGAATGATGGCAGAGGGAGGGTGGGGTGAGCTGGGGCTGGTTAACACTTAAAGGTTTAAAACAGCCTGTTGTGAGGAGAGCTCCTTCACCATGTGTAAGATGGTGCTACGGTAATTAAACGCTGAGGTGTTCTGACCAGATGATGTCACATCTTTGGGAACAGCATCTACGTGTAGAAAAGAGCAGAACAGTCAATGACCCGTTTGGTGCTATTCCTACCTGAGCATCCTGTGGCTCTTGAACAGGTTCTGCAGTCCCAGCAGGCCCTCCTTCCTCTCGGACCAGTTGGAGCTGGCGCAGTGGTTCAACACCTCCGCCACGTCCTCCGTCTGCTTCAGGAAGTTGGGTGCCGCGCCGCCATTTCTGGAGCCGTAGGAGCGCTCCGAGCAGGCGCTGGAGGCGTCGCTGTTGGCATCGTCATCCGAGTACATCCCCGGGGACTCAAAACGCCGCCGCACGGGCCTCCTCTGGGGTCGGGGGGAAGAAGACAGGATGGAGTGGCGGTTAGAGGCGGGGTTAAATATGGCGGTTAGATGAAGGAACATGCAGCAGCAGCACAGTCATGCAGGTGGAGGATGACAGATGACGGTTAACTTTCACTAGACCAGTAGCAGGAACGTGTTCAGGAATTTACAACGTTGTCTTTTTCCATGAAAATCTGTAGCTGTTTCCCCACAAGTTGTTTGTTTTTTAAAATAATTCTGTTGAACCACAATTCAAAAGCATCGTCTGATTTTCATTGGTTAATTTTCATAGAATTTTTATTTATTACCACTTTTGTCAGTCAAGTTATTTCTGTGACCATTGCGGGTTTTTCTTTCATTAACAGAGGGGTACCAACAATTTTGTCCACGTGTGTAAATCTTAAATTCTGCTGTAAATTTTCAAAATTTTATCTCATGTCACCTTTTTTCTTATGCATTTGTTAAAATTTTTCTTGTAAATTTGAAATCATTCTCTTTAAAATTTGTGACGTTTTCCACGTAAATCTGCATCTTTTTGCTTTAAATTTTTCAAAGTTTATGATCATAAATTTGGCATTTTTTTCTTGTAGTAAGAAAAGCGCTATATAAGTGCAGGTTAGTTAGTTAGTTAGTTAGTTAATATTTTTCTTGTAAAGTTGTATGCTTATCTTCCAATTTTGTAACTTTTTTGGTGTAAATCAGTGTCTTTTTATTTGCAATTTCTCAGGTTTATACTCAAAAATCTCCTACAGTTTTTTACTTTGTTCCTTGATTTTTCCCCTCTCATAATTTTCCACTTTGTTTCTTGTGAATGTGTAAGCAGCATTTTTTTCACTTTAATCTGATAAATTCTATCTTGTTTTTATGTGAATTTTGCCGTTTTCACTGTGAAACAAACATGTATGACTGTGTGATGATGATGACTAATAACGAGTCAATACAGACACAAATGATTTTCAATGACCGTGGACATTAATGTGACACTTTTTCCTCACAGAGCCGCAGAGGTGAACCAGAACATGAAACCATTTTCAGATGTTTTGGGCCATATCACAACGGCAGGGTGGGCTAGTCAGTTGTCAGTGAGGCAGAATGTGTTTATGGGCGTTTCCAAGTTCACTTCCTTATCACAGTGGCATAAAAACGAACTCTCCATCGGTGCTTGATGCACCGATGGAATTTATGCCATTTGTTTTTATGCTGGGCGACCTTCTGTAACTTCCTACACTTAATCTTTGGTTCTGCCTTCACTCTCTTCCTCTTCTTGCTTTCCAAAGTCATCCTACAGGCTACCATCCGATGCTGTCTAGCTACATTCTCCCCTGCCACATCTTGCAGTCTCCTATCTCTTTCAGATTTCTTCTTCTGCATAAGATGTCGTCCACCTGTGTGCACCTTCCTCCACTCCTGTAAGTCACCCCATGTCCCTCTCTCTTCTTGAAGTGTGTGTTCACCACAGACATTTCCATCCTTTTAACAAAATTCACAACCATCTGTTCTTCCACATTTCTCTCCTGAAGACCACACATATCCAGGATCTCCTCATCACCTCTGTTCCCTTCACCTACATGTCCATTAAGGTCTGCTCCAATCACCACTCTCTCCCCCTGGGAACACCCTCTACCACTTCATCCAGCTTACTCCAGAATTCCTTGTTGTCTTCTACCTGACATCCAACTTGTGGGGTATACGCACTGACAACATTCAACATCACACCTTTGACTTCTAGCTTCAAACTCATGATTCTGTCCAACTC
Source organism: Pholidichthys leucotaenia (assembly GCA_020510985.1). Classification (NCBI taxonomy): domain Eukaryota; kingdom Metazoa; phylum Chordata; class Actinopteri; order Cichliformes; family Pholidichthyidae; genus Pholidichthys; species Pholidichthys leucotaenia. The sequence goes on from CM035845.1 coordinate 336,759,461, forward strand.
CCTCTTTACCTCCTGAACACTCTTCTCATACTCTTCCTTCAAGATTATTCCAACTCCATTTCTCTTCCTATCTACACCATGGCAGAACAGTTTAAATCCACCTCCAGTGCTCCTAGCCTTGCTTCCCTTCCATCTGGTTTCTTGAACACACAGTATATCTACCTTTCTTCTCTCCATCATATCAGACAACTCTCTGCCTTTACCAGTCATAGTCCCTACATTTAACGTCCCTACTCTCACCTCCACACTTCTACCTTCTTTTTCTCTCTCTCCCTCCTAACACGCCTTCCCCCTCTCCTCCTCCTCGATCTTCGACCAACAGTAGCCAAATTTCCACCAGCATCCTGTGGTTAACAGCACCGGTGGCGGTCAATGTTAACCCGGGCCTCAACCGATCCGGTATGAAACTCTCATTCATCATGATCCACATGTTTGATTTGGCAAAGGTTTTACGTTGGATGCCCTTCCCGACACAACCTACCCCATTTACCCGGGCTTGGGACCGGCACTAGGAGTACACTGGCTTGTGCACCGCCTGTGGCTGGCTTATAGACTCCAACAGTAAGCTAGCAATTAAAGTGAGAGTGTGGATGGAATTTTAAAAAATAAAATAGCGTGTGATCATCATATAAATAAAATGACAGGTGATTATGTGATCACTGGTACAAGTCTCTCTATTAAAATAATATCAGCACTGCCTTTGCCTGAGCTCTGGAGCTACACAATGTCAAAACACGCCACTGAAAATCATTAAACAATGCGCTCCTGACAACCGACCTCCTTTTTCCTGATCAAAAGGGGATTCTCATGGAATGCACTATAACAGAAATGCGCATTAGATTGCGCTACGCCACACCTCTTTGAAACGACTCTCCTCCTCCCACCACAGAGTGGGCGCACTGTCCACTGGTCATTAGATGGGGTGATGCAAAGCGTACAAAACAGACGATGCACTGACAGAAACTAACAAAATCACTGGCATACAGTGGAAAGTCTGGCAGAAAAGTCTGCAGATGACCGTCAAAATAGGGCCCTTAGTCTCCATGGATGATGTCACACACAAACACGACTCATGCTTTTATTTAAACAGTGAATAAAAACAAAGTTGAAAAGCTGGTGACTGAGTGAGTGAAGCTCATGCTGGTCATGCAGAGATCTGATCAAACCACGTTCCCACCACAGTACTGGAACCGTTTCAGGACAGCTGGCAGCACACCAACTCTTTCAGGAACTATAGGAGCGATAAAGAAATGCATCTCCAACTTTTTACTCCTAAAGTTGCATTTTTTTCTTATAAATCTGCTAATTTTCCAATAAGTTTCCAAATTGTTTAGAGGGATTTTTGCTCAACGTTTTTCTGATTATTTTACTTTATTTTTTTTGTAAATTTGTAACATTTTCTTCAAAACAAAAAAAATCCTTATAATTTTAATACAAAAGTTATATAAAATTATCTAAGTATTATGATTCAGCAACTCTCTTAAATTTGCAGCTTTTTCCCCTCGTAAAAAATGCAGTTTCTTTGTAAAGTTCCAACTTTTTCCCTCTAAACTTGCATCTTTTTTCCATTAAAGACCCACTTTTTTGTCTTCATGCTTCCCGGTTTTTGATATTTTGCTGTAAATTGTTGACCTTTTCTTCACAAAATTAGAACTGTCTCCATGTAAATGTATGACTTGTTTCTCATGAATCTGCAACTCCTTCCACATATACAGTCATGTGAAAAAATTAGGACACCCTGTATAAGCCTGTGTGTTTAACATATTTGGACATATGGATGTTTAATAGCAATGTTAAAAATACTGGGAGATTCATGTAATACAACCATTAATTAAAGACTTTTTTCAAATTTTCTGTAAAATATAATTCTAAACAAACAGTGAGGAATAAATTAGGACACCCCCACATTCATTCCCACTTAAAATGGCTGAAATAAATGTTAAAAAATGCAAATAAAAACAACAAGGTTAGACAAAGATATGTGAACATTTCTGAATAAAGAACTGAATATTTAAAGGGGTGTCCTGATTTTTTTCACATTGGTGTATGAATATTTGGATTTTTTGCATCTTTTTCATGCAAATTTGCATCTCATTCCTCATAAAAGTGGAACATTTCTTTGACTCTTGGTGGGAAGATGCCCAGATAAAGGAACTACCTCTGACAGTTTCCACACTCATGAAATCCCCCCGACAGTGCTCAGACCTCCTGACCTTTGGCCTCGACCACAAGAGACCCACCTGAGGATCACCGTGTGTGAGTCTGGTGAGCATCGGGGCAACTGCTTAGGAGGAGCAGCGACTCCCGTGACGCCACGTCATCGCAGCAGCTCCTTTTGACTGAGCCGGAATGAGCTAAAAAAGACAATTCTGAGAACTAAAACAGTCCCCCTGCGAATAAGCAGGAGCTACAGCTGGCAGTTCTTGTACTAAAACAGTTCCTGTGGTGGGAACAGACTGACGTGTACCTTACTCCTGGAGTCTCCTAGGAGCTGAAATGAGTCCACAGACAGACAGACAGACAGACATCAGTCAGTGTCAACCATAACCTCAAAGAAGGTTAAAGATGGCCGCCATTGTTTTAGTTTCTTTACCAGAGCGTCGGCGACGGCGGCCTCCACCTCGGTGCCCGTGTTCAGGATCCTCATGGCGTTAACGGAGGCCGAGATCCGGGCCTGATGGGAGAGGCGGTCTGAGGGAAAGAGAACATGGGAGTCACACGGAGGGAGGAAACGAGGAGGAGCAGCAGCAGCGGGAGGATGGAGGGCTCATGTGACTGTAGGTGGGCCGGGGAGGAGTCCAGAGGCTTTAAAATGCAAATATCTGTCTCCTAGCAACAAGAACATTAAAACAATAAACTTGAGTCACTGTCTGGACGGACAGAAAACAAACAGTTACATAAAACAGAAATCTAAGCAGCAGGAAAATGAAGGTTAGAAATTAAGAAATAAACTGAAAATTCAACAGAAAAAGGAGACAAATTTACAAGAGAAAAGGCTGCACAAGTATGAGGAAAAAAACTAATTTACAAGAAAAAAGGTGAAAAATTATGAGGAAAAAGGCCCAAATAATTGAGAATTTTTAAAAATTTACAAGAAAAAAAGTCCACATTTGTGAGATTAAAAAATTACAAGAAAAGTCCAAATCTGAGAATTAAAAAATAACTACATGAAAAAAGACCAAATTTTTGAGATTTTTAAAAAAAATTACAAGAAAAAAAATCACTTTTTTTTTTTTAGATTTTTTAAAAAAATTATGAGAAAAAAGCCCAAGTCTTTTAAATTAAAAAATACAAGAAAAAATACAAAAATTTGCAAGAAAAAAAAACCCAAATTTATTTTTTTTTTACATTTACAAGAAAAAAGCCCAAATTATTGAGAAAATGTTTTGAAAATTTACAAGAAAAATGTTTAACATTCACCAAAAAAAAGTCATATATGTACAGTATCAGACAAATGTAGCAAATTAATAAGAAAAAAATTAAAGTTCACAACAAAAAAGGCAAAATTTTACAAGAAAAGTTTTACATTTACAAAAAAAAAAAAAACGCTCACAGATTTATGAGAAAACAGTCAAATAATGATGGAGAAAAAGTTGGAACATTTTGATGAACAAAGTTGCAAATTTACAAGAAAACATCACAAATTTATGAACTTGTATCTTGGGGGCCCCCTACTGGCTGAGACGACCACAGCATTTGTGTACTTTTGACTTTTCAGCTAAACGCTCCGACGTGAGTATGTTTCTGAATGAAAACTCAAACTTCTGCGCTGCCTTTTTCACCTCACACCTTAAACTGTTCTTGTGTTCAGGTCACTTGCATGAAAACATGCACATTTATGTGAATAAAACCGTTAAACTACAGTCACTGAAAAAGTTAAAATATTTCAAGCCTTTATCTTGTAATGCATCATGCAGCGATTGTTGAATATATGAAACTTTTGGTGATTTAGTTTGTTCCCAAAAGCTTCATCTAGATGATGAGCAGCAACATAAAGAAACCAATAAAAATGAGAATAAGAATGAAAATACACAAAGAAATCAAAACATCAAATGTAAGTGTGAAGCAGAAATTAATCTGAGCAAAAATTAAGCAACTTACAGCCCAAAAAAAAAAAAAAAACCATTTCCTTTGATTATTTTGTGGCATGGGATGAAAATTAAGGGTGGAACGATTCTTTTTTTTCTCACCAGGACAGGAAGGCCACATGTGGGCTTCAAACCAAAGACGAGGCCTCCGACTGTGAGGCAACAGTGTGAACCACTGATCCACCATGGCAAGAGAGTCAGGGGGCCGGGTGTTCCGGCGTAAAATCAGACGGTCAGTGATGGAGGGGCTCATTCCAGCCTGATGACATCACCCCAGGAGCGCTCAGATCTCCTGACCTTTGACCTTGACCACAACCTGGATGCAGACCCACCTGAGGGTCATGAGGAGTGGGGTTTGTGAAAATCTGGGCAAATGTCGAGGAGGAGCGGCTAAATCTACTGGAAACCAGGTTCAAAGAATGAGGATGGAGAAAAAGCTGCAAATTTGTGAAGAGAAGAAAGTCACTAATTTATGGGGAAAGTTGTAAGTTTATGATAAAAAAAAAAGTTGAACATTTCTGAGAATGTTTCAAATTTACAAGAAAAATGTCACAGATTCACAAGGGAAAAAGTAACAGTTTTATGAGGAAAAAGTTACAAGATTACAGTAAAAAAAGTGGCAAACTTATGAGAAAGTTCTACAATTACAAGAAAAAATTGGCAAATTTACAACAAAAGTCACAGTTTTACAAGAAAAACTAACAAATTTATGAGGGAAAAAGTTGCAAGTTTACAGTAAAAAAAAAGCTGCAAATTTATGATAAAGTTTCAAATGTCCACTTCCTCTGCACCCCCGGACCGTAACGCACTCACCTGCACAATAACCACCTCAGCTGCTGGCACACCAACAGTCATACATCTGCTGCTGTATGTCTCTGCACTTTACTGCAACCATATCCATCACTGTCTGAACCTACACTACGGCATCAAACTTGCAACTATGACTATTACTGCTCTACCTTTTCTGTATATAGGATTGCTGGGTTTTATCTTTTACCGTTATTTGCACTACGGGTAGCATTACTGTACGTAGGCTGCTGCTGGTGTTTTTCCAGCCTTATTCCTTTTTTCTTTAATATTGCACACACCACTGAAGAGAGAGAAATGGCATGTCAACTCTCCTGTACGTACAGTAGTACTACTGACAAATAACATCTTGAATCTTGAAATGTTTCAAGAAAAATGTATCAAATTAGGGGGGAAAAAAGAGTAAACAATTCACAAGAAAATATCCATTTTTTGAGAAAATCAGTTGAATACAGGTAAATGGGTAAAGTCAATGTCCCACATGGGGCCCGTCTCACAGCCCAGTTTAACCTTTGGTGGGGCCCACATGGACATACTGCCTGGGCTCAGATCAGAACCGCTGCTATGGGACTGAATAATCGTGATGATTCACAGAAACACACCTGATCAAACCGTTACACCCTCAGAAAACAGAACAGCTGGGCGCTGACTGTCGCCCCCTGCTGGTGGGCGGATCAGAGCGGGAAACTCCATCACTGTTTCAGTTCGACTCAGACGTGATGATTCCCGCTGTGAGCAGCTCAGCCATGCAGAGAGGAATCTATCTACCAACTCAGCCAACAGAAAAGAACCAACAGGCAGAGCCGGGCTGGATGGTGGGTTTGGGTTTTTAATGGAGGGTCACCTGGGCAGCACTCCGAGGAGGGGAGGGCGCTGGTGGAGCGGGAGTGACGGCGGGTCGCTGAGGGAGGACGACCAGACGTTTTAGGAAGAGACCAGGAGCAGGATTAAGATCAAAGACAGACAGACACCTGATTCTAGGACAGAGAGGACGATCAGAGGAATGACAGGAAGTGTGACCAAACAAGGGCAGGGGGAACAAATCTGCTCTGAGACACGGAGACACTTTTCCCCTATACAGTCATGTGAAAAAATTAGGACACCCTGAATAAGCCTGTGTTTTTAAACATATTTGGACATATGGATATTTAATATCAATGTTAAAAATACTGGAAGACTCACATAACACAACTAAATTAAAAATGAATTAAAGACTTTTTCAGATTTTCTGTAAAATGTAATTCTAAACAAGTAGTGAGGAATAAATTAGGACACCCCCACATTCACTCCCACTTAAAATGGCTAAAATACATTTAAAAAATGCAAATAAAAGCAAAAAGAGCTAGAACCAGAAACGTGAACATTTCTTAATAAAAAACTGAATATTTAAAGGGGTGTCTAAATTTTTTCACGACTGTACATTCCTCTTTAAATCTCTTTATTCAAGTGTAGAAAATGACCTCAAAAATCAGACGTTATTTTAGTCAAGCTAATACAGTATATAAGTAAACTGCAATAGAAGCTGTAGAAAAAAAGTCCTAAAATTTGTCACCTGCCACAAGTAAACCAGCAACAAGTCGGCCTGACGTGATTCCTAAAAAACACAGAAATACTTCTTTTTTGAAAAATTTGTGATTTTTGTTTTTTTTGTAAAATATGCTAGCTGAAATCATGAAGCTGCAACCTTTGTATCTGAAATAGAGGAGCTTCAGAGGGAAACAGCAGCCAGACGGCTTCCTAGCTTTGGGGGTGTGGCTACCACAGCTGATTTACATATCCAGCTTGGCTACTCACATGCCTTTGCTATTTATTTCAGCCAATCAGCAGCAGGTTCCGGTAGAAGCACATGGCTACTTAAGCAGCTCGTCTTCCTGCATTTGACAAGCGCTGTAACGGGGTTGGGTTCATGCTAAGTCATGCAAACAACCAGCTATTGTTACTGCCCCCCCCCCCCCACATGGCTCCCCCCGAAGGCGGCGCTCCTTGGAAACTTTGAACCTGATTTTCTCAGAGAAGTAGTTTGAGAGGTGCCAACATTCAAATGGACACTTCTTCAAATCTTTTCAGATTTCCATGTGTTAGACATCATTGGAAAGCTTAGATTCCACTTTTAGAACCTGTAAATAACTCAAAATACCCTCCGGAAGACTTGTTCCTGGTTTTTCCATGGCTGGTCACATTCACAACAAAAGCTGCAAAAAACACCAAAAACTTTACAACAGAACATTTTCAACGTGATGATGAGGCCACTAATTTAAATGAGTACATTTGCAAAAATGAGGAAAAAATTAATTCATGGCAAAACCCTGCAAAATAAGGGAAAAAAAACATTACAAAAAAAGATAGTCACAAATTTATCAAAAATGCTCTATTGTCATTGTACAGTTGTACATTCAGGCTACTGCGCAGTACAGTGAGAAGAGTGACAGAACACACCATTAAACACACGACTGGAATAAAAACAGCCCAGGATCATGGAAACATACACAGGCATGGTGGTGGTTTCATGAGTACATGATTATATAGGTGTGATTATTATGGTAATTAAATTGTCTGTATGGGGTTGGGTGGGTGAGGGGGTGGGTGGGAAGAGGGTGTAATTATGTTATTTTTTTAAATTTGTAAAGCACTTTGTGCTCCTATTTTTTGTACGAAAAGTGCTATATAAGTAAAGTTCTGATTGATTAAAAAGGTCCTCAGCTCTGTGCATGTGAGCATTCAGAGGGAGGGGGGGCTCTGACAGTCCGGATGGCCCAGGGGGAGAAACTGTCAGTCTGGAGGTGTGGGACCTGGTTGATCTGAACCGTCGTCCAGGGGAAGCAGGTCCAACAGGTGGCGGGCGGGATGTGAGGGGTGTCCTGTGATGGCCCTGGTCTTTCTGAGACTGGAGGACCTGGAGACGTCCTCCAGGGAGGGCAGAGGGCCGCCGATGATTTCTGGGGTGGTTCTGATGACCCCTCTGCACAGCCTTCCTGTTCTCGGCCGTGGAGCCGGCGCACCACACACCCAGACGGTAGGTGAGCACGTTCTCCACTGAGCAGCGGTAGAAGGCCCAAGGTGATAAATTTGCACAAATAAATTTGCAAATGTAAGAAAAGTTGCTAAAATTTATGGAAAAAAGCTGCAAAATTAAAGGGAAATTCACAAAAAAAAAAAAAAAAAATCCCTGCAAATTTCAATTCAAGATTCAAGGGAATTGTGACCTTACAGAGATCATTTAGACGTTGGCAAGACGTTGTCTAGATGTTGTCTAGACATTGTCTAGACGTCGACTAAAAGCTTTTCAATGAACTTGAAAATTTACCAGAAAAGAAGTGCTAAATTTACAAGAGAAAAAGCTGCAAATATGAGAAAATGAAAAGTTACAAGAAAAAAGGTGAAAATTTATGAGGAAAAATCCCAAATTTTTGAGATTAAAAAAAATTACAAGGAAAAAAAGCCCAAATTTTCTGATATTTTTTAATTACAAGAAAATTTTTTTAAAATTTATCAAAAAAAAAAGAGCACAAATTCTTGAGAAAATGTCCTGATATTTTATAGGAAATTAATACAACAACAATAATATTATTATTGCATTAATTGTTTAATTTGCCACTTTAATACAGTAATAATAGGGCAGCTCGGTGGCGCAGTGGTTAGCACTGTGGCACCACCGCAAGAAGTCACGGGATCGACCACCGGTGACCCTCCTGCGTGGAGTTTGCATGTTCTCCCCGTGTCTGCGTGGGTTTCCTCCTGTTTCCTCCCACAGACAAAGACATGCAGGTTACCTGGCATCAGCTGGGGATCCTACATGGTCCTGAGGTGTGACTGTGAGAGTGAATGGTTGTCTGTCCCTCTGTGTTGCCCTGTGATGGACTGGCGATCTGTCCAGGGTGGACCCTGCCTCTCACCCAAAGATACTGGGATAGGCTCCACCCCCCACCCAAAAAGGATTAAGCAGTAGAAGATGGATGGATACAATAATAATAATAAATACAATTAAATTGTGATATTTTATGGTGATTTTGTACAAAAAAAAAAAATCCAAAAATTTACAACAAAAGCTGCAAAAAAACAAAAACAAAAACTTTACCACAAAAGATTTGCAACTTGATGATGAGGTGACCAATTTAAACGAATACATTTGCAAAAATAAGAAAAAAAAACTAATTGCAAATACAAGTGACTAAAATTAATGACAAAAAAGCTGCAAAATTAAAGGGAAATTCTTACACACACACCACAAAAAAGAAAAATCCATGCAAACTTAGATTCAAGACTCAGTGGGAAACATCTTCTAGAGGTCATTTGCACACTGGCAAGACGTTGGCTAGACGTCGATGTTGGCCGGCATCTAGCCAACATCTTGGCATGTTTGTTGTCAAGGATTTGGGAGGTAAATGTAGCTCCAGAGCCGCAGGTTTGAGACCCCTGACTAAAAGCAGACAGAGGAGGATTGAGCTGGGGGGGGCTTCAGTCGTGTACTCACCCAGCGGGGAGAAACCCCGGGCGGGGCTGGTGTCGCGGCTGCTCTCGCGACTGGTTTCACGGCTGCAGCCCTGGCTCATGCTGGGGCGGGGGATCCGACTCCGGGCTGGAGCAGACGTGAGTCAGAGACGGACGGAGGGATGGACAGACAGACAGCAGTGCAGGGAGAGATTAGCTATAGCGGACAGACAGCAGAAGCTGAGCAGAGAAGTTAGTCGGGCAGGAAAAACAGAAGTTAGTCAACATGGAGTCACCCTCAGCTGGACCACATAACGGTTCTGTTAATGAAACAGGAAGTGACACGCTCAGTTTTTCTCGTCTCTCACTGGACAGCCCGTACTGGACCCAAACATGATGCACTTCCTGATTCCTGACTCAGATGCTAACGCTCACACATGGGAATGCAGCTGCTCCTCTCAATCGTTTGACATCAATGGCAGCAGTGTTGCTCCGATGTGATCACTTATGTTAGCTCAGAGGACAGGGGGGTGGGGCCAGTGGTGAAATATAGAATATACCAGCTTTGTTTCAATAACATTTACTACAGTCCACCAGTCATGGTTTATATACGGTGCATCCAGAAAGTCTGCACAGCGCTTCACTTTTTCCACATTTTATGTTACAGTCTTATTCCAAAAGGGATTAAATTCATTTTTTTCCCTAAAAATTCTACACACAATACCCCATAATGACAATGTGAAAAAAAGTTTTTTTGTTTTTTTTTTAATTTTTGCAAATTTATTTTAAAAAAAAACTAAGAAACCACATGTACATAAGTATTAACAGCCTTTGTCATGGAGCTCAAAATTGAGCTCAGGTTCATCCTGTTTCCACCGATCCTCCTTGAGATGTTTCTACAGCGTAACTGGAGTCCACCTGTGGTAAATTCAGTTGATTGGACATGATTTATATCACGGACACACAGATCGTCCTAGATGTCTCCTGAGCCGGTGGACGGAGCCACTGTCTATAGCAGGATACGATACAGCAGAGAACAGCTGCTAGCATTCAACCGCCACCCGGTCCCATTGGAAATACTCGACATACCGAGAGAACTGAGGCGAAAACGCCGCGGCTGCCGGGCTGGAGTAAGGCGGAGGACAAAAAATATAAGGTACAGACCCTCCCTTCCATCTGTTGTCATGGGAAATGTACGGTCGATACTGGGAAAGTTAGATGAGCTAGCGGCTATCTCCCGTTATGATAGCACATACCGGGAGTGCTCTCTCCTTTTGTTTACTGAGACGTGGCTAACTGAACTAGCAGCAGATGCTAACATTGAGCTGGAGGGTTTTCACATGATACGAGCTGACCGAACACCAGACAGTGGCAAGGCTAGGGGCGGTGGAGTGATCATGTATGTTAACAACAACTGGTGCAGACCGGGACATATCACTGTTAAACAACGACACTGCAGCAAAGACATTGAGTTGCTAGCTGTTAGCATGAGGCCTACATATCTCCCGAGAGAACACTCACACGTGATCTGCATTGTTGTTTATGCAAATCCGACGGCGAACGCTGGGACAGCACGTGACGTCATCCATTCAGTAACCAGCAGGCTGCAGACAGAACACCCAGATGCTCTTCTCCTCATCTCAGGCGATTTCAACCATGTTTCACTGTCTCCCATTCTACCCACGTTCACCCAGTATGTCACATGCCACACTAGAGACAATAAAACACTGGATTTATTCTACGCAAACACTAAGGAGGCGTACACCTCATCACAACTACCCCCACTCGGGAGATCGGATCACAACTTGGTTCATCTCCGGCCGGTGTACAAACCCCTAGTGCACAGACAACCTCCGGCCATGCACACAGTGGAGTTATGGTCTGAGGAGACAATGGACACCCTAAAGGGCTGTTTTGAAGCCACCGCCTGGAAGCAGCTCTGCGATCCACATGGTGAGGACATCGATGGCCTCATTCACACCTTCACGGGCTACCTCAGCTTCTGTGTGGACAAATCCGTTCCCACCAAGACCATACGGCGTCACTCAAACAACAAACCCTGGATCAACCCTGAGATTAAAACACTTCTGAGAGAGAAGAAGAGGATCTTCAGGTCAGGGAACAGGGAGATGCTGAAGTCCGTACAGAGGGAGCTGAGGAGAAAGATCAGAGAAGGCAAGGACAGCTTCAGGAAGAAGATGGAGGACAAGCTGCAACAGAGCGACATCAGCGGGGTCTGGAGAAACCTCAAAACCATCTCGGGGCTCCAGAATACCTCCCCCCAGGCCACAGGGGGCAGGGAGTGGGCGAACAACCTGAATCTGTTTTTCAATAGATTTGACCAACCGCCCTCCCCCCTGACTGCACAACAACCACTGCTGCCTCTAAAGAAATCAAGTCCTGCTGCCCACTCCCCACTCTACCAACACCCCCCCACTCCCAACACACAGCCCCCCATCCTGACCCTGACCAGGACCCAGGTGAGGACGGAGCTGAGGAAGATCAAGGCGAGGAAGGCGCCGGGACCGGACGGCATCAGCGCAAAGCTCCTCAAGTCCTGTGCAGACCAGCTGTGTGGGATTGTGACGTATATCTTCAACATGAGCCTGAAACTGGGGAGGGTACCACAGCTGTGGAAAACATCTTGTGTGGTACCTGTACCAAAAACTTCCCACCCCAAAGACCTGAACAGCTACAGACCGGTGGCCTTGACGTCCCACTTGATGAAGACCCTGGAGAGACTGCTCCTTGCTCACCTCCGCCCCCTGGTGGAACCAGCGATGGATCCACTCCAGTTCGCCTACCAGCATGGCATTGGGGTGGAGGATGCGGTGATCTTCCTCCTTCACCGTTCTCTGTCCCACCTGGAGAAGCCCGGGAATATGGTGAGGATCATGTTCTTTGACTTCTCCAGTGCTTTCAACACCATCCAACCGATGATCCTGAAGGACAAGCTGCTGCGCGCAGGGGTGGACCAGCACCTGTCATCATGGATCCTGGACTACCTCACGAACCGGCCTCAGTTTGTGAGAACCCGGGACTGTGTGTCCGACACGATCATCAGTAGCACGGGGGCCCCCCAGGGAACGGTGCTGGCTCCCTTCCTGTTCACTCTTTATACTGCGGACTTCTCACACAACACAACACACTGCCATCTACAGAAGTTCTCTGATGACTCTGCGATCGTTGGCCTCATCTCCAATGGAGATGAAGCTGAGTACAGAGGGCTTATCCAGGACTTCGTGGACTGGTGCCATCGGAACTGCCTCCAGATCAACGCGAGGAAAACTAAGGAGCTGGTGGTGGACTGCCGCAGGCATGGGCAGCCCCTCACAGTACCAGTAAATATACAGGGAACAGACATCGAGATGGTGACATCCTATAAGTACCTGGGTATTCATCTGAACAATAAACTAGACTGGTCACACAATACTGATGCACTCTACAAGAAGGGACAGCGCAGGCTGTTCCTGCTGAGGAGACTCAGGTCTTTTGGTGTACAAGGGGCGCTGCTGAAGTCATTCTATGACACGGTGGTGGCATCAGCCATCACTTTTGGAGTGGTCTGCTGGGGCAGTGGCATTACTGCAGCCGATAGGAAGAGACTGAACAAACTGATTAAGAAAGCTAGCTCTGTCCTGGGGCAGCGCCTTGATCCGATGGAGGAGATAGGAGAGAGAAGGACGGTGGCTAAACTGTCATCTCTGCTGGAGTCCGAGTTCCACCCTATGCAGGACATACTGAATGCACTGAGGAGCTCATTTAGCAGCAGACTACATCATCCCAGGTGCACAACCGAGAGGTTTCGTAGGTCCTTCCTACCAACGGCTGTCAGACTGTACAACCTAAGCAGGGCTGCTCGCAGAGATAGCAAAAAAGACGTAACAAACTAATAGTTTTTTGAATGCAGAAGATGCAATAGACTTACACAGTGGTCCTCTCCGGCATACAACTAGGAGCATGCCGGTCGCTATGGAGGGTGAGAGTGTGTATGGGCACATAATCATACCATGCAGGATAGCTGGGTAGACGGTTATGCTGTTTCATTCCATCTAGCGGCAATGCTCTGCACTGTGTGTGTTTATATATTTGCATATTTGTTCCGTCTAGCTGCAATGCTCCGTACTGTGGGTGTTTATATATTTATATATCTACATGTTATTCCATCTAGCTACATTGCTCCGCACTGTGTGTGTTTATATACTTGCATATTTATTCCACCTAGCTGCAATGCTCCGTACTGTGGGTGTTTATATATTTACATATTTATTCCATCTAGCTACAATGCTCTGCACTGTGTGTTCATATATTCATATATTATTCCATCCAGCTACAATGCTCTGCACTGTGTGTCTGTGTGTGTGTGTATATATATATATTTTATAGTAATACGTACATATGTTTATTAGCTGCTCTTGCTTGCTTGTTTTTTTTTCTTGCCTTCTGATTGTTGCTCTGAGTGTTGCTATCCCTGTGCTGTTGCAATCCTGGAATTTCCCCGTTGTGGGACTAATAAAGGCTTATCTTATCTTATCTTATCTTATCTTATCTTATTTGGAAAGGTACACACCTGTCTATATAAGGTCCCACAGTTGACAGTGCATGTCAGAGCACAAACCAAGCATGAAGTCAAAGGAATTGTCTGGAGACCTTCGAGACAGGATTGTCTCGAGGCACAAATCTGGGGAAGGGTACAGAAAATTTTCTGCTGCTTTGAAGATCCCAGTACAGTGGCCTCCATCATCGGTAAATGGAAGAAGTTCAGAACCACCAGAACTCTCCCTAGAGCTGGCCGGCCATCTCATCTGAGTGATCGGGGGAGAAGGGCCTTAGTTACAGAGGTGACCAAGAACCCGATGGTCACTCTGTCAGAGCTCCAGCGTTCCTCTGTGGAGAGAGGAGAACCTTCCAGAAGGACAACCATCTCTGCAGCAATCCACCAATCAGGCCTGTAGGCTAGGGTGGCCATACAGAAGCCACTCCTTAATAAAAGGCACAAGGCAGCCCGCCTGGAGTTTGCCAAAAGGCACCTGAAGGACTCTCATACTATGAGAAACAAAATTCTCTGGTCTGATGAGACAAAGATTGAACTCTCTGGCACGAATGCCAGGCGTCAAGTTTGGAGGAAACCAGGCACCACTCATTACCAGGCCAATACCATTCCTACAGTGAAGCATGGTGGTGGCAGCATCATGCCGTGGGGATGTTTTTCAGCGGCAGGAACTGGAAGACTAGTCAGGATAGAGGGAAAGATGAATGCAGCAATGTACAGAGACATCCTGGATGAAAACCTGCTCCATAGCACTCTTGGCCTCAGACTGGGGTGACAGTTCATCTTTCAGCAGGACAACGACCCTAAGCACACAGCCAAGATATCAATCAAACAAGTTGCTTCAGGACAACTCTGTGAATGTCCTTGAGTGGCCCAGCCAGAGCCCAGACTTGAATCCAATTGAACATCTCTGGAGAGATCTGAAAATGGCTGTGCACCAACGCTTCCCATCCAACCTGATGGAGCCTGAGAGGTGCTGCAAAGAGGAATGGGCCAAACTGCCCAAAGATAGGTGTGCCAAGCTTGTGGCATCATATTCAAAAAGACTTGAGACTGTAATTGCTGCCAAAGGTGCATCAACAAAGGTTGTGAATAGTTATGTACATGCGATTTCTTAGATTTTTAATAAATTTGCAAAAATCTCTAAACATTTTTCACATTGTCATTATGAGATATTGTGTGTAGAATTTTGAGGAAAAAATGAATTTAATCCATTTTGAAATAAGGCTGTAACATAAAATGTGGAAAAAGTGAAGCGCTGTGAAGACTTTCCGGATGCACTGTACTGTATGTACTTTTACTGAGTCCACTGGTCCGGTATCTTAAGGCTTGCTAGCTAGCTAATGTGCCAATTCTCAATCAGAATCTCCATTTTTGTTTAGATTATTTTTGGTGCATTCTTTCTGGCATCGTTATATGAACAGAGTCAGAAGTGTGCATTACACAGTGAAGTTTTAATCTAAATTTGGATGTAACTGATTTTAAAAGTAAGCTAACTGGAGCTAGTGGGACTAACTATTAGCATAAATCCAGAACACAACTTCCGGGTTGGAACGTCTCTTTGCAAATGGTGCCTCACTGTGGAAATTACAGGCATTACAATTCTCATGTTATAAGATGCCACCTACAGTTACTGTAATTACCAATTATTAGAACGCCGTTGAAGATATGTGATAGAAATTCGGTTCACCTCGGAATTCAAAATAGAAAAGCAGAGGTGGACAACAAACCATGACGGAGTGGGGACACTCGCCAGCTCAGCTCGTTTCCTGTAACTATTTTTCTTCTAAAGCGTTTTGCTTTCATAGAGAGAGAGCTTGTTTGTCACAAGTTCTGACCACCCTGACCCCGGAAAAAAAAGTGGAAGTGAAACCCAACAGTGCGCGGGAACGTCTGAACTCCGAAGCAGTTCAGGCCCTCGTCAGCACAAGGGGCGAAGGAGAAGGAGCGTAAACGCTGACTCAAAGCTGTGAACCACAGCAGCTCCAACACAGAGGGGACAAATGCAAATGACAACGTAAGGCCCCGCCTCCAAAACTTTGTCCAATCAGAAGGCAGATGCCAAATCGTAATCCACTGAGAAGGTTTGCTTCCTGTTGAGAAAATCAAAACCTGCTGCTTCTCATTTCTGACGGCGTTTGTTCTTCTAAACGGTGGAGCCAATGTAGATGCAACTTACTCTGAAATGACCCGGTGTTCCCGTTCCTCTCCATACCTGTTCCTGATCTGTTGGGGCTGGTCTCCCGGCTGCAGCCCTGACTGCGGTGTCCTCGGGGTCGGCTCTTGTCGGTCAGACCGGTGTTACTGGTGCCGCCGGTGCTCAGAGTGGGTCTGGGGATCCGACCATAGGTGGAACTCAGCAGTCGCCCTGGAGAACCCGAACGACTACCGGCTGAAAGCGGAAGTGGAAAAATGATGTTAGTGTGCACAAACAGTCTCACATCTTCTCCCACAGTATATCTGATGGGATCTTTAGTCACACTCCCTTCATTCCTCATGTTTCATCCCTACAGCCCCTGTATGCTGTGATTTAAAAGAACAAAACAGGTTCTTCAGGATCCACTCACGCTGAGACTGTGAGACGACTTTTCCTCGGCTGCGACCTCGGCTGTCTGCGACTGACGGACCGTTTCCTGAACTCGTCCTCCGTGTCCGGACCCGACCTGCAGAGGCAGACAGGAACCAGACATGAAGGCAGCTGCTGGTGTGAAGGAGACATTTCCCATGGGTGTGTCATGCAGAAACAGTGAAGATTCTTACATCTGAACAACAGGTGAAAGCAGAAAACTTATTTATGACCCACAGTCAGAATCCTTTCAATACACCAACTTTTAACTTTGACAGCAATGGAAGACGATGGTCACATAGAGATGATTTTTAAAGTGAAGACGGTCATTTTGTTTCTGAAATAGAAACTCTTTAAATCTGAGCTGAAGAGTCAGACGTGTGGACACAGATGAGACGTGCTGAGGACTCTGACTTCAATAAAAACAGGACATGGACTCCAGCAGACTCATGCAGCCGAGTTTGAGTCAGTCTGACAGGAAGTTGGGTTTACGCCATTATCATTGTGAGGTAGGGTGCTTTTGGGCGATCTCTTAATATTTCAAATAATTTTCCATGGAACATGAAGGAAAAGTCAGTTGCATCAGGGAGGTTTGTATCTGTCAGTGTGTAGGAGGCATGCGATCTCTGCACCCTTTTTATTTTAAAGACTTAAGAGAGAATGCGTGTTTATTTTAGTCACCATGACAAATACATTTTCATTCTGTGGAAAACATCCACTCAGATGTGGTGTGCCCCAGGGCAATGGTTCAGGGCCCCTGATGTTTGCCAAATTAACAACCATATGTTTAAAAGTTTAAATAAAGTTGTGCAGTCATAATAGTAGAATTTCTGTTTTCAGCTTTTTCCTTTAAATTTTCAACTTTTTTCCATTAAATCTGAAATGGTTTTCCTTTAAATTGTCAACCTTTTTCCTGTAAATTTTTATTATTTTTTTTCTAGAAAATTTGCACGTGCTTTTCCTGAAAAAAAAAAATGTGCAGGGAGTTTAAGAATTTAAGAGAGAATGCCTGCTTTTTTCTGCCACCATCACAAATACAAGTGAAAACATCCACTCAGATGTGGTGTCCCCCAGGGCAGTGGTCCATTTATGTTTTAAAGGGGGAGGGAATCACTTTCCCCCCCCCCACACACAGGGCCATGTAGGCTTGGATTTTTTCCCCCCTTTATAATAAACACCTTCATTTAAAAACTGCATTTTGTGTTTACTTGTGTTATCTTTGTCTAATATTTAAATTTGTTTGATGATCTGAAACATTTAAGTGTGACAGACATACAAAAAAATGAGAAATCAGGAAGGGGGGATACACTTTTTTATACCACTGTACATGGCCCTGTGTGAAAAAGTGACGGCTTCCCCCTCTGACCGTTAAAGCTTCAATTAACTGTGGTTTATCACATCTTTGAAAAGCTGAGTTCAATTTCTCTAGCCACACCCAGGCCTGATTACTGCCACACCTGTTCTCAATCAAGAAATCACTTAAATAGGACCTGCCTGACAAAGTGTAGGAGGCCAAAAGATCCTCAAAAGCTAGACATCATGTTGCGATCCAAAGAAATTCAGGAACGAAGAGAAACAAAGTAATTGAGATCTATCATTCTGGAAAAGGTTATAAAGTCATTTCTAAAGCTTTGGGACTCCAGCAAACCACAGTGAGAGTCATTATCCACAAATGACAAAAACATGGAACAGTGGTGAACCTTCCCAGGAGTGGCCGGTTGACCAAAATTACCCCAAGAGTGCAGTAACGACTCATCCAAGAGCTCACAAAAGACCCCACAACATCCAAAGAACTGAAGGCCTCACTTGCCTCAGTTAAGGTTAGTGTTCATCACTCCACCATAAGAAAGAGACTGCAAAAATGGCCTGCATGGCAGAGTTCCAAGATGAGAACCACTGCCACTGCTGAGTAAAAAGAACATAAAGGCTTGTCTCAGTTTTGCCAGAAAACATCTTGATGATCCCCAAGACTTTTGGGAAAATACTGTGTGGACTGACAAGACAAAAGTTGAACTTTTTGGAAGGTGTGTATCTCATTACATCCGGCGTAAAAGTAACAGCATTTCAGAAAAGGAACATCATACCAACAGTAAAATATGGTGGTAGTAGTGTGATGGTCTGGGGCTGTTTTGCTGCGGCAAATGGAACCATGAATTCTGCTGTCTACCAAAAAATCCTGAAAGAGAATGTCTGGCCATCTGTTGGTGACCTCAAGCTGAAGCACACTTGGGTTCTGCAGCAGGACACTAAACACACCAGCAAGTCCACCTCTGAATGACTTAAGAAAAACAAAATGAAGACTTTGGAGTGACTTAGTCAAAGTCCTGACCTGAATCCGATTGAGATGCTGTGACATGACGTTAAAAAGGTGGTTCATGCTCGAAAACCCTCCAATGTGGCTGAATTACAACAATTCTGCAAAGATGAGTGGGCCAAAATTCCTCCACAGTACTGTAAAAGACTCATTGCCAGTTATCGCAAACGCTTGACTGCAGTTGTTGCTGCTAAGGGTGGCCCAACCAGTTATTAGGTTTAGGGGGCAATCACTTTTTCACACAGGGCCATGATGGTTTGGATCTTTTTACCCTTAATATTGTGTTTACTTGTGTTATCTTTGTCTAATATTTAAATTTGACTATCTGAAACATTTAAGTGCGACAAACATACAAAAAAAAATGAGAAATCAGGAAGGGGGCAAACACTTTTTCACACCACTGTATATTTATTTTAGTGGCGTCACTTTAATCGCAATTAATAGCTTATGACTGCAATTAATCGCATCAGGTTGAGTCAAGTTGCATTAAATGCATGAAGTGTGACATAAATTCATGAAATTAATTACGATTAAAGCTACACTCTGCTTGAAACAAATCACTCTGTATGCCATGAACAGTGGGGAAAGTTTTAATGGCGATCAAACATGATTAATCCTGAATAAAGTGACACCATTTTTTTCCCCTCACAAATCTGTGAACTCTTTTCATTCCAAGTTCTGATTTATTTATTTATTTTTTTTGTCAAGGCCTGAAGGAGCCACCAGCTATGGGCAAAGAGCCACAGGGTGAAGACCCCCGTCCTCTCTGACAAGCCTGTCAATGTGTCCTCAGTTGATTTTTCCCATCTTTCTCCTTTCTGAGCACAAGCCTGGCTCTTTGCTTATGAAGGTTGGTTAACACTTTCTTGACCTGCCTTCTGACCTCTTAGTGTAATCTAAACCAAACCTAAAGGCCCGTCCACACCAATAATTGTAGCTGTAACATCAATTCATGACTACAACAATGTGAGCATCCACACTGAGGAATGATAACTTTCAGTAAACGGCAGAATTAAGCACACTCAGAAGGGTGTGTGGGTTCAATAAATTATCCAGCATATCCTCCTCTTTGCACTGAAGCTTGCTCAGAATCAGGACCACAGAGGATGCTGCTCTGTACTAACAAACCAATTCATGTCTATTTAACATTATGGAACAAACACAAATATCTTCCAAGAGCTTAAAAAAACTGAAAAAAGAGAATGGCCCTGACAGCCAAACTGACGCCAATAATGTCACCTATTTGACTGCATTTGTTGCTGACAATGAAGAGATCTCTTTTATATGAAGACCAAATGACTGAACGTTTTAAACATTTCTGGAGTTCCACAGGGCCACGTTCTTGCTCCACCAATTTTCACCTAATAGCTTAAAAATTCATTTTGTCAAACGGTTGGCAACCTCTCATATTTAAAGGACCATTTTTAGCAATTTGACAACATAAGGAATACAGTTTATTTAACTTAAATGTGAAACCTTTCTCATAAATCCCTAACTCATATTGCAATTTTTCCTTTAATTTGTGGCTTTATCAGATTTTTTTTCCCTTATTCTTAATTTGAAACTTGTGAAGGATAAAAAGAACATTTCATCACTGGCATCGGCCAATGTTTCAAACCCAGCTGAGCTTTGAGGATTTGACTTTATCAGCTAGCCAGTTTGCTGATTTTTTTCTGGTGTTTGGTGGGGGGTGGACAGTAAATCATGCACAGACATCCATGCACAGACATGTCGGTCACAGATGAGCATCGCCACAGGACTGATGGACGTAAACACACTCGGCTTACCGTTGGCATGAACAGACCACGAGCCGTCTGCCCAGGAGAGACACAACGGGGTTCATTGTCAGGGAGTCAGATTCATGACAACCGCTCAGATTAGACCGGCCTGACACCCACCCACAAACAACTCCTAGGAAACCAGGCCCAAGTCAGGCAGCGAGACTTTATCTTTTTATTATGAATTGTTAAGAAACTGTGTTCTGTCAGAATTGAAATAACATAGTAAAAATAAAATCTGATCATTTAACTGAACTGGAGTCATGAGACCTGCAGAGTCTGAGCAGAGGGACATCCAGAGCACCACTGAGGGAGAATTATTGAACTATCATTAAATCATATGATCATAAAATTTTAAAGTTCTCACACAATAAAAAATGATGCCTTCATGGGGTTTGACCTGAAAAAATACATCAATGGATCACATGTGTAGACAAATTATTAAACACCCACTTAAAAGAGAAGGACACAGCTGCTAGTTCTGATCGAACGATCTGATTAGACGATGAAGATCGTAGAAGTTAACATCCTCCATGATGACCACATTTGGACATTTCACCACATATGTAATGGTGTGTTGTGTACCTCAACATCCACAGTGATGCGACTTCACAACCTGGAAATTGTGGCATATTCTGGATTCATGCTAATAGTTAGCCCAGTTAACTGCAGTTAGCCTAATTTTAACATCAGTTACCAAAAAAAACAAAAAAAAACTAGATTAAAATCTCACAAAGTTAATCTGGCTCTGTTTCATCTGAAGATACCAATAAGAAGGTGACGAAGAAAATTTAAACAAATGTGGAAATTCCAACGAGAGTTAGCAAGCTAACTAGTAGCAGTGCACATATCCAGATCTCTGAGACCAGGATGTGCTGCCTTGTAAACATCCAGGTGAAAAAAAGCCACTGTGTTGGCTCCATATTTTCATATTTCACATTTGTTCCCATCAAAATAGATGAGCATCAGCTGGATTTATCACCCTGATTAGCTAGCTGTAATACCTGTGTGGCAATAGACTTTTTAAATTATAAATTTTGGATTTTTTTTCCACAGACTTGCAATTTCTTCATCATACAGTACACGTACAAATATTAACAGAATTATTTCAAAATTATTAAAGTACTTTTCCAAAATGACAAGGAGGAAAAAAAAAAAACATTGATAGTCGAACTTTGACTGTTATGTAAAACTGTGGTGGTGAGCTGCAGCCTCACCCAGTGAAGCGTAGGATCCCGGAGGAAGAGCCGAGGCTGAGCTGAAGGGCGATGCTGCCGATG
Source organism: Pholidichthys leucotaenia (assembly GCA_020510985.1). NCBI lineage: Eukaryota > Metazoa > Chordata > Actinopteri > Cichliformes > Pholidichthyidae > Pholidichthys > Pholidichthys leucotaenia. The sequence goes on from CM035845.1 coordinate 336,781,274, forward strand.
GCACGGCAGGCATCCGGGTGCGGGCTGTGGCTGTGGCGGCAGCGTTGACGTCCACATCGCTGCGGGAGCGCTGGAGCGAACTCGGAGAGGAAGAGGCAGGAGTCCTGGAGCTGTGGGTGACCTTGGCTGAAAGAAAAAAAAAAAAAGGTTGAACATTTTTATAATTTCTGGAGTTCCACAGGGCTGTGTCCTTGCTCCGCCAATTTTCACCTAATAGCTCAAAAAATTCATTTTGGACAATTTTTAGCAATTTTTGTACAAAACCCCCCCCCCCCCAAAAAAAAATCTGTATTGAGCCATGACACACATTTGAGCCTTAAAACCGAGGTAAAACTGGCCTGTCAAAATGAGGAATAAAGGATTTTTTTTAAACCTAAACTTGTACATTGCCCATAGACCACAAGTATTCCTGTCTGAAACGAGTATCCCAATCAGGCTTTACAGGTCCAAATGTAGGCTGTGTTTGAAAGTGGAAGACAAAGAGGTGTAGCCTATATGTAGTCAATCACATGTTAGACTTTGAAAAATATAAAAGGGAGTAAATGGCACTAAGATTTATTTGATCGTGTGAATATTAATTACAGAATACCTAAATATTGAAAATGAATGGGACATCCAATATTAGCAACTGTTTCAGATCCCTTGTTTATTTGTTTATCAGATCACTTATTTGTCTGATCTTTTATCACTTATATTCAAGATAATAGTGTAGCTTGCACTTTGGGGAATGGGAGTTGTTCAGTCACCCTTATAATTATTTTAGTTTATATCACTGTTTAGTGATGGAGTTCAGCATAATATTGAATTTCTGTGGATCATCAATATACTCATGCAGTACTATAACAGGACATGTTTATATATATGAGACCCACTGTACTGCATCGGTTTATATTTTAGCAATATTTTGTTATTAAAAGGTTTTTAAAACTTTAATGCTAAGACTGAGGCGGTGCTGATATCGTCACGCTGGGGCAATACTGAGGCCAAATAATGATCTGAACCTTGAGGGCGTGACTGGAAAAGACTAATGTGAGTGCCGCGGCTCTGTTGTAAGCGTTTGCTTTTTATTGATGCGAGAAGATTATTTATTATTTATTCTGCCTAAACCATCATGTTTTTGACCCTCTAAACATTAACCAAAACAGCCTTTTTTCCACACACACCTCAGACCCAGTGAAAAATTTTATAAACTGGAAAAAAAAAATATGTGGCCCATGCTGAAAATGTATCCAGCGTATGGCTGATACGCCCCACATTCGTGGAGCAAAGGTTGTAGGGCCTTCCCTCCATGTTTTTTTTTTTTTACCGTTGGTTTAAAAAAAAAAAAGAAAAAAAAGGTGGATCCAATCAAGCTGATCACTGGAACCACAGAGCTCAGCTGTTTTCCATGATAAATCAGCCTCAGGCCAAAAGCACACTCCATGCATTATCTTTTTTCACTTTATTGAAAATAACCTTTTTTTAAAAATCACTATCAGTTAGCGTGCCTTTGAGCCAGGTTGTGTCTGGCCGCTGCTCCTCCTGGCATCTCCCGGATTTGTCAGACCCGGTCTGCTGACACTCCATCCAGTCTGCTGGCGCACCTCATTCTCCACATGTGGCGAATTGTCCTTTAGACCTACGCAATCACAGCAACTTTATGGTATAATTTTTTTAAGCATTAAATCTTCAGTATCATCTTTTTCTACCTTTCTACCTTTCATTTTCTTGTTTTGTCCAGGGAACACTGTGGTGACTGACAGGTTGTGATGCTGTGTGTTATCCAATCAGCATGGCCGTGATGCAGCGCATTATCCAATCAGCACAGTCAATTCGAAACCCCGCCCACACTTCTTGAAGCCAGGGCATGAAGAGAAAGAGAGCGGTGGCTCAACTTTCAGTGTTGGTAAGAATGACATATTTTGACTGAGCAACTCCATACTCGGGGATGCACACCCTGGTAACCTCAGGAAACCACATGTAAGACCTTCGGTCAGTCTGAGGGACGGTTCAAGAGATATGCGTGGAACACACACACACACACAGCCAGAGATTTGGTGCATTTATAGATAGATGTGAATGTTGTGACACGCATTTCACAAATTTAAATCTTCCTTTTTCCTTTATTTGTAGCGTTTTTTTGGCAAAATTTCACCCCCCTTATTAATTTAACCCTTTTTCCTTCTAAATTCCAACTTTTTTTTTACAGTCAGTGGTTTAAATAAAGTTGAAGGTAAGTGAACGAAGTGAACAGGAGTCCTTACATCTGGCCGTGCTGCTTCCAGCGGTGCTTTTAACAGACAGGGGTCGACTGTGGAAGAGGAAGAAGAGACCAGATTAAACCAGGGATGCTGGCTGGTTTTTCAGAGAATACAAAAAATTGTGTGGTTTATTTTCCAACTTTGTTCCCACTTATCTCTGTAACAACATGGCTGATGTGGGCTGTGCTTGCACTGCTAATAAAACTCATACAGCCGAGTGGCCAGCTGACTTTGAAACTGGTTGATAAAATACTTGGAGAGTTACAGCTGTTACAAAAACAATGTCAAACCAATCTTAAAGAAATGGAAAAGCAGGTTTACATGGTTACAGATTTGATCCAGTTGGATACATATCCTTCATTTTTGGGATTTTTACAGCACTAACCCTAGAGAGCAGTCATACAAAAATTAAAGATCATATCTCGAATGGTTCTCAAGATATAATTATTCAAAAAGTCATTTTCATTTGATGTTTTCCAAACAAAGGTAAAAAAGGCATTTCTTTACATTTTTTTTCTAGCCAAAAGCAGAAGACATGATGAGCTGAAATTCTGTCCACATCTGTTATTCTAACGTATACAGAATTAGATTTCGGACAAAAAGTTTTAAAGAAAACTTCTTGAATATCAAACAAAAATAACAATCTTGCAGAAAATATTTAGATAGATTTCATCTCAAAAGCAAAAATCCCAACTTTATATAAACATGCCATAAAATCCTTTGTTTGATGAAGAATTATTTTGTTTTCCGTGCCCAAAGTTTTGCTTTTTTCTTTAATTACCTCCGCCAGGAGGTTATGTTTTTGCCGGGGTTTGTCTGTCTGTTTGTCTGTTGGTTAGCAAGATAACTCAAAAAGTTTTGGACGAATTTCGATGAAACTTTCAGGCGTTGTTGGAAATGGTACAAGGAAGAACTGATTAAATTTTGGGGATGATCCGGATCACCGTCCAGAAGAAAACCGCCATTACGGAAAATGCCATTTTCGTGAATAACTACTGAACCACTAATCCTATCATTGTCAATACAATTGCTAGTCATATGTTTTCATGCTCAAGGAATCTGAAAACGTACACACAAACACTGTATGGGGGGAACTGTGGCGCTTGGCGGAGGTCTGCGCTCTCCGAGTGCTTTTCTAGTTTCCTTTGGTTTTGACTTCTGTTTTTTTACCTGCCGTTTTGGCACAATCCTCAGATGGATTTGTGCCAAAATGTTTTGAAGAAAACTTTTTGAACAAAAAAAAAAAAAATCTTGCATAAAATATTTCATGTCAAAAGCAAAACTCCTGACTTTAAACCCATTAGTCAGAATATTCTGTTTGATAAAACATTCTTTTGTTTTTGCTCCTCTGACTTTTGCTTTTTTCTTTGTCTGCACATTCCTCATGCGCGGGTGGCATTTGTACAGGTTCGCCCCTATTGGCTAAAGCAGGCATCTGCAACCTTTGCCAACCCAAGAGCCATTTTGCCCGTCTCTGACCACAATAGAAGTGGCTGAGGGCCCCAATGGCAATTTGACCTTTAAAATAAAGATGCTGCTGCTTATGAAGGTTTTTATATATATACTGTAGCTCTGAATAATATGTGGCATTAATGAATTCATACTACAACAGTGGAAAAAACTGTTAAGTTATATATAGCTTCATTTATGAAGTAAAAGTATTAGAATATATTACAAATTATTTTGTGCTGAAAAATAAATTTCTCAATATCCAACCATAATTTTTTGTGTATTTTTTTAATTATCAGCACATTCATAAATTGTTTAAATCTGAAAAATATCATCCATCTCCTACTTTCAACAGTGACCACACAGCTTTAGTTCTTGATATTTTAATAAAGTAGAGAAAAAGTTTTATTTAGAAGAGGCTACTTTTCATCCTTTTCATCCACCGGAGTGGTGGCCTAGTTGATAGCGCATCTGCCCCACAACTGGGAGGTCAAGGGTTCAAGTCCCAGCTGGGTCACACCAAAGACCATATAAAAATGGTACTTCCCACCTTCTAGCTTGGTGCCCAGCAGAACAGAATTGGGAAGTTGTTTGCGGCGGCACCTTGCGTGGCAGTGACCTCTCTGATTCTAGATGTGATGAACATTGTAGAGAGGAGAAACGAGATTTCCTTCTACTGTACATGATGGACTGAATGACAACAGAGATGTCTGCTTTAGGTTTCCTCACAACGCTCCTTATTCAAATGTATTAATATAATATAAATCTACGTATATCCTTCACATGTTCTCCAGACTCTCAATTTGACAGCTAGTGGATTGGTTGTCTGATATTCTTTATTTTGGAACAAAACAAATTCTAAACAACTTTCTAAATAATATAATTTTAAAATCATTTGGTGCAAATTAAGCCAATTAGAAATAATTACAGCAGAGTGGAAAAAAACCATTTAAAAATATCTTCTTCCACTGAGCTAAATATTGTTTATAATTAAAAAAAAAATTAGTGGCACTAACAGACAATCTGCACATATGGGGGGGCTGAAAAGTTCATAGGCTGACTAAGGAGGAGTTCTGCTACAGCAAAAGAACTAGTCATGCTTTAAATTCAACCTTTTCTGAAACTAACTGCATTGTTTCTTTTCAGATACACTCACATTGGAGACTATGTGGAAAATAAACCACATTTGGTCAAATTTGACCACTGTATCATGGTCAGCCTATGAACGTTTCAGCTCCCCCTCATATAATTCACTGTCCAAAACCCCACAGATAAACTAGCAGTTATCCTGCAAAGAAAAAGCTGAAAACATCCTTAAAATAAAAGGCTCACCTCTACATCACTGTCAGACAATCTTCTCTCCTCTTTACACTCATTTGAACTCCTTTTACTATTTTTTCTTTTTTATTTACAGATTGTGAGGAAAAAACTGTCGGCTGGATGTTGCTGATTTCAGACAAGTATATCGGGTTGACGGCGTTTCATAATAAAAGCACAAAAACAACCATTCTGAAAACTGAGTTGCTGTAGAGGGCTTTTATTTTTACATAACAGGAAGCACTGAGCTGTGACGGTGAAAATAAATTCACACTAATTCAGACTCCGGTCATGTCTCATGAATTCAGCATTTATAGCGCAGGCAACTAAGGTAATCGAGCAGGAATTCAAGGATTGTTTCTCATTTTTAAGGATAATTAAGACCTTGATTTTAGAAAATCACATTTAAGACTTTTTATGGACCTTTAGACACTGATGAGGCGGCTGTTTTTCGTTGTGTTCTTGTGGAGAAATTCTCTCCACAACAGCCATACATGAACACCATTTTGTCTGTCCAGACAGAAGAAGATTCTCTCTTTTCCTCCGTGATTTTACTTTCTCTGGATCTGTTCATGTCTTACCAAGAGTGGCAGGAAGCTGCTGCTGTGCGTGCTTCTCCACATGTACTGAGGAGAGACTGAGCGGCTCTCTGTGCAGCCGCTGTCAGATGTGACACAGTCACGCATGGCTGACAACATAATTTTAAAATATATATATTTTACGTTCATAAAAGTATGTGTTTCCATTGAGAAACGTTTCCAATTGCAATAAATAATAATTAAAAAAATAAAATAATTAAAATGACCTTCATTAATTTCCATGTGTTTTGAGATATAACTGCAGGGAGCCGCAGCATGGGGGCTGAAGGGCCGCGGGTTGCCGACCCCTGGACTAAAGCATTTTTGAGTGATATTCAATTTGGTCCAACTGACAGGTCCCATAGTAAAGGCCAGTTACGTCCCCGCCATGCTCGAAGTTCAAGAAGTTTTCTTGAAAACTTTTTGTCTCAAATCTAATTCCACAAATGTAGGTTTGTGTTTTTCAGTCAGATTTGAAGTGGAAAATTGGGACATTTTTGTTGAAGTGACATGCAGGTGAAATTAGCTTAGCTCCTCTGTTAGCAACAGAAGAGGATGAGGAGTATCAGGAGGAATGTGGGTATGAGTGGTCCTACTTGAGGCTCTCCTGGGAGGAGGAGGACGAGCGGTCGGAGGCAGGCAGAGACATCAGGCTGTCCCCGCTCCTCAGGTGGGCCTGTAGCGCTCTCTGATAGGACGACTCCAGGCTCTGGTACAGAAGCTCCGCCTCCCTGCTGAAGTGACCGTGGAAGCTCCAGTAACACCTGAGACCAGAGAGCAGCACTATGAGGATATCAGAGTTTGGGGAGTTAAACCATGGTGTTCAGACCTCAGGGGGGAGGGGGTGTGACCTACTTCCTGGCTACGGAGCGAGCCTCGGCGTCGGCGTCGTGGATCCCCTTCTTTATGGTCTCTGTTAAAACTGTTACGTGTCTGCGGGGGAGGGACACACACATGGGCGTTGAATCTCTTGACTATAAATATTACTGTAGGCATTCTGTTACGACAACTTAGCCAAACCTGTTACGACAAAATTACAGACATCAACGGCAGAAAAAAAATGATCCGGTCCTGGCAAAAACCACATAAATTTAGCTGTGATTTTTGCAAGCCAATCAGAATGGCTTATCACCTCATCTTTAACAGCCAGGTAACCACCGTCTGTGGTGGGTTTCTGTTATAATGCTACACTTACCTCTGAGGACAGATTGGTTTTGCGCTGAGGAAGCTGACCTGCACGTGTGTTGAGTGAAAATGTATGAGAACATCATTTACAGGAGCGGCACTGTTCCATCTGAGGGGTTTTTCACACGTGAAAGTCCGCGTCAACATTCATATTTTGGTTACATCGTCTACAGTTTGGTCTGGTTAGCTTTGGTTTCACACTGCTCCTCGTCGAGGTAAACTAAACAACTTTATGAGACCGCACCGTTTGTGTTGTTAGCACAGACCAGTAGTTAGCAAACATGCTACTCACACTAATCGGTAATCCGTCATATTAGTGGGTGAACTAGCTTAGTGACGCTAGAATATTATCCAGGTCTCCATTAAAGAGGACGTTTGTCCTTCTTATCTGCCCTGATCATTCTCAGGCAGCATCGGTCCTCCATTTCTTCTTTCTGAAAATATCTGGTAACATTCTGTGCTACCATGGATCATCTTCCCTCTTATCAGCTGCCTTAACTTGCTGTGTTTGGTCTGAAAGTCTGAACCTTTCTAAAAAGTGCTTTCACATGCTAAACAAACCAGACTGCGGTTCAGTTTCATCCAGACAGAGACCGACTCTTTTTGTCGGCTCTTTGGTCCAGCCAGTGGTTTGGAGGAGGTTTCACACCTGAAATTAATGTTCCAGTGTGAAACTGAACTAAACTGAAAACTCTTAAAAAAATTAAAAAAAAACTCCAGACCAAACGGGTTAGGTATGAAAGCCCTCTAAATCCCAGGTGTCAATGTCAGGCCCGAGGGCCGGAAACAGCCCGCTGGAATTACTATCTGGCCTGCAAATAAATTTACAACTTTCTCCGCAGTTTGGTGAATTTGTGACTTTTTTTCTCTCATCCTGTCAATTTCCCATGATTTTTACATTTTTTTTCTCCGTTTAATAAATTTCCGTTTTCCCCCCAATCTTGTAAATTTAAGACTTTTTCCCCACAAGTTTTGTAAATTTGTGACTTAATCCCCACTCTCTTAAATTTGAAATTCTCTTCCCACCAATTTTGTAAATATTTGAATTCTGCCCAACAGTTTCATAAATTTCAACATTTTTCTAGATGAGTGATATTTTTTATTAATTCACAATCATTTTTTAATATCATTATTATTAAAGAAGTGATAATAAAATGACTGACTGGCCCCTTGATTTACTCATTATCCTCCTGAGTGCGACACCTCTGCTCTAAATCTTAATGAGCACACACAGACTGGTGGGTCAGAATCGGAGCTCTCCCTGGGCGCCCGGGTCCCAGCTCGGGTTTCTCCATGACGACAGAAACACAACCGGCTTTTTGGGAGGCAGATGGAGACACTGATGTCGCCATGGAAACGGCCCAGACCGACCTCCGCCGCCGTCACACGGCCGGTGTCACGTTTCTTCCGCCACTCCTCGCACAGATCACTGCCGCCTCGGCTCCACATGCATCACGCGCTTATCCCCCAGAAACGCCACAACAAAATCACAAATTTATGAAAGAACTAAATACTGGCATGAAAACGCCGCAAAATAACGTTAACATACTAATTTATGAGAAAAGTTGCAGCTTTATGCAAAATTCTTAAGACAGTCCCCCCCAAAAAAGCTTGTAAGAAAAATGCTGCAAAACTACATGGGGGGAAAAAGACCAGTTTTTTAAATGTCTTTTTAAGACTAAATTAAAAGAGAAAAATCTCAAAAGTTTGCAAGAAAATGTTACAAAATGACATTAAAAATTAACAAATTCAAAAGAAATCTTTAAAGTTAAAACCATCAAAGAGCTGCAAGAAAAATGGTGGAAAATTATGTGGAAAAAAATCACTCATTTATGAGGTAAAAACTGTAAATTTACACAAAAAATGAAAAATTTTCAGCCAAAGAAAATCAGTTAAAGTTTACAAGGAAAATTTACAACAAAATGACACAATTTTATGATTTTTAAGAAGTGTAAATTAAGGAAAATGGCATTAATTCATAAAAAAAAAGAAAGAAAAATCTACCCCCCCAAAAAAACTAACAAATTAAAGATAAAAAGTCACAAATGTCGGTGAAAAGATAAAGCATTTATGCAGAGCGACGACATTAGTAACTGCTTTCTTCGTCGTTCGTCCGTCTGATCTTCTCACCTCTCCAGACAGCTGGTCTGCCACTCCTGCAGCAGCAGCTCCAAAAACTCAAAACAGCGTCTGAAAAAAACAATAAAAACTTTATTAGCACTTTCACAAAAACAAAAAAAGACTCAATGATGGAGTAGCTCATTCCAGCTTGATGAAATCACCCTGGGAGTGCTCAGCTCTCCTCACCTTTGACCTTCATCTTAAGTACAGCCTAGCTACAGACCCATGGCAAAATGAAAAACAATAGTGCTGTGCAGTTAATTGCGATGAACTTGATTAATCACGGCTGGAATGCCCACCGCTAAAAAAACTGATCAAAAGCAGCCGAATCGACAGCTATGCTGACACCAGGCGCCTGTTTGTCAGCATCTCCCCGCTGAGGTGCTAATGCTGTTAGACTGAACAACGCCAACCACCGAGCTAAGCTAATGGTTCAAAAATGACCTAAAAACACCATGCATAAATAATAATAATAATAATAATAATACCTCCTCACGGCCACGGATTTGGAGGAACAGTTGCTGCTGATGATGGGGATCAGGCGAGGATAATGAGTGTGCTGAAAACAGAAGAAAGAGTTAAATTCACGTTAACGTCTCCTCACGGATACACACGGGAGAGGCTTTTCTTCACATCATCCTGTAATCGGGTTTCACCGTGTTGAAGGTAAATCTGATCAGTGTGACGCTGTAATGAAATCACTAACGTGGTTGTGAGTGCAGAGCAGACTTCAGCGTTTTAGTTAAATCAGAGCAGGAACATTCCCACTCAGATTACAGCGGTTCCACAATAACATCTTTACCCGTCAGCCGCCGTCATCGCGAGAAAACATCAGCCTCACTTACATTTTTCACTTTAACGCCATTTAAGTTACGCTGATCCTTCCACAGCATGTGGCGTGGAGGAAGAGAGCAGACGAGACACGAGCTGACGACACAGAACTTTATTCCTCCTCCAACACAGAACAGATTAACTGTGAGTGTCAAAGCAAACTCCTTTATACATTTTCTTCCCACCTCTGGCACCCAGGGTAAACACATTAATGTTACCAAGCATGAACACGCATTCAATTCACAGATTCAAGGATTTTATTGTCAATACTTCTATACGTGCAGGACATACAGGAGAACTGGAATGGTGTTTCTCTCTCTCTACATTGGTGTGCATTTTATAAAAAGAAGGACATTAGGCTGGATTAAGAAAAGAAAAACAACAAACAGCCACAGCAGCAGTCGATGTACGGTCTGGACACGGTGATGCAACCCGTGGCGCCAATGGCAGCCAGAAGGACTCTGACCTCCATAGAGGTACACGATTAGTGGTAATAAACCCAGCAATCTTATATTCAGACAGCTAGAGATGAATAGCCGTAGTGCATTTCAATGCGGTAGTGCAGGTGCAGATAGTGACAGATATGATTGCACATGATCAGCATTGCAGTGATGTACAGACAGCAGCAGATATTTGTGCAAATGGTTGTGGTTAAAGTGCAGAGACATATAGGAGCGAAAGTCCAACAGAACAACAGTATTATTGTTGGTGTGCCAGTCTTACTGTGCCAACATCTGAGGTAGTTACTGTGCAGGTGTTACCATCTGGGAAGTGGGGGGGGGTGAACAGAGTTCAAGATCCTGATGAACGAAGCTGTTCAGCAGTCTTGTGGAGTGGGTCCAGAGGCTACGGTACCTTTTCCCGAGGGTGGGGGGCTGAAGAGGGAGTGTAGGGGATGGGAGGTGTCACCTGTGATGTTGGTGGTTCTGCGGGTGAGGCGAGTGGGGTAGATGTCCAAGAGGGGGGGCGGGGGGCACCAATGATCTTGCTGGCTGCATCCACTATGCGTTGTGCCTTCCGGCAGGCGGCAGTGCAGCTTCCATACCATACCGTGATGCAGTTGGTGAGGATGCTCTCAATGGTGCCCCGGTAGAAAGACTGCATGATGGGGGGTGGGACTTGTGCTCTCCTCAGTCTACGGAGGAAATGGAGGTGAGCTTGGGCCTTCTTGGCCAGTGATGTGGTGTTGTTGGTCCAGGTGAGGTCCTCAGAGATGTGCACCCCCAGGAACTTGGTGCGGTTCACCCTCTCCACAGCTGCACCATCAATGATCAGAGAGGGGTGCTGTCTGTGACCCCTCCTGAAGTCGACCACAATCTCCTTGGTTTTTCTCATGTTCAGGAAGAGGTTGTGTCTACACCACTAGACCAGTTGGCTCACCTCATTTCTGTAGTTGGCCTCGTCGTTGTTGGTGATGAGGCCCCCTACCGTCGTGTCACCTGCAAACTTGACGATGTGGTTGGTGTTGTAGGCTGGCACGCAGTCATGGGTCAGCAGGGTGAAGAGCAGTGGACTGAGCACGCACCCTAGTGGGGCCCCTGTGCACAGTGTGATAGTCTGGGAGGTGTTGCTGCCAACCCACACGTTCTGTGGCCTCCTTGTAACAAAGTCCAGCACCCAGTTACAGAGAGAGGTTTTGAGTCCTAAGTGTCTGAGTTTTTGTATCAGGTGCTGGGGGATGATTGTGTTGAATGCTGAGCTGAAGTCCAAGAACAGTATGCGCACGTATGAGTTTTTTGAATCCAGGTGGGTGAGGGCTGGATGGAGAACAGCAGCGATGGCATCTTCTGTGGATCTGTTTGACCTGTATGCAAACAGGAATGGGTCGTGAGAGGGAGGCAGGGTGGACTTGATGTGCTGCCTGACCAGCTGCTTGAAGCACTTCATTATAGTGGGGGTCAGTGCTATGGGCCAGTGATCACTGTAGCTAGATCGAACAGGCTTCTTCGGGACTGGTATTATGGTGGCAGTCTTGAAGCATGTGGGGACAACAGCTTGAGACAGGGAGATGTTGAAGATGTCGGCCAAGACACTCTTAAGCTCCTCTGCACAGTCCTTCAGGACGCAACCCGGTATGTTGTCTGGGCCAGCTGCCTTGCGTGTATTGATCCTGCAGAGGGTCCTCTTCATGCTAGCCGGATCCAGACTTAAGGCCAGCTCGTCCGGAGGAGGAGTGGCCTTCTGTGCTGGTCTGCTGTTTTGTGCTTCAAATCGGCCAAAGAAGTTGTTTAGATTGTTGAGCAGTGTGATGTCAACATACACATTAACATCAACATACACATTAACACACGTCACAGTAAGGCTTAGTACAATACAGTGATCCCTCGCTACTTCGCGCTTCACCTTTCGCGCCCTCAGTGCATCGTGGATTTTTCAAAAATATTCATCAAAAATTCAAAATTGAGAAAAAATGGGTGGGCGCTAGCAGAAGGCAGGGAGAACATTAGAACATCAGGTATCAACACGCAGAGCCCGCACAACTCAAAATCCACCTCTCTGACCACCGCTCCACTCCTCTCCGCCCACCTCTTCACCGCTCGGGAATCTCGCAAGCTGATTGGCCGAGACGTTTTACCCAGCTTCTCTCCCTGCCGAGCGCCAATATACCCAGCGAAGGAAGACCGCATTCATTGTTTGCTGTTCTCTTGTGCCTTTTTGTGCGAAATAGTCTTCCCATCGAGCCACTACGCCGCCTCCTGCAGCTGCGCTCGACAATCCTGCGCCTCTAGCACCTGACAATGAGGCGTCACCTGAGGAGCAGTAAAGCTCTCATTAACCTGTGCAGTAAATCATCTTCATCTTGAGTTACGTATCTTGTTATAAGAATAAAAGAGTTCTAAAAACATATTTATGTACACTTTATTTACATCTACGTATGTATGTACACTTATACACACACACACACACGTATCATATGAGAGAGAGAGTGAGAGAATGAACGTACGTATTATTTATGGGTGACGTCATTAGGGGTGACGCTACTTCGCGGTTTTTCACTTTTCGCGGTCGGTTCTGGAACCCATTAACCGCGATAAGTGAGGGATCACTGTACATTGGCGCCCCTGCGTCCTCAGGTGTGAACCTGGCACAGCGGGGGCAAAAGGCACATCTTTATTTGACTTCATCCCCCCCAGTGCTCTGGCGCCTTTCGCTGGCACCTCTCGCCAGCACCTCTGCACTGTGTGTTCATATATTCATATATTTATTCCATCCAGCTACAATGCTCTGCACTGTGTGTGTGTGTGTATATATATATATTTTATAGTAATATGTACATATGTATATTAGCTGCTCTTGCTTGCTTGTTTTTTTTCTTGCCTTCTGATTGTTGCTCTGAGTGTTGCTATCCCTGTGCTGTTGCAATCCTGGAATTTCCCCGTTGTGGGACTAATAAAGGCTTATCTTATCTTATCTTATCTCTTTCCCCATTACCATCTCTAACTACCTTCTCCCCCGCCAACCCCAAGTACTGGGTGGAGCGCCCTGTCCTATTGTGTCGTCTCAGTGGGACACCATGTGGTGTATGGGGCGGCGCCTATCTCCATTTCATGACCCTAGACCACACTGCTACTGTAAATAGTGAAAGCTACAGTGGGAGGTCAGTCCTCTAGTAGCTCTCTGCATTAACTTTCCTTTCCCCGTTCTATTATGCTGACCACCAAGCTAGAAGGCAGAAAGTACCATTTTTACATGGTCTTTGGTATCAACCAGCTGGGATTTGAACCCACAACCAGGAGGTTGTGGGGCGGATGCTCTACCAACTAGGGCACCACTCCAGTTTAACACTGTTGAACACCAATAAAAATGTCCCAAATGTATGTGAAAAAGTTTTTGGCATGTGGGAGGAAACCGGAGAAATCCCAGAGTAAGTTAGGTTAACTGGCATCAACTGGGGATTCTAAATTGTCCTTAGGTGTGACTGTGAGGGTGAATGGTTGTCTGTCTCTCTGTGTTGGCCCTGTGATGGACTGGCGATCTGTCCAGGGTGTACCCTGCCTCTCGCCCAAAGATGCTGGGATAGGCTCCAGCCTCCACGCGACCCGAAAAGGATTAAGCGGAAGAAGATGGATGGATGTGAAAAAGTGGTACTTTTATATAAGGAAAGTTGTATATCTAAAAGGACACATCATGGCCCTTTTTCCCACATGCTGACACAGCTCCCAGAGGTGTTAAAAATGTGTGTGACATGATTTGGTCACAACACTTCAGGGATTAAACACGACAGCACTGCTTCCCTCCCACAATAAACACCCTTCTTCACAGTGATGCATTTAAGCCCATATTGCTTTAAACGCTAACGAGACCCAGCTCACCCCACACTTCAACAGATGTTCTGCCCGGTGCCTTGTAAACACCCAGGTGTATATAACCACAGAAACAATGCTGAGAAAGTTCACGGCTAACTCTGCTAACTGAAGCTAACCACCAAAAATAAAATTTTAAAAAATATATATTAAACTACAGTAAAATAAGCTAAAATAACAACTACAATGGCACACATGGCCAAGTATTGGTAGATGATCTGGCTGGTATCACTGCTGTTGGATGTAATGGAAGAGTTATGCCAAGAGGAGCCACAAGTGTTGGCTGTGCTAGGTTAGCACTGCTAGCAGGTCTGCCAGAGTGATTACTGGGTCATCCAACCCAAAATATTACTAAATAAGCCGCAATAAAGGTGGGGTCAGACCAAACATAAAAGCACAATGCAAGTACATGTAAAGTTAATGTAAACATGCAGAAAACAAATGAATTTGGGCATTCAGGCGTCTGAGGAATCTGGTAGTGCTAACTAGTAATCAGCCTTGAGATTCTGTTATCACCAGAATTGAAGAATCAAAAATGGAGAGTAAGGTAGTTTGAAAATGAGACTACCACAAACAATTGGACCGGAGCTCTGCAGCTGAATCGGTCAGAGTTATCCACCCACAGATGTGCTAATGAGGGCTAGCAGGCTAGCAATGTAAACAACCATCATCCAGGTGAAATTCTGGGAGCAGGAACAATTTTTCCAGGTGAAAGCCCCGTCAGACAACATAAACATAAACATGATGGTGGTTTGAGGATTTTCCACAGAAGGTAGAACGCAGCTGCAGAACTTCTAAAGGCAACTCTGCCCGTCTACAACTCGCTCAGATGGTGAATTCATGTCTATTCGTGTGTTTACATTGAGTTAACATGTAATCGCATGCACGAAAAATGTGCGCTTTTGCATTTGGTCTGAATGCACCTTAACACTTGGAAATGAGATGGATCATCAGGTGTGGATTAACGAACCAGCTGGTCACATGGATGCCTAACGGGGTGATATAGAGAGTAACAATAAAAACGGCCTTCGCTAGCTAACCTAGCTGGATTGTTGGTGTGTGATTTCAGAAGCTCACAGGAGTACGTCTACTCCCACTAGGGCTGGGCGATTAACTGAATTCAAACCAAAACTGACTGTCGGGACACAGAACTGACATGACCTTGCCCATGTCAGTTTCTTGGTTCTTCCTTCTTCCTGGTCTGTGCGTGTGTGTATGACAGCTTCCATATACTGCCCCTTTAAGGCATGTCGCATGACTCTGCAACCCGGTAGCAGTGGCAGCACAGTCAGTGCTGTCTAGAAGCAGCAAAACACAGTGGAAATAATAAAATGGCTTGTACCAAAAACTCTGTGCCCGTCCACAAGGTCTGAGATGACTTGTTTCATCTGGGGATGCCGGGAGGGCACGAGCGGGGTCCATGGGGGCTGGCTTCAGAGCACCGAAGCTGGGTCCTGTTGACCTGAGTGCTGTTCATGTCATCAACCATGTAGCAGTGAGGGCAGATGAGCTAAACCTGTATTTAAGAACACTTAGAGACTTAGACTTAACTTTATTAATCCCTTTGGGATGACTCCCTCTGGGAAATTTAAAATTTATCGAATTTTTTGCCGGGTCTGAGGGGTTTGCCAAAAAAAAAATCGCGTTTTGGTTAACGTTCAGAGGGTGAAAAATGCGATCATTTAGGCGGATCGAAAATAAAACACGACTGGAGATTCGTAGTTCCTGTGAGGCGATGGCGTGGGCATGGCTGTGTGATGGAGTATGTGCGTGGGCTGACAAAGATCCCATTCTTTATTATGTCTTTAAGCCCATTCTTCATTATATTGTGCTCATTTACGGCTGAATCACTGCAGTGATATATTCACTGATGCCACGTTCTTGTGGCTTAATTAAGAGCCGTGTTGATAACTCTGATGGACAGGAAGGGAGTGGGCGAAAAATGGAACGAAACTGCCTTGAAATCTTTAAATAACTGACGCTGATTTAACCTCTTAAAATTCTGGTGTTTCTCCGGCGGGATGTTTCAAATTTTCTACTGCCACTCCATGAAGAAATCTGATTTTCTTTACGCATGCTAAATGTAGGGAAATTAGCTGGAATGCTAAGGGGTTAAGGTCAAATTGGCCAGCCCTAACTCCTGCCGTCATTAACATGAGCGGAGGTAAAGATGGAGGGTGTCACAGTCAGAAACAAATCAGAACAAGGTGGACCCTAACAAAGTGACAGGATTGTGTTTCCTAACTCACCCATTTCACCTCATCAGAGCACACAACCCGTTTTAGCGTTATTCACAATGAATGCAGCCATGTGTGCTCGAAGGGTTAAAGCCAAATTATTCTTTTATGGGGGTTTTAAGCCAAAAAAATACTCACCCAGCTCCCGTTTATTGAACAAACAGTAAACATGCATTCATTCAGAGGAGAAGCGACGTACTCTGAGGATGAGGCGGATGGCGGCCACCCCGGAGGTGGCCATGACTTTGGCACTGTTGGGGACCAGGTTGAGGAGGGTGGGCATCACGGCCTCGGCCATGTGGTCAAAACGTCCGCCAAGCACCGATGACAGGTGGCTGGAGAGGGAGCAGAAAACGGTTGGGATTTAAAGTCAGGATTTATCCAATGCTTTTTTTTTTTTGTTTCTCCACAAATGTAGTACTCAGAGTTTCAGCAGAGGACCTTTTCTTTTTATTCTTTCTTTTAATTAACCTCTTAAAACGGAGGGGCTGCACTGGAACAGAATTCTTGGCAGTTACAGGACAGTTACCATAGCAACACAGCACTGAGTGGCAATCACATGTGACAGCTTTATTCTGTATACAGCAAAACATAAAAATCACACAAAATATTTAATCACAGCAGTGCAGAGGTACCTTTCTCACTTTACAAGTTAATACCACACCATTTACTTGAGTGTAGTGATGTGTGGGTAAAGACCAAGGAGCACCTTTATTTACCAATTAATCAAGATGGAATGGTAAGATTAGCTCTCCACGATGCAAGCAGCTACTCTGTGTACTGCGCTGATTGAATACTGTGTATTTTTTGTATTTTACTGCATACACCCCAATGCTGCCACTTATGTTTGCCCCTCAGTGTTTTATTAACTGCCATGAGTTCTGTTCGGTGACATCATACTCATACCCTCTATTCTGGTGTTCCACCCGTGGGACGTTTCAAATCTTCTACTGCCACTCAGTGAAGAAAGAATTTGATTTTCTTTGCGTATGCTAAATTTAGGGAAGTTGGCTGGAACGCTTAGGGGTGAAATTTATTAAACAACAGTTAGTTCCAACCAAGCAATTTGATTGGACAACAGGGATTCCAGGATGTGGTGGAAATTTACTGCTATATACCAATCTGTTGTGTAATTTAGGTGATGAGCAGTTATGTTTAAATGTCTTTCTTCTGAATAATTATTGCTAATACATGCCTGAGTGTAACTATGGTCAGTGGAATAGTTATTGTCAGAATGTTCTAGTACTTGCTAGGTTTGAAGGCTACTTCCAGAATGTTCTTGTACTTTCTCAGCCAGTCTCTATGTATCCATATAAGGTAATGTGGGGGAGTGCTCTGGGGGTGCCTATAAAAACCAGGAGCCTCCTTTGTTTAAGCAGAGCAGTGCAGAAACTTCAGGTAGGCTGTTTCTTCGCTTCTCTCCTGCCGGCAGTAATAAAGGGAATTCAGCATGGAAGATACGACTGGTTATTTTCTCCAGGACCTTATAAGTGGACTAGGAAATATTTGGTTACACAGGAGTTACTATATTCCATGATAAATGCACTCCAATGTTTCACTGGATATGCATCACTCCGCTTCAAAGGTGTTCTAGTAACCATTAATTACGAATAGCAATTTCCTGTCAAGCCTGCAGACTTGAGAATTGCAATACTGTGTTGGATAATTTCCACAGTGAGGCGCTGTTTGAAAAGCATTAATACATCTGTGACCCAGAAGTCCCACCCTTTTGAAAAAAAAAAAAAACAAAAAAACAAAAAAACCTGAGTTTACAAAACTCTGCCCTTGTGTAAACATCGTTAAGCGATTTCACATCTGTTTAAAAAAATAGGCAGTGCTAGAGTTGGATTTATGGTCTTGATTAACAAACCACAATGCCACTGTGGCGATGTGTGTTTCATCTGAAAATGCCAACAAAAAGCGAGTGAAGTGTGCCACAGCCAAATCGCTAGCATGCTAACGCACCTCTGGCATTGATCTGTCCCCTTCTGTGGTACCGACTCCACAGGTGACCCGTGTGTATTTAGGTGCATGGGTACATTTAGAAGGGACATTTTTTTTCTCAGCTACACAAAACAATCATTTAAACCAACAAATTATAATATTTTGTCCAGTATTGCCATCATTTAATAAACTGTGCTTGTGGAACTATGGTATAAAAGCAATATTACACTCAAGGTCATTACGGTATAGAATAGAATAGGCTTTATGTCATTGTACAGTACAATGAAATTGTGGAAATTTATCATGAATATAGTAACTGTAGGTGTGAAACATCTAATATTCACTGATCCTTGAGTCCCTGTGGTGTAATACTGCTTAATTAAACCAAGGGCACAATAAACCTGTGGAAACATCAGGTTAGCAGGATGAACAACAAACAAACAGGCAACGCAAATAAATACACATGCAAATAAAAGAGTCTGAGGTTGGTTATGATCTAAAATCATGACAACAGTCCCTGCAGGTTTTCCATAAAGGTTAAAGAAGAGACATATTTTCATGTCGGGGGATGTGCTATTTTTTTCGGTTCTAATAAAATTATTCTGGACAAGATTTTGGGCATTTTCCAGGTTCTAACCTCAAAACTTCAAATTGGGTCTAAAAATCAACAACATGGAGACAATAAGATGGGATGAAAAGAGAGAAAACATGGAAATCTAAAAAAAATGTAAAATGAAAATCAAAGGTCACTTCAGAGAAAATACCGTAATTACATGCTGATGTTTAAAAAAAAATAAAATAAAATAAAAATAGAGGAAAAAAGTTGGAAATTTATTATAAAATTAAAAAATAATTTTTAAAAAATTGAAAAAAATTACCTGAAAAAGTAGTAAGTTTTAAAAACACATTTGCACAAAAAGGGCAAAAACTCAGGAAAATAAACTGCAAAAACTGATGGGACAAAAGTTAAAAAATAGAGGAAAAATGTTTAAAATTTATTATAAAATCAAGCTGAAAATTATTAAGAAGAATGTAAAAAATTATGTGGAAAAAGTAGCAAATTTAATAAACACATTTGCACAAAATGGGTAAAAATTCAGGAAGGTAAACTGAAAAAAAAAACAATTTCTACAGTCATATCTGATTAACATTTATAAACCTATCAGAAAAAAAAAATCAGATTATGTTGTTTTCTGAATGAAAAAAGGACAAAAGTTCTTTTTCCAAAAACCTCTGGAAAAGTTTCCCGTCTTTGCTTCCATGGTTCCCCGTGTTGGTCTCTCACCCCAGAGTGATGCAGGCCTCCCTCACCACCTGAGACCTCAGGTCTTTGGCCGACAGCTTGAACGACGCCTCCGTGAGCCGGAGCTGCTGCAGGAAGCCATCAAACTCGGCGGCGCCGGCCAGCAGCAGCGAGCGGACCTTCTTCAGCTGGACAAAAAAAAAAAAAAAAGGACGACAGAAGAAAGGTGATCAGAGGCCGAGCATCCATGCGGCGGAGCGGCACAGAGGAGAGAGGAGGGCGAGGAGATCCTACCGCCGCCACTCTGAGCTCCCAGTCCCGTTTATCGTCAGACAGAACGTCTCTGATCTTGGTCAGGGCCTCCTCCACCTCCCTGTTAGAGTAGATCTGATGGGAAAAACGGCAAAAAAAACAACAGAAGTAAATAAATCAGCCTTTTACAACACAAGTCTTTTATATTTGGGGCAGTGGTGGCCTAATGGTTAGGGATGTGGACTGGTCACCAGGGGGTCGCCCGGTGACCAGTCATTAAGGACACTAAGAGCTGAAGAAAATAACAATATAAGCCACGCTTGGTTCTAGCTTCCTGGTACCAGTGTTAGCTTGGGGGCTAATAGTTCAGGGGCTGATAGGCTACTTTTAGCACCCCTTCCAGGCAGCTGTGGCACAGGTGTAGTGTAGCTGACTACTAATGGGAGGGTCAGGGGTTCGATTCCCGCTCTGTCCGGATGTTGAAGTGTCCTTGAGCAAGACACTGAACCCCCAGCTGCTCCTGTTGGGTCAGGCCAGCGCCGGTGCATGGCAGCTCCGCCACCACCAGTGTGTGAATGTGAGTGTGTATGGGTGGATGGCAGGATGTGTACAGCGCTTTGGTCATCTAGAGATGAGTAAAAAAAAGCACCATATAAGTGAACGCCGTTTATCATTTCCATCTACGTGACTGACAGCTAGGTGGGCCAATAGCAGCGGGAGGGTCTCAAAGGACGGCGGTGGGTTGGCTTTTTCTAAACGTGACGTCTACGATTTAGAGGGAAAAGTCAAAAACGTTTCTGGGAAAGACCAATGAGATAAATGCTGTGTGTTTGTTTTTTCTAAGAGAATTGACCGTTTTGAAACATTTTTGATAATTAGGTGACCAGCGGACTCATTTCAGACCGTTAAAACCTACAAACACACCATTTATCCAGTCAATGACCCCTTTAACCTCTTGCACGCCGTTGTACCGCGGGCGGGCAAGTCTCTGTGTCCCAGAGCCCCTTGTGCGCTCTAGGACGCACGATGGAGCTGCGTCCAAGCGCGCACTGAAAATAAAAGCTGCATTTCCGTTCTTCCACTGCAGACACAGCTGCGAACAGATTAGTTCATCTGATTGACCTCTCATTCGACTAATAAGAGCCTTGAATTGGGTTTCTGAAACCTTGAAGAACCAATGACTGAAAACCTAGCAAGAAGGACCCGCCTACCAACGCTGTGAATGCAGTGAGCCAATTGAAGCACAGAAGTTCGCGAGCTGTTTTTTGTAAGGCTGGGTGAAGACAGACTGCTGCAGCAGATAAAAAAAGGACCCGCAGGAAGAACCGTCACAGACCCAGCAGCACGGAGACCACCCACAAGTGCGACCTGTGTGACAGGGACTGCCATTCGCACATCGGCCTCTTCAGTCACAGGCGGTGCTTTTTTTTTTTTTTTTTTTAATTCGAGCAGAATAGACGTTTAGGATTCTCTTCCATGGTCATCATAGACCGACGGAGGCCGACGACGAAGGTCGTAAATCATTTGCCAAAACCGCAATCATGGAATTATGTTTTAACCGGGTCGCAAGACCAGAACCATGAGCGGACCAGCGTCACGTTCGTCTGACAATGAGGAAGAGAAGTTCGCCAGGACGCTGCTGTGAAGAGGTAAGGTGTTCCAAGCTAAATTATTCTTTATCCCTGAAAATTGTAATCAAAAATGACTTTTGACCGATCGGTAAATTACAACTGTGCGGCACATGAAGTCCGAAGTTCGTGCGGGAAGGGGGGGGGGGCGCGGCGACTGCACCGCTGTCGCCACATCGCCACGAGTCTATTCCGTCATGTAGCGATGGCCGATGTCCGTCCTCTGTAGTGAGGGGGGGGCAACCCCCCCCCCCCCACACACACACACAGCCCTGAGTGTCACCTTTCATTAGAGCCCAAGATGAAGCTTCTATATTGAATCATTCAAAAGTTACAGACGTTTTTCCAAACTGTGCCATTTGGCACAATTTGGCACAGTTCAAAAACCCCTGGGAACAGCCTGAGGAAAAAGCTGTGTAATATATTCATTTTTTGTGGTATTGTTACAAAATTTTGACCTCAGCTGGATAACACTTGGTTCTACATTTCTATTGCATTTTCCAGCCCGGATCTGAAGCTGTGTGTTATTTGCAAGCATTTGTATCCAAAAAAACACCCAGACCAAATTTATTTTCTTCAAGTTCAGTATGTTTAGATGACTGTTACTCAGTGGCCGGAGCACTTAGAGAGATTATGACTGTTTTGCCAAAAAATTCAAAGTGTTTTCTTTTAAATGAGACCAACCCCATGAAGATGCTGCAAAGGGTTGAAGAACAGCTTTCGATTTACTTTGGGCACGTTATTTTTTGGCGTTTTTAGGGAAATTGACCGGAGTGCAAGGGGTTAAATTAAAAAAAATCCCGCAGAGTGAAACCACATACCTGCACTGTGGGAACGTCCTCAAACGCCTGGAGAAAGTCCTCCTCGTCCACAGCTCCAGCTCCGGAGCCGTCCCGCCCTGAAGTTCAGAAGGAAGCGTTTGGTTGTCAGAGCATAAGCAGATCATATTAAAGAGCCACGATTCTGCTTTAGGTCGGCTACTTGTCTCAAAAAAATCAGCATGGAGCCACAAAAACATCTGAGCCTGCAAACTACAGTAAAACAGCAGTGGTAGTACAACCTGGCCTGAAAACATCAGCATTAAGAGGTTTTTTTCTCATTAACCTGCAACTTTTTTGACTGCAAATTTGTTGCCTTTTGTCACAAAATTACAGTATTTTCTGGTAAATTTTTGATCATTTGCAAAAAAAATTGTGATTTTTTTTTTCTTATAAGTTTGTGTGTTTTCCTCAAACTGTTTTTTTTTAAACGATGTCCAATTATGAGTCTCTGTTCTTTAAAAGCACAGAGACACAAACAGAGCTTCTCTGCAGGTGGGTGTGTCCTTCTGACCTGCAGACTTGGCGCTGGAGGTGGAGCCGGGGCGGCGGAACGATCCCATGCTCAGCGGCTTCCTCCCGGACAGAGACGCCCCTTTGGACGAGGATGAGGAGCGGCCGCCGTCCACCGAGTCATCGTCCTCGAAGTTTTTGTCTTTAGGAGAGAGAGAGAAAGAGAGAGGAGGAGTGGGGTCACATGACCAAACAACAAACCCTCACAGAGGAAAACGCCACCTCAGTGACATTTGTGACATGAGCAGACGACATACTTGACATTCCTCCATCACCAACGTTAACAAGCTAACGATCGGAGACACGGTGGACACACAATTGGACCAGTGTTCCCAGTGAGGACTAAAACACTCCTGGGACTGTTTGTCCAGCCTGCGTCCAGTAATGAGACAGTCCTACAGAGCATCATTCAGTAGGCACAGACTTCACACATGTAGGAAGACAAACCACACAGAAAAATCTGCACGCAGACGGCCGAGTCTTTCTTCTTCTGTGGCTTCATTAGTCCTACAACATAAATCTGGATTTAGACTTGAACTCATGATGGAAGCTGAGACTAAAATCCTCCATTTAACATCAATCTGACCTAAATCAAAAACAAGTAGAACAACAGAGAGAGTGCAAACTTCCACAAAGGCACTGCATGTCCTGGCGTGGACCCTGATCCAGATCACTGCAGGACTGTCCCCAATACCAGCTTTGGGGCTCTGAATATTCTCTTCAGTCTTTTTTCTCCCATCATAAATTTTCCAAAGTTTTTTTTTCCCTTAAATTCTGTAGCTTTTCTTGCAAATTTTACAAATTTATGTCATGCAAATTAAATTCTTATGTTTGCATACATTTGTACATTCATTTCCATTTGTGACCTTTTTGGCATATTTAATCATCAAATTCCTTCTGTATGGAGTGGTCCGCTGGGGCAGCAGCGTCACAGCTGCTGACAGGAAGAGACTGAACAGGCTGAATTAGGAGGAGGGCTCCGTTCTGGGGCACCGCCGTGACCCACAGGTGATAGGAGAGAGGAGGACGGTGGCTAAGCCGTCATCCCCACTAGACTCTGAGTCCCACCCCATGCAGGACACGAGGAGCAGCTCCTTTAGCGGCAGGCTGCTCCATCCAAAGTGCACAAGGGAGAAGTTTCACAGGTCCTTCCTGCCTGATCGGTCAGACTCGACACTCTACACTGCTCAGAGAGACCGCACTGAACACGACGACTTTGCACAAACATTAACCCTAAGTGCAAAAAAAGTGCTTTTCATAAAGTAGCTATAAAAAATATTATATTCTACTTTAACTGAGCCAGTTATTTTCACCTACATCTGACCTAATTATTGCTCTCAAATACTCATTAATTTTTAATTTTTTTTAACCCTTTAAATGCCAGTTTTCTGTCAGATGGTCATATGGTGAACAAGGAAGTGCCGAGGATTAGCAAGGCAGAAGTGAGGGCAGCTTTGAAGAGGATGAAGAATGGAAAGGCGGTTGGTCCAGATGACATACCTGTGGAGGTATGGAGATGTTTAGGAGAGATGGCAGTGGACTTTTTAACCAGATTGTTTAACACAATCTTGGAAAGTGAGAGGATGCCTGAGAACTGGAGAAGAAGTGTTTTGGTACCAATTTTCAAGAACAAAGGTGATGCTCAGAGCTGTAGTAACTACAGAGGCATAAAGTTGATCAGCCACACTATGAAGATATGGGAAAGAGTTGTTGAAGCCAGGCTAAGAGGAGAGGTGACAGTCAGTGAGCAGCAGTGCAGTTTCATGCCAAGAAAGAGTACTACAGATGCAATGTTTGCTCTAAGAGTGCTGATGGAGAAGTATAGAGAAGGTCAGAAGGAGCTGCACTCCGTCTTTGTGGATCTAAAGAAAGCAGATGATAGGGTGCCAAGAGAGGAAGTGTGGTACTGGATGAGGAAGTCAGGAGTGGCAGAAATATGTGAGGGTGGTGCAGGACATGTATGAGGACGGTGAGACGGTGGTGAGGTGTGCTGTAGGAGTGATGGATGAATTCAAGATGGTGGTGGAGTTACATCAGGGATTGGCTCTGAGCCCCTTCTTGTTTGCCATGGTGATGAACAGGCTAACAGACGAGGTCAGGCAGGAGTCTCTGTGGACTGTGATGTTTGCAGACAACATTGTGATTTGCAGTGGGAGTAGGGAGAAGGTGGAAGAGAACCTGGAGAGGTGGAAGTATGCTCTGGAGAGAAGAGGAAATAAAGTCAGTAGAAGAAAGACAGACATGAGTGTGAATGAGAGGGAGGCAGGTGCAACAGTATAAAGACAGGCGTAGTGGTAGTGAAAGTAGATGAGTTTAAACACCTAGGGTCAACCATCCAAAGCAATGGAAAATGCACAAAATAAGTGAAGAAGAGTTCAGGCAGGACGGAGTGGGTGGAGACAAGTGTCAGGGATGATTTGTGACAGAAAGGTAGCAGCAATAGTGAAAGGGAAGATTTACAAGACAGTAGTGAGACCTGCTGTGATGTATGGTTTGGAGATGGTGGTGCTGACAGAAAGACAGGAAATGGAGCTGGAGGTGGCAGAGTTGAAGATGCTAAGATTTTCATTGGGAGTGACTAGGAGGGACAAGATTAGAAATGAGTATATCAGAGAGACAGCTCAGGTTGAGCAGTTTGGAGACAAAGTAAGAGAGTCAAGGCTGAGATGGTCTGGACATGTGCAGAGGAGGGATAGTGAAGATATTGGACAAAGGATGTTGAAGATGGAGCTACCAGGCAGGAGGAAAAGAGGAAGACCACAGAGAAAGAAGATTGATGGATGCAGTGAAGGAGGACATGGAGAGGGTTGGTGTTCCAAAGGAAGATGAAGGGATGGAGGCAGATGATCTGCTGTGGAGACCCTGAAGGGAGCAGCAGGAAGAAGCAGAAACGTCAGTTTCCTGTCACGATGCCACCATGTTTTTCAAAGGAAAAAATAGAAACAAATGAATTCTTTTCAATATACTACAAGCAAAGTAATTTTTTGTGCCCAGTTATTAAAGCCTGACATGTCAGTGGTTAGCAGAGAGCCGGGGTTGTGTCAGTGCCATCTGGTAACGAGTAGTAAAAATGATCAATTCCAAAGCAAAAGCCCAGATTGACGCCCAGATATAATAAAATGCAGTGACATCAGAAATTGCAGCAGGAGTGTAACAGTTGTTTGTACCACAGTGTGTCTTAAATTTACTGTAGAAGCTGAGCTGGAAATAAGATCAAATAAAAATACACAATATTTCCAAAGTTCATGCTATATGCATGAAGACAGGCACAATTCACAAAAAATGAACAAAAAGCACGTAGAACGTGCTCAAAGGTCCCTGAGGGTTCATGTAATTATTATTGAAGGTTGCAACAACTTACTGCTTACTTTTTTCTAACTTCTTGTACTGTGTGCATACTGTCGTTGCCCTCTTCTATTACTCATTATTGCTGTGAATGCTACTATACCTTTTCTGCTGCAATACTGTACATTTCCCTGCTGTACGACTAATACAGGATTATCTTTTAATATATTTGTGAGATTTTTCTTTGAAATTTGCAGGTTTTCTGGTCAGTTTGGTAACAGTAAATGAGTAATTTACCTCTGTCCACATCAGGCAGTTTCAGGGGAAAAGTGTACATCCGAACACCAAGTATGAAAACCGAGTATCAGTGCAACGAACGATTATTTGCATAACCACCGGTCAAGTCTTTGGGATTGCTCCCTGTGCCCCGCCCCTCCAAACACTGACCTGTCAGAATGTGTTTGGCTGTTTTTCTGAGTAATAATCAGACAGAGCAGCGATGACAGAAACACAGCTGTGATTAACAGAGGTAACAAAGAGGCAGAGCCCATTACAGACGTCTCCACCAGCACAGGAATCCACCAGCCCACCAATCAATGCTGCTTCATTATTTAAGACCCCTCCCCCCTCCCCCCACCCGGGCAGACAGACACGAGCCACCACACCGCTGCCGTCCGTCTGACACCATCACACCGCGGCTGAGTAAAGCTGACATCACGGGGCGTGAAGACGAGCCCTCACACATCCACGGTCTTCTAAGGCTAATGGGCTGCTGCTTAGCTCCCGGCTCAGCAAAGTTAAATCATCACCCCGCTGCCTTTTTGGATCATATTACCACCAGCTTTCCCCAGCACAGCCTCAACTTGACCCGATCTCTCCGAGCGCCTCAGCTGGATTTCATGCAGCCGCTGGAACTACATGTGTGTAGAAATGTATTTTATATACATTAAATTGAGGACATGCTCTATGGAATAGCTGAGACCACTGAGCCCACACTCTGCTGCTGGAAGCCGGGACAGACGGGCCGTTTCCCTTCCAAATGTGCGTTACATCAGTAGTCGCAAAAACAAAAATTAAATTGATGAGAAGAGTCAAATTTACCAGAAAAAAACCCTAAAATTTGCATGAAACAAGTCTAACATAAGTGGGAAAAGTCAGAAATTTAGTGGAAAGAAAGCTGTAGATTTGCAGAAAAAAATATTACACTTATATAGGAAAAATGCACATTCACAAGAAAAAAAAAATGCAAAAGTAGTTTGTAAAACGTAATGTCTAAAAAAAACGTAGCAGCACAAATGAAGCACATATAAATGAGACCATTTTGGGTCAATTTGGAGCAAGCTGGGGGGCTGAGTGACCTCAGAATGACCTATAAAATAATCTTTACCATCTAAAAAAACATAATAGCACAAACAAAAATTATAGAGACACAAACGAAGCACAAACAACCAAAATAAGCAAAATGGCTAAACAAAAATCAGAATGTTTTGTCATGTGCTGCTGTCAGATAAATGATTTGGTTGTGGAACTGCGTATAAAAGTAGTATTACACAGTAACATTGCAGCATCATGAACATGTCACCTAAATGATTACACACAGATTCATCAGCCTACGGGACACAGCATGCCAATTATGCATTTAATATTTATTGACTGAACTGATGAGCAGAGACTGGGGGTCAGTGTTGGTCAACGGAGATGTCCGGACACAGCAGCAGCAGCCACGCACGTTTGGGCTTCATCTTCAACAGTCCTCATTTTTTCATCCGTTTTCTCGGCAGCATCACAACTGTTTGGCCGTTTAAGGAAGGTTTTCGCACTCGGTTGCTTTGACATTTTTTGAGTATCTGTGTAGCTGCACACAGATGGCGACACATGAAGCATTATAAAGACATGGGGTCGTATCTGACAGAGCGGCGAATGGAGACGGATGGGATGATTTTTGAATTCGCCAACTTTTCCAAGAAATGCTGACAAGCATCAGGGTTCACCTCTGTCATTAGCAACAATTAATGTTCAACGACTTTTAGCAGCCATTTGAAAATATTTACAACTATTTTGCAACTGTTTGCAGAAAAATACATTGGCCCAAAAAATTCAAACAGATTCACATTTTTTTGTTGGCAAGAGAAACTGTTTGGGACCTTAAAAACTGTTTGCAACCTTTTATTGACCCCAACAAAATCCCCAAAGCACCACATTCGTGGCTCCGTGAGACGGGGGGTAAGCACAGTAAAATCAAAGGCAAAACAATGCTAGATACTATTTAGTATAATGAGGAACAGGTGGACATTACAAGTAAGCAGCTGTAACAGAGTGTAGCCTTCAGGTTTATCGATTAATCTATCAGTGACTGATAATATTCAGTGAACACAACCTCTGTACCCCAAAAATCCAGAACCAGCCCTGACTACAGCATAATCCAACCCCCCCAACAGCATCGTGAATCATCCGCCCATGTCCTCAACACCAGAAATACTGACACCACCACCTCTGGCCGGACCACAGGGAGGTCCAGTCAGAGGTGGACCTCCTCCTGACCTCACTGACACCCCCCACCTCCTGTCCATTGTCCTCACAGGAAACCGTCCATCCCTCCGTGTTTACATCCTCCCCACTTCCTGTCCCCCGTCCATCCATCGTTAATCACAGCTAAAAAAAAAAAAAAAGAAAACAGAAACCAACGTTCCGGCAGCTTACAGGAGCAGATCCTCCTGCAGACCAGTTTCCTCAGCATGGCTGCGGACGGTCAGCTGCTCCTCCGTGGTCCTCCTCACATCCCCACCTCCTCCCCTCTCTCTCCCCTCTGAACGACGGTCCTCCTCTTGTGTCCTCGTCCTCTGATTCACGCTGGACCGGGCGGGGATGGAGAGGAAGAGGAAGACTGGTAGAGGAGGAGGGGGAGGGGGAGCGAGGAGGACCAATGAAAGGAGAAGGGAGGGAGGAGAACCCCAGTGTTTGGGGGGAGGAAGAGCCACAGCGAGGAGCAGATGACTCAGGAGGAGGAGCGGCGGCGGCAGCTGGTTTGATTTCAGCAAGGTCACAGCTGCTCCGCGAGGAAAACCGAGTGAAAACATGGAGTCATTTCTCCTTCTGAGGGAGGTTCAGCGAGGAGGAATCAGTCATTTATGGAAGAGGAGAACTCATTTTCCGTGTTTTTATGAGACATGCATGCTGGAGCTGCTGTGACAGCTCTGAAACCTGGACTTCACTGCTCTGCTTCACATGTAGTAACAGACAGTTTGAGCCTCATCAGTGACTGATCGGGGAGACTTTACTTATAAAGCTCTTATTTTACCCCTCATATCATTTCTTTGTTTTCTTCTAATGTGGGTACACTCGCTCAGCTGATTGGGTCACATGGCAGGTGACAACCGTTTTTAGTGAACTTGGAAAATCCAGTTTTTCTCGGAGCGTTTTCATGTTTCTGTTCCGTCGTCTACATTTTGGTCTGGTCAGGTTTGGTTTCACACTGCTGCTTTTCCAACAGAAGCAAATAACTTCCTGTGACACACCTACTGTATTCTTGTTGTCATGACGAGGTTTGTGTTGTTAGCACAGACCAGCAGCTAGCAAACATGCTACTCACCCTCCAAGGTATTTCCTGCAGCTCTGGACACAAAAACTGGTTCAGACTCCAGCATATAGTTCAGTGAGGCTAGAATATT
Source organism: Pholidichthys leucotaenia (assembly GCA_020510985.1). Lineage (NCBI taxonomy): Eukaryota > Metazoa > Chordata > Actinopteri > Cichliformes > Pholidichthyidae > Pholidichthys > Pholidichthys leucotaenia. The sequence continues at coordinate 336,810,887 of CM035845.1, forward strand.
ATCCAGGTTTTCATTAAAAAGTGACATGATTGCCCCTCCGGGGCATAATGGTGGATCCAAATGCGAGGTGATTCATCGCCACCATTTATTATCAGAACAACTCAGCTCGAGGGCTGAAAACACAAAGTGAGCCGTAACTGTAGGTAAACTTGCTTGTAACTGATATTACACCCAACATAGTGCGGCGTTCTTGTCCAAGACTCTCATCATCACTGAGTACTGAGGGTGGCGTGAATAAAAAAGACACCAAACAATTACAAAATAAGGAACAGCCATAAATAATAAGAAGAGAATGAGAACTGAACAGCAATGAACTATGCTAAAACGGAAGTAAACACAGAGCACTACCAAAATAAAAGACAACTCAGACAAGATGATAAGGTGAAGAACAAATAGTACATGAACCTGGACTTCCGGTTATGGCTGCCACGTAGGACGGACGTGTCTCGCTCTGCTCTGCTCCTGGAAAAAAAAAAAAATCGGCAAATAACTCTCTCATTTGGGACAGAACGTATCCCAGCATTTGGGCGAAGATATGTCGGCGAAGCCTAAGGCTGGAAAACCAGGAAAAGGAAAAAGCGAGCCGCCGAAACAGTCCAAATTAACGGACTTTCAGGTCTGTGACGCAGTAAACAAAACTCCATATATGGCGGAGGAGGCTGGCAACGCTGCGATATCTGCGGGGAATGGCGCAGATGCGCTGATGGCTGCCATGAGTTCAATGAGAGCGGACTTTTCCTCTAGATTTGATGGGATTATGACAGCGTTGGAAGGAATAAGAAAGGAATTGGGTGACTGTGTAGAACGAACGGCGCAGATGGAGCTCCGTCTCGCTAGTGCTGAAGATGACGTCACCCGTCTTCAATTAAAGGTGCGCACTTTGGAAAAAAAAAAAAATCTCTGGAAGATAATATTTTGGATTTGGAATCTCGGTCGAGACAGAATAATTTGAGGCTGGTGGGTCTTCCAGAGGAATCAGAAGGTCGGGACGTATGTTCCTTTCTGGAAAAGTGGATTCCGGAGGTGCTGGGCAGCGAGGAGTTGCAATCAGCAGTGGTTCTGGAAAAAGCACATCGTATTGGCCCACGGAGAGATAAGGGACCGCCGAGGACCTTAATTATGAAGTTTCTTAGCAACAGAGACAGGATGAAGATCTTCAACGCTGCACGAGCTAAAAAAGGAGAGATTAAACACCAGGACCAGCAGGTGCGGTTCTACCCAGATTTGGCCACAGGAATCCAGCAATTGAGGAAGCAGTTTGATCCCGTACGTAAGGAGCTGCGCAACCTTGGGATTCGTCATGGTGTAATCTATCCTGCGAGACTGCTGACCACGTATGAGGGCAGAACCCACATCTTCAAGACCCCAGAGGAGGCGCAGGAGTTCATCAAGAAGATCAAAGAAGAAGAAGAGACTGGTGGGAGCTAAGCATGAACAAAATATAAGGTAGAATAATTAAGCATTTGCACAGGCATCTGACTGACTTGAAGTAAATAGTAAGTTTACAAAATATAGATTGTATTATATATTAAAAAAACAAAACAAAAACAAAACAAACAAAAAAAAAAAACTATGATGTACAAAGTTGTTAAAAATTTTGGAGTTAAGTTGGAAAACTACAGAGGAGAGTTAATGTTACGTCATTAAAAGCAGTAGAGTTAGGGTGATTGGGAGGATGAAGAAGGAGTGGCTTAGGCTGTTCCCCGTGGGTGTGGAACGGTCGATGGCTATATCGGGAGACAGAATTTTTCTTTTGATTTTGGGGGGTTTGCCACAAGTGTGGGAAGGGGAAATTTGTTTGTGTGTAGTTTGTAGGATGAATGTTCAACCACTCATGTTTTTGCTTCTCTGTATGAGCATGTTTACACTGCAAGGTAATCCCAAACTCTCTATTGATCATGGACCAAAGTGTTAATCTTAATTTAACTTCATGGAATTGCAGAGGTCTACAAAATTTAAAAAAACTTAAACAAGTTATGAATAAAATAAAGGACATGGGTTCAAGAATTGTGTTTTTACAAGAAACTCATCTGATAGAGGAGGATGTTAAAAGAATTAGGAGTAGATGGCAGGGAAGTGTATTCACCTCTTCATTTTCATCCCGAGCCAGGGGAGTTATGACTCTCATACATAAATCAGTTCCTTTTCAAGTGAAAAATGTAATTGGAGACAAATTTGGAAGATATGTAATCATTCAAGGTTCTTTGCTATTAGAAAATATAAATCTTGTGAACTTATATGGTCCCAATATAGATGATCAGAAGTTCTTTGCTAATTTATTTCTCATCTTATCATCACTTACAGGGCAACATATAATAGCAGGGGATTTTAATTGTACATTGAATCCAGGTGTGGATAGATCAACAGGACTGGATTGTACGCACATTGGATGTAGGATGACTATTAATCATTTTATGAAAGAATTGAGATTGTTAGATATATGGAGAGAAATGAAACCACAAGTTAAAGCCTATTCTTGTTACTCCAGTACCTACAAGACATTCTCACGTATTGATTATTTTTTGATTTCCACAGAATTAAGGTCCAAGATTCAAAACTGCTTTTATGATGACATCGTGATCTCTGATCATGCACCCTGTTGTCTAATATATGTAGATAAAAAATTGACAAAGGAATCAGGTAGATGGCAATTTCAGCATAAATGGCTTCAGGATGAGGAATTTGTCAAGTATATAGAAAAACAGATAGATGAGTTCTTTGACATCAATACTACACAAACATCAGCATGTGTAAAGTGGGAGGCTTTCAAAGCTTTTATTAGGGGACATATTATTAGTTATACAGGATCAAAATCTAAGAAGACTCGAGAGGAGAGAGCTAAATTGGAACATAAAATAAAAAGTCTTCAGGAAAAAGTGTATGCAGGAAGTGACCCAAGGTTGGAGAATGAATTACTGATTTTGAGAGCTGAATACGACAAAAAATCAGCGAATAGAGCTGCCTCGAGTCTTCTAAGATTGAAACAATCTTTTTATGAACAAGGTGAAAAATCAGGAAAATTATTAGCATGGCAGATTAAACAATTGGAAATTAAAACACCAATTACCAGTATTATAAGTAACGGACAGGTAGTTATAGATCCTTTAGAAATTAATAGAGCCTTTAGAGATTACTATGAAAAATTATATGATACCAAAAATGAACCTGATTTAACAAAACTAAATGGGTTTTTGAACGAACTATCTATACCGTGTATACCAAATGAAAACAGGGAGATATTGGAGTCTAAAATTAGTCAAGAAGAAGTTGGGCTAGCCATTGATAATATGAAATCAGGAAAAAGTGCAGGACCAGATGGTCTTCCAGTTGACCTTTATAAAAAATTTAAGAATAAATTAATAAAACCTTTTTTGGAAATGGTTTTAGAAGCATTTCAAAATAATAATTTACCATCATACATAAATAATGCCTTAATTATACTGCTGCCAAAACCAGGTAAGCCCTCTAATAAATGTGAAAATATGAGACCAATAAGCCTATTAAACGCCGACCTTAAGATAATCTGTAAAATTTTAGCAAGACGAATACAAGAAATTTTACCAAATATTATTAATCGAGATCAGAATGGCTTTATAAAGGGTAGACAAGGCTTCCATAATGTAAGAAGACTATTTAATATTATTTATTTTAATAAAGAAGCACCGGATACAGCTCTCCTATCATTGGACGCCGAAAAGGCCTTTGATAGAGTTGAATGGCCCTTTCTTTTTGAAGTCCTACAAAGGTTTGGACTTGGAAATAATTTCATAAAATGGGTTCAAATAATATACAATAATGCTACAGCAGAAATCCTAACAAATAACAATATTTCAAAACCAATAAAAATCAATAGAGGATGTCGACAAGGCTGTCCACTTTCACCTTTACTGTTTACTATGGCAATTGAACCTTTAGCGATAGCGATACGTTTACATTCACAAATATATGGAATTAAAGTTGGACCAACAGAACATAAAATCTCCCTGTACGCCGATGATATAATTTTGTTTATGTCGAATCTAAAAAAATCAATTCCAACCTTGTTGAATTTAATAAAGAATTTTGGGGAAATATCAGGATATAAAATAAATAAAACTAAATCTTCAATATTAATGCTAAATGAGACCCAGAGAAATTACCCAGCCCCTGAGGCAAATCAATTCAATGTTGTAAATCAGTTTAAATATTTAGGAATCCAAATTATGCCTAAGCTAGAATCAGTCGCCAGCGTCAACTATGAAGCCTTAATGTCAGATATCAATGAGTTAACTCAGAGATGGATGTCACTACCAATGTCGATGATCGGGAGAATCAATATACTTAAAAGTAATATTTTACCTAAAATACTTTATTTATTTCAATACATTCCCTTATCACCACCTTTAGATCTATTCTCAAGAATAAAAAAAAAGTTAGTGGAATTTATATGGAACAACAGGAGGGCTAGATTACGTCTGTCTTTATTATATTTACCATTTGATCGTGGAGGTCTGAAATGTCCAAATTTTATGTTGTATTATTGGTCGGCACAACTGAGGTCTATGACATATTATTTTTCATCAAATGATCTCCCTCACTGGACTGAAATGGAATCATACAATTTACCTTTACCTCTTCCCATATTCATATACTCAGATTCGGCAAAAAAATTACAAAAACAAGTTAAAAATCCATTTGTAAAGCATATGATCAAAATATGGTGTGAAGCTAAAAACTATTTAAAAGAACCACAGTTATTGTCACAATTTAGTCCAATATGGGGTAATCAATATTTTAAACCAGGGAGAGCGGACGCTGTATTTAAAGTATGGAATTTAAAAGGGATACAAAAGATTCAGGATTTATATTTGCCATGTGCAGACAACATAATGTCTTTTGAAGAGCTGAGGATCAAATTTAATCTCAATAGAACACATTTTTTTAAATATCTTCAACTTAGAAACTTTATTCGATCAAATCAAAATAAAGCTCTCACTCGACCTATTTATTCATCCTTGGAAAAAATGATGATGAAAGATAGTAAAAGAAAGGGTATTATTTCAGAGTTTTATAACTCATTGACACTATCTTCAAGTGAAAATTCACTGAAAAGATTAAACTACTGGAAAGAAGATCTGCAAATTGAAATTTCGGAGGAACAATGGGAATTGGCTTGTACAGAAGCTCAAACCAAATCAATAAATGCACGCCTTAAATTGATACATTTCAAATGGTTAATGCGGATGTATGTTACACCGGAGGAGTTAAATAGATATAACAAAAATATACCAGATACATGCACAAAATGCATGGAAAGTAAAGGAACCCTATTTCATTGTTTATGGGAATGTAGATTAATAAGAATGTTTTGGGAAGAGGTGAGGGTAACAATTGAAAAAAATAATCTCAAAACAAATCATACTGAATCCTAAACTGTTTTTGTTGGGTCTGTACCCAGAAAAGCATAATTTTAATAAAAGTGAAAGAACATTCATAGACCTCAGTTTGCTTAATGCCAAAAAATGTATTGCACTATTATGGAAAAAGACTCATAGACCAGATGTGACTCAGTGGTTAAGACAGATGTTAACAAACCTTCCATTAGAAAGAATAACATATATACTGAAATCAAAGGAAATTGTGTTTGAGAATATATGGAGACCTTTTATTGATTATGTAAAAAATTTAAACATAACTCTTGAAGAAGAAGGTGAATGATGTGTGTGGACCTTGTAAATTCCAAACTGGTGAACATAATATGTATACTTATGTATTGGATTGTCTAGACTAAACAGAGGAGCATTGTTGAAGACTTGATTTTGTTGGTGGTTGTTGGTGTTTTTAGTGCATTTTTTTTTTTTTTTTGTAGTACTTTAGCGTTAGTGTTTGATTGTTTGTATCATGTTTGTTAAAAAAAAAAAAAAAAGGTTCAATAAAGATATTGTGGAAAAAAAAAAAAAAAAATAGTACATGAACCTTACCAAGCAACTGCGAATAAGGATAATAATAATAGCAACAATAATGATAGTAACGGTGATAAGAGCGATTAGTCCAAAAAGTAACAAATCACAGACCATGTCCAGATCATGATAAAAAGAACGTTTGTCCTTCTCATCAGTCATGGTTTTTGGTCAAAAAATTCTGCCTCATCCTCTCTGAAAATATCCAGAAAGGCTCTGCATTTTAATTTTTTTCCCCCCAAGTGACTATAGGTACGTTCCGGTCACCCAGTAGCGCCCTCTGAAGTGGACTGCATAGGATATTCAGCCACATTACGTCAGATTCCAAACTATAGGGAGTAAAAGTGAACTGAGCAGGGAAGAAGTGAACAACCACACATCACTTCACCAGAAGTTGACAGGAAAATTACCCATAAGTCACTGCACTTCAGATACGAGTAAAACAGACTATTGGTGCTCATGTTATTTACAAGCTAAACTAATGTTGGTTACTGTTTATATTAATTGAAAGTAATAAAAACATATCTGCATCAGTATCTTGTTTAAGAAATATAACGTGTCCATGGTTACCATGGTAACACATGGAGTAGGGAGGCGACATTGCAGGGTGTTTCAAAAGGAGAAATGTTGTGAATTGCAATTCCCTTAACGAATATTCTCCAAGAACAGAGCAGGAATAGGGAGTAGCTCAGTTAAGCCGTAAACAGTCATAGTTCTTCTCTCTGACTGCCACCAGGGCTCATTTTCTCTCTTACTGGCTGCTTTAACTTCCTGTATTTGGTTTGAAAGTCCGAACCTGTTTGAAACCCGCTTTCACACGCTAAACGGTAAATGGCGTTCACTTATATAGCGCTTTTTCTCATCTCTAGATGACCGAAGCGCTTCACAGATCCTGCTATCCACCCATTCACACACTGATGGTGGCAGAGCCACCATGCACCAGCGCTGGCCTGACCCACCAGGAGCAACTGGGGGTTCAGTGTCTTGCTCAAGGACACTTGGACATGCAGACTGCAGACAGAGCGAGAACTGAACCCCTGACCCTCCGATCAGTAGTCGGCCACACTACACCTGCGCCGCAGCTGCCCCCTACTCTAAACAAACTGCACCAAAGTTCAGTTTGGTCTGGACTGAGACCATCTATTTTTGCCAGACCAAATTTTGGCTCTTTGGTCCAGACGGTGGTTCCAGGGAGGTTTCACACCTAAAATTTTGGTCTGAATCAAACTGAAGTCAGAAAATCTGGACCAAACAGGCTGGGTGTGGGAGCAGCACCCTTATTTGAGAGTTCCTCTGTTCCTGTTCCTCTGTTTTCTGCTGTTGCCTCCATCACAGACACATATTCCTGCATTATAGTCTCTGTGAGCTGCTGCTGTCCTCCCGTCCTCTGCTCAGCCTTCATTATTCAGCAGGTTCTCCCACGGTGGAACCTAAGCCCCGCTGCTGAGGCTGCTACATCAGACTAATCACACCTGAAGACGTTGTGAAAGAAAAAAAAAAGTGAGCACAGTTCACACTGTGGCCTGCAGAAGGTTATTCACGTGTTAACATCAGCCCATCGGGACTCTGTTAACCATTTATGTTCCTAAACAGATTTGACAATCTGGGGAGAAATAATGACTTTCCTAGTCTTATCCATTGTCGTCTGGTTGCTTCATAAACTCAAGATAAAAAAATAATCAGTAATAGAAAGCGATAACAAGAGCACTCTGAGACGAGTGCAATATCCCCCGCCTCCATTTTCTTTGAAGATCCCAATACTTACTGACAGAGAGCAGTTTTCAACTTTTCAATATAATTACTGTGGCAGAACCAAATTCTGATAAACCCATCATCCACGAATATACAACAAAGTAGACAACCCACAGCTGTAGGTCAGGATCTCGAGGTGTACCTGTAAAGTATGGTGACCCTAGAGAGCGTTACACGTCCTATAGTAAGAGATCATAGGAAGTGTCAACCTTGACCTTTTGACCCCAAACCCAAAGTCAGAGGTCAGGATCCCAAGGTGGACTTGTGTAGCGAGTTTGGTGACCCTAGCTTTCTTTGTTGTTGAGATATAGTTTATAAGCCATGTTGATGTTGACCTTTGACCCTGCAATCCCAAAACCACAGTCACACTTCAGGGTCACAGGGTGAACCTGTGGACCAAGTTTGGAGGCCCTAGCTTTCTTTGTTGAGATATATGCTGTGTCTCAATTCAGGTTCTGCGTCCTCCAAGTGCGCATGTCCAGTCCAGATACGTCACCGTGCTGCGTCCAAGGTTGTCACATTCCGTGGGCTCCTTCACATGCGGCCTTCAAAACCCCGAAAAGGAAGGATCCACGAGAGGATCCTTGTGGCCTTAACATATCCCAGCATTCAGTGCGTGGCTCAGCCTGGCTTCTTTTTTCTCGGCTCAGGCAGAAGCAGAACGGAGTCAGACACAGTTCAAAGTTTTTTTGCTTGGATTCTGCAGAGATTTGGACGTGAAAACCAGAAAACAGCAGCATCTGATTATTTCAGCTCATGCTAGGTGACAGTTTTTCTGTCTGCTGTCTGCTTTGCTTAATGTATTAAACATGTTGAACTGATATTTTTTCTGAAGTCAAAACTTTTTTTTCATTAATGTTAGTTCATTAACTAATGTAGTGATATAAAAATACAGGATGACGTGGTTGAAATAACTTGCTTTAAGATAACTTTTAAAGTCCCGTAGAGACATCAGGAAGTTGGTGTTATTTGCTTGCTTCTGTGGTGCTGTAAAAACACACCTGAAGTTATTTTTAGAGAAAACGGAGCAGTTAATGAAGCTGAGGAGGACAGGACATCTGGAATAATTTGATTATGCTGATCTGAAAAATGTCCCTCACTTCTGAAGTGATAATCCAATTTCTCTGATTGTTTTTTTTGGTTTATTTCTGAGGTCCACGGTAGAGAACCTGCAGGAACCGAGGATCAGCTGTGGAGAGAACGGGCTGCACTCAGGATTTATAAAACTGATATTTGACTGAAATAACCACAATATAAGAGATTTGATGAATTGTTTTATGGATTGTGATGTTTTAGCAGTTTACTTTGCAAACTGAAACAACTAAATAAAAATATTGTATGTTTATTGTTAATAGAAAAAATGCATTTCAATTAAGTAGTTTTTGAAAAAGATGATTTTTGCAAGATAATTCTAAAAGAGACTTTCATATATTTATTCCACACAGAGTGAAACATTTTAAACCTGATTTAATATTGATGATAATGATAATAGTTTTTGAAATTAAATGACCAATCCTGATTTTTTAATTTACTGAGCTGGTCCAGCGTAGATGAAGCTGAATGTGCTCTGCAGCTGCTGAACATCAGTGAGGCTCATCATCCTGCAGTCCAGCACTGTGGTCTGCTGCACAACATTAAAATGTCAGAGCTGATACAAGGCAGAACATATTATTATGTAGCTACATAATGGTCAGAAATGATAACAGTAAACTGTTATATTCTCAACTGGTCATGTAATTAAAAATATATTTCAGAGTTCATCAAACAAATTTAAATATTAGACAAAGATAACATGAGTAAACACAAAATGCAGTTTTTAAATGAAGGTATTTATTGTTAAGGGTAAAATAAATCCAAACCTACATGGCCCTGTGTGAAAAAGTGATTGCCCCCTAAACCTAATAACTGGTTGGGCCACCCTTAGCAGCAATAACTGCAATCAAGTGTTTGCAATAACTGGTGGATGCCCTCAATTTCCCCTCTGGGGATCAATAAAGTATACAAAAGCAAAAAAAAAAATAAAAATCAATAAATAAAAAAATCAATGAGTCTTTTCCAGCGCTGTGGATGAATTTTGACCCCACTCATCATTGCACAATTGTTGTAATTCAGCCACATTGGAGGGTTTGAGCATGAACCGCCTTTTTAAGGTCATGCCACAGCATTTCAGTCGGATTCAGGTCAGGACTTTGACTAGGCTACTCCAAAGTCTTCATTTTGTTTTTCTTAAGCCCTTCAGAGGTGGACTTGCTGGTGTGTTTTGGATCATTGTCCTGTTGCAGAACATGTGCACTTCAGCTTGAGGTCACGAACAGATGGTCGGACATTCTCCTTCAGGATTTTTTGGTAGACAGCAGAATTCATGGTTCCATTTACCACAGCAAGTCTTCCAGGTCCTGAAGCAGCAAAACAGCCCCAGACCATCACACTACCACCACCATATTTTACTGTTGGTATGGCGTTCCTTTTCTGAAATGCTTTTACTTTTACACCATATATTTTGGGACACACACCTTCCAGAAAGTTCAATTTTTGTCTCGTCAGTCCATAGAGTATTTTCCCAAAAGTGTTGGTCTTCCAAGTCCTGAAGCAGCAAAACAGCCCCACACCATCACACTACCACCACCATATTTTACTGTTGGTACCTCTATCTGCCAAGAATGTGTCACTAGTCCAGCAAAAGCTAGCGGTACTCAAATACTTTGCAAGCAGTTTCATGAAATGGTCAGTCAGACAGCAACTTATTCTGGCTTGGACATCGCCCAGGTTAACAAGGCGAGTTCCTGGCAGCAGAAGGTGAATTACAGAGCTGCGTGGATGTTCCTTTTCTGAAATGCTGTGTTACTTTTATGGGACACACACCTAAAAAGTTCAACTTTTGTCTCGTCAGTCCACAGAGTATTTTCCCAAAAGTTTTGGGGATCATCAAGATGTTTTCTGACAAACCTGAGACAAACCTTGATGTTCTTTTTGCTCAGCAGTGGTTTTTGTCTTGGAACTCTGCCATGCAGGCCATTTTTGCACAGTCTCTTTCTTATGGTGGAGTCATGAACACTGACCTTAAATGAGGCAAGTGCAGCCTGCAGTTCTTTGGATGTTGTTGTGCGGTCTTTTGTGACCCCTTAGATGAGTCGTCGCTGCGCTCTTGGGGTAATTTTGGTCGGCCAGCCACTCCTGGGAAGGTTCACCACTGTTCCATGTTTTCGCCATTTGTGGATAATGGCTCTCACTGTGGTTCACTGGAGTCCCAGAGCTTTAGAAATGGCTTTATAACCTTTTCCAGACTTTTAGATCTCAGTTACTTTCTTTCTCATTTGTTCCTGAATTTCTTTGGATCACAGCATGATGTCTAGCTTTTGAGGATCTTTTGGTCTACTTCACTTTGTCAGGCAGGTCCTATTTAAGTGATTTCTTGATTGAGAACAGATGTGGCAGTAATCACGCGTGGGTGTGGCTAGAGAAATTGAACTCAGCTTTCCAAAGATGTGATAAACCACAGCTAATTTATGTTTTAACGGGGGGGGGGGGCACTTTCTCACAGGGCCATGTAGGTTTGGATTTTTCTTTTAACCCTTAATAATAAACACCTTCATTCAAAAAAAATGCATTTTGTGTTTACTTGTGTTATCTTTGTCTAATGTTGAAATTAGATTGCCACACTTAAATGTTTCAGATCATCAAACATACAAAAAAATGAGAAATCAGGAAGGGGGCAAACACTTTTTCACACCACTGTAAATATACATATGTACACAGTTATATACACAGTGCAAGACCAATGCAGCTAGATGATATCAACAGCATTACAGTTAGTTAAATTACCTGGCAAAAAAAAATAATAAATATGGACCCAGACAGCATATTTCACATTTGAATGAACAGTGTTTTTGCCACACTCGATAATAATTGTAATTGTTTTAGTTGTGTATTGGAGGGGACGATCTATTATATATCTACATATTGGTAGATATATAATAGAATATATCTACATATATAGATCTATATATCTACAACGGTAGTCTGTAGTTTGGATCGAGGTGGACGCAGCTCTATAACGTCTATCTCTTGCAGTAGCAAGACGCCGTTGTCAGTCCTCCTCAAAGACAGCTATTGCTTTGTGGGTGAGCAGCCTCCAACCTTTCTCGTCTGCGGCAGAGGCTTCGAGCTCATGTGGCTGGATCCTGTACCATCTGAGGTTATTCTTCAAGGTGTCTATGTACCTCAGTTTGAGAAGCACCGGTTAGATTATAAAGTCTGACAGCCGTAGGTAGGAAGGACCTGTGAAACCACTCCCTCAAGCAATTTGAATGGCACAGACTACCGCTAAATGAGCTCCTCAGTGCATTCAGCATGTCCCACATAGGGTGGGACTGGGACTCCAGCAGAGATGACAGCTTAGCCACCATCCTCCTCTCTCCTGTCTCCTCCACTGGGTTGAGGCGTCGCCCCAGAACAGAGCTAGCTTTTTTGATCAGCCTCTTCAGTCTCTTCCTGTCACCTGCCGTGATGCTGCTGCCCCAGCAGACCACTCCAAATGTGATGGCTGATGCCACCACGGAATCGCAGAAGGTCTTCAGGGGTGTTCCTCACACTCCAAATGACCCAAGTCTCCTCAGGAGGAACAGCCTGTACTGCCCCTTCTTGTACAGCACGTTGGTGTTGTGTGACCAGTCCAGTTTATTGTTCAGATGAACACCTAGGTGCTTGTAATGGGCCTCGATGAGGAGGAAGTGTGGGCAGCTTTCCACATCGCAGCTATAGGAGGCTATTCTGACATCTTGCAAAGAAATTCAAGCAGAAACTCTCAAAAATCTCACAAGTTCAATAGATGCAAAAATTGTGAAGGCTGTAACAAAGAAGGCGTCTTATGTGAACATGTAACTTGGCCTGTTAAGATGTCTTTGATTGAAATAGCTTCTGATTTCAGTAAATATGACCTACTAATGCTGCAAATTCAACAAATAACCATTTTCAGTTCTTTACAACCAATAAAATGTTTTGAAACTGTGTTGTGCATAATGATTTGGAAGAGTGCATTTTGAGTTTTTTTTGTTTTTGTTTTTGTTTTTTACAAAAAAAGTTATTAGGAGGTTTCTTCAATAAAATTTGAATTACGCTCTAACAGTTGATGACTTGAAAATTACACTGACTGTCATTTGGATCAACTATTTTGGAAAATCAGAGAAATATCATTTGCATAACAATTTTTAACACGGTATACTGAAGAGCTGTAGCATTTATTATTGTTTAAAAGCATCCTACCACGTACATTTACTGCCGTTTACAGCCTGTTAATGCTGACTTTACTCCTGCTCCGATCAACATGACGCCGGTGCACATCGTTTCCTCACTTGCTCGCTTGCTTGACCACTCCTATGGAGCGTCACTTAGGTTTTGACTAGAGCTCCCACTGCTGGCAGACACTATAACTGCACTTAAGAATGCAATTTCAAATACAAACGTGATATAAATAACTGATTTCTGGAAAAGGACCGGTGGGCTGTACTGAATGACCCAGGATTTACACCGACTCCAGATGCAGCCCGTTGCAGATGCATTGCGGACGTTTCCTTGCCTTCATCCCTACCAGCTCTGTCAGTGTTCTGCAGTGGCATGGATAAGAACAGAGTTTGAAATACAAGCTAGCGCGAGAATTATACAAAATAACGTGAAATTTTCAGAAAAACATGACTGACAGAGATGAACCATTATCACATGACAACAACAAGGAAGTGTGATGTAGCGGCTCTCCGCCTGGATTTTTGACCTCTAAATAAAACTTAAGTAGCCCGTTAATTTTAATTCTATGAAGTGTTTATACGTTAAGTCAAGTTTTTACCTTCTCTGACACCGTGGTGGAGGAGACCTCAGAAAATAACGGACCATCCTTAAATCGTTTTTAATGAACAAACAGCTATTAAATACCATGAGATACCGTGGGATTTCCTTGCAGACTGGATCAAGCATCTGTCAAAAATGGACTTGTGTTTCATGAGTGAGCCAAATTTGACGAGCCAAATTCGTTCCGCAGTGGTCCAGACCAGGTGGGGATTAGGAAATTGACGAGAATGGGAACTACTTGCTGTGGATTGCAACCGTAACATACTGCATCCGGAGTCAGTGCAAATCCAGGGTGAGGGTGGGGCCCGCCCATTGCTTATCCCTGGCCTATTTGTACAATATGCTCGCGTGAACACGGGAAGCATAAGCTCCACAGAGGGGCTTAAATCAGGCTTTACCTGCCGTCCGCCCGGCTGCTGTCTAGTCAGGGCAGCACCATACACGTCCATTTCCCCATCTGACGACACTCCAGCACCGGTGTGAAGAGAGCAGCAGAGTGCGCGAGATTGAATCCGGGGTTATATGAGTGGATTAATAAAGAAAAGTAAATATACTGTAGGTAAATGTGAATATAGTTTTGGTGTCCCAGCACCCAGCGGTTACCTGTACCTACGTCTTCCCGTCAGTCCACGATGCCTGTATTGTGGTGAGAGACCCGTGGATCCTAAACTCTGATTTGAGTTTTTACATTCTGATGCATTTCTTTTGCGACTTGCTGTAACGCTTTAATGTTTTCTGTAAAGCACTTTGTCTTCTCCATGAAATGTGCTGTACAAATAAACTTGCCTTACGTGTTTGTTTTTTTCACTGTTATTAAGCATTAACTACTATTTCATGGATCACAGTTTTCTCTTCTTTTCCCTTCTTATGCTTGGTTTTCTTTTTCTCATCATGTTTGGAAAAAATTAATAAACTAAACAAAAGAGCTTGAACTCTTCCCCATGACAACACCCCCCCCCCCAACACAGTCTTGGGCAGGGCCTCAAAAAACTCCAAAAACCTCTTAACGGGCCTGTCTCACACTCACACAACATCACATCAGCTTCAGTCACTGTGGTTCAACACTCGGCTCCTCAACTTCAGAGGAACGGATTAATAATCAGTTGAACCTCAAACAGCTTCAGATTAAAACCATCTAATCCTCATAATCTAACAACTGTACCTGCAGGCAGCAGCGCTGGATCCTCGGCGGACTGACTACAGCACAGGCTGTTTCAGACTGGGATCCTCCTACTCCTCCCTGATCTTGTGACTGCAGCTGACACTACTCCTACAAAATAAAAGCCCAGGGCTCCTGGAGCACAAACGACTCTTTACTTTGATTTGAGTTTTTATTTTTAGAATTTAAGCAGAACAGCTGAGGAGGCCCTGTTGTTTTTCCTTCTTCTTCTTCTTCTCCACTAAAAGTGCAAAAACAGTGATGCGAACATCTGATCAGAAACTCTGCTCATTACTCAGAGACCAAAAATCCAGGCCCAGAGCCTGGAGGTGGCCCGAGAAGAAACAGCTGGACATTTCTGCAAATATCTTGAGAACAGCTGGGCCTAGACTCAAAATTCTTTCATCATTCTATTCTCCGACATCTTCCACAACTTTTCTCCACTGGCCTTCTGCTGTAAAAATGAAGTTAATCTGCAAAATGTGCACATGAACTCAAGATGAGCTCCTCCTGCACAAACTAATCAGAGCTCATCTGCTGACACTGATCATGAAAAGTTGGTCAAGTCATCCAAAGATGTCCGTCTGCTTTGATTTTCATCTGCAAATTTACAGGAAAACAGGACGGATTTAAAGGAAAAAGCCACAGTTCTGGAACAGAGAGTACATTTAGGACAAAGAAAATTATATTTTAAGCAAAATGTATCAATTATAGAAGAAAATAAGAGTAAATATATATATGAACAAAAAAAAAAAATCAAGTCACATTTAAAAGAAAGTTGCACTTCAAAGTATTCAAAGCTACAGTATTTTTCAGCTATTTAAATATTTCTTTTTCTTTTTCAAACAGCAGAAAATTTGTACGTTATGAAAATATTCACGATTTTCAATGTGGGGGGGGGTGAAAACTTTAAATGTTGGAAATGTACAAGACAAAAGTCACAAACTTCTGAGTGAAACGTCACAAAGGAGGAAAAATGCAAATTAGAAGGGGAAACATGATGTAAATTTACAAAAAGGATACAAAAAAATAACAAATTTATGAGAAAATGGTCTCAAATCTATGAGAAAATGTGCACATTTATGAGGAAAAAAGATGGGAATTTTCAGAAAAAAGTCTCAAATTTTTTGAGAAAAAAAAAATCAAATTTATGAGGAAAAAAACTAGGAAAACTTAGGAGGAAAAGCTGCAAAGTTATGAGACACAGTCTCCAATTTATGAGAAAAGTTGCAAATTTATGAGGAAAAAAATATGGAAATTTACAGGGAAAAATGGCAAATTTAAGAGAGAATTCTGATATTTCAGAGTAAAAAAAAAAATCACCTTTTACTAATGCTGACAGTCCAGTTTATTGTAATGAGTAACACACGGGCTTCTGATGCAGTTTTTGTGATCTCAAACTAAAGCTGAAGATCCGTCCTAAAACAAGCCGCGCTCTGATGTTTTCTCCCCGTTCCTGTTCTCACACTCAGGTCTCCTGCAGCGACAAAAACGGAGCACAAAGAAGCGACTCGAGTTTCATCCTCGCTGAAAGAGGGAAACCACGCCTCAGAGAGACGACAGGAAAAGGGCCTCCACGTCCTCTCAGCATTTAGATTTAGAGGCGCCAGATAAGCCCAGAAGACGACGATGAGCTCAACGGTATTTGCATGTTACGTAAATGCAGCAGGCGCTACAGTCCAGCCTGCGTTATGGCGGCATCGCACTGAAAACCTCTCCAGTCGCCTCCATCACGGTGCAGAAAGAAACTGACACACCTGACATTGGCTTTTATATCATTTGTTTTCGTCATTAAAACGACCGCCGTAACTTTTTTGGTTTCTAATTATGGCTGTATGGTAAAATTTTGCTAAACAGCATATTTATTATAACAGCATTTTTGTATTATATGGACAGATTAAATATTCAATCATGACATCTGCAAAAGTTATAAGATGTCATATGTTTAAAACTGGTGTGTGAACATGGTTACAGCTCATATGAGCTGTAACTAAAAACAATATGTGTCACAGGTCTGTGGTAGACCACTCCCAGTTACACGGGGTGAGACTGGACATCCTGGCAGATAAGCACATCTGTCACAAGGTCTGTGGTGGACTTTTGCCACTTGGTACACAAAGAGCAGAGATAAACAAACCTATCATCTGGTCAGTCACTGCAACAGATACTGGAGTCAGTTTGTCTTGGCCTGTCGTTGCCACTGATAATACCTCTATCTGGCAAGAATGTGCTACTAGTCCAGCAAAAACTAGCGGTACTCAAATACTTTGCAAGCAGTTTCATGAAATGGTCCGTCAGAAAACAACTCATACCGGCTCGGACGTCACCCGGGTTAACAAGGCCAGGAGTTCCTGGCAGCGGAGGGCGAAGGACAGAGCTGCATGGAGGGATCTGCTCAGACCAAAATGAAACAGTCATTGTTGCCCCTGACAGACTGCTATGATGATGATGATGCTTCAGTAACATGGTATAATCTCTTATGACGTGTAAAACCAGTGCCGTGAAAAGGAAAAAAAGCCCCACTAAGACGTAAAGTTTTCACACTTAAAACATCCTGGCGGCTGTCGCCGGTTCCCCTCAGCCTGCAAATTTAGGAGAAAAAAGTCACACTGTTGAGGAAAAAGCTGCAAGTTGATGTGAAAAAGTCACAAACCTGTGAGGAAAAAGTTGCAAATCTACAAGATAAAAGTTGCAAATTTATGAGAAAAAGATGTAAATGTACAGGGAAATTACCATCTGCCATTCAGACCAGCGGCTGGATGAAGTTTTGTGTGAAGGTGCAAGAGGTGGAAATGGTCCCACATTTGTCACAACTATGGGATCGCTATGGAAAGCCCACATCACTTCATTCACAACTTATCACATTTACATGGTTTCCTGAGTTGACCTCTGACCCTGACCAGAGGTCAAAGTCGCCATATTCAAAGTGGTCGCAGATTTTTCACAGACAGAACTGTGGCATCGATGTGAAACATGCCGTTTCCTCTCCGAGTTGTCATGTTGACAATGTTTTAAAATGAAGATGAAAAACTTTGACCTTTTGATCCCAGACCCACAGTTTGAGGTCAGGAAGCTTGGTACCCCAAGCTTTCTTTGTCATACATAGAATCTATGGCGTTTTCACCTTGACCTCAGGTCAGACGTCACTCAAATTCAAAGTGGTCCCAGATTTTTCAGACCTACAGCTATGGTCCGGATGTGAAGAGCCTACATGATTCCTTTCTCTAGGTGGCTGGTGTGTTGCTGTCTTCCAGCTCATCAGTAATGGCTGACGGACAGCACGCATGGATGGCCGCTTCAGTAAAAGACGAGCTGTCAAACCCAGCTGGGGGGGCTGTCGTCTGCAGGCGGCTGCTCTCCTGGACACACTTGGAGCTTCAGTTTATTTTTCACTTCATTCCACCGTTTTTTGTCACCTTCTCCAAATAAACGCTGCTTGTATTTGTTGCAAACGGTGCGTGCGTCCTCCGTCTTTGTTGTGGCCCAAGAGCTGGGTCACGACACCGCGACAAAATGTGAAGTTTTTCCATGCCGACACAAACTTGACGTTGTGAGCCTTCCAGCTTTCCGTACACCATCAGCTGCAGCACACGGGCAGCACGGAAGGCTCAGAACAACTTCACAGCAGCTTACCGGAAAACCAACCAAAACCAAGCTTTCCAAGTCTCAGGTTGACACAACTGTCCCCGTGTTGCTCAGCTCTTCCGTCTACATTAAAACAGCTGATTCAGGATGACTTTAAAAGAGCGCCAGGCCGCTTCAGAACACCTTCATGGTCCGATGTCAGAGTCACTCATCAGAACCAAATGCAGAGTCCTGGAATGTTCTGGATCTCAGTCATGAGGGCCCTCATTTATCAAACGTGTGTAAGACAGAAAACTGGCTGCATGATCATGTCAACACAAAGTTTAGCATTTATCAGTGTGACCGTGATGGGACAGCACGCTCCTTTTATTGCTGTATTTATATATTTGTACTGGAGAGTCTCCTGTGTTAAAATAATATTCTAAACTTTATCTCGTTCAGGATTTTTTTTTTTAATTATCCATTCATTCCGTCTCCTGTAATCATAAATGACATCACACGCAGGACTTTTCCCATGAGACAGCGAGGATCCAGCCTTTAAGCCTTGGACACTGCTGACTCAGCGTTATCAAAACAAGGCTTATCTGTTTGGGCAGTTGTACTGAAACTCTCTGCTCTGATCTGAGACTCCAAATCTTCTCATGGCACGCACCTGCATGTGAGACATGACGTTTTCCCTTCTTGGCCAAGATGTATATAAATAGCCAGAAAAGGCATCTTTGACTCTGCACCTTATTTATTAACCAGATCAACAAGGGACATTTATAAATATAAAGAAAATCCAGGACAATCCGATGAGTTATCCCTTACAAATTATCCGTTAACTCACTGGTAAACCACAGCAGAGCTTTAGGCACAGGAGCATACGGGCCGAGATAAAGCTCTGCATCGGGGTTTAAAAAAACTGCTCCAGATCACTGAGGAATTCTACTGTACACACCAGGGAAGGTGTGGGGAAATTCGTTTATTTGGCTGTACACATTTCTGCACAATACTGCCCAGTTCCAGAGAGCTGTGGCGAGCTGGAAACATGGGACTTCTGTCTGCACTTTTAAAACAGAAGTAAGACGTTCTTATGTTTGACATGTGCGTTTCAAACAATCAACCAAGTCAAACATTACAGATTTAGATTATAATTCTGAAGGTATGTTCAGAAAAATCGGTAAAGTGCAGCGCGAATACACACAAAGTTAATGTAAACACGGGGAAAACATGCAAATTTGGGCATTCACACATCCAAGGGAATTGGTAGCGCTAGCTAGTAATCAGCCTTGAGATTCTGCCATCAGCAGAGTTAAAGTATCAAAACTGGAGAGTAAACTAGTTTGAAAATGAGACTGCCACCCACCTTCAGACCGATGAACCGGAGCTCTGCAGCTGAATCGGAGTGTCAGAGTTATCCACCCACGGTCCTGCCACAGACGTGCTAAGGAGGGCTAGCAGGCTAGCAGTGTAAGCAACTGTCATCCAGGTGAAGTTCTGGGAGCAGGAACAGTTTTCCAGGTGAGAGCCCTGTCGGATAACTTAAACCTAAACATGACGGTGGTTTGGGGATTTCAGCAGAAGGTAGAACACCACTGCAGAAGTTATAAAGGCAACTCCGTCCGTCTGCACCTCGCTCAGACACTGAATTCATGTCTGTTCACATTGAGACAACATGTAACCGCGCAGCATGAAAGACTGGCCCTTCCACCTTTGGTGTGAAGCACCTTCAGCTGGAGGTCAGCCGGTCAGACCAACGGTGTTGTGCGGCACCCATCTCCTCCACCACGCAGCTCTTATGCATTTAAAGCAACTATTGAGGTTGCCACACAACACGACTTTATTATTTTTCACTTTTACAATATTGTTAATTTCCACTTCAGAAAAGCTTCTCTTTTTGCCGTCTCTCACCGTGTCATAAATGCTGAGTGCGAGGCGCGGTATGTGAATTACGACAGGTTCCATCCACCACATTTGTCAATGAGTGATCGCTGCATGATGAGAGCGACCACACGCGCACAGGTTCATAAATGCTAAGTGGACCTCGGCGTACGATCATTTCTACACCCGAATCTGTCCCAATTTCTACGTACTTTTGATAAATGAGAGCCAACGGCCTTAACTGTGCGTGGCATTAAAAATGTCTGGGATTGGCCTGCTGTTGTTTCTCTCACACCGCATGTGTGTAAATACATCAGCATGGAATTAGGATGGAGCATAATGATGTTTGCAGTTTTAACTACAGCCCCTGATGCCGATATGTCCTGTTCTCGTCACTGGAACAGGCTGTGGTCTTCAGACAGGGGTCTGCAACCTGCAGCTCCGGGGCCACATGTGGCTCGACTGCCCATAGATGTTGGCTCTGCACAAATCATACATTTCCAAGAAAAGAAACAATACATCTACAAGAAAAAAGGGTTGCACATTCACCAGAAAAACGTCCTAAAAATGCAGAAAATTTGAAAATCTGAAAAGTTATGTAACCCCCCCCCCCTCAATTTTAAGGAAAAAATTTTGCAATTTTTTGCATAAAACATACCCACAAATTTGTAAGAAAAACGTCACAAAATTTCTAGAAAAGAAAAAAGTTTTATGTCAAAAACTGTAATAAATTTATGTACAAAATGCTGCCGTTTTACCCATGAAAGGTCATAATTTTACAGAGAAAAATATATTTATGAGAATAGCTGAAAATTTATGAAAAAAAATTAAAATGTAAGCAAATGCTGCAATTTTATGATGGGGAAAAACCCACAAAAAAAGTCACAAATTTACCTGAAAAAGCTACAGTTTTATTAGAAAATGGTTGCTGGTTTAAATGAAAAAGGCAGAATTTTTCAGGTAAGAATCGTATGAGAAAAGCAGAAGATTAGACCAAAAAATAGCAACATTTATGAAAAAAGCTTAGAACTTTATTGTGAAAAATGTCACAAATTTAGATGGAAAAAGTCTTCGACTTTACTCAATGAAGGTTATAAATTTGCAAAGAAAAATGTTAAATTTAGAAAAAAGCAAAAACATTTATGCCAAAAATATAACAAATTTTGAGGAAAAAATCATTACAGTTTAATGAGGAAAACTCCTACACAATTTTGCAAGGGGAAAAAAAAAAGACATTTTTTGAAAATCAAAAAATTACCAGAAAAAGTAGAAATTTTGTGAGAAAAATGTAATAAATTTACAATAAAAAAGTGCAGATTTATAAGAAAAAAACTTGTAATTCTGCAGTTTCACAAATTTTTGTGGCTTCATGGAGATTTGTTTAGACAGAAATCCCTCATAGTGGCTCTACAGGTTGCCGACCCCGGTGTTAGGAGAACACATGGGTGCTGCCTGGGTCACACATGGGTGTCCCAAGGCCGTCTCCATGACAACAGCCTGAATGAACCCGGTCACCTTACCTGACATGGGTGACAGCACCATGTTCCCCGACCGCTGGACTTCGTCGAATTTACTGAAGATGACGTTCAGCCTGAACGACACAGGAGAAAACGAGGGATTAGAGGCCGTCTGTGAGTCGCTGATGTGAAGGCTAAAGGAAATAAATGCTGGGGGCTCCAGGAATGAAAACAAACTAAACAGAAGAAGCTGCTTCACGTCAGACAGCAGATAAATGGGCTGAGAAGCAGCTCCAAACACACGCAGAACAAACACAGCTGAACACTCCGAAGGACTTTTTCTCTGTAATTACACATGAATAATATTAGCGTACCGTGACTGGGGCAGACCCTTCTTCCCCAGGTCGATCCTCACTCTCTCTCCAACATGGCGGTAGATCTCCACCAGACAGTTCATGGCTACATCACGCACCTACACCCCCACAGGACAGAAGAAAACACACGTCAGCATCTCTTTTGTAAGAAGTTTCGTTTCTTCCTGTCATGCACGTAAAAGAGCCTTTATTCTGCTCTTTTCCACATGCTAACACAGAGCTGTTCTTGATTTGCTCAGAACACCTCAGGGTTGGATTATCGCAGCAACATGTTACACACAGGGAAGGCGCTCTCCTCAAAATGGACTTTTTATGGCATATTTCTTTACATGCTAACGGGGCTCAGTTCACCTCACTCTCCCTCTGTTGTCGTTTTTCTCAGCTGTAAGTGTGGTAATGGTGATGCTATGTGTGAAGCTACAGTCACAAAGATTCTTACGAACGATGGATTCTTAAGAATCTCCCAGTTCCTATGAATTCTGGAGTTGGCAGCCATTTGTGGAGGGGGGCATAGTTTCTTACGGCTGCTGTTCAATTCCCAAGAGCACCTTGACGCATTTGAGAAACTGGGTGCTTTTTTGTCGTACAATGGCCCTAGAGTTCTTACATTCTTCGTAAGGATGCCTTGGGATCTTCCTACATCATACTTACTACCATCTTATGAAAACTTTTGTGCAACTCATGGCACTTTCAAGTCATTGGTAGGAGGATCTCTCTTCTGCTTTCAGCACATTTTGTCGGCACAAATGTACGAATGACGTACTTCCACCTTATGAGCACCTCACTACCATCTTACCCACGCTGTACAAATCTCCATACAAACAGGGATTCCTATGGCGTTTCCCACGACCGCTGTAAGGGGCCTTCAAGAACAATTTAAGCGGTTCTTGAGGCATACTTATGGCCAACATCTTGCATAGTTCTTACGTTGTTCCTATGACATTCATACAGCTGCCCTACGATGAGGGTTTTTTGTGGGGCGTTCGTAGAAATCTTGGACAAGACCATCAACCTGGCCACGAACTTACGAACAGTCTACGAACACTGGATTCTCCTACAGTCGCCTTAAGAAGGCCGTATAAAATGATCCAAAGATCGTTTGTACGGTGTTCACAGCCGTTTGTAAGGGTATTTGTCACTGTAGCTCGAGGTTAATGCTAGCTGATTAGCTCCATTTATCAAATTCAGGAAAACTGGCTGAACGTTGAGTTCAGAAGCTCAAATGAAGCTTTATCCTAGACAGGAGTGTGTGGTTTCAGTGGCTCATATGATCAACTCTGAATGAGTGAATGGCTAACTCTGCTAAGCTAATGGCTAGCAGCCTCGTCCCTCTGCTCCAGCCACTAGCCCCTCTCCTGGCTCTCCCCAGTTAATGCTAGCAGCCCACCTATTATGGCCAAAACATAAAAAAAAAAAAAAAAAAAAAAAAAAAGCCATAATGGAGCATGGTTGGGCTAATTTGCATTGCTGAGCTAAAATGCTAACAGTGCTGGTACTCAGGTCGTGCAAGCCAAAAAAAGAAAAAAGGCCAGAATGAAGTGAGCCATAGTGACTGTGGATTCATGAACAAGCTGGGACCAGTGATGTCTAGTGGGGTGACTGGAGTTTACAGAGAGCAGGTGAGCTAACTTGTTAGCTAAGCTAGCTGCAGTGTAGCTATATATGTGAGCTCCGAGGCTCAGTAAAATGCAAGATAAAAAAATATGCCTCATTAATTACATTTTTCCAAGCAATTCACTTATTAAATCATAATGCAAATCACTTTGTTCTAGTTGCTTTTTCTTTATATTTTAATTACAATTTCTTCTTTCGAGTCTGTATTTTATGTTTATTTACTTATTTTTTTTTTTAAATATTCCTTCTACAACATATGTTGACTATTTTTTTCCTTGAATCGGCAACATTTTCATGTAAATTTGTGACTTTATTCTGGTAATCGATTTCCTCATAAATTTGTAATCCCTTCTTTGCAAATATGTATTTTTTCTTATATACAGTGGTGTGAAAAAGTGTTTGCCCCCTTCCTGATTTCTCATTTTTTTGTGTTTGTCACACTTAAATGTTTCAGATCAAACAAATTTAAATATTAGACAAAGATAACACAAGTAACCACAAAATGCAGTTTTTAAATGAAGGTGTTTATTATTAAGGGTAAAAAAAATCCAAACCTACATGGCCCTGTGTGAAAAAGTGATTGCCCCCTAAACGTAATAACTGGTTGGGCCACCCTTAGCAGCAACAACTGCAATCAAGCGTTTGCGATAACTGGCAATGAGTCTTTTACAGCACTGTGGAGGAATTTTGGCCCACTCATCTTTGCAGAATTGAATCAGTGAATTCAAAAAGGGCCCAAGTCCCCATTGAAAAAATGTGGACATGGGCCCTTTCTGAATTCACCAATTCAATTGTTGTAATTCAGCCACATTGGAGGGTTTTCCAGCATGAACCGCCTTTTTAAGGTCATGCCACAGCATCTCAATCAGATTCAGGTCAGGACTTTGACTAGATCACTCCAAAGTCTTCATTTTGTTTTTCTTAAGCCATTCAGATTCAGAGGTGGACTTGCTGGTGTGTTTTGGATCATTGTCCTGTTGCAGAACCCAAGTGTGCTTCAGCTTGAGGTCACGAACAGACAGCTGGACATTCTCCTTCAGGATTTTTTGGTAGACAGCAGAATTCATGGATCCATTTACCACAGCAAGTCTTCCAGGTCCTGAAGCAGCAAAACAGCCCCAGACCATCACACTACCACCTCCATATTTTACTGATGGTATGATGTTCCTTTTCTGAAATGCTGTGTTACTTTTACGTCAGATGTAATGGAACACACACCTTCCAAAAAGTTCAACTTTTGTCTCAGGTTCAGGTTCAGGTTCAGGTTCCTTTATTTGTACCCGTAGGTAGATTTGTTTTGCAGTTGGTGACATCCATACTTACAAGCCACTAATTACATTCAACATAGACACAAACACAGGCACACATCTTACAAAATAGGTAAATATAAAATATGTACAATATAATTTTTATAGCTTGT
Source organism: Pholidichthys leucotaenia (assembly GCA_020510985.1). NCBI lineage: Eukaryota > Metazoa > Chordata > Actinopteri > Cichliformes > Pholidichthyidae > Pholidichthys > Pholidichthys leucotaenia. The sequence goes on from CM035845.1 coordinate 336,835,891, forward strand.
TCAACTCTTTGACAGCAGCAGGGACAAAGCTGTTTTTGTAGCGCTGGGTTCTACTTTTTGGGACAGCAAACCTCCGTCTGGAGGGAAGAAGCTGAAAGTTGCAGTGCAAAGGGTGGGAGTCATCATTTAAAATCGAGTCGGCCATCCTCTGTACTTGTCTGGTGTACCGGGATGTCAGGCTCAGCTGTGACTCACCAAGCAAACGACTGGACCATCTAACTACCTGATCCAAGGGTTTCCTCTGTTTCAGTTTTATCTGACCAAACCATGACATTAAAGAAAAGGATAAAACAGATTCAATAAAAGCCCGATAAAACATAGTCATTATGGTTCGGTCAATTTGGAAGCGTGCAAGTTTCCTCAAACAATGCAAATTTTGCTGACCCTTTTTGCACACCCTTTCACAGTTCACCTCAAAGTTCAATCCACTATCAATAATCGTCCCAAGATATTTGTACGATTGTACACATTCGGTGGTCTGGCCTTTTAGTATGGTGACTTTGTGCCTGGGAGTTTTCCTCCTAAAGTCAATAATCATATCTTTCGTTTTTGTTGTATTCAGCTGCAGGTAGGAATCCTCACACCAGTGAACAAAGTCATCAACTACTGGGCCGTGGCCACTCTCACCATCCTGGAGGAGACTGACAATGACTGAGTCATCAGCATACTTTATAATGTGTCTGTTGTCATGTCTGCTCCGACACATGTTTGTGTACAGGATGAAGAGTAGTGGTGACAACACACACCCCTGAGGAGAGCCAGTAGAAGAGCACTTTAGGTCAGACAATGTATCATTGACCCTTACTCTCTGCGTCCTGTTGGTTAAGAAATCCAGAATCCAACCCACCAGATTATTGCTTAAATCAAATTGTTGCAGGAGCCTTTCAACTAAAATATGAGGTTGGATTGTATTAAAGGCAGAAGAAAAGTCCACAAATAAAAGCCTGGCGTGTGTCCCATTAAAATCCAGATGTTTAAAAAGCATGTCAAACAGAGTGACAGTGGCATCCTCCACTCCTCTGTGAGGCCTACAGGCAAACTGCAGAGGATCCAATGCATGTTCAGTCTGCCTTAGGACCTCACATCTGACCAGTTTTTCAAAAATTTTCATTAAAATTGAAGTCAAAGCAACTGGTCTAAAGTCGTTCACCGTTTTAGGACAGCTGGATTTTGGAACGGGAACAACCACAGCATCTTTCCAGATCTTAGGCACATGTTGTGTCTGTAAGGACTTATTGAAAATGTAATGAAATATAGGACTCAGTTCATGTGCACAGGACTTTACCAGGCACCCACATATATTATCAGGGCCCTGACTTTTGTTCACTTTTACAGCGCGGAACTCCCTTTTAACATCCTGCATCTCAATATTAAAGTGCTGATTGTCTTTGAGTTTCTGTTTCAAATCTTGGATTTCTGTGCTAAAATCAAAGGAGTCAAAACGACCATAAAAACAATTAAGAGCATTAGCCAGCTCTGTGTCTGAACTAAAACCATCTAAAAACACACAATTACTGCGCTCTGTGCTCTGAAGGCCTGCAATAGTTTTCATACTGGCCCAGGCTGAACCAAGTTTATTTGTTGCCATCTCGCTTTCCAACTCTGATTTATAATTCTGTTTTGCTCTTAAAATTTCGGCCTTCAGCTCCTTAGTGGCAACCTGTAGCTCAGAAACCCCTGTTTAAAGGCAAGAGCTTTCCTCTGTAAGCAGGATTTAACTGATTTAGTAACCCATGGTTTGTTGTTGGGGTATATTTTGACACGTTTACGTGGAACAATCTTATTTTGACAGTAAGCCATGTATGAGCATGTGAGCTCAGCCAGAGAGTCCAAGTCATCCCCGCAGGCCATTATGAACATCTATGAACATCATTAGTCCACAAAGTATTTTCCCAAAAGTCTTAGGGATCATCAAGATGTTTTCTGGCAAAACTGAGATGAGCCTTTATGTTCTTTTTGCTCAGCAGCGGTTTTTGTCTTGGAACTCTGCCATGCAGGCCACTTTTGCTCAGTTTCTTTCTTATGGTGGAGTCATGAACACTGACCTTAACTGAGGCAAGCGAGGCCTGCAGTTCTTTGGATGTTGTTGTGGGGTCTTTTGTGACCTCTTGGATGAGTCGTTGCTGCGCTCACCACTGTTCCATGTTTTGGCCGTTTGTGAATAATGGCTCTCACTGTGGTCTGCTGGAGTCCCAAAGCTTTAGAAATGGCTAGAAAATTGAACTCAGCTTTCAAAGATGTGATAAACCACAGTTAATTTATGTTTTAACAGGGTGGAATCACTTTTTCACACAGGACCATGCAGGTTTGGATTTTTTTACCCTTAATAATAAACACTTTCATTTAAAAACTGCCTTTTGTGTTTACTTGTGTTATCTTTGTCTAATATTTAAATTTGTTTGGTGATCAGAAACATTTAAGTGTGACAAACATACAAAAAAAAAGAGAAATCAGGAAGGGGGCAAACACTTTTTCACACCACTGTGCCTGTAGGCAAGTTGTTTTTTTTTAATAAGGGTGACACGGGTGTCCACAAATGAGGTACAGGTGTATAAATGTAAATTAGGTACAAATATGCAAGAATAAGGTGCAAAGATATGATAGAAGATGCTAATTTACAAAAAAGTCACAAATTACAATTTAATTACAGAGCATGAAAATACAAGTTCCAAGGTTGTCATAGCCAGGAGCGGTACTGGGGTTAAGCTCCCAGTGCTCATAAAATGCTCCTTACAGCGTGCGTCTCGAAAAGCCTCTGACAACTAAGTCCAACTCCTAGCCTGCCCGGGTGGTTTAGTCTCTAAGCCCGGCGGAACTGCTTTTACTAATAGGAGAAGGGGCGAGGGCGGATCTCTGGCGCCTTAAAACCAGATGCTTCGGGTAGATGGTGGCTCTTCAACCTGGGAAGGTAGCCCATCTAGGAGAAGGTAAACCCTGATTTCAAACGCTTCCAACGCTGGAAGGTAGAACACCATCGGCCTGTTCAGCCACAGGTGGTGCTGTTTCAGCAGAGTAGACGTTTAGGATTCTCTTCCATGGTCATCATAGACCGACGGAGGCCGACGAGATGAAAATACAACCAGCATCCAGATGAAAATTCCACATTAAAAGCAAAAGTTTAAATTTTACATGAAAAAAGTCGCAAATTTTGGAGAAAAAAGTTGCAAAGCTTAGAAAACTTGCAAACTTTTGAGAAAGAAAGCTAAAAATAAAGAAAACAGTTGCAAATTTTATGAGGAAAAAAGTCACAAATTTCATCTTATTTGTAATTTGTTGACTTTATAGAAAATGTGCGTCTCTGAATATTATAAATTTTGTGAATTGTGTGTTGATTTTTCCTCTTCAGTTTGCATCTCACTTGTAAATGTTTCCTACATAATTAGTGACTTTAGCCTTAATTTGCCACTTTAATCTTCTAACTGCAGCGGGTTTATTAGTCCAGCGATGGTTCAACTGGTCTTTTTTCCTTCCACCTCCAACATGGATGGCTGAGTCCTCTCTATTTCAGGAAGAGCTTTAAACCCGACGATCATTCTGCACAGATCGTGTGTGTGTGTGTGTGTGTGTGTGTGTGTGTGTGTGTGTTGCTTTGGTCCACTGTTTCCTGTCGTCAAGAGGATGTGAGATTCCGGTGATGACTGAAGTCTGCAGCCAATCGGGAAGCAGGGCGGAGCAGACAGAGGAGGAAACGGAGAGCAGACGTCTGGGATGTAAAACCTAAATCCTCCAGAGTCCAGTCAGGATCAGGATTGGTCCAGAATCATAGAGGACCTCTGACCAAACGTGATTACCTCAAACCTCTTTAGAATCATCCATTCATATTCAAAATGATACTGGGAAAACTTTAACTTAATATGTCAAGTACTTGTTCAGTTTTATTCCAAAATTTCCAGTCAGAAACATTGTGCAGAATTCTGTTTTGAGGCCGATATCACAGGAAATACTATAGAATAAAACCTGGAATTGGATCTAATTTCTCATCACGCTGTTGAATCAGAATCTGAAATACTGGACAAAGAGCTGGACGATACGACCCATTTTTTCATGCCACATTTGATTTTTAATTGATATTTTTGAGTGAAGACAGAGACATTTTTAGGAAAAAAAATGTATTCTCCTTTAACTTTCTTGCCTGATTGAGTAAATATGACAAAAATAAAAAATACGATCAGATACCCCAAACCCAAGAGAATAGAGTTACGTATATATTTATAATATTCCAAATTAGGATTTAAGATTTTCTCACCAACGTTAAAATGTTGTCTCAAATTTCACCGTCCCAAAAACACATGCTGAAAGTGAGTCAACGGACAATTTAGAATAAAAAATGTTAAAAGTATGTGATGTTAAAGCTGCAGTTTGACATATGTAATTTTAAATATAAATATTTTAGGCTGTGGAATCTTCAGGGAAATCAGAGCTGCTGCAGCAGAAAATCTGAAGATTTTAATGATCTGATATGACGACGACGAATTAATCCTGCTGTAGTGTTGGAATGTCACCACCAGAGGGCAGTCACAGACCGATGATGAAGACGTTTTAATGCCAGCACTACTAAAACCAATTAGGAGTGACAGCTTTTTAATCAGATTTTATGGGTTTATATTGGCGTGATTTTTCCTGTAACCAAAGATATGAACTTATGTTCGAAATCTTCTGTTATGGATGTAACATACTGGAATAACTGCACTGAAGAATTTAAGTTATATTTTATATTTACAGGTTTACAAGGTTGACAAGACATGGGGTAACAGCGTGAGCAGATCATTTCTGTCAACGTGTTTTGAAGACTTTTCTCATCACCAACAGATGTAAGAAATACTGTAAGAAACGCTCCGCTGGAGCTAGCAAAGATCTCAGATCCAACCCGACCCCCCACCCGCAAGCCTGAAATAAAGCTGAAACGGAGATGGGCGCTGCCCCATACGCCACATGGTGTCCCACATGCTGCGGAAGCGGTCAACTTAACTGAAATAAAGCATCACTGGTGGACAGGGGGTGTGGTTTCAGTGGTCTATGGGATATGATCGGTCCCTACCTACGGGTACAAATAAAGTAACCTGAGCCTGAACCTGGAGTACAGTAAGACCAGAAACATTCATAAATGAATGGCTACACTACTAGCTTCTGCTAGCAGCGGCGGATGTTGATTTGAGAAAACAAAACTTCAACTATGCTAAAACAGCACCTAAGAACGAAATATGTGCTCAAGCGTTGTTAGATGAACAAGGATTCGGTGTCTACTAGAACATGGAATGACCAGTATGGTACAGAACATTCTGTACACATTCCGTACAGAACATTCTGCTACTGGTCCCGCCTGCTGTCAGCTCCGTCTTTTTCATTAGCCACAGTCCACACTTTGCATGTTCCGTACATATACTGCTCATGTCCCAGTTGCAATAACTATTAAATGAATAAATGCAATAAGGATTTAAAGAACATACCATAAGTAGTGACAGGCGAATGACACTGAGGCACATGTCCGAAAACATCATCGTGGCTTCACGTCACGCTTCATTGGTTCAATATGTTTTGAAGCTTTCATTAAATCTGTCAATCTGAGGAATCGATCCACCTCCTCCCTTGGAACTCACACTTGGGAATATTAGCAGGCTGGACTACTAGAGTTCCGTACGGAACATTATGTATCAACGGAACATGTCTGTGAGGCACTCAGGAATATTAGCAAGCTGAACCCCGATCTGAACCCGAGTGGTGTTCAGTTATTGGACTTCTGTGCTAACCACAGTCTGTCTATAACGAACACCATGTTCAAGCATAAGGGTGTCCATATGTGCACCTGGCACCAGGACACCCTAGGCCGCAGGTCGATGATCGATTTTGTTATCGTATCATCAGACCTGCGACCGTATGTCTTGGACACCCGAGTAAAGAGAGGTGCAGAGCTGTCAACTGATCACCACCTGGTGGTGAGTTGGATCCGATGGCAGGGGAGGAAGCCATTCAGACCTGGTAGACCCAAACGTATAGTGAGGGTGTGCTGGGAGCGTCTGGCTGAGGCCCCTGTCCGGGAGGTCTTCAACTCCCACCTCCGGAAGAACTTCAACCACATTCCGAGGGAGTCTGGAGACATGGAGTCTGAATGGGCCATGTTCTCCACCTCTGTTGTTGAAGCGGCAGCCCAGAGCTGCGGCCGCAAGGTGGTCGGTGCATCTCGTGGTGGCAACCCCCGAACCAAGTGGTGGACACCAGTGGTGAGGGGGGCCATTAAGCTGAAGAAGGAGTCCTATCAAGCTTGGTTGGCTTGTGGGACTCCCGAAGCAGCTGAGGTGTACCCGGCAGGCCAAGCGGAGTGCAGCTCGGGTGGTTGCTGAAGCAAAAACCCGGGTATGGGAGGAGTTCGGTGAGGCCATGGAACAAGACTTTCGGTCGGCTTCAAAGAGATTCTGGCAAACTGTTCGGCGGCTCAGGAGGGGGAAAGCAGCTCCCCGTCCACACTGTGTATGGTGCGGATGGGACACTGTTGACTTCAACTGGGGATATCGTCGGGCGGTGGAAGGAATACTTCGAGGATCTCCTCAATCCCACTGATACGCCTTCCACAGAGGAAGCAGGGTTTGGGGACGAGGGGGATGACTCGCCTATCACAGGGGCTGAGGTCGCCAAGGTGGTTAAAATCTCCTTGGTGGCCGGGCCCCGGGGGTGGACGAGATTCGCCCCGAGTACCTCAAGGCCCTGGATGTTGTTGGGTTGTCATGGTTGACACGCCTCTGCAACATTGCGTGGAGGTCGGGGGCAGTGCCTTTGGCATGGCAAACCGGGGTGGTGGTTCCTCTCTTCAAAAAAAGGGGACCGGAGGGTGTGCTCCAACTTTAGAGGGATCACACTCCTCAGCCTCCCTGGGAAGGTCTATGCCAAGGTACTGGAGAGGAGAGTCCGGCCGTTGGTCGAACCTCGGATTCAGGAGGAGCAATGTGGTTTTCGTCCTGGCCGTGGCACATCGGACCAGCTCTTTACCCTCTCGAGAATTCTTGAGGGTTCGTGGGAGTTTGCCCAACCAGTTTACATGTGTTTTGTGGACTTGGAGAAGGCATTTGACCGCGTCCCTCGTGGATTTTTGTGGGGGGTGCTTCGGGAGTATGGGGTATCGGGCTTGTTGTTACGAGCTATTCGGTCTCTGTACGACCGTTGTGAGAGTTTAGTTCGCATTGCCAACACTCGGTCGGAGTCATTCCCAGTGAGAGTTGGACTCCGCCAGGGCTGCCCTTTGTCACCGGTCCTGTTCATAATTTTTATGGACAGGATTTCTAGGCGCAGCCAGGGAATGGAGGGTGTCATGCTTGGTGACCACAGGATCTCATCTCTGTTGTTTGCAGATGATGTTGTCCTGTTGGCTTCATCCAGCAATGACCTACAGCTCTTGCTGGGACGGTTTGCCGCTGAGTGTGAAGCGGCTGGGATGAGAATCAGCACCTCCAAGTCCGAGTCCATGGTCCTCAGCCGATAAAGGTGGATTGTCCTCTCCGGGTTGGGGACAGGCTCCTGCCCCAAGTGGAGGAGTTTAAGTATCTTGGGGTCTTGTTCACGAGTGAGGGGAAAATGGAGCGAGAGATCGACAGACGGATTGGAGCAGCATCTGCAGTGATGCGGACGTTGTACCGGTCTGTTGTGGTGAAGAGGGAGCTTAGTTCTAAGGCAAAGCTGTCGATTTACCAGTCAATCTACGTTCCTACTCTCACCTATGGTCACGAGCTTTGGGTAATGACCGAAAGAACGAGATCGCGGATACAAGCGGCTGAAATGAGCTTTCTCCGTAGGATTGCTGGACTCACCCTCAGAGATAGGGTGAGGAGCTCAGTCATCCGGGAGAGGCTCAGAGTAGAACCGCTGCTCCTCCACATTGAAAGGAGTCAGTTGAGGTGGTATGGGCATCTGATTAGGATGCCTCCTGGACGCCTCCCACTTGAGGTGTTTCAGGCACGTCCCACTGGGAGGAGACCCCGGGGCAGACCCAGGATTCGGTGGAGAGACTATGTCTCCCAGCTAGTCTGGGAACGCCTTGGTATCCCCTCTGAAGAGCTGGAGCAGGTGGCTGGGGAGAGGGAAGTCTGGGCTTCTCTGCTTGAACTGCTGCCTCCGCGACCCGGACCTCCGGAAAAGCGGTAGAAGATGGATGGATGGATGGATGAACCACTAGCTAGCAGGAATACTAGCATCCCATACAGCACATTACGTATCAACAGAAAGGAACAGGGTTCCGGTTCCGCCGGACCGGCGGCGCCACACGAGTTGGCTGCCTGTTGCAACAGCCTTTTTTTTTTTTTTTTTATCTTCCTTCTTCTTTCTACACCTTTCACTCTGTACATATATCACGGACGCACGGATCGCCCCGGGGGTATCCCGGGTCGGCGGACGGAGCCACGGTTTGCAGCGGGAGACGTTACAGCGGGGAGGAGCTAGTGCTAGCTAGCACTTGGCCGCCGCCCGGTGCTAATGGGAAACTCGACATACCGGGAGCTGTAGCGAGAACGACGCGGGTGCCGGGCTGGAGTTTAGGGCGGCGCGAAAAGAAATATAAGACAGAATAATAAAGAGCGATGGCAAGAACCAAGCAGACCGCCCGTAAAATCTAACTGGAGGAAGAAGCCCCCCAGGAGACAGCTAGCCACCAGGGCTGCTCGGAGAGAGTGCTCTGGCCACCGCAGAGTGAAGAGGCCTCGCCGTCACAGGCCCGTGCTCTGAGAGAGATCCTTCGCTACCAGAAATCCATCGGAGCTGCTCATCTGTAAGCTGCCCGTCCAGCGCCTGGTGAGGGAGATCGCTCAGACTTCAAGACCGACCTGCGTTTCCTGAGCTTCGACGTCATGGCTTCTGCAGGAGACCAGCGAGGCCCACCTGGTGGGTCTCTTCTTCGCTAAGGAGGTCACCATCATGCCCAAAGACTTCCAGCTGGCCGCGCTGCAATCCGCGGAGGAGAGAGCTTAGACTTTCTGCTGCACATTCACCAGCCATAATGCTCTGCACTGTGTGTCTATATATATACATTTATAGTAATATTGACATATGTTTACTAGATGTTGTTTTTTCTTGCCTTCTGATTGTTGCTCTGAGTGTTGCTATCCCTGTGCTGTTGCAATCCTGGAATTTCCCCATTGTGGGACTAATAAAGGCTTATCTTATCTTAACATAATGTGTCTGGACCATTTACCTTGAGACTGCTAGCTAGCAGGACTGCTAGGAACATAAGGAACGTTCTGTATCTAACTTTCTGTATTTAAGGCACTTGGGAAGGTCAGGAGGCTGGATTGTTCACTACCAGGACCTAAGAACATGTACGGAACACAGATGGAACATTCCGTACTGGCCTTTCTGTGTTTTAGAAATCTCCCAAGGATTCCAGTGAACAGAATTTATAAAAAATAGCGATCAAAACTGACAAACGGTTAAGTTAACGCCAGGTCACATGTCAGTCACGTCCCTGCTGAGGAGAGCTGTATCCAGTTACAATGACTGCCTCCGCCCACCTAGCACACTAATGCTAACAGTGCAGTATAGCATCAAGGCGAAAACATAACAACAAGCCAGAACAAGCATGTCTATTAGGATGACTTAAACCTCAAGAAAATAACAATATAAACTTCGCTTGGTGTTAGCTTCCTAGGTTAGTACCACTGCTAGCTCAGGGGCTAAAACTTTAGCTCCCCATCCATCTACGGTGGTGTGAAAAAGTGTTTGCCCCCTTCCTGATTTCTCATTTATTTGTATGTTTGTCACACTTAAATGTTTCAGATCAAACAAATTTAAATGTTAGACATGCAGTTTTTAAATGAAGGTGTTTATTATTAAGGGTAAAAAAAATCCAAACCTACATGGCCCTGTGTGAAAAAGTGATTGCCCCCTAAACCTAATAACTGGTTGGGCCACCCTTAGCAGCAACAACTGCAATCAAGCTTTTGCAATAACTAGCAATGAGTCTTTTACCACGCTGTGGAGGAATTCTGGCCCACTCCATCTTTGTAGAATTGTTGTAATTCAGCCACAGTGGAGGGTTTTCCAGCATGAACCGCCTTTTTAAGGTCATGCCACAGCATCTCAATTGGATTCAGGTCAGGACTTTGACTAGGCCACTCCAATGTCTTCATTGTGTTTTTCTTAAGCCATTCAGAGGTGGACTTGCTGGTGTGTTTTGGATCATTGTCCTGCTGCAGAACCCAAGTGTGCTTCAGCTTGAAGTCAAGAACAGATGGTCGGACATTCTCCTTCAGGATTTTTTGGTAGACAGCAGAATTCATGGATCCATTTACCATAGCAAGTCTTCCAAGTCCTGAAGCAGCAGAAAAGCCTCAGACCATCACACTACCACCACCATATTTTACTGTTGGTATGATGTTCCTTTTCTGAAATGCTGTTACTTTTACGTCAGATGTAATGGGACACACACCTTCCAAAAAGTTCAACTTTTGTCTCTCCAGTCCACAAAGTATTTTCCCAAAAGTCTTGGGGATCATCAAGATGTTTTCTGGCAAAACTGAGATGAGCCTTTATGTTCTTTTTGCTCAGTAGTGGGTTTTATCTTGGAACTCTGCTATGCAGGCCATTTTTGTCCAGTCACTGTCATATGGTGGAGTCATGAACACTGACCTTAACTGAGGCAAGTGAGGCCTGCAGTCCTTTGGCTGTTGTTATGGGGCCGTTTGTGACCTCTTGGATGAGCTGTCACTGCACTGTTGGGGTCATTTTGGTCAGCCAGCCACTCCTGGGAAGGTTCACCACTGTTCCATGTTTTCACCATTTGTGGATAATGGCTCTCATTGTGGTTTACTGGAGTCTCAAAGCTTTAGAAATGGCTTTATAACCTTTTCCAGACTGATAGATCTCAGTTCTCATTTGTTCCTGAATTTCTTTGCATTGCAGAATGATGTCTAGCTTTTGAGGATCTTTTGGTCTACTTCACTTCGTCAGGCAGGTCCTATTTAAGTGATTTCTTGATTGAGAACAGATGTGGCAGTAATGCCGTCTGGGTGTGGCTAGAGAAATTGAACTCAAAGATGTAATAAACCAGTTAATTTATGTTTTAACGGGGGGGGGAATCACTTTTTCAGAGGGCCATGTAAGTTTGGATTTTTTTTGTTACTCTTACTAATCAACACCTTCATTTAAAAACTGCATTTTGTGTTTACTTGTGTTATTTTTGTCTAATATATAAATTAGTTTGTTGATCTGAAACATCTGAGTGTGACAAACATACAAAAAATGAGAAATCAGGAAGGGGGCAAACACTTTTTCACACCACTGTACATGACAGGTGCTGGGTTGACGTTACTGTTTCTTAACGTACTGCATAAGAAACTCTCCGGAACAGCCTAAACCATTTCTTGGAAAGAAAAATGAGAACGGCTGTTTGTGTTGTTTTTTTTTTAGGAGAACCGAGTGCTTTGATATTTTTTCATCAGCCAAGTGACCAACAGACATTTCAGATGGTTAAAACTCAAACACACCATTTTTCAGCCAATAAGCTTTTAAATGAACAGCAATGATATGTGATTCCTTCCTTCTCCATCAGAGGTGGTTTAGAAGATCAGATATAAATCAATTCTGATTGTATTTCAGTGTCTCTACTTTCCCATATCCAACAGAGATGCTTTTTAATGGCAGGTGTAAATAGGCCTCTGTGATTGGCTGGTAGACATCAGCTGGTAGCAGTACCTGACTGGTGGGATCTCCCAGAAGGTTACAGATGTGAGGGACGATCTTACTGAGGGTCAAACTCTGGGAACCAAACCTGAAACAAACATACATTTCGGTCAATCTTTCTCTCAGCGGTGGATGAACTAGAGGTAAAATCTGTTGTTGAAAAGAGTAAAAATAAATTATCTACTGACTGTGATGGTATTGATATGGCACTAGTAAAAAGAACTGCTGATGGCATATTAAAACCATTTACATATATTTGTAATCTATCATTTCAAACTGGCTCATTCCCACAGAAAATGAAAATAGCAAAAGTAATACCATTATTCAAGCAAGGAAATAAACACCACTACACAAACTACAGACCAGTATCGCTCCTCCCACAGTTTTCAAAGATTCAGGAAAAACTTGTCAACAACAGATTAGAAAACTTTTTAAATAAACATGATCTGCTTAATCAGAATCAATACGGTTCTAGAGCAAAGAGTACAACATCATTAGCAATAATAGAAGTAATGCAGGAAATAATAAATGCATTAGATCAAGGAAAATATGCAAATTGTATATTTATAGATTTTAGAAAAGCATTTTTTTATTTTGATTTTGTGTACTTGATTGAGCCCCAGAGGGGAAATTCAGGGCATCCACCTGGATGGATGAAGCAGCCATGGTAGAGCGCTATCCCTTCACCATTCACACATACATTCACACCTAGGGCCACTTTAGAGTCTCCAATTAACCTAACCTGCATGTTTTTGGCCTGTGGGAGGAAACCGGAGAACTCCTGGAGTACACCCATGCAGACACGGGGAGAACATGCAGTCTCCACACAGATCACCATTGGTCAGGGGCTGGGATCAAACCCGGGATCCCATGGCCAAGGGTGAGTTGCTGTGCTGCCGCAGTGCTAACCACTCCACCACCGCACCGCCCACTTCTTGATAAACTGCAATTGTATGATATTAGGGGAGTGGCACTGAATTGGGTTACATGTTATTTATCTGAGAGACAACAGTTTGTGAAGATGGGAGAATATCTGTCTGGATGTGTGGGAATTGCCTGTGGGGTCCCCCAGGGGTTAGTATTGGGCCCCAAATTATTTAACATATATAAATGATTTATTCCAAGTTTCTAATTAATCTAGTTATTTGCTGATGATACTGATATATTTTATTCTGGAAATAATTATAAAGAACTAATCCATACTTGAAATAATGAATTAAATAAGATAAAAAATGGATGACAGTAATAAATTATCACTAAATATAGATAAAACTAAGGTAATGATATTTGGTAATTATAAAAATAAAGACATAAATATTCATATAGATGATGTAATTATTGAAAATGTTAAGGAGATCAAATTTTGGGGTGTAATACCAGATGATAAAAATTAGTTGGAAACCACATGTCCGATACATACAAAACAAAGTGGCAAAAAATATTGCAATTATAAACAACATTAAGCAAGTCCTAGATTACAAATCGCTTCATATCTTGTATTGCTCATTAGTACTTCCATACATGACCTATCGTATAGAGGTCTGGGGTAATAATTATAAAAGTACACTTAATTCATTGTTAATATTACAAAAAAGGGCAGTCCGTGTCATACACAAAGTCGGGTATCTTGGACATACTAAGTTATTGTTTTTACATTCAAAATTATTAAAATTACAAGATCTGGTTGATTATTAAAACAAAAGTAAAAACTTTTTTCCACGCAATATACAAAATCTTTTTAGCCAGAGAGATACAATTTACGGGAGAATACAAAATTTTAAATGCACCTAGTAAGATCTACTAGGAAAAGTTTGTGTGTGTGTGGGGGGGGGGGGTTAAAATTGTGGAATAGGTTGGGGGAGAAACACAGGCGATGTCCATACATCAATATATTTAAATCATCATATAAAGAAATGATTTTTGAACAATATAAAACTAAAGGACAGTAATATTACAATGTGTATTTAATGAAGAAAGGTTATTGTTGTTATTGTTGAATATATATGCTGAATTATTGTTGAATATACAGTATATGCCAAGTATTATTGTTATTATTGATATCATTTATTATTACTACTAGAATATTACAATGCTATTATAGTATTATGATGTTTAGGATGCAAGTATTATATAGGCCAGGTGGTATTATTATCATTACTGTTACAGTAACTACTATATGGCTACCTATTATTATGGCTATTATTATATCATTACTTATTGTTTCTAAGTATTGTAAGCCATGTGGGGGTATATGGTGGTATATATGGTGATTATGATGATGATGATAATATTCTCTATAACTGAATCGGTGAATTCAAAAAGGGCCCAAGTCCACACTTTTTCAAAGGGGACTTGGGCCCCTTTTGAATTCACCGATTCAATTATTGTAGGGTCCGTTTAACCATTCCAAACGGACTCTACCGGCTGCTAAAGACACGACCAATATCTGTTTCCAGTTTCCTTTGTCTCCTGTGCTGACGGTCAGTGAAATGTTTGCCCTTGATTAGCAACACCCGTGTATACTTCAACAGTTCCTAATATAGCAAAATACCCAGCAATCAAAAGCGTGCCATCTAGTGGCTAAAATTAACAACAAAAAAAAACCAAACTGAAAATGGCTCCTACACACTGGCCCCTAATTGGCTTGACAGAAGACAGCACAATTCAAACAAAAGAAAAAAGGAGCCATAACAAAGGTGAAAAGAAACCCAAATCATTTTCCCATTATTACAGTTATTATCAGAGTTCACAACAGATTACTCCGTTTACCACCAATATTAGCATACAGCTTCAGAAAGTAGGCAGATTTTTGTTATTGGCCTTTCATTAATATTGGTTTTTGTTTGTTGAACAGTTCTTACAAGTCCTCGTTTGTCGGGAAAGGTCAATATAATAATTATAATAATAATAATAAGTTTATTTATAGAGCACCTTTCACAGACAGAGTCACAAAGTGCTTAACATGGTAAAAAACAAAATAAAAACACAGGCACATAAAACAGTAAAAAAAAAACAAAGTAGACAGTAAAAGCACATAAAAATACAATCAGCACATAGTTTTTTTTTCCACAATATCTTTATTGAACCTTTTTTTTTAAACAAACATGATACAAACAATCAAACACTAACACTAAAGTACTACAAAAAAAAAAAAAATTGCACTAAAAAACACCAACAACCACCAACAAAATCAAGTCTTCAACAATGCTCCTCTGTTTAGTCTAGACAATCCAATACATAAGTATACATATTATGTTCACCAGTTTGGAATTTACAAGGTCCACACATATCATTCACCTTCTTCAAGAGTTATGTTTAAATTTTTTACATAATCAATAAAAGGTCTCCATATATTCTCAAACACAATTTCCTTTGATTTCAGTATATATGTTATTCTTTCTAATGGAAGGTTTGTTAACATCTGTCTTAACCACTGAGTCACATCTGGTCTATGAGTCTTTTTCCATAATAGTGCAATACATTTTTTGGCATTAAGCAAACTGAGGTCTATGAATGTTCTTTCACTTTTATTAAAATTATGCTTTTCTGGGTACAGACCCAACAAAAACAGTTTAGGATTCAATATGATTTGTTTTGAGATTTTCAATTGTTACCCTCACCTCTTCCCAAAACATTCTTATTAATCTACATTCCCATAAACAATGAAATAGGGTTCCTTTACTTTCCATGCATTTTGTGCATGTATCTGGTATATTTTTGTTATATCTATTTAACTCCTCCGGTGTAACATACATCCGCATTAACCATTTGAAATGTATCAATTTAAGGTGTACATTTATTGATTTGGTTTGAGCTTCTGTACAAGCCAATTCCCATTGTTCCTCTGAAATTTCAGTTTGCAGATCTTCTTTCCAGTAGTTTAATCTTTTCAGTGAATTTTCACTTGAAAATAGTGTCAATGAGTTATAAAACTCTGAAATAATACCCTTTCTTTTACTATCTTTCATCAACATTTTTTCCAAGGATGAATAAATAGGTCGAGTGAGAGCTTTATTTTGATTTGATCGAATAAAGTTTCTAAGTTGAAGATATTTAAAAAAAATGTGTTCTATTGAGATTAAATTTGATCCTCAGCTCTTCAAAAGACATTATGTTGTCTGCACATGGCAAATATAAATCCTGAATCTTTTGTATCCCTTTTAAATTCCATACTTTAAATACAGCGTCCGCTCTCCCTGGTTTAAAATATTGATTACCCCATATTGGACTAAATTGTGACAATAACTGTGGTTCTTTTAAATAGTTTTTAGCTTCACACCATATTTTGATCATATGCTTTACAAATGGATTTTTAACTTGTTTTTGTAATTTTTTTGCCGAGTCTGAGTATATGAATATGGGAAGAGGTAAAGGTAAATTGTATGATTCCATTTCAGTCCAGTGAGGGAGATCATTTGATGAAAAATAATATGTCATAGACCTCAGTTGTGCCGACCAATAATACAACATAAAATTCGGACATTTCAGACCTCCACGATCAAATGGTAAATATAATAAAGACAAACGTAATCTAGCCCTCCTGTTGTTCCATATAAATTCCACTAACTTTTTTTTAATTCTTGAGAATAAATCTAAAGGTGGTGGTAAGGGAATGTATTGAAATAAATAAAGTATTTTAGGTAAGATATTACTTTTAAGTATATTGATTCTCCCGATCATCGACATTGGTAGTGACATCCATCTCTGAGTTAACTCATTAATATCTGTCATTAAGGCTTCATAGTTGACGCTGGCGACTGATTCTAGCTTAGGCACAATTTGGATTCCTAAATATTTAAACTGATTTACAACATTGAATTGATTTACCTCAGGGGCTGGGTAATTTCTCTGGGTCTCATTTAGCATTAATATTGAAGATTTAGTTTTATTTATTTTATATCCTGATATTTCCCCAAAATTCTTTATTAAATTCAACAAGGTCGGAATTGATTTTTTAAGATTCGACATAAACAAAATTATGTCATCGGCATACAGGGAGATTTTATGTTCTGTTGGTCCAACTTTAATTCCATATATTTGTGAATGTAAACGTATCGCCATCGCTAAAGGTTCAATAGCCATAGTAAACAGTAAAGGTGAAAGTGGACAGCCTTGTCGACATCCTCTATTGATTTTTATTGATTTTGAAATATTGTTATTTGTTAGAATTTCTGCAGTAGCATTATTATATATTATCTGAACCCATTTTATGAAATTATTTCCAAGTCCAAACCTTTGTAAGACTTCAAAAAGAAAGGGCCATTCAACTCTATCAAAGGCTTTTCGGCATCCAGTGATAAGAGAGCTGTATCCGGTGCTTCTTTATTAGAATAAATAATATTAAATAGTCTTCTTACATTATGGAAGCCTTGTCTTCCCTTTATAAAGCCATTCTGATCTCGATTAATAATATTTGGTAAAATTTCTTGTATTCGTCTTGCTAAAATTTTACAGATTATCTTAAGGTCAGCATTTAATAGGCTTATTGGTCTCATATTTTCACATTTATTAGAGGGCTTACCTGGTTTTGGCAACAGTATAATTAAGGCATTATTCATATATGATGGTAAATTACTATTTTGAAATGCTTCTAAAACCATTTCCAAAAAGGTTTTGTTAATTTATTCTTAAATTTTTTATAAAGGTCAACTGGAAGACCATCTGGTCCTGCACTTTTTCCTGATTTCATATTATCAATGGCTAGTCCAACTTCTTCTTGACTAATTTTAGACTCCAGTATCTCCCTATTTTCATTTGGAATACACGGTATAAATAGTTCATTCAAAAACCCATTTAGTTTTGTTAAGTCAGATTCATTTTTGGTATCATATAATTTTTCATAGTAATCTCTAAAGGCTCTATTAATTTCTGAAGGATCTATAACTACCTGTCCGTTACTTATAATACTGGTAATTGGTGTTTTAGATTCTAATTGTTTAATCTGCCATGCCAATAACTTTCCTGATTTTTTACCTTGTTCATAAAAAGATTGTTTCAATCTTAGAAGACTCAAGGCAGCTCTATTCGCTGATTTTTTGTCATATTCAGCTCTCAAAATCAGTAATTCGTTCTCCAACCTTGGATCTCTTCCTGCATATCCTCTTTCTTGAAGACTTTTTATTTTATGTTCCAATTGGACTCTCTCCTCTCGAGTCTTCTTAGATTTTGAACCTGTATAAATAATATGTCCCCTAATAAAAGCTTTGAAAGCCTCCCACTTTACACATGCTGATGTTTGTGTAGTATTGATGTCAAAGAACTCATCTATCTGTTTTTCTATATACTTAACAAATTCCTCATCCTGAAGCCATTTATGCTGAAATTGCCATCTACCTGGTTCCTTTGTCAATTTCTTATCTACATACATTAGACAACAGGGTGCATGATCAGAGATCATGATGTTATCATAAAAACAGTTTTGAATCTTGGACCTTAATTCTGTGGAGATCAAAAAATAATCTATACGTGAGAATGTCTTGTAGGTATTGGAATAACAAGAGTATGCTCTTAACCTTGTGGTTTCATTTCTCTCCATATATCTATCAATCTCAATTCTTTCATAAACTGATTAATGGTTCATCCTACATCCATTGTGCGTACAGTCCAGTCCTGTTGATCTATCTATACCGGGATTCAATGTACAATTAAAATCCCCTGCTATTATATGTTGCCCTGTAAGTGATGATAAGATAAGAAATAAATTAGCAAAGAACTTTTGATCATCTATATTGGGACCATATAGTTCACCAAATTTATGTTTTCTAATAGCAAAGATCCTTGAATGATTACATATCTTCCAAATTTGTCTCCAATTACATTTTTCACTTGAAATGGGACTGATTTATGTATGACAGTCATAACTCCCCTGGCCCGGGATGAAAATGATGAGGTGAAAACATTTCCTTGCCATCTACTCCTAATTCTTTTTACATCTTCCTCTATTAGATGAGTTTCTTGTAAAAACACAATTTTTGAACCCATGTCTTTTATTTTATTCATAACTTGTTTAAGTTTTTTTAAATTTTGTAGACCTCTGCAATTCCATGAAGTTAAATTAAGATTAACGCTTTGATTTATGATCAATAGGGAGTTTGGGATTACCTTGCAGTGTAAACATGCTCAAACAGAAAAGCAAAAAAATGAGTGGTTGAACATTCACCCTACAAACCACACACAAACAAATTCCCCCTTCCCACATTTGTGGCAATCCCCCCAAAAACAAAAGAAAAATTCCGTCTCCCGATATAGCCATCGACCGTTCCACACCCACGAGGATCAGCCAAAGCCACTCCTTCATCCTCCCAATCACCCTAACTCTACTGCTTTTAATAACGTAACATTAACTCTCTTCTGTAATTTTCCAATTTAACTCCAAAAATTTTTAGCAGTTTTGTACTTTTTTTTTTTTAATATGTAATACATTCTATATTTTGTAATCTTGTTATATGCTTCTAATCAGTTAAATGCTCAAATATTCTACCCTATATTCTGTTCATGCTTAGCTCCCACCAGTCTCTTCCTGGATCTTCTTGATGAGCTCCTGCGCCTCCTCGGGGGTCTTGAAGATGTGTGTTCTGCCCTCATATGTGACCAGAAGTCTTGCAGGGTGAATCACTCCATGACGAATCTCAAGGTTGCGCAGTTCTTTACGGATGGGGTCAAACTGCTTCCTTAATTGTTGGATTCCTGAGGCCAGATCTGGGTAGAACCGCACCTGCTGATCTTGGTATTTAATTTCTCCTTTGGCCCGCACCGCGTTGGAGATCGTCATCCTGTCTCTGTAGCTGAGAAACTTCATAATTAACATCCTCGGTGCTGCCTTGTTACCTCTCGGTGGGCCAATTCGGTGGGAGCTTTCCAAGACGACTGATGATTTTAGCTCCGCGTTGTTCAGCGCCTCCGGGATCCACCCCTCCAAAAAGGAGCATGAATCACAACCTTCGGCTCCCTCCGGTAAACCCACCAGCCTCAGGTTGTTCCGTCTGGACCGAGATTCCAAGTCCAGAACGCTATTTTCCAGATCTTTATTTTTTTTTTCCAAAGTGCGCACCTTATTTGAAGTCCGCTGATTTCATCCTCCGCACTTGAAACACGAAGCTCCGCCTGCGTCACTCGCTCCACGCAGTCACCCAACTCCTTTCTCATTGCATCCAACGCTGCCATAATCCCATCAAGTTTAGCGGAAAAGTCTGCTCTCATTGAGCTAATGGCAGCCAGCACTGCACCTGTGCCGCCATCGTCAGCAGCAGCAGTTACCGCACCACCGCTAGTTTCATCCGCCATATCCGCAGCTTTTTCTACTGCGCCACAAACTTTAAAGTCCGTTAATTTGGACTGCTTCGGCGATTCAATTTTTCCCCCTCCTGATTTCCCAGCCTTAGTCTTCACCGGCATATCCTCACCCAAATGCTGGGAAAAGTTCTGTTCCAAATGAGAGAGTTATTTGCCGAATTTTTATTTCCAGGAGCAGAGCAGAGTGATACGTGTCCTTCTAGGCGGCCGCCATAACCGGAAGTCCAATCAGCACATAGTTAATTAAAAAGCCAGGCTAAAAAGGTGGGTCTTTAGTTGCTTCTTAAAAACACCAATGGAAGGTGCAGATCTAAGTTCAAAAGGCAAAGAGTTCCACAGTCTGGGAGCAACAGCAGCAAAGGCTCTATCGCCTTTGGTTCTGAGCCTAGTACTAGGGACTACCAATAGATTCCGATGAGAAGACCTGAGAGACCTGCTGGGCTGGTGTAGAGATAGCAGGTCACTAATATAAAAAGGCGCCTCTTCATGAATGGCTTTGTAAGTAAGAACAAGA
The DNA here is from genome assembly GCA_020510985.1 of Pholidichthys leucotaenia. NCBI lineage: Eukaryota > Metazoa > Chordata > Actinopteri > Cichliformes > Pholidichthyidae > Pholidichthys > Pholidichthys leucotaenia. Next base: position 336,856,355 of record CM035845.1, read on the forward strand.
ACTTTAAAATCAATTCTATAATTTACAGGAAGCCAATGCAAGGAGGCCAAAACAGGAGTGATATGACAGAATCTACTGGACCTAGTTAGTAATCTTGCAGCAGCGTTCTGGACTAACTGTAGGCAGTGTAAAGAGGATTTGCTAACGACATGTAAAAAGAGCTATTACAGTAGTCCAAACGTGAAGAAACAAAGCATGAATAATGATTTCTAACTGAGTGTAGGAACCAATGACCTATTTTGGATATATTCCTAAGGTGGAAAAAAACAAACTCCGGGTCAGAGATTTGACATGCTGATCAAAACTCATCGATTGATCGAAAATGACACCAAGATTTTTTAGATTAGACCGTACGTTAGAGCTTAATGAACCAATGCTATTAACCAACTTAGGAATTAGATTACCAGGTGCTACAATAAGGACTTCAGTTTTATCAGCATTAAGTTGCAAAAAGTTACTAGACATCCAGTCCTTAATTGCAGACAGACAATCATGAATAATTTTTAAATTGTCAACATGGTCAGGCTTAAAAGAGAAAAGCAGCTGTAAACCGTCAGCATAGCAGTGATAAGACACACCTTTAAATTTGCTGATAATAGAACCAAGTGGCAGCATACATAGGGCTGCATGGTGGCGCAGTGGTTTAGCACTGTGGCAGCACAGTTTTACCCTCGGCCGGGGGATCGCGGGGATCATGAGATCGTGGGTTCGATCCCAGCCCCCGACCAACAGTGAGCTGTGTGGAGTTTGCATGTTCTCCCCCGTGTTGCCGCGGGTTTTACTCCGGGATTTCTCCGGTTTCCTCCGCACACCAAAAACATGTAGGTTTAGGGCCGCTCGCGCACGCAGCGACCAGCAGCCGGTGGCTTGTCACCAGACTGCAAACAAGTCTACCTACGGGTACAAATAAGTAACAAAAAAAAAAAATATATATATATAGGCAAATAAAGTGGACCAGAATAGAACCCTGAGGTACCCCAACAGGTTAAAGGAACAGAGGCAGATGAATAAGAGCCCAACAGCACGGAAAAACTCTACCAGAAAGGTAGGAGAAAACCTATCCAGAGCTTTTCCAGAAATACCCTACCCAATCTCTAAGCCTTTGTAACAAAATATAACGATCAATAGTATCAAATGCTGCAGTAAGATCTAATAACACTAAAAACAGAGCATTTGCCAGAGTCTGATGATATTAAATATCCTTCCAAGCAATCCAAGAACCAAGGGGGAGATACTGAGTCCACCAATATGTCTCCTTGTACAATTTTTTTTTTCTTTGGCCCATCTTTGTGGCTCCTGTAACAGTGAAAGATATTCCTTTGCCCATCTCTTCCAAATTACACCCGCCAAATACTGAACCCATTTCCATCTCCGTTTAACATAGAGATCCTGTCTTTCAAAGAGTCCTGGTGGCAAAGCTGGTTTACCCTTGAGCAACAATAGATGATTGGGTGTAAGAGCCTCAAGATCATTTGGATCAGACAGTTTGGTTAGGGGGCGATTGTTAAGGACAGCTTCCACCTCACAGAACAGGGCATGTATGTAATCCCTCATCATCCAAGGTTTGCTGATTGAGAACAGAGCCAAGTATTTTGCAGACTGATCGTATGATTCGCTCCCAAACACCACCGTAATGGGACGCTCCAGGTGGAATAAAGATCCATTTAATTTGCCTTTCTACTAGTGTTCTTTCAATCTGATTGTGATTTAAAGTAGCAAGAGTCTCCTTTAGTTCTCTTTCTGCACCAACAAAATTTGTGCCATTGTCTGATCTTATGATGTTAACTTGTCCTCTTCTGCTAATAAGCTTCAGGGCTTGGATGCATCAGTCCGTATCAAGTGAGGAAACCACTTTCAAATGAACTGCTCGGCTTGCCATGCATGTGAAAACTACTCCATAACGTTTGACCATGCTGTGTCCCCTCTTTACATACATAGGTCCAAAATAGTCAACCCCAGTACTTGTGAACGGAGGAAGGTCTGGCATTATTCCTTCTATAGGTAGGTCTGCCATTTGCTGTTTCCTTGTTTTAGCACCAAAGCGTCTGCAGTAATGGCACTGATGTATGATTTTTCTTACAGCAGAGTTGGCTTTTATGATCCAATACTTTTTTCTTAAGTTTGAGAGGACATGGTTCCTTCCTGCATGTCCAAGTTGTTCATGGATGTGACAGCTTCCATTTCTTTATTCAAGTCATGTTTTACAGGGCTGTCATGATGAATGATTTGTGCAGGCAGTAGTTTTTTCCTACTCAGGACAAGTAGAGCTCCTTTCAACTTAAGAATCCAAGCTACTGCTACCTTTAATCTCTTCCGCTCAGACAAGTAGTTTATCAGGTTGTTTGTAGGGTTTGAAGCATCAACAACAGTTGTACAGATGAATAATTTACCTTTGAATTTTGGATCAGTGTCAGTAATGTTCCAGTCCAATTGTGACACTGGCCATTTTTCCTCAGATTCTAAAAGGAATGGTGAGCTTTCAATCCATCCATGACGAGTCAGAAATTGTTCTACTTTTAGTCCTCGAGAGGCTGCATCAGCAGGACTTTGATTAGTGAGGATGTGCCTCCACTGAGAAATTTCTGTGGCAGTTCTGATGTAGGAAACTGTTGGCGACGAAGGTTTGGAATCTTCTGTCTTCATTTTGAATATATTTTAGGACTGACGTACTATAAGTCCAGAACTGAGATTTGCCCAATTCAAACTGTAGCTCTTTTTCTAGCATGGTATCAACTTTGACTGCCAAGACGGCTGCTGTGAGCTCTAATCGAGGTATGGTCACCAATTTTAATGGAGAGACTCTGGATCTCGGGCAGCGCGGTGGCAGAGTGGTTAGTACTGCGGCAGCACAGCAACTCACCCTTGGCCGGGGGATCCTGGGTTCGATCCCAGCCCCCGACCAACAGTGATCTGTGTGGAGTTTGCATGTTCCCCCCGTGTCTGCATGGGTTTACTCCGGAATTTCTCTGGTTTCCTCCCACATGCCAAAAACATGCAAGCTAGGTTATTTGCCATCAAACTGGAGATTCTAAAATTGTCCTTAGGTACGACTGTGAGAGTGAATGGCTGTCTGTCTCTGTGTTGGCCCTGCGACGGACTGGCAATCTGTCCAGGGTGTACCCTGCCTCTCGCCCAAAGATGCTGGGACAGGCTCCAGCTCCCCCGCGACCCAAAAAGGATTAAGCGTAAGAAGATGGATGGATGGACTCTGGATTTCCCCAGCAGAAAGGTGGTGTGAAGACTGCCTGTATTGTTCTGCAAACTTAGGTAAGAAACGGTGCCATACCCAGTTTTAATGGCATCACAAAAATGGCATAAAACAGCCTGGGAGACTGGTCCAAAGTTCTTCAGTTTGAGACATCGGTTGACCTTAAAAGCTGCCAATTTGTGCAGGTCTATTAACCACTTGTTCCATTTGATTTGGAAATGGGGAGGAATTTGATCCGTCTCTGCCATATTTCATCTGACATAATTCCTGTAAAATCAGTGTTTCTGGATGCATGAAGGGTGCTAGGAAGCCAATGGGATCATACACTGAACTCAGACAGGATTCCACATCTGGTGCAGGGTCGTTCTTTTGATTTCAATCTTGAATTCAAATGTGCCCTTTTTAATGCACCACTGAAGTCCTAGGGCCCTTTCCACAGGCAGTTTATCCTTGTCCAAGTCTAAATGGTCCACTTGCTTTGATCTGTGATCCTCTGGAATGGTTTGTAGAACCTTACGGCTATTGCTGATCCATTTTGTCCATGTAAAACCACCCCTTTTACAAAGCTTAGAAAGGGTTTGGACCATCAGAGCTGCATCATCTGTGGGTAAAGAGAGGTCATCCACATAAAAATTGGTTTTAATAGTGTCAACAGCTTCCTTCAAGAAAATATGACCATTGTCATCAGCAGTTTTTCTTAAAGCAAAGCATGCACAACTTGGTGAAGATACAGCACCAAACAGATGAACCGTCATGCGGTAATCTTCCAACTCCTTATTCCAATCCCCATCTGGCCACCATAAAAACTGTAAAAAGTCTAGATGTTCTTTTGCACCTTTAACTTGATGAAACATGGCCTCTATGTCAGCAATTATGGCTATGGGTTCCTGTCGGAATCTAGGGGGCGGGGATGGCAGTGGCTCAGGAGGTAGAGCAGGTCATCCAATAACTGGCTGGTTGGCGGTTCGAATCCTGCTCTCCCCACATATCCTGCCGTTGTGTCCCTGGTCAAGACACTTTACCCCCAGTTGCTCCTGGTGGGTCTGGACAGCGCCATGTTGGGCAGCTATGTCGCCATCAGTGTGTGAATGTGTGTGTGAATGGGTGGATAGCAGGATCTGTAAAGCGCTTTGGTCATCTAGAGATGAGGATAAAAGCGCTATATAAGTGAATGCCATTTACCATTTAGTAAGGACTCCAACCAACAAACTAGTGAGGTTTGGTCCCTGCAAAAGTTTGTTATTAAGTGAAACTCCCTTGTACTCTGCACCACAGTTGAACACAACACGTAACTTTCCCATTTTAGGGTGATAAACGCCGTGGTGGGGTATGTACCACACCTTGCCATTTGTAGCCTTGAGCTGATGCGGTGGAACCCTTTTAGCATAGCCCGTCAATGACATTGGAAAGGAAGCTGGTATATTCATTGTGAAATGTAGTCCACTTTAAACTTTTTTAGGGAATTGATGCGCTGTTGAGCAACAGAAATGTTACTTGGCATAGTAATGGGTTCCGTTTTGAAAGGCAACTTCATTTGATAATGGCCTTTGCAAAGTTGCAATGAGCCTTCCATTATTTCCATAAACTTCTGATCTTCCCTGGACATTTCTTTTTCATCGCAACACACTTCATTAAAATCGTGGTTGTATTGCTTCTGCAACATCTCTTCCAATTTTTCCACAGCAACTCTGTTAGCAGAAACAACTGGGAAGGTACTTTCTTCTTGTCCACACAGAGGCCCATTAATTACCCATTATTTCCCAAGGCTCAATTAACTTTGAGGCACTTGTTCCAATAAGCAAGTCCACCTTTGCATTAATGTGAGGTATGGGAATGTCTTTCATGTAAGGCCATTGATCCAATTCTTCCCGTGTAATCATATTATCTGTTGTTACTGGCATTTCCTTTTGAATGTACACTACAGGGAGTTCATAGAACTTCTCTTGAGATAGTGCAGCAATCTCCAAACTTTTAATCAGAAAACTTGGAACCGTTTTACAAGAACCCATTGTGCATAATCATATTGTAGTTTGTTTCTATTTATGTTCAAGTCATTCAACAATCTCTCAGAGCAGAATGTATCGATGCTTCCTGGATCCAGAAATGCATAAGTCTGTATGATTTTGTTTCCCTTTGTGTGTTTTATTTGAACAGGGAGGATGGACAGTACACCGCTACCGTTACCGGCCCCTGTATGACCACAAGTTGAGACGGTTTGATTTTGTGGCACACTTGATGGCTGAGTTGTGGGTTTAGGTTTGGTGTCCCCTTTGGATGCTTTGATGTGCAGGATGGAAGGATGAGACTGGCTGCAGTATTTACACATCATTCGCTGATTTCAGTTTTTACTGATGTGACCTGTGCAGAGACATCCAAAACGTACTCCTTTCTCCTTCAAAAAATCCGATTTCTCATTGTGGGTTTTTTTTTGTAACTGTGTACATTTGTTTAGAGGATGATTCTAGCTACAAAATAGACAGGATACTTGGTTGTTCATTGCAGGATGTTCTTTTTGCTGGCAGCTGTGGCAGAATAGTGTTTGTATTGGTCATAGGTATTGAAGTAGCAAAACTATGTCTTGTAGGTTGTAATTTATTATCAGCAATGGTTTTTAGTTCTTTGTTGATGGCGGTCGGTTTTGTGTCTCTGATATCACCAAAAACTGGGTTAGATATGATCTTTACTCAGTGTTCGATAAAACTGACGACATCAGTGAATGCCACCCTTTTCTTCTGTTTTTCTATGATGTCACAAGCAATTGATCTCCTTTTTTCCCCTGAGCTTATAAGGAAATTTCATGATGACAGTTTTCATGTTGGATGACACATTCAATTCCTCCAAGGACTGCAATCTTTGCATGGCATTACAACATTCATCAGAATCAGAATCAGAATCAGAATCAGGTTTATTGCCATTGTTCATGTGATACACAAACTAGGAATTTGTCTCGGTGCCATGCTGCAACATTAAAAACATAATGAGAAAAAGGGATAAACTAAAAAACTAAAGGACTAGAAACGTGCAATAAGTGTAGAAAAATAAGTAATAATAAGTAATAATAATAATAATACTAGTAATAATGAGTAGTACTAGTCAAGGCAGTTTTAAAAAATTAGCATGTAGCAGATAATGTGAAGTACCACATAGTGCAGTCAATAATGCAACAGAAAAACAGTGATGAATGACATGAGTCTGGTTGAGCTGCTGTACATAGTGCACAAGAGTCAAAAGTCACTTAGTGTTCAGCAGTCTGATGGCAGAGGGGAAAAAGCTGTTCATGTGCCGGGAGGTTTTAGTCCGAATGGACCGAAGCCTTCTACCTGAGGGGAGGGGGGCAAACAGCACGTGACCAGGATGTGAAGGATCGGCTATGATCCGGCCAGCACGCCTCCGGGTCCTGGAGATGTACAGGTCCTGGAGAGATGGGAGCTTGCAGCCTATCACCTTCTCAGCAGTGCGCACGACGCGCTGCAGCCTTAGTCTGTCCCTGGCAGTGGCTCCTGCGTACCACACAGTTATGGAGGAGGTGAGGATGGACTCGATGATGGCCGTGTAGAACTGCACTAACATCTTGATGATGTGATGATTCATGAAGGAAAAGTGAATAACTCTGAAGACCCTTTACATCCTCAGGCTTAACGATGGGCCATGAAATCACTTTTTCCATATATGAAGCTGTAATCTTTGCACCATTACCAAAATGTTCTTCTAGTAGATCTTTAGCTCTGAAATACCCTATGTCTGGGCTCATATGAAAGCAGCTTCCAATAAGCTCTCTTGGTTGGCCTCTGGTGTACTGATGTAGATGGTATAAGCAGTCACCTTTATTGATGGTGTTAGATTCTACACAATGTTCAAATGCTCTGATGAAAGGCTTGTATTTTCATCAAAAATTGGGATTTCTCTGGGTGGAAGGAAATGAAAGTTTTGCATTTGGGCCAGTTGCATGGTTATTTCATTTTGTCTTTGGAGCAGATTAATGAGATCTCCTAATGAGAAATTGGTTGATTGAGAGGACAACAATGGCTCCATATTTGTGGCTGAATAATCCTGGGGTTGTTGGGTGAACTTGTGGAGATCCTGCATACTGGTATGAACTGGTGGACGTATAGGGTGGTCATGTTCCCAGTTATATATTAATATGACGTATTATTGTATGATGAGGGTGGTGGCTCCACCTTTCTGGTTCCGCCGCCACCTCGAGTATAAAAGGCTGATGTGGAAGAGGCACGGTCTCTTGACCTTCGCCTCTGCCTGTACAGGAGCGCCTTATCATACTGTGAGTCACTAATAAAGTCAAGTTCTATTGAACCTCCGGCCTCGTTATCGCATTACAGATTATGGACATAACATCTGGTGACGAGGATAAAAGTATGGACAAAGGTATTTCGGGCATTCGGCCATTTCTGGAGCTTCCTGGTGAGCCGCCGGTGCCATGGGAGAGGTGGTTTGCCACATTCAAGAATTATCTGGTGGCAATGAACCTCGGTGAACTAGAAAAATTGCGTGCGCAAGCAATACTGGTCCATAATCTTGGCATGGAGGGACAGCGCATTCTTAGCACACTGGGAGTGAGCAACAGTTTTGAGGACGTGGTTGAGCTAATGGCGCGCTACTTTTACGCCCCTGAGAATGTCATAGTCCGGAGGATCCAGTTCCGACAGCGCCGCCAGCGGGCTGGAGAGTCGTTGCAGAGGTACGTTGCTGACCTGCGCCAACTGGCAGGATGTTGCCAGTTTGGGACTATAGAGGAAGAAATGGTCCGTGATCAGTTGGCGGAGCACACGTTGTGTGCAGCAGTGCAGTCAAGACTCCTCACACATTCCAGTAAACTGATGGTGGCCAAAGCGGTGGGGATAGCCCAGCAGGTCGAAGCAGCGAATAAACTGTCACGGGACCTTGGTGAGAGAACAGCGTTGGGGCAGCACAGCTCACAATCAGCGGTGCAGGCTGTAGACCCGGAGAGCGATGTTAGCATGGAAGACAGGAAAGAATACGTTACCACTATAAAAATTAGGTCCGCCCCGGGTTCGCCAAAGTGTTTTGGCTGTGGGTCTACCAAGCACCGGCACAAGGCGAGAGACTGTCCGGCAAAAGGCAAACACTGTGGCAAATGTGGGCTCCTAAATCATTTCGCCAGAGTCTGTAAAAAGTTTTGAGCAAGGGGAGCAACGACATGAAGTGAATTCCCCTGCCAAGACTCCTATGGTTATTCACACCATATCCCCAAGCACAGAAGGCCGTACATATTAAACAGTTACGTTGGATGGCGAAGACGTGCTGTTGTTGGTGGACACGGGCGCAGTGAGGCCCGTGTTGAACTGGTCTACTGTGAAGAGTTTTTTCCCCTACTATCGTGTGAGAGGTCTGTCGACGCCACTTTCTGGGTATGGCGGTAATAGGCTGTCCATCGTGGGTTTGCTGGAGCTAACGGCGAGGTACAAGACAGCGGTGGTGTCCAACATAGAGTTTGTGGTGACCGTGAGTGGGTTGAGTGTGATGGGCTGCAATCTCTTTTATGGACGGGGCTTCTCAATTACCAGCAGCAGTGGAGAGGAGTGGTCGGGCTGTGGTCTGTGGGACCGGCCAGTTCTGTGAGTGGTTGACGATGTGGTTTGGGACGGCACATGGCCTACTATTCTGGGAGATGAACAGGACAATTATCACCCAGGGACATCAGGGCAGGGTTCTGGAGCAAGGGCCCACGTTACACTAGGTGAAGGAACTGGGCGGCATGGTGGAACGCCTGTAATGGCGGGTGAGGCTGTGAAGACGATCCCCTCTGCATCCGGGGTTCGGCCTGGAGATACCGAGAAGCGTGGGGCTGTGACGGCTACACCAGCGTTTAAAATGAAAGAAAGCGGGTCAGGACCAGCTGGCACAGGAAACAGACGTGGCAGGTCCTGACACGGCTTATCGCCAGGGACAAAAATGAAGGAGGTCCGGGCGGGATCCGCCAGACAAGTCCCCCAGGGGGTCGCTTCTCCATCAAGACTGTACGGTAGCAAGGAGCGATGGGTTGGGATATTATGTGAATTGCCCTGGCTACAGAGTTAATGTGTTTCTCGTGATAAACTGCTGTAACAGGTGCCCATGTGAAAAAAAATACCCATGTGATGTGTGTGTCACCATGTTTAGGGTGTGTATTACTGTGGGGTTTGCCCGGGTTGGGGTGGTATAATTGGGAATGTTACAGCAGTGCATGAATGTGCATGTTAACTGATTGATTGTTAGATTGTTAAATTGAGTTTTCACTTGTATGTACACAAGTTTATGGGATTATTTTGTGTTATATAAGGAACACGGCTATATTTGTATTTTATGGACTCTTATTAAAGACGGCAGAATAATCTGCCTGGCCGTGTGGAGGTGGGACAGCAGTCCACCTGTCCCCCTCTAGTTTTAGTTGTTTGTGTGCATGGACAGGCTTGTCTTACTTGTTTACTGTTAGAGTGGGACTGGGGTACTAAATTTGGGAGGGTCTAATTAGTATGCATGCATTTTGGACTTTTCTGAAGGGGGGGTGTTATATATTAATACAGACGTGGACAAAATTGTTGGTACCCCTCTGTTAATGAAAGAAAAACCCACAATGGTCACAGAAATAACTTCAATCTGACAAAAGTGGTAATAAATAAAAAATTGTATGAAAATTAACCAATGAAAATCAGACAATGCTTTTGAATTGTGGTTCAAAAGAATTACTTTAAAAAACAAACTCATGAAACAGGCCTGGACAAAAATGATGGTACCCCTAGAAAAGATTGAAAATAATGTGACCATAGGGACATGTTCAACCAAGATGTGTCCTCTAATTAACATCACAGGTGTCTACAAACTTGTAATCAGTCAGTCGGCCTATTTAAAGGGTGACAAGTAGCCACTGTGCTGTTTGGTGACATGGTGTGTACCACACTAAACATGGACCAGAGGAAGCAAAGGACAGAGTTGTCTCAGGAGATTAGAAAGAAAATTACAGACAAGCATGTTAAAGGTAAAGGCTATAAGACCATCTCCAAGCAGCTTGATGTTCCTGTGACTACAGCTGCACATATTATTCAGAAATTTAAAGATCCACAGGACTGTAGCCAACCTCCCTGGACGTGGCCACAGGAGGAGACGGATAATACGAATGGTAACAAAAGAGCCCAGAACAACCTCTAAACACATTCAAGGTGAACTCCAAGGTCAAGGTACATCACTGTCAGATCGCACCATCCGTCGTTGTTTGAGCTAAAGTGGACTTCATGGGAGACGACCAAGGAGGACACCACTGTTGAAAACAAATCATAAAAAAGCCAGACTGGAATTTGCCAAACTGCATGTTGACAAGCCACAAAGCTTCTGGGAGAATGTCCTATGGACAGATGAGACAAAACTGGAACTTTTTGGCAAGGCACATCAGCTCTATGTTCACAGATGCAAAATTGAAGCATACCAAGAAAAGAACACTGTCCCTACTGTGAAACATGGAGGAGGTTCTGTTATGTTCTGGGGCTGCTGTGCTGCATCTGGCACAGGGTGTCTTGAATCTGTGAAGGGTACAATGAAATCTCAAGACTATCAAGGTATTCTAGAGAGAAATGTGCTGCCCAGTGTCAGACAGCTTGGTCTCAGTCGCAGGTCATGGGTCTTGCAACAGGATAATGACCCAAAACACACAGCTAAAAACACCCAAGAATGGCTAAGAGCCAAACATTGGACTATTCTAAAGTGGCCTTCTATGAGCCCTGATCTAAATCCTATTGAACATCTGTAGAAGGAGCTGAAACATGCCGCCTGGAGAAGGCACCCTTCAAACCTGAGACAACTAGAGCAGTTTGCTCATGAGGAGTGGGCCAAAATACCTGCTGAGAGGTGCAGAAGTCTCATTGACAGTTACAGAAATCGTTTGATTGCAGTGATTGCCTCAAAAGGTTGTGCAACAAAATATTAAGTTAAGGGTACCATCATTTTTGTCCAAGCCTGTTTCATGAGTTTGTTTTTTAAAATAATTCTGCTGAACCACAATTCAAAAGCATTGCCTGATTTTCATTGGTTAATTTTCATAGAATTTTTATTTATTACCACTTTTGTCAGATTCAAGTTATTTCTGTGACCATTGTGGGTTTTTCTTTCATTAACAGAGGGGTACCAACAATTTTGTCCACGTCTGTATAAGCTGGTCAGCTTTAAATAAGGGTCAGTGGTTCTCCCACGACGTCCTCAACGCGATGCTCCTCACCCAGGACACCGTGCAGCTCCACCCCAATCCTCCCAACCCCAGGCCACCTGGTAGAAAGGCAGCTGGGTGCCTGATGCCCCGATCTCAGCTCCGTCGCCTCTTACAGGTGAGACCCAGTGCTGTCAGCTGCTTTGCCTCAACCCTCCGCTCGCCGTGCCGCCACACCTGTAGCAATTCAGGTGAGGACGGAGGTCTGGTGATTTCAGCATCTGTGCATGTCCTTCCTCCGTACGTAGTTTGCCACGCACCTCAAGGTGCGGCGTTAAACCCCAACGGCTCAGCAGGACTTCAGGGAACTTGCTTTGCGTTGTGGTTGTTGCACAAGAAAATACAGCAACGATCCCAGTCCAGCAGTCATCCGTGTCAGAGACTTTTCACTGACTTAGTTTAGCCATTCCAAACGGACTCTACCGGCTGCTAAAAACGCGACCAGTATGTTTCCTTTGTCTCCTGTGCTGACGGTCAGTGAAATGTCTGCCCCTGATTAGCAACACCTGTGGATGCTTCCACAGTCCATCAATCAAAAGTGTGCCATCTAGTGGCTAAAATTAATAACAACAAACCAACAACTTAAAATGGCTCCTAGAATTACACTAAACAGAAGTATTTACTTACTATTACTACAATTATTAGATGCTGGTATTATTGTCATTATAAATTATCATTGTTGCATTACTTCTACTGCATAATTTAATTATAAGAAGCATTATACATTATGGTATTGCATAATGAATGTAATTATGGGATGATAATGACTATAATGATATAATTTATCGGGTATGGAGAAGGGGTGGGACTATATAAGCGCCGGCTTCTTCCCACATTTTTTATGTTTATTTTTTTGGTTTTGATTCCTTGTTTTTAATTTTTTTGTCTTGATGTTCAAATCAACCAATCAATCTACATGATAAAGCACATCAGCGGCGATGCAGCGAGCCCCGCTGTGAGATGACAGTCATGAAACAGGCGATCATCACGGCGTCTCTGTTGCCGTAGCTGAGAGTCAGACTTACACGTTTAAGGTGGAGATGAGACACAGACAGAGGCCTTCTCTGGTCCGGCTGTTCTTGTGTTTGAAGCCTCCCATCATCCTCTCCCACACAAACTGCAACAGGAGGAGACAATCAGCACACGTCTGCTAGTGCCATCGCCACCAGCTAATGAGGACGGACGTTACAGCAGCTCATTAAAGGCAAACAGTGAATTCTGAAGGCATATTCATACAAACACAACATATATACACAGAAGCAGAAGAATACACTAGGGCTGCAGTGATTACTCGAATAATTCCGTTACAACAATTCACTGATTTAAAATCTATGCTTCGATGCATCGTTTGGCAAAAAGGAAGAAAGTCAGGAAAACCAAAAGTATCTCAAGTCTGGGATCATTTCAAGCTCAAATTGAAGGAAATCACTGAAATGTGTACATTGTAAAGCCAAGTGGCGAGCTAGCATGCTACACCATGGATGCTACTGCGTCTCGGCAGAAAGCATCCCACATCATGCACAGCCAGCGCACCCGAGACAAGGTACGTGACTGAGATTTTAAATTAAGAGGAATAGAATGTAGTCAGCTATGCTAATTATGCTTCTATGACCAAAGAACATATAGCCACCGCTGCTAGCAGCTAGCCAATGGAACTCTATGGTGTAACGTAGCATTTAAAGTTACGTTCTGTGCAATAACGATTGCAATAAATGTGTACCTGTGTTACTGAGTGTTTACTACTGCTCTTTAGGAACGAAAGTTCCACACATGTTGGTCAATGCAAGTTCCTTTAAAAAATATCTGATTACCTCATGATTGTCGATTAGAGTGGTTGATTAGTCGAGCCATAAAACAGTCGTTAGCTGCAGCCGTGGACTAAACAGAGCTGCTGGTTTAAGGATGGAAAATTTCTGACTTTTCTTTAGGATATCCAAAATGACCTTCCTCCACAGGCTCCAGCAGGCCTCACAGTTAAGGTTCTGGTCTGCGGGACAACGTCGGCCATCGGGAGACCCAGAAAACCACGGGAACAGCACGATTTCCTGGCCATCCCGGCCAGAAACACCAGCGCAGGCCAGGATGATGGAGGATCTTTTAGAAACGGTGATGTAATGAGGCAACACTGACCTCTGCTAACTAAGGCGGTGCTGTGGACAAGTAAAACTGCAGCATTTTTACATTAATTTGTTCCATTTTTCTCATAAAACAAAAACTTGCTCCGGTTAATTTGTGATTTTTTTGTGACTTGTTTCTTGTAAATCATGGGTATATTTTTCTAAAAAAAATTTTAACATTTTCTTTTAACTTGCAATTTTTCTAAAATAAAATTTCAGGTTTTCTTTTGTCTTTGCTTTATTTTCTTGATTTTTTTCTCATGGATGTGCAGCCACTTCTGTTAAAAAGCTGCTGCTGTTTTCCTTGGGAATGTGTGAGTTTTTTCTCCAGGCTTCAGGGAGCCGCTGGCTGTGGGCACATGTGGCTCCAGAGCCGCAGGTTGCCGACCCCCGAATGAGTCGACTGACTGACATTTAACCTGACGGCCAACTAACTGCCTGTGTGGCCTTTTCCAGGAAAAACTGCAAAAACAAATGATGGTTTCAGCTCGCCACTTCTCTGGCTTTTGCATGAAAGCATCATTTTTGGTTTTGCTGCATTTGTTTGACACGCCAAGACGTTTGGTGAGGTCGCATGGAGTTACGGGACACTGTGATGGACATTTTAAAAAAGTTTCATAGACCAAATGATTCGTCGACTAATTGAAAAAACAAATATTAGTAACAAAAACAGTCATTAGCTGCAGCCCCAGCAGAAACTCAATTCAAAAGCCTAAAGTCAGAACGACGGAAATGAAAATCAAAAAAGGCTTCAAACCTGGTTTAACGCCAGGTCACATGCTCTAATAATAAATATGTTTGTGATGATCATGAGCGTCTGCCGGGTGGATCCTCGGGTCTACCTGTGGGTTTGCGGCCTGGTCCATGATCTTCAGCAGCAGAGCCTGGTCCTGGTCCCTCACCTGGTCCTTGGAGTCTCCCAGTCTGTCCATCAGACTGGGCAGAACTGTCGGACAAACATTTTCACTGATCTTTATTAGGTCACTCGGCTATATTCACTTAGCGCTGACATTTGTTTGACATAAATATGCACATAAAGAGAATGACGACAGCAAGGTGAGGAGCTGGCTGTAATATGAAAGTTATACGTAACAGATAATTACATTGACAAAAAGCATTCACTCTTACTTTTCATTAATTTTAATGAACATTTTAAGTAGCCAAACATTAAAAAAAACACTTAGGTCAGCTAATTTTGACAACGAAAATATTTAATGTTTGTATAAATCTTAGCTGTTTATCTACTGGTCCAAATGAATTAAAATTAATGACTAAAATAAAAAGTAACTGGGGTACAGAAGTGAGGTCGTATTCAGCAGCTCACCGGTTCCAACCTGAGTCCTGAACCTGTCCTGGAGTCTGCTGACCAGGGCCGACAGGATGTCCATACCCAGCAACACCACCTGCACAGTCAACAGCACATCCACAAACTCAACACCCGCCCCTCCAAAACACACAAACTCATGGAAAACACACTTTTTAAAACTGTTTGATCTGGACCACCGACCTCTAAAATATGATAAGAAAACAGTGCAAAGGAAGAAAAACTGTAATACATAAAATAAAGTTTGAACTGGAAATGAAATGAAATGAAAACACATAATGCCGTCTCCCAGCACCCTGCGGTCCAAAAGGAGCAGGCAGAAGTGAGAACTTAGCCAGGCCTACCCCCTTTACTTTAAACTATCGTGCTTTATAAGGCGATTCAGTACATCACAACCTGGGTCCATAGCAAAGCAAAGAAAAGGACGCATCGTCTCCTGCAGGAACAGACAAGAGGCAGAAAATCTTTTCAGTCCAACAGCAGCAGACAACAGATGATGCGTACAGACAATAATAACAGAGACGACACCCACAAGTGCAGTACAGATGGAGTCAGCAGCATCATTCATTCATCGCATATTTGTTTATATACCACTGTTAAATCATTTTTTAAAAATGTCATTAATGTTCCACATGGTTTCACGTCATCTGTGAAGTTCTTCCATAAATTGACTCCTTTGGTTGTAAGATCAGATCAGATCAGATGAGCCTTTATTAGTCCCACACTGTGTTTGCTGGTTCACCCAGACATGCTGGGATAGGCTCCCACCCTCCACCCCCGGCCCCAAAAGGATTAAGCGGAAGAAGACGGATGGATGGAATATCAAAATTAAAATGAACATCCATCCCAAATAAAAACATGTTCTTTCAAAAAAAAAAAAAAACAGACTATCCATCATCAATAAAAACACTTTAAATTATAAAAGAACGAAAGAATGAAAATAAAACATCCATCCATTATAAAACCACGTGTCAATAAAAAAAAAACACCAAATAGTTTGACGTAACAGCCTTTAAATAAAGCTAATTCAAACCCCGCCCACACGGAACAGCTGCAGCCACAGGAGGACCAATAGAATTTGAATACGCGCCGCAAAGCATCATGGGTACAGCGTTTAGCTTTACAAACGCCGATATAACGGCTAAAACCGGAGTTTACCGGCGTTAAACAGCTGTGATACGAGACGGTGACAGCTGATCCTGCGGACAGAAACGCAGACCGGAAACGGCACCGTCACTCAACATGTCACCTCCACGTTACAAGAGGCTACGCACGCGCGCTGTGCCGCAGCTGTCCTTGTCATGGGGTGGTCTGGGAGGCTCAATGAACGCCTAGTGAGAGTCTCCCTGCTGACACCGTAACAGCACGTCCGCACCGCCTGGACCCCCGCGGTCCAGAACCGGTGCAATTTTTGGAAACTCTCACCGAACAACGAGAGAACCCGAGACTGTCAAGGAGAACAAAACCCGCGGTCCAACACCCACATCTGCTGGACACACAGGGTTACTACAACCAACGACGGCTCTGGCTTCTTGAAATAAGAAGATTAATTCTTTCAAAACGGAAAACAAATCTCTAAAAACATTAAATATGAACTTGGGTCATTATTGGATTATTTACAAGAAAAGTTTAAAACTTTATAACAAAAAGTTAGATTTACAATGTAAAAGTAATGAATTAAAAAAATTACATAAAGGACAAAAAAGTTTGTTTTAGGGGAAAAAGAGGGAAATGCAAGAAAAAGTCACAAATTTCTAAGAAAAAATATAGTTTTATTAAAAAATATGATAAAAAGTTCCATATTGACATGGAAAAAAATGCAAATTTACTAAAGACAATCAGTGAATTTATGAGCAAGTCACAAATTTAGAATAAAATGTTACACATTTATGAAGAAATATCACAAATTTAAAAGAAAAAAATGCACAAATATTAGAAAAAAAACTGCAAATTTATGAATAAAGGTTGCACATTTACAATAAATAAGTAGCAAATTTAAAGAAAAAAAGGACAAAAATGTATTACAAAAAGCTGGAAATTTATCAGAGGGGAAAAAAAAATCACAAATTCAGGATAAAATATTTCTGAGGAAAAAATGAGGAAAATGCAAGAAAGACCCATTTCCAAGAATACAAATACATTTATAAGAAAAGGCTAAATTATGATAAAAAACAAACATATTTGAAAAGCAGAACTTCAGAAAAAGGTTTCATATTTACACAGAAAAAAGGAGCAAAATGTGAGAAAAAAGAGACAAATTTATGACAAAAATGTCAAATTTCCTAGAAGAAAAATTAGGGGAAAATGTCTCAAATTTGTGGGGAAAAATGAGGGAAATGCAAGAAAACGTCACAAATTTACAAGAAAATAAAAAAGCTGCAAATTTATGACAAAAAATAATTACTGTTTTACAAAAAAAAAAAAAAAACTCTATAGAAAAGATTTGCAAATTTACACCAAAGACATGATAAATTTACCAGAACAAAAGGTGCAAAAAGGTTAAAGTTTAGAAGGAAAAAAATCGCAGCTGTGAAAGGAGAACCAGCATTTATGCGTCCATGCAGGGAAGCGGCGCTGCGTCGGTTATCATCTCTGTGGCGTCCCCAAATGTCTGAGTTTACCACCGATTTAACAGATTAGCAGGAGGATGAGCTTTACCGCCAAACTGATGGAGGACACGGACGGCAGACTGAAGTCCAGCCTGTCGCAGACGGACGGCAGCAAACTGGGCCAGTGGAGCGGATAAAAACAGCTCTGATCCACCGCCGGGAGCCCCGTCCCCGTTAACAGGCCCCCGTGCACCGGCAGGGACCGGCTCACGCATGCATTAGATGCCAACGCTCGTGAGCGGCCTGCTAATGTATGTGCGTGGAGACCAGTGAGCTTACGGCAGCGGCGAGGCGCTTCCGTGGGCGGTGGGAGCACGGCCTCGGATGCTGAAGGACTCCCCGAGGACCGTTTGTGTCTCAGACAGCTGCTGGTTGTCTAACGATCAAAGCTGAGCCTGTAGAGACAGAACTGACGCCGACACCGTACACAACTGATTGTGAACGATACGGGTGAGAACGCCTCAGGGTTTAGTTCCTGAAGCCGGGGCTGTGTGTTGACATTTTCTGCTCACAGCACTGGAGCTCCAGAGGTTCACAGTCATGGAGCACAAGACAAAAACTTGGAGCACGATAAAAACCCAAACCAATTAACCCAACACTGTGGGAGGAAACCAGCTCACCTGCAATACTGAGTTGTAATTTAACCCTTTATTTATTTACTGCTCTGTCATCGGTCCCACCCAGATCTGACCCTGCTGGTCCGGGGGTGCAACCGGCGACCCTCCGGTCACCGGTCCACATCCCTAACCATTAGGCCACCCCTGCCCACACAGCCGGGGGAGAGCACGCAGTCTCCACACGGAAAGGTTCCTACGCCTGCCAGCCCGGGGATTCAAACCTGGAACCTCCTAGCTGTTAGGCAGCAGTGCCAACCACTGTAGCACTGTGAAGTAGAGCAGTTTAATCACTGAAATACAGTGTTTCACTTTACGATTAAAAACCTCCACCTTCCACATCAGTCATCAACCCCAACCACCTAAACACACTCACCACAACATACAGACTATGGGACCAGTTTTGGCCCACGGGCCGTATGTTTGACCCCCCCCCCCCCAAAAAAAAAGACCAGCTTCCTCTTTCTCCGTCACACTCCTCCTCCAACAATCTGCACAAAATAAACTGCTGTGGCACCAGAAGAGAGGGGGAACCATGTTTCTTTGATGAGAGCATTCTCAGTTGCTCCTGGGGCAGCGGAGAAGAGGCCGGTCCGGCCTTCTTCTGTGGTGTTAAAACGGTTCTCATCCAGCAAGAGTTCCCTGCGGCGCGTGCACACGTCTTTACTTCTGTGTTTACATGAGCAGAGTTATTAACGTACGTGTCTCTTAATTTATCAACAAAAGTCACCGTGAAGACTGTCCTCAACAGCTTCTGAATATTCTTCATGCAGCGGGGGTAAACGGATTTGTACTACGTGCAGCGCTGTGTTGGAACATAAAGTTGATGACTGGTAAACGGAAAATGCACAGAGACTGGCTGAAACCCGTGAAGGAGAGGGAGACTTGGAGCTGCTGAGACTGTGAGTAAAATATCATTTGTGTCATAAATTAATAATTTATCCACATGATGGTGGTTTCTATTACAAACTATGGATACAGTAGTTAACTGTTGGTTCAGCACTGTGAATAAATACAGAATAAAGGTATATTTTATGAGATTATGGACTCCTAGCACTTAAGTGAGACATTTGAAGATAATAATAAATCACAATAAAATGAAAATGGCAGAATTAATAAAGGCTGCAGTACGAGCCATTTTTCCTCAGAACTAAACTGAAATGAACAAATCTTCCAGGAAATGAACTGAAACCCTTTTCAAAAATTGAAAGTTAATTTGTAGTTAAAATATAAACAACAGAAACATAAAAGAAGCTAAATTATTAAAGCCTACTGTGGTGTGGGGATTTAAAATATGATTATTAATCTATCCTCTTCACCTCCCCTTCCTGGGTTTCCACTCCAACCTCCGTCCTGCACTGAGACCTTGTCAAGGTCAGAGGTCATCAGTGGAGGAACCGTCCCTGCTTCATGTGGATCTCAGCACAGAAGAAGACCTCAGATTCTTCCGGGTCTTAGTTTGTAAATTCAGGATTCAAGAAGGTGCTGCCAGAATTTTCTCCAGACTCGAACATGCATTCAATGCAATTTGGTTGTTGTAATGACAAAATCTTTTCTTTCTTTTAATGTAAGTTCTCATTAAGAATGCAATGTTGGTCATTTTTTGACAGTTTTCCTGAGCATTTAATTCTAAATAAGCCACTGTTTAACAGGAAATTCTTGGCAATCCTGTGCTTTTCTGGTGGCGTTACACAGAACAGCATCACTGTAAACTCTGGAAAAAAGCAGCTGCTTTAAAATCTGAACTTCCTCACACAACTTTTGAGTGCAAAAATGCTCTAAAAATGTCACAACTTTTTGGAAAAGCTCCCAGAAATTCAGACTTTTTGGTCCATAACAATCACAAAAACAGCCATGAAATCCTGGAGGGGCTGAAGTCCAGTGAGATCCTGTCTACATGCTTCATGTGCTGAATGTGTTACCGACTCTACACACCCTTTGCACTGAAGAAAGCACTTGGGAGCACTTTGCGAAATCATGAGTTACATAATAAAAAGTGCGTTATTGTAACTGATTCTGGGTCAGTTCTTTGTGTGATAATTTATATATCAAAGTTAGAGGATTCTTGGTACAACTCGCAGCATTAGGTCGCCAAGATTTTTTTTCCTGGCAAGTAAAATGGCTGTTAAAATGGTAATTTCCCAGATCGGATCAAATCAAATCGGAATTGTATCGATTCAGAATCTCAACAATCGGAATCGAATGGAATCTGGAAATTAGGGATGGTTCCCAGTCCTACCACTGATCTGCGCGGAGTTCAACTAAAAGACTCTCCTGGGTCAGCAGCTTCTGATGTGACGACATGGAACTTTACATCCAGCAGAAATGCACCGTTATCTGACAGGATGGGAGACTGCTGGGCTGTGAGTGGAACTGATGGAACTCTGCAGCTCGCCAACTGTCGTTTGAAAGCGACCGTACACACAAACGGTCTGTTTCTCACCGCACCAGCGCCACGTCAGCTCATTCATCCTTCACGCAGACCAACTTCATGTCGCACCGTACAGCCCTGGAGGCACCATTTCACACACGGGGAAGCAGCTGTCCTCTAACAGGCTGGGTTTTTAAATATCATACTACTTTGACTGCTAACGAGCTCCAGCTCACCCCACCCTCCCGCCTTCATCATTCCCCTGACACTTCTGCTTTAATGGAGACCCCCATGTTTGAGGCTAACATTAGCTTGTAGCTTCAGCTGTCAGACTAATGAATACTAACCTGAGTTTAACAGCACAAATAAAGCGTTAGCAGAGACAGGAGTGTTTGGTTTGAGTTTTTGGGTCCCAGGGGTGTAATAAGCACAGAAACAACCCTGCTAACCCTGCTAACAGCAGCTAATCACAGATGTGTCCAGCCATGATTACGTTTGTGACTGAAATATAGAGTAAATGGTTAGTAGATGATCCGGTTAGGAAAGACTGGACCCGGCAGGTCAACCTTGAAGTCGGTGAGAAATTCTTGTTTCTGTTGCTTAGACCAGCTAGCGTTAGCAGCCAAAGCTGGTCTAATGACCAGAGCTACACAGTCGACTGTAGACCGATGAGCTGGTTTGGCATCGTGACTAAAATCCACAGAGGAGCCAGGAAACCCCTGCTTGCACTGATTCACGCTGCTAAGTTAGCCACGCTAACAGTTGGGGTACCCGTGTCACGCTGGGAAAATGAGCTGAGCTCTATTATCAACTGTGGGTGGATGAAGGAGCAGGGACCACGGATGTCTAGTAGGGTGACTACAATTGACAGAGAAGAGCCCTAAAACCCACAGTCAGCCTGCTAGCTACACCAGCTGCACTGCAGCCACGTGAGCTCTGAGGCTCGGGGAGAAACCTCTGGAACCTCCAACCCCGGTCCTGACCTTGAAGTTGCTGGAGTTGACCCAGGAGCTGGCCACCGAGTCCACCACCCTGTCCACCGTACTCTGGTCTTGCTCCAGCTCCAGGGACCTGTCCCGGTCCAGGATCAGCTCCATGAGCTCCTGACCCCCCTGGAGCCTCTTCCCCAGGTCCTTCTGGGTCACCAGCTCCAGGAGGTAGTCCGGGCTCACCGCCGCCGCCGCCGCCTCCTCCTCCTCCATGGCCAATCACTCGGAGACTCTCCTGAGGCCCCCCCGCTGCTGTAGTTTTGGTCCCTGCCACCCGTGAGCTTCTGCAGGATAATCTGGGCCGTTTCTGTTGGGTCAGTTTATGAAGCGGCGAATATCGACGAGGGAGTCAGAGTTGGCGCCGTGACTTCCTGCTGCTGTGGAGGACGGAGCCGGAGGCCGCTCGTCATTCTCCCCTGTGGATCTGCTGTGGGGAGACACAAAGTAAGCGTGAGACGACGAGGCTGCAGCAGCACACGCACATCAAAGGTCAAAGGTCCCGCTTTCAGCCGTGCTGCTTTGGCTGTCAGCAGGATTATGCAAAAACTACTGCACAGGTCTGGATGAAGTTCTCACCAAAGGTGGCCCTTGGCCTGAGGATGAGCCCACTACATGTTGGTGATGATCTGAGAATGCATACCTCCACCACGGCTCTTATCTTCTCAGAGTTTTAGCAACAACACTCCAAAACTACTGGCCAGGCTTTGATGGAATTCTCACCAGAAGTGGCTCGTGGCCTACACACACCAACCACTACATTCTGGAGGGGATCCATGAGGGAGGGAAGGAGCCTTGGCAGAGGTATGCGCTCTCTGACTTCTGGATTCATTTCAAATTCTGACATCACCATGAACACTTTTTCTGCATTTTGATGAACAAAAACTCTTTTCTGAGCCGTTTCACATGAGCTCTAGAGAGCCGCTGTGATCCCCCCCATAAAAACGCTGTTCCAGACCTCCTCAGTGAAAAGCTACGGGTCCACCTAACCCAGGATTTGCACCAACTCCAGATGCAGTCCGTTGCAGATGCAGTGTGGACGGCCACTTACATTCATCCCTACCAGTTCTGTTTGTGTTTTGCTGCAGCATGGATGAGAGCAGAGCTCGGAATACAAGATGGTGCAAGAATTATACAAAATAATGCAAGATGTCGAGAAAGACCCGAGAGTAACCGAGATGGCCCGATCATGATCACGTGATAACAGTAAGGAAGTGTGATGCAGCGGCTTCCACCTGGAGTTTTGGGCTCTAAATAATATGTAAGTAGCTCATTAATTTTAATTCTCTGAAGTGTTTGTATGTTAAGTCAAGTTTTTACCTTCTCTGACACAGTGATGGAGGAGACCTCAGAAAATAATGGACCATCCTTAACCCTTTAACATCGTTGATTTCACATTCAGATAGCGCCCCCATTACCTATGGCGCAGTGCTGCGCCCGTCATGTGATGCCATGTGACGTGGCCAAAAACTCCCCAGTTGAACTAAGAATTCCACCTCACAAGGTGGCAGACACGTATAACTTACTGCTTTTGCCTTGGAGGACACAGAACCACACAAAAATCTCATTTCTGGACACCAGTTTAGACAAACAAATGATGTACCCGCTTGCACGACGGAGGACGCACACATTTGTTCCCAAATTTGTCAACTATGATTCTAAGAAGAGATTATTTAGCTGATGAAGGTAAATACCAACATGTTGTTATAACAGAGGGTGGGCAAAGCTGGTTGATGTTCACCTGCCATCAACCCCCAGTGCCATGTGACTGCACACAACAATCACGCCAGTTCTGTGTCATCATATAAGATAAACTGCGGCGGAATAAAAGCAAAATTGAGGTGGGATAATAATAAGAGTTTCTGGATGTGGGAGAGAAAGCACAAATGACCAATGGAAGATAAAATAAATGACCAGGATGACGAAAATGGACGAAGCAAGAGCTGCCTGGCCAGCGGTGACGAATTTGTTCGTTTGTTTAGATTGTAACTGATTTTCTGGTTCATATACTTTATAGATCCGCTGCACGGTGGCGCAGTGGTTAGCACTGCGGCAGCACAGTTTACCCTTGGCCGGGGGATTGTGGGGATCGTGGGATCGTGGGTTCGATCCCAGCCCCCGACCAACAGTGATCTGTGTGGAGTTTGCATGTTCTCCCCGTGTTGCGTGGGTTTACTCCGGGATTTCTCCGGTTTCCTCCACATGCCAAAAACATGCATGTTAGGTTAATTGGCTGTTCTAAATTGTCCCTAGATATCTGTTTCCTATAGGCCCTTAGAATAGAGGGTTAGTATTAATGAAAGCGCTTTGAGTGGTCTTTGTGACTAGAAAAGCGCTATATAAGTGTAGGTTAGTTAGTTAGTTAGTTAGATCAGATACCAAAATGCCCAAAACAACAAACGGTGACAAAAAACAAAACCATCCTTTGTGTAAATATGTCCAAAGTCCACTTTTGACTGAAAGTTATGTAATTCGATATGGCTGCCGTGGCATTATGCAAATTAGATGCGTACATTTACTCCTGTCTCAGACTTTGGATCATATTCTACATCTTTCTAATTGACAGTAAGCCATTATGTTTTACCACTTTCAAATTATAGCCTTGGAAATCTCTGACATCTGATCTGAATATTTTCTTGAAAAAACCTTGCCCACTAGGGGCTGATGGTGCAACGGAACGCCATAGGCAGTCAAACAGTTAAATCATTTTTAATGAACAAACTGCTATTAAATACTGCAAGATACTGCGGCATTTCCTTGCGGACCGTCAAAAACAGACTGGCTGCGTTTCATTAGTGAACGAAATCTGATGAGCCGGGTTGGTTCCGCAGTGGTCCGGACCAGGTGGGGATTACAACACTGATAAGAATGGGAACTATATGCTGCGGAGACCAGCTCACAGCCTTAAAGGACTGCATCCAGAGTCAGTGTAAATCCAGGGTTAAGCGTCTGCTGACAGAAGGTCCCTGCGCCTCCTCCGCATCGGGGCTCCATCAGGAGCGTGACTGGGGCAGAACCTGGCGAGAGTCACACAGGTCAATACTCCCAATCGCCATTCACACCCTCTATGACCATGGTGGCGTTTTCAAACCTTTAGGCATTTTATGGCTTCGCTGTGTCACAGTGGGATCCTAAAGAATAAGCTTTTGACGAAACCGAAGTTATACTTTCCACGGTTTCGGAATGACTCTGAAGTAAAACACCAATAATTCTGAGCTCAAATCCTGCAGCGACGTCTCCTCTGCATGTCTGCTGACAGGCGGCTGCGGCAGGAAACGGGGCTGGATTGGACCCGTTAGGTTGGCCAATAGCAGAGGGCGGGTACGGAGGCTGGGGTGGCCCGTTTGTGACGTACAGGAGCCCACACGGAAGGACGAGGGGACGGCTTCTGAGCGACAGCAATGATACGAGGCTGCGGGTGATTTAAGAGAAGAGTTCTGCTGTTCCTTCAGGATCATCTGACCACTAGATGCTTTTCAAAAGGTTGAAACCGACAAAAACACCATTTTCCTGCGAGTGAAGACTGTATGAGAAAAAAAAAGGACTCAAGAAGTTACAGGAAAACTAAAAATTTAAGAAAAAAAATTGCAAAGCTATTGAAGTCACAAACTTACAAGTTGCATATTGTAGAGAAGAGGCTTGTGAATACATAAGTATAATAATTAAAAAACTGTTTTTACCCATATAAAATCCCAATTACAGCCTGGAAAAATGGGATAAATTTTATGACAAAAAAGTTATGAGAAAAATTACAGATTTAGGAAAAATTCTACAATTTAACCCCCCAAAAAAGGCATATTTAAACGAGAAAAATGAATTTACGAGAGAAAGAAAAGCTCCACAGTAAAGATGCAAATAGAGGAGGAAAAAAGTCTCAAATTTAGAATGAAAACTGAAAAATCAGGCGGAATAAAACACGAATCTGCGAACTAAACTGGACGCATGAAAGGTGCACAATCTGTCAGAATGAAAGTGACAAATGAGTGAAAACCCGCAGATGCTGCTGCGGTGAACGGAGGGAGGAAAACCGGTACGAGCCGTTCCCCGGTACCGGTGAGAGGGTTGACTGGGCCGCAGATGAGCACTAGTTAACCCGGGTCAGACGTCCAGTAAAAATCTCAACTGTTATTGTAGCCGCTAGCATGGCTGCTAACACATTAGCCCGCTAACATCCAGCTTTTACCCCAACAGCCGGGATGCCGTTAACCGTTCCGGAGACCCGTTACCGTCTTCCCAACACCGCCCTCCCCGTATTTACCGGGTAATTAATTCATTTACCGGTGCTGGCTTCACTCACCGGATGGACCGAGTCGTTCTTGGGATTAAAAAAAAAAAAAAAGAAAAGTCAAAAGTGGCGACGCTGCCTCCGGCCACAAACTACCGTTACTTCACCGGGGAGGATCCGCTCATTCACCGTTACCGTCACTCAGGGCCGGAACAGTAAGGGCTCACGGCATCCGATCACCGTTAACTTTCATTTTTATAATCGATCAGGCCGTTCGCCAATAGGAAAAGTGGCCAAAAATCATTATTTGTCCTTAAAAAGAATCCTCTCATGACCCACACCGGACACCGTAGAGGCTGCAGCAAGTGAAGGAATCTGCAGAGATGGCGGCACCTGCTGGTGGATACCGGAGTTGCACCAAGGTCCTGCACAGTTTTCGAGATAAATTTGAACTTTCAGCTTCGTTTGTATTGTCTTCTCTGTTGGGAGACCTTTGTTTTTATTATAAGAGTTCAAACCGTTTCAGCTTCCCACTCTCAACAAAGATAGATATTGTAACGTCCGGGCTGTGATGGAGGGAGGGGAATTACCCGGCGTGCTTTGCGCTGCGGGGTATTCAAAGACTGGCATTATTCTTGTGTCATTGTTATACCGTAATAACTGTGTCGTCAGTCTGGTTGTGACAGTGTTTGCCTGTGTGAGAGATGACGTGCGTGTGTGTGAATGGCCTCCCCGCTGTTCTGTGCGTTTGGTCAGTGAAGATCCATCCATCCATCCATCTTCTACCGCTTTTCCGGAGGTCCAGGTCACGGAGGCAGCAGTTCAAGCAGAGAAGCCCAGACTTCCCTCTCCCCAGCCACCTGCTCCAGCTCTTCAGAGGGGATACCAAGGCGTTCCCAGACCAGCTGGGAGATATAGTCTCTCCACCGAGTCCTGGGTCTGCCCCGGGGTCTCCTCCCAGTGGGACGTACCTGAAACACCTCAAGTGGGAGGCGTCCAGGAGGCATCCTAATCAGATGCCCATACCACCTCAACTGACTCCTTTCAATGTGGAGGAGCAGCGGTTCTACTCTGAGCCTCTCCCGGATGACTGTGCTCCTCACCCTATCTCTGAGGGTCAGTGAAGAATCTGTTCTAAATCCTCGCTCACTATTGCGCGAACCTTTGAAACGTCACACTGATGTCAGAAGTGGGACGTTTGAGAGATGGAAGTGAGGATCCTATGGAGTGATTTTACTTTTGAAAATATAACGGGACAAATTACGTAGGAACAAACGCTGAAACTGAAGCGGTAAAAATAATGTGACGTATTAGGGGTTCACACAAGAAAAAGGAGAAGATGGCTGTGACGAAACAGGCTTTATTGAAACACCCCTGAACACAGACAGGAGGGGACGTCATTCCCACAGACCTGCGTTTCACTAAGGGTTGCACAAACACGTGATCAGTCTTGTTCTGATTCTACTTATAACACTGCTGTGTCATAATGACACAGCAACATAATGGCACAGTAATAACACTTTAACACACACGAATATAACGTCCTCTGCTGGCAAAGCATGCCGGGAAAATCCCCGCCCCCTTAACACAGCCCCGACGTTACAATATTGTGGGCCTGGGAGTAAAATTATTATGGAGAGTGCATACTATTAAAATGCTCGCTCACTTTTGCAAAATCACTTCTCACTGTAGCCGTGTTTGAAATGTTTACTTGTTCCCTATATAGTGTACTATATAGTGAATCAATCATTTTGTAGTGCTGTTCAAAATCAATCCATCCATCCATCTTCTACTGCTTTTCCGGAGGTCTGGACACCTGGGCACCACCATCACCCGGGACCTCAAGTGGGAGCCGACCATCAGCTCCCTCATCAAAAAGGCCCAGCAGAGGATGTTCTTCCTGCGGCAGCTGAGGAAGCTCAAGCTGCCCACCAAGATGTTAGTGCAGTTCTACACAGCCATCATCGAGTCCATCCTCACCACCTCCATAACCGTGTGGTACACAGGAGCCACTGCCAGGGACAGACTAAGGCTGCAGCGCGTCGTGCGCACTGCTGAGAAGGTGATCGGCTGCAAGCTCCCATCCCTCCAGGACCTGTACATCTCCAGGACCCGGAGGCGTGCAGGCCGGATCATAGCCGACCCTTCACACCCTGGTCACGTACTGTTTGCCCCCCTCCCCTCAGGTAGAAGACTTCGGTCCATTCAGACTAAAACCTCCCGTCACATGAACAGCTTCTTCCCCTCTGCCATCAGACTGCTGAACACTAAGTGACTTATTGACTCTCGTGCACTATGTACAGCAGCTCAACCAGACTCATGTCAATCATCACTGTTTTCTTTTTGCATTACCGACTGCACTATGTGGTACTCCACAATATCTGCTGCTCGCTAATATATTTAAAAACTGCTTTGACTAGTATTACTCATTCATATTCTACATTTATTGCATGTATAGTTTTTTTTATTCTATCTTTTATTTTTATCATGTTTAATGTTGCAGCATTGCACCGAGACAAATTCCTAGTTTGTGTACTACATGAACAATGGCAACAAATCTGATTCTGATTCTGATTCTGGATCATGGAGGCAGCAGTTCAAGCAGAGAGGCCCAGATTTCCCTCTCCCCAGCCACCTGCTCCAGCTCTTCAGAGAGGATACCAAGACATTCCCATACCAGCTGGGAGACATAGTCTCTCCAGCAAGTCCTGGGTCTGCCCCGGGTCTCCTCCCAGTGGGACGAGCCCGAAACACCTCAAGTGGTAGGCATCCAGGAGGCATCCTCATCAGATGCCCAAATCACCTCAACTGACTCCTTTCAATGTGGAGGAGCAGCAGTTCTACTCTAAGCCTCTTCCGGATGACTGAGTTCCTCACCCTATCGCTAAAGGTGCATTCACACCAAACGCGAATGGGAGGCACAAATCCATACAAAGTGGATGGAAAGAGCTGAGAACATGCAAAATTGCACATTCGCGTCCAAGGCTAGCTAGCTAGCTGCTAGCTTTGAGATTCTGTCGAGTAAAAGTATCACCATTGCAGAGTAAACTAGTTTGAAAATGAGACTCACTCACCTGGAGACAGGAGGCCCGGTGCTCTTGAGCTGAATCGGGATTTCGGAGTTATTTACCCAAGGTTTCCTGCCACAGACATGCTGACAAGGCTAGCAAGCTAGCAACGGAAACACCCATCACCTTGCAAAGTTTTGGAGGCTGAAACAACATTTTCAGGTGATCCCCCTGTCAGATAATGTAAACCTAAGCATGACGTTATTTTGGGAATTTCCATAGCAGGTTGAACACAGCTGCAGAAGTTTTAAAGGCAACCTCGCCTGTCTGTATCTCACTCAGAAGGGGAATTCATGTCTGTTTGTGTGTTTACATTGAGTTATAATGTAATCGTGCCATCCCATCCCATCCATCCATCCATTTTCTACCGCTTTTCTGGAGATCCGGGTCACGGAGACAGTCTCTCCAGTGAGTCCTGGGTCTACCCTGGGGTCTCCTCCCAGTGGGGCGTGCCCAAAACACCTCAAGTGGGAGGTGTCCAGGAGGCATTCTGATCTGATTCTACTCTGAGCCTCTCCTGGATGACTGAGCTCCTCACCCTATCTCTAAGGGTGAGTCCAGCAATCCTACGAAGGAAGCTCATTTCAGCCGCTTGTATCCACGATCTAATTATTTCGGTCATTACCCAAACCTCATGACCATAGGTGGGGGTAGGAACGTAGATTGACCGGTAAATCGACAGCTTTTCCTTACAGCTGAGCTCCCTCTTCACCACAACAGACTGGTACAACGTCCGCATCACTGCAGATGCTGCTCTGATCCGTCTGTCAATCTCTCGCTCCATTCTCCCCTCACTCATGAATAAGGCCCTGAAATACTTAAACTTCTCCACTTGGGGAAGGAGCTTGTCCCCAATCCAGAGAGGACAATCCACCTTTTTACGGCTGAGGACCACGGACTCAAACTTGAAGGTGCAGATTCTCATCCCAGCCGCTTCACACTCAGCGGCAAACCGTCCCAGTAAGACCTGTAGGTCATTGCTGGATGAAGTCAACAGGACAACATCATCTGTAAACAACAGAGATGAGATCCTGTGGTCACCAAGCATGACACCCTCCGTTCCCTGGCTGCACCGAGAAATCCTATCCATAAAAATTATGAACAGGATCGGTGACAAAGGGCAGCCCTGGCAGAGTCCAACTCTCACTGGGAATGAGTCCGACCGAGTGTTGGCAGTACAAACCAAACTCTCACAACGGTCGTATAAAGACTGGATAGCTTGTAATAACAAGCCCGATACCCCATACTCCCGAAGCACACACCCCCACACACAAAAAAACACGAGGGACGCAGTTGAATGCCTTCTCCAAGTCCACAAAGCACATGTAAACTGGTTGGGCAAACTCCCACAAACCCTTGAGGATTTTCAAGAGGGTAAAGAGTTGGTCTGATGTGCCACGGCCAGGACGAAAACCACATTGCTCCTCCTGAATCTGAGGTTTGACCAACAGCTGGACTCACCTCTTCAGTACCTTGGCATAGACCTTCCCAGGGAGGCTGAGGAGTGTGATCCTTCTAAAGTTGGAACACACCCTCCGGTCCCCCTTTTTATAGAGAGGAACTACCACCCCAGTTTGCCATGCCAAAGGCACTGTCCCCAACCTCCACGCAATGTTGCAGAGGCGTGTCAACCATGACAGCCTTACAACATCCAGGGCCTTGAAGTACTCGGGGCGAATCTCTTCCACCCTTGAGGCCCGGCCACCAAAGAGATTTTTAACCACCTTGGTGACCTCAGCCCCTGTGATGGGCGAGTCATCCCCCTCATCCACAAGCCCTGCTTCCTCAGTGGAAGGCATGGCGGTGGAATTGAGGAGATCCTCGAAGTATTCCTTCCACCGCCCGACGATATCCCCAGTTGAAGTAAGCAGTGCCCCATCCACACCATACACAGTGTGGACAAGGAGCTGCTTCCCCCTCCTTAGCAGCTGAACAGTTTACCAGAATCTCTTCAACGCCAACCGAAAGCCTTGTTCCATGGCCTCACCGAATTCCTCCCACACTCGAGTTTTTGCTTCAACAACCACCCAAGTCACACTTCGTTTGGCCTGCTGGTACACCTCAGCTGCTTCGGGAGTCCTACAAGCCAACCAAGCTTGATAGAACTCCTTCTTCAGCTTAATGCCCCCCCCCCCACCACCACTAGTGTCCACCACTTGGTTTGGGGGTTGCTACCACGAGATGCACCATTGACCTTGCGGCCGCAGCTCTGGACAGCTGCTTCAACAATGGAGGTGGAGAACATGGCCCATTCAGACTCCATGTCGCCAGACTCCCTCGGAATGTGGTTGAAGTCCTTCCGGAGGTGGGAGTTGAAAACTTTGCGGACAGGGGCCTCAGCCAGACGTTCCCAGCACACCATCACTATACATTTGGGACTACCGGGTCTGAATGGCGTCCTCCCTCACCATCAGATCCAACTCACCACCAGGTGGTGATCAGTTGACAGCTCGCACCTCTCTTTACCCAAGTGTCCAAGACACAGGGTCACAGGTCTGATGACACGATAACAAACTCGATCATCGACCTGCGATGTAGGATGTCCTGGTGCCAGGTGCACATATGGCCACCCTTATGCTTGAACATGGTGTTCATTATGGACAAACTGTGGTTAGCACAGAAGTCCAATAACTGAACACCACTCAGATTCAGATTGGGCAGGCCGTTCCTCCCAATCACCCCCCCTCCAGGTTTCACTGTCATTGCCCATGTGTGCATTGAAGTCCCCCAGTAGGACAATGGAGTCTCCAAGAGGAGCACCCCAGTCAGAGACTCCAAAAAGGGTGGGTACTCTGAACCATTATTTGGTGCACAGACACAAATGATGGTCAGGACCCATTTCCAAACCCAAAGGCGCAGGGAAACAACCCTTTCATCCACTGGGGAAAACTCCAATATAGAGGCTGCAAGGTTGGGGGATACAAGAATACCCACCCCTGCTCGCTGCCTCTCGCCTGGGGAAACTCCAGAGTAGGCCAAGCTCCAGCCCCTCTCCAGGAGACTGGTTCTGGAACCGGGAGCTGTGTGTTGAGGTGAGGCAGACTATATCTAGCTGGTATCTTTCAGGCTCATGCACCAGCTCAGGCTCCTTCCCCACCAGAGAGGTGACATTCCATGTCCCAAAAGCCAGTTTAGGAAGCCTGGGATCAGACTGCCAAGGTTTCCACCTTCGACTGCCACCTGATCCACATAGCACCGGACAACCATGGTCCGTCCTGCAGGTAATGAGCCCACTGGAGGTCGGACCCATGTAACTCCTTTGGGCTGAGCCCAGCCGGGTTCCATAGGCAGAAACCTGGCCACCAGGCACTAGCCATCGAGCCCCTCCCCCAGGCCTGGCTCCATGGTGGGGCCCCGGTAACCCCATGCTGGGGTGTGTGTGTTACACTGAATCCCTGTTTTAGCATTCATCATGAGAGTCTGTTGGATCGTTCTTAGTTTGGCCCTTCACGCAGAACCAGTTTATCTTGGGTGACCCTACCAGAGGCAAACTGCCCTGGACAACATAGCTCCTGGGATCACTAGGGCATGCAAACTCTCCACCACGGTAAGGTGACGATCCATGAGGGGATGTATCGTGCCACGTGAAAAATTCGCCCGTTCGCGTTTGGTTGAACGCACCTAAGAGTGAGTCCAGCAATCCTACAAAGAAAGTTCATTTCAGCTGCTTGTATCCATTATCTCATTTTTTCAGTCATTACCCAAAGCTCATGACCATAGGTGAGGGTAGGAACATAGATTGACCGGTAAATCGACAGCTTTGCCTTAGAGTTCAGCTCTCTCTTTACCACAGCAGACTGGTACAATGTCCGCATCACTGCAGATGCTGCTCTGATCCATCTGTCAATCTCTCGCTTCATTCTCCCCTCACTCATGACCAAGACCCCGAGATACTTAAACTCCTCCACTTGGGGCAGGAGCTTGCCCCCAATCTGGAGAGGACAATCCACCTTTTTACGGCTGAGGACCATGGACTCGGACTTGGAGGTTCTGATTCTCATCCCAGCCACTTCACACCCAGCAGCAAACCATCCCAGCAAGACCTGCAGGTGATTGCTGGATGAAACCAACAGGACAACATCATCTGCAAACAGCAGAGATGAGATCCTGTGGTCACCAAACATGACACCTTCCATTCCCTGGCTGCGCCTAGAAATCCTGTCCATAAAAATTATGAACAGGATTGGTGACAAAAAGCAGCCCTGGTGAAGTCCAACTCTCACTGGGAATGAATCCAACCAAGTACTGGCAATACGAACCAAAGTCTCACAACGGTCGCATAGGGACCAGACCGTTTGTAATAACAAGCCCAATACCCCATACTCCTGAAGCACCCCCCACAAAAACCATGAGGGACGTGGTCGAATGCTTTCTCCAAGTCCACAAAACACATGTAAACCGGTTGGGCAAACTCCGACAAACCCTCGAGGATTCTTGAGAGGGTAAAGAGTTGGTCCGATGTGCCACGGCCAGGATGAAAACCACATTGGACCTTCTGAATCTGAGGTTCGGCCAACGGCCGGACTCTCCTCTCCAGTGCCTTGGCATAGACCTTCCCAGGGAGGCTAAGGATCTGTTGGTTTTTTGGGAGGTTGTTGAGGTGGGGGTGGTGCCGTTTGCTGCTGGGCCCATCCGTTCTTCATTGGCTCACTGAGTGTTTTGGGTGTGCTGGTGTGGCGGCTGGATGGCTTCACTTCTGGAGGTCAATGATTTGTCCGGTTTTTCGATACAGATCAGTGTGTGGGACTTTAAATCAAAAAAAAAAAATCTCCATTGAAATGAATGGCAAGAGCAAAATTATCTTTTGATCTCCATCAAATTTTGCCATGACTTACACATATGAATTTGTCAGTTTAAAAGATAATTTTCCACGTAATTAAAGTTGTTGGCTGTCGTATAATAACAGAGTAATATTTAGTTTTTGTTTAAACGATTAGCGGACAACAACTCCCATCATCCCACATCACTAAACTAAATTGTGTTTAGTGCTGTTACTTATGCAGAATGTACATGTCTTTTGTTTTGATGAGTTTAAAAATGTAATTTATTCAGAGTTTTTATGTTGACTGTGTTTACTATAAATCTGCTGTTATGCAAAATGCATATCTATTTTCCTTTAATTAGAGTTGATAAAATTCAGTTATTCAATGCTGACTGTGTTAACAGTCAATTCTCTGCAAACAAAAATAAATCGATATCTCTATACTGTTATCAAACAGCCTCTCTTTTACACAACTCGTGCATGCCCTTAGAAAGCAAGTATTCCTGTCTGAAACAGGTAGCCCAATAAGACTTTCCAGGCTCAAATGTAGGCTGTGTTTGAAAGTGGAATACAGAGGTGTAGCCTATACAGTATGTAGGCAATCACGTTAGACAGAACAGGTGGTTCTTAAGCCACTATTTAAGTTTATTGTAAGTACAAAACACCCAACATTTTTTTTTTTGTATTTGTGTCTTGTATACGTTATTGATCTGCAGAGGGAAATTCAGGGCATCCACGTACGGCGCCAGTCCTTTCACATTCACACACACACACAGCAGAATGAGGTGTTTGGCTGCAACTGTTGCATCAATGTTGCCCGTGCGTCTGTAAATATTTAAATAAAAATTATTTATTTTGTTATTTGGGCATTTTTGCTCTTGTTGTCGTTTCGTCAAAGCGTGCATATGTGTCCATATATGATATGCAGTTGATCTGGTCATTCTGCTCCACAATGAAGAAGCAATCTGGACTGCCGTCTACCACTGACTGAGCAGGCTGGGCTTGCCTCCCCGCGAACAATCGTGGAGTGCCCGGTCTGACACCTGTGTTGGAATAGCAGCAGCATGTTCACAGTGTGAGGTACAGGACGATGATTTATGTAAAGTTGCAACTTTACAACAGCTTCCTCTTACAGTATGAACTTTTGATTTTGCAGCTTGTTGAGGACAATATAGACTGGGAAGATGTTGGGATTCCACAGGAGTCACACTTTGGAATTGAAGTCCCGGAGATTTTCTGTCCATTTTGTCACGCCTCGCCGCTCATCTGCGGCGCCAGCTGCACGCACACCTGCACATCATCAGCGGTGAGGGATTTAAGCCGCCTCGCCCTGGGCTTCGGCCTGAAGCCGTCAGACTTCACTCCTTGGATTGCTGTGAGTAACCTCAACACTTCAGCAAACATCGCGGTAAGAAGCCCTTACCTTTTTCCCTCTCCAAGTCTGCTCCCCTGTGCACAGGTGGATTTCCCGGCGGCGGACCATTCCTCTCCGTCTCCATCCCCTCACTGCTGCACCGGGCTCTCCAGGTTGCTGTCTACCGGACCTCGTCCTTGCTGTGCCAGCCACCTGCTCACTCCAAGTAAGCTCA
Source organism: Pholidichthys leucotaenia (assembly GCA_020510985.1). Lineage (NCBI taxonomy): Eukaryota > Metazoa > Chordata > Actinopteri > Cichliformes > Pholidichthyidae > Pholidichthys > Pholidichthys leucotaenia. Next base: position 336,891,440 of record CM035845.1, read on the forward strand.
TCTCCACTTTTACATCTCCTGTGTTGGTGTGTGCCCGTCACCCTTCTCCCTGTGCTTTTCCCATAGGGTTGTCCGGCTGTACGGTCTCCTGCCTCCGTGCCCGAAGCAGACGCCACCACCAATACATTTACATCTTGCAGACACACATTCATACACCCTTGTTGTTAATAAAGCTATTTGAGCTACTCTGAGCCTGCGTGTGTGTCTCCTGAGCCGTGCATTATGTCAGTAAGGCTTCAGCAGAGCGGCTCGGCAAACGGCGGGCTCACACGCCGACTTACCACTCTCGAGGCTCGAGTGGACCAAATAGCTCACCAGCAACAGGTGATTTTTAACCAACTGATTATTATTACTAACCGATTGGACCGCTTGGACCTCCAACAGCCGTTCCCCCCCAGCTCGTCAGGGAGGCGCGGCTCCTGCTGCTCCAGCGGCCGTCCAGCCGGCTCCGGTAGCACCGGCTCGGCTCACGCCCATTCCGACCCCCGCCCGCTTTAGCGGTAAGCTCGGCGGTGCGCGGGGGTTCATAATGCAGTGTGAGTCCGTGTTCCACCGTGTGCCCGGAGACTTTCCTTCAGATCACAGCCGAATTGGCTACATTGGGAATCTCCTAGAGGGGCGAGCACTAACTTGGGCTTACGCCGTAATGGCAAGGCCCAGTTACACCACCCTCACCTATGACCAATTCGTGAGACAATTCCTGGAAGTCTTTGATCATTCTCGTACCGAGACAGTCCAGGTCGATCGGCTTCTCAGTCTCCAGCAGGGAAGCCGGTCGGCAGTGGACTATGCGATCGACTTCCGGGTAGCGGCGGAGGAAGTGGGCTGGGATGAACGTTCATTCTGTGGCCTTTTCCTCCGCAGTCTCAATGATGATCTGAAGGATGAACTGGCTGGGCGGGACATCCCGGAGACTCTAGCGGAGCTAACGTCTCTAGCTATCAGTTTGGATAACAGGCTGCGTGAGCGCTCCTCGGGGCGGAAGTCGTCTTCTTCTCGCCCTCGTGGAGCCTCGTTGCGCCAGTTCCAAGCTCGCCCCCTGGCGACGCCGCCACCATCGCGCCCCGAGGAGTCGGAGCCGATGGTGACGGGCTGGGCAAAGCTCCCCCCTGCGGAGAGACAACACCGCCGTGAGTTGAGTCTCTGCATGTATTGCGGAGATAGTCAACACACGGTGGAGCTTTGCCCTCAGAAGCCAAACGGCGGGGTCCGCGAGTCACTGTAGGGGGCCTCGCGGACATCAATCGGTTAAGTCCCCTCACCCAATTGAAGCTGCCCGTCCGATTCTGCCACAACTCCACTGGGCATCTCACTCACGCACTGGTGGATTCGGGCGCGGAGGGCAGTTTTATTTCACAAAGACTGGCAACCCGATTGGGCATCCGCTGCCAAGCACTAAGAACTCCTCTCTCCCTGGTCAACCTCTCCCGTGTCTCCCTGGGGAGAGTAACACATCAGACCGTCCCTGTTCCTGTTATCATCTCTGGGAACCACCGCGAGGAAATAACCCTCTACGTCCTCCCCAACTCTGTGTCGCCCGTCATCCTGGGATACCCCTGGCTACGCCTCCACAACCCCGTCTTGGATTGGAAGTCCGCCAGGGTGTCGGCATGGAGCACATTCTGTATGAGCACCTGCTTACAATCCGCTACCTGCTCTCCGTCCTCTTCCCCAACACCTACGGACGCTGCGCCCCCGGACCTCTCCCTGGTGCCATCGGAATTTCACGACCTGGGTATGGTATTCAGCAAGTCCAAGGCGATGTCTCTTCCTCCACACAGACCCTACGACTGTGCAATTAACATCCGCCAGGGGGCACCCTTACCCTCTGGGCGACTCTACAGCCTGTCGGCGCCGGAGAAGGAGACCACGAATGCCTATCTCAAGGAATTGCTGAGTGCTGGAATTATCCGTCCCTCGTCATCACCATTGGGGGCAGGATTCTTCTTCGTGGGCAAGAAGGACGGTTCCCTCCGTCCTTGCATCGACTATCGCGCCCTAAACGATATCACGGAGAAGGATCGCTACACCCTGCCCCTCATGGACACTGCCTTCCACTCCCTCCAGGGGGCGACTTGGTTCACCAAGCTGGATCTACGCAACGCATACCACCTCGTCCGGATCCGGGAGGGAGATGAGTGGAAGACAGCCTTCCGTACCCCGAACGGCCACTTCGAGTACCTGGTGATGCCGTTCGGGTTGACAACGCTCCAGCCGTCTTTCAGCGCCTAATTAATGACGTCCTCCGGGATTTCATTGGCCTTTTTGTGTTCGTCTACCTGGATGACATCCTCATCTTCTCCAAATCCAGGGACGAGCACCGGGTCCATGTGAGGCGGGTCCTCCAAAGACTGCTGGAGAACCGGTTGTATGTGAAGGCTGAAAAATGCGAATTCTACGCTAAGACAACATCCTTCCTCGGGTTCATCATCTCCCACGACCAGGTGCTTCCGGACCCAGTGAAGGTGAAGGCGGTGGTGGAATGGCCTACACCTGCATCGAGAAAACAGGTGCAACAATTCGTCGGGTTTGCAAATTTCTACCGCCGCTTCGTCCCAAATTTTGAGACCATCGTCGGCCCGCTGACCCGCCTCACGTCCCCTAAGGTCCCGTTCCGGTGGACCGAAGAGGCCGCGGCTGCTTTTCAGGCGCTGAAGGCGGAGTTCTCCTCCTCCCGGGTCCTTAGCCAAGTCAACCCGGCGCTGCAGTGCATCGTGGAGGTGGACGCTTCGGACACAGGAGTGGGGGCGGTTCTATCCCAGCGGTCGCCAGGTGATGGAGTCAAACGGCCCTGCGCCTTCTTCTCTCGGCGCTTGTCCCCGGCGGAACGGAATTACGACGTGGGGGACAGAGAGCTCCTCGCCATCAAGCTCGCGCTGCAGGAGTGGCGTCACTGGCTAGAGGGGGCGGACCTGCCGTTCGTGGTCCTGACTGACCACAAGAACTTGGAGTACCTGAGATCTGCCAAGCGTCTGAATGCCCGCCAGGCGCGCTGGTCCTTGTTCTTTGCCAGGTTCCGCTTTAACATCACCTTCAGGCCTGGCTCCAAGAACGGCCTGCCCGACGCCCTCTCTAGGCAATTTGCCCCTGAGGAGTCTGAGGACACGGTCCACACCATCCTACCCAGGTCGTGCGTCATGGGAGCCGTCACCTGGGACATAGAAAGCAAGATCCGGAAGGCGCAGGAAGTGGAACCTGACCCTGGCGGCGGACCGGAGGGGAGGCTGTTCATGCCATCCACGGTTCGGGGGGAGGTCATCCACTGGTTGCATACGTCCAAGCTCACCTGCCACCCTGGTTCCTCCCGGATGATCGACCTCCTTCAACGGTCCTTCTGGTGGCCGGGCCTGCGGAGGGACGCTGCCCGCTACGCCCGGGCCTGCCCAGTATGTGCCACCAGCAAGTCAGGTAATGCCCCTCCAGCGGGTTTGCTCCAGCCTCTGCCCGTCCCTGGCAGGCCCTGGTCGCATATCGCCCTGGATTTCGTCACCGGACTCCCAGTCTCAAACACCTTCGACACCGTCCTGACCATCGTAGACCGCTTCTCCAAGGCGGCGCACTTCGTCCCGCTACGGGGTCTTCCATCCGCCCTGGAGACGGCGGACCTCCTAATCCAGCACGTGGTCAGGCTGCACGGGATTCCGGTGGACGTGATCTCGGACCAGGGGCCCCAATTTTCCTCAGAGGTTTGGAGGTCATTCTGCAACGCCCTGGGAGCCAAGGTGAGCCTCTCCTCTGGCCATCACCCCCAAACCAACGGGCAGTGTGAGCGGACCAACCAGGAGCTGGAGGCTGCGCTCCGCTGCATCACTGCGTCCAAACCTACGTCCTGGAGTAGCCATCTCGCCTGGGTTGAATACGCCCACAACACCGCTCGCTCTTCTGCTACAGGGATGTCCCCCTTTAAGGCGTCCCTGGGCTACGACCCCTCGCTGTTCCCAGCGCAGGAGAGTGAGGTAACTGTTCCCTCAGTTCGGGCGCATCTCAGGCAGTTCTGCTCCATCTGGGCGTCAGCGCGCAATGCGCTTTTACGCACGGCGGAGCGCAACAGAGCTGTGGCGGACCGGCACAGAAGACCTGCCTCAGCGTACCGAGTTGGTCGGCGTGTCTATGTATCGACCCAGGACGTAATTTTAAAGGGTGAGAGGAGGAAGCTGGCACAGCGTTTTATGGGTCCATACCCCATCACCAGGATTATCAACCCGGTGGCTGTGCGTGTAGCTATTCCCCCCTCCCTTCGCATCCATCCCACCTTCCACGTATCCAAGGTGAAGCTGGCAGTCTCCGACCCCCTTTGCCCTCCTCCTGCTGCGCAACCCGTGCCCCAGATGATTGATGGCCATCCGGCCTGGCCTGTCTCCTCCATCCTGGACTCCCGGCGCCGGGGTCGTGGGTTGCAGTACTTGGTGGACTGGGAGGGTTATGGGCCTGAACATCGGCAGTGGGTACCCTCGTCGTTTGTGTTGGACCCATCCCTCATTACTGAGTTCCACCGAGCGCACCCGGAGAAACCATTGCCAGGAGGCGCTGCTAGAGGGGGGAGCACTGTCACGCCTCGCCGCTCATCTGCGGCGCCAGCTGCACGCACACCTGCACATCATCAGCGGTGAGGGATTTAAGCCGCCTCGCCCTGGGCTTCGGTCTGAAGCCGTCAGACTTCACTCCTTGGATTGCTGTGAGTAACCTCAACACTTCAGCAAACATCGCGGTAAGAAGCCCTTACCTTTTTCCCTCTCCAAGTCTGCTCCCCTGTGCACAGGTGGATTTCCCGGCGGCGGACCATTCCTCTCCGTCTCCATTCCCTCGCTGCTGCACCGGGCTCTCCAGGTTGCTGTCTACCGGACCTCGTCCTTGCTGTGCCAGCCACCTGCTCACTCCAAGTAAGCTCATCTCCACTTTTACATCTCCTGTGTTGGTGTGTGCCCGTCACCCTTCTCCCTGTGCTTTTCCCATAGGGTTGTCCGGCTGTACGGTCTCCTGCCTCCGTGCCCGAAGCAGACGCCACCACCAATACATTTACATCTCGCAGACACACATTCATACACCCTTGTTGTTAATAAAGCTATTTGAGCTACTCTGAGCCTGCGTGTGTGTCTCCTGAGCCGTGCATTATGTCACATTTAGTCCTGAAGAAATGGACCAGCTCACACCTACAATTAAGCCAAGAGGACAATCTCAGTGTTCTGGCAGAGATATTCATTTGGATGTTGTACGGTGCACACATCACTTTCTGCCAAGAGCCTAAATGACCAAAACATTGTCAGCCACTGAATACTTGCTGACGAACACCCTCTGGGTTAAGAGAACACAAATCAGCAGAAGTGACATGAAATTCCAAATTTTGTCAAACTTTTTTGAACATTTACAGTACATGTTCAAAAATGGCTGTGGCACAGGTGTAGTGTGGTCGACTACTGATCGGAAGGTGAGCGGTTTGATTCCGGCTCCGTCTGCAATCTGCATGTTGAAGTGTCCTTCAGCAAGACACTGAACCCCCAGTTGCTCCTGGTGGGTCAAGTCAGCGCCTGTGCATGGCAGCTCCACCACCATCAGTGTATGGATTGAAACAGCAAAATTATTGTTATATATTAAAATGATGTATTATTGTATGATGAGGGTGGTGGCTCCACCTTTCCGGTTCCGCCGCCACCCTGAGTATAAAAGTCTGATGCAGAAGAGGCACGGTCTCTTTTGACCTTCGCCTCTGCCTGTATTGGAGAGCCTGGCTATACTGAGAGTCACTAATAAAGTCAAGTTCTATTGCACCTCTGGCCTCGTTATTGGAATACAGATTATGGACATAACATTTGGCGACAAGGATAAAAGTATGAATAAAGGTATTTTGGGCACTCGGCCATTTCTGGAGCTTCCTGGCAAGCCGCCGGTGCCGTGGGAGAAGTGGTTTGTCGCATTCAAGAATTATCTGGTGGCATTGAACCTCTGTGAGTTGGAGAAATTGCGTGCATGGGCAATATTGGTCCATAATCTTGGCATGGAGGGACAGCACATTCTTTTTTTCCACAACATTTTTTATTGAACCTTTTTTTTTTTTACAAACATAACACAAACAATCAAACACTAACACTAAAGTAATTAAAAAAATACTCAAAACACCAACAACCACTAACAAAGGCAAGTCTTCAACAATGCTCCTCTGTTTAGTCTAGGCAATCCATTACATAAGTATACATATTATACATTCACCAGTTTGGAATTTACAAGGTCCACACACATCATTCACCTTCTTCTTCAAAAGTTATGTTTAATTTCTTTACATAATCAATGAATGGTCTCCATATATTCTCAAACACAATTTCCTTTGATTTCAGTATGTATGTTATTCTTTCTAGTGGAAGGTTTGTTAACATCTGTCTTAACCACTGAGTCACATCTGGTCTATGAGTCTTTTTCCACAGTAGTGCAATACATTTTTTGGCATTAAGCAAACTGAGGTCTATGAATGCCCTTTCATTCTTATTAAAGTTATGCTTTTCTGGATACAGACCCAACAAAAACAATTTAGGATTCAATATGAATTGTTTTGAAATTATTTTTTCAATTGTTACCCTCACCTCTTCCCAAAACATCCTAATTTTTCTACATTCCCATAAACAATGAAATAGGGCTCCTTTACTTTCCATACATTTTGTGCACGTATCTGGTATGTTTTTGTTATATCTATTTAACTCCATCGGTGTAACATACATCCGCATTAACCATTTAAAATGTATCAATTTAAGACGTACATTTATTGATTTGGTTTGAGCTTCTGTACAAGCCAATTCCCATTGTTCCTCTGAAATTTCAGTTTGCAGGTCTTCTTTCCAATAATTCAGTCTTTTCTGTGAGTTTTCACTTGAGGATAGTGTCAATGAGTTATAAAACTCTGAAATAATTTCGTCGGCCTCCGTCGGTCTATGATGACCATGGAAGAGAATCCTAAACATCTACTCTGCTGGAACAGCACCGCCTGTGGCTGAACAGGCCGATGCGCACCGGTGTTCTACCTTCCAGCGTTGGGCGTTGGTAGGATTCAAGCCTGGGCAGGAAGATATGGAGGACAAGCTGTTACCCATGCAGCATGTCCCCCCTCTCCACGTCACTGATGAATCCAAAGGAACAGCAGGGCTGCTATAGTTTGGCACCAGTGCCATCACAGGAGCTGCCAGAACGATGTTGATCACAACAGAGAACTGCCTTAGGGGCTCCGACTCCGGATTTTTCCTCAGGGTTGACTCCCGAAGCCTTTCCCGTGACCGGGTGTGCCGCAAGGCAGCGGAGGTTTGAAATCAGGGTTTACCTTCCCCTAGATGGGCTACCTTCCCAGGTTGACGAGCCACCATCTACCTGAAGCATCTGGTTTTAAGGCACCAGAGATCCGCCCTCGCCCCTTCTCCTACTAGTAAAAGCAGTTTCGCCGGGCTTAGAGACTAAACCACACGGGCAGGCTAGGAGTTGGACTTAGTTGTCAGAGGCTTTTCGAGACCCACGCCGTAAGGAGCATTTTATGAACACTGGGAGCTTAACCCCAGTGCCGCTCCTGGCTATGACAACCTTGGAACCATACCATACTGAAATAATACCCTTTCTCTTACTATCTTTCGTCAAAATTTTCTCCAAGGATGAATAAGTAGGTCGGGTGAGAGCATTATTTTGATTTGATCGAATAAAATTCCTAAGCTGAAGATGTAGAATATGTATGTGTAGTTGCCCTGGCAACGCATACGAGGCAACATGATGTACTGGGTGCCACTGGGGATCTCGCGGTATTCTGGCTACAGCTTGGGGAAGTAGCGGCACGCCTCTGGAGATATAAATAAATAAAGCTCGTACTTAGACCTTACGTGAATTCCTGTGTATCACTGACACTTCTACATGGTGTCAGAAGTCAGCCTCTGTCCAGCATGTCGCAGAACCTTAGACGGATTGATCCGCTCGTCTTTGACGAAAACATCGCAGATAACTGGGACAAGTTCAAGCGGGAATGGCGCGTTTACAGCATCGCGGGGCTAACATCGGCTAGCAAAAAGGTGCAAGCGTACACACTCCTCAACCTCGCCGGTCCTGATGCACTGGACAAGTACGACACATTCACCTTTGAACAAGGCGAAGATCCGGAAGATCCCGACACACTGGTAAAGAAATTTGATGAAATCTGCCTTCCTGTAAAAAACGTCATTATGGACAGACATGCATTCAATACTACAGGCCAGAAACCACACCAGTCTATCCAGTCATATGCAGCCACGTTAAGGTCTCTGGCCAAGAAATGTGAGTTCGGCCCGTTACATGATGAACTGATTAGAGACAGGTTGGTGTGTGGTGTCCGCGATGACACCTCCGCACCCAGCTACTGAAAGAAAAGAAATTGACGCTAGATGCAGCCATTGAGATGTGTGTGCTACACGAGCAGTCTGAAAAGGGCAACATGGAACTAAAGAAGGAAAAGGACGACAAAGAAATAAAAAAGGAAGGAGATCTGTGTGCAGTGCAATTCAACTTGTGCTCAAACTGTAGTGGGCAACACCCACCCAATCGCAGCAGCTGCCCAGCTTTCAATAAACGCTGCAACTCGTGCGGAAAATGGAACCACTTCTCCAAATGCTGCAGATCGAGCGGGGAGCGTAAACCCAGCGCACAGCGTGGGCAGCAGCTGAGCAGACCACCCCACACCCCACGGAGAGGAGGATACGCGCACAAAATAAGCGAACTTGACACAGAGACCGCACATGACACAGCCGAAATCTTCTACTGTGAAAGCGTGGAAACGGCTACAGAAAAGGGCGAGATATTCACCATGCTGTCGTCCTCCACCACCGGAAAACAACTGAAAGTAAAGACTGACACTGGGGCTCGGTGCAATGTGATCTCCAAAGCCACTCTTAACCACACCGACCCCAATGCGGACATCGACCACAGCCATATAATCAACCTCGTGGCCTACGGAGGACAGGTAATAAGAACAACGGGCATGGCTACCGTACATCTCACATGCGGGACATTACATTTTCACGTTGTTGACAGTGATGTGAAACCTCTTCTCGGTCTCATTGATAGTGTAAAACTGGGCTTTGTGAAACTGGGACCAAATGTGCATGCACTCCAACAGGGGGCGCCAGAACTGACAGAATACAGAGACTTATTTGACAACAGCACTGTAGGCAAGCTTCCGGTGGTGTACCACATGCGTCTGGACGACACAGTGCACCCCACAATCTGTGCTCCCAGGCGGGTACCACTAGCAATGAAGGACGAGATCATTCAGGAGCTCAACAGAATGACCAAGCTGGAAATCATCAAACCAGTCCACGAACCCACAGAATGGGTATCTGCAATGGTGGCTGCCTGCAAGAAGGATGGCAGCATCCGGCTGTGCATCGATCCAGTCCATCTCAACAAAGCACTTCTCAGGCCACACCATCCCATGAAAACAGTCGAACAAGTGATAGCTGACATGCCGGGCGCCAAAGTGTTCAGCATCCTAGACGCAAAATGTGGATTCTGGCAGGTGCCACTCAGCAGCGGGTCCTCCAAACTGACCACATTCATGACACCAGTGGGCCGGTATGCTTTCCTCCGAATGCCCTATGGGATATCGACGGGGAGTGAGGTGTTCCAGAGGTGCATGGAGCAACTCTTTGAAGGGCAGCCATGTGCAATTATCGTCGACGACATCCTTGTCTGGGGCAGCACTACAGAGGAGCATGACGCGCGTCTACGTCAGGTCATGGAGAGAGTGCGTGCCGTCAACCTCAAGCTCAACCCAGACAAATGCCGCTTCAGGGTGTCTGCAGTCTCATACGTGGGGCACCTGCTCACCGACCAGGGGATCAAACCGGATCCTGCCAAGACTGCCGCGGTTCGCCTGATGCCTCCCCCAGAGGACAAGCAGGGGGTCCAGAGATTCCTCGGCATGACAAACTACCTGTCAAAGTTCATTCCAGGCTACAGCAAAGTCACAGCACCCCTGCGTCAGCTCCTCCTTCAAGATGTGGACTGGGTCTGGCAGGAGCATCACACAGCGGCCTTCAACAAACTCAAGGACCTTCTCACCAGCCCCCCAGTCCTCCAGTATTTTGATGTACACCAGCCAGTGGTGCTGTCTGCTGATGCCTCTCCGCATGGTCTAGGGGCTGTCTGCCTACAAAACAACAAACCTGTGGCGTTTGCCTCCAGAACCCTCACGGAGACAGAGGGGCGCTACGCACAAATAGAAAAGGAGCTCCTGGCTCTAGTCTACACCTGTCAAAAATTCCACGACTACATATATGGCCGTCCTGTGACAGTGGAGACCGATCATCAGCCCCTCATCACCATACTGCGAAAGCCCCTCCACTCTGCATCCGCTCGCCTCCAGAGAATGATGCTGAAGCTGCAGCGTTACAACCTTCAGGTTACCTACAAAAGAGGCAAAGAACTGTATGTTGCAGACACCCTCTCACGTGCACATCTGCCGGCTGCTGACCAGACCGACAGTGCTGAGGACTACGATGTCATGACGGTGGAGGTGCTCTCCTCAAGAAGACTGGAGGAACTGAGACGTGAAACACTGGCAGACCCTACATGCCGCCGGCTAGCTGAGGTCATCACCACAGGCTGGCCTGACTCGTCAAAGAAACTGCCTCATGATCTCAGACCATTCTACAGCATGAGAGATGAGCTCACGACGGACAATGGCCTGCTGCTTTGCGGCCTGCGCTTCGTCATCCCCCACTCTTTGCGACACTACTACGTCAAACAGCTGCATCAAGGCCACCCTGGCCCCGAAGCAACAAAACGCAGGGCCAGAGAGACCATGTTCTGGCCCACAATCAACCAGGACATTGAGAATGAGCTCTCCAAATGTGCTCCATGTAATGCACTGCGACCTCACCAGACAAGAGAGCCTCTGCAACTACATGATGTACCTGACCTACCGTGGGCCCTCACAGCAGCTGATGTCTTCGAGTGGGAGGGAAAAGAACATCTGGTGCTTGTTGACTCGTACTCTGGCTGGTATGAAATGGATCAGCTCCCCAACACCACTAGTGCAACCATCATCACCAGGCTGAAACGGCACTTTGCCACACATGGTGCACCTCAGCAGCTCATGACTGACAATGCTGCATATTTCACTAGCAGGGAATTCCAGGAATTTGCCCACACATGGGACTTTACCCACGTCACCAGCAGCCCCCACTACCCACAGTCAAATGGGTTAGATGAAAGGGCCGTTCGTTCAGCCAAACACCTGCTGGAGAAATGTGCACGTGATGGTACAGATGTCTATGTGGCCCTACTCAACATACGGAACACACCAAGAGATGGACTGCCCTCGCCAGTGCAGCGCTTGCTGTCTCGGCGCACAAAGACCCTCATTCCCATGACCAAAGCAATGTACCTACCCAGGTTGCAGACACAGGTGCAGGCTGCTCTCACACACGCAAGGCAGCGACGCAAGGCACACTACGACAAATCAGCCAAACGCCGAACACCACTGCAAACAGGGAACACGGTCAGGATGCAGACGGCCAGGGTATACGACCGGCTCGCACTGGTCACAGGAGCTGCAGCACAACCCAACAGCTACCAGGTCCAGGTCGGGGATGCCACGTACACAAGGAACAGGCGTCATCTGCTACTCACCCCGGAGACCTACACCCCTCATACACCAAGCCTCCCATCCAGCACCACTCCAGACCGACCAGCGGATCCACAGCCTGTCGCCGCCCAGCCAGAGACGGCCCCAGCCCAGGATGGTGTGATCATTACCCGCTCAGGAAGAGTATCGAGGCCCAACACCCTCTACAAATACTACACCACCTAGACACTTCCATTCACTCACTGACTCACTCACCCACTTAAAAAAAAACAAACAAAAAAAAACGGTCTACAGTACAATGTGTCACTGTACAATGTCACTGTTCATTCTTCATGCACGTTACGTTGATGAATGTAAAGGTTTACAATATAAAGGTTCCTACCTCTAGATTCCTTACTCACGTTAAGTTAATGAATTTGTAATTTGTGTTCCACCTCTATACTTCATATTCAGGTTAAGCTGGAGAATTTTGTGTTATTGAGACTTTGAAATTTTTAATATAGTTGAATATTGTCATTCTGGCATTCCTAACCTCCCGTCATGTGCCTTACCCTAATAGGAGCACTTAGGCTGTTCTTCACCTGTCAAAACTGCCAACCTACCCTGTTTGTTATACTTTATTGAGAAGGGGGATGTAGAATATGTATGTGTAGTTGCCCTGGCAACGCATACGAGGCGACGTGACGTACTGGGTGCCGCTGGGGATCTCGCGGTATTCTGGCTACAGCTTGGGGAAGTAGCAGCACACCTCTGGAAATATAAATAAAGCTCGTACTTAGACCTTACGTGAATTCCTGTGTATCATTGACACTTCTACAGTGTGTTCTATTAAGATTAAATTTGATCCTCAGTTCTTCAAAAGACATTATGTTATCTGAACATGACAGATATAAGTCTTGAATCTTTTGAATCCCTTTTAAATTCCATACTTTAAATACAGCATCCGCTCTCCCTGGTTTAAAATATTGATTACCCCATATTGGGCTAAATTGTGACAGTAAGTGTGGTTCTTTTAAATATTTTGTGGTTTCACACCATATTTTGATCATATGCTTTACAAATGGATTTTTAACTTGTTTCTGTAATTTTTTAGCCGAGTCTGAGTATATGAATATGGGAAGAGGTAAAGGTAAATTGTATGATTCCATTTCAGTCCAGTGAGGGAGATCATTTGATGAAAAATAATATGTCATAGACCTCAGCTGTGCTGACCAGTAATACAACATAAAGTTTGGACATTTCAGACCTCCACGATCAAATGGTAAATATAGTAAGGACAGACGTAATCTAGCCCTCCTATTGTTCCATATAAATTCCACTAACTTTTTTTTAATTCTTGAGAATAGATCTGAAGGTGGTGGTAAAGGAATGTATTGAAATAAATAAAGTATTTTGGGTAAGATATTATTTTTAAGTATATTAATTCTCCCGATCATCAACATTGGTAGTGACATCCATCTCTGAAGTAACTCATTAATGTCTGTCATTAAGGCTTCATAGTTGACACTGGCGACTGATTCTAACTTAGGCACAATTTGAATTCCTAAATATTTAAACTGATTTACAACATTGAATTGATTTACCTCAGGTGCTGGGTGATTTCTCTGGGTCTCATTTAGCATTAATATTGAAGATTTAGTTTTATTTATTTTATATCCAGATATTTCCCCAAAGTTCGTTATTAAATTTAACAAGGTCGGAATTGATTTTTTAAAATTCGACACAAACAAAATTATGTCATCGGCATACAGGGAGATTTTATGTTCTGTTGGTCCTACTTTAATTCCATATATTTGTGTATGTAAACGTACTGCCATCGCTAAAGGTTCAATTGCCATAGTGAACAGTAAAGGTGAAAGTGGGCAGCCTTGCCGACATCCTCTATTGATTTTTATTGATTTTGAAATATTGCTGTTTGTTAGGATTTCTGCTGTAGTATTATTGTATATTATCTGAACCCATTTTATGAAATTATTTCCAAGTCCAAACCTTTGTAGGACTTCAAAAAGAAAGGGCCATTCGACCCTATCAAAGGCCTTTTCGGCGTCCAATGATAGGAGAGCTGTATCCGGTGCTTCTTTATTAGAATAAATAATATTAAATAGTCTTCTTACATTATGGAAGCCTTGTCTTCCCTTTATAAAGCCATTCTGATCTCGGTTAATAATATTTGGTAATATTTCTTGTAGTCGTCTTGCTAAAATTTTACAGATTATCTTAAGGTCAGCATTTAATAGGCTTGTATAAGAGCTTGGAATAAGGAGGCGATGTGATTTATAAACCAAAGTTTAATACCAGCGTCGCTCCTCTAACAAGTCTCATCTCAGTGCAGAAGCAGAATAAGAGGTCGAACACATTCAGACCTTCATACTTATACTACACACAACAAAAGACATTGCATATCAAAGCTGACATCCCGCATTAACTTAATCCCCCCTCCTTTGTCTTCCTACTCCTCCATCTGACCCTGGGAAGTCAGGGCGATCGATCAGGTCTCCACCGCAGCGCCTCGGATGCTCTTTGATCTTCGCTGGCGGTTGAGACCTCTTGTCCTGTTCTGAGGTGTGAAGTCGTTGTACATATGTAATCACTAAACATTCTAACATGCTTATACATATGTAGGTTATGGGATATATGATTAATATAAACCACAGCCCCCCCCAAACGACTAAGAAAAGGACAACCAAAAAACAAAAAAGTCCACAGTTTAAAATAATTACTATGACATACTAACTGTTAAACCTCTTGACAAAGAAGAAACTTTCCAGCAGCCATGCTCCTGTAGAGAATTCAGTGGTAATCATAACGGCATAGTAATATCACAAGTCAGTCTTAAACTGTCACAGCACAATTAGTGAACAACTTTTGATTAGTTTGTATCAGTCCCTGTGCCGTCTGGGTTTTAATCTTCTCCTGAATCTGCTGTGGGTACGCTTGGGCGTCCTGGTGGGACCTTCCTGTAAGGAATCTGCAGCTTGGGGAGGAGAGTGATTATTTGTTCCCTGCAGGGGGGCTGAGTCTTTTTTCTTGGGGGGTCTACCCCGCCGAGGTGCCCTCGCCACCCGTGCAGGTTCGTCTCTCAACAAGAAGGCAGGTTTAAGTCTGTCAATGCTGACTGTTTCTTTTCTGTCCCCTAAATCAAGCACAAAGTGTTTATCACCAGGTTCCAGCACTCTGAATGGTCCATCGTATGGTGGACGGAAGGTTGGTTTTAAAGCTTCATGCCTAACAAAAACGAACTCGGCGTTTTTTAAAGCTTGGGGGACAAAAACCCGCAGAAAAGAGTGATGTGCCGGTCCGGGGAGAGTGTCAGGTCCGGTGCTGCCTAAAGGCCTTAGGGCTGGAAGATGCCCAGGCTCTGGGTTCTCTGGTAAAAACTCACCTGGGAGTCTGAGAGGTTGTGCAAAAACTAATTCTGCTGGGGAGGTGTCTAGATCCTCTTTAGGTGCAGAACGCAACTCCAATAAAACCCAGGGAAGTTTATTCACCCAATCTGTATCCGTTAGTGAGGCCCTGAGGGCGGCCTTCAAAGATCTGTGAAAACGCTCGCATAACCCATTAGCCTGAGGGTGATAAGCGGTGGTGCGGTGAATTGTCGCCCCTAAGCTGCTGGCCATGGCTGACCAAAGCTCTGAGACAAATTGAGGCCCCCTATCGGACGTGATGTCCGATGGGACGCCAAAGCGTGCCACCCAGTTTGTTAAAAAAATGCGAGCGACTTCCGCGGCTGTGGTTGACACCAAAGGGACCGCCTCCGGCCAGCGTGTGGTACGGTCTATCATTGTTAACAGGTGAGTGAAACCTTGAGACGAAGGTAGTGGTCCCACGAGGTCGACATGAACGTGGTCAAACCTCCTGGCTGGGATTCGAAAAGGCTCCAGAGGAGCTTTGGTGTGTTTGTGTATTTTGGCGCGCTGACAAGATATGCAAGTTTTTGCCCATTCCTTTACATTTTTGCACAGGCCCGGCCAAACAAACTTTTCTGCAACCATTTTAACCGAGGCGCGCACCCCTGGGTGCGCGAGGGAGTGAACCAAGTCGAAAATGCGGCGGTGCCATGCAGCTGGGACTACCGGGCAAGGTCGGCCGGTTGAAACGTCGCAGAGTAGGGGGGGTACACCGTCACGTAAACCCCTTTCCTCCAGTCTTAACCCTGTTGGTCCAGACAGGAGCGTGCGCACGTCCGCGTCGCTGCTTTGTTCCTCTGCCATGGCTGCGTAATCTATCCCTACGTGAATTGGGGCCGCGTACGCGTCCGCGTTGGCGAAGAGTTCTGTGGCTGAGGTAGTATAATCTGTCTCCCCGTGCTCTGATGATGTCACAGCGCGAGAGAGGCAGTCTGCTACCACGTTAAGTTTGCCTGCCACATGTCGAATGTCTGTGGTGAACTCTGAAATTGCAGCTAGCTGTCTTTGCTGCCTGCCTGACCATGGTTCTGAAATTTTAGCCATCACAAAAGTGAGCGGTTTGTGGTCTACAAAAGCCGTGAAGCGCCGCCCTTCTAACCAGAACTGGAAGTGGCGGATGGATAAATGAAGCGCTAGCAGCTCCCTGTCAAAAGTGCTGTATTTACGCTCGGTTTGGTTTAAAGATTTGCTAAAAAATGCTAAAGGTTGCCAGGTTCCGCCAACATGTTGCTCCACAACTGCCCCTATGGCCAGATCTGAAGCGTCTGTGGTTAACGCTATGCGGGACGAGGGATCGGGGTGAACCAACAACGTGGCATTCACTAGAGCACTTTTTACTTCCGCGAAGGCGTGTTCGCGCTCCGGGGTCCATTCGACCGCGTTGGAAGGCTTTTGTTTTCTGAGCGCGGCATACAGGGGCTGCATGAGTTGAGCTGCGCGGGGAGGAAACGGTTGTAAAAATTCACCATTCCCAAAAATTCTTGCAGCGATTTGACCGTTTGTGGTCGTGGAAAATTTTTTACCGCACGGACTTTGTCTGGCAATGGGACTGCCTCCTTCGGTGAAACTCTGTGTCCCAAAAAATCAATTTGTGACACGCCGAATTTGCATTTGGCTGGATTGATTATTAACCCGTGCTCTTCTAGTCTCTGAAAAACTGTAGTGAGGTGTTGTTCATGTTCTTCCTCTGACGGGCTGGCTACCAGCATATCGTCGAGGTAGACGAACACGAAGGGGAGGTCGCGTAATACCGCGTCCATCATACGCTGAAAGGTTTGAGCAGCGCCTTTGAGGCCGAACGGCATCCGCAAAAATTCAAAAAGACCGAAAGGGGTTATTACAGCCGTTTTAGGAATGTCTTCTGCTCAAACGGAGACTTGGTGATAGCCGCGGACCAGGTCTGTTTTAGAAAAAATGCGCGCACCCGCCAGATGTAGTGAAAAATCTTGGATGTGGGGAATTGGGTAGCGGTCATGCGCTGTCGCATTGTTTAGTCTGCGGTAATCGCCGCAAGGTCTCCAAGAACCGTCGGTTTTCGGGACCATGTGGAGTGGCGATGCCCAGGGGCTCTTCGAGCGTCTAATAATGCCTAATTTTTCAAGGGTGGCAAACTCGTCCCGTACTATGGCGAGCTTGGTCGTGTCTAAGCGCCGAGCTTTGGCGAACACGGGTGGGCCTGTTGTGGGGATGAAGTGTTCAACCCCGTGTTTCGCTACTGTTGCTGAAAATTTTGGAACTGTGAGTGCTGGAAATTGGGTGAGGAGTTGGTCAAACTTACCTCCTGCTGTTGTGACGCTGGCCTGCACGGGTGGTGGAGAAACTCGAGCTGAGCAGGGAATAGAAGCAAATGACAGTGCATTAACCAAGCGCCTATTTGCTAGATCTACTAACAACCCATGTGCACACAAAAAAATCAGCGCCCAACATGTTAAAACTCACCGCCGCTACAATAAATGTCCATCTATAGTTGCGGCCATGAATGCAAAGAGGCAGGCGCCTTTCACCGTAAGTGTCAATGATGGAGCCGTTGGCTGCCATCGCCCCATTACCCCGGGGACCCATGGCCCGGTCTGCGTGGGAAGGGGTGATAAAACTCAGTTGGGCTCCGGTGTCAATCAGAAACTGTCTCCCGGTGTGTCCATCAGTCACATAAAGAAGCTTATTTTTTTCGCCGAGAACCGCAGCCGTTAACGGCTCTCGGCTTTGGCGTTTTCCCGAACTTTTGAACTTGCAGGGGGGGAACGCATTTGTACGCCCTCTCGGCGAAACGGTGGTGGTAATAGCAGATGTCGTTCCGCCTGCTGCGTCTTGGTCGTGTTGCCGCCATGGTGGGCGGGCTCTGCTCGGTTGCCTGTGGTTCTCCGCTGCTCTGGGCATCCGCGCTGAGATCTGCAGATGCTGCCGTGGCCATCTGTTTGCCGCAGGCGTTGATGAGCCACTGCGCCTCTCAGGCCAGCGCGCGGAAGTCCTGCTGGGTGCTGCACCGCATATTGACCAGCGTCCCTCTCATGTGTGGCGGCAGAGTGCTGAGGAAGATATATCGGAAAAGGAAGTTGTCGTTGTCCTGTTCCTTAAGTTGCAGCATGTCCTCCATGAGGGCCTTGGGTCTGCCTCCTCTGTGGCCGTAGATCGCCAGGATCTTCTCTGCTCTCTCCTCGGCTGAGGGGACGAAGTTCTCCACGATGGTCGCCTTAAGCTCTCTGTATTTGTCATGGGCGGGCGGCCGTTGGATTATGCTCCCCGCACATCTTGACGTGGCAGCGTCGAGTTTGGCGACGATGTGGTAAAATTTCGTGTCGTCTGCCGTTATGCCCGCCAGTGCAAACTGAGCCTCAGCTTGCTGGAACCACGAGCTCGGGTCTTCTTGCCAGAATTCTGGCAGCTTGACAGTGACGGTGCTTGTGTGGGCCGTCCCTGATGTGTCCACAGGGTGAGAGCGCCTTTCTTCTGCTCTCACGGCGGGGCTGGGGATGGTGCTCGGTTGAGCCCTCTCTGTAGCTTCTGCCGTGGGGGAACGTCTTCCATCCGTTCCCCTGTCTGCATGGGTGCTGGCGCTTGCCTGGGTCGCCTCTGATGAGTTACTCGCGGGAGAACGCCTCTGTTTCATCCTCACGTCTGGTCACCAGTGTAGAAGAGCTTGGAATAAGGAGGCGATGTGATTTATAAACCAAAGTTTAATACCAGCGTCGCTCCTCTAACAAGTCTCATCTCAGTGCAGAAGCAGAATAAGAGGTCGAACACATTCAGACCTTCATACTTATACTACACACAACAAAAGACATTGCATATCAAAGCTGACATCCCGCATTAACTTAATCCCCCCTCCTTTGTCTTCCTACTCCTCCACTTGACCCTGGGTGGTCAGGGCGATCGATCTCCTCCATTGTCCTCTGTCTCTTCCACCTGGCCCTGGGAAGTCAGGGCGATCGATCTGGTCTCCACCGCAGCGCCTCGGATGCTCTTTGATCTTCGCTGGCGGTTGAGACCTCTTGTCCTGTTCTGAGGCGTGAAGTCGTTGTACATATGTAATCACCAAACATTCTAACATGCTTATACATATGTAGGTTATGGGATATATGATTAATATAAACCACAGGCTTATTGGTCTCATGTTTTCACATTTATTAGAGGGTTTACCTGGTTTTGGCAACAGTATAATTAAGGCATTATTCATGTATGGTGGTAAATTACCATTTTGAAATGCTTCTAAAACCATTTCCAAAAATGGTTTTATTAATTTATTCTTAAATTTTTATAGAGGTCAACTGGAAGACCAACAGCACATTCTTAGCACATTGGGAGTGAGCGACAGTTTTGAGGATGTGGTTAGGCTAATGGCGCGCTACTTTTGTACCCCTGAGAACGTCATAGTCTGGAGGATCCAGTTCCGACAGTGCTGCCAGCGGGCTGGAGAGTCGGTGCAGCGGTATGTTGCTGACCTGCGCCAACTGGCTGGGTGTTGCCAGTTTGGGACCTTAGAAGAGGAAATGGTCCGTGATCAGTTGGAGGAGCACACGCTCTGTGCAACGGCACAGTCAAGACTCCTTACTCATTCCGGTGAGCTGACATTAGCCAAAGCTGTGGAGATAGCATAACAGTTTGAAGCAGCGGATAAACTGTCACGGGACCTTGGTGAGAGAACAGCGTTGGGGTAACCCGACTCACAATCAGCGGCGCAGGCTGTAGACCCAGATAGTGATGACAGCATGGAAGACAGAGAAGAATACGCTACCGCTATAAAAATTAGGTCCGCCCCGGGATCACCAGAGTGTTTTGGCTGTGGGTCTACCAAGCACTGGTACAAGGCGAGAGAGTGTCTGGCAAAAGGCAAACGCTGTGGCAAGTGCGGACTCCTAAGTCATTTTGCCAGGGTCTGTAAAAACTTTGATTTCCTCTCCCCACAGAGGAACGCTTTAGCTCTGACAGAGTGACCATTGGGTTCTTGGTCACCTCCCTGACTAAGGCCCTTCTCCCCCGATCACTCAGTTTAGATGGCCGGCCAGCTTTAGGAAGAGTCCTGGTGGTTCTGAACTTCTTCCATTTATGGATGATGGAGGCCACTGTGCTCATTGGGAGCTTCAAAGCAGCAGAAAATTTTCTGTACCCTTCCCCAAATTTGTGCCTCAAGACAATCCTGTCTCGGAGGTCTACAGACAATTCCTTTGACTTCATGCTTGGTTTATGCTCTGACATGCACTGTCAACTGTGGGACCTTATATAGACAGGTGTGTGCCTTTCCAAATCATGTCCAATCAACTGAATTTACCACAGGTGGACTCCAATTAAGCTGTAGAAACATTTCAAGGATGATCAGTGGAAACAGGATGCAGCTGAGCTCAATTTTGAGCTTCATGGTAAAGGCTGTGAATACTTATGTACATGTGAATTCTTAGTTTTTTTTATTTTTAATAAATTTGCAAAAATCTAAAAAAAAAACAAAACTTTTTTCACATTGTCATTATGGTGTACTGTGTGCAGAATTTTGAGAAAAAAATAAATTTAATCCCTTTTGGAATAAGACTGTAATATAACAAAATGTGGAAAAGGTGAAACGTTGTGAAGACTTTACGGATGCACTGTAAACTGCTGCTTTTGATACAGTGGACCATGACATTTAAAGTTCTCGCCCGCAGCATCTTGTGGGTATTTCTGGTTCCACTGGAGTGGTTCAGGTCCTATTTAGCAGATAGAACCGTGTGTGTAAGCCTTGCTGGCTCAGAATCCTCCTCTGCTTCCCTGTCAAGTGGGATCCCACAGGGCTCAATTTTAAGGCCCCTGCTCTTTTCACTTTATCTGCTTCCACTGGGTTTAATTCTTAGAAAGCATGAATCAGAATCACAATCAGAAAAAGATTTATTGCCAAGTACATTAACAGATACTGATAACATACGAGGGATTTGACTTGACACAGAAAATGAACCTGCATTTCCGGTGACACGGCATGCATCTGAAACGCGCCTGCCAACAGGAGGGTACAGGTAGCATAAGAAATAATACAATGGGAAGGAGCAAAAAAATCATTGATTTCAGAATAGTGGTCATGTATGATCAATATTATGATTACAAAGAAAAAAAAAGCCCTCAATGCACACTCAGCAGACCAAAAGAGTTCACAGGACACAAAGAGAGCAGTGAGTGAATCATCTTGTTGTCAGTTTATGGATCAATATGAATGTAATGTTGAAGCAAGTGTTGTATCAATAAGAACAACAAGGACACTTTGGCAGGAGATGTTTTGTCTGGCTACTGGCAATTGTCCTTGGCAATTGTCCATGCAGCTGCTGTCCGAAGGCCATGTGCTCAGTGTTTTGAAAAACAGAGACTGCGGATGATCAGGAGGATTTTTGTAAGGGAAATTGAGCCAAATAGAACTGATCACAGAGAAAGAACTTTATATTCTTCTGCAGATTCAGTACTTAATCCTTCATTGCTGGGCGTTGAGTCCATCATGGATAGACCTAAGCGTAATCATGATGTAATCCACCTTCCGAGACAGTTCTCCATTTGTCGCTATCAGGGTCCTCTCCATTTTGGTATCGCCTTCCACTGTTAAGCTGATGACTGTCAGGTTTATGTTCCATTAAGGCAGAAAGAGGTCTTCTCAATCAAATCACTTCTTTAATGCCTTAACGACATTAAAGATTGGATGGCAGTAAGTGTTATGTCTATAATAATGGTCGGAGTCGGTTTTATGCCATGCAACGAACTGGCTTTATTAAGAAACACAGTCAAATATACTGCTCAAAAAATAAATAAATAAAGGGAACACTTTGAAAACACATCAGATTTTAATGGGAAAAAATAAGCTGGATATTGAAATTGTGTCAGGCTAGTCCAGCTTACTCAGATTAAAAAGTGTTCCTTTAATCTGAGTAAACTGGACTAGCCTGCCACAATTTCGATATCCAGCTTATTTTTTCCCATTAAAATCTGATGTGTTTTCAAAGTGTTCCCTTTATTTTTTTGAGCAGTATATATACAGGTGCCGCAGCCCACCTGATGTCACCACCAGGGCGGCTACGGCAAGCCCTAAGGGCCAAGCGCGCGCACACACACACACGATAGTAAGCTTCTTAAATTTTAATGAAAAGAAGACAGAAGTGATTGTGTTTGGACCCAGTGGCTCTTGAGTCTCCCCCTGTTGACCTGGGTACCTTGGCAGGGTTTGTCCAACCTACTGTTACTAATCTGGATTTTAAGATGGACAGCGATTTCAAATTAGAGCATCAAATGGCTGCAGTAGTGAAGTGTAGCTTTTTTCATTTGAGGCAATTAGCAAAGGTTAAACCCATCCTTTCTAAACACCACTTTGAAACAGTAATCCATGCCTCTCGACTGGATTACTGCAGTGCACTTTATTTTGGAGTCAGCCAGTCTTCCCTCTCACATCTCCAGTTGGTTCAGAATGCTGCTGCACGTCTTAACTGGAACATGTAAGAGGGACCACATTACATCCACTTTAGCTTCCCTTTTCTGGCTGCCTGTGCACTTTAGGGTTCATTTTAAAATTCTTTTATTTGTTTTTAAATCATTAAATGGCCTTGCTCCGCCTTACCTCTCTGAGCTTCACTTTTACACTCCTTCTTGGTGTCTCAGGTCAGCTGATCAGCTGCTCCTGGAGATACCGAGATCGAAGTGGAAGCTCAGAGGGGACAGAGCTTTTTCTGTCACTGCTCCTAAACTGGAACAGTCTCCCTTTACCTATTAAACAGGCTCCTCCTTCACTGTCCAGTTTTAAAACTTATCTTAAAACTCATTCTTACTCCTTGGTCTTCAACCTAGCATGAGACACTGATTTTACTTGTTTTATTATTTATGATTGTCATTTTTACCTGTCTTGTTTTATCTTTTTTTTTAGCTGTATTTTATTGTCTGTTTATTTTTATGTCTTACATGTCTTTCACATTTTATTTATTCCTGATGTACAGCACTTTGCGTCAGCTGTAATTGTTTTTAAAGTGCTTTAGAAATAAAGTTGGATGGAAGAAAAATCAGTTTTTTCATCAAATTTACCTTTTTTTTCTTAAAATTGCAACTTTTTTCTTCTTAAATTTGATGCTTTCTTGTAAAATTGTAATTTTTTTCTTTTAAATTTTGTTATAAATTTGCCACTGTTCTCATTCGCCTCCTCTCAGCTGCTGCCTTTAGGCGTCGCACAGCAGATCATCTGCCTCCACCTCACCCAGTCTCTTCCTTAACTGGGACTTTTTCCTCATTCACACATTTCTCAGAATGTTTTACTTAGAACTTTGCAACTTTTTTCTTGTAATTGTGACTGTGACAAATAGGATTTTTTCTTGTAAATTTTCAACTTCTCATAGATTTGCAACTTCCTCATAAATGTTTTTCCCATGTAAATTTGCAACGTTTTCTTGCAAATTTGTGACATTTTTCTCTTAAATTTTCAACTTTTGTCATACATTTGAGACAATTTTATTTATGAATGAAAAATAATGAAGAACCAGTCTGTCACAGTCTTGAGGTTGAATAAACTTTATTCATCATTCACTTCATTTACAAAAAGAAAAGTGTGGCGGTGTTGCTTCTGTCCAGTCAGTAATACATTAGTGTGGTTCACGCAAGATTAAATAATAATAAAAATTGCCCACATTAAATCGTCCATATGTACAACTGTTCATTTCCCATAAATTCTCTTGGCATCTATGAACAAAACATTAAACAACATCAAGTTTTGTGACAGTAAATTTCCCTCAGAGTTTCTGGTCGCGGTGAGGCGTTAGCAGCAATAAAATCACAACAAATACCACAAATGATACAAAAAATGGTGGAAAAAGCAGCTGAGCTGGATGTTCCATTTTTATTTTTAACCGTCTGACGGCTCTGGATTTTAGGGGACATATATGAGGCGGTTACATGAGAAATATCCATTTTATTTTTTACATTTTTAAATAATTGTTTCAGAATGAAAAAGTTGTGACGATTGCCAAAACTCACAGCCAGCAAATCTGACTCCCCACACAAAAACGTTTGCACTTGAAAATGAAGTGCAAACGTTTAAAAAAGCCTCAAATTTATGTGAAAAGTTGCAAATTTAAAAGAAAAAAATGAGGAAAAACATTTGAAATACAAAACTTAAGAAAAAACCCTCAAAATTTACTTTTTTGTGTGTAAGATTTTAGTGTTTCTTTTCGTCACATCTTTGTTGTAAAGGCTCCATCCTCCTTTAATGTGGAGAAATGTTGAAAATGAAAAAACAGAACAAACTGAATTAAATTCTGGTACATTTACACTCAATCTGGATTCTGCCGGGTTTTTTCCCCTGATGTGAAGAATGAAGGAAGAAAAAGAAAACATGTTTGTCACTGCCATCGGGGACGGCAGCGGCTCAGGAGGTAGAGCAGGTCGTCCAATAACCACATGGTTGGCGGTTCGAATCCCGCTCTCCCCAGATATCCTGCCGTTGTGTCAATGGGCAAGACACTTCACCCCAATTGCTCCTGGTGGGTCTGGAAGCGCCATGTTAGGCAGCATGGCACCATCAGTGTGTGAATGGGTGGAGAGCAGGATCTGTAAAGCGCTTTGGTCATCAGGAGATGAGAATAAAAGCGCTATATACAGTAAGTGAGCGCCATTTACAAAAATGAGACTTGACAATTTTATAGAGGGAAAAATTTTGATTCAAACAGAGGGAAAACTAGTAAATTTAATTATAAAAAAATAAAATTCCTGACTGCCTATAAAAAGTATTCACCCCCGTTAGATGTTTCAACCTCTAGTTGCTTTATAAAATGAAATCATGGTCAAAATAATTTGCCTTTTTTGACAAAAATTTGAAAAAAGCTTCTTTCATGTGAAAGTGAAAACAGATTTTTCCAAACTACAGTCAGTTAATTAAAATTATATAATGTAAAGGAAATGATTGCATGAGTATTCACCCCCTTTGAAGTGACTGACTGAATTCAACAGAGGTCTCATGCCTGCAGTCTCGCAATTAGTGAAATGGAGATCAGCTGAGTGCAGTTAATGTCTGTCAAATGACTGTAGTATGAAGACACCTGTGTCTGGGAGGTCCAGTCTCTGCTTCATCAGTATTCCTGCTACAACTGCAGCATGAAGACAAAAGAACACTCCAAGCAACTCAGAGAAAAGATCACCGAAAAGTCTCAGACAGGAGAGGCTACAAGAAGATTTTCATCTCCCTGGGCATCGCACAGAGTTCAGTTAAATCCATCATTCAGAAATGGAAGCAGGATGGTACTTGTCGAAATCTGGCTAGAGCTGGTTGTCCTCACAAACTGAGTGGTCGAGCAAGAGGAACCCCGAGACACCTACAACCACTCTGAAGGAGTTGAGAGCTTCAGTGGCCCAGATGGGGGAGACTGTACAACAACTGTCGCCCAGGTTCTTCACCAGTCCAAGCTGTATGGAGACTGGCAAAGACAAAGCCACTGTTGAAAAAAGCTCACATGAAATCTCACCTGGAATTTGCCCAAAGGCATATGGGAGACTCCAAGGTCAATTAGAAGAAGGTTCTTTGGTCTGATGAGACAGAAATTGAGCTTTTTGCCCATCAGACTAAACACCATGTTTGGCGACCACCAAACTGCACATCACCACAAACGTAGCATTTCCACCATGAAGAATGGTGGTGGCAACGTCATGCTGTGGGGCTGCTGCTTCTCAGCAGCAGGCCCTGGAAGGGTTGTAAAGGTAGAGGAGAACAAGGATGCAGAAAAATATCACCAAATCCTGGAGGATAATGTGGTTCAGTCTGCAAGAGAACAATGACATGGAAGAAGATTTATTTTCCAGCAAGGCAACGACCCCAAGCATACAGCAAAAGCTACACAGAAATGGGTCAAAGACAAGAAGGTCAAGGATCTGGAGTGGCCAAGTCAAAGCCCAGATCTCAGATTTGTGACTGGACTTGAAAAGAGCTGTTCACGCCTGACACTGAGACATGTCCACACAGACTGAGTGTCCAGATGTGCCAGCCTGAGTGAGACATGTCCACACAGACTCAGTACTGTGATCACAGCTAAAGGTGCATCTACTAAATACTGACCTGAAGGGGGTGAAAACTTATGCAATCAATTACTTTACCTTAAATAATGTTAATTAACAGACAGTAGTTTGTAAATGGCGTTCACTTATATAGTGCTTTTTTTTACTCATCTGTGGATGACCAAAGTGCTTCAGAGATCCACCCAGTCACACACTGATGGTGGCGGACCAGCCTGACCCACCAGGAGCAACTGGGGGTTCAGTGTCTTGCTCAAGGACACTTCGCCATGCAGGCAGAGCGGGAATTGAACCCCTGTTTGTAAAAACCTGTTTTCACTTTGACATGAAAGAAGCTTTTATTTTTTTTTGCAAAGTTTTGTCAAAAAAGCCACATTATTTTCACCATGATTTCATTTTATAAAGCAATAAAAGGCTGAAACATCCAAGGGGGGTGAATACTTTTTACAGGCAGTGTATGTCCCAAAGGAAATTATTTTAAATTTACATTTATGTCCTTAATAATATGCAAAAGATATTTCACTTTTTTTTAGCTTTTAAAATTACATTTCCTTCCTCATAAATTTGTAAAGAAAAATAACTAAATTTATTTACTTATGTATTTTTCTGGTCTAATTTTGCATTATTTTTAGAATAAGTTTGTAGTTTTCCCTAAAAAATGTGTTATAAAGCTGTAGTGTTGCATAACATAAAAGTCCAGCTCAGTAGCAAGAATGTAAAACAAAAAAAAACTAACAGGGGAAACTTGACATAAAAATGAACATGAATATAAATAAGGCAGCAACAGAAACATCAGATTTAGATGAAATCCTCGTCAGATCGATGCACACGTTTACTCACTCTGTCCACAGAAAAACTAAACATTCACACACTTTATTCTGTGGAAACCAACACAAAATAAATCATTAAAGATGTCATCCATCCATTTTCAACCGCTGTTCCAGGGATCCAGGTTAAAGGTGTCATCAATAATAATAATAATTAATAACGAAAAAGGAATCTTGTTCTGAAGCAGCCAAAATTCAGTTTTTAACTTAAAAAAAAAAGCTTTTTCTTTACTGTGTTTCTTGGAGACAATTAAGAAATTCAAATTTTGTTTTCAATACAGAAGTGGATAAGTAAGTAAGAAGGCAGATAAAGCATAAATACTTCAATATGAGGGGTGGGAACCACCAGAGGAACCATGATACGATAATATCACCATACTTGTGATAAATACAGTGGGGAAAATAAGGAGTGAACACGTCAACATTTTTCTCATTAAACATACAGTATTTCTGATGGAGCCATTGACCTGAGATTTTCACCATATGATAATTCTTTTGACTCCTGTATCAGAAATCTTATGAGGAGCTTCTGGTCATGGCCGGTTTATGGTATGAATGATGGCTCCAGTAGTGCTCACTGGAACATTCAGCAGTTTAGAAATGCACCTGTAACCAACAATAAGGTTGCAAAGGTCTAGAGAGAGCTCTTTGCTTCTACCCATCATGAGTTCTTCGTGGTATGACAATCTGATATTCACAGACCTTTTTAAAGGTTATCAGTCAGGATTTAATCAGCTGAAATTAATTTGCACTGATGGGAGATGGGATGGCTTCCTAAATTCTGATGGATTTCAACTGGTTTCTTGGCTTTCTGTGCCTTTTTGCACCGCTTTTTCCTTTGTGTGTTCAATACTTATTCCCTGTGTCATTCCACTTTATTAAATATAACTTGTTTTGTGAACACAGTTGCCTTGATTTCTTGTATGTATGGATGACCTGGGCTGTTACTGATATCTGGTGAGAATCTCAGGTCAATGGCTCCATCAGAAATATGTTTAATGAGGAAAATGTTGATGTGTTCAATACTTATTTTCCCAGCTGTATATCAATGATAATAGTATTGTGATATTGTGTATGGGGGGGTCAATACAGTGTAACAGGGCTGGGCGATTACTGAATTAAAACAGGAACTGACGTTCATGGTGTAGAACCGATGTAATCTTCTGTCCTACAAAACCAAAGTGCAGTATCTGCAAAAATCCCAAACTGAGAAAAAATGCTTCTTGTAATTTTTCCCCCACCAAGCAAAAGCATCAAATTCTATTTAATTACCAATTTAATCATACACTTGGTAGTTAAATATGGTGACAAAAACAAAACACAGTAAGTTTTTCTGTTTAGGATTTTTGCAGATACTATGGTGACGCAAAGGATACGACACTCCACCCAGTACTTCGGGGTGTTGGGGGTGCTAGCCAGGGGCGCCAGAGCACCGGGGGGTTATGTAGTAAATAAAAATGTGCCTTTCGCCCCCGCTGTGCTAGGCTCACACCTGAGGACGCAGGGCCGCGAATGTGTTAATGTGTACAGTGGGGCAAAAAAGTATTTAGTCAGCCACCAATTGTGCAAGTTCTCCCACTTAAAAGATGAGAGAGGTCTCCAATTTTCATCATAGGTATACCTCAACTATGAGAGACAAAATGAGAAAAAAAATCCAGAAAATCACATTGAAGGATTTTTAATGAATTAATTGGTAAATTCCTCAGTAAAATAAGTATTTGGTCACCTACAAACAAGCAAGATTTCTGGCTCTCACAGACCTGTAACTTCTTCTTTAAGAGGCTCCTCTGTCCTCCACTCGTTACCTGTATTAATGGCACCTGTTTGAACTCATCATCAGTATAAAAGACACCTGTCCACAACCTCAAACAGTCAGACTCCAAACTCCACTATGGCCAAGACCAAAGAGCTGTCAAAGGACACCAGAAACAAAATTGTAGACCTGCACCAGGCTGGGAAGACTGAATCTGCAATAGGTAAGCAGCTTGGTGTGAAGAAATCAACTGTGGGAGCAATTATTAGAAAATGGAAGACATATAAGACCACTGATAATCTCCCTCGATCTGGGGTTCCATGCAAGACCTCACCCCGTGGGGTCAAAATTATCACAAGAACGGTGAGCAAAAATCCCAGCACCACATGGGGGACCTAGTAAATGACCTGCAGAGAGCTGGGACCAAAGGAACAAAGGCTACATCAGTAACGCACTACGCCGCCAGGGACTCAAATCCTGCAGTGCCAGACGTGTCCCCCTGCTTAAGCCAGTACATGTCCAGGCCCGTCTGAAGTTTGCTAGAGAGCATTTGGATGATCCAGAAGAAGATTGTTAGAATGCCATATGGTCAGATGAAACCAAAATAGAACTTTTTGGTAAAAACTCAACTTGTCGTGTTTGGAGGAGAAAGAACACCATACCTACTGTGAAGCATGGGGGTGGAAACATCATACTTTGGGGCTGTTTTTCTGCAAAGGGACCAGGACGACTGATCCGTGTAAAGGAAAGAATGAATGGGGCCATGTATCGTGAGATTTTGAGTGAAAACCTCCTTCCACCAGCAAGGGCATTGAAGATGAAACGTGGCTGGGTCTTTCAGCATGACAATAATCCCAAACACACTACCCGGGCAACGAAGGAGTGGCTTCGTAAGAAGCATTTCAAGGTCCTGGAGTGGCCTAACCAGTCTCTAGATCTCAATCCCATAGAAAATCTTTGGAGGGAGTTGAAAGTCCGTGTTGCCCAGCGACAGCCCCAAAACATCACTGCTCTAGAGGAGATCTGCATGGAGGAATGGGCCAAAATACCAGCAACAGTGTGTGAAAACCTTGTGAAAACTTACAGAAAACGTTTGACCTCTGTCATTGCCAACAAAGGGTATATAACAAAGTATTGAGATGAACTTTTGTTATTGACCAAATACTTATTTTACAGAGGAATTTACCAATTAATTCATTAAAAATCCTTCAATGTGATTTTCTGGATTTTTTTTTTCTTATTTTGTCTCTCATAGTTGAGGTATACCTATGATGAAAATTGGAGACCTCTCTCATCTTTTAAGCGGGAGAACTTGCACAATTGGTGGCTGACTAAATACTTTTTTACCCCACTGTATGTTGATGTGTGTTCACACTTGGTAACAGGTATGTAAATGTGTTTACCCAGAGTGCCAGAGGTGGGGAGAAAATGTATAAAGCAGATGGCTTTGGCACTCAGAGTCAGTCTGTTCTGCTGGTTGGAGAAAATAAAAGTTGTGTGTCGTCAGGTTGTGTCTCATCTGATTCCTTTCCTCCACATTGGTGACCCTGAGACCTGAAAATGGAAGACGGACCGAGCACCTATGTGGGAACATCCGCGCTTGAGGTTCCCCCCGCTACGTCCGCTGTGGCGGTCAAACTCCCGGACTTTTGGCTCCACAACTCAGCCGCTTGGTTCATTCACATGGAAGCCCAGTTCGCTCTCTGCGGAGTCTTGGAGGATGACACAAAGTACCATTAAGTGGTGGCTTCACTGGACCCGCGCGCCACTCGGTGCACAATGAGCCTGATTCGCACTCCCCCAGCCGAGGGCAAATACGACGCTCTCAAATGGCTGCTGCTGCAGTGTTATGTCCCCTCCACCGGGGAGAGAGCAGAGAAGTTCCTCACACACAAAATTAGGAGACGGATCGGCTGTGGAGTTAATGGAGAGTATGCTGTTTTTGCTGGGCACAGATGACAGATCTTTTCTCTTCGCCCACCTCTTCCTGAAGAAGAAGATGCCATCTCTGTTGTCATTCAGTCCGTACAGCCAATTCTGTACAGTAGAACGAAATTACGTTTCTCCTATCTACAATGCTAATCACATGTAGAATCAGAGGGGTTGCTACCATACAAGGCGCCACCACAAACAACTTCTCCTTCCCCCATTCTATAACGCAGAGCATCAAGCTAGAAGGTGGGAAGTACCATTTTTTTAGTATGCGTCTTTGGTATGACCCGGCTGGGATTTGAACTCACGACCTCCCGGTTGTGGGGCGGATGCTCTACCAACTAGGCCACCACTCCGGTCACAAAGCTACCAGCTTTGGTGAGGGCAATCCTGGCCAGCTTGCCGCTGCTGGCGACCAAGGACTACCGAGCGCTGGCAGAGAAAGCAGACTGCATCATCCTGGCTAACAGGAGTTTCGGCATCCAGGCAGTGACACCCGGATCATTGGTGGAGTCCAGTGAGGTCGAGGAGCCGCAGATGATGGCTGAGATAGCCACTCGGAAACACAGGAACGAGATGGCGTGTTTTCATCATCAGCATTTTGGCACCTACGCGCAACGTTGTCTGCCGCCGTGCCATTTCCAGAGGAGGCAGAAACGGACCAGCCAGCAGTCAGTAGCAGCTATGGCCGATGGTGACAGGGAGAAGCTGCTTTTCATCACAGACGCATGTTTGGGGAGAAGTTTTCTGGTAGACTTTGGCTCCCAGAAGAGCCTCATTTTGCCAGTCAGCGCAGACAGGCTGGCAGAAGGTTGTGGGCCGTCTTTAACGGCCACAAACGGATCCCACATCAGGATGTTCGGAGAAAAGACGGTCACTATATGTTTACATGGACGCAATTACCAGTGGGACTTTGTGGTCGTTGCATGTTCGGTCCCCATCTTAGGTGATGATTTTCTGTGTGCTCATGGACTACTTGTTGATGTTGCCAAGAGGCATTTAGTGGACACTGTATCTTTTTCCTCCTTGCCCTGCACAGCTCAGGGAGTTGGGCCACCAACACACGCAAATATTCTAGCTCCAGGGGGTAAGTACCAGTGTTTGCCTTTCGAGTTCCCAGCACTCACGGTACCCACGTTTTCCGCTACGGTAACCAAGCATGGGGTCGAGCATTTTAACACCCCGAAAGGGCCGCCCATGTTTGCGTGCCCTCGCCACCTGGATGCGGCTAAATTAGCCATCGTGCACAAGGAGTTTGCTAACTTAGAACGCTTAGGCATCGTTAGGCGCTCCAATAGCCCTTGGGTATCCCCGCTGCACATGGTGCCCAAGTCCGATGGGTCGTGGCGGCTGTGCGGTGATTTCCAACACTTAAACAATGTCACAGAACATGATCGTTACCCCATCCTGCACATCCAGGATTTTTCCATGCACCTGGCCGGGACGCACATTTTTTCAAAAGTGGATCTGGTCCGCGGTTACCACCAGGTCCTGGTGCGCACAGAGGACGTTCCCAAAATGGCGGTAATAATCCCTTTCGGTCTTTTTGAGTTTTTGCGCATGTCGTTTGGGTTAAATGGCACAGCACAAACTTTCCAAAGGATGATGGACACGGTGCTTTGGGACTTGCCGTTCGTTTTCGTCTACTTGGATGACATTTTGGTGGCTAGCACGTCAGAAGAGGATCACTTCGCCCATCTCAAACAAGTTTTCCAACGTTTGGAAGTGCATGGGCTAATCGTTAACCCAGCGAAGTGTCAGTTTGGGCTGCCGGTAATTGACTTTTTGGGCAACCGAATCTTGCCAGATGGTGCGATCCAGCTGCCAGATAAAGTGTGCGCAGTGTCGGATTTTCCACGTCCACAGACCGTGAGGGCGCTGCAGGAATTTTTGTGGATTTTCAGTTTTTACGACTGCTTCTTACCCCGTGCAGCCCAGCCGCTGCAGCCGCTCTACAGCACACTAAAAAAAAGAAGCCTGCGGATAGCATCGACTGGACCCCCGAGTGGGTCCAGGCGTTCACAAATGCGAAAACGATGCTCGCTAACGCAGCTTTACTGGCCCACCCAGACCCGTCAGTGCAGATGGTGCTCACCACAGATGTGTCTGACATTGCGGTAGGAGCCCTAGTGGAACAATATGTCTCCGGTTCGTGGCAGCCTCTCATCTTTTTCAGCTGTACTTTGCGCGACGACAAGCGCAAGTATAGTGCTTTCGACAGAGTTGTTGGCTCTCCACCTCGCTACGTGTCATTTTCAGTTCTGGCTCGAGGGTCGTGAGTTTACCGCGTTTGTCGATCATAAACCACTGACCTACGTGATGCCCAAAGTCTCAGAACCGTGGTCATCTCAGCAACAATGGCACTTGGCCACAATTTCGGAGTTCATGACCGACATGCAACATGTAGCCGGTAAATTGAAAGTTGTGGTAGACTGTTTGTCACGAGCGCTGGTTTCTCTGGTATACATGGGCACTGATTTTTCTGCAATGGCCGCCGACCAAAACCAGGGATGCAGACATTTGCGTGGTCCAGTCCACAGCTACTGGATTAAAACTTCAGAGCAGGGTGGTACAAGAAGGGTACCCCCCCGCTCTGCGACATCTCCACCAGTTGCACCTGCCCTGTGGTTCCGAGCTCCTGGTGCTGCTGCATTTTTGAGTCCGTCCACTCCCTTTCACATCCCAGCGTGCAAGCCTCAATTAAACTAGCGGGGTCCAAATTCGTTTGGCTTCACTTACGCAGGGATGTGAAAGAATGGGCTGCAGCGTGCATTGCGTGCCAACGGGCTATGGTGCACAAGTACACCAAAGCCCCCCTCGAGTCTTTTCAAACTCCAGCCAGGAGGTTCGACCACATACACGTGTACTTGGTGGGTTCCCTTCCGCCATCGCAGGGGTTCACACACCTTTTAACAATCGTGGACCGCACTACACGTTGGCCTGAGGGGGTTCCACTGAGTTCCACCACATTGGCTGAGGTTGTCCACGTGTTTTTGTCATTTTGGGTCACACGGTTCGGATCCCCATCGGACATCACTTCCGATAGGGGTCCGCAATTTGTTTCGGAACTTTGGTTCACGATGGCCAACAGCCTGGGGGATCAAAAT
The DNA here is from genome assembly GCA_020510985.1 of Pholidichthys leucotaenia. Classification (NCBI taxonomy): domain Eukaryota; kingdom Metazoa; phylum Chordata; class Actinopteri; order Cichliformes; family Pholidichthyidae; genus Pholidichthys; species Pholidichthys leucotaenia. The sequence continues at coordinate 336,925,030 of CM035845.1, forward strand.
CCCCCGCACCACCGTGTACAACCCACAGGCTAACGGTTTGTGTGAGTGTTTTCACAGGTCGCCTAAAGCAGCGCTCAGAGTCTCGTTAACGGATGCAAATTGGGTTGACCGCCTGCCTTGGGTCTTATTGGGGTTGCGCTCTGCACCTAAGGAAGATCTGGCAGCTTCCCTGGCAGAACTCGTTTTTTTTCTCAGCCGTTGCGTATCCTGGGGGAGTTTTTGCCAGACATCCCCACGCCTGGCACCGATCCACCCGTGCACTTTTTTTCTGGTACAGGGGCTGCCAGTGTTCCGGGCCTGGCGCACCATTGTTTTCCCTGCACTTTTGTTCCAAAGCCCTTAGAGAACACCAAATTTGTTTTAGTCAGGCACGACGCCCACAGAACCCTGCTGCGTCCGCCGTACGATGGCCCGTTCAGAGTGCTGGAAACTGGGGAGAAACATTTTGTGTTAGACTTGAGGGAGCATAAGGAAACCGTCTGCATAGACAGGCTGAAGCCCGCTTATGTGTTGGCAGATGAGCAGGTGGTGTTGGTCCAAGTTCCCCGGCGTGGGCGCCCTCCTACAGTGGGTCTGCAGGTTAGTGTTCCCCTGACAGAGGACTGTTTTCAGGAAACTAACTTTTTCTCCTCCCCACCCTTTCCCCCTCCAGAAACCAAGCCTTTCTCCTACCCGCCTCGACAGGAAGGCGCTTCGACAGGCCCATGTTACAGCCGCTATGGGTACTTGCTCAGGCCCAAAGGTCAGGACCCGTTCTGGGTGTTCGGCGGGGATTGGGGGGGGGGGGGGGGCTATGTAGTGATGCAAAGGAGATGACACTCCACCCAGTACCCAGGTGTTGGGGGTGCTAGCCAGGGGCGCCAGAGCAACGGGGTTATGTAGTAAATAAAGATGTGCCTTTCGTCCCCGCTGTGCCAGGCTCACACCTGACGACACAGGAGCGCGAATGTGTTAATGTGTATGTTGATGTGTGTTCACATTTGGTAACAGGTATGTAAATGTGTTTACCCTGAGTGCCAGAGGCGGGGAGAAAATGTATAAAGCAGATGGCTTTGGCACTCAGAGTCAGTCTGTTCTGTTGGTTGGAGGAAATAAAGTTGTGTGTCGTCAGCTCATGTCTCGTCTGATTCCTTTCCTCCACAATACTGCACTTTGGCTTTGTAGGGCAGCCTTGCTCATGTCGTTTGTTTTTTTTTAAAAATTAAAATCTGTTTTTCCCCTCTCCCTGTTGTGTGCATGTATGTGAGAGTTTTTCATGTATTGCCCCTTTAAGACATTCCCACGGAGTTACAGGTGTGGACACATAACTCCAGAAGCAGTGCTGTTCAGATGCAGCAGAACATGGGCGCCAACGATTAAAGACAGCTCATAAGGAATACAAACACGGTCTCCATCTACATAGTATGTGATGATCAACTTTTTATTTCATCTGAAGATGCCAAGAAAAAATGAGCCAAGTGTGCAAATGCTAATTGTAAAAGGAGCAGAAGCGAAGTCGCTGTTAGCTTCTGATGGCTATCCGCATCAGAGGATTCCCTCTGTTTTACAGACGGAATGGATAAGCTAAGCTGTATTTAAGAACCCAATAAGAAACTCATAATCACTATGTGGTGATAACACAGTCCCCTCAAGAGGTCTGTGTTGTCAACACGGGGCAATGTTTATTCTGTGTGTGAAATGACAATAAACCTGTTCTTTATTATATGATATTCATTTACTACCACAGTCATATGATACCACATTCTTGTGTAATATTAATTAATTATGGGCCTTATCAGTAACAACAAGTGAGGGGAAAAACGACATGAAAGCGTCAGTTAACCGTGACACTGATTTAAGGTCAAACTGCCCTGCGGCGTAATATCACGATACTTGGCACTAGCAATGATGCATCGATCCCTAAATGAAAGCCCCTCCCACATATTAAGACGCTGGAGCCCAGGCATGTGAACCTGTCCTACTGCCACTGTGGTCCCTAAACTCTTGAGGAATCCCAGAGCTCAGCAGAAAGGTACCGCACCAACCTGTGACGTGACCACAGTAGCACACCATCCGACAGAGGACTGAGATCCTCCAGCCTCTGCAACCAAACAATCACAGTGAGTTGATGAGACTGAAAACTTTATTACACAAAACAGATGCTGACAGCTTTACTTTAGGGACATGATTAAAATATATGGTATATGGAATCACATAATCTAATTAAGGAATGGTGGTGACAGGACTGTATCATAGGGTGAGGTCTCTGGTGGAATTTAATCCCCGTCTTTGTCTTGTCCTCCAACTCTCGGCTGGCTCTCATCAGCCACTAAAATTCTCCCCCCAAAAAACAAAATACTGTTGATACTGATGCTAATGAGCGTACTTCAGTATTGATTAGTATCGGAGTATTGATTTGTTCTGACCACCCGACTTCAGACTGGAATGAGTTTTCTAAAAGAAACTGAGGAGAGAACGAGCGGAAACCTGAATAATGAAACAACAAACCAACACTAACACAGCATGGAGGAGGAACGATCATGTTTTCACTGAAACTTCTCTGTCAGTGTGAATGGAAATGATGATGATTAGTGTCATAATTATCGTCCTAACAGCTGTGTGTGTGTGTGTGAGCATTACTCTGAAGTAACTGCACAGGAAGTTAACTCAGACTAGCAGCGATACACAAACACCCGTCTGTGTGTTCTGCAGGTGCAGCAGCGTCGCAGATTTATGACCACAGATGTATATGAACTCATATTTACGGTGGTGGAGCGGGTCCGTGTGCAGCAGCTAGTTGAACATGATGGACTCTGGATCCTGGTTCATCATCTGGGCCATGTGTCTCAGGACGTCCTTCTTGGTGATGATGCCCAGCAGGCGTCTGAGAACGCAACACAGCTCCGGTTAGCATTTCAGAACTAAAACACACATCTGCTCACGAAACTGCCACAAATCTTGGCTCTTTTCCACATGTTGACACGGCTCTAAGAGGTGTGAATGAAACATGTGAGATGACTGGTCAAAACACCTCAGGGTTTAATTATTGCAGCACCATTTTACACAAGGGGAAGGAGGCCTCCTCAAACAGACCGTTTTACAGCACACTGGTTTAAAATTTAATCAGCCCCAGTTCACCTGATCCTCCCTCTTTAATCATTTCTATGAGCCATGTTTGAGGTTAATGTTAGCTTTTAGCTTCTGTTGTCTGACTAAGTAACATGCTAACAGATACTGGCTGAATGTGAGTGTAAAAAAAAACAGAAAACAGGAGTGCATGGTTCGAGTTGTTGATAGCATATGACATATGATAGCTATCTTTGCTAACGGCAGCTAACTGTTGCTAATGGAGGAGGTGTCCAGTCCAGAGTATAATAAGTCAACTAGAATAATATAAGCTAATGTATGTCTTTGAGGGAGCAGAGGGACAGCTCTTTGTAAAGCACTACCAGAGCTAACCAGAGAAGAGGCATAACACTCACTAAGAACGCCTATAGGAGGAATGTGGAGGGCTTCTTCACAGACAACAACCCCTGACAGATGTGGAAAGGGCTCCAGGCCCTCACCAACTACCCCCCCCCAACATCAGGCAGCAACCTCACACTGGCAGAGGAACTTAACAGCTTCTTCGGCTGGTTTGACCACACACCCCCAACCCGTACTGCCCCTCCTCCTCCCCTCTCTCTCTACAGGTGCATGAGGTGAGGAGGCAACTAATGAATCCCCTCAGAGCTGCTGGTCCTGACGGCATTCCAGGTCAAAGCATGTGCAGACCAGCTGGCAGAGATCCTCACCAAGTTGTTCAACCTCTCCCTGAGGCACGCCACCTTCCCCTCCTGCCTCAAAGCCTCCACCATCATCCCTATCCTCAGAGGGTCTGCAGTTGACAACCTGAATGACTACAGACCCATAATACTCACGTCTGTAGTCATGAAGTGTTTTGAGCGACTGGTGTCTCAGCACATCAGGGACTAGCTCAGGAGGTAGAGTGGGTCACCCAATAGCCAGAGCTTACCGCTATCATTGTCTGTCTGTGGAATGAATGAATAATAAATTTTCATTGTAAAGCGCTTTGGGTTTCTTGAAAGGCGCTATATACAGTAAATGCAAGCCATTATTGTTATTATTATTACTACTGTCTTCCTCTCTCCTTCGACCCCTACCAGTCCGTCTACAGGGAGAACTGGTCTATGAAAGATGCCATCGCCACCACACTCCACAGAGCACTGAGCCACTGGAGAACCCAAGGAGCTTCGTGAGGATGCTCTTTGTGGACTACACCTCAACTTTCAACACCATCATCCTGGACATCCTGATCAATAAACTGCACCTCCTCCAGATCCTCCCCCCACCTGCCCCTGAATAAAAACCTTTCTCACCAACCACCCACAAATCAGAATCAGAATCAGCTTTATTGGCCAAGTATGCACAACACATACAAGGAATTTGACTTTGGCTAAAAACTTGCTCTCGTTGTTCAGGTGGAGGATTTAAATAAGATTTAAATAAGGATTCAATGACAACAGAGTATGTACAGTAAATTACAGTCTGTCCACGTTTCTATAAAAGGATGCAAATATATACAGGAATATATGCAGTTATTTACTCAGACTATCCACACTTTGCAGAAATATATGAAAAAATATACAGTCACACAGTATTTCAATGTGAACTCAGATTCAGTGATATAATGTGAATGAAGTAAAATGCAGTGTGAGAGTTATGTGCAATGTAAGAATGGATGAAAAGTCATGAGTACAGCAACAGGTAGGACTAGGTGAATGTTAGGAGTTCATCAGAGTAATGGCTTGAGGAAAGAAACTGTTCCTGTGACGGGTGGTTTTGACCTTCAGTGATCTGTAACGACGACCAGAAGATAGAAGTTCAAACAGTTTGTGGCCGGGGTGCGACGGGTCAGTACAGATGTTTCCTGCCTGTTTCCTGGTTATGGACCGATATAAGTTCTCAATGGAGGGTAGGTCGGTACCAATGATCCTCTCCGCAGACTTAATGATCCACTGCAGTCTGGTCTTGTCCTGTTTAGTGGCAGATCCAAACCAGACAGTGATGGAAAAGCAGAGGACAGATTGGATAATGGCGGTGTAGAAGACAACCAGCAGCTCCTGAGGCAAATCAAAACTTCTTGAGCTGACGCAGAAAAAACAACCTCTGCTGGGCCTTTTTCCAGACAGTGTCTATATGGGAGGACCACTTCAGGTTCCAGGAGATTGTGGTACCCAGAAACTTGAAGGAGTCCACAGTGGACACTGTGCTGTTGAGGATGGTGAGTGGGGGGAATGAAGGAGGGTGTCGCCTGAAATCCACAGTCATCTCCACCGTTTTGGCTGGGTTAAGTTCAAGATGGTTCTGGCCGCACCAGAGGATCAGCTGCTCCACCTCCCGCCTGTATGCAGACTCATCATCATCCCGGGTCAAACTGATGACTGTGGTGTCGTCCGCAAACTTCAGGAGCTTCACCGAAGGGTCCTCTGAGCAGTCGTTGGAGTAGAGGGAGAAGAGCAGTGGGAAAAGGACACATCCTTGGGGGGCGCCAGTACTAATTTTTCGGGAGCTGGATGTAAATCTCCCTAGCTTCACCTGTTGCCACCTGTCAGTCAGAAAGCTGGAGATCCACTGGCAGGTGGAGGGGGGCACCTTGAGCTGCAGGAGTTTCTGATGAAGAATGCCTGGGATGATGGTGTTGAACGCTGAGCTGAAGTCGACAAACAGGATCCTGGCGTACGTCCCTGGGGAGTCGAGGTGTTGCAGGATGAAGTGTAGTCCCATATTCACTACATCATCCACTGACCTGTTTGACCGGTAGGCAAACTGCAGTGGGTCCATCAGGGGGCCTGTGACGACCTTCAAGTGGTTCAGCACCAATCTCTCCAAGGATTTCATGACCACAGAGGTCAGGGCAACAGGTCTGTAGTCGTTTAATCCTGTAACAGAAGGTTTCTTGGGAACTGGAATGATGATGGAGCGTTTGAAGCAGGAAGGCACTTCACGCAGCTCCAGTGATCTGTTAAAGAGCCAGGTGAAGATGGGGGCCAACTCGTTGGAGCAGACTCTCAGGCAGGACGGAGACACACCATCAGGTCCTGCAGCCTTCTTGATCTTTTGTCTCTGAAAGACCCAGCGCACCTCCTCTTCACAGATCAATTGTGCTGGTGGGAGGTCAGAGTGGAGGAGGGATGGAGTTCCTGGGGCTGCAGATAATCCTTTTGTGTGGGTGGGAGGTGAGAACTGTAGGTTCTTTCCAAACCTACAGTAAAAGCTGTTGAGGTCGTTAGCCAGCTGGAGGTTTTCCACAGGGTGGGGGGATGGTCTCCTGTAGTTGGTGATATTCTGCAGGCCTCTCCAAACAGAAGCAGAGTTGTTGGCTGAGAAGTTTTGTTGTAGCTTCTGCTCCCTCAAAGACATACATTAGCTTATATTATTCTAGTTGACTTATTATACTCTGGACTGGACACCTCCACCATTAGCAACAGTTAGCTGCCGTTAGCAAAGATAGCTATCATATGTCATATGCTATCAACAACTCGAACCATGCACTCCTGTTTTCTATGTTTTTTTTTACACTCACATTCAGCCAGTATCTGTAGTATTCTGCTGAATGAAATATATAGTCAACGGTTGGTAGATGATTCTACTGGGAAAATGGGTTTGTCGATAGAGATGACTAGAACATACACATAGACAGAGTTGCAGCTAAGCTACAGGCTAGCAGACTCAAAGTTGCCAAATATTTTCCCTGCAATGGTAAAAAGTCTCACTTTCATCATTTGATACAGGCGTGCTTATAAGTTTACGTACCTCAGAGGTATGCAAACTTATAAGCACACCTGTATGTTTTATATGTTTTATTGTAAGTAAAACTGTTATTTAGGACTTCCGGTTATGGCTGCCACGTAGGACGGACGTGTCTCGCTCTGCTCTGCTCTGCTCCTGGAGAAAAAAATCGGCAAATAACTCTCTCATTTGGGACAGAACGTATCCCAGCATTTGGGCGAGGATATGTCGGCGAAGCCTAAGGCTGGAAAACCAGGAAAAGGAAAAAGCGAGCCGCCGAAACAGTCCAAATTAACGGACTTTCAGGTCTGTGACGCAGTAAACAAAACTCCATATATGGCGGAGGAGGCTGGCAACGCTGCGATTTCTGCGGGGAATGGCGCAGATGCGCTGATGGCTGCCATGAGTTCAATGAGAGCGGACTTTTCCTCTAGATTTGATGGGATTATGACAGCGCTGGAAGGAATAAGAAAGGAATTGGGTGACTGTGTAGAACGAACGGCGCAGATGGAGCTCCGTCTCGCTAGTGCTGAAGATGACGTCACCCGTCTTCAATTAAAGGTGCGCACTTTGGAAAAAAAAAAAAAATCTCTGGAAGATAATATTTTGGATTTGGAATCTCGGTCGAGACAGAATAATTTGAGGCTGGTGGGTCTTCCAGAGGAATCAGAAGGTCGGGACGTATGTTCCTTTCTGGAAAAGTGGATTCCGGAGGTGCTGGGCAGCGAGGAGTTGCAATCAGCAGTGGTTCTGGAAAAAGCACATCGTATTGGCCCACGGAGAGATAAGGGACCGCCGAGGACCTTAATTATGAAGTTTCTAAGCAACAGAGACAGGATGAAGATCTTCAACGCTGCACGTGCTAAAGGAGAGATTAAACACCAGGACCAGCAGGTGCGGTTCTACCCAGATTTGGCCACAGGAATCCAGCAATTGAGGAAGCAGTTTGATCCCGTACGTAAGGAGCTGCGCAACCTTGGGATTCGTCATGGTGTAATCTATCCTGCGAGACTGCTGACCACGTATGAGGGCAGAACCCACATCTTCAAGACCCCAGAGGAGGCGCAGGAGTTCATCAAGAAGATCAAAGAAGAAGAAGAGACTGGTGGGAGCTAAGCATGAACAAAATATAAGGTAGAATAATTAAGCATTTGCACAGGCATCTGACTGACTTGAAGTAAATAGTAAGTTTACAAAATATAGATTGTATTATATATTAAAAAAACAAAACAAAAACAAAAAAACAAAAAAAAAACAAAAACTATGATGTACAAAGTTGTTAAAAATTTTGGAGTTAAGTTGGAAAACTACAGAGGAGAGTTAATGTTACGTCATTAAAAGCAGTAGAGTTAGGGTGATTGGGAGGATGAAGAAGGAGTGGCTTAGGCTGTTCCCCGTGGGTGTGGAACGGTCGATGGCTATATCGGGAGACAGAATTTTTCTTTTGATTTTGGGGGGTTTGCCACAAGTGTGGGAAGGGGAAATTTGTTTGTGTGTAGTTTGTAGGATGAATGTTCAACCACTCATGTTTTTGCTTCTCTGTATGAGCATGTTTACACTGCAAGGTAATCCCAAACTCTCTATTGATCATGGACCAAAGTGTTAATCTTAATTTAACTTCATGGAATTGCAGAGGTCTACAAAATTTAAAAAAACTTAAACAAGTTATGAATAAAATAAAGGACATGGGTTCAAGAATTGTGTTTTTACAAGAAACTCATCTGATAGAGGAGGATGTTAAAAGAATTAGGAGCAAATGGCAGGGAAGTGTATTCACCTCTTCATTTTCATCCCGAGCCAGGGGAGTTATGACTCTCATACATAAATCAGTTCCTTTTCAAGTGAAAAATGTAATTGGAGACAAATTTGGAAGATATGTAATCATTCAAGGCTCTTTGCTATTAGAAAATATAAATCTTGTGAACTTATATGGTCCCAATATAGATGATCAGAAGTTCTTTGCTAATTTATTTCTCATCTTATCATCACTTACAGGGCAACATATAATAGCAGGGGATTTTAATTGTACATTGAATCCAGGTGTGGATAGATCAACAGGACTGGATTGTACGCACATTGGATGTAGGATGACTATTAATCATTTTATGAAAGAATTGAGATTGTTAGATATATGGAGAGAAATGAAACCACAAGTTAAAGCCTATTCTTGTTATTCCAGTACCTACAAGACATTCTCACGTATTGATTATTTTTTGATCTCCACAGAATTAAGGTCCAAGATTCAAAACTGCTTTTATGATAACATCGTGATCTCTGATCATGCACCCTGTTGTCTAATATATGTAGATAAAAAATTGACAAAGGAATCAGGTAGATGGCAATTTCAGCATAAATGGCTTCAGGATGAGGAATTTGTCAAGTATATAGAAAAACAGATAGACGAGTTCTTTGACATCAATACTACACAAACATCAGCATGTGTAAAGTGGGAGGCTTTCAAAGCTTTTATTAGGGGACATATTATTAGTTATACAGGATCAAAATCTAAGAAGACTCGAGAGGAGAGAGCTAAATTGGAACATAAAATAAAAAATCTTCAGGAAAAAGTATATGCAGGAAGTGACCCAAGGTTGGAGAATGAATTACTGATTTTGAGAGCTGAATACGACAAAAAATCAGCGAATAGAGCTGCCTCGAGTCTTCTAAGATTGAAACAATCTTTTTATGAACAAGGTGAAAAATCAGGAAAATTATTAGCATGGCAGATTAAACAATTGGAAATTAAAACACCAATTACCAGTATTATAAGTAATGGACAGGTAGTTATAGATCCTTTAGAAATTAATAGAGCCTTTAGAGATTACTATGAAAAATTATATGATACCAAAAATGAACCTGATTTAACAAAACTAAATGGGTTTTTGAACGAACTATCTATACCGTGTATTCCAAATGAAAACAGGGAGATATTGGAGTCTAAAATTAGTCAAGAAGAAGTTGGGCTAGCCATTGATAATATGAAATCAGGAAAAAGTGCAGGACCAGATGGTCTTCCAGTTGACCTTTATAAAAAATTTAAGAATAAATTAATAAAACCTTTTTTGGAAATGGTTTTAGAAGCATTTCAAAATAATAATTTACCATCATACATAAATAATGCCTTAATTATACTGCTGCCAAAACCAGGTAAGCCCTCTAATAAATGTGAAAATATGAGACCAATAAGCCTATTAAACGCCGACCTTAAGATAATCTGTAAAATTTTAGCAAGACGAATACAAGAAATTTTACCAAATATTATTAACCGAGATCAGAATGGCTTTATAAAGGGTAGACAAGGCTTCCATAATGTAAGAAGACTATTTAATATTATTTATTTTAATAAAGAAGCACCGGATACAGCTCTCCTATCATTGGACGCCGAAAAGGCCTTTGATAGAGTTGAATGGCCCTTTCTTTTTGAAGTCCTACAAAGGTTTGGACTTGGAAATAATTTCATAAAATGGGTTCAAATAATATACAATAATGCTACAGCAGAAATCCTAACAAATAACAATATTTCAAAACCAATAAAAATCAATAGAGGATGTCGACAAGGCTGTCCACTTTCACCTTTACTGTTTACTATGGCAATTGAACCTTTAGCGATAGCGATACGTTTACATTCACAAATATATGGAATTAAAGTTGGACCAACAGAACATAAAATCTCCCTGTACGCCGATGACATAATTTTGTTTATGTCGAATCTAAAAAAATCAATTCCAACCTTGTTGAATTTAATAAAGAATTTTGGGGAAATATCAGGATATAAAATAAATAAAACTAAATCTTCAATATTAATGCTAAATGAGACCCAGAGAAATTACCCAGCCCCTGAGGTAAATCAATTCAATGTTGTAAATCAGTTTAAATATTTAGGAATCCAAATTATGCCTAAGCTAGAATCAGTCGCCAGTGTCAACTATGAAGCCTTAATGTCAGATATCAATGAGTTAACTCAGAGATGGATGTCACTACCAATGTCGATGATCGGGAGAATCAATATACTTAAAAGTAATATTTTACCTAAAATACTTTATTTATTTCAATACATTCCCTTATCACCACCTTTAGATCTATTCTCAAGAATAAAAAAAAAGTTAGTGGAATTTATATGGAACAACAGGAGGGCTAGATTACGTTTGTCTTTATTATATTTACCATTTGATCGTGGAGGTCTGAAATGTCCAAATTTTATGTTGTATTATTGGTCGGCACAACTGAGGTCTATGACATATTATTTTTCATCAAATGATCTCCCTCACTGGACTGAAATGGAATCATACAATTTACCTTTACCTCTTCCCATATTCATATACTCAGATTCGGCAAAAAAATTACAAAAACAAGTTAAAAATCCATTTGTAAAGCATATGATCAAAATATGGTGTGAAGCTAAAAACTATTTAAAAGAACCACAGTTATTGTCACAATTTAGTCCAATATGGGGTAATCAATATTTTAAACCAGGGAGAGCGGACGCTGTATTTAAAGTATGGAATTTAAAAGGGATACAAAAGATTCAGGATTTATATTTGCCATGTGCAGACAACATAATGTCTTTTGAAGAGCTGAGGATCAAATTTAATCTCAATAGAACACATTTTTTTAAATATCTTCAACTTAGAAACTTTATTCGATCAAATCAAAATAAAGCTCTCACTCGACCTATTTATTCATCCTTGGAAAAAATGATGATGAAAGATAGTAAAAGAAAGGGTATTATTTCAGAGTTTTATAACTCACTGACACTATCTTCAAGTGAAAATTCACTGAAAAGATTAAACTACTGGAAAGAAGATCTGCAAATTGAAATTTCAGAGGAACAATGGGAATTGGCTTGTACAGAAGCTCAAACCAAATCAATAAATGCACGCCTTAAATTGATACATTTCAAATGGTTAATGCGGATGTATGTTACACCGGAGGAGTTAAATAGATATAACAAAAATATACCAGATACATGCACAAAATGCATGGAAAGTAAAGGAACCCTATTTCATTGTTTATGGGAATGTAGATTAATAAGAATGTTTTGGGAAGAGGTGAGGGTAACAATTGAAAAAATAATCTCAAAACAAATCATATTGAATCCTAAACTGTTTTTGTTGGGTCTGTACCCAGAAAAGCATAATTTTAATAAAAGTGAAAGAACATTCATAGACCTCAGTTTGCTTAATGCCAAAAAATGTATTGCACTATTATGGAAAAAGACTCATAGACCAGATGTGACTCAGTGGTTAAGACAGATGTTAACAAACCTTCCATTAGAAAGAATAACATATATACTAAAATCAAAGGAAACTGTGTTTGAGAATATATGGAGACCTTTTATTGATTATGTAAAAAATTTAAACATAACTCTTGAAGAAGAAGGTGAATGATGTGTGTGGACCTTGTAAATTCCAAACTGGTGAACATAATATGTATACTTATGTATTGGATTGTCTAGACTAAACAGAGGAGCATTGTTGAAGACTTGATTTTGTTGGTGGTTGTTGGTGTTTTTAGTGCATTTTTTTTTTGTAGTACTTTAGTGTTAGTGTTTGATTGTTTGTATCATGTTTGTTAAAAAAAAAAAAAAAGGTTCAATAAAGATATTGTGGAAAAAAAAACAACTGTTATTTAATACATTAGAAAATAGCTGCATTCTGTTTTTTATTTGTAGTCTTCACAGCATCCCATCCATTTTGGAATTCGGGTTGTAAGAGTAAAATTACAATTGAAAAAACACTCAAATTTAAATGAAAAATTACCCAGTTTTGTGATTGAAATAGCAAAGAAAGTAGCAAAGAAACGTAAAAGAGGAACAAACAAGTGAAATCTGGTGAAATGGGCTGGCGCAGCCTTACCCGCTCCTGCTGACCAGACATTGGCGGAGGCCCAGCTTGCGGAAGATGTCCACCACCGTCTCCATGGGTGTGTGGTCGGTGACGGTGAACGGGCTCAGGTTGAGGACGCGCCGCAGCTTCAGCGGCTGAGGGTTGGAGGCCGGCAGCTGCGGCGCGTCCTCGGTGAAGTAGACCACCGAGCTGCTGACCACACCATCCTGCTTCTGACGGGCATTCTCTGTCCACCAAACAAACAACAAGACAGTTAAAGAACAAATAAAACATTAAAGGTACTGGATGTAGAGCAGTTTGTGGGAATAAAGCAGATTAGACCCTCAACAATTTAGGATTAAAACCAGTAGATTTGTATTTTTTAACAGGGAGGATGGGGGGTATTCACAAAGTTAGCATGAGGTACAAAAGTATAAATATTAATACTTAGGTACAAATTGTCAAGAATAAAGGTGCAAAAATGTGATAAATTGCCCAATTAAAAATTAAAAAAGGTGCAAATTACAATTTATATACACAGAATAAAAACTTAACCCACATCCAGATGAACAGTCACAAATCTACAAGAAGAAACTTCCATATTTATGAGGAAAAAAGTTGTAATTTTGAAAAAAAAGTCAATATGAGAAAGTTACAAATTTATGAGAAAGTGACAATTTTGCAAATAAAAATCACAAATTTAAAAAAAGTTGCAAATTCATGAGAAAAATGTTAAACTGTTACAAAAAAGTCATAAATCTATGAGAAAAAAGTTTCAAATTTATGGGAAAAAAACTGCAATTTTGCAAAGAAAATCAAATTCATGAAAAAGGTTGCTATTGTTCTGAAAAAAGTTGCAATTTTTTAAAAAACTGAAATCTATGAGACAAGTTGCAAATTTATGAGAAAAAAGTTGAAATTTTATGAGGAAAAAAGCCTCAAGTTTGCAAAGAAAATCAAATTCACACAAAAAAGTTGCTAATTTTTCAGAAAAAAAAGTTGCAAATTCACAAGAAATGTTCTATGAGGAAAAAGTTGCAGATTTCTTAGAATTGTTTTGCATTTCTGCATTGAACTGATGCTGAAAGTTAAGTTCTTTAGTTCTATGTCATCATGTGGAAATGTTAAGATTATATCTGGGGAGCAGGGGCCTCATGTACAAAAACTTGCTTGGATTTCCAACTAAAAGATGACGTACATTTAAATCAAGAAAACACCCTAAGCAAAAAAAACCAAAATCCAGATGTATTAAACAGTGCGTACGTAGGAATCCAAGCATTTCCTTTGTACACCCCATCATCATCATAGCAGTCTGTTGTGAGCAACAATGACTGTTTCATTTAGGTCTGATCAGATTCCTCCACACAGCTCTGTTCTTAGCCTTCCACTGCCAGGAGCTCCTGTCTATGTGCAACTTCTTCAAGTTTCTTTTTACAGTGTCTTTAAATCTGAGCCTTGGTCTACCCTGATTGTGTTTGCCCTCGCATAACCGTGAGTAGAGTAATTGCCCAGGGAGACGCTGGTGGTCCATCCTCTCAACATGTCCGAGCCATCTCAGGTTCATCTGTATTAGCATGTCCTCCTTTGATGGTAGACCAGCTCGTTTCAACACTTCTATGGTGGTTATCTTGTCTTTCCATGAGATGTTCATTATGGCTCAAAGGTGTCTCATCATGTACACGTGAAGTTAGTTTCTTCACCTGCACTCTGTAGACAGTCCAAGTTTCAGCACCGTACAATAGAGTAGCCAGTACTGTCACTCTGTACACTTTGCATTTCACACGGATAGACACATGTCAATTGTTCCACAGTCTCTCCCTCAAGTTTCCAAACACAGCGCTCGCTCTTCCCATTCTGAGAGATAGTTCATCTTCCAGCCTAGCATTCTCCGAAACAGTACTCCCTACTGTAGGTACTTGAAAGTCTTGCACTTGACTAGTGGCTCTGTACCAATGCTGATTCCCTTCTGTTAGTGATGTTGATAATTGGAACTTTGGTGGTTAATAAAGGCACTCTTGTCTTCTTGATGTTGATTTGGAGGCTGAATTGGCTAGCTGCTCTTGCAAATTTCTCCACTAAAGACTGCATAGCTTCCACGCTGTGTGCAACTAGAGCACTGTCGTCGGCAGAGAGCATTTCTCTTACTACCTTTATCGATGTCTTGCTCTTGGCTTTAAACTGTGCCACACTGAACAAGTCTGCTTCTTTCCTTGTTTGAATGTATACTCCTTCTGAAGTGTCTTTGAAGGCCACCTCAAGCATGGCTGCCAGATATAGCGAGAAGAGTGTAGGTGCCAGCACACACCCTTGCTTCACCCCATTGCTTACTGAAAAGTCTTTAGATACTGAACTACTCATTGCCACGTTTACTTGCATACCTGTATGGAGTGCCTCAATCAGGCTGACAAACTTCTCTATACAGCCATATTTCTTGAGTACCTGCCAAAGTTCTTGTCGCGAAACAGTATCGAAGGCTTTACTGAAGTCTATGAAGACTACATGAAGAGGCATGTTCTGTTTGATACACTTTTCTTGAACCTGTTTCAAGCAGAAAATCATGTCCATTGTGCTTCTTCCACTTCTAAAGCCGCACTGAGTTTCTGGTAGTACATTCTGCGAGATGTGTTCATTGAGTCTGTTCAGTAGTACACGTGAGAGAATCTTACCAACAGTGGCTAGCAGTGATATACCTCGGTAATTTCCACAATCTTTCCTGTCACCTTTCTTGAACAAAGGCACAATACTTGCATCCTTCCAGTCTTGAGGTACTTTCTGAGCATCCCATATCTCTTGGATGAGCTTGTGCAGGCAGTTCGTCTGCTGAACACCACCAAATTTCCACACTTCTGCTGGAATTCCATCCCTTCCTGGAGCTTTACCATCCTGTGTTGTCCTGATAGCTGCCATTAGTTCATTAAAATTTGGTGGTTCATCCAGACTTGATACAGCTGGTCGTTGCACTACAGCTTCTTTAGCCTCTTCAGTGAGATATCCAGGGTTGTTTAGTAGTTGGTCAAAGTGGTCTGTAAATCTGTCCAGGATCTTGTCTTTCTCCTGCAAAACCGTTTCACCATCCATAGCTTTTAGTTGGATCAATCCTCTTGGTTTAGGGCTGTAGATTTCTCTCAAACCTGTGAAGAATGTTTTCATGTCCTTTCTGTCTGCTGCAGTTTGAAGTTCCTCCACTTTTTCATCCCACCAGTTGGACTCTGGTGGACTTCTGTAGCTCATTCTGAGCCTTTGAGTATTTCTTCTTCTTCGACCTTGTGTTACACTGTAGGTTTTCCTGCCTAGCTGTATTCTTCGCTTCTAGTAGTTTCTTCAGGTATTTATCATGCTCATCAAACCAATCTTGATGTTTCCTCTCAGGGTGGCCTAATACATCACTCACAGTCTGATACACTGTATCCTTCAGTGTTGCCCATTTCTCTTCTCTGAGTTGTTGCTGTCCCAGTCTTTCAAGTTTTCGTCCATTTCCTGTGTAAGTTCTTCCTGCTTCTTTTGGCCTTTCAGTGCACTAGTGTTTAGGTTCTGTGGTGGCTTCGCACCCGTCCTGCAGTGCTGTTTTCGTCTGCAAATCCTTAATCTAGATCTCAGCATAACATGATCAGCACCACAGTCCACTCCTCTCATTGCTCTGGTGTCCAATACATCCCTTATGTCTCTCTGCCTGACTATGATGTAGTCTAATAAGTGCCAGTGCTTGGATCTTGGGTGCATCCATGTCTTCTTGTGTGTGTCCTTGTGCTTAAATAGAGTGTTGGTTATCACAAGGTTGCACTCTCAACATAGTGCAAGTAGAATTTCTCCATTAGCATTACACCTGACTGCCTAGCACTCCTTTCCATTTCTCAGTGTCCAAACCAACTCTGGCATTAAAATCTCCAACGAGTATCAGCCTGCCATCAGTCGGTACACGCCTGATAGTCTCACGTAAATCACTGTAGTGTGGTGAACACACACATGTGACTGTTTTGTGACTCACATTTTAGGTCAGAACAAAGGCAGGAAGCTGCAGGAATCTTAGCCTTGGTATGCAAGGCTTGAGACTGTGGGGGGTTCAATTAAAGGATTAAGGAAGGGATGCATGGGAAACAGTGGAAGTGATATCATGGAGAGAAATGCATTGTGACTGTCTTTATAATGCAAGGTGGTCTGTGTGACATGTGATCTGTGATATTTAAGGACGAGAGTTTACTGTGTCATTCTTTTTCTCTGCTTTGAGATGATGGTGTAGTGAATAAAACTGACTTTGAGAGAGAACTCTGCCTCGTCATTTTCACATCACCACAGTAGAACTCTTCCTTCACTTCCTCTGTGTTGGTCATTGTTGGGGCATACACTGATGAGTGTGGCATACATCTTCCGCTGTAGTGGGAGTCTCATAGTCATTATCCTGTCATTGATTGGCACCGGTTCCTCATCAAGCATTGCTGTTATCTCCTTTCTAACTGCAAAGCCCACTCCTGCTTCTCTCCTTTCTTGAGTTCATCTCCCACTCCCATGGTCTTCCAAGCTGTCATATCCAGGCAATCTTGTTTCACTAAGTGCAGCTATGTCTACATTGTACCTGTTCATTTCCAGGGCCACAAGCGCGGTCTGTCTTTCTGGGTGCTGTGATGTTGTTCTGTCCAACAGAGTGCATACATTCCATTCCGCTACACACAAGGCTGCTGTTTTCCTCTTCTTTTGTCTTCCTGCTCCTAGCTTACTTTTCGCTGCCTGTCGGAGTGTGAACAGATCAGCGCAGACCTTGTAAGCCCGGGCGACGTCCGAGCCGGTATGAGTTGCTTTCTGATTGACCATTTCATGAAACTGCTTGCAAAGTATTTGAGTACTGCTAGCTTTTGCTGGACTAGCAGCGCATTCTTGGCAGATAAAGGTATTATCAGTGGCAAGGACAAGCCAAGACAAACTGACTCCAGTATCTGTTGCAGTGACTGACCAGGTGATAGGTTTGTTTATCTCTGCTCTTTGTGTAGTGCATGTCACAATGCACCGACTGGCACAGTCCACCACAGACCTTGCGACAGATGTGTTTATCTGCCAGGATGTCCAGTCTCACCCTGTGTAACTGGGAGTGGTCCACCACAGACCAGTGGCAGATATTGTTTTTCGTTCTGCCAGGATGCCCCGTTTCACCCTCCACGCCCTCGGAAGGGCGGGGATGCCGGTTGAGTCACCGACGGCCCGACCCATGAGACAGGTAGTACCGGTTTTCATGGTTATCCAGTAGCAAGCAAGCCAATGCCTGACCTGACAATTGTACATCCCAATCTACTTGAAATTGAATGCACGCGAGGAAATACCGGACTCCTCCCTTGACATGCCTCCATTTGAATATGTAATTAGATGCAAATAGATACGTACAGTGGATCTATAAAGTCTTCACACCACTGTTCAAATGCCAGGTTTTTGTAATGTAAAAAATGAGACCAAGATAAATTATTTCAAAACTTTTTCCACGATTAATGTGACCTATAACTTGTACAACCTAATTGAAAAACAAACTGAAATCTTTTAAGGGCAAAAATAAAAAATTAAAAACTTACAGTAACCTGGTTGCATAAATATGCACACCCTGTTATAACTGGGGATGTGGCTGTGTTCAGAATTAACCAATCACATTCAAACTCATGTTAAATGGGAATCAGCACACACCTGCCACCATTTAAAGTGCCTCTGATTAACCCCAAATAAAGTTCAGCTGTTCCAGTAGGCTTTTCCTGACATTTTTGTAGTCACATCTTACAGCAAAAGCTATGGTCCGCAGAGAGCTTCCAAAGCATCAGAGCGATCTCATTGTTCAAAGGTATCAGTCAGGAGGTCAGGAGAAGGGTACAAAAGAATTTCCATCCATCCATCTTCTTCTGCTTCATCCTTTTCGGGTCGTGGGGGGGGGGGCTGGAATTTCCAAGGCATTAAATATACCATGGAACACAGTGAAGACAGTCATCATCAAGTGGAGAAAATATGGCACAACAGTGACATTACCAAGAACTGGACGTCCCTCCAAAATTGATGAAAAGACAAGAAGAAAATTGGTCAGGGAGGCTGCCAAGAGACTGACAGCAACACCGCAGGAGCTGCAGGAATTTCTGGCAAGTACTGGCTGTTTAGTACATGTGACAACAATCTCCTATCTAGGGTGGCAAGATGGAAGCCTTATCTTATGAAGAAAAACATCCAAGCCTGGCTACATTTTGCAAAAACACATTTGAACTCTCCCAAATACATGTGGGAAAATGTGTTATGGTCCTATGAAACCAAGGTTGAACTTTTTGGCGGCCATAATTCCAAAAGGTATATTTGGCACAAACACAACACTGCTCATCACCAAAAGAACACCATACCTACAGTGAAGCATGGTGGTGGCACCATCATGCTTTGAGGCTGTTTTTATTCAGCTGGAACTGGGGCGGGAATTATTCCCTCAAGGTGGAGGGAATTATGAACAGTTCCAAATACCAGTCACTAGCCACGGTTACATGGGCAAAATTTCTTCAATCTGATTACAATTCCAATTAGAATTTTACTGTTTACATGGATCCTGAAAAAGCTGATCTGATTAGGACGTGCGTTTCCATTTGTCACACGTTTGAACGGACAAAATCATTTTGACATGCGCACATCGACATTTTGACATTCCGAAAACAGTAGAAGAAGAAGCAACTTCCAGTGTAACCAAACCCTGCTTCGTGTCTTTCTCTTTTTGAAATTGACCTGTATTGTGTTATTCAGACTGTACTTTTGCTTCTGCTGGTCTCTGTAATGAAGCTACAAGTACATACTTCTGCATATGACGAACAGAGGGAGACAGCAGGACGATACAGACCAGTTTTGTTTTACTCCCGCTATGTTTTCCGCTAGCTGCTGCTAAGGTGGAAATATGTCATGTCAACGTGCGGCTGGTGTACAGACATGCGCAGTAAACATATTTTCTGCCCTATGTTCGGAGTAAGTGTTTTCATGCGCACCATTCGGATTAACAATCGGCATAACCCACCCCTCTCAATCGGAATGAAATTTTGATCCGAATGAGCGTGATCGGGTTAGAATATTCAGATTGCCATGTTTACATGAAGCATTTTTATTCCGATCAGGCTTTTAATCCGGTTACTTGTGTCCATGTAAACATAGCCAATGACACAAAACACACATCCAAATCAAAAAAACAATGGCTTTGCCAGAAGAAGATTAAGGTTTTGGAATGGCCCAGCCAGAGTCCAGACCTGAATCCGATCAAACATCTGTGGGGTGATCTGAAGAGGGGTGTGCACAGGAGATGCCCTCACAATATAACAGATTTGGAGCATTTTTGCAAAGAAGAGTGGGCAAATATTGCCACATCAAGATGTGCCACGCTGATAGACTCCTACCCAAAAAGACTGAGTGCTGTAATAAAAGCCAAAGGTGCTGCAACAAAGTATTAGTTTAAGGGTGTGCATATTTATGCAGCCAGGTTATTCTAAGTTTTTTTATTTTTCCCCTTAAAAGATTTCAGTTTGTTTTTCAATTGGGTTGTGCAGGTTATAGGTCACATTAATCGTGGAAAAAGTTCTGAGACGATTTATCTTGGTCTCATTTTTTTACATCACAAAAACCTGGCATTTGAACAGGGGTGTGTAGACTTTTTATATCCACTGTACAAGCCCTGCACATTTGATTCTCCTGTATCCTGTGTGTCTGCGAGTTGGAGGTGCTCCTGAATAAGGTAGAGGCACAAAAACATTTTGTTTGGCACGCTGTCCTCTGGCATTAGTGCCAGATACAGGTAATTCAATAGCCTGCTCACAGCCCTATAAGATTAGTTTATGGTTTTCCTTTATTCAGACAGGGATGAGAAGGAGATGTTTATTTGACCTTGACATATTTCCACTGATGGCTGCAGTCATCATCAGAAGCGTCAGCTGACTGTGATTTGTGACCAGCTGAGTGGGTCAACTCATTGAATAAAGGAAAAGTCACAAAAAAGAAGACAATATGAACCTATTTAGTGGGTAGCCAAGGTCACCTGTCAGTTGAAAGCGGATCATATTAGACTCAACAAGTAGATATTTTATGTCCAAAATGCAAATCTCATCTTTTATAGTTATATACAACTTACATGGATTACACACACTACTAAATGAATGAAGCGCGCTGGGGAAAGTGTGAGACTGTTGCATTTCAAACTTTATGCATGTGTTTACTGACATAACTACTGTACACACAGAGGCAGTTGGGGGCTTGGTAGAATGCCGCAAAATTGCAGTTAAATCAGGAAAAAAAGAAAATCACTTACTCAAACCACTGAGTTGTAATGAATTCTTGATGACAGGGTGATATTTGGGGGCACACAGGCGCATTGCACATGAGGTGAGTTATTATTAGGATATGAGGACAATTCATGTAATTAGGACAATTACATGAATTTCCTCACCAAGAAGCCACCCATCCACACAGTGCCAGCTTGTAGTTTGTTCACAACAATGCTGTTCATCAGAGTCATTAGGAAAACTGGCTCTCGCTGCAAATTGCGTTTTGATGTTGGCCTGTTCAACTGCACTGTATGGGAATATGATGTACCTGGGTGACAGCCAGATAATGCCATCCCCCACAGCTGGCATAGCTTGGCTCAGGCTTGACTGAGAAATTCCCGATTGGTCTGCCAGCTCCCTCTGGAATGCCCCTGTAGCCAGGAATCCCAGTGTTGTCAGCACCTGCACTGGGACGGGCAGCGCACGGCTTCTCACCGTGTCACGCTCCAAGAGCGGTTGTAGCTCGAAGCCCAGTTCCACAAGGACTGCCCGCGGAAAACTAAACCGGCTGACAAGCCAGTCATCATCCTGAGCCAGAAAATCTTCTGTCTCTAAAATACCCTTTCTCTTCTTACTGCACGATTTGCAATATCCTCTAATAATGCTAACGCCATTACTGTTAGAGGCATTTTCTGCACTTCTTTGCACTTGCTTTTATATCCACTCATCTAATTGTGCACACTTGGATGTTTGTTCATCATGTGTCTCTGGTGTGTACAATAATTTTCACGTCATTATCAGCCTCCCAACATCACACCTAAGTGTCGCCAATGGACCAATATCAGTAGAAACGTACGTACGCCAGCCATGAAGTTGGCGTGGGGCTGTGCATATTTCCACGGTCATTTAATTCTTGATACAAATGAAATTTTCTGTGGAAAAGGACGTACACCATGTTTTTGTGCATAAGTACGGTACCCTTTGTACATGAGGTCCCAGATCTCTTTTTTTCCAGGTAAGGGAGAATGTGCCCCCTGTTCCCCCCTTGATTTACACCTATAAATGGGGATGGGGAGATGGCAGGTTAAGGAAGGGGATGATTTTGAGTCATTTTGCTAACATATCCCCTCACATCACCTACAAATAAAACCCATGTGTTAAGTACTTATGGCAAGCGTGAGGTCCCGTCGCTGAACGAAGCCGATGAGCCGCTCCGACTCCCGGGACACGACCACAGGGAAGCCGTTGTAATCCGTGTCCTTGATCAGCGTCTCCACGTCCTCCACCGTGGTGGAGTCCTGGGTGAGCACGGCCAGCGGCGGGTCATTCCGGCGCGGTCGCATCACATCGGCGGCCAGCGTTCGGTGGGTGAACTCATCACGGACGTCCAGGTAGGGGTAGCCGTTGAGCTGAATGTGCGACTCGTAGATGCCCTCCTTCCCGAAGGCGTCCGCCACCCACTTGCTGGTGACGGCGGCGGCCATGAGGGGGACGATGTACTCCAGGCCTCCGGTGAGCTCGAACATGATGACCACCAGGGAGACGGTCATCCTGGTCACGCCGCCTGGAGGGAGAGAATTTAAAAAATGGCTTCATTTACACATCTCTTCTTCACCTCTCTTGTGCATTTTCCGTTGCATTGGATGGTTGACCCCAGGTATTTAAACTCATCTACCTTCATTACCTCTACTCCTTGTATCTTCACTGTTACACCTGCATCTGTCTCATTCAAATTCATGTACTGTCTCACTTCTACTGACTTTCATTCCTCTTCTCGCCAGGCTCTCATACAACTCACTATAAGCCTTTTCCTTCTCCTTTGCTACCTCTCTCTTTGCCATACGCCCAGACTCAAAATACTCCTGTCTACTTTCTTCATCTCCCCGACTATCCCAATTTTTCTTCGACAACCTCTTCACTTGAATACTTTCATGTACCTCCTCATTCCACCACCAAGTCTCCTCGTCCTCTTTCCTCTGTCCAGAGGATACACCACATAGCTTCTTCATGAGCAGCATAATATAATATTAAGTAGCTTTATTGTTTACATGCATTTTTAACTAAATTTGTCCAATTGGTGGCAACGATTCCTTTACTGCATACCTTAATTGTAAGATAAGATAAGATAAGATAAGATAAGCCTTTATTAGTCCCACAATGGGGAAATTCCAGACAAACACTTTGTTCCTGATATTACAAAGCATATCATGCTTGGACACGGTGTCTCGCCCTCAAGGTTAAGACTCACAGACACTCAGACGCTGTTTCTCACAGAACGTTCTAAGAACCGCTGACTCAGCATTCCATGCTTATCTTTTACTGTATTTTAAAACTCTGCACTCTACACCGAGACTGAGCTCTCCCCATAATACTGTCTATCCGCAGAACTATGCGTCAATTTCCGTCTTGTACAAGATGAAAATACAACACTTAATATGCATCTTTGGACTACAACGCTTTTCTTTATTCACCAGATCAAAGGGATAGTTAAAGTGGTGTAAAGACAATAACCTCTTGCTGAACGTGGGAAAAACCAAGGAGACTATGGTTGACTTCAGCAGGGGACACACACAGCATCCTCCTCTGATCAACAGAGTTGTGGAATAGTTGGTAGAGCATCCGCCCCACACTCGGGAGGCCTGGGTTCAAATCCAGGCCGGGTCATGCCGAAGACCAAAGTGGAACTTCCTGCCATCCAGCTGCTCAGCAATAATGGAATGGAGAAGGGAAATTTGTGGCGGCGCCTTGCATGGGAGCGACCCCTCTGATTCTAGATGTGATTAACATTGTAGATAGGAGAAACGTAATTTCGGTCTACTGTGCATGATTGGCTGAATGGACTGAATGATAATAAAGTTGGCTTTACCTTTACCTTATCATCAATGGTGCAGCTGTAGAGAGAGTGAGCAGCATCAAGTTCCTGGGGGTGCACATCTCTGAGGACCTCTCCTGGTCCAACAACACCACACCACATCACTGGCCAAGAAGCCACAAACTTGCCTCCATTTCCTCCACAAACTGAGGAAAGCACCAGTCCCAGCCCACATCATGTGCTCATTCTACGGGGGTACCATTGAGAGCATCCTGACCAGCTGCATCATGGTGTGGTATGGAAGCTGCACCGCTTCCTGCCGGAAGACACTACAACACACAGTGAAAGTAGCCAGCAAGATCATCGGCGCTCCTCTGCCCCCCTCTCGGACATCTACCTCACCCGCCTTACATCCAGAGCCATCAACATTGCAGGTGACACCTCCCACCCCTCGCACTCCCTCTTCAGCCCCCCTGCCCTCAAGGAAAAGGTACCGGAGCCTCTGGGCCCGCTGCACAAGACTGCTAAACAGCTTTGTTCACCAGGCCATCAGGACACTAAACTCTGTCCCCTCCCCCCCTCCAGACTGTAATGCACTCACACACACAATAACTACCTCAGCTGTTGGCACAGAAAGACTGGCACACCAGCAGTAATACATTTGCTGCTGTATGTGTCTGCATTTTACTGCAACCATATGCACAAATGCCACACCTGCTGCTGTCTGTCATTGCAATACTGATCATGTGCAGTCCAATCTGTCACTGTCTGCACCTACACTACCCACAATGACCTTGCAACTACGGGTATTACTGCTCTACTTTTCTGTATATAGGATTGCTGGGTTTCATCGTTTATTGCTTATCTTTATTTGCACTATGGAATGTCTGGGTCTATCTTTTGTTGCCATTTGCACTATGTGTAGCATTACTGTACATAGACTGCTGTTGTTGTTTTTCCAGCTTTATTCCTTTTTCTTTTTTTATATTGTGCACACCACTGGAGAGAGAGAGAAATGCCATTTCAATTCTTCTGTATGTCCTGTACGCACAGTAGTATTGACAAATAAAATCTTTGATTCTTAAGTATTTATTAGCAAAAGTCACACTCCACAACATTGTCCATCCGTCATCTTATCCTTTCCGGAATCCATCAATCTGGTCTCTTTAGTCAAATAGTCTGCTAGTTAGCCAAAAAGCTAGGATATGAGTGGTAATGGTAATGATGGGATAACCTCACGGTTGAGAACAGCTAATCCAAACGAGGCGTTTCAGGCAGTTGTAGTCCTAGGTGCTGCTTTACAGACTATATAATGTTACAGAAATCCAACAGAACACACTAGAATAAAAGGAGAACACCAAAATGCAGTAAAACGTTACCCTGGATGCCTTTCAATTGCTGCTGCTAACGCTAACCTCCCTCCCTCACTCACCCAAACAGGCGGCCGCTCCCACCATGGCGTACAGTCCGGGTGTGACGCAGTCGGCGCCGGGTCGGCACCAGTTCTTAATGATGATCCAGTCGTGGTGGTGGTACGCCATCTGCTCCACGGCGATCCCCACGATCCGGCCAGCGATCGCGCCAACCGCCATGCTGGGAATGAAGAGACCCGATGGGATCTGAGGAGGAAACAGAGGCAGAGTCACACAAAGATGCTTCTCGTTCCCATTTTCCTGTCCAGAATATCAGCTTCAGAACTCTGAATTTTACAGTAAAAGCAGAGCGATTGTCCAGTTTTTTGCTGTTTTTTTAAAGACTCCATGCTTCTGTCCTTGTTAACAGGTTGGTTTATTCTAACTTTTTAGTTTTGCAACTTTTCTTGCAAACTTTGCAACATTTTTCATATAAATTTGCCACCGAGTAAATTTGGAACTTTTATTTGTGCAAATAATGACTTTTTTCATGGAAATTTGCAACTTTTTTCATAATGTTGTGACTTTTTTAAATTAGTAACTTTTTTGTCATAAATTTGCAACTTTTATGGAGAAAATTTGCAGCTTTGGTTCTTAGTTTTTGGTAGAGCTGCAACGATTAGTCGATCATAAAAATTTGTTCATGAAGATTTTTATTGCTGACAAATTGTTTAATGTTACAGTTTATATGGATGCAGCAGAAATGTTCAGTTTAACTGTTTCAGCAAAGAAGAAGAGGAACGCGTCATGGCAACACGGAGATAAAATCATGGAGAAGACCAAAAGTTTCCCAAGTATGGGAGGATTTTACCAAAAATTAATAAATGAAACAAGTTAAATGTGGACTGTAAAGCAGTGCTGTCATATCACAGCTGCACTACAGACATGCATCCAGTCCCTCCTCCTCTCCGTTCCTCCGTCTCCGTCCACCTGTCAGCGGACTGCACCGGTAAGGTTAGCCAGTAATGTTAGCGCTTCTTATTCTCAGTGAGCAACTCTCTCAGCTTTAGAAAACTGACCACACTATTAGTACATGCTGTTTAAACAGTTTACCTGCTGTCGGACAGTAATCTCTCGTTGATGATGGTTGCTGACAACTGAGCTGCTTCCGTTATGCTAGCTATATGTTAACTAAAGTAAACGGGTGAATTACATGACCAACTTACTCGTTTTCATCTTGTCTGTTATTGTCACCGTAATATTAGCCTTCATTCTGAATATGAGCGCATCTCAGTAAATTAGAATATCAAGATTTGTAATTTTTTAGTTAAAAAAAGATAACCATAATCATCACAAATAAATTTAAAAAAGCTTAAATATTTCACTGTATATGTAGTGAAGGCTCACATTCCTGGACTGATATTTAAAGTGTTTTTGTTTTTTCATTTATTGTGGACTGGAAGAATTTAGTTGAATTTTCACCTGAAGCTGTATGAAACGTTTAAACTTATAGACCCAGCAAGGTTTCAAACAGGATGGACTAGCTTGTTATTTTCTTTTTTACTTTAATGGAGTTGACTATTACTGTAGTAACTATCCATCCATCCATCTTCTACCGCTTTTCCGGAGGTCCGGGTCACGGAGGCAGCAGTTCAAGCAGAGAAGCACAGACTTCCCTCTCCCCAGCCACCTGCTCCAGCTCTTCAGAGAGGATACCAAGGCGTTCCCAGACCAGCTGGGAGACATAGTCTCTCCAGCAAGTCCTGGGTCTGCCCCGGGGTCTCCTCCCAGTAGGACGTGCCCGAAACACCTCAAGTGGGAGGGGTCCAGGAGGCATCCTGGTCAGATGCCCATACCACCTCATCTGACTCCTTTCAATGTGGAGGAGCAGTGGTTCTACTCTGAGCCTCTCCTGGATGACTGAGCTCCTCACCCTATCTCTGAGGGTGAGTCCAGCAATCCTACGGAGAAAGCTCATTTCAGCCGCTTGTATCCGCGATCTCGTTCTTTCGGTCATTACCCAAAACTCGTGACCATAGGTGAGAGTAGGAACGTAGATTGACTGGGAAATCGACAGCTTTGCCTTAGAACTAAGCTCCCTCTTCACCACAACAGACCGGTACAACGTCCGCATCACTGCAGATGCTGCTCCGACCTGTCTGTCAATCTCTCGCTCCATTTTCCCGTTACTCGTGAATAAGACCCCAAGATACTTAAACTCCTCCACTTGGGGCAGGAGCCTGTCCCCAACCCGGAGAGGACAATCCACCTTTTTCCGGCTGAGGACCATGGACTCGGACTTGGAGGTGCTGATTCTCATCCCAGCCGCATCACACTCAGCGGCAAACCATCCCAGTAAGACCTGTAGGTCATTGCTGGATGAAGCCAACAGGACAACATCATCTGCAAACAACAGAGATGAGATCCTGTGGTCACCAAGCATGACACCCTCCATTCCCTGGTTGCACCTAGAAATCTTGTCCATAAAAATTATGAACAGGATCTGTGACAAAGGGCAGCCCTGGCAGAGTCCAACTCTCACCGGGAATGAGTCCGACCGAGTGATGGCAATACGAACCAAACTATCACAACAGTCATACAGAGACCGAATAGCTCGTAACAACAAGCCCGATACCCCATACTCCCGAAGCACCCCCCACAAAAAACCACGAGGGACGCGGTCGAATGCCTTCTCCAAGTCCACAAAACACATGTAAACTGGTTGGGCACACTCCCACGAACCCTTGAGGATTCTCGAAAGGGTAAAGAGCTGGTCCGATGTGCCACGGCCAGGACGAAAACCACATTGCTCCTCCTGAATCCGAGATTCGACCAATGGCCGGACTCTCCTCTCCAGTACGTTGGCATAGACCTTCCCAGGGAGGCTGAGGAGTGTGATCCCTCTAAAGTTGGAGCACACCCTCCGGTCCCCTTTTTTTGAAGAGAGGAACCACCACCCCGGTTTGCCATGCCAACGGCACTGCCCCCGACCTCCACGCAATGTTGCAGAGGCGTGTCAACCTGTAGTAACTACAGAGGCATAAAGTTGATCAGCCACACTATGAAGATATGGGAAAGAGTTGTTGAAGCCAGGTTAAGAGGAAAGGTGACGATCAGTGAGCAGCAGTACGGTTTCATGCCAAGAAAGAGTACTACAGATGCAGTGTTTGCTCTAAGAGTGTTGCTGGAGAAGTATAGAGTTCAGGAGTTGCACTGTGTCTTTGTGGATTGAGAGAAAGCAGATGATAGGGTATCAAGAGAGGAAGTGTGGTACTGTATGAGAAAGTCAGGAGTGGCAGAGAAGTATGTGAGGGTGGTGCAGGACATGTATGAGGACAGCGAGACGGTGGTGAGGTGTGCTTTAGGAATTTTTTTTTTTTTTTTTAGATTTAGTATACTTTATTGATCCCCAGAGGGGAAATTGAGGGTCATCCACCACCTGGATGGATGATGCAGCCATGATACGGCGCTATCCCTTAACCAGTCACACATACATTCACACCTAGGGCCACTTGAGAGTCTCCAATTAACCTGACCTGCATGTTTTTGGCATGTGGGAGGAAACCGGAGAAATCCCAGGGTAAACCCACGCATACACGGGGAGAACATGCAAACTCCACACAGATCACTGTTAGTCAGGGGCTGGGATCGAACCCACGATCCCCACGATCCCCCGGCCAAGGGTAAACTGTGCTGCCGCAGTGCTAACCACTGAAATCCATCTGTCCTTGAATGACAGATGGATTCAAGGTGGGGTGGGGTTACATCAGGAGTTGGCTCTGAGCCCCTTCTTGTTTGCCATGGTGATGGACAGGCTGGTAAGTGAGGTCAGGCAGGAGTCTCTGTGGCTCATGATGTTTGCAGACGACATTGTGATCTGCAGTGAGAGTAGGGCGCAGGTGGAAGAGAACCTGGAGAGGTGGAGGTATGGTCTGGAGAGAAGAGGAATGAAAGTCAGTAGAAGCAAAACAGAATACATGAGTGTGAATGAGAGGGAGGCAGTTGCCACGGTGAAGATGGAAGGAGTAGAGGTAGTGAAAACAGATGAGTTTAAATGCCTGGGGTCAACCATCCAATGCAATGGAAAATGCACAAGAGAGGTGAAGAAGAGAGTGTAGGCAGGGTGGAGTGGGTGGAGACGAGTGTCAGGGATGATTTGTGACAGAAGGATAGCAGTGAGAGTGAAAGGGAAGCTTTACAAGATGGTGTAGTGAGACCTGCTATGATGTATGGTTTGGAGACGGTGGTGCTGACAAAAAGACAGGAGGTGGAGCTGGAGGTGGCAGAGTTAAAGATACTAAGATTTTCAATACAAGTCACTAGGAGGGACAAGATCAGAAATGAGTATATCAGAGGGACAGCTCAGGTTGAGCGGTTTGGAGGTAAAGTAAGAAAGGCAAGGCTGAGATGGTTTGGACATGTGCAGAGGAGGAATAGTGGAGATATTGGACAAAGGATGTTGAAGATGGAGCTGCCAGGCAGGAGGAAAAGAGGAAGACCACAGAGAAGGTTGATGTATGTAGTGAAGGAGGACATGGAGAGGGTTGGTGTTCCAGAGGAAGATGAAGGGATGGAGGCAGATGATCTGCTGTGGAGACCCTGAAGAGAGCAGGTGGAAGAAGAAGGAGTTGACTATTACTCTAGTTTGTTTTTAATATGTAGTTACAACAGCCTTTATGGAGCAGCAGAGCTGCTATTTGAGTTTTTACACTTTAACATGTATTATTTAATTGTGGTGCTACAAACATTTCTGATTAAACTGTCAAGTTCAAGTTTCCAACTCCTGTTTGATGGGTCATTATTTTATTTAGCTGTGGGAACTTGTTATAACAGGCTACATTGTATTCAGGCAGAGACTGACAAAGGGACTTTCACAGGTGTGCAGGCTTCAACAGGCGAGGTAGAACATGACCTGGAGCCGCGGACAGGAGCTGTGCCAGCAGGAAGCTGAGCTGATGCACAGGAGAGAAACAATCACCATTAGTCGACAAATCAAAGAAGTCGTTAGATTAGTCGACTACCAAAATAATCGTTAGTTGCAGCCCTAGTTCTTGGTTCTTATTAGCAACTTTTTCACTGAAATTTGCAACGTTTTCTTGTCATCATTTGCAACTTTTTTAAAAAAGCTTAACGCTGCACCTTTTTTCATGTAAATTTCTAATATTGTTTCCGGTAAATCTGCAACTTTTTTGTCATCATTTGCAATTTTTTTGGCACCTTTTTTGTGTTAATTTCTAATGTTTTTCCCATAATTTTGCAACTTTTATTTATTGTAAGTTTGCACTTTTTTTCATGTAAACTTCTAATATTTTTTTTCTGGTAAATCTGCAACTTTGTCATCATCTGCAGCTTTTTTGCTCCTTTTTTCGTGTAACTTTCTAACATTTTCCCCATAATTTTACAACTTTTTTACTGTAAGTGTGCACCGTTTTCATGTAAATTTCTAATGTTTTTCCCCATAATTTTGCAACTTGTTTGTCATCATTTGCAACTTTTTTTACTGTAAGTTTGCACCTTTTTTCATGTAAACTTCCAATATTTTTTCTGGTAAATGTGCAACTTTGTCATCATCTGCAACTTTTTTTGCACTTTTTTCATGTAAATTTCTGTTTTTTTCCCCCCATAATTTTACAACTTTTTTGCCATCATTTGCAACTTTTCTTTACTCTAATTTTACACCTTTTTTTCCTGTAAAATTGAAACTTTCTTCTTGTAAATTAATGACTTTTCACATAAATTTGTAACTACAAAAATGTGTTCTTTAATGACATTTTTCTCCCCCCAGAAGTCCAGACAAGAGAGCATTTTGGCCCAGCCTACCTTGCGTCCACACTGACCTTCATCCCGAAGGTGAAGATGGTGATGACCATTTTGAAGACGAGGGCGAGGGCGAGCTGCCACAGGGCGTTGTAGACCCCGGGTCCGGCGGGCCTATCTGGGATGTCGTCCACGGGCCGGCTCATGTTGGGGTTGTTGACGTAGTCGCAGAGCTGTGATGACTCCAGGGCACCACAGTCGTTGAAGAGCTCCGAGATGAGCTCGCTGGTACTACGGCGCGTGTAGGGGTTGGGGAAGGCCAGCACGGCGGTGATCCCCGTCACGGCGATCACCTCCAGGACCGGGTACCTCCCCAGTCGGGTGGTCTTCCTGCGGCGGCACCAGGCGATGTTGGCGCGGATGAAGAGCGTCCCCCACAGGCCGCCGAACACGCCCAGCAGGATGAAGGGCACCAGCTCGGCCATGTACCACGGCGTGTGGTACTCCACGTAGAACAGCACCAGGCGGCTGTTGCCGAACGGGTTGATGGAGCGCAGCGTGAAGGCGGCGACCAGGGCGGCGAAGAAGGAACGCCACAGGGTCTTCAGCGGGAAGTAGTAGCTGACCTGCAGGGGAGGAGAAACGGCAGAAGCAGAGTTCTACGGGGCTACGCTCAGGCTGGAGGGCTTCATGCACAACTCTGACTCTCTACACGGAAAAGGTGGAAAATTCACAGTGAAAACTCAAGTTTATGTGAAAAACCATCAACATTTCTGAGAGAAACGTCACACATTTATTAGGAAAAGTCACAAAATCCTGAGAAAAAAGTTGCAAATTAATGAGAAAAAAGCGGAGAAATTCTGTGAAACAGAAGCAAAATTTATGTGGAAAAAAGTTGAAAATTTACATAAATTTCTGAATATTAAGAAAAAAATTCCAAAATTCTTATTAAAAAGTTAGAAATTTGAATGAAAAAGTGGTTAAACTCTGAGGAAAAAAATGAGAAAATTCTGAGAAAAAGGTTGGAAAAATTAAGAGAAAATGTGAGCAAATTCAGAAGAAAAAACTTCCAAGTCTGTGAGGAAAAAAGTCAAATATTTATGAGAGGAAAACTTGAGGAAATGCTTCGAAAGTTCACAGTAAAAACTGCGTCCTCTGATGTAGAGGCGGAGACGGCTGTGACGATGAGAAGGGAAAAGGTCAGACGCCCAATCAAACGACGGCGTCTGAACCGCCAGCCTACCTCCTCCAGACTGAACAGCACTCCTCCGATGGGCGCTCCGAAGGCCACCGACACTCCGGCCGCCGCCGCCGCCGACAGCACCTGTGGGTGGCAGGTTAAAACGTCAGCCGACGCTCACCGATGGAGGCCGTGTGTGTGCACGCGTGTTCGGTCTCACACCTCCCGCCGCTTGCCCTCGTTCTTGCTGTACTTGGAGAAGAGGCTGCAGAAGAGGTTGCCGCAGCAGCACGCCACGTGGACCAGAGGGCCCTCCTTCCCCAGGCTGAGGCCCGATGACACGGCCAGCACCAGGGTGACCGTCTTTATCAGCAGGGTCCACTTGCCCAGGTAGCCCCGGATGATGAAGCCGCTCAGGATCGTCTTGATCTTGGGGAAAAAAAAGAAGAGGAGAAAACGGTGAGATCTGTCAGCGCTACAGATACAGAACGACACGATTTAGAGGATTTAACCAGGTAACTTCAGGGTTAATCCAGGTGCTTCAAAATGCTAACACCCGCAGCTGTCGTGCTCCAGAGCAGGGCTGCGTCTACATTTTTGGGGGCCGCATTTTTATAATGGAAAAGTTACGAATTTGTGAGTAAAAAGTTGTCAATTAAAAAAAAAAAGCTGCAACTTTAAATGAAAAAAGATCACAAATTTATCAGAAAAATAGCTGAAGGTAATTCTAATTCTTCCCCCAAAAGTTGAGGGTGAACTTGTATTTTGGGGCCCCGTATCGTGTGTGTACTCTGCCTTATATCCAGAAACGGCTTTAACGTTGGGGGCTCCCAGCTCAGGTGCCCACAGCGTCCTGCTGCGTTACCTCGGGGATTCCTGATCCACAGGCGTAGGGAGCGAACACCCGCACCAGAGACACGGCCAGGAAGGAGAAGAAGAGCGCCCACAGGATGTACAGGAAGTAGTTCAGCACATAAGCGCCAGCTCCCTGGAACCAGAAAGACTTTAAATATGACAGAAACATAGAGAAATATATACTCAGTTTTTAAATTGAACACCAAGACTGCTGATGGTGGTTAAAGCTAGCAGCTATGCTCACAGCAGCAAAGTCACAACCAGGTCACGGTAGCCCGCATAATTTGGACAAAACACGGAGAATGAAGGGCCACTACACTTGGAAGCGTCACATGTGGTGGAACATGCGTTCTCGGCCCTGGTGAGTCCATGGATGTCCAGTAAAGGAGGATGAAAATGACTGAAAATGAAGTAAAGATGGTGGTTCCTAAGCTAGGCTAAATGAGCTAACAGCTTGTCAAGTCTTCATAAAACTTCTCGTCTGTACAACCTGCTCACCCTAGAACTCCACAAAATACACCGCGTTCCAAATTATTACACAAATGATATTTGTCTGATTTTCCTAAATAGTCGATGCAAATGACAGTATAATTTTCAAGTCATCAACCATAAGAGAATAATTCAAATTTTATTGAACAAACCTCCCAATGATAACTACTTTTTTTTTGCAAAAACAACAACAAAAAAAACTCAAAATGCACTGTTCCAAATTATTATGCACAACAGTTTCAAAACATTTTATTGGTTGTAAAGAAGTGAAAATGGTCATTTGTTGAATTTGCAGCATTAGGAGGTCATATTTACTGAAATCAAAAGCTATTTCAATCAAAAACATCTTAACAGGCCAAGTTACATGTTCACATAGGACCCCTTCTTTGATATAATCTTCACAATTCTTACATCCATTGAACTTGTGAGTTTTTGGAGAGTTTCTGCTTGAATTTCTTTGCAAAATGTCAGAATAGCCTCCCACAGCTGCTGCTTTGATGTGAAGTGCCTGCCACCCTCATAGATCTTTTGCTTGAGGATGCTTCAAAGGTTCTCAATAGGGTTGAGGTCAGGGGAGGATGGATGCCACACCATGAGTTTCTCCCCTTTTATGTCCATAGCAGCCAATGACACAGAGGTATCCTTTGCAGCATGAGATGGTGCATTGTCATGCATAAAGATAATCTTGCTCTAAAAGGCACAGTTCTTTTTGTTCCATGGAAGAAAGTGATCAGTCAGAAACTGTATACTTTGCCGAGGTCATTTTCACACCTTCAGGGACCCTAAAGGGGCCTACCAGCTCTCTCCACATGATTCCGGCCCAAAACATGACTCCGCCACCTCCTTGCCAACATCACAGCCTTGTTGGGACATGATGGCCATCCACCAACCATCCACTACTCCATCCATCTGGACCATCCAGGGTTGCACGGCACTCATTAGTAAACAAGATTGAAAATTAGTCTTCATGTATTTCTGGGCCCACTGCAACCATTTCTGCTTGTGAGCATTGGTTAGGGGTGGCCAGATAGTAGGTTTATGCACAACTGCAAACCTCTGGAGGATCCTACACCTTGAGTTTCCTCAGACTCCAGAGGCACCAGCAGCTTCAAATACCCGTTTGCTGCTTTGTAACGGCATTTTATCATCTGCTCTCTTAATCCGATGAATTTGTCTGGCAGAAACCTTCCTCATTATGCCTTTATCTGCACAAACCCGTCTGTGCTCTGAATCAGCCACAAATTTCTTCACCGTATGATGATCACACTTAAGTTTTCATGAAATATCTAATGTTTTCATACCTTGTCCAAGGCATTGCACTATTTGACACTTTTCGGCAGCAGAGAGATCCTTTTTTTTTCCCATATTGTTTGAAACCTGTGGTATGCTTAATAATATGAAACATCCTTCTTAAGTAGTTTTCCTTTAATTGGGCTCACCTGGCAAACTAATTATGACAGGTGTCTGAGATTGATCTCAGTGATCCAAAGAGCCTTGAGACACAATACTATCCACGAGTTTAATTGAACAAGAAAAAAAATTGAATGTTTATGACAATAAAATCCTATATGCATAATAATATGGAATGCGGTGTAGTTCAGCCTACAGCAGTGAACGTCAACTGGTGGCCCACATGCGACCCCCCAGAATAAGGGTGTGTCCCAATTCACCCCTTCACCCTAACCCTCAGTTTTACGCATTCATGTAGGTGGGGCTAAGGGGTGAATTGGGAAGCACCCCAAGTCTTTGGCATCAGACTTTACTTTACTGATTAATAACGTATATTCACAAAATATCAGATTTCAAGTTTAAGTGAATGCAGCATCAGGCGCTGGTGGTTACCCCTCCCTTCCCCCACACAGTGGGAAGAGAGCGGGGCTGGCCGGCCTGCAGCAGCTCCTCCCAAAGGTAACCCACGCCTTTAATTCACGTGAGAAGTATCTTGGCTTTGGAATACTGTGCAAAATGTTTTGGCCTGTCTGAATTTATTTTGTATGAGAGAGGTTGCATACCAACTACATTTACTGTAGGAGGATTTGACTGAGGGGTAGGGGTGGCCATAAAAATTATTATAATATGACAACAGAAGTGGCTGCTTCTCTGGCCTTTTTAATGCATTGTATGTATAATGATGATGACTTTGCATTTCAATGCAAGTCTGCAGTAGACAGCCTGAACGACTACAGACCCATAGCACTCACGTCTGTAGTCACAAAGTGTTTTGAGCGACTGGTGTCCCAGCACATCAAGTACCGTCTTCCCCCCTCCTTTCCCCCACCAGGATCCAACCCCCACCAAAAAAGCCATAAAAATCTTTAAGAAAGATCCCACATATCATTGTTGTCACATTTACAAGAAATACAATCTTCTGCCTTTTGAAAATTATAAAACTCTCAAATTTGCCTGTTCAATATATAAAATATTAAATGGTTATGCACCCCCCCCCCCCCCGGGGGAATATGTTAAACTGAGGACTGTCACCGGTACAACCACCAGAGCAATCACTAGAGGAGACTGCGAGGTCCCCCACAGACGCACCACATTTGCTCAATCTGTGCTATCAGTGAGGGGCACCAAGATCTGGAATAATTTACCACCTGTAATCAGAGAACGTACCACACTAAACACCTTTAAGATGCACTGTAAAAACTGGCTTTTAAACAACCAAAACTGTACCCATAACTAATGTTGCTCTGTGCCATACGCATAATACAGTCATGTGAAAAAATTAGGACACCCCATTAAATATTAAGTTCTTTATTAGGAAATGTTCACATATCTGTGTGTAACCTTATTTTAGTTTTTATTTGCATTTTTTAAACATTTATTTTAGCCATGTTAAGTGGGAATGAATGTGGGGGTGTCCGAAAAAAGATGGGGGGTGTGTCCTAATTCATTCCTGACTATGTTTAGAATTACATTTTACAGAAAATTTGAAAAAAGTTCTTTCATTCACTTTTAATTGTTTAGTTGTATTATATGAATCTCCCAGTATTTTTAACATTGATATTAAATATCCATATGTCCAAATATGTTAAAAAAACCCACAGGCTTATACAGGGTGTCCTAATTTTTTCACATGACTGTATGTGCCCGTGCATCACACACATATGCCCCACCTCTTGTTTGTTGCTGTTGTTTGTTGTTGCTGTGAGGTGCACTTCACTTGTGTGACATTTGAATGTTTTGTTTTGTAGCACCTTAACTCTTGCACTTTAAGTATATCCACTTTGCACAGTTTCATTGCAGTTGTTCTTCTCGTGTATGATTGTCTGTTTTTGTGACCCGCCGGGGGACTACATATGCAAATTAGCAGTATTGCTAAATCTGGCATACTTACATTTGTACCTATGTTCATTAGTATGTAACGTCCCTTTCAAATAAACAAACTAAACTAAACACCAGTTCACCTACAGGGAGAACCAGTCCACGGAAGATGCCATCGCCACCACACTCCACAGAGCACTGACCCACCTGGAGAACTCAAGAAGCTACGTGAGGATGATTTTTGTGGACTACAGCTCAGCTCTCAACACCATCATCTCGGACATCCTGATCAACAAACTGCACCTCCTCCAGATCACCCCCACCTGCTCCTGGATAAAAAACTTTCTCACTAACCACCCACAAACAGACTTGGCCCCCACCACTCCTCCACACAGTCTCTCAGCACTGGCTCCCCCCAGGGCTGCATGCTAAGTAGGGCTGCAACGATTAGTCTATATTGTCAATAATGTCGATCGTAAAAATTTGTCGATGCAGATTTTTATTGTTGACAAATTGTTTAATTTTAAAGTTTATGTTCATGCCGCGGGAATGTTCAGTTTAACTGTTCCAGCGAAGAAGAAGGGGAATGCATCATGGTGCTATGAGGAGAAAATCACGGAGAAGGCCAAAGGTTTCCAGAGTATGGGAGTATGGGTTGTCTGTGTGAATGAATAAGCAGCTGTGTGATCCGGGTTAGATTGTTAGATTTAGGTCTGAGCAACGAGCAGAGTTGTTGTTGTTTGAAATGGAGTTGGAGAAGTGCAGGGAAAGACGGGCACGATTGGAGAGGCAGAGTCTGGGTGTAGGTGCAGCCGGTGGTGCCGATTTGAGTCCAAGTGGTGCCTCTGATTGTGCGTGCTCAGGTGGCGTTTCTGCTGATTTGTGTCCAGTGTTGTCTGTGTCAGAGACTGTGTGTGCACGCAGGGTTGGAGAATTGGTGTTGGCAGACACAATTACACCTGTGGTGCTGGCCGCTCCAATTAGACATACTGACTCTAGAAATCTGTGTGCCGAATCTCCTTCTGTACAGTCTGTGCACGCTCAGTGTTGCGGAGTCATTGGATGATCACAGTGATTGTGAATCATCTCCAGCTTGCACAGTGACACCTGTGGTGTTGGCTGTGCCAGTTAATTATACTGATGCTGAAAACCTGGGTGGTGAAGCTTCTCCTGTGCAGTCTGTCTGCAAGGTGCCAGTGACATCAATTGATGCACCAGGTGATGTGCCAATTAATCAGGCTGATCCAGAAAATCTGTGTGTGGAGCCTACACGTGTTTCCAGACTGTGACTCATTAGCAGTAACACCAAATTAGTGTGTCAAAGTCAGTGACAAACTGTCTGCAAGAACCATTAATTTCTTCAGCTGCTTCTGACAGTCAGTTCTCTCTGGATGACAGTGTGGAAGATCCTGTCATCTTAGTCTCTGATGAGACTGGTTTGATTACACCTGAGCAGGAGTTTGTTTCAAACTGTCAGCAGGTGCAATTAATTTGTCCTGTTGGTGTTTCTGACGGTCAGGTGTTTCTGGATGATACTGTAGGAGAGCCAGTGAGAAGGTCTGTGGAGTTGCACTTGAGCAGGAGGAGGAAATTCAGCTTGGTCAGATTGATTTGCTGGAGTCAGATTACTCCTGAGAGGACCTGATTTTTGAACGGGGGGGTGGGGTGTTCAGCAGCTTGTTACCTCAGCAGCTGCAGGGTCTGTGATCAGGTGTGTGAAAGATTCTCTTGATCAGTGTGGGTTGCAGGGTGAGCTGGTGAAGTCTAAGTTGCTGCAAAACCTGCATGGACTGTGGTCTGCTCCAGAGTTGTGCTGTCTTGCTCCTGGGCTGGGACCGCTGTTTGTCTTGTGGAGTTGTGATAGTGGTAGTCCTCCTCAGGGACACCTCTATTTTTTCTGGCTGGCTGTAGAGTTGGATCAGCCTCCTGACAGATTTTTCTTTCCTGTTCAGCGGACTCTGGATTTTGGTCGTCCTCTAGAAGGACATTGATTTCCTATTAGTCTATGGACTATAGGTTGTTGTCTGACTGATGTCTTTTTTTTTTTTTTCAGATCTACTGTGCGAACGCCCACCACACATCAGGGGCTCGGAATGTGGTGGTGGATGTGTGTGTGATTGCTGGGTTGGCCAGTGATTTGTTTTCTTTATTTTGCTTCAAGCATCCATTCACTCATACACTACTGACATTATAGACACTTTCTTTTATTTAGTTCTTTCTTCAATAAATGAACTTGTGTTTTAAATTGGCACCTCTGTGTGGTCTCCCTTCTTTGTCTAAGCCGTGAACCAGGTTTGTGACAATACTTTTACTGCACAGTAGCCGGGTGGAGCACCCACAATTTATTTGTACTTTACAACTATACAATGACAATAAAGCCCATTCTATTCTATTGAATGAAACAGTTTTATTCATAATATCATCTCTTTAAAATCAGAGGTATACTCATTGCTTGCTTATTTGCACTTTGTTTCTGTCATATCTGCATTTGCATTACTGTCCATTCTGACAATATTACTGCATTGCACCCCCATCATTGACTGTACACAGGTTTGAGTTATCTTTTATGTCTAGTCTACTAGGTTATGTAGAGCATCCGCCCCACACCCGGGAGGCAGGGGTTCAAATCCCGGCTGGGTCATACCAAAGACCATATAAAAATGGCACTTTCTGCCTTCTAGCGTGGTGCTCCGCATAATGGAACGGGGAAAGTAAAGTTACGCACAGAGCTACCAGAGAACTGACCCCCCACTGTAGCTTTCACTACTTACAGTAGCTGTGTGGCCTAGGGTCAGAGAAACGGAGATGGGCGCCGCCCCATGTGCCTTCATGGCGTGAAGGGAATTAACTACTAGGTTATAATGCTTATTCTATTCTAACTTAAATGTATTTAATTAGCTTTTATTTGTTTTGAACTGAATGGCATAGCACACTAAAGGAGAGATACAGCATTTCGGTTCGTCTGTATGTCCTGTACATATAGCAAACTGACAATAAAAAAATCTTTCAATTTCTGAATCTTGTTTTGTTCTGACTGCACATTACTGTTCAGATGTGTTAAAAAGTCACCATTTTACCACACACTTTTCAGGAAAAAAACAATTCATTATAAAGTAGGGATAAAATTAGGAGTAAAAATCCACAAATCAATGAGAAACAGATATTACATTTGCAAGACAAATGTCTGAAAGTTTTGAGAAAACCTTAGAAATTCATGAGGATAAAGTCTCAAATGTATGATAGTCCTAAATTTACAAGGGCAAAATTATTATTTTATAATTTAACCCCTTATCATTCCAGCCAGTTTCTCTAACTTTAGCATACACAAAGAAAATCTAATTCTTTCTTCATTGAGTGACAGCAGAAAATTTGAAACATCCCACTGGCAGAACACTGGAATTTAGAGGATAACCCCTTAGTGTTCCAGCCAATTTCCCTAAATTTAGCATACATAAAGAAAATTTAATTCTTCACTGAGTGGCAGCAGAACATTTGAAACGTCACACTGGAGAACACGGGACTTTTAAGAGGTTAAGTGTGTGTGTGTAAATGAGTCTGACCAAGGAGGCTGTAATTTCTCAGAGAAATCAAACTATTCATGTGTGGTTTTCTTGTGTCCCGACATTTAAACAACAGCTAACTGTACCAGTAATATGAGTCTGTTAATATTGACAAAGGCTAAAAAAAAAAAACATGAATCTGAACGGTAAATTAATATATCAAATAATAATATATTATTCAGTAAACAATATTAATTTTATTTTATGAGAGCATCTGGCCTTCACAGTGTCTGCCGCCGTCTACACTCTATGATCCAAACCTCGGTGTGGCCCGTCATCAGCTCCGCCCACTTCTGCCACTGCGGACACTTGTCCCGGTCATCGAACGTGGTCTCGTTGGACGTCCAGCAGCACTGCTCGTGGCTGTACCAGAACGCCGACAGACACACGCCTTCCTTCAGGTCCGTCATCCAGTCCACCGCCAGGTCGATGACGCCGGCTAGAGTACCTGGCCAATCAAAATGACAGAAAACAGCCAATCAAAAGAGGCGTTACAGACAGCTCTGTAGTCCTAGACCAGGGTCGGCAACCTCTACTATACAAAGAGCCACTTTTAGAGATTTCTGACCAGCAAAATCCACACAAAGCCGCAAAATTATCTCAGCCTGCAAGCAAAGAAAAAACAGCAACGTTACCAGTCCAAACTGGCCTGACACCATCAACATTAACAGCTTTATCCTCATAACATTACTACTTTTTCCAAAATTTACGAGATTTCTAGAATATATTTTCTGCTTTTCTAATAAATTTGCCATATTTTTCATTGAAAATTTGTGACCTTTTCAAGTAAAACTGCAACCTCTTCCCACATAAATGTAACATTATTTCTAGTGAAAACACGAGGTGTTTCAGGCACGTCCCACTGGGAGGAGACCCCGGGGCAGACCCAGGACTTGCTGGAGAGACTATGCCTCCCAGCTGGTCTGGGAACGCCTTGGCATCCCCTCTGAAGAGCTGGAGCAGGTGGCTGGGGAGAAGGAAGTCTGTGCTTCTCTGCTTCAACTGCTGCCACCACGACCCGGACCTCCGGAAAAACGATAGAAGATGGATGGATGGAAAACAGTTTTTCCAGTAAGTTTGTGACTTGTTTTCCAGAAATTTTGTGGTTTTCATGCGAATTTGCACATTCCATCCATCCATCCATCTTCTACCGCTTTTCCGGAGGTCCGGGTTGCGGAGGCAGCAGTTCAAGCAGAGAAGCCCAGACTTCCCTCTCCCCAGCCACCTGCTCCAGCTCTTCAGAGACGATACCAAGGCGTTCCCAGACCAGCTGGGAGACATAGTCTCTCCATCAAGTCCTGGGTCTGCCCCGGGGTCTCCTCTCAGTGGGACGTGCCTGAAACACCTCAAGTGGGAGGCGTCCAGGAGGCATCCTAATCAGATGCCCAAACCACCTCACCTGACTCCTTTCATTGTCCTCTCTGGGTTGGGGACAGGCTCCTGCCCCAAGTGGAGGAGTTTAAGTATCTTGGGGTCTTATTCATGAGTGAGGGGAAAATAGAGCGAGAGATTGACAGACGAACAAGATTGCGGATACAAGCGGCTGAAATGAGCTTTCTCCGTAGGATTGCTGGACTCACCCTCAGAAATAGGGTGAGGAGCTCAGTCATCCGGGAGAGGCTCAGAGTAGAACCACTGCTCCTCCACATTGAAAGGAGTCAGATTTGCACATTCTCCCTAGTAAATCTGTTACCTTTTTCAGGTAAATGTGTAAGACTTTTCACATAAATCTGTAACAATTATTTAAAATGCTACATTTCCATTTTTTTGGAGAAATTTTTTGACTAATTGTTACAAATTTGTTACAGTATTTAGCAACTTTTTTTTACCTAAATTTGTGAGAATTTTTAGTATACATTTGCCACTTTACTCATAAATTTGTTATTCTTCAAGCAAGTTCATAATTTTTTCCTCCCATATCTGTGCCACTTTCACAGAAAGCTTTGAATTTTTTGACAAGGCCTTAACGAGCCACTGGCTGCGGGCACAAGAGCCACAGGTTTCAGACCCCTGTCCTAGACTCTGTGGGAGAGGAGAACTCTTTGGCCCGTTTGACTGTACAGATGAGATAATTTCACAGAAATCCTACAGAACACTCTAGAATAAAGGAGAGAACCAAAAAGACATTAACAGGGAGCTTTTGGGAGTTCCCCAAGGCTCTGTGTTAGACCCTCATATTTTTTTCATTTTGTACTGTATATAACGAATCAATTTTCTCCAAAATAATTAAGCAAATTATAAAGATAAGAAATGAGAGTTAAAGCACTCTCTCATTACAGATAAATAACTTTCACATTTGAACTTCACTTGAGGGAGCTCCCCAAGGCTTAGTGTTGGTTCCATGTTGATTCTTCTTCCCACAGAACCTAGGAGAACTCCTGTGCAGGGCGAATT
This sequence comes from Pholidichthys leucotaenia, assembly GCA_020510985.1. Lineage (NCBI taxonomy): Eukaryota > Metazoa > Chordata > Actinopteri > Cichliformes > Pholidichthyidae > Pholidichthys > Pholidichthys leucotaenia. The sequence continues at coordinate 336,967,532 of CM035845.1, forward strand.
TGGCTTGTTTGACTTATAATAAAGCCTGAAAACACTATGGTCCCTGACTGACCAGAGAGGAGGCCGATGAGCAGCATGACCACCCATCCTGACCAGGCGTCCAGAAGACTCTTGATCAGCTCCCAGATGGACTCTTTGCTCTTACTGGTGATCTGAGACACACACACACACACACACTACAGTCAGTTTCTCCAGTTCCTCTGGGTGATCTGCACTAAAACTAAGATGTGAAACCTTGCGGTGGCGGTCCGTGTCTCTGGACTTCTCCCTCAGCCAGTCGATGGTGTGGAAGTCCTCGTAGGTGCTCACATCGGGAAACGGCTCATCCAGGAAGTCCATCAGGTTTCCTGCACCGTTCATCTCCTCCGTAGGCGTGGCGGCGCTGACACCTGAACAGGGACCGGAAGATCTCAGTGTTCATGTTTAATTACAGACAAACTGGGCTAAATTAAATGACCATGTAGACACTTAATCCAAAAAATGTGGACGAACATTTAATGTGAATTCAACTTTTGATGAAAAGGGCTCATGCTGTTTTAACGTTTGCTTTATAGAAATGGCTACGCTGGGTTTGTCAATAAATCAATAAAACTGAAGAGTATGAAACATGTCACTGAACAATATCCTATGATTGAACTTTCAAATACAGCTTATATGGAACGATCCAAACCACAAAACAAGGTAACGATGAAAGTGTTGAAGCTTATAGAACCAGGTTACAAAAGGTTTTGATAGGCATTCTGGTTTAACTAAGGCTGATAATGATTCAGGGATAGAACCTTATTGGCAGCATTTGAAAAGTGTCTTTTTGCAAAACATGCACCCACACCTAGCTGATTACATCTGTAAACATTTGGTCACATACTACACCTGTGCAGTTGGCGATGTGTTAACTTATGCCAAACATGCAGAGACAATAGAGGAGGAAAGGAAAGAAAAAGGAAAATCAAAGAAATACCAACTCCTATTTGTGTGATTGCTGGCACAAGGGGGGGGGGGGCAGAGCTTTCCCCCCAATTCTATTTTTCAGGGTGACACCGGAACTGGACCTCAGCGGTGGAGGGGGATGGAAGGAGGCATGGGGTGGGCTGGTTGCGGCAAGGGGAACGTGACGTTTGTCATCAATGTGGACAAAGGGCCATTGGTGGAGGCAATGTTCTGAATGCCAGCAGTGGCGGGGAGGGGATGGAGGACCTCACGAGCTGACTGCCTGACTGACTGCACCGAAGATAAGTGCAACTGTTGACGCTAACACTGACATAACAGACATCCATTTACCTGACTTTGATCTGATGTTGACAATACAGTGTTTACCTGAAGTGATGGTGCAGGTTCAGGACATTCCAATAAAGTTTCTATGTGACACGGGAGCATGCAGATCGGTAATAACAGGCGTAGACATTCACAATTTAACAAAATCAGATGAAAAATAAATGTAAAAGCTGCAAACAGAAAGCTAAAAACAGAAACTTGAGGGGAAAAAAAAAAGGTCAAGGTAAAAGACCCTGTCACCGGTGACATGGCATAAGGTTGTTTCTTATTGTCTTAAGCATGCCCTGTCAACCTTCTGGGAAGGGATCTCCCCACAACCCTCAATATTGCCATAATCCCAATGGAAAACAGTATAAGAGCATCACATCTTCTGCATGTGGCAGGAGTAAATGTAATGCAGGATTTCAATGTGCTAAGCTACTGCTACTCATTGTGTTTGGTTTCGGACAGACCACACTCAGTGATATCAGACCTGCACACAAAAGCTATGCAATATTTTGAGTCCAAAATCCCTATTACATATCGGGCCACAGATCAATATTGTTGCAATATGTTTGACAGACATTTGAGTGGCCCAGACTCAAATTATGAAAAAACATTCCTTGCAAATCCATCCTCCAGACTGGTCATTAAAAATCTGTATTGGTCACCAAGGGGCTATGTGGGGGCATCTGTTGTGTTGTGTGATGAGGATAACAGACATTTTAAACACTGGGAGGCTCCCCACATCCCATTGGTCAAACACATGGACTGTAAGGATGTAGGTCGGTTTGTCACCACAGCAGAGGAGTGTGGTCAATCTTGGAAACAAACATCCAATCCAAAGGTTCAATATTCCTCAAAACTTCACACCTACTCACTGCCTTTGAACTGGGTGACCACAGTGCAGAAAGAAGTCCACATTGACGTTCCCAGCTCACCCATGTGATCACTTTTTACATTAACACAAAGCGAGAACACACACTCTCACAAATCCCAAATTCTCTGTGGTCAACAGGAAAGGCAGATGTACTGTAAGGTTAATAAAAAATGCAGAGTTAGTCAAAATAAATGCAAAATCACATTATAGACCATACCAAAGACAGTATCCTCTACGTCCTGAAGCCCAAGAAGGCATTAAACCAGTCATAGGGGAACTGAAAGCAGCAGGTGTCATTGTACCATGCACAACTTCTCCATGTAACACACCTTTGTTTCCTGTAAAGAAGGCTGGACCGTCTTCCAGCTGGAGGACGGTGCAGGACCTTCAAGCGGTAAACAAAGCAGTCATCCCAGAGCGGTTTCTGTCCCAGACCCATACACTTTGTTAAATGACCTACAACCACACATGCAGTTTTTCACAGTGATAGACATCAGCAATGCTTTTTTTCAGCATCCCGATACATCCAGATCATCAGTTTTGGTTTGCATTCACGTTTGAAAACAAAACGTACACATTAACCAGGTTACCACAAGGTTACTGTGAATCACCAACCATTTTTTCACAGGCAACGTCAGCAAATTTGGCACAATTTATTCCTCCTAACAGGAGCCAGTTGCTCCTTTATGTTGACAACATTTTCCTGGCATCACCTGATGAAGAGACATGCAAACAAGACACAATTGCCTTTCCGCAATTTTTAGCAGAACAAGGTCACAAAGTCAGCAAGGAAAAATTACAGTTGTGGAAAAAAGAAGTCAAATATTTAAGGCACATTTTATCAGCAGCAGGGAGACATGTTGATCCAGCTCAAAAACAAGCTATTTTGTCAGCACCAAAACCCATCACAAAAAGTAACATGATGTTATTTTTGGGTACTCTAAATTATTGTCACTCTTGAATTGCAAATTATTAATTTGAGGTACAACCCTTATCTGATTTCATTTACCTGACTGCTTTTCTAGTTTTTATTTGTGTTTTACACATCTTCTCACCTTCACTGGTATTGGGAGTTTGTAGACTCCATCTACCCTGTATACGACACACACACGGTTATCCTGCACACAGTAGCAAAGAGCCAACGTTGGTACGGTGTAAAGACCTATGGACACTCTGAGTGACGTCCACATCACCACTCCCCCTCCCCCCATGGAGCTGAAGCCACACCAGGCTCAGACGCTGTGCTGCACCTGCCCATCTGTCATTTTGGCAGGCAGGGCTGCAAAAATTCCGCCGCAATCCATCATCACCCATCATTTCAATTTTCATGGAATAAAATGCCAAACAGCTTTTGCTATGGTTCACATATTCAGTTTTACATATAAATTATGCACTTCTTCATTATTTAATTGAACTGATAAACAGAGCCTGGGGAGACAATACTCCATGATGATGTGGTATATACAGTAAAAGTCTTCATAGATCATCCTCAGTGTAATCCGTCAATGATGGACAACATTCAGTTAATGTCACCTCTGATCAGGCTGAGATCACCCATGGCCCAGGTAGACAAAATTGAGTGGACACCTGAGGCAAAAGAGGCATTTGTTAAAATGGAAAAAAAGAACAAAAAACTTTTGGTCAGCACTGACGTCCTGGTGTGGCAACATTGCTACACCCTGATTTGCAGGACACACCTTTGGAGAACTCTGATCTCACACTGTCTGTTGATGGCTCCTCCAAACGTGACTGCACAGGTTCAAACTTGTATGGTTTCGCAGTAGTCACCCATGACACCGTTTTACGGGCACAAAAACTCCCATCACATTATTCAGCACAAGCAGCTGAATTAGTTGCTCTAACTGAAGCTTGTAAATTAGGCCAGGGAAAAGGACTTGCAGTGTATACTTACAACTAATATGCCTTCTCTACCATCTATCACTTTGCACAACAGTGGGAAAAAAAGAGGCATGATTACATCAACAGGAAAGCCAATCCAAAACAAAGACCTCATCTTAAAACTGTTAAGACAGTGTAAAACTTCCCTCTAAATTAGCCATATGCAAATGTGCTGCGCACACCAATGGCACAAATCTGGTTTCCAAGGGCAACAGCTTTGCAGATCAAACAGCCAAAGCTGCTGCACTCAGTCCTACAAGAGAGGACACATCACGAGGTCTTCTATTAACACTAACAGAAAACTTATCACATGACATTCTCACTGAGGCCCAGAAAACAGCACCACTCACACAGAACAGTACATGCGAACTAAAACAAAGTGATAAAGTACAGCTGCATCAGCATCTTTAGCACTTTCACACAAATATGAAACTTTTCTATCATTTATTTATTTATTATTTAATTATTTGGATAAAAATGACACTGAATACGTTATTCAAACATAGGAAATATTGTGTATATATAATTTTTTAGCTTATTTTTTCCATTAAAATCTGATGTGTTTTCAAAGTGTTCCCTTTGAACAGATTATTTTTTTGACCAGTATATATATATATATATATATATATATATATATATATATATATATATATAAAATGTCCGACAAAATCCAGGATGACACAAGAAAGGGAAAACACTTATTTCCAGTATGGTCCTTTCAATCACATTATTATTCCTTCGAATGCTATTCCATTAGAATGGGGAAGTTTTGCTGCATTATCAGATGCAACAACTGCTCTCGAGATTGGCATGGAAAAAGACTGATAACGGCGTACACTTTTTTTAACTCCCCGACTTGGGAGAAAAGTGGAGTGGATCAGGTGTCTGAGTTAATAAAGAGGCATTGGATGGAATGGATTGTAGCGGTCAGATGGAAAGACATCAGCTTCGACAATATTCCTGCACACATGGTGGTGTGTTCATGGCATTTTCACTAAGGTAAGTTGTAATTTAAAAAATATTTAGAAGTGCAGAAAGACGTCCTCTCTCCAGAGCAGCTGTCTTGCACGTTGTGCACTTTGGCTGCACCTCTGCCACGGCTCTCTGTCATCACTCAATAATGTGCAAAAACGCACAGGGCAAAATCAAATAATTTCCCCACATCATCTCTGCTATTCCAAATTTCTCTTGCTAATCTGGAGCAGCTTTTTTTTTTTAACCTCTTGCACTCCGGTGTACCGTGGACGGGCATGTCTCTGCGTCCCAGAGCGCACAAGGGCGCACGAGAGCGCCCTCGTGCGCTCTAGGATGCACGAGGGCGCTGCGTCCAAGCGCGCACTGAAAATAAAAGCTGCATTTCCGTTCTTCCACTGCAGACACAGCCGCGAACAGATTAGTTCATCTGATTGACCTCTCATTCGACTAATAAGAGCCTTGAATTGGGTTTCTGAAACCTTGAAGAACCAATGACTGAAAACCTAGCAAGAAGGACCCGCCTACCAACGCTGTGAATGCAGCGAGCCAATTGAAGCACAGAAGTTCGCGAGCTGTTTTGTGTAAGGCTGGGTGAAGAGAGACTGACTGCTGCAGCAGATGAAAAAAAGGACCCGCAGGAAGAACCTGCTACAGACCCAGCAGCACGGAGACCACCCACAAGTGCGACCTGCACTTATTCCAGCAGAATAGACGTTTAGGATTCTCTTCCATGGTCATCATAGACCGACAGAGGCCGACGACGAAGGTCGTAAATCATTCGCCAAAATCGCAATCATGGAAGCGCAAAACCGCAATAATGGAATTATGTTTTGACTGGGTTGCCGAGACCAGAACCACGAGTCCGTAACAAGGGACCAGCGTCGCGTTCGTCTGACAATGAGGAAGAGAAGTTCGCCAGGACACTGCTGCTGTGAAGAGGTAAGGTGTTATAAGCTAAATTATTCTTTATCCCTGAAAATTGTAATCAAAAATTACTTTTGACCGATCGGTAAACTACAACTGTGCGGCGCACGAAGTCCGAAGTTCGTGCGCCGCGGTACACGGGTCGTGCGCCGCGTCCGGACCGTGAACACCCCCCCCCCCCGCTACTCTTCTGTAGCGAGCGGGGGGGGGGGGAAGCCGCGGTGACTGCACCGCGGTGGCCACATGACTATTCCGTCATGTAGCAATGGCCGATGTCCGTCCTCTGTAGCGAGGGGGGGGGGACAACCCCCCCCCCCCCCCACACACACACACAGCCCTGAGTGTCACCTTTCATTAGAGCCCAAGATGAAGCTTCTATATTGAATCATTCAAAAGTTACACATGTTTTTCCAAACTGTGCCATTTGGCACAAGTTGGCACAGTTCAAAAACACCAGGGAACTACCTGAGGAAAAAGCTGTGTAATATATTCATTTTTTGTGGTATTGTTACAAAATTTTGACCTCAGCTGGATAGCACTTGGTTCTACATTTCTGTTGCATTTTCCAGCCTGGATCTGAAGCTGTGTGTTATTTGCAAGCATTTGTATCGAAAAAAACACCCAGGCCAAATTTATTTTCTTCAAGTTCAGTATGTTTAGATGACTGTAACTCAGTGGCCGTAGCACTTAGAGAGATTATGACTGTTTTGCAAAAAAATTCAAAGTGTTTTCTTTTAAATGAGCCCAACCCCATGAAGATGCTGCAAAGGGTTGAAGAACAGCTTTCGATTTACTTTGGGCACGTTATTTTGTGGCGTTTTTAGGGAAATTGACCGGAGTGCAAGGGGTTAAATGGGAGCTTTCCATGTTGCTGATTTTCTTTGATTTTTTTCTTTAAACTGTGATTACTTGTTGCCTTCATTACACATGGACTAAATATCAGCTGGGGACTGAAATCCATGGAATGTTTGGTATGGTTACATTAAGCACATTCTCCTCTTTCAGGTGACTAAAAATGTCACTGTCCTGATTTAGTATGTTTTTTATAGCAGCTAATTATGCCAGTAATTTTTTTTGGTGTGACAGCACAATCAGCTGATTGGATCCACATCCTCCGGTGTTCTGATATTTTGGCATATTTATCAGAACAACACTGGACAGCTGATGTTACACACTGCAGTCAAAGATAAAAGTCTTTATCCTGTAGCTTGAAAGTACTCAGACACATCCCCTACCGTTCCCATTATACGAACAAGTACATGTGTGTGTGTGTGTGTGCGCTGCAGGCAGCAGCAGAGCTCTGTATGTTTTTTTCCTGTGAACCAATGCTGCAAATACGCCATTATATGGTAGTTGTAAGTTAGAAACCTGTTCAATAAGTTACACATGGGTTCAAAGAGTGTTACTCATATGTTAGAAATAATTTTTGGGTACTAGACATTAATCTCGACGTATTTCAACTTTGTAGAAACAATGATTGCTTACCTTTGTGTTAAACGACTGTTTTCTGGTCATTTACCCACAATATTTGAGGCGACTGGACTCATCCACTGGTTAACTGAACATGAGCCTCTAATGATTTATAGTTTTTAAATTGCTCCTGAGTTTATGTGCTCACCCCACAAACCAGGTAGGCAAACACATCTGACAGCGTGACTCGAGGCAGTTGGTCGAGATCTGTGGTCGATTTCTTGTGCTCATATCGATCAATCCCATTTATTTCTTAAATTTTTTTAAGAGGTAGCACTCCTTTGCTTCCTTATTCAGCTTCTCTGAATAACATATAGCAAGATGGCGCCCGTCGATGGCAAACATCTTTGCTCGTTCCGCTCTCGAATGCCGACTTCTCCTTTTTTGCATGGTTATTGTTCTTTTTACAGTGCATAAAAGTCATGCACTGCTAACTGTAGCAATATTTAATTACAAGGGTGATAATTAATGAAGATCGTTTATAATTTAGTTAGAAGTGGGTGTGCGTCGGGAACTGAGGGTTACACAGTCACCACAACCCTAACTAAATGAGAAGACAGCACTCGTAAATAGGGCACCAGTCCAATTTTGGACAATTTATTAATGATTAATCCTCATATTTTATCAATCAATCAGTCTCAAACAATTCATGAGTTCTTTGATGCAGTTACTTAGGAAAGCATACAGTATATGCAAAAGAAATCAAGTACAACTTCTCTCATTTACAAGTTTATTAATGAAATTCAGGTTAAATGATTTTATATTCAAATGATTGATAAGAAGGGTCAAATGATCAACAGTGGTCAGATATCACATGAACTGTTAATGGATTCATGAGCATAAAATCTATAGTTAAACCTCTGTGGAACCAAGAAGAAACCAGATTTTATATTTCAACTGTAATGCAATGGAAAGTTGAAATAACTATCAAAATTAAGCATAAAATTGGACAAACTTTCATGAAGAAGAATGACAAGCTGATTAGCCAGAAAAAGGAAACTTCTGAATTAACCTACAAAATGAACAGAGATTACTGGGGATGGGAGTGGCTCAGGAGGTAGAGCAGGTCGTCCAATAACAACATGGTTGGCGGTTCGAATCCCGCTCTCCCCAGATACCCTGCCGTTGTGTCCCTGGGCAAGACACTTCACCCCAATTGCTCCTGGTGGGTCTGGAAGCACCATGTTAGGCAGCATGCCACCATCGGTGTGTGAATGTGTGTGTGAATGGGTGGATAGCAGGATCTGTAAAGCGCTTTGGTCATCAAGAGATGAGAATAAAAGCGCTATATAATTGAGGGCCATTTGCCATTTACCATTTTACTGAAAACAGAATATGAATTTTCTTTCAGTTTATAGCTTGTCCTACAGCTGGTGGACTAATTATCATACCAGGAAATATTGGTTGTGTTCAATTATACAGGTACATCTCAAAAAATTAGAATATCACGAAAAAGTTCAATATTTTGAGTCACTCATTTCAGAAAGTGAAACCCATATATTATACGTGTATAGATTCATTACACAGAGTATGATATATTTCAGTTCAATTCAACTTTATTTATATAGTGCCATTTCACAGCAACAGTCATCTCATAGCACTTTCAAACTGTAGGGGAAACCCCCACAATTGCAGAAAGACCCCAGCAATCAGGCAATCCCCTATGAGCAAGCGCTTGGCAAGAGTAGAGACTGAAAACTCCCTTTCAACAGGAAGAAACCTCCAGCAGAACCAGGCTCAAGGAGGGGCAGTCATCTGCTGCAACTGGCTGGGGGGTGAGGGGATAGAGAAGATGAAAAGAACAGACATGTAGAGAGCAAACAGCACGATGGGGACTCAATCTATGGGAGAGAACAAACAGATGTTAATGACCAGCAAAAAAAAAAATATTTCATTGAGAGTGAAGAAAGGAGTGAAGCCCAGTGCAATTACTGGAGGTCCCCCGGCTGTCTAAACCTAGTAGCAGCATAACTAAGGGAGGGTTCAGAAACACATGATCCCTCCCTAATTGTAGGCTATATCAAAAAGGAAGGTTTTAACCCTATTCTTAAAAACAGAGATGGAGTCTGACTCCCGAATCCAGATTGGCAGCTGGTTCCACAAGAGAGGAGCTTGATAACTGAAGGCTCTGCCCCCCCATTGTACTTTTGGAGATTCTAGATATTACAAGTAATCCAGCATTTTGGGAGTGTAGTGCTCTGTTAGGATAGTAGGGTAATATCAGATCTTTTAAATAAAAAGGGGTCTGATTGTTTAGAGCTTTGTAAGTAAGAAGAAGGATTTTAAACTTAATTCTAAACTCTATGGGAAGCCAATGAAGGGAGGCCAGAACCGAAGAGATATGATCTCTCTTTCTAGTACCTGTTATAACTCTTGCAGCAGCATTTTGGATCAACTGAAGACTTTTTAGAGATGTTTTAGGACAACCTGATAATAAAGAGTTACAATAATTTAATCTAGAACTAACAAAAGCGTGGATCAGTTTCTCAGCATTACTCTGAGACAAGATGCTCCTAATCTTGGCAATATAAGATAAGATAAGATAAGCCTTTATTAGTCCCACAACGGGGAAATTCCAGGATTGCAACAGCACAGGGATAGCAACACTCAGAGCAACAATCAGAAGGCAAGAAAAAAAACAAGCAAGCAAGAGCAGCTAATAAACATATGTACGTATTACTATAAAATATATATATATACACACACACACAGACACACAGTGCAGAGCATTGTAGCTGGATGGAATAAATATATGAATATATGAACACACAGTGCAGAGCATTGTAGCTAGATGGAATAAATATGTAAATATATAAACACCCACAGTACGGAGCATTGCAGCTAGGTGGAATAAATATGCAAGTATATAAACACACACAGTGCGGAGCAATGTAGCTAGATGGAATAATATGTAGATATATAAATATATAAACACCCACAGTACGGAGCATTGTAGCTAGATGGAATAAATATGCAAATATATAAACACACACAGTGCAGAGCATTGTTGCTAGATGGAATGAAACAGCATAACCGTCTACTTAGTTATCCTACATGGTATGATTATGTGCCCATACATATTCTCACCCTCCATAGCGACCGGTATGTTCCTAGTTGTATGCCGGAGAGGACCATTGTGTAAGTCTATTGCATCTTTTGCATTCAAAAAACTATTAGTTTGTTACGTCTTTTTGCTATCTCTGCGAGCAGCCCTGCTTAGGTTGTACAGTCTGACAGCCGTTGGTAGGAAGGACCTACGAAACCTCTCGGTTGTGCACCTGGGATGATGTAGTCTGCTGCTAAATGAGCTCCTCAGTGCATTCAGTATGTCCTGCATAGGGTGGAACTCGGACTCCAGCAGAGATGACAGTTTAGCCACCGTCCTTCTCTCTCCTATCTCCTCCATCGGATCAAGGCGCTGCCCCAGGACAGAGCTAGCTTTCTTAATCAGTTTGTTCAGTCTCTTCCTATCGGCTGCAGTAATGCCACTGCCCCAGCAGACCACTCCAAAAGTGATGGCTGATGCCACCACCGTGTCATAGAATGACTTCAGCAGCGCCCCTTGTACACCAAAAGACCTGAGTCTCCTCAGCAGGAACAGCCTGCGCTGTCCCTTCTTGTAGAGTGCATCAGTATTGTGTGACCAGTCTAGTTTATTGTTCAGATGAATACCCAGGTACTTATAGGATGTCACCATCTCGATGTCTGTTCCCTGTATATTTACTGGTACTGTGAGGGGCTGCCCATGCCTGCGGCAGTCCACCACCAGCTCCTTAGTTTTCCTCGCGTTGATCTGGAGGCAGTTCCGATGGCACCAGTCCACGAAGTCCTGGATAAGCCCTCTGTACTCAGCTTCATCTCCATTGGAGATGAGGCCAACGATCGCAGAGTCATCAGAGAACTTCTGTAGATGGCAGTGTGTTGTGTTGTGTGAGAAGTCCGCAGTATAAAGAGTGAACAGGAAGGGAGCCAGCACCGTTCCCTGGGGGGCCCCCGTGCTACTGATGATCGTGTCGGACACACAGTCCCGGGTTCTCACAAACTGAGGCCGGTTCGTGAGGTAGTCCAGGATCCATGATGACAGGTGCTGGTCCACCCCTGCGCGCAGCAGCTTGTCCTTCAGGATCATCGGTTGGATGGTGTTGAAAGCACTGGAGAAGTCAAAGAACATGATCCTCACCAAATTCCCGGGCTTCTCCAGGTGGGACAGAGAACGGTGAAGGAGGAAGATCACCGCATCCTCCACCTCAATGCCATGCTGGTAGGCGAACTGGAGTGGATCCATCGCTGGTTCCACCAGGGGGCGGAGGTGAGCAAGGAGCAGTCTCTCCAGGGTCTTCATCAAGTGGGACGTCAAGGCCACCGGTCTGTAGCTGTTCAGGTCTTTGGGGTGGGAAGTTTTTGGTACAGGTACCACACAAGATGTTTTCCACAGCTGTGGTACCCTCCCCAGTTTCAGGCTCATGTTGAAGATATACGTCACAATCCCACACAGCTGGTCTGCACAGGACTTGAGGAGCTTTGCGCTGATGCCGTCCGGTCCCGGCGCCTTCCTCGCCTTGATCTTCCTCAGCTCCGTCCTCACCTGGGTCCTGGTCAGGGTCAGGATGGGGGGCGGTGTGTTGGGAGTGGGGGGGTGTTGGTAGAGTGGGGAGTGGGCAGCAGGACTTGATTTCTTTAGAGGCAGCAGTGGTTGTTGTGCAGTCAGGGGGGAGGGCGGTTGGTCAAATCTATTGAAAAACAGATTCAGGTTGTTCGCCCACTCCCTGCCCCCTGTGGCCTGGGGGGAGGTATTCTGGAGCCCCGAGATGGTTTTGAGGTTTCTCCAGACCCCGCTGATGTCGCTCTGTTGCAGCTTGTCCTCCATCTTCTTCCTGAAGCTGTCCTTGCCTTCTCTGATCTTTCTCCTCAGCTCCCTCTGTACGGACTTCAGCATCTCCCTGTTCCCCGACCTGAAGATCCTCTTCTTCTCTCTCAGAAGTGTTTTTATCTCAGGGTTGATCCAGGGTTTGTTGTTTGAGTGACGCCGTATGGTCTTGGTGGGAACGGATTTGTCCACACAGAAGCTGAGGTAGCCCGTGAAGGTGTGAATGAGGCCATCGATGTCCTCACCATGTGGATCGCAGAGCTGCTTCCAGGCGGTGGCTTCAAAACAGCCCTTTAGGGTGTCCATTGTCTCCTCAGACCATAACTCCACAGTGTGCATGGCCGGAGGTTGTCTGTGCACTAGGGGTTTGTACACCGGCCGGAGATGAACCACGTTGTGATCCGATCTCCCGAGTGGGGGTAGTTGTGATGAGGTGTACGCCTCCTTAGTGTTTGCGTAGAATAAATCCAGTGTTTTATTGTCTCTAGTGTGGCATGTGACATACTGGGTGAACGTGGGTAGAATGGGAGACAGTGAAACATGGTTGAAATCGCCTGAGATGAGGAGAAGAGCATCTGGGTGTTCTGTCTGCAGCCTGCTGGTTACTGAATGGATGACGTCACGTGCTGTCCCAGCGTTCGCCGTCGGATTTGCATAAACAACAATGCAGATCACGTGTGAGTGTTCTCTCGGGAGATATGTAGGCCTCATGCTAACAGCTAGCAACTCAATGTCTTTGCTGCAGTGTCGTTGTTTAACAGTGATATGTCCCGGTCTGCACCAGTTGTTGTTAACATACATGATCACTCCACCGCCCCTAGCCTTGCCACTGTCTGGTGTTCGGTCAGCTCGTATCATGTGAAAACCCTCCAGCACAATGTTAGCATCTGCTGCTAGTTCAGTTAGCCACGTCTCAGTAAACAAAAGGAGAGAGCACTCCCGGTATGTGCTATCATAACGGGAGATAGCCGCTAGCTCATCTAACTTTCCCAGTATCGACCGTACATTTCCCATGACAACAGATGGAAGGGAGGGTCTGTACCTTATATTTTTTGTCCTCCGCCTTACTCCAGCCCGGCAGCCGCGGCGTTTTCGCCTCAGTTCACTCGGTATGTCGAGTTTTTCCAATGGGACCGGGTGGCGGTTGAATGCTAGCAGCTGTTCTCTGCTGTATCGTATCCTGCTATAGACAGTGGCTCCGTCCACCGGCTCAGGAGACATTTAGGACGATCTGTGTGTCCGTGATATAAGTGGGGTGAAAAAAAAAGACGGATCAAAAGAGAGAGGAAGGGAAAAAGACTCGGAATCGAGCCGCTGTTGCAAAAGGCAGCCGACTCGTGTGGCGCCGAGAGAAAAAAAAAAAAAAAAAAAAAAAAAAAAAAAAAAAAAAATTACACAAATGATAGAAGGCAGTCTAAGAAACAAATTTAATATGTGAACTGAAAAACAGATCTTGATCAAAAATAACTCCAAGGTTCCTCACAGAGCTATTAAGAGAAAGAGTAACTGCATCCAAACTAAAAGTTTGATTTGGAAAGGTATTTCTAAGGTTTTTTTGGACCAACAAGAATGACTTCAGTCTTATCTGAATTTAATAGCAGGAAATTACAAGTCATCCAAGCTTTGATTTCCTTAAGACAGGCTTCTAACTTGGCTAATTGATTACTATCATCTGGCTTCATTGACAGGTATAACTGTGTGTCATCTGCATAACAATGAAAATGAATACAGTGCTTCCTAATAATGTTGCCTAACGGAAGCATATATAAACTAAAAAGAGTAGGGTCTAGCACAGATCCCTGTGGAACTCCATGACTGAGCTTTGAGTTGAAAGAAAACTCATTATTGACATGAACAAACTGGAGCCTATCAGATAAATAAGATCTAAACCACTGCAACAAAGTTCCATTAAGTCCAACATAGTGTCCTAATCTATCAAGTAGAATATTATGATCAATAGTATCAAAAGCTGCACTAAGGTCTAAAAGGACAAGTACAGAAACAAGTCCATTATCAGATGCGATCAGGAGGTCATTAGTGACCTTCACTAAGGCTGTTTCAGTACTATGATGGATTCTAAACCCAGACTGAAACTCTTCAAATAAACCATTTCCCTGCAAGTGGTCAAATAATTGTGTAGCAACAACTCTTAAGATTTTTTAAATGAAAGGGAGATTAGAGATTGGTCTATAGTTAGCTAAAACTCCTGGATCCAGCGTTGGCTTTTTGAGTAAGGGTTTAATTACAGCTGTTTTAAAAGCCTGCGGTACATGGCCTAAAGTTAATGAAGAATTGATTATTTGAAGAATAAAGCTACCAATAAATGGGAAGACTTCTTTAAATAACCTGGTAGGAATAGGGTCTAAAAGACAAGTTGAAGGCTTGGATGAGGAAACTATTTTGTCTAACTCTAAAAGGTCAATTGGAGTAAACTAATCCAAACAGATGTCAATTGAAGGAGTTGTAGCAGTTACTGTATTTAAATTAACGGTGGGAAGAATCTGACTGATTTTATCTCTGGTAGATGAAATTTTATTATTGAAAAAGTTCATAAAGTCCTGACTTGTAAGCTCTAAGGGAATGCTAGGAACTTCATTTTAAGTGTTTATTTTAATTTTGATGATTACGGCTTACAGCCCATGAAAACACCAAATTCAGTTTCTCAAAAAATTAGAATATTACATAAAATTAATTAAAAAAAATGTTTTTTAATAGAAATGTTGGCCGACTGAAAAGTATGTCCATGTACCACTCAATACTTGGCCGGGACTCCTTTTGGATTAATTACTGTATCAATGTGGCGTGGCATGGAGGTGATCAGCCTGTGGCACTGCTGAGGTGTTATGAAGGGCCAGGTTGCTTTGGCAGTGACCTCCAGCTCGTCTCCATTGTTGGGTCTGGTGTCTGTCATCTTCCTCTTGACAATCCTCCATAGATTCTCTATGGGGTTTAGGTCAGGAGAGTTTTCTGGCCAATCAAACACAGTGATGCCATGATTATTAAACCAGGTTTTGATACTTTTGGCAGTGTGTGTATGTGTGTGTGTGTGTGTGGGGGGGGCGGTGCCAAGTTCTGCTGGAAAATGAAACCAGCTTCTTCATAAAGCTTGTCAGCAGAGCGAAGCATGAAGTGCTCTAAAATTTCCTGGTAGACGACTGCTCTGACTTTTGGTCTTGATAAAACACAGTGGACCAACACCAGCAGATGACATGGTTCCTCAAATCATCACTGACTGTGGAAACTTCACACTAAACCTCAAGCAACTTAGAGTCTGTGCCTCTTCACTCTTTCTCCAGACTCTGGGACTTTGATTTCCAAATGAAATGCAAAATTTACTTTTATCTGAACAGAGGTCATCAGCTGGTGTTGGTCCACTGTGTTTTATCAAGACCAAAGTCAGCGCAGTCGTCTACCAGGAAATTTTAGAGCACTTCATGCTTCCCTCTGCTGACAAGCTTTATGGAGAAGCTGATTTCATTTTCCAGCAGGACTTGCCCCACCCCCACCCCCACCACAAACACACTGCCAAAAGTATCAAAACCTGGTTTAATGACTATGGCATCACTGTGTTTGATTGGCCAGCAAACTCTCCTGACCAAAACCCCATAGAGAATCTATCGAGTATTGTCAAGAGGAAGATGAGAGACACCAGACCCAACAATGGAGACGAGATGAAGGTCACTGTCAAAGCAACCTGACCCTTCATAACACCTCAGCAGTACAACAGGCTGATCACCTCCATGCCACGCCACACTGATACAGTACTTAATCCAAAAGGAGTCCCGGCAAAGTAATGAGTGTGTACATAAGGATACACTTTTCAGTCGGCTAACATTTCTATTAAAGAACTATTTTTTTTTAATTAATTTTATGTAATATTCTATTTTTTTGATAAACTGAATTTGGGGTTTTCATGGGCTGTAAGCCATAACTATCAAAATTAAAATAAATAAACACTTGAAATATATCACTCTCTGTGTAATGAATCTATATAATATATGGGTTTCGCTTTCTGAAATGAGTGACTAAAAATCCATCCATCCATCCATCCATCTTCTACCGCTTTTCCGGAGGTCCGGGTCGCGGAGGCAGCAGTTCAAGCAGAGAAGCCCAGACTTCCCTCTCCCCAGCCACCTGTTCCAGCTCTTCAGAGGGGATACCAAGGCGTTCCCAGACCAGCTGGGAGACATAGTCTCTCCACCGAGTCCTGGGTCTGCCCCGGGGTCTCCTCCCAGTGGGACGTACCTGAAACACCTCAAGTGGGAGGCGTCCAGGAGGCATCCTAATCAGATGCCCATACCACCTCAACTGACTCCTTTCAATGCGGAGGAGCAGCGGTTCTACTCTGAGCCTCTCTCGGATGACTGAGCTCCTCACCCTATCTCTGAGGGTGAGTCCAGCAATCCTACGGAGAAAGCTCATTTCAGCTGCCTGTATCCGCGATCTCGTTCTTTCGGTCATTACCCAAAGCTCGTGACCATAGGTGAGAGTAGGAACGTAGATTGACTGGTAAATCGACAGCTTTGCCTTAGAACTAAGCTCCCTCTTCACCACAACAGACCGGTACAACGTCCAGATGCTGCTGGTGCTGCAGATGCTGCAGATGCTGCTCCAATCCGTCTGTCGATCTCTCGGTCCATTTTCCCCTCACTCGTGAACAAGACCCCAAGATACTTAAACTCCTCCACTTGGGGCAGGAGCCTGTCCCCAACCCGGAGAGGACAATCCACCTTTTTCCGGCTGAGGACCATGGACTCGGACTTGGAGGTGCTGATTCTCATCCCAGCCGCATCACACTCAGCGGAAAACCGTCCCAGCAAGAGCTGTAGGTCATTGCTGGATGAAGCCAACAGGACAACATCATCTGCAAACAACAGAGATGAGATCCTGTGGTCACCAAGCATGACACCCTCCATTCCCTGGCTGCGCCTAGAAATCCTGTCCATAAAAATTATGAACAGGATCGGTGACAAAGGGCAGCCCTGGCGGAGTCCAACTCTCACTGGGAATGACTCCGACCGAGTGTTGGCAATACGAACCAAACTCTCACAACGGTTGTACAGAGACCGAATAGCTCGTAACAACAAGCCTGATACCCCATACTCTCGAAGCACCCCCCACAAAAATCCACGAGGGACGCGGTCAAATGCCTTCTCCAAGTCCACAAAACACATGTAAACTGGTTGGGCAAACTCCCACGAACCCTCAAGAATTCTCGAGAGGGTAAAGAGCTGGTCCGATGTGCCACGGCCAGGACGAAAACCACATTGCTCCTCCTGAATCCGAGGTTCGACCAACGGCCGGACTCTCCTCTCCAGTACCTTGGCATAGACCTTCCAAGGGAGGCTGAGGAGTGTGATCCCTCTAAAGTTGGAGCACACCCTCCGGTCCCCTTTTTTGAAGAGAGGAACCACCACCCCGGTTTGCCATGCCAAAGGCACTGTCCCCGACCTCCACGCAATGTTGCAGAGGCGTGTCAACCATGACAACCCAACAACATCCAGGGCCTTGAGGTACTCAGGGCGAATCTCGTCCACCCCCGGGGCCCGGCCACCAAGGAGATTTTTAACCACCTTGGCGACCTCAGCCCCTGTGATAGGCGAGTCATCCCCCTCGTCCCCAAACCCTGCTTCCTCTGTGGAAGACGTATCAGTGGGATTGAGGAGATCCTCGAAGTATTCCTTCCACCGCCCGACGATATCCCCAGTTGAAGTCAACAGTGTCCCATCCGCACCATACACAGTGTGGACGGGGAGCTGCTTTCCCCTCCTGAGCCGCCGAACAGTTTGCCAGAATCTCTTTGAAGCCGACCGAAAGTCTTGTTCCATGGCCTCACCGAACTCCTCCCATACCCGCGTTTTTGCTTCAGCAACCACCCGAGCTGCACTCCGCTTGGCCTGCCGGAACACCTCAGCTGCTTCGGGAGTTGCAGCTGAGTTGGTTGGCTTGTGGGAGTGACTAAAAATATTGAACTTTTTTATGATATTCTAATTTTTTGAGATGTACCTATAATTGATATTTGTGACATCTCATTTAAACCCAGCAGATAATAATTAGGAGTCTCACTTAAGAACACAGCCATATTCGCCAATTTCCAGCAGTGATCACAAAATGCCAAACAGGTGGCAAACAGGGGAAAGTGACTGCCAGGTCGTCCTTCCAATCGCTTACAGCTGTGGGATCTGAGACTCTGCTGGGGGCATCGACGGGGCATGCGGCAAGGAGCCGGCAACAGAGTGAGGCTGGCCCCGGAGCAGGCATGACATCTTTGCGGCAACCAGTCCGAAATTTAGGATGTCCACAGCACACAGGACAACCCCAAAGGCTGAAGGAAAATGTATTTAGGCAGTTTCACCCACGAAGTCTGAGTTCTCCTCCGTAGGGAAAACAGAAAAGTCCCAAATCTCAATCAGTCCACTTTAAAGGCAGGAAAATTAAAAGTCCACTTTAATGGCAGGAAAAGTCAGAAAGTCCAGGAAAAATGTTTAAATAGGATAAGCATGGCTTCTGAACAGAGAGGAAAGAGGGGTTGAGAGTTTGACCCTCATTTAGAGGTGAGCTCACAGGAAAAGGATGGTTTCTCCTCAGTTGCCAGAAAAATAGGCAAAAGCTTACAAAAGACGATTTAAGAAAACCAGCACAGAACTTGACAAGGTTCAGACACACACAAAGACAAAAGCAACTCACAGAACAGAACAGAACTGAACAGACACGGTGGTTCTGTCTGCATTTAACTGAAGCGTGCTCCTGAGTCATAAAAATATGACTGGCAGCAAGACGGACCAATTATCGGCTACTATAATAGATTCAAATGGGCTAAGAGCCAATCAGCAAGCAGTTCTTTGTCTGTAGCCGACTAATAGGATGAAGGGAAGGGTATCATCTAACTGGGGTAGCCTGTGGTTGGCTGATACAGTCAGATGACTTGCCAGTTTCAGAAGACAATCGTACATTTCCTATGAAATTAATTTTATATACTTAATATAACATCTATTCTAATTTCAGTGACTCAAGACTAATATTCAGTGACTATGCATTTATATTGTTACTAATAAGTTTAAACATTCATTTGAATAACATTCATGTAAAAACAAACACTCCTAAGACATGCAATTACATTTAAATCAAGGATTAATGAATTATTGCAAACCCTTATTGTCATGATATCATGATTATCATGATAATCAGGTGATTATCATCACAGGGTGCAGAGTTATCTTGAGGAATGTAAACTTGAAAAAGAGTTAATGTTCAATCAGAATAACAAAGTTCCAGATTGTAATGAACATATTCCATAGATGTCCACTAGGAGGTACTGCTGAGCTGTAGATAATTTTTAGGTCTTGGTATGTAAAGAGGGGGCTGCTTAGAGAGTTTTATGGGGCTTCTGCTATATGTCCAAAAAGGAAGTCAACCATATACTGTATCTGTCAGCTTAAGGAGTAAACTCTGGGGAGTTTATGACTTTTAAGAGTATCAGTTCCTGGTACGAAGGCTTCTTATCTGCTTGGGAGGAAGCTCAGGAGATTTTTATGATGTACTTTAATCCTTTAAAAAGGGGACTTTATCAGGTTTTCTCTACAAAGGGGGTCCTTATGGAGAAGAAAAAAAACAGGTCTGTTGCAGTCTTTTGCAATGACACAATCTCTGAGAGGGGGAGAGTGATTTTATGGATGCCAAGGCGAGCATAATGCTACATATTCCCCCCTTTGTATCAAAGGTGAGCGTCGGTCAGCACTGGTACACATCTTTGGCAGCTGCGTCCCCTTGGCGTCTCTTGACCTAAATACTGGGCTAAAGGCTTTGATGTCCATTTTGTAAACAAAATCTATCATAACATACGACTGACGGAAACTACTGAACATTGCAGAGACGAGCAGTCACACGGAGTTTACTGGCTTCATTCCACCCGACCTGCAATGCATCGTACGTCCATGCAGCAATCAACACCATCCCCAGAAAGGCCCCAAAGCACCAAGCATGTGTGAGCTTGCTGACCCCAAGAGAGCGCGTTGAAGACGGTGGTGGAGAAGCGGCAAGAGAAGTGGGCTCCATGCTAGGCTAAAGGCCAATGCCAGTCGACCACCAAGTCCCAGTCTCTTACTGGTGAATGTTTGGTCTTTGAAAAACACGCTCGACGAAATAAGAGTGAGGATTGATGACCAGCGTACCCTAATTTTCTGTGAGACCTGGCTATCAGACAGAATCACGGAGGCTGCCATTCAATTACAGGCTCACTCAACACATTGAGCAGACAGAACCGGAGCCTCTAGTAGGACAAAGGGAGGGGGAGTGTGTGTTTTTGTAAACAACTCATGGTGTGGAGATGCACACACTGTTTACAAGCACTGTTCACCCGACGTGGAGTTTTTACTGTTGAAATGCCGTCTCTATTATCTACCAAGAGACTTTACCGCTGTGTTTTTAGCTGCTGTTTACATCCGTCCACAAAGCAACTACACAGCAGCGCTAAACAAACTCCATGAAGTCATCAGTGCAGTAGAGACGAAGCATCCTGATGCAGTTTTTATTGTTGCTGGCGACTTTAACCAGTGCAATTTACGGACTGTACACCCCAAATATTATCAGCATGTGGACATTCCCACCCACGATAAAGCACATTCATGTTTAATCCAATATATGTGGTGTTTACAGAGCGGCACCCCGCCCCCACTTCAGACAGTCAGAGCACATCTCACTGTTTATGTACCCAGCCTACAGACAAAAGCTGAAACAAACAAACCCTATTATTAAGCAAATTAAGCGCTGGACTCCAGAGGTTGAGAACACCCTGCAAGACTGTTTTGCCTGCACAAACTGGGAGGTGTTAAAAGATGTAGCCACCTGAGAGGACTCTTCTGTAAACAGATAGAAATATGCTGAATATGTGAATGGGTACATCAGCACATGTGTTGATACCATCATACCCACCACAGAGGTCAGGAAGTTCCCCAACCAGAAGCCTTAGATCAACAGTCAGGTACGTCAGATGCTGCGTGCTCGCTCTCTTGTATTACATTGCATGTCGAGTACAAAGCTGCCAAGTATGGACTGAGAAAAGCTTTTACAGCAGCCAAGAGGCAGTACAGAGAAAAGCTGGACAGCCTCTACTTCACTCCTGACCCGGGGCACATGTGGCAAGGCCTGTGACACATCACAGACTACAAGAGGACCAACAGCAAGACCACTATCCCCACAGATAGCCTGCCGGATGATCTCAACATCTTTTACACCCGCTTTGAGACCACCAGCTACAGGGCAGAGAAGAGACACACACTCATGCCCCCCCCCCCCACTAAAAGTCTCAGCAGGTCCAGGTAAACAAAGCACTGAGGAATATCAACGCCTTCAAGGCAGCAGGACCAGACAATATACCTGGGCGGGCCCTCAGAGCATGCGCTGCCGAGTTGATTGACGTCCTCACACCAATCTTCAACCTCTCCCTCACCCAGAATATAGTCCCCTCCTGCTTCAAAACAACAACCATCCTCCTCCTCCTCAAAAGGAACCCGCCGACCTGTCTGAATGATTATAGACCGGTAGCACTCACTCCAATTATCATGGAGTGCTTCAAGAGAGTGGTGCTGCCCCTCTTTCAGGACAGCATACCGGGCACCCTGGACCCCCTGTAGTATGCCTACCGGCCCAATAGGTCCACCTCAGATGCTATTGCTGCAGCACTCCATTATTCTCTCTCCCACCTGGAAGATAAAGATTCCTAAATTAGGATGCTCTTTGACAACTACAGCTCCACCTTGAACACAGTCATCCCCCCACAAACTCACCAACAAACTGTCTTCACTTGGCCTGCACCCCACCCTCTGCAGTAGCAGTCCAGTCTGGCTACGGGACTTTTTAACTGGCAAGCCCCAGTCTGTTAGGATGGGTAACAGGACCTCAGCCAGCACACAGGGTTGTGTTCTCACCCCCGTCCTCTACAGCCTCTTCACCCATGACTATGTTGCCTCACACAAGTAAAATATTATCCTAAAGTTCGCAGATGACACAGCAGTGATAGGATGCATCACTGGTGATGACGAAGCATCCTACAGGAGGGAGGTAGCCAGCCTGGTGTCATGGTGTGAAGACAACAACCTCACCCTCAACATGGACAAGTCAAAGGAAATGACAGTAGACATGAGGAAGGGGAGGAGGAGACCCCATCGGTCGCTGTTCATCCAGGAGCTTAAGGTGGAGGGGGTGAGCAGCTTTAAATACCTGGGCATCCACATCAGTGAGGACCTTACGTGAATACACAACACCACAGAGCTGGTTAAGAGAGCTGAACAGAGGCTGCACTTTCTGAGGAGGCTGAAGAAGTTTGGCATGTCCCCCAGGATCCTCAACAATTTCTACAGCTGCATCATCGAGAGCATCCTGACCAACTGCATCACTGTATGGTACGACAGCACTACTGCCCTGGACCGCAAACACCTGCAGAGTGGTGAAGACAATATTGAAGATCATCAGGACTCCACTCCCCTCTCTGCAGAGCATCTTCCACTGCAGAGTCCAAAGGAGAGCTGACACCATCCTCCGGGACCCCACCCACTCCCCGGTACAGATCGTTCACACTTCTACCCTCAGGCCGGAGGTACAGAAGTGTGAAATGCAGGTTAACCAGACTGAAAAACTCCTTTCCCACTGCCATCAGACTCCTGAACAAATAACAACTCCCAAAACTCTGCAACACAGCTTTGTGTATAGGAACTCACACACCGGCTGCTAAATTTGCACACTGCTCACCTGTACAGTGTATATAGTCTCACCCGTCTAATGTCCTTATCATCTCTGCTGCTAATTACCATCTCTGCTGCCATTTGTCTTGTACAGTCTACTGGTACTACTGTTACAGAGAAATTAGCACCGGGTGCTAATTTGTAATTTATAATTATATACTGCTTGCTGCACAATGCTCATTTGCACACTGTACATAGGTTTATGCCATCTCAGGTTCACATCATCTCTGATATCAATATACCACTTCCACTACAGTCATTCAGTGAATTTTCAGTTTCATTCCTCGTTTGACTGCATCAACTTCTTTAGCTGCCCAAATTGACAAATGTGTGTTTTTAATATTCATTAGTATTAGTATTTAGTATCAAGGCGTGCTTAGGGGTCCTAACTGCCTAACTGTGTGTTGGCATGTGTGTTATTAACATCCATTAGCATTAGGATTGAGTTATTGTGTTATTACCTTATTGGTATCGTTGTGTACCCATTACTTTGGCATTCGTTTGGAGAGCAAAGTAAGAATTTTATTGCTCAGGAAAAGTAGCATTTCTTAACTGTGCACATGATAAACAAAGCCTTTGAAGGATTCTGAATTTTCTGTTTGCTCCGTTCCATTGCATGCATGTCTGTTCCCGTTAGCAGTTGCCTAGACTATAGGTAAACAAAGAAGCCAGTACATAATGAACATAAATTAGTTAATATTAACTAAGGTGAAGGTAAAAACATCTTTTTACTCTTGTATGAAATAAGAAAAACAAAAAACTAATAATTAAAACGAAGACAAAATGAAACAACTCGAACTCCAAACCACACGTTAGCTAAGCGACTCTTGCATTATTGCTCCCGTTAACAGCAGGTTAAAACCATGATAAACGACTCCATTGTTTACATACTTCTTCTGCCTTTTTTCCCCTGTTTAAAGTACTTTAATAAGATCATGCTTCTCTCAGACAGTGACGCTAGTGAGACACTCTCCCTGGTGACTGGAATGGTCACATGGGCAGGGCGCTTCTGAACTCCGCGCAGATGATGGTCACGAGCGTTGTTCGTGTGTGTGCTTGCGAACCGTCATTCCTTCATATTTTTTTTCTTAAATTTATATTTTCTCATAGGGTGGCGGAAAAAATTCAAGCGTGTATTCTGTCTTGCTTCTACTGACTTTCATTCCTCTTCTCTCCAGAGCATACCTCCACCTCTTCAGGTTCTCTTCCACCAGCTCCCTACTCTCACTACAGATCACAATGTCATCTGCAAACATCATGGTCCACAGAGACTCCTGCCTAACCTTTTCTGTCAGCCTGCCCATCACCATGGCAAACAAGAAAGGGCTCAGAGCTGATCCCTGATGGAACCCAACCCTCACCTTGAACCCATCTGTCACTCCTACAGCACACCTTACCACTGTAGCTCGCTGTCCTCATACATGTCCTGCACCACCCTCACATACTTCTCTGCCACTCCTGACTTTCTCATACAGTACCACACGTCCTCTCTTGGCACCTGATCATACAGTGGGGCAAAAAAGTATTTAGTCAGCCACCAATTGTGCAAGTTCTCCCACTTAAAAGATGAGAGAGAGGTCTCCAATTTTCATCATAGGTATACCCCAACTATGAGAGACAAAATGAGAAAAAAAAATTCAAGAAAATCACATTGAAGAATTTTTAATGAATTAATTGTTAAATTCCTCGGTAAAATAAGTATTTGGTCACCTACAAACAAGGAAAATTTCTGGCTCTCACAGACCTGTAACTTCTTTAAGAGGCTCCTCTGTCCTCCACTCGTTACCTGTATTAATGGCACCTGTTTGAACTCGTTATCAGTATAAAAGACACCTGTCCACAACCTCAAACAGTCAGACTCCAAACTCCACTATGGCCAAGACCAAAGAGCTGTCAAAGGACACCAGAAACAAAATTGTAGACCCGCACCAGGCTGGGAAGACTGAATCTGCAATAGGTAAGCAGCTTTGTGTGAAGAAATCAACTGTGGGAGCAATTATTAGAAAATGGAAGACATACAAGACCACTGATAATCTCCCTCGATCTGGGACTCCCCGCAAGATCTCACCCTGTGGGATCAAAATGATCACGAGAACAGTGAGCAAAAATCCCAGAACCACATGGGGGGACCTCGTGAATGACCTGCAGAGAGCTGGGACCAAAGTAACAAAGGCTACATCAGTAACACACTATGCCGCCAGGGACTCAAATCCTGCAGTGCCAGACGTGTCCCCCTGCTTAAGCCAGTACATGTCCAGGCCCGTCTGAAGTTTGCTAGAGAGCATTTGGATGATCCAGAAGAGGATTGGGAAAATGTCATATGGTCAGCTGAAACCAAAATAGAACTTTTTGGTAAAAACTCAACTTGTCGTGTTTGGAGGAGAAAGAACACCATACCTACTGTGAAGCATGGGGGTGGAAACATCATGCTTTGGGGCTGTTTTTCTGCAAAGGGACCAGGACGACTGATCCGTGTAAAGGAAAGAATAAATGGGGCCATATATTGTGAGATTTTGAGTGAAAACCTCCTTCCATCAGCAAGGCCATTGAAGATGAAACGTGGCTGGGTCTTTCAGCATGACAATGATCCCAAACACACCGACCAGGCAACGAAGGAGTGGCTTTGTAAGAAGCATTTCAAGGTCCTGGAGTGGCCTAGCCAGTCTCCAGATCTCAACCCCATAGAAAATCTTTGGAGGGAGCTGAAAGTCCGTGTTGCCCAGCAACAGCCCCAAAACATTACTGCTCTAGAGGAGATCTGCATGGAGGAATGGGCCAAAATACCAGCAACAGTGTGTGAAAACCTTGTGAAGACTTACAGAAAACGTTTGACCTCTGTCATTGCCAACAAAGGGTATATAACAAAGTACTGAGATGAACTTTTGTTATTGACCAAATACTTATTTTACTGAGGAATTACCAATTAATTCATTAAAAATCCTTCAATGTGATTTTCTGGATTTTTTTTTTCTCATTTTGTCTCTCATAGTTGAGGTATACCTATGATGAAAATTGGAGACCTCTCTCATCTTTTAACCACTTGCACTCCGGGCAATTTTCCTAAAAATGCCAAAAATAATGTGCCCAAAGTAAATCGAAAGCTGTTATTCAACCCTTTGCAGCATCTTCATGGGGGTTGGTCTCATTTAAAAGAAAACACTTTGAATTTTTGGCAAAAAAAACATAATCTCTCTACGTGCTCCGGCCACTGAGTTACAGTCATCTAAACATACTGAACTTGAAGAAAAAAAAATTGGACACAGTGTTTTTTGGATACAAATGCTTGTAAATAACACACAGCTGTCCGATCCGGCTGGAAAATGCAACAGAAATGTAGAACCAAGTGTTATCCAGCTGAGATCCAAATTTGGTAACAATACCACAAAAAATGAATATTTACACAACTTTGTTCTCAGGCTGTTCCCAGGCGTTATGGAACTGTGCCAAATTGTGCCAAATGGCACAGTTTGGAAAAACGTCTAACTTTTGAATAATTCAATGTAGAATCTTCATTTTAGGCTCTAATGAAAGGTCACACTCAGGGCTGTGTCTGTGTGTGTGTGTGTGGGCGGGGGTCGTTCCCCCCCCGCTACCAAGGACCAAATTCGGCCCTCGCTACATGACGGAATACACTCT
Source organism: Pholidichthys leucotaenia (assembly GCA_020510985.1). NCBI lineage: Eukaryota > Metazoa > Chordata > Actinopteri > Cichliformes > Pholidichthyidae > Pholidichthys > Pholidichthys leucotaenia. The sequence continues at coordinate 336,994,173 of CM035845.1, forward strand.
TTTTTTTTTTTTTTTTTTTTCCTTGCAGTTTTTCACAGCGGCTCCCCCCCCCCTCGCTACTGTGTGTGGGGGGGGGGGGGGGGGGGACCGTGAACGCCCCCCCCCCTCGCTACAGAAGAGGGCCATCGCTACATGATGGAATAGACTGATATGCTTCCCCCCCCGCGGACCGGGGAGTGTTCGGACCGTGGCCCCCCCCCCCGCTCCTCTTCTGCAGCGGGGGGGGGGGGGGGGGCGTTCACGGTCCGAACACGGCAAATGAACCGTTTATCGCGGCGCACGTACTTCGTGCGCAGTACAGTTGTAATTTACCGATCGGTCAAAAGTCATTTTTGGATTACAGTTTTCAGGGATAAATAATAATTAGCTTATAACACCTTACCTCTTCAAAGCAGCAGAGTCGTGGCGAACAGCTCTTCCCACGCGTCAGACGAACGCGACGCTGCTCCGCTCGGGATCCCGATCAACATAATTCCATTATTGCCGTTTGGCGAATGATTTACGACTTTTGTCGTCGGCCTCCGTCTATTCTGCTGGAATGAGTGCAGGTCCCACTTGTGGGTGTTCTCCATGCTGCTGGGTGAGCCTGGGTCTGTAGTAGATTCGTACAGAGTCCTTCTGCAGCAGTAAATATCGCTTCACACCCAGCCTGAATTTCTGTGCTTCAATTGGCTCCTGCGTTCACAGTAGGCGGGGTCCTCCTCCTCCTACATTTTCATTCATTGGCTCCTCAAGGTTTCAGAAACCCAATTCAAGGCTCTTATTAGTCGAATGAGAGGTCAATCAGATGAACTAATCTGTTCGCGGCTGTGTTTGCAGATTTTTTTTTTCAGTGGCGCTTGGAGGGCACACCACCTACATCATCACCATCAATATCCCTTATCATGCGTCATGCGCACGAGGGGCGCACGAGCGCGCTCTCGTGCGCCCTCGTGCGTCATAGGACGCAGAGACTTGCCCGCCCGCGGAACAACGGAGCGCAAGTGGTTAAGTGGGAGAACTTGCACAATTGGTAGCTGACTAAATACTTTTTTGCCTCAATGTATGTTTTCTCTAGATCCACAAAGACACAGTGCAACTCCTTCTGACCTTCTCTATACTTCTCCATCAGCACTCTTGGAGCAAACAATGCATCTGTAGTACTCTTTCTTGGCATGAAACCATATTGCTGCTCACTGATTGTCACCTCTCCTCTTAACCTGGCTTCAACAACTCTTTCCCATATCTTCAAATCAAATCAAATCAACCTTTATTGTCATATTGCTGTACATACAACTGTAGTGCAGGCAAGATGAAATTGCGTTTCTCTCGGCATCCATACACGTAAAAGAACATAATTTAAGACACACTCACACACACCCTCACCCCCGCCCCACCACATCCATTCACACATCCCTGAGACATACTTGAAAACTAACCACAACTATAATATACAAATAATATTCATAGTGTGGCTGATCAACTTTATGCCTCTGTAGTTACTACAGTTCTAAACATCACCTTTGTTCTTGAAAGTTGGTACCCTCCTAAACATCTCCATACCTCCACAGGTATGTCATCTGGACCAATCGCCTTTCATCCTCTTCAAAGTTGCCCTCACTTCTGCTTTGCTAATCCTCGGGACTTTCCTTGTTCACCATCTTTCCTTCATCCATCCTCTTCTCTCTGATTTTTTTTATTCATCAGCTCTTCAAAGTACTCCTTCCACCTTCTCAACACACATCATTTGTGCATTAGTGCATTACCATTTCTGTCCTTAATCAATCTAACATGCTGTACATCTTTTCAAGCTCGATCTCTGTATGGCCAATCGAGACAAGTCCTTTTCTCCTTCCTTAGTGTTTTTAGCCTCTCATACAACTCACTATACAGTCCCCCTAGGATTTTGCGATGTTGTGATCACGTCAATTCACCGCGAAATCAGTGTAACTATTGTGCAACATTGCAACTTTATCCAATCAATGCAGCTTTCCACAATTTTGGCCAATCCTCATCAACTTCCGCTAATTTCACCAATCAAATTTCAGCTGAGTGGTGCTGAAATCTCAGTCTAACCAAACAAATGCATCACTACATCGTGTTCACTTCTGTGTTACAGTAAGTATTAATGGAACGCTTCAGCAAAAAACAGTGTGTGATTAAAAAAAACCCACTCACCCGCGAGGTTTCCAACACCGTCCCTTCCTCCGTGTCCCCCAGCCTGCCAGTGGACATCTCCATCCTGACCGCGTGTATGAAGTGCTGGGTTTGTATTGAAAAATGTCTGCCTGCCCCAAAAGCACCCCGTTGTGGGAGCAACGTGACGAGAGCTCCATAAAGTCACAAACAAACGAGCAAGTCCAACACTACAGCCAGTGTTTGATCATTTCATCTTTAGAGGTAAAATCATTACTACATCTTGTCAATGAGCTTTAAAGCTGTGAATCTCTGAACACGGACAAAGCCCCCCCCCCACAAATGAAAGATGTGGTCTGATGAGATCGAGTGTGTGTGTGTCAAGACGCGCAGCAAATAGACAGACAGGTAGGAGTTAGGCATAGGAATATTGTCTGCATTTTACTTTCAGAAAAACACAGACGCCAATAGACAATACAGGCTAACAGAATAAATTATTCATTTTTTCCTTTCCGCTCGGTACCGAGTGGTTGGGGACCATAGGGAGTTTTCAAATGAAGGCGCTGCAAATAATTTCCACATCTCTACTCTTTAACATGCAACCAATGCAATTTAGCTGTTGTAATGGATATTGTGTTAAGTTTGTATTGGCTGTTGCACAAAAGCGTTTTTCTGTATAGCAGAAGTTTCTGCTTAATTTACAGATCACTGTAATACGAAATGTTTGACAATCCTGTGCCTTTCTTGTATTGTTATATAGAAAATCACTGTAGTAAGCTGGAAAAACCATCTGCTTTAAAATTTGTAATTCTTCCCACAACTTCTAGTGCAAAAAATCCTCTCCAAACACCGCAACTTTTAAAAAAAAAAGCTCCTGCGAATTCAGACTCTTTGGGCCGCAACAATCGTAAAAACATCCCACGAAATCCTGGAGGGACCAGAATCAGAATCAGATTTATTGCCATTGTTCATGTAGTACACAAACTAGGAATATATGTCTCGGTGCAAATGCTGCAACATTAAACATGATAAAATAAAAGAAATAAACTATACATGCAATAAAGTGTAGAATAAGAGAGTGAGTAATACTAGTCAGCAGTTTAAATATATTAGCGAGCAGCAGATAATGTGGAGAACCATATAGTGCAGTCGGTAATGCAAGAAGAAAACAGTGATGATTGACATGAGTCTGGTTGAGCTGCTGTACATAGTGCACGAGAGTCAATAAGTCACTTAGTGTTCAGCAGTCTGATGGCAGAGGGGGAGAAGCTGTTCATGTGACGGGAGGTTTTAGTCTGAATGGACCGAACTCTTCTACCTGAGGGGAGGGGGGCAAACAGTACGTGACCAGGATGTGAAGGATCGGCTATGATCCGGCCAGCACGCCTCCGGGTCCTGGAGATGTACAGATCCTGGAGAGATGGGAGCTTGCAGCCGATCACCTTCTCAGCAGTGCGCACGATGCGCTGCAGCCTTAGCCTGTCCCTGGCAGTGGCTCCTGCGTACCACACGGTTATGGAGGTGGTGAGGATGGACTCGATGATGGCTGTGTAGAACTGCACTAACATCTTGGTGGGTAGCTTGAGCTTCCTCAGCTGCCGCAGGAAGAACATTCTCTGCTGGGCCTTTTTGATGAGGGAGCTGATGGTCGGCTCCCACTTGAGGTCCCTGGTGATGGTGGTGCCTAGGAAGCAGAAGGAATCAGCAGTGGTGATGGGAGAGCCTGTGAGGGTGAGGGGGGGCAGAGGGGTTGTGACTTTCCTGAAGTCCACAATCATCTCCACTGTCTTCAGAGCGTTCAGCTGCAGGTTGTTGTTGTTGCACCAGGATGCCAGCTGGGCCACCTCTCTCCTGTAGGCGGACTCGTCGCCGTTGGAGATGAGCCCGATGAGGGTGGTGTCGTCCGCAAACTTGATCAGCTTGACAGACTGGTGGCTGGAGGTGCAGGAGTTGGTATAAAGGGAGAAGAGTAGGGGGGAAAGTACACAGCCCTGGGGTGATCCGGTGCTGATGCTAACAGAGTCTGAGACAGTCTTTCCCAGCCACACATGCTGCCTCCAGTCCGTCAGGAAGTCGGTGATCCACCTGCAGAGGGAGTCTGGCACGTTGAGCAGGGACAGCTTGTCCCGGAGCAGAGCGGGGCGGATGGTGTTGAATGCGGAGCTGAAGTCCACAAACAGGATCCTGGCGTAGGTTCCCGGGGAGTCCAGGTGCTGCAGGATGGAGTGGAGGGCCAGGTTGGCTCGGAAACAAAAAGGCAAACTGCAGCGGGTCCAGGAGGGGAGTGGTGATGGACTTGAGGTGGGGCAGGACCAGGCGCTCAAAGGACTTCATGACTACAGAGGTGAGCGCTACAGGTCTGTAGTCGTTAAGTCCAGTGATCCGTGGCTTCTTGGGGACAGGGATGATGGTGGAGGATTTGAGGCAGGTCGGCACGTGGCATAGCTTAAGGGAGGTGTTAAAAATGTCTGTGAAGACCGGAGCCAGCTCTTTCGCACAGTGTCTCAGGGTGGAGGGAGACACGCCGTCCGGACCGGGGGCGGACGTATAGTCCGGACTGACTATATGCCTTTTCCTTTGCCTTTACCACCTCTCTCTTTGCCATGTGCCTAGATTCTAAATACTCCTGTCTACTTTCTTCATCTCCCTGGCTATCCCACATTTTCTTTGCTAACCTCTTCCTTTGAATACTTTCCTGTACCTCCTCATTCCACCACCAAGTCACCTTGTTTTCCTTCCTCTGTCCAATGGATACACCACATACCTTTCTACCCATTTCCCTCAATATCTTTGCTGTACTTTCCCAGTCATCTGGTTATTTTTCCCTACCACCAAGAGCCTGTATCAACTCCTTCTTGAACTCTGTGCAACCCTCTCACATGGGTGCGTGCTCAGCCCACTGCTCTTCACCCTGCTGACCCATGACTGTGTACCAGTCTACAACACCAATCACATCATCAAGTTTGCGGCCAACACAATGGTGGTGGGCCTCATCACCAATAATGAGGAGGCCAACTACAGAAATGAGGTGAGCCATAGTGTAAAAGACAATATCCGCTTCCTTGGGAAAAACCAAGGAGATTGTGGTTGCTTCAGTAGGGGACACACACAGCATCCCCCTCTGATCCATTGATGGAGCAGCTGTGGAGAGGGTGAGCATAACCAAGTTTCTGGGGGTGCACATCTCTGGCGGACCTCTCCTGGTTCAACAACACCACGTCATTGCCAAGAAGGCTCAAACTCACTCATTTCCCTCCGCAAACTGAGGGGAGAGTCCCACCCCCCATCATGTCTCATTCTACCCGGGGCAACGTTGAGAGCATCCTAAAAAGCTGCATCACCGGTGTAGTATGGAAGCTGCACTGCCTCTCTGCCCAAAGACAATCAACGCGCAGTGAAAGTAGCCAGCAAGATCATCGTTAACCCTCTGTCACCCCCTCTCGGACATCTACCTCACCCGCAGAGCATCAACATTGCAGGTGACACCTCCCACTGCTCTCACTCCCTCTTCAGCCCCCTCCCCTGCCCTTGGGGAAAAGGTACCAGAGCCTCTGGGCCCGCTCCACAAAACTGCTAAACAGCTTTGTTTCACCAGCCCATCAGGACCCTGAACTCTGTCCATTTCTCCCATCCCCACCCGCCCATCCCAGACTGTAACACACTTACCTGCACAATAACTACCTCAGCTGTTAGAACAGAAAGACTGGCATAACAGTAATACTTTTGCTGCTGTATGTCTCTGCACTTTACGACAACCATTTGCACAAATGCCATATCCTGCTGCTGTCTGTCATTGCAATACTGATCATGTGCAGTCCTATCTTCTCACTGTCCTGCACCTACACTACTGCACTGAACTTGCAACTACAAGTATTACTGCTCTACCTTTCTGTATATATGATTTGCTGGGTGTTATTGTTTTAGCTTTATTTGCACTATGGGATGTCTCGGTTTATATTTTGTCGCCATTTACACCATGGATAACATTACTGTACCAGACTGCTTTGTGGTTTTCCATCCTTATTACTTTTTTTCTCCATCCATCCATCTCCATCAGTCTACCACTTTTCCAGGGGTCTGGGTTGCGGAGACAGCAGTTTCAAGCAGAGAAACCCAGACTTCCTCTCCCCAGCCAACTGCCTCGAAGCTCTTTAGAGAGGACACCAAGGCATTCCCAGACCAACTGGGAGACGAAGTCTCTCCAGTGAGTCCTGGGTCTTCCCCGGGGTGTGCTCCTCCCAGTGGGTCGTTTCCCCGGGAAGCTCCTCAAGTTGGAGGTGGTTCCCAGGGAGGCATCCTGATCAGATGCCCTAACCACCTCAACTGGCTGCTTTCAATGTGGAGGAGCAGTGGGTTCTACCTTGCTAGCCTCTCCCGGATGACTGAGCTCCTCACCCTAATTGCTAAGGGTGAGTCCCAGGCAATCCTAGACGGCTAGCTCATGTTCAGCCGCTTGCATCCGTGATCTCATCTTATGGTCATGACCAAAAGCAGCGTGACCATAGGTGAGGGTAGGAAACGCAGGCTGGAATCTGGACTGGTTATTGAGAGCTTTGCCTTAGAGCTTAGCTCCCTCTTCACCACAACGGACTGGTACAACGTCCACATCACTGCAAATGCTGCTCCGATCCGTCTGTCAATCTGCTCCATTCTCCCCTCATTGTGAATAAGACCCTGAGATACTTAAACTCCTCCACTTGGGGCAGGGAGCTTGTCCCCAACCCGTGAGAGGACAATCCACCTTTTTCTGGCTGAGGACCATAGGACTTGGAACGTGCTGATTCTCATCCCAGCTGCTTCACACTCAGCAACAGACTGTCACAGTAAGAACTGCAGTCATTGCTGGATGAAGCCAACAGGACAACATCATCTGCAAACAACAGGGATGAGATCCTGTGGTCACCAAGCATGAACACCCTCCATTACCTGGCTGTGCCTAGAAAATCCTGTCCATAAAAATTATGTCCATAAAAAATTATGTTCATAATTTTTATGGACGGAGTCCAACTCACTGGGAATGAGCCCAACTGAGCGTTGGCAATATGAACCAAACTCTTACAATAGTCGTATAGAGAATCAGCTAGCTCTCGTAACAACACGCCCGATACCCCATACATCCTGAAGCACCCCCCACAAAAAAACCATGAGGGACACAGTCAAATGCCTTCTCCAAGTCCACAAAACACATGTAAACTGGTTGGGCAAACTCCCACAAATCCTCAAGGATTCTCGAGAAGGTAAAGAGTTGGTCTGATGTGCCCACGGCCAGGCCAAAAACCACATTGCTCCTCCTGAATCCGGGTGGTTGGAATCACGGCCTGACTCTCCTCTCCAGTACCTTGGCATAGACCTTCCCAGGGAGGCGGAGGAGTGTGATCCCTCTAAAGTTGGAGCACACCCTCTGGTCCCTTTCTTGAAGAGAGGAACCACCACCCCAGTTGCCATGCCAAAGGCACTTTCCCCGACCTCCACGCATGTTTGCAGAGGCATGTCAACCATGACAGCCCTGCAACATCAGGGCCTTGAGGGCACTGCACTCCACTTGGCCTGCCGGTACACCTCAGCTGCTTCGGGAGTCCCACAAGCCAACCAAGCTTGATAGGATTCCTTCTTCAGCTTAATGGCCCCCCTCACCACTGGTATCCACCACTTGGTTCGGGGGTTGCCACCACAAGATACACCAACGACCTTGCGGCCACAGCTCTGGCCAGCCGCTTCAACAATGGAGGTGAGACGTTCCCAGCACACCCTCACTATACATTTGGATCTACCAGATCTGAATGGCATCCTTCCCTGCCATCGGATCCAACTCACAAGCAGTCAACTGATCACCTTTTTCTTTCTTTTCTTTTTTATATTGCGCACACCACTAAAGAGAGAGACGCCACTGGGGTTCTCCTGAATGTCCTGTATGTATAGTAGTACTGACAAAAAAAATCTTTGAATCTCTTGAATTTCTCTTCCTTCTGTAACTTCCCCTATTTAATCTTTGGCTCTGCCTTCACTCTCTTCCTCTTCTTGCTTTCCAATGTCATCCTACAGACTAACGTCCAATGCTGTCTAGCTACATTCTCCCCTGCCACCACCTTGCAGTCGCCTATCTCTTCTAGATTTCTCCTTCTGCAAAGGATGCAGTCCACCTGTGTGCACCTTCCTCCACTCTTGTAAGTCACTCCATGTTCCTCCCTCTTCTTGAAATATGTGTTCACCACAGCCATTTCTATCCTTTTAGCAAAATCCACAACCATCTGTCCTTCCACATTTCTCTTCTTAAGACCAACTACAATGGCTTAACTCCCTTCCGAAATGTGATATTTATGCCTCAAAATTTCCATGTCAATGTATTACCAAACCCCCTCCCCTTAGATCAGCCTAAAAAGTCTTATTTGGAAACACCATTCCTGGTGCTCATAGCTGTGCGCCTCAGGCTAGAGGGCGGGCCTTGGCCCTGGCCACACACCACCCCTCTCCTGCCCACAACCTTCCTACTCTTTCTGCTCACATTAGCCATGTTTACATAGACACAAGTAACTGGATTAAAATCCTGACCAGAATAAAAATGCTTCATGTAAACACGCAAATCTGGAATATTCTGACCTGATCATACTCATTTGGATCAAACTTTCCTTCAGATTGCAGATGGGTGGGTTTAAATACTTATTCCAAAGTTTGGGTCGAAAATATGTTTACTGCGCATGTCTGTACCAGGGTTTCCTCTGGTAACATTTCTCGGTGGGCGGCCCACCTCGCCAGAAATTTTACACCACGTCAAGGCCATATGAATTTATTAAGAAAAATATATGAGCAATGACTTTCCGCAAGCGCGCACACGAACAAAAGCGTGTGGCCGTCATTCCGCGCAGTTTAGAAGCGCCCCGCTCCCACGAGTTTTCCAGTCAGCAAACAGTGTCTCGCTAAACGTGACTGTCCGACAGAAACATGAGTTTATTAAAGTACTTTAAACGCAGAAAAAAATCATAAGAGGCATGTAAGCACTGGCGTTTATCATGGTTGTAACCCACTGGAAACGGGGGCGATAATGGAAGAGTTGCTTAGCTAAGAGATGTGGTTAGAATTCATATGCAGCCGGCTTCATATGACAGGAAAGGCAGGGGGACTGATGAATTGCTGAGGATATATTTCACCAGCCACTACAGTATTAAGTTATGTTCTGTAGGAATTGCAGGAATGAAGAGACTGGCAATTTCTCTCTTTTCTCGCACGAGCAGACGTGCCATTTTTATTCTCAAGTGGCAGTGACAAAAAGCAACAGCTAAAAACGCTAGCTCTAAACTGAGGTCCTTCAGCAGCTGCCTAGAGAGATGCCTGATGAGAAAGCCTGAGAGCACAACTATAACTGCCTAAACAGATCATTCTGTACATGAACACATATTGTGGTGAATTATGTCTTTAGAGTCGCTACAGTTTCCTGTTATGTACCTGGCAGGTTAAGATGACCGAAATTCACCAAGTCAATGACTTTAATCTGTCAGCAGCCTTCAGACAAACTAAACGTGTCAACATTTGATTTCAAAATAAGGGAGGTTTTTCCTGCTGTCTGGGTGGTGAGATTTCTAAAAAAAACAAAACAAAACTATAAATATAAAGAAATACTATAACAGAAATAATGGCATCCTTGGTCATTTAAGTTAATTTATTTCATTAAATACAATTATATTAATATTTTTTGTAATCAGAGTTATTGTTCTGTTCTGACTGCAAAATTATGGTCAAAAATGTAAATTAAGGAAAAAGTAAAAAAATTACCACAGTCTGTTTCAAATTTATCTAAAAAAAAAAACCCACAGTAATTTTATTTTAAAAAACAGACAAAAATTATATCATAAAATAATCCACAAATTTATAATTAGGTTTCAAATGTACAAGAAAAGTCAATTTTACAAGAGGAAATTACAAATTAGAGGAACATGGTTTCAACTTTAGATTTACAGAGAAAAGTAGAAAACTAAGAAAACTGTTATAAATTTCAGAGAAAAACCTCAAACCTTCAAGACTGAAGTCATTACTCAAGTTTTTAAGTGGCTGCTCTAGGACAATAATGTTGCGCTCATCACGTCTGGATGAGCATCAGCCACCACGTCCCCGCTGAGGGTTGTGAGCTCATTGTGCTTTAATCAAGGCATGGATAGTTTGTCAACTCCACCCTCGAATGCCAACTTTTTGGGAGAAATCACAAATAATTTGACAGAGGTGATCCCATTCTGTTTCAAATGCCTGCTCGTACCCTCCTGTACCCTCCTCCATAGGTTCCAAGGTTGTCATAGCCAGGAGCGGCACTGGGGTTAAGCTCCCAGTGCTCATAAAATGCTCCTTACGGCGTGCGTCTCGAAAAGCCTCTGACAACCAAGTCCAACTCCTAGCCTGCCCGTGTGGTTTAGTCTCTAAGCCCGGCGGAACTGCTTTTACTAATAGGAGAAGGGGCGAGGGCGGATCTCTGGCGCCTTAAAACCAGATGCTTCGGGTAGATGGTGGCTCGTCAACCTGGGAAGGTAGCCCATCTAAGGGAAGGTAAACCCTGATTTCAAACCTCCGCTGCCTTGCGGCACACCCGGTCACGGGAAAGGCTTCGGGAGTCAACCCTGAGGAAAAATCCGGAGTCGGAGTCCCTAATGTGGCGTAACCCCCACAACAGACTGGGTCAGGCACAGCGCTCGACTAGAGCAATTAACAGAACAATGAAATGTGTGTGTATTAATGTCTACAGACAGCCCGCTTCTCCTGGCTTTTTCCGGCTCACCACTGTGATGTTAATGTGCCATTCATGCATTGTGTTCACGCTTCCTGCCCTTATTGTGTCTCTCAAATGCAAATGTCTCATGCCTGTCTGCAATCTCTTTGATGATACCATGCCTTTCATGTATTGTCTGTAACTGGGTATATAAGCTCACTGAAATCCATGTTCAGTCTCTCTTTCCTTCAACTGCTGCTGACACACACACCCTGTGTGTCTTTGCTGGAGAGCCCGAGGGCCCGCTCATGGAGCGAGCCCCGTGAAGGCGGTATGATAATAAACCTACTTAAAACCTCACTTCGCTGCCTTTATTTTATCTGCCGCCTCACCTAAGGCAGTTCTCTGTTGTGCTCAACATCGTTCTGGCAGCTCCTGCGACGGCGCTGGTGCCAAACTATAGCAGCCCTGCTGTTCCTTTGGATTCATCAGTGACGTGGAGAGGGGGGACATGCTGCATGGGTAACATCTTGTCCTCCATATCTTCCTGCCCAGGCTTGAATCCTACCAACGCCCAACGCTGGAAGGTAGAACACCAGTGCGCATCGACCTGTTCAGCCACAGGCGGTGCTGTTCCAGCAGAGTAGACGTTTAGGATTCTCTTCAATGGTCATCATAGACCGACGGAGGCCGACGACGACCCTCCTGTGAATTTAACCAAAATAGCCTAAAAAATGATATAAGCAGAGTAAACTGAAAGCAGTACTGGAACCATTAAGAGTGAAAACATTGTTTTGCTCTATTTTACACGGTACACACACACACATTCATTCATTCATCATCACTCCATAAATTCAAGAAATCATCACTCTATTATAATAATAATAATATTCAAGAATTCAAGAAATCTGTGTCACAATCATAGGACATCATAGGACGGCCTATGATGTGCCTATGATGTCCCTATGCTTTGATGTCTTTATGATGTCATATAGACCATCAGGACTTGAGATGCCGTCATATAGACAAAAGGACGATGCCTTTATGATGTCATACAGACCTATAGGCCATCAGGACTCGCGACGCCATCATATAGACAAAAGGATGATGCCTTTATGATATCATACAGACCATCAGGACTTGCGATGGTGTCATACATACAAAGGGACGATGCCGTCATATGCACAGTAGGACACAGCACTTTAAAGCACACCCATTCAGAGCCTCCGATGGTAATTTTACATTCGCTGGCAGCCATATTACTTAAGCAAAGAGGTTCCACACTCCACCACGAAACTGAGAAATGCCAAAAGATCCTCCATCCTGGTCCTGTAGTTGGAGACTGCGCTGTGTTTAAAGATGCTTGTGTCCTCTGACTGGAAGCACTTCAGACAGCAGAGGAAGGTTGCATTATTCCACCTGCTGTTCAGTATTACAGGTGATATGGCTATTTTTCTGCCACACTGAAGTTTGATGAGGGAGTCGACTGTCTTGCGCATCTCGGAGGGAGAAAAACGCCTCATGGGTAAAACCAGGTCTGTGGTGGACCATTCCCAGTTACACAGGGTGAGACTGGACATCTTGGCAGATAAGCACATCTGTCGCAAGGTCTGTGGTGGACTTTTGCCAGTCAGTGCATCGTGACATGCACTACACAAAGAGCAGAGATAAACAAACCTATCATCTGGTCAGTCACTGCAACAGATACTGGAGTCAGTTTGTCTCGGTCTGTCCTTGCCACTGATAATACCTCTATCTGCCAAGAATGTGTCGCTAGTCCAGCAAAAGCTAGCGGTACTCAAATACTTTGCAAGCAGTTTCATGAAATGGTCAGTCAGAGAGCAACTCATACCGGCTCGGACGTCGCCCAGGTTAACAAGGTCAGGAGTTCCTGGCAGCGGAAGGCAAATTACAGAGCTGCGTGGAGGAATCTGATCAGACCTAAATGAAACAGTCATTGTCGCCGCCAACAGACCGCTATGATGATGATGATGTATACCACCATAGACAGAGAGAGAACCTGAATTAGACAGAGAGGGCAAGATGAGGCAGAAGAGAGGAGCCAAGGAGAGGGAAGTGTACAGGCAGAAGGAGAGAAGGATAACCACCACTAAAAAGTCAAACACAGGATATGTTTAGGGATGTTGGGACCCCAACTGGCCCAATATTCAAGCCTCGGTTGTACAATACTTCAAATGATAAGTTCCATATGCAACGTTACTGTGTAAAATTTTGAAAAGAAATAAATAGTATAAAATTAACATTCCGGTATGTTTACTGCCCCCCCCACCCCAGGAAAAATATGTTGCCACCGCACCAAGGTCTTTAAGCCAGAGGAAACACTGCTGAACTTCTACCATACGTCAACGTGACCTATGTCCGCCTTTACAGCAGGTAGCAGAAGACATGGCGGGAGTAAAACAGAACTGGTCTGTATCGTCCTGCTGCCTCCCTCTGCTTGTCATATGCAGAAGTGTACTGCTGGGTTTGTAGCTTCATAACGGAGACTAGCAGAAGCAAAAGTACAGTCTGAATAACCACAATACAGGTCCATTTCAAAAGAGAAAGACATGAAGTGGGGTTTGTCTTACATCAGAAGTTGCTGCTGCTTCTACTATTTCCAGAATGTCAGACAATTCAGCACATGTCAAAATGATTTAGTCCGTTCAAACGTGTGACACATAAAACACACGTCCTAATCAGATCAACATTTTTCAGGATCTGTGTGTAATCAGTAAAGTTTGATATGAACAGTAGTTAGATTTTGTGCATGTAAACATGGCTATAGTCCGGTGCTGGAACTGCTATTACTGCTGTCATGGCTGCCTCAAACACCGGGAAATTCAACCTTACATGTTTGAACCTGGGAGCGGACTCTCAGGAGGAAGAGCCAAGTGATGAAGAAAATAGTACATCACGGATGCTTGGAAGCAGAAATCTTCCGTGAGTGTAAGATTATTAATTTGTGTCAACTTCCAATAAATATCTGAACATAATGATGGTAGTGTAAGCTTTGGGATTAGCAGGTTGTTTTTATTTTGCACCAAATTATTACATAATTATTATTACATTGTATCCAAACTTTTTTTAATTCTGCATCTTTGGGGAGTGAATGAAAACTTGGGAGCATCCATGTCCAGCGAATTGCTATTGCAGTCAGGGACAGAACATTTCCTGTACGCCATATTCCCAAATTCAAAAAACACTGAATGAGCACTTCTTCTTTCTCCAGAGGGGAAAAATAAAAACTATGGTGGAGGTGTGGCAGTCCTTCCTCATGTGTACTGGAGACTCAGCAGCCACTCCCACAGCCTTCTCTGCTCCATTCCCTACAGTTCCTGATAGGAGGTTGAGATGGAGCTGATTGGTTTGGCTCTCTGCGGACGTAGAAGAGCCAGGCCAGATCTGAACGGTGCGCAATTTAGGCTTGAACCGGAAGTAGTCAGAATCACACTCTAAAACTACGCAGTCTTAGGCTCTATGGCTGATTCTGTTATTGATATCTGTTGGAAGTGATGAAAAACACTTTTTAAACATGTTAAAAGTTAAAAATAGTTGATTTTGACTGCAGTGGGTCTTTAAGACCATACCTACCCAGGACCTCCTTATCACCTCTGTTCCCTTCACCTACATGTCCATTTAAAGTCCGCTCCAATCATCACTCTCTCCCCCCTGGGAACACTCTCTACCACTTCATCCACCTTACTCAGAATTCTTCTTTCTCTTCTACCTGACATTCAGCTTGTGGGGCCATTCACACTGACAACATTCAACATCACAGCTTTGACTTTTAGCTTCAACCTCATGATTCTGTCTGACTCCCACTTTACCTCCTGAACACTCTTCACATACTCTTCCTTCAAGATTACTCCTACTCCATTTCTTTCCTATCTACACCATGGTGGAACAGTTTAAATCCACCTCCAATGCTCCGAGCCTTGTTTCCCCTTCCATCTGGTTTCTTGAACACACAGTATATATACCTTTCTTTCTCTCTATCATATCAGCCAATCTCTGCCCCTTTAACCAGTCATAGTCCCGACATTTAACGTCCCTACTCTCACCTCCACACTTCTACCTTTGCTTTTCTCTCTCTGCCTCTAACAGCTGTTCCACTCTCCTCCTCCTCGATCTTCGCCCAACCAGTGTTGCCAACTTGGCAACTTTCTTGCTAAATCTGGCGACTTTTCAGCCCCTCTTGGTGACTTTTTTTGTCAAAAGCGACTAGCAACAAATCTAGCGACTTTTCCCTGGTGTTATCAGAGACTTTTCTGGTGTTGTGTAGACTGATGTGCAGGGCTCAGCAGGTTGTAGTTTCCTTAGACAGCATGAAAATAAAACCTATCTGTTATGTGAGACTACGAAACTACAACTCCCAGAAGCACAATCTGGCACATAGTGTGTGCTCATTGGTCCACTGTCATGTGGCCCCTTGTTTGCTTTACGCAGACAGGCTACTTGGCAGGTTGGTCTCCTGTCCTGCCTCAGGTCACACCACAACCTGGTGGGAAGAAAGGCTGTCGCAGAGCGGTGTGAGTAGCCTCCAACATCAGCTCCTACCTCTGTGGTTAAACATGAGTATTTTTAAAGCAAGAAGCTCATATTTCTTGTCCACAGTTTGTGTAAATCTAAGTTTTCTTACCACACCAGAGAAAAGGCGACTGTGATTGTTGCTTGTCAAGAACAAATGAAGCTTCTTGAAAGGTGAACTTTCATTTATCTATGCTTTCTATTTATTTTAGCTTGTGGCTACAGCTTATTCATTACAATGCTGTTGTGATATGCAACCATTTCATGGAAGTAAATCCTCTAAATATGTATTTTAATGGGCTGGTCTAGGGGTGTCAAAACATGTGACCTGTGGGCCAAAAATGGAGCACGAGGGGGTCCAAAATTTTCTCTGTGAATTTCACAGCTTTATTTCTAGTACATTTCTGACTTTCTACTGATTAGAATAGTTTGTGGAAATTTAAGACTTTTTTGTCTGTCAGATGAGACTTTTTTTCTCAGCAGTTTTGTCCCTTGACAAGGACCAAGGGGTAGGCGAAGGGGAAAGGGAAGAAATTAGAATTGGGATGGACTCCAAATCTACCTGTACTTCACTCTCACATTGCAAATATTTTTCTCGACTGTTTTACAGTATTTACTGCTGTTAATAGCTACTTAGTGTTTCTCTTGCTATTTTTTAATGCATGAATAAGGGTAATTCAACTACATTTTAGCATGTGATAATCAAATTTGATCATATTAAACATAATGTTCCAACTTCAAAATTGTGGCTAGTGAAAAGGCTGGGAGGCCAGTAAGTTTGGAAGATCACTAGCCACAGTGGCCGGTGAGCAGAAAAGTTAATGTCAAGCCCGGCTGACGTGAAAGCACTATTGCTGTGCAGTTACTGTCCTCAGCATGCAGCGGATGCCACCGTGAGTTTCTCCCCATCCCAAAGCACTCACAAGCGGTCAGTCTCACAGTAGCCTGGTGCAGCGGTTAGTTGCAGTCAAAGAGGAGACCCACACTCGTGCCACTCACGTCCAGGCTGCAAACGAACTGCGCGTGCACAAGCTCCCACCAATCGATGTAAATGTTTCTTCACTGTCAGTGTCACACTAATAAATCACTGCGTTTTACCAACAGCCTCAGTCACGTACTCACTTCGACCATTGTGCGTGTGTCTCTGTGACATAAGCTAAACATCTAGCAGCTAGCTCATCATGTCGCAGTCTAAACTGTACGCTCAAAAATACAGAAAGGAGTGGGAATCAAACCCTGATTTCAAAGGCTGGTTTAAGCCATTTATTGAATTCAATTCAATTCAATTCAACTTTATTTATATAGCGCCATTTCACAACAACAGTCATCTCATAGCACTATCAACTGTAGGGGGGAACCCCCACAGTTGCAGAAAGACCCCAGCAATCAGGTGATCCCCTGTGAGCAAGCACTTGGCGACGGTGGAGAGGAAAAACTCCCTTTTAACAGGAAGAAACCTCCAGCAGAACCAGGCTCAGGGAGGGGCAGTCATCTGCTGCGACTGGCTGGGGGGTGAGGGGACAGAGAAGATGAAAAGAACAGACATGTAGAGAGCAAACAGCACGATGGGGACTCAATCTATGGGAGAGAACAAACAAATGTTAATGACCAGCAAAAAAAAAAAAAACCTGCCAAAAAAAAAATATTTCATAGAGAGTGAGGAAAGGAGTGAGGCCCAGTGCATTACTGGAGGTCCCCCGGCTGACTAAACCTATTAGCAGCATAACTAAGGGAGGGTTCAGAAACACATGATCCCTCCCTAATTGTAGGCTATATCAAAAAGGTAGGTTTTAACCCTAATCTTAAAAACAGAGATCGAGTCTGACTCCCGAATCCAGATTGGCAGCTGATTCCACAGGAGAGGAGCTTGATAACTGAAGGCTCTGCCTCCCATTGTACTTTTGGAGATTCTAGGTATTACAAGTAGTCCTGCATTTTGGGAGCGTAGTGCTCTGTTAGGATGATACGGTAGTATCAGATCTTTTAAATAAAAAGGAGCCTGATTGTTTAGAGCTTTGTAAGTAAGAAGAAGGATTTTAAACTTAATTCTAAACTCTATGGGAAGCCAATGAAGGGAGGCCAGAACCGGAGAGATATGATCTCTCTTTCTAGTACCTGTTAAAACTCTTGCTGCAGCATTTTGGATCAGCTGAAGACTTTTTAAAGATGTTTTAGGACAACCTGATAATAAAGAATTACAATAATCTAATAATCTTCTGTATCATTGGAGATCATACAGAAGCGATGACCAAAATGCCAAATTAAAGCAAACCAAAAATCAGCAGAAGTAAGTTAATTTGTGGTTCTAAAGATATTTATGGTGTTTTTTACTCACTTTTTTGTCTCTCCCACGACATTATTCTTGTGTCCTACAGCATGCATTACAGTTGACTTCTCCAGACTTTTAGGACAGCCAATAGCTACTTTCCTTACTGAGGAGTTAGCAACAGTGCCACCAACAGTAGCCCAGTTTCCACCGGCACCCTGTGGTTAGCAGCACCAGTGGTGGTTATTGTTAACCCGGGCCTCAACCGATCCAGTAAGAAAGTCTCATCTGTCGTGATCCGCATGCTTGATTTGGCAAATCTTTTCTGTCAGATGCCCTTCCTGACACAACCCTCCCCATCTACCCGGGCTTGGGACCGGAAGTCCACTGGCTTGTGCGCCTCCTGCAGCTGGGTTAAAAACAAACATTATAATGCATCCCTGATAATAAAGTTAACTCAAACTGAATGGAAACTTCAAAAAATAAATTTGATTACCTACCGCTTATAATTATGTGATAATAAAAACAACGCACTGACATAAATTTAAAAATGTTTGTTAAATTTATAGAGTTAATAAATTACTACAAAGCAAATAACACTTAAGATAAAAACGAATAACGTCGGGCTAAATAAAGAATTAAGCAGCACAATAACGTAAATCCAGTAAGTGTGTTCGTCCATAAAACGCTCTCCATCAATATTACTAAACATTTTTTTTCCGAACACAGCAGCAAATATCGGCATATTTAACTGGCAATAGCAAATTATTATTTCTAAAGCTGCAATCATCAGTTCAGAACCAAAAGAAACAGCCATTTAAATTGGGAAAAACCAAAAACGGAATAATTCCTCCACAAATCCAGCAGGTGCAGCAGCTGTATTTACGTTAGCCGCTAAATTAGCAGCACATCAGCCGTTATTTTTTTATTATTTTTTTTACCTTCTCCAGCCTCCATGTTCGACTCCGGTCCGCGCTCTGAGGGAGAGAAATCTTCTCTAAAAATTCGCTCAGATAAAGTCGAGTAAGATGAACATTTTAGATGATTTTTTAAAATAGAAAGAAATAAACCAACAACGAGCAATCAGCTCAGAAAACTGCCAGCCTGACAATATCGCGATATTTCCGTGACCTGGTTGATTTTTTTTTAAAATATTTTGCTGACATCTGGTGGCCACTTATGGCCACTACAGGCAGGACTGAAAATTAAAATGATAACGTTTCTCCATTAAAAACTCTACTTCAGGTTGTTAGCTGATTAGTGTTGAATAATTTCTCGGACTCTAATCTCTATGATAAAAATAGTAACAATTTGTGTTGTAGTCAAGGCCTCGCCAAAGACCAGTCTTCTCAGACCAAGACAAGTCCAAAACTATAAGGGATCAAGACCAAGACCTACTTACACAGTGGTCTTGGTCTCGACCCCTTAAAAATCTCTCTATACTCTGGTCTCAGACTGATCTCTACTGCAGCACTGTTATGAGGATAATTAGGAAATTAATAGTTGTTATCGTGATATCCAGAGTGGATTTAAAGGGTGTGTTAATGTTATTACAACATTCCAACTGAAAAATCAGTGTAACATTCTAAAATGGGAAATTTACTCAAATTGGACAGCAGATTTTTCCCTCTGTAAACATCTGATCACACTACGTCACAATCCCTCCAGACAAAGTAAATGCTAGCTTACTGTAATAGAGTGGTCTTTACTGACACCTATTGGTCAAACTTGCAATAGTTGTTGCTGGGATAGTGTTGGGTATGAGTGTGTGTGTGTGTATGAGATGCCGTGCCCACCCCCAGGGTGACGTCAGGCGGGCACGGCCCACTCTATATAAACCCATCCATCCATCTTTCATTCATTCCTTCATCTTCCGCTTAATCCTTTTCGGGTCGCGGGGGGTGGGGGGGGGGTGCTGGAGTCTATCCCAGCATCTTTGGGCGAGAGGCAGGGTCCACCCTGGACAGATCGCCAGTCCATCGCAGGGCCAACATAGAGAGAAAGACAATCATTCACTCTCACAGTCATATCTAAGGACAATTTTGAATCCGCAGTTTTGATACCAATTAACCTAACCTGTGAAGCGGCATGAAAAAAATAAGCAGCTGTGCTGTGGTTTTAAGCAGGTTTTATTATATCATGTCGCCTTCACGGGATCCCCTCTCCGGTGCATAGTGGAGCAGCCCGGAGCGGGATCCCTAAGCTCTCAGAGAAGGAGAGGCGGACACGTGTGTGTCTACCAGTTGCAGGATCAGAGTGAGAGAAGAAGAGAGAGATTGCGTTACAGAGTTGCACCTTAAATACTTGATCATAACAATACATCAAAAAGACATACCCCACAGTCTAGAATGATCAAAGGGACAACAGAACAGGCAGGAGGTATTTGCATTTGTAAGCCATACATCACAATGGGCAGATTAGCTAGACCTCGCTCTAAGTGCAAGACAAAGAGGCTAACAAGCACATCTACATATTGATCTGAGTCTCTAGGTCACAGTAAGGACAGGACGCATGAGTACAAAGGATGAAAGGCATCGATTAACATCACATAGGTGAGACAGAAGAAACTCGTCTACCTGTAGACATTAATACACCAAAGCACATCTAAGATGCTCAGAAAAAGCACAGTAAGGACAAGCCATATGCACACTCTACAGAATGGCGCATTGCATCACAACACATGCATGTTTGCATCACAAATACATGAATGGCACATTGCTTCTCAGTAATGCAGCAGAAAAACAGAGAAAAGAGGGCTGAGTGTCCTTAGTCTGTTGTGGGGTTAAAACGAACCGCCACACACGCTCCCCCCCAGAGGACGCGGCAGGGGGTCGCGACCTCGATAATCCATCTGTGTGAGCGAGCTGTGGGAGAAGCTCGCTGCAGGCGGAGGGGGAGGGAGGGGAGGGGTAGTAAGTGCCGGCAGGAGCTGTGAAATCGTCCTGAGCCGTGCAAAAATTGCTTGCTGCTCCATGACGTCGAGGGTTTGTCCCGTTGCACGTGCGGAGATCACAAGAAGAAAAATTAGTCTCTGACTCCTCTTGTGGCCATGAAGAAAAGCAGGAGCGGCTGTAAGAGAAAAAGTAAACAAAGCAGGGGGACTGTTGGCTTTGGGTGCTGAAGCAACCTCAAAGCTCCCGGGAACAGCTGACGGCTGAAATCCCGTTGTGCCGTGGCTAAGACCATTAAAAAATCCAGTGGCGAGCTGCGTGCTTGCTTCAGGTGAACGAGCAACCCTGAAGGTTCTGTGGGCAGCGGAGGAGGACGATGGCGGTCTGTGGCGAGGCTGAGACTGTTAACAAATCTTTCCAGTATGCTGCATGCGTGCCTCAGGTGAGCGAGCAGCCCTGAAAGGCAGCGGCGAAGGAGGAAGGCAGTCTGTGGAGCCATTACTTGTCCCATGCGTGATGCGCCGTCCTTGTAACTCCCCGATGCGTGCGCGGGGGTTCAGTGCGTGGGTGGGCCGCTGGAGTGGTGAGTCAGGGTGCAGAAACTTGGTGGAGATCAGCGCAGACGGCGCCAATAAAATCCAGGTTGAGCTGTTGCTGTAGATTTGGCCATGGTGCGTTGGAGCGTTGAGAGGAAATAGACGATCTTTAGTCCCTCAGGCCCGTGCAGAGGCGTTGGAGCGGCGGGAGGGAATAGACGATCTTTTGTTCCTCAGGCTCATGCAGCTGCGTTGGAGCGGTGTGAGGAAGTGAACGATCTCCGTCCCTCGGCTCGTGGAGGCGCGTTGGAGCGGTGCGAGGCAATAGACGATCTTTGTGCCCCGGGCTCGTGCAGCAGCGTTGGAGCGGTGAGAGGGAGGAGACGATCGTTGTCGCTCGTGCGGCCATGGTGCGTTCAGTTCCACGCGCTGCGCTCCCCGTCGGCCCTGGAGGTTGCCGTCGTGGAGAGAGGACGAGGTGCGTGCGCTCTCAGTGAGAGCGGCCGGTCCAGCGTGGTTGTGCAGATCTCAGGCGACGGAGCCTTCATGCCCGGGTGTTGCGTTCGCTGGCCGCTCGTTTTTTTCAGCGTCGGTTCGCCAGCGTGGCCATCCAAAACAGAAGGCTGCGTTGCACAAAACGTGTGCGTCTTCAAGGGGCCACCAACGCAGCTGTGTGGCTGTCCAGCTCGGAAGGTTGCTTTCGCACAAAACGTGTGCGTGTTCGAGGGGTCACCAGTGAAGCGGCATGAAAAAAATAAGCAGCTGTGCTGTGGTTTTAAGCAGGTTTTATTATATCATGTCGCCTTCACGGGATCCCCTCTCCGGTGCATAGTGGAGCAGCCCGGAGCGGGATCCCTAAGCTCTCAGAGAAGGAGAGGCGGACACGCGTGTGTCTACCAGTTGCAGGATCAGAGTGAGAGAAGAAGAGAGAGATTGCGTTACAGAGTTGCACCTTAAATACTTGATCATAACAATACATCAAAAAGACATACCCCACAGTCTAGAATGATCAAAGGGACAACAGAACAGGCAGGAGGTATTTGCATTTGTAAGCCATACATCACAATGGGCAGATTAGCTAGACCTCGCTCTAAGTGCAAGACAAAGAGGCTAACAAGCACATCTACATATTGATCTGAGTCTCTAGGTCACAGTAAGGACAGGACGCATGAGTACAAAGGATGAAAGGCATCGATTAACATCACATAGGTGAGACAGAAGAAACTCGTCTACCTGTAGACATTAATACACCAAAGCACATCTAAGATGCTCAGAAAAAGCACAGTAAGGACAAGCCATATGCACACTCTACAGAATGGCGCATTACATCACAACACATGCATGTTTGCATCACAAATACATGAATGGCACATTGCTTCTCAGTAATGCAGCAGAAAAACAGAGAAAAGAGGGCTGAGTGTCCTTAGTCTGTTGTGGGGTTAAAACGAACCGCCACAACCTGCATGTTTTTGGCATGTGGGAGGAAACCGGAGAAATCCCGGAGTAAACCCACGCAGACACGGGCAGAACATGCAAACTCCACACAGATCACTGTTGGTCGGGGGCTGGGATCGAACCCAGGATCCCCTGGCCAAGGGTGAGTTGCAGTGCTGCCGCAGTGCTAACCACACCGCCACCGTGCCACCTTCCATCCATCCATCTTCTTCTGCTTAATCCTTTTCAGGTTGCGGGGGGGCTGGATCCTATCCCAGCATCTTTGGGCGAGAGGCAGGGTACACCCTGGACAGATCGCCAGTCCATTGCAGGGCCAACACAGAGAGACAGACAACAATTCACTCTCACAGTCACACCTAAGGACAATTTAGAATCCCCAGATTGATGCAATTAACCTAACTTGCATGCAATAGAACAATCAAAGATAACAGCCCCATGTTTGCAGAAGCTTCTATCTGTACCTGGATCGGCATGAACAGAGAAAAAAAAAAAAATGAAGGTTTTGTTTAAAAAAAACCAAAACGTTAAACTCACCGTCTTTGTAGAGATAAAAATCAACTGACTGGGCTGAAGCTTTTGTCAGAAATGAACAGGACGCTGCTGCGGCTCTATATAACCATCAATGTACAGTGGGGCAAAAAAGTATTTAGTCAGCCACCAATTGCGCAAGTTCTCCCACTTAAAAGATGAGAGAGGTCTCCAATTTTCATCATAGGTATACCTCAACTATGAGAGACAAAATGAGAAAAAAAAAAATCCAGAAAATCACATTGAAGGATTTTTAATGAATTAATTGTTAAATTCCTCAGTAAAATAAGTATTTGGTCACCTACAAACAAGCAAGATTTCTGGCTCTCACAGACCTGTAACTTCTTCGTTAAGAGGCTCCTCTGTCCTCCACTCGTTACCTGTATTAATGGCACCTGTTTGAACTCGTTATCAGTATAAAAGACACCTGTCCACAACCTCAAACAGTCAGACTCCAAACTCCACTATGGCCAAGACCAAAGAGCTGTCAAAGGACACCAGAAACAAAATTGTAGACCTGCACCAGGCTGGGAAGACTGAATCCGCAATAGGTAAGCAGCTTGGTGTGAAGAAATCAACTGTGGGAGCAATTATTAGAAAATGGAAGACATGCAAGACCACTGATAATCTCCCTCGATCTGGGGCTCCACGCAAGATCTCACCCCATGGGGTCAAAATTATCATGAGAATGGTGAGCAAAAATCCCAGAACCACATGGGGGGACCTAGTGAATGACCTGCAGAGAGCTGGGACCAAAGTAACAAAGGCTACATCAGAAACACACTACGCCGCCAGGAACTCAAATCCTGCAGTGCCAGACGTGTCCTCCTGCTTAAGCCAGTACATGTCCAGGCCCGTCTGAAGTTTGCTAGAGAGCATTTGGATGATCCAGAAGAGGATTGGGAGAATGTCATATGGCCAGATGAAACCAAAATAGAACTTTTTGGTAAAAACTCAACTTGTCATATTTGGAGAAGAAAGAACACCATACCTACTGTGAAGCATGGGGGTGGAAACATCATACTTTGGGGCTGTTTTTCTGCAAAGGGACCAGGACGACTGATCCGTGTAAAGGAAAGAATGAATGGGGCCATGTATCATGAGATTTTGAGTGAAAACCTCCTTCCATCAGCAAAGGCATTGAAGATGAAACTTGGCTGGGTCTTTCAGCATGACAATGATCTCAAACACACCGCCCGGGCAACGAAGGAGTGGCTTTGTAAGAAGCATTTCAAGGTCCTGGAGTGGCCTAACCAGTCTCCAGATCTCAACCCCATAGAAAATCTTTGGAGGGAGTTGAAAGTCTGTGTTGCCCAGCGACAGCCCCAAAACATCACTGCTCTAGAGGAGATCTGCATGAAGGAATGGGCCAAAATACCAGCAACAGTGTATGAAAACCTTGTGAAAACTTACAGAAAACGTTTGACCTCTGTCATTGCCAACAAAGGGTATATAACAAAGTATTGAGATGAACTTTTGTTATTGACTAAATACTTATTTTACCGAGGAATTTTCCAATTAATTCATTAAAAATCCTTCAATGTGATTTTCTGGATTTTTTTTTCTTATTTTGTCTCTCATAGTTGAGGTATACCTATGATGAAAATTGGAGACCTCTCTCATCTTCTAAATGGGAGAATGTGCACAATTGGTGGCTGACTAAATACTTTTTTACCCCACTGTATATATACATTGTGGCTATGTTGCTCAGTTTTCCAAAGACTAATGTATGGAAGAACTTTCCAAACTGGTTAAGAGTAAAGTCACAAATATAACAAATATTCAAGAAAACGTATAGCAAGGTTTACAAATAAATAGTGAATTTATGGCAGAAAAGTCATAAATCTTTGAGAAGAAGTCACAATCCATAAAAAAAAAACATGTTCTACAGTTCTACCATGTTTACAGTAAATATTAATAAAACACTTCAGCAAAAAACAGTGTGTGATTAAAAAAAAAGCAGTCAGCCGTTGTTGTCCCAAAGGCAGATAAAACCATCAGAATCTGTGGGGACAACAAGGTCAGTGTAAATCAGTGCAGTGAAGAAGAGACTCAGAGAAGCACTGAGGATTTGTTTGCAACTTTAGCAGGAGGAACATCCTTCAGTAAAGTTGATCTTTCCCATGCTTATCAACAGCTAGAGTTAGATAAAGAGTCAGAAAAAATATCTGACTATAAACACACACAAAGGCCTGTACAAGTGTTTTCCTCTCAGCTATGGTGTTTCCAGTGCACCCTCAATCTTCCAGTCGGTTATAGACCAGATTCTACAAGGGCTGGAGCATGTTACCTTTTTTTGGATGACAGCCTCATCACTGCATCCTCTGAGGAGGAACATCTGAAAAGACTGGATGAAGTGCTCACACGTCTGGGGAAACATGGGGTGAGAGCAAAACTGTCTAAATGCCATTTTCTGCAGAGCAGTGTGGAGTATTTGGGTCACCAAATTGATAAAGATGGTTTACACCCAACCAAACACAAGATGGCTGCAATAACAAATGCACCTCAGCCCAAGAATGTAACAGAATAGAAGTCTGTTTTAGGCCTTCTGAACTATTACAGCCGTTTCTTAGAAAACCCATGTGCCATCCTTCAGCCTTTGCATAATTTGCTAAGAAAGGATTCTAAGTGGTTTTGGACTAAGGAATGTACAAAGGCATTTGGAGATGCAAAGAAATTACTGCAACAAAACAAGGTGTTGACTCACTACAGCACACAAAAGCCACTGAAGCTTGCATGTGATGCATCCCCTTATGGGATGGGTGCAGTGATTTCACATGTCATGGAAAATGAAGAAGAAAGACCTGTTGCTTTTGCATCCCAAACGTTGAGTGAAGCTGAAAAAAAAATATGCCCAAATTGAAAAAGAGGCAGTCGCCATAATTTTTTGGGGGAAGAAATTTCACAAGTACCTGTATGGAAGAAAGTTCATACTTGTTACCGATCACAAGCCTCTGTTGGCCATCCTGGGGCCAAAATCAGCAATTCCAACTTTAGCTGCGTTAAGAATGCAACACTGGGCTCTTATTCTCATGGCATACCATTATGAGATTGAATACAGAAAGTCAGCTGATCACGGTAATGCTGATGCGTTGTCATGCCTGCCACAAACTGCAGTTGACAATACCACAGAAGAGAAAGGGATTTTTAAAATTTTTCACATTTGGAGGAACTGCCAGTAAATGCAAAGGACACTGAAAAGCAACAATGAAAGATCTATTGCTGAGTAAAATATGGAGTTACACTATTAATGGTTTGCCTGTGTGACTGAGGTCATCCTGCGCAGTTCGCCCACTCGGGACACGAACCCGCGACCTACCAGTCAACTACACAGTTCGAGCATGGGAGACACAGCACGATCGCGCTGAGCTAAACGTCCGACCGATAGCTCAGCGCTACCGATACTGTATGAGGCTTTCGGGAGGGAGGTTTTACTAACGTTCTACGCCGAACAGTACTAGTTGGCATCCGTTACACTCTCCCCCTTAAACCTCACTCCCATCCGGGTCACGGCACCATTGTGACTGAGGTCATCCTGCGCAGTTCGCCCACTCGGGACATGAACCCGCGACCTACCAGTCAACTACACAGTTCGAGCATGGGAGACACAGCACGATCGCGCTGAGCTAAAGGTCCGACCGATAGCTCAGCGCTACCGATACTGTATGAGGCTTTCGGGAGGGAGGTTTTACTAACGTTCTACGCCGAACAGTACTAGTTGGCATCCGTTACACCTGGTCATTTACAGAATGAAGCACTCAGACCATACTTCATTCGCAAACAAGAACTGTCTACTGATGATGGTTGTGTTGTGTGGGGTCAGCAAGTCATCATACCACCAGCTTATCGACAGAGACTGCTGGAAGACCTTACCTTCATCATGAGCATCCAGGTATTTGTTGCATGAAGGCCCTGGCCCACAGTTTCCTCTGGTGGCCAGGTTGTGATAATGACATACAAGAACTGGTGCAAGGCTGTTCTGTCTGTCAGGCTGTGCAGAAAATGCCTGCTGGTGCTCCGTTACACACATGGAAGTCGCCGGAGAGGGTCTGGCAAAGGATTCACATTGGTTTTGTTGAAAAAGACAACCATTATGTTTTGGTGGTCATTGACAGTCATTCAAAATGGCCTCCACTACCTCTCACAACACTATTGAGGTACTAAGGATATTGTTTGCATCATAGGACTTCCAGAAGAGCTCGTTTCAGACAATGGACCTCATTTCGTGTCCTGAGAGTTTGCTGAGTCCCTTAAGAAAAACGGAATCAAACGCACAGCTGTTCCTGCTTACCACCCTGCATTGAATGGTGCAGCTGAGAGGTCTGTCCAGATTGTTAAACATGCTCTGATATAAAAATGTGTTGGAGACGGATGGAAGACCATCTTTGTCACTCAGCCACAAACTGGCAAATTTCCTACTCATGCACTGCAGTACTCCTCACACAGTGACCGGCAGAACACCAGCTGAACTTTAAAATGCCAGATCAGGACCCGTTTCAGTCTTTTTGAGACCTGAACTTGCACGGCGGATTGATGTAAAACAGGCTGCTCAAAAATATCACCATGGTCATGGAAGCTCACTAGTTTGTTCCTTCCAGGAGGGGGAGAGCGTGTGCATCTGAAATTTTAGGGGAGGGAAGGAGAAGTGGACTCAGGCAACAGTTCTAAAGAGACTGGGATCTGTCACTTACTTGTTACAAGATGGACAAAGACAGAGAACTGTGCATGTTGATCACGTTACCATGGGGTGAAACTGCAAAAACACCCCCAATTCAATGGTTCTCGCCAGATGCAGAGAAGATAACATCAGAAACAGTAGACTGTCCTACTCCTGTCCCACCTACACCAAAAAGCACCTCAACATTACCACCTGCCTACACTGGTCCAAAAGAGGCAGTTACTGAAGTCTCACCACCTGACGTTCCTTTAACTAACCAAAGTTCATCTGCAAAACGACGGTACCCAGAGAGAACACGTGTACCACCAAAGAGACTCACCTGAAAATATCGTCTCAAGTCTCCAAAACTTCACAGATAATGGGTGTTTACATTGCTAGCTTGCTAGGATGTCTATGGCTGAAAATCGTGGGTAAGTAACTCCAAAATCCAGATTCGGCTGAAGAGTTCCCAGTCCTCCTGTCTCCTGGTGAGTGAGTTTCATTTTCTAACTGGTTTACTCTGCAATGGTGATAATTTTACTCCAGTGACAGCAGAATCTCAAAACTAGCAGCTAGCTAGCTAGTGTAACGGATGCCAACTAGCACTGTTCGGCGTAGAACGTTAATAAACCTCCCTCCCGAAAAAGCCTCATACAGTATCGGTAGCGCTGAGCTATCGGTCGGACCTTTAGCTCAGCGCGATCGTGCTGTGTCTCCCATGCTCGAACTGTGTGTAGTTGACTGGTAGGTCGCGGGTTCGTGTCCCGAGTGGGCGAACTGCGCAGGATGATCTCAGTCACAATGGCGCCGTGACCCGGATGGGAGTGAGGTTTAAGGGGGAGAGTGTAACGGATGCCAACTAGCACTGTTCGGCGTAGAACGTTAATAAACCTCCCTCCCGAAAAAGCCTCATACAGTATCGGTAGCGCTGAGCTATCGGTCGGACCTTTAGCTCAGCGCGATCGTGCTGTGTCTCCCATGCTCGAACTGTGTGTAGTTGACTGGTAGGTCGCGGGTTCGTGTCCCGAGTGGGCGAACTGCGCAGGATGATCTCAGTCACACTAGCTAGCGGACGCAAATTTGCGACTACACAAATTTGCGCGTACTCGCGTCTTCCCATTCACTTTGTATGGATTCGCGATGCACATTCGCATTTGGTGCGAACACACGCAGTCAACCAACTGATACTGCAAACCCCTCTGTCTTCATTAAATTGTCTCCCAGTATATCACACTTACAAAAATTAAAGGTTTTATCAGTGAATTAAAGGTGACGGACAGTGACAATTTTTTATTGAACCAATCAAATGATTGTATGAAAATATTCCATTCTGCCCATTCCCCTGATTTAATATGTGTCACCATCCTCCATAAATGACAATATTTGGTCATAGCCCATCTTTCACTCAGTGATGCTGCAGTACCGCCATCTCCCGATAGGTGCGGGCAGTCGTGATGTCATTTCGGTTCGGCCGAGAAAATGTCTGAACGAGAGCAAAGTGATTCCGACAGCGATTACTTTCTCGACTTTGACAACCACAATATAAATGATGACATTGACACACGAAGAATCTGATGATGAAGTAGTTTTGGGTGGTGCTGAGAGGGGTATTCAGCCTTATTTGTTCGAGCCAGAGGGAGAGGAGGAAGACTAAACGGCGACGGGAACAGACCACGTTGACCAGGATCGGCTTGAAGATTTATCTTGGTAAACTACGCTTAGAAATATTTTTCTTTGGCGACATGCATGGTCACACACTTAATTTTCAAACTAAAACTACCCATTGGTCACTCGCTGCCTGATGACATGTTGTTAATCATCATCTTCTCAATACTTTTAACAGCCGCTGATTAGCACCTGCTGGTCTGTGCGCAGCTGGAGCTGATGAGACAGATGACGTCGTCCACACGAGTGAGTTTATAAACAATATTTATTCATTTGATTTAATTTCCCAGATGAATTATGAAGAAATCATTCAATACATTCAATAATCAATGCAAACGGAATAATCAATGCCAACCCCATATTTTTCAGGCGATACAGATTCATAGCCTACAGGCAACTGGTCCGGTGGTGTTGGGGATTTTTTTTGGGAAGAAGTGAGGGTTATGTTGCCTGCCTGTGCTGTGAGCCTCATCAGAGAAACCTTCCCATCTCATCACTACAAGGGATTTTGCCTACCAAGATTAGATTTGTGAACAATGTTATTTAAATAAAGTTTTGTAAAATCATATATTGAGTTTCTTAATGTTCATGTCAATGTTATAATTCTCATAGTTCAGCATTCATCAAAGTCGCATGTCATATACATTTCAATAATTTTTCTACCATTTTATGGTATAAATTTGGATTTACATAAAAGTCCTGTTCATCACCTTCCTCTGCTTGGTCAGAAACATCAACACTATTTTAAGGTTGAGTGACAGTTGATAAAATCTGCAAAAAAAGTAGATCATCATAATTTTATCCCAGAGGTCTCAAATTGGTTTACATACATAGAAATATAAATTGATCAAACAGGCACAACCACCTCCCTATACAGCACTGAATATTTCATATTTGATGAGTATGAACACCCTAATATGCTAATATTTGATAAGTTGGTAAGGCAATGCAAACCATGGCTTGGAATTCATTTAAGATGTTTAGTAAACATTTGCAGTGAATATTAAAAATAAAAAAAACTTACCTTGTTTACTTCTCGTGTTCTGACAGTTGATCGCATCGGTAGATCACCCGTGCTTTTCACGCCACTGTCACTGACCCCTTTCTCAGAGTCACACTTGGAAATCGAGGCATATATAGTTGGAATAGCCGTTTTCTTTATCAGCAATCTTTTTGCAAATTTCATTTCAAATTGACATAATGTCTGGCCCAGGAAACACGCACGCAGGCTCAGGATAGATTTAACAGCTTTATTCAACAAGCAGGTGTGTGTGAATGGATGTATGCGGTATGGGGATGTGCTGACGATGCGCAGGTGTGCGCGCAGCTGAAGCCGCTGAGGAGCGGCGAGTCGTGACACAAACTGCATCTTATTCTCGAAATCGCTGTCAACGAAATGTCTACTGCACATGTTGGGTGTTTTACCGACATCAGTCCATTTTTTTTTCGCGTTTTCTGAACGAATTTCACCCATGCCGTTCTGATTTTCCCAGGGACGGGAAATTCAAAAACACTCACAGCATGCTCCTCTGGTATAACGTTGCACCCGTAGACAACACAACGACAAACCATAATTAATTTGATTCCTGAAATCCTAATGTTAATAAATAATCTATTTGTAATCCACAAGTATTCCGAGAAATATCAGAATACTTGGCCACTGACCGTGTGCCTAACCGAAATGACGTCACACAGTCAGTGGCCATTTTAGCCGCTGATCGCTTGGCTGGGTCAGACAGCTCTCCACAACAGCGTACTTCAAGAGCGCATTGTCACCTTATGCAACATACGTTGACACCAAAACATGTGGGGTTCAAATTAGCTCGTCTCAGACAACAATTTGAGATATGATTTAGCGATATTGAATTTTCGTCTGTCCGTCGCCTTTAAAGCCCACAAGGAAAAACATTTAAACATTTACAGTGTTTATTACAAAAGCCCCAGAAAGTATGAAAAGATGTTTGATATAAAACTGTATTTAAAAGCTTATAGCAAACTGAACAAAAATTAAGTTTGTTTCAAAGATACAATATGTTTTGATGATCTCAGGTAATAACCTCTGTAAGATGTAGTTGGTGAAAGAATAAATTCAGAATGAACAATAGGGCACTCAGAGAACACATACTTCTGCAAAGGCTTCATCCCTCCCTGCTTCCATCCATTAAATTCCTCCATCCATCTGTACATTGCAAAATAGGTGGAGGTATGCAGTCATGGATAACCTCCAAAATTTAAAGGGGTCATTTGTAGCCCAAGGGCCACCTGTGGTGAAAATGTCATCAAAATCAGCACAGTAGTTTTTATGTAATCCTCCTAACGGATGGACAGACAGCCAGACTGTTATGATCGGGGCACGGATCATGATACAGAGAGACAGCAGTGAAAAGCATTAAGTTCCCTCATTACTTGGAGGAGGCAATTAATCAATTTACAAGTCAAGATTAGAGCTGCCAGACAGGAGGAGAAGAGGAAGACCACAGAGAAGATTCATGGATGTAGTGAAGGAGGACATGGAGAGGGTTGGTGTTACAGAGGAAGATGCAAGTGTAACGGATGCCAACTAGCACTGTTCGGCGTAGAACGTTAATAAACCTCCCTCCCGAAAAGCCTCATACAGTATCGGTAGCGCTGAGCTATCGGTCGGACCTTTAGCTCAGCGCGATCGTGCTGTGTCTCCCATGCTCGAACTGTGTAGTTGACTGGTAGGTCGCGGGTTCGTGTCCCGAGTGGGCGAACTGTGCAGGATGACCTCAGTCACAATGGTGCCGTGAACCCGGGATGGGAGTGAGGTTTAAGGGGGAGAGTGTAACGGATGCCAACTAGCACTGTTCGGCGTAGAACGTTAATAAACCTCCCTCCCGAAAAGCCTCATACAGTATCGGTAGCGCTGAGCTATCGGTCGGACCTTTAGCTCAGCGTGATCGTGCTGTGTCTCCCATGCTCGAACTGTGTAGTTGACTGGTAGGTCGCGGGTTCGTGTCCCGAGTGGGCGAACTGCACAGGATGACCTCAGTCACACAAGGGATGGGGGAGATGGAGGCAGATGATCCGCTGTGGCGACCCCTGAAGGGAGCAGCCAGAAGAAGATTAAATGGCAAACAACGTTCATGTCTTACCTGACTGGAGTTTGGTAAATTAGCTGTTTTTTGAAAGGCACTCGAGATTTTCATTTTTGCTTGTAAATGATAAATAAAAAATACTTAATGAGGGAAACTCCCAAAAAATAATGTTTTGACCATGAATTTAAAAAAGAGAAGCAGGTTTTAACACGGACATTTTAAAAATACAGTTAAAATAACTATTAATCTCTTGAGAGAAATTCAATTGTCACCAGTCCAGAACAAACATTCACAAAACATTCATAGCAACATGACATTTAAAAACAGCAGCAAATTTATACAATGGTGTCACAAACTGCCCCTCAGGGCAGGACGAAGACCAAAACACTGGACTATAAGTTGCAAAAACGTTTAATAACAAAAACACTGAAATACAACTGAGGATCAAAACTTACAAAACTTGAGGCAAAAGGCAGGATAAGAGGAGATAAATAAGCTTGACGTGTGGAGTGCACCCTGGTTAGACCAAATAGCCCAAAAAGGATAATAATGAGAACGGCATGGACGGAACACTGGCTGAGGCGTGGAGCACAAGCTGGTTAGAAAAAATAGCTTAACGCTAAGACGTGGGGCGCACTTCTGGACATAGAGAAGGACACTGCCCCAAATAGCAATGCAGCGGTCCTTAAATAGGACAAAAGGAATTAAATAAAAATGATTACAGGTGTGGGTCACAAGAGCAAGAATGATTAAACCAACTACTGACAGCTGTGACAGCCCGCAAACTTGAGCTAAACAAGGAAGTAAACACGGGGCACTGTCAGAATAAAAGCACAGGAGAGTATGCCAAAAAGGTATCATGTACATGCGCTGGAGCTCAGCAGCACCTGTAGCAACCTCCGCAGTGAGCTCGGCTGGTGAACCTGGTTCCTTCGCGGCCTCAGGTGGCATTGGCTGCTCTCCGGTGACCCTGGCAGGAAACTCAAGAGACTGGAAAGAGAGTGAGAGAGACCGGGTCAGGGTCGCCGGCAGCGGCAGAGCCCGGTGAGGTGAACCTGGGTGCAGCAGCGAGCTGCCCCTGGCCCTCCTCACCGAGAGTCAGGCAAGGTGGCTCCGAAATAGACAGGAGAGAAACTAAGGAGTGTACTCGCCTGAACTCAGGCTCCGTCGCCATCCAGGACTCTGATGATCCAGGATGCGACACTCATCAGGCTGAGGAGGTGCGGCAGCCACGAAGGTCCCAGTAAATTTGTTTGAGCATAGAGTTTCCTGAGTTGCCTGTTACAATCAACATTGGTCTTGTCAGATTCAATCCACATACCTAGGTATTTGACTTTTTCAACAAAGTTCAAGCTATTACCACAAAGTGGCATAACAGGATTCGAAGTATTGACACCCTTCGGTTTGAAAGCCATACACATAGATTTAGTACAGCTGAACAAGATGTCATTTTTTTTCACCAAATTTTTCACATTCCGAAAGGGGATGTTGTATCGCTGCAGTAGACAAACTTAACAAACAGAGATCATCAGCATAGAAAATGTGATTTAACAGTTTATTTAACAGATTTAACACTATAAACAAACACATTCATTCCTTCCCTTCATTCACTCTCACCCTGCAGACAATCATTTCATACATGGGTACATTCTTGTTTATTTTTCAGCCAGTTTTTAACCTCTGTAGTAAATGTTTTAAAGTCCGTTATTATTTTAATTTCATTTGGCATTGTGTTCCAGATGTGACTGCCCTTTATAGAGAAAGCTGTTTGTCCAAATGTGGTTCTGAGGTGGGATATTTTACAGTTATTGTTAACAGAACTCCTGGTGGCTCTGCTGCTGTCCTGTCTTTGGATGAAACCAGCAAGTGGCTCTGGCGCTGATTTATGGAAACATTTGAAAATTAATTTCAGAAAACAGAGGTCAATGAAACTCTCAAAACTCAATAGATTGTATTTTTTAAAAATATAACAGTGATGCCACCTAATCGGCTTTTTATCCAAGATTTTTAGAGTTTGATTATATAATGAACCTATATGTTTTACTGTGGAAGGAGCTGCTTGAGCCCAGACTGTCAAACAGTATGATATATGAGAAAAAAACCATAGAATGCATATACAGTACAGCTGCTTGGTATGGTATGCAATATCTAATTAATTTAAAGCAGTTCGGATTTTTTTTTACTGTTTTAGAAATTTTCTTTATATGAAGATTAAATTTGAATTGAGGATCTAGTACAATGCCAAAGTATTTGAATTCTGTAACTAAACTGATGTCTTGATCATGTATATTAACTTTAAAATGTTGCAGGTTACATTTTTTGATTGAAAAGCACATTGAAACTGTTTTCTGAAGGTTCAGCAATAGATGGTTCTGGAAGAACCACTCTTGGACATCAACCATACTTGTAGACAGTACATCTGCAGCCTGTGCTGGAGTCTTGGCAGCTGTGTAAATAACTGCATCATCTGCGTAAAGTTGACATGTTGCAGCTGAGCAGTGTAGTGGTAAGTCATTAATAAAAATGCTGAAAAGTAAAGGACCAAGAATGGACCCTTGTGGGATACCCATACGGTTGTTTAAAAATGAGGATTTATCCTGGTGAACTTTTACACACTGTTCTCTATTCTGGAGATAAGATGCAAACCGTTCTAATGTATCTGGAGAGAAGTTAAAAGATACCATTTTGGATAAAAGCAAACTGTGGTTTACAGTATCAAAAGCCTTTTTGAGATCCAGAAAAACAGCCGCTACCACATTACCCCTGTTCAAGGACTGTTTAACATTTTCAATAAGGCAACAATTTGCTGTTTCTGTTGAGTATCCTGGTCTAAAACCAAATTGGTGTGGATGAAGAAGTTGACTGTCTTGTAGATAGTCTATCAGCTGTGTAGCTACAACTTTTTCAAGAACCTTAGACAGGACTGGTAAAATAGAGATTGGGCGGTAATTGCATATATCGAATTGCATATATCGTCTTTACTGCCTGATTTATAAACTGGTATGATGACAGCTTTTTTCCAACCAGATGGAAATGTACAGGACCTAGACAATAAGTGGACAAAATAAGGAGACAAAATACAACAATAACCTGTGTCTGAGGTCTCGACTGACATAGAACCTCAGACACATAACAAAAGGTAACTAACTATAAATACAAAATGAGAAGCAAACCAGATAATACAAGGGGAATAATAACCACCAAGGCGAGGATAAGAGAAAATACAAAACCAAGAGATACTAATAATACAATTCTGTATACATGACCACCAAAATAACAAGAAGAGAAGTGAGGGCGAAGACAGGGGTAGATTCATGACCAAAAAGGCAGCTAACAATTATAATATAAAACTAGATTGTCATGGATGCATAATATAAATGACAAAATAATACTAAACTAAGAACA
The DNA here is from genome assembly GCA_020510985.1 of Pholidichthys leucotaenia. Taxonomy (NCBI): domain Eukaryota; kingdom Metazoa; phylum Chordata; class Actinopteri; order Cichliformes; family Pholidichthyidae; genus Pholidichthys; species Pholidichthys leucotaenia. The sequence continues at coordinate 337,029,969 of CM035845.1, forward strand.
GAAATTCTCATAAACAGAAACATATGGCAACCTCAAATGACATTGAATGACAAGTTCTATTTTTCCACGAGCTGTAGAGCATCCAGGCAGTCGCCCTCGTATGCTAGTGACATTCACTGTTTGTATACCGGACACTCTCACGTTTTTGTTAATAAACACTCCCAACTAACTCCTGCATTTGGTTTTCATGTTCCATTCCCACATGCGCTGCACTAAGACGCACGCATTTGACAAAATGACCAGGCCTAATTAAGAAAACCAGCGGGAAGGTTGAGTGTGTGTTTTTCCTTTCCCTCATCTATTTTGTCTGTTTTTTTACCTACCTGAGTATGCAATGGACTACTGGAGTGTCGAGGAGCTGTGTGCATTGGAACGTTTGAAGGACGTTTTCTCCAGGACACAGGGACGGTGTTTCCTCAAGGATGTTCATGTGGCCCGGGACACCGCAGCAGAGGTTTTGGATTCATGCCCAGACCTTTTGTTTTTCCCCGAGTCAGCCGACATTCTTCTATCCATCTTCGCCTTGCCTGATGTGGAGTTGGGGAGGGATTCTCTGATGCTGAAGCCGTCACGGAAGAAGTGCTTGTGACGCGGGAAGCCTCCCTCCTACCGCAGCTCTCCCGCTCCAGCTCCGACTCCAGAGCCTAGATCTGCCGTTCTCATGGAGGAACACAGACTGGCGATTTTGGCAGACATCGACCGCCTCATGGAGGAGGACAAAAGAGCCCCTGAGTCGTTCTTTCCTCCTGCCGCCTCGTCTGCAGTCATCTCCCCCTTGGCTTTTACATCCGCCAAGGTGGAGGAGGCAGTTTTTTCTCTGGACTTTCCCCCCTCTGTGCCCACTTGGGGGGCTTCTCCACCACCCACTGAGGAGCCCAAGCCTGTGTTCATCACGGGGAAGGGGGAGGACGCCCCGGATGCCGCTGGATATACTGAAGGTCAGGAGGACAGGCAAGTTCTTTCTCTTTCTCACTCTCTTATTGATGAACAGTTTTGCCTGTTCCCTGGCCAAAAGACTCAGGGTTCACGGTACCCTGAGTGCTCTGCACCAGCAGCACATCATAACCTCTCACCATTCTCTGTATCCTCTATGTGTGCTCCTGAGAGTTTGACGGCTCCTCAACCAAGTTGCCAGAGGAGGGAGGAACCAGAGGCTCTGGAGGATCCAGTTCCAGGGTCAGTGGTGAGGCAGTCCCCAGCTGCCACACTGGATGAGCCACCAGCGGGGGAAACAATGCCTGGGGTCTCTTTGACTGCAACCACCATTATGCCTGCTGCGGAGGCCACCACAGCAGAGTCATCCAGTGAGCCAGACCTCTTGCAGACCGGGGCCAGGACGTCGTCGTTGGGATCGATGGAGTCCTGGATGGCGGTGGAGCAAGGCAAGTTCTCTGTTTAGTTTTTCTTATGTCAGTTTTAGAAAGGTCTTGTTTGACTCTTGGTGAGGAGAATCGGGTGCAGCCCTCGGCTGCATCTGAACTCACCTCACCGCACTCTGCCGCTGCTGGCGACCCTAACCATCTTCCCTCTCCTGTCATTCCTGAGCTTCCTCCTAGGGTTGCCGGAGAGGATCTACTGCCATCTGAGGCCCCCTCAGACAATGACGGGAGCCCAGCTTCCCTGGTGGAGGTTGAGGTGGGGGTTCCATTCCGGCTCGGGACTTTCGCGGGTGCTGCACCTCTTTTGTCTGATGAGCCATCTAATCCTGGATCATTGGAGTCCTGGACGGCGATGGAGCATGAGTTCAGGTGAGTACACTCCTTAGTTTCTCTCTTGCCTATTGTGGAGCCGTCTTGCCTGACTCTTGGTGGGGAGAGCCAGGGGCAGCTTGCTGCTGCACCCGGGCTCACCTCGCCGGACTCTGCTGCTGCCAGCGACCCTGACTCAGTCTCTCTCTCTCTCCTGTCTCTGAGCTCCCTGCCAGGGTCACCAGAGAGCAGCCAACGCTGCCGGAGGCTGAAGAGGATCCAGGTTCATCGGCTGAGCTTGCTGTGGAAGTCATTATGGACGTTGCTATGTCCCAGGCTGGGACCACCACAGGTACGGCTGAGCTCTAGTCCAGAGTCACTGCCGGCACTACAGTGTCCCAGCCCGGGACCTTCGAGGGTGCAGCAAGGGCCCAGCTGGGCTCCGCTGTGGGTGCAACCATGGCCCGGTTGGGGTCCTCCGGGGGTGCTATGCAGGCCCAGCCGGGGCTCACCATGGGAGCAATGAGGTCCCAGGCCAGGACCACCGCTGGTGCAGCATTGTTCCAGGCCAGGGCCACTGCAGGTGCAGCCATGGCCCGGTTTGGGTCCATCGTGGGTGCTGCCATGTCCCGGACTGGGACCATCGTGGGTGCAGCTATGCTTCCTTGCCTCTCCCTGGTTGTGGGTCTCTCAGTTGGAGAGCCACCAACCGGGCTGCCCTTCCTGAACTCGTGGCTGAAGTTCCCAGGCCGGCCACCTGATATACGGTACCATTGGGTTGGGTGGACTAATTTTCCTGGTAGGCCTCCTGACTCAGTTCCCCGGACTGTTCGGCTGGCCTGGGATACTGGTCGGCCACCTGATGGGCCGCACTGTTGGGACCCTGGGGTTTGGAACTTTGATCGACCCCCTGACCTTGTGAACTCCAGGGCCTTAGGGAGGTTTTTCTTGGTGTTGGGGTTGAAACAGTTACTGTGTTTTCACCTTGTGCTTTGTGGTAGTTTACTGGTTTTGTTCCCTCCTGACCTGTTCCCCCCACTGCCCACCCTGAGTAGTGTTGATAGTGCCTCCTGGGTGAGGCAGGGTTCTTTTCTTTTTCAGTGGCCTTATTTTCTCCTCGGGTGTCTGGAATCCACCCGTCGGGGAGAGGGGGGGGCTCTGTCACGAGCGGGGTTTAAGTTTTTTTTCTACCCTGCTCCATGACGTGACTCGTTTTCTTTTATTATTTCTTTTGTGTCTGTCATCTGTCAGGTCCATATGTCAGGCTGCTGACAGCCTTGGGATTCGCCTGCTTCCTGACAGTTGACAGCCACACCGCCTCCTCCTGTCAGGGCCACAGCTGTTTGTCATTTGTGTTTCACACAGCCCTCGCCAAATCAGTTCCGCCTGTAGAGCCTGGGCCATTTCCTCTAAGTTCTATTTTTCCACGAGCTGTAGAGCGTCCAGGCAGTTGCCCTTGTATGATAGTGACATTCATTGTTTGTATACCGGACACTTTCACGTTTTTGTTAATAAACACTCTCAACTAACTCTTGCATTTGGTTTTCATGTTCCATTCTCACTTGCGCTGCACTAAGACGCAGGCATTTGACATGGACAGCATCTGACCGAATTTTGGACCATTTTGTACGGCTTTCTTAAGACGCCCATTGGAGAATCCATTGTTCATAAGAATCTTTGTGACCATAGCTTTAAAATCTACAGTGTGTTAACACTGATCACATCTGTTAAAGCCATGTTTGTTCCTGCCACTTCAGACATTAACAGGTGATCAGCACTGCTACAGGAAGACTTTATGTAAGTGAGGATCGGAGCCAGTGGTTAGGATATCATTTCACTACTTCTGAGACAAAAAGTTGTTCTGACACAACAAAGATTCACATGGAAACTTACTGATCTCCACCATCATCATTTAAACCACAGAGCTGTTGTCACTCCCTTCCTACACAGAACACAGAGACACTGAAGAGTTGGACGACTTGAACCCAAACCCAGGATAGAGAGGTTCAGTGAACGTGGTGTTGAAGGTGTGCAGGTGGATCAGTGTGTCGAAGGAGACTCTGTAGAAGGACAAAACACCACCGGGACAGTCCACATACACACCTACTCTGTTAGAGACAGAGGAGGAGACAGACATGCTGTTGTTATTGTGGTAGATGGAGTAACCATGACAATCAGAACAGATCAGACTCCAGGACTGATTATTACACCCAAACACACAATCGTTGGCATTTCCTCTCCTTCTGATTCGACCGTAGCTCACTGATACATAAACCTCTTTTCTCCACTCAACCTCCCAGTAACAGCGACCAGTCAGACCATTCCTACACAACAGCTGATGATAGAAATCAAATCTGTCCGGGTGATCGGGATATTTCTGATCCTCTCCCACGTGTGTCACCGTCCTGTTGTCGTCAGACAGGCAGAGGTTTTTGTTTACTGAGTTCATGTCCACTTCAAGTTGAAAGAAATCTGATGGAGACAGAAAGACACAACACAGCGGACACTTCTCATCTCAGCCATGTCTCACCAGTAATGTTTGTAGAATAAAGACCACAGCTAAAAACTTTGCCTTTAAAGTCATCATAGTCAGACTTACACTTCCTCAGACCAGGTGTTAACCTCTGCACTCCACCATGGTCCACCCTGGAGGATGAAATGCAGTCAGGATGATTTTCTACCTAGCATTAATCCTAAAGTGTTGTTCATGCTTCATCTCTGCTCTGGTGCGCTGAGATGTGTGTCCACTTTGGACAAGGCTGGTGTGCATGCGGTTGTGTATATACTTCACTTTTTTCATCTTCTAGACCAAGTGTTTGATGCATGTGTATAACTGTCATTTGTAGTTTCACCCCAGCCCTATGGGTAACACAAAAGTGCTAACATGCCAGTGTGTTCATGATAGCAATGCACATTTTTTTGTAGCGACACCAATGCCGTCATTTCAAGGAGGAAGAGCAAGAACTGCTGTTTTCAGTGCTGTTTTCTGCTCAACCTGCTGCTGCTGCAAAATGACTTATGTACGTTTATTCTCCTCTTCATCTACTGTGACTTTGTACGCTGTGTCAGTAACGCCACCTCTTGAATGGGAGGTTCAATCTTGCCCGTGCATAGTCAACGCACCCATGCAACATGGTCACAAAATTTGGGCAGCACACAGTCAGATGCAGAGGGGGCCAGCAGAGCTTAGCGGACTGGAGACTATGACATAGTCTTCGACACATAAGCCTTGCGGTGGAGCAGACATGGACAGCAGAGGTGCAGCATGAACCAAGCTCAACTGCTGTTCAATATGGAGCAGAGTTCCTCAGTTTTTCAGTGTGACACAGAAACAGGCTGAAACTGAGACATAATTATCCTCAAGTAACCCAATTAAAGTGTGATTTTTTTCCTTCAAGTTTATTGTTATAGTCTAGATCACACCAAGACCAGAGGGTACAGACACCAAGACTTTAGAAAGTCAAGATCAATTCAAGATCAAGACAGGCAGACACCAAGTTGAGACCAAGAACACTGTGTATGTACATCTTGGTCTGGACTTAAGTGTGATTTATGCTTCCATGTCAAAATGACGCCGTAGTTCCAGTGTAGTCATACTGTATCTCATCTGCAGCCTACACTGTAACCTCTTGTGCACCTCTGCAGAAATGTAACTACCCATCATGGTGACAGAGACCATAGCAGCTCTGACTGGTCCACTTTGTCTCCTCCCACACCTTTCCTGCATCTTCTTTGCTCAGTCTCTCGGATGGAATCAAAGAGAGATTTAATTCAGTGGAAAAAGTCTGCAGTTATGAACACCTGTACAACTCGTCTTCACCCTTTTGCAAAATTGACGGCAGCGGTTCAGTGGTTGTCCTTACCATTTCCCCCAATGTTCTGTGTCTTTTCTCCATAGCAGCGATTGTAGTAGAAGTTGTTGTTCTCCATTATTTATTGGTTTCAACTTCTTCACAGTCTGCTTGTTGTCCATAACCATTTGAATAAACGAAAAACAAACACCAGCAGAGAAAACACGTTTTGGCAGGGAAACAGTGCAGTCAAACCAGCACACATGTATGAATGCTGACAACAGCACTTACATAGGCTAGGTAGTGTGCTCCACACAGAAACACAGAAGTGTGAATCTGGCTTAGTCTTGACTGGGTGCTGACCCCTTAAAGTCTTGGTTTTGGTACACTCTGGTTTGGTCTGTGTAGTCTTGACTGTAACACTATTCAGAATGAACAGATGACTTTTTTATATAGAAGACATCAGAGTCCACATTTTTTCTGAAGTAAATAATATATTGTGTACTTCTTAATGATGAGCCTTTTCATGAATTCTAACTGAATGAGTTCCTGGTCTCTGTCCATACCTGAGAGTTTCCAGTCGATAGCATGGATCCTCCCGTAGAGAAGATAAAATCTTCACTCCCGACTCTCCTGGGTGGTTGTAGCTCAGGTCCAGCTCTCTGAGATGGGAGGGGTTGGACCTCAGAGCTGATGCCAGATAAGAACAGCCTTCCTTTGACATCAGACAGCCCGACAGACTGAAGTTAGAGCAACATCATTAAGACAAATTAGAAGAACATTCATCTTCACCAAAACTTTTGATTCTTCAATAACATGAATACTGACTTTAGAGTCTCCAGTCTGCAATCTGGACTCCTTAGTCCAAAGGACAACATCTTTGCCCCTGAATCTTTGAGGTTGTTGTTGCTCAGATCCAGATCTCTCACATTGGAGGATTGTGAACTTAGAACTGAAGACAGGCCTTCACAGCTTCTCATTGAGAGGTTACAACTGCTCAGCCTGGAGACTGAATATGAACTATGTTAAGGCCCTGTCAAACCTTGACACTTTAGTTTTTAGGTTTTTATATGTCGCCACATGCTGCAAAGGGTGACATATAAAAAACGCTGACATATGCCCAAAATTTTAAATCCTGGCTGTATGCATCATGTATCCATAATGAGTTGCACATATACTGTACATAACATATTAGTAACTTATATAGAACGTTTTGATAACTTTAAGATAACTTAGAGATAACCAACAAATGCTTATCATGTTGCTGGTGTTTACATCGTATGCCCAATGATAGTCTAACTTATGCATAACTTATCCTTCCATCCATTCATCTTCTACAACTTAATCCTTTTCAGGTCGTGGGAGGCCTGGAGCCTATCCCAGCATCTTCGGGCGAGAGGCAGGGTCCACCCTGGACAGATCGCCAGTCCATCGCAGGGCCAACACAGAGCGAGACAGACAACCATTCACTCTCACATCCGTACCTAAGGACAATTTAGAATCCCCAGTTGATGCCAATTAGGTGGGATCGAACCCATGATGGTCAGGGGTGGAATCCATCCCGTGATCTTCTTGCTGTGCTTCCACAGTGCTAACCACTGCACCGCCGTGCTGTTTGCATAACTTATCCTAACTTATAGGTTATCCTAACTTATGCATAGCGCAGTCATGCCAAACTGCTGGTGCCTCCCGATTCGTGAATCCTAGGTGCGCAAGTGCGTGAAGGCTCCAAAATCTCTGTTCAGCCGAGATGATTTTCTCCTCCAAAGACCATTGCACGGCAGGGGGTGTGACCAACCTGGCAGATCTGTCAAATCTGTCAGGTCGGTCACGCCTATGGAAAGGATAAAAACTTCTGATGTGACATGTCACGAACGTCAGATAACAGTTGAAATATGTCAAGGTATGAAATGCCTCTTTACTTTGTCTGAACAGAAGAAGACCAGTTTGACATGATCATCTGCTCACCATGGAGTCTTGATGGGTTCCTCCTGTGAACCAACACTGCCAGTATGCCATTATATGGTAGCTGTAAGTTAGAAACCCATTCGGTAAGTTCTGTGGTCGTCCATAACACATCAAAATGCATTACTCACAGGTTAGAAATAAGTTTTGGATATGCTAGACATAATCTCATCGTATTTCGACTTATGAGTAACTTACAAATATCGTGTGTCAATGATCGCATAATTTGCCTACAACTTATGGCTCATGTATGCAGGACGTATGCTGGATACATCAAAATATTTGTGCGTGCCATGGGTGGCATTAGGCCTTTAGGAGTGCTGTAGCATCTGTTATGGATAGCTCTCACGAGCCATCAGTGAAACGCTGCAGGCAGCCGTGAGTTCGTACATTTATTAAATAAAGACACAATGACAAAATAACAAGCCTCGTGGGGCAAAACACAAATAACGAAAAGACACTTACATATGAACAGCAAGGGTGGAACCTGAACGCTGGGAGAACTGGCTTAGGGGTTAGGGAAGCCAGACTGGAAAGCAGGCGAGGTCGCAGCCCCGAGCAAACAGAGCTGCTCCCTTAAATAGTGCTAAACAGATTAATCAGCTGATGAAGGATCATCAGCTGATTGGAATCAGGCTGTTCAGCGGGGCTCCACTGACAGCCGGAAGCCCCGCCGAGACGCTGTCATAATAAAAGTCTAGAGGTGCGCCAGAGGGGAGAACGGAGAACTACTGCACAGCCCGAGTGCAGACAGAGTCAGCACACGGACCATGACAGTTGCCCCCGTTCCTGACATGGATTCTAGATGCCATGGAACATCGAACCCCCTCACCTGAAAGGTCAGCAGGACCGCTCCGGGGGGGGGGGGGGAGGAGGGGGAAAAGGCTAAGGACGGTTAGACCCTGATGATAAGGGTGAAGACAGAAAATACAACAAGGAGCAACTACAGAGCATGGGAAAACACAAAAAATACTCCATGATGCACAGGTGTATAATAGACAGAATAATAAATGCAAATAAGGGAAAACTTAGCCTACAGGCCACAAACAGAAATCCCAGGCCTATAGACCAAGATACACAGCTCCAGAGAAGTCACATATCATTCTCCAACAGAGGAAGGGAGGGAGAGAAAAAACCCCCACACACACTAAATAGCATCGAAAACCTACAGTTTAAATCCATTCAAATAAACTGCCACAGGCAACACAAGGACATCTCCCAGCCCACGGAAGGAACAATCACAAGAGAGGAGGGAGAAAAAAAAGCACACGCTAGGGAGCAGTGAAATACACAGTTCATTAACAAAACACCAGCGCATCCCAAAAGGTTACAGAAGAGCAGAGACAAAAAAAAAAAAAAAGAAACAGGGAAGACCGCAGGCAGTGCACGATGGCATGAAAGCCAATAGTTCGGGGGGCCGCCCTGCATCTAGTGTCCAAATCGCTAGCAGGGGAAAAGGAACAGTTCGGGTGGCCTACCCCAGTCCCAGGCCAGGAAACACAGTGCTTCTGGTGGCCGGGCCAGATCGCCGAACGGAAGGGAAAGTTTGTCAGGTGGCCGACCCAGAACACCAAACGGGTGAGGCAGTCCTCCAGACGGCTGACCCGCATCACTCAGCCACCAGGACTGCAGGGGAGAAAACGAAGACGGCCTCCCTGGAGAGGGAGGAAACGAGGGAGAGCCGAACTGAATATGGAGAACCCCAACGGCACCCGGTGGAGATGAATTGGGGGAAGGATGATGGGCCAATTCAGCGTCAGGCGGCAGAGGATCTGCAGCTCCCTCACCGACCTTGAACCGAATCAGCACTGCGCCCCTGCTGGACCCCGATTGGGCCCGAGCTGCATCCATGACGGACCCCGATTGGGCCGGAGCAGCACCCACGACAGACCTCAATTGGGTCGTGGCTGCACCAATGACAGACCCCGATTGGGTCAATGCCGCACCCGTGATGGACCCCGATTGGGTCAGTGCTGCACCTGCGATGGACCCCGACTGGGTCGGCGCAGCACCAGGAACAACCTCCAAACCCGAACCCGGAACCTCCAGCACAGCGACCAGGATTGACTCTGCACCGGTGACCCTGGGAGAAGGCTCAGGAGAAGAAGAAGAACCGGGATCAGGATCATTGGTAGCGACAGAGCCCAGTGAGACGAGCTCGGATGCAGCGGACGGCTGCACCTGGCTTGTCTCCCCGAGAGACAGGCAAAAGTGCTCAAGAACAGATAGAAGGAAGACAAAATAGAGCACTTGCCTGCACTCGAGTTCTGTCGCCGTCCAGGACTTCGATGATCCGGGTTCCGAAGGCAGAAGGAGGTCCTCTGACTCCCATTCGACTACGGCGGGCCCCACAGCCGGCATAATGGTTTCCACAGTCTTGCGGACCCTCCAATGCTGATGACCACGCCGACGACCCGCACGGCGGGGCGGCAGGAGATCCACGACCTGCTTAGTCGGACCGCTCTTCTGTGGAGACCCGGGGATGCTTCATCGTCGGCACAGGCTCCAAACTGCAGTCCGCTCTCCTCCTCTGCCCATGACGTGGCTGTGGGGCTGGAACCAGGCTATCCAGGGCCGCAGGCTCCCTCCTCGTCCAGCGGCATAGGCCTGGCGCCATGGAACATGATGGAGGGCCCCTGGTGACGGAGGGCCCCCTGGAAGGATGAGGAGGAGCCGTTCGCAATAGACCCACGACAGGAGTCGCCGAAGCAGGACTCATAGTACTCACAGCAGCCGAGGAAGACGTCGAGGAGGAGGGGATGACAGCCGAGGTGGTCCAGGCACGAGGAGCTGACGGAACAGCAGGGAGAGATGACCCGGGGGGAGAGGCTGTGGGAATTCCCTCCTGACGAGACGTAGAAAAGGCAGCTGTCTGAGAGGTAGTCTTTCTGACAACCCGGAACAGGATCCGGACGGGGTTCTTGCTGACGCTTACTGTTAGCAGTGTGACGACGGTTACCGGCAGAGGGCGAGGCGAAGGAGAGGTTCGGGAAATGCCACTCCTGCGTGGAAACAGAAGCGAGCAGGTCGGCGTACTCTGGATAATTGCCTAACGCCGGATTCCTCTCCACCAGCCTGACTGCTGCCGTCACATGCTTTATAATCTGCGTGGGGTGAACGGCAGAGCGAGCTGCAGCCACTCGGTCCCGGATGGAAACAGCTGACAGTTGTAACTTCTCTGGGGGAATCCCGACTGACGTCACACTCCTTCAGGGATCACCCCTGGGTGGTGCAAACTCCTGGTCTGGAACGGGGACAGGAACGGGATCCTGAAGCGAGGAGCAAGGATGCCTCCTCTTCGGCTTCCTGCCTGAGTTTCCCTCCAGCCCACGGAGTCTCTCCCGTTGAGCAGCGATGTCCACCCTCCTCGCTATGATTTCGGGATGGTCAGCGCAGCGAGGATGGTGGTTGATGGTTGCCTCAGCGAGGTCCAGGTACCAGCGCAAGCCGCTGGGGAAGTGATGGCTACGAGCGTTGGAAAGGATTCCATTGATCTCTGAGAGCCATGATTAGCTCGTAGCCCAGGCTTGTAGCGTAACCCTTGAGCGGCAGCGCCATCTCCCAGCACGCTGGTATGCTGAACAGGGGAACTTCAAGTCCAATTAAACAAACTCATGCCCACTGGCGTCTCTTTGGGCTGCGACCTACTGTTATGGACAGCTCTCACGAGCCATCAGTGAGATGCCACAGGCAGCCGTGAGTTCGTATATTTATTAAATAAAGACACAATGACAAAATAACAAGCCTCGTGGTTCCAAGGTTGTCATAGCCAGGAGTGGCACTGGGGTTAAGCTCCCAGTGCTTATAAAATGCTCCTTACGGCGTGCGTCTCGAAAAGCCTCTGACAACCAAGTCCAACTCCTAGCCTGCCCGTGTGGTTTAGCCTCTAAGCCCGGCGGAACTGCTTTTACTAATAGGAGAAGGGGCGAGGGCGGATCTCTGGCACCTTAAAACCAGATGCTTCGGGTAGATGGTGGCTCGTCAACCTGGGAAGGTAGCCCATCTAGGGGAAGGTAAACCCTGATTTCAAACCTCCGCTGCCTTGCGGCACACCCGGTCACGGGAAAGGCTTCGGGAGTCAACCCTGAGGAAAAATCCGGAGTCGGAGCCCCTAAGGCAGTTCTCTGTTGTGCTCAACATCGTTCTGGCAGCTCCTGCGACGGCGTTGGTGCCAAACTATAGCAGCCCTGCTGTTCCTTTGGATTCATCAGTGACGTGGAGAGGGGGGACATGCTGCATGGGTAACATCTTGTCCTCCATATCTTCCTGCCCAGGCTTGAATCCTACCAACGCCCAACGCTGGAAGGTAGAACACCGGTGCGCATCGGCCTGTTCAGCCACAGGCAGTGCTGTTCCAGCAGAGTAGACGTTTAGGATTCTCTTCCATGGTCATCATAGACCGACGGAGGCCGCCGCTGCCGCCGCCGACTTACATATGAACAGCGAGGGCGGAACCTGAACGCTGGGAGAACTGGCTTCGGGGTTAGAGAAGCCAGACTGGAAAGCAGGCGAGGTCGCAGCCCCGAACAAACAGAGCTGCTCCCTTAAATAGTGCTAAACAGATTAATCAGTTGATGAAGGATCATCAGCTGATTGGAATCAAGCCGTTCAGCGGGGCTCCACTGACAGCCGGAAGCCCCGCCGAGACGCTGTCATAATAAAAGTCTAGAGATGCCCCAGAGGGGAGAACGGAGAACTACCGCACAGCCCAAGTGCAGACAGTCAGCACACGGACCATGACAGCATCCTTAAATTTAAACCCAGCACCCCTTGAAAAGTGGAGTGAGAAAAGTTGTGATTATAAAATTTTGGTTTGTCTTTGACAATCTGAAATAACATCCAAAACATATTCAGTAGTTTGTTGTTTAAACTTTTTAAAAATGAAAATGAATAACTATCCTACCAATGTTGTCAAATAGCAAAAAATAAGGGAACATGTGATGAAAATGTAAACAATGCAATGCTGTAATGACCTGTATACCCTTTACAAAAACTTAAATAAAAAAAAAAAATGAAAATGAAAACACCCCTGCCATGCAAATGGTATGATCCCTCCTCTCACACACCCATGTACCTGCAGCGCTGCAGCCCTGGCACGCAAACACAGAGAAGTCCCTCCCTATCCCAACAGCAGGAGGCTGCTGCAGCATTTCTACAGGTAACACACTCATTATGATGTACGACGCCGGTATCAGCTGGAATATTCTACAATGTTATGAATAGTTTTTTGGTCTGCCTGAATTTATTCAGTAAGATTATGGTGCATACCTGCAAACAATTGGGTTTCAAAGTACTGAGGTTTTCACCTGGGGTGGGGGCTAGAAAATAGGCTATTAATAGGCTATAAATAGCCTATAATAGAAAATGTTGCATTTTTTTCTCATTTTATTTTTGATTTTTAATTTATGAGGAAAAACCTCACAAATTTATGAGAGTAAAGTCTCAAATGTACAAGAAAAAAAAGCCCTAAATTAACACGAAGCACAGATTATGAGGAAAAAGTTGATTTAAGTGAGAAAAAAATCTTTCAAATTTACAAGGAAAAAGTAGTAAATTTAGACTAAAACTGCCATAAATTCAGGAGAAAAACCTCAAACTGTCCAGACTAAAGTCACATGTCAGTAAAGTCTTAACTATTTTGGGGCAACTACTCATGTATATTTGAGTGATAATATATAAAGGTAACCTACGTTTACTTGTGTACAGTTTCAGGCTACTCTACCACCTAAATTAGAGGTTTTTTAATTGAAAATATGGAATTTTTCACGTGAATTTGGAAAATTCTCATAAATTTTCTATTTTTTCTCGGTTATTTTTTTATTCTTTTTAAATTATAGACTTTTTAAGAACCATGAAATTTGAAACTTCTTGAAAAATATTTGCTCATAGATTGACATTTGTTTCTTGAATTTGTGACTTTTGCGTCACAAACTGCCATCTTTTTTTCTTTTGTCTGCATTTTTTTGCCTCAATAATTTTCCTTCATCTTTCATTGATTTTTTTCCTTATTTTTTTAATTATTGCAAATAAGCTCTATTTCTCTTGTGATTTTCTGACCTTTGTCTCAACAATTTATTAATTAAATTTTTCTTAATGAATTTATTCCCTTTTTGGAGTCTGTGACTGGGGTGCTGGAGGGTGCTCCTCTTGGAGACTCCATTGTCCTACTGGGGGACTTCAATGCACATGTGGGCAATGACAGTGAAACCTGGAGGGGGGTGATTGGGAGGAACGACCTGCCCGATCTGAACCCGAGTGGTGTTCAGTTATTGGACTTCTGTGCTAACCACAGCTTGTCCAAAATGAACACCATGTTCAAGTAAAAGGATGTCCATATGTGCACCTGGCACCAGGACACCCTAGGTCGCAGGTCGATGATTGATTTTGTTATCGTGTCATCAGACCTGTGACAGTATGTCTTGGACACTCGGGTAAAGAGACGTGCAGAGCTGTCAACTGATCACCACCTGATGGTAAGTTGGATCCAGTGGCAGGGGAGGATGCCATTCAGACCTGGTAGACCCAAACGTATAGTGAGGGTGTGCTGTGAATGTCTGGCTGAGCCCTCTGTCCAGGAAGTCTTCAACTCCCACCTCCGGAAGAACTTTGACCACATTCCGAGAGAGTTTGGAGACATGGAGTCAGAATGGGGCATATTCTCCACCTCCATTGTTGAAGCAGCTGCCCAGAGCTGTGGCCGCAAGGTCATCGGTGCATCTTGTGGTGGTAACACACCAGTGATGAGGGGGGCCATTAAGCTGAAGAAGGAGTCCTATCGAGCTTGGTTAGTTTGTGGGACTCCCGAAGCAGCTGAGGTGTACCGGCAGGCCAAGCGGAATGCAGCTCGGGTGGTTGCTGAAGCAAAAACTTGGGTATGGGAGGAGTTCGGTGAGGCCATGAAAAAGACTTTCGGTCAGCCTCAAAAAGATTGTGGCAAACTGTCCGGCAGCTCAGGAGGGGGAAGCAACTTCCTGTCCACACTGTGTATAGTGCGGATGGGGTGCTGTTGATTTCGACTGGGGATATGGTCGGGTGGTGGAAGGAATATTTCAAGGATCTCCTCAACCGCACTGACATGCCTTCCACAGAGGAAGCAGGGCTTGTGGACGAGGGGGACTACTCACCCATCACAGGGGCTGGGGTCACCAAGGTGGTTAAAAAGCTCCTTGGTGGCCAGACCCTGGGAATGGATGAGATTCGCCCTGAGTACCTCAAGGCCCTGGATGTTGTAGGGCTGTCACAGTTGACACACCTCTGCAACACTGCATGGAGGTTGGGGGCAGTGCCTTTGGCATGGCAAACCGGAGTGGTGGCTCCTCTCTTCAAGAAAGGGGACCGGAGTGTGTGCGTCAACTTTAGAGGGATCACACTCCTCAGCCTCCCTGGGAAGGTCTATGCCAAGGTACTGGAGAGGAGAGTCCAGCTGTTGTTTGAACCTCGGATTCAGGAGGAGCAATGTGGTTTTCATCCTAGCCGTGGCACATCGGACAAGCTCTTTAACTTCTCGAGAATCCTCGAGGGTTCGTGGGAGTTTGCCCAACCAGTTTACATGTATGTGTTTTTGGACTTGGAGAAGGCATTCGACCACGTCCCTCGTGTTTCTTTTGTTGGGGGTGCTTTGGGAATATGGGGTATCGGGCTTGTTGTTACGAACTATCTGGTTTCTATACGACTGTTGTGAGAGTTTAGTTCATATTGCCAACACTTGGTTGGACTCATTCCCGGTGAGAGTTGGACTCCGCCAGGGCTGCCCTTTGTCACCATCCTGTTCATAATTTTTATGGACAGGATTTCTAGGCACAGCCAAGGAACGGAGGGTATCATGCTTGGTGATCACAGGATCTCATCTCTTTTGTTTGCAGATGATGTTGTACTGTTGGCTTCATCCAGCAATGGCCTATAGTTTAGTTTAGTTTATTTGAAAAGGGACAATGCAATTTCATAAAACACATGATTACACATGGTTAAAAAAGCCAGAATTAGCCAAAAGGCTAGTTTTCATCTGTAGTCCCCTGGCCAAGATGTAAAAAAGCAGTAAAATGCATCTACAAGAAAAAAACATGGTTAGACATTTAAGAGGGCACTAATGTAACAAATAATATATACATAACAAACCGTACATTGAAACACAACATCAAACATCACAGCAGACTTATCTTTTAGTGTTGGCAGCTGTAGGTGTTTATAAGCCACATTTTCTGGCCTGTTAGTAAAAGCTAGATCAATCTGAGTGCTAGTGGAGTTTGTGATTCTCGTAGGGCCATTAATTACCTGAGTCATATCCATGTCATCCATAACCTTTTTCAGATTTTTCCTAACTTTGTTGACTTCCCAATTAACATTTAGGTCACCCATTATTATTACCTGCAAAATTAAGTTGTTTCAATAAAATTTCCAGCTTTTCATAAAAATCTACATTTGATGAAGGAGGCCTATAAATAACTACAAGAATAAAAGACATTTGCTGTGACAAAGAAACAGTTAGTCCAAGAAATTCCAGTCCATTCTCATCTGTAACATGTATCTCGTTACAATTAAAAGTATCCTTGGCATAAATCATAACGCCTCCTCCCTTAGAACCCTGTCTGTCTTTTCTAAACATTTTATAACCAGGTACAGATAGTATTGCTGAGGGCGAAGATTCATGGAGCCATGTCTCAGATAGGCAAAGAAAGTCAATATTTGAATCAATGAGAAGATGATGAACCTGATCACTTTTTGTTAGAATACTTCGTATATTTAAGTGTGCACAAAGAATGCCTTTTGGTTTATGTGCTGAGTCCCATATTAATTTAGAGTTATTAACAGTTTGAAACACCCTGAATTTCCGGTGTTTTAATATTGCAGGATTTGGCAGCCTCCTGTTTCTTTTATTGGCAATGTTTGCACATTTGCTGCAATGCTCCGTACTGTGGGTGTTTATATATTTACATATTTATTCCATCTAGCTACAATGCTCTGCACTGTGTGTTTATATATTCATATATTTATCCCATCCAGCTACAATGCTCTGCACTGTGTGTCTGTGTGTGTGTATATACTGTATATATTTTATAGTAATATGCACATATGTATATTAGCTGCTCTTGCTTGCTTGTTTTTTTTTTTTTTTTTTTTTTTTCTTGCCTTCTGATTGTTGCTCTGAGTGTTGCTATCCCTGTGCTGTTGCAATCCTGGAATTTCCCCGTTGTGGGACTAATAAAGGTTTATCTTATCTTATCTTATCTTATCTTAGTGAAGGCCCTGCTGATGTTGGTGAAGATTCAGTTAGAGGTGATGATGACTCAAATATCAACGGAAGTGGCCCGGCTATTATTGAAGGTGATTCGACTGGCTGCAATGTAGGTCCAGCTGGCTGTGTTGTTAGCCCAGGTCCAAACCCAGCTGGCAGGGGTGAGAACCCAGCTAGCAAAGTTGGAAGCCCAGTTGGCAGAGATGGAGATCCAGCTGGCAGAGATGGAGATCCAGCTAGCAGAGGTGGAGGCCCAGCTTGCAGAGGTGGAAGCCCAGCTAGCAAAGTTGGAAGCCCAGTTGGCAGAGGTGGAGATCCAGCTAGCAGAGGTGGAGCCCCAGCTAGCAGAGGTGGAAGCCCAGCTAGCAAAGTTGGAAGCCCAGTTGGCAGAGATGGAGATCCAGCTGGCAGAGATGGAGATCCAGCTAGCAGAGGTGGAGGCCCAGCTTGCAGAGGTGGAAGCCCAGCTAGCAAAGTTGGAAGCCCAGTTGGCAGAGGTGGAGATCCAGCTAGCAGAGGTGGAGCCCCAGCTAGCAGAGGTGGAAGCCCAGCTAGCAAAGTTGGAAGCCCAGTTGGCAGAGATGGAGATCCAGCTAGCAGAGGTGGAGGCCCAGCTGGCAAAGTTGGAAGCCCAGTTGGCAGAGATAGAAATCCAGCTAGCAGAGGTGGAGATCCAGCTAGCAGAGGTGGAGGCCCAGCTAGCAGAGATGGAGATCCAGCTAGCAAAGGTGGAGGCCCAGCTAGCAAAGTTGGAAGCCCAGTTGGCAGAGACGGAGATGCAGCTAGCAGAGGTGGAGATCCAGCTAGCAGAGATGGAGGCCCAGCTTGCAATGATGTTAGCCCAGCTAGCAGAGGTGGAGGCACAGCTAATGATGGTGTTGGCCCAGCTAGCAATGGTGTTAGCCCAGCCAGCAGAGGTGGAAGCCCAGCTTGCAATGATGTTAGTCCAGCTAGCAGAGGTGGAGGCAGGCATAGGTCTTCCTGGGACGGTTTGCCGCTGAGTGTGAAGCGACTGCGATGAAAATCAGGGCCTCCAAGTCTGAATACATGGTCCTCAGCCGGAAAAAGGTTGATTGTCCTCTCCACACTGGGGAGAAGCTCCTGCCCCAAGTGGAGGAGTTTAAGTATCTTGGAGTCTTATTCACGAATGAGGGGAGAATGGAGTGAGAGATTGACAGACGGATCAGAGTAGCATCTGCAGTGATGCAGACATTGTACTGGTCCGTTGTGGTGAAGAGGAAGCTGAGCTCTAAGGCAAAGCTGTTGATTTACCAGTCAGTCTACGTTTCTAACCCTCACCAATGGTCATGAGCTTTGGGTAATGACCGATAGAAATAAATCGTGGATACAAGCGGCTGAAATGAGCTTTCTTCATAGGCTTGCTGGACTCACCCTAAGAGAGAGAGGCCCAGAGTAGAATTGCTGCTCCTCCACATTGAAAGGAGCCAGTTGAGGTGGTTTGGGCATCTGATCAGGATGCCTCCTTGACGCCTCCCACTTGAGGTATTTCGGGCATGTCAAACTGGAAAGAGACCCCGAGGCAGACCCAGGACTCGCTGGAGAGACTACTTCTCCAAGTTGGTCTGGGAACGCCTTGGTGTCACCTCTGAAGAGCTGGAGCAGGTAGCTGGGGAGAGGGAAGTCTGGGCTACTCTGCTTGAACTGTTGCCTCCGCGACCCGGACATCTGGAAAAGCAGTAGTAGAGCGATGGATGGATGGATAGATGGATGAATTTATTAAATCTTTTAAATAACTTACTGTGTTTACATTCTCAATGACTATAATTGTACAGATGTGATTTTTTTCCTCTTAAAATGGCAACTTTTGCCATGAATTTTTAACTTTTATTTTTTAAATTCAAGGTTGCGTTTCTTGTAATTTTGCATTTTTTTCTCTCATGAATTTAGTCCATACAGTATTTTAAATAAATGGGCAGTCAGCCCTATAAATTTGCTACATTATTCTAATAAATTTGAAGCTTTTCTGTGAATATGTTTGTCATGTTTTTTTTCCTTGTAGGTGTGTGGCTTTTTCTCAAAGTTTTGCACCTTTGGAAAATTTTGATACTTTAAAATAATGACAAAATATTTATGCAAAATAGATAATAAAGTAACTTTCTTTCTTTCTTTCTTTCTTTCTTTTTTTCTTTCTTCAAAACCACAGGGATTCACTTGTTAAGGACAAAAGTGGAATAATTATGTCCTCTGTTAGATGTGTGATGGTTGAATGTTGCTGCTTGACAAACGACCAAAAATGCAAGGGATGATTTTTTTTGTCCCAGTCTAGCCCTGGCTAAGAAAAGCTAGTAGTAGACGTGTTTCTTTAATGGTTGCATTGTCAATCAACCACTATGCACTGTTTGAATTAGAGAGGAAGAAGCTGTTGTCGTTTTGATATTTGCAGAATATTAGAATCAGAATCAGAATCAGATTTATTGCCATTGTTCATGTAGTACACAAACTAGGAATTTGTCTCGGTGCAATGCTGCAACATTAAACATGATAAAATAAAGAAATAAAAAACTATACATGCAATAAAGTGTAGAATAAGAATGAGTAATACTAGTCAAAGCAGTTTTTAAATATATTAGCGAGCAGCAGATATTGTGGAGTACTACATAGTGCAGTCGGTAATGCAAAAAGAAAACAGTGATGATTGACATGAGTCTGGTTGAGCTGCTGTACATAGTGCACGAGAGTCAATAAGTCACTTAGTGTTCAGCAGTCTGACGGCAGAGGGGAAGAAGCTATTCATGTGACGGGAGGTTTTAGTCTGAATGGACTGAAGTCTTCTACCTGAGGGGAGGGGGGCAAACAGTACGTGACCAGGGTGTGAAGGATCGACTATGATCTGGCCAGCACGCCTCCGGGTCCTGGAGATGTACAGATCCTGGAGAGATGGGAGCTTGCAGCCGATCACCTTCTCAGCAGTGCGCACGACGCGCTGCAGCCTTAGTCTGTCCCTGGCAGTGGCTCCTGCATACCACACGGTTATGGAGGTGGTGAGGATGGACTCGATGATGGCTGTGTAGAACTGCACTAACATCTTGGTGGGTAGCCTGAGCATTAAATCCAAGCTGTCACTGTTTTTATGTATCATCAGGTACCATGTTCACTAACTAGAAGCCAGGGAGGAGATGAATGAAAGATGATAACTCTAACAAAATAACGTGTGCGCGCGCGCGTGTGTGTGTGTGTGAGTGAGTGAGTGAGTGAGTGAGTGAGAAAAAGGTGTGTGTGTGGTGGAGTTCATTGGGTGCTCAGCAACCCTAAAGCTCTGATCATAGAACCACCCCTGGCGCATGCACAAAATTTTTTGATGACCTTGCCATACTACGACGTATGGGTTGTTGGGGGTTGTGGCTTAGGGCTTAGTCTGGTGGCTAGGAGGGGTTCCCATGCACCCCCCGGAAATCAACTTTTAACCAGCATTTCTGGAATGCTCTGGATAAGCTGTTAACGAAATGCCTTGTTCCCAAGCTTGCAAAATGTCCCACGTGACTTTTTTATGCTAATTTTATGTAAATTATTGCCGCCATTACCAGAAAATGCATTTTTTGTTATATCTCTTTAAATGTTTGAGAAAACTCCTTAATTATGGCTTCTACACCCATGTTATGAAGGTCAATTGTCACATTGAACCTATTTTCAGAATGCCCATATTGGTATAGAACAAGAAAATATGCAAATTAGGTCCGCCATTGTGCAAAAATCTTTATTTCTCTATATCTCTACCAGTCTTGGACATAGCCTCACCAAAATGGTTTCTACCTCCCTTATTACATGGTCAAACAATACGATAACATTATCATTGTTGTGAATACACGTGTTACTAGTATGTTATGAAATCCTGTAATTACGGCTGCCATTAAGAAAAAATGGTTTTTTCGCCCTATTTTGGCTCTTTTTAGAGATAAATATTTTCTGGGAGCTTCTACCTCCCTATTAACATGGTCAAGGAACATGATAAAAACTAATCATGTGTTCATTTCTAACAGTAATATGTAAATATTACGCATCATCATCATCATCATCATCCTCTTCTATGTCGTCTTCTGCTTCGTCTTCAGACTCTTCTTCTTCACTGTCGTCTTCACCAGCAGTATCTAGGATATCTACGAGTGAAGTAGGTAGCGTCTCTCCATAGTACCAGATGGGTTCTAGTACTTCCTGGTCTGTTCTTAACCAACCCTGACCCTCATCGTGTGGTTTCGGCTTTTCGAAGATAGCTTGGTGAGCTCGTTTGTACAGCGCAATCCGGTAGTTTGCACGCTGGATGTGTGGCTTGAGCGCAGAGCGGCACGGAGGGAGACGTGACAGGTCGACTTTTGACTTGGTAGTGAGCCTCTCACCTTCACCAACCATCTTTTGAAGCAGTTTGACACGTACCAGTACGGTATCCACGGACGATTCACGAGGCTGCCCATACATGATACAGGTGAACTTCTCCAGCTGCGTAACCACTTCAGGGTCGACGTTCCAGTTCTCTCCAAGCTGACGGAATGCCTCATGAAACCTTGGGCTCTTCTCAAGTTTTTTCAGAGGACTGACTTTTCCTTTTCCTTTAAAGGAGTTTGTACAATCTTCTCCAGTGAACACGTAGAAGCCAAGTATGGTGGAACAGTAGCTGTGTCCCAAGGACTCAGCAATTTCCGAGAGATTGAGTAGCTTGCGGTGTTTGCCAGATCCAGTGTCCAAGTAGACAGTAAGGTTTATTGTATGGGCATGGTAGAGCAGAATCACGAAGATGTCCGTGTCTGGCGTACGGACCACAGCATTCTCATAGCCAATTCTGGCGGCAAAGTGAAGGTATAGCACCACCCTTGTGTCAGTTTCTTCCTGATCACTGTATATTTCGGGGAGTTCTCGCTCTTCCACCTGAAAGCAATAAAATACAAACAAAGTTTTTTACTTCAGTAATTGCATGGGCATAAAAGTAATTGAAATGTTATCGACAGACCTCCCCGTTCGGAACGACCAGTTCATGGGCCCGTCCTTCAACAATAATCACTGCTTTCTGCATGTTTTGGAGCCTCAATGCTGCTTCTCGGCCACTCCAAATGCGTAGTAGTAAATTACATAATTGCTTTTTGTTCTCGTACTCATTCTCTGGTTGTCATAGCCAGGAGCGGCACTGGGGTTAAGCTCCCAGTGCTCATAAAATGCTCCTTATGGCGTGCGTCTCGAAAAGCCTCTGACAACTAAGTCCAACTCCTAGCCTGCCCGTGTGGTTTAGTCTCTAAGCCCGGCGGAACTGCTTTTACTAATAGGAGAAGGGGCGAGGGCGGATCTCTGGCGCCTTAAAACCAGATGCTTTGGGTAGATGGTGGCTCGTCAACCTGGGAAGGTAGCCCATCTAGGGGAAGGTAAACCCTGATTTCAAACCTCTGCTGCCTTGCGGCATACCCGGTCACGGGAAAGGCTTCGGGAGTCAACCCTGAGGAAAAATCCGGAGTCGGAGCCCCTAAGGCAGTTCTATGTTGTGCTCAACATCGTTCTGGCAGCTCCTGCAACGGCGCTGGTGCCAAACTGTAGCAGCCCTGCTGTTCCTTTGGATTCATCAGTGACGTGGAGAGGGGGGACATGCTGCATGGGCAACATCTTGTCCTCCATATCTTCCTGCCCAGGCTTGAATCCTACCAACGCCCAACGCTGGAAGGTAGAACACCGGATCACTGGAGAGGACACTCCAGCTTCGCCTTTGGCGTAGACAAAACACGGGGAATGACAGTTACCGGTTATAAGCCACTGCTCAATTGGCGTAGAGCGTGGCGCCAGGGGTTGTTCCCGATGGTGGGAGGGATCATCAGATCTCACTGGACAGCTACCGCCCGCCTCAAGCTGGGCAGCCCCCAGCCAATAAGGTGTTGTCCCGCCACAGCTTGCTTTCCTCATTGGGTGCATGGGGATAAGGAGAAATCCAAACAGCAGGCTGAGAACCTTCGCACCAGGCAAGACAATAAAACAAAAGAGACCAACTCTAAAACTGGGAACTTGGAACGTCCACACTATGATGACAGGACTCGCTGCTAACCTCAAGGACATCAACGACACCAGGAAGACTGCCATCATCAATAATGAGCTGAAGAGACTGGGAGTGGATATCGCCACTCTCCAGGAAACACGGTTAGCTGATGCAGGCACACTGAGAGAGAAGGACTACACGTTCTACTGGCAGGGAAAGGGCAGTGACGAACACAGGGAACACGGAGTGGGCTTTGCAGTGAAGAACACTTTGCTGAAGATGGTGGAACCGGGCAGCACTGGCTCTGCACGACTCCTCACCCTCCGCCTGAACACCACCGAAGGCCCAGTCACCCTCGTCAGTGTGTATGCCCCAACACAGACAGCCACACCAGAGGCAAAAGACGAGTTCTACGAGAATCTCGCAACAACTGTCAGGATCATCCCCAACTCTGAACAACTCATTCTCCTTGGAGACTTCAATGCCAGAGTGGGTGCTGACCACGACTCCTGGCCCTCCTGTCTTGGACCTTTTGGCGTGGGCAGAATGAACGACAACGGACAGCGGCTGCTCGAGTTCTGCACATATCACGATCTGTGCATCACAAACTCGTTCTTCAAGACCAAGCCCCAACACAAGGTTTCCTGGCAACATCCGCGCTCAAAGCACTGGCACCAGCTAGACTTGATCCTGACCAGGCGCACCTCACTGAAGAACGTGCTAATCACCCGTTCGTTCCAGAGTGCAGATTGCGACACAGACCATTCATTGGTGTGTTGCAAGGTCAAGCTGCAGCTGAAGAAATTCCATCATGCTAGACAACCAGGAAAGGCACGGATTGACACCAGCAAGATGGCCCAACCAGAACTTGTTGAGCAGTTTGCCTCCACCTTTGAGAAGGAACTTGGTGTACCACAAGAAGGAGAATCTGCAAAGCAGAAGTGGGAAGAGCTGCGAAACACTATCTACCGCACAGCCTTGGCTACCTTTGGGAGGAAGACCTCAAAGTCACAGGACTGGTTTGATGCCAAGTTGACCGAGATGACCCCCGTCATTGAAGCCAAGCGCTCAGCACTTGCTGAGTACAAGAAGTACCCAAACGAGAAGAATCTCCAGATTCTCAGGGCTGCGAGAAGCAAAGTTCAGCAGACTGCTCGGCGCTGTGCCAACGAGTACTGGACTCAGGTCAGCCAAGACATTCAAACCGCTGCCATAACAGGGAACATCCGTGGTATGTACGATGGCATCAAGAAAGCACTTGGTCCGGCTCAGAGCAAGACGGCCCCCCTCAAATCTTCCACTGGGGAGATGATCACAGAGAAGAACAAGCAGACGGAGAGATGGGTGGAACACTACTCCGACCTCTACTCTAGACAGAACACCGTGACACCGTCAGCCCTTGATGCCATCGACTGCCTGCCATCCATGGACGAACTTGACGCCGAGCCAACCATCGACGAACTCAGTAAGGCCATTGATAGCTTGGCCGCTGGCAAGGCACCCGGCAACGACGGCATACCCCCTGACCTGATCAAGCACTGCAAGACCGCCCTACTGCTACCATTGCATGACGTCCTCTGCCAGTGCTGGAAGGAAGGTGCCGTACCACAGGACATGAGGGATGCCAAGATCATCACCCTCTACAAAAACAAAGGGGAGAGAAGCGACTGCAACAACTACAGGGGCATTTCCCTCCTCAGCGTTGTTGGCAAAATCTACGCACGAGTTGTTCTCGTTCGTCTACAGAAGCTTGCCGAACGTGTCTACCCCGAGTCTCAGTGTGGCTTCCGCGCTGAGCGATCGACGGTAGACATGATATTCTCCATCCGCCAACTCCAGGAGAAATGCAGAGAACAGAACATGCCTCTGTACGTCGCCTTCATCGACCTCACCAAAGCGTTCGATCTGGTCAGCAGAGAGGGCCTTTTCAAGATCCTGCCAAAGATAGGATGCCCACCAAAGTTGCAAAGCCTCATCGAATCGTTTCACACCAACATGCAGGGGATAGTGCAGCACGATGGCAACGTCTCAGAGCCATTCAACATACGCAGCGGAGTGAAACAGGGCTGTGTACTTGCGCCAACCCTCTTTGGGATTTTCTTTGCTATGCTCCTGAGGCATGCCTTCAGCACAGCAACAGAGGGAATCTACCTGCACACAAGATCTGACGGCAGGCTTTTCAACCTCGCCTGCCTGAAAGCCAGAACCAAAGTACGCGAGGCTCTAATCAGAGACATGCTGTTCGCAGACGACGCTGCAGTCGCAACCCACACACAGCAGGAGCTTCAGACCCTGATGGACCGCTTCTCCCAGGCATGCAAGGACTTCGGGCATACCATCAGCCTGAAGAAGACTAACGTCTTGGCGCAAGGCACGGAAGCACCACCAACCATCACCATTGATGACTACAAGCTGGAGGTCGTGAATCAGTTCACGTACCTGGGGTCCACGATCAGCAACAACCTCTCCCTTGATACAGAGATCAACAAGAGGATTGGAAAATCAGCCTTCACACTCGCTCGCCTCACCACACGAGTGTGGGAGAATCCCAAACTCTCTGTCAAGACGAAGATGGCAGTGTACAACGCCTGCGTCATCAGCACACTGCTCTATGGGAGTGAGACGTGGACAACATACGCCCGGCAGGAAAAGAGACTGAACTCCTTCCACTTGCGCTGCATTCGCCACATCCTGGACATATCCTGGCAGGACAAAGTGCCCAACACAGAAGTTCTGTCCCGCGCCGGCCTTCCCTCCATGTTCACTCTACTCAGGCAGCGCAGGCTCCGCTGGCTAGGCCACGTTCACCGTATGGAGGATGGCAGAATCCCCAAAGACGTCCTCTATGGAGAACTGGCAACTGGCAGGAGAGACGTTGGCCGCCCACAGCTGCGCTTTAGAGACGTCTGCAAGAGAGACATGAAGGCCCTGGATATCAACACAGAGCGCTGGGAGGACCTTGCAACGGACCGCTCCAAATGGAGAGGCACCCTGACCAGACAGCTCAAGGCGGGTGAAGAGAGACTGACTGCTGCAGCAGATGAAAAAAGGACCCGCAGGAAGAACCGCCACAGACCCAGCAGCACGGAGACCACCCACAAGTGTGACCTGTGTGACAGGGACTGTCATTCGCGCATCGGCCTGTTCAGCCTCAGGCGGTGCTGTTCCAGCAGAGTAGACGTTTAGGATTCTCTTCCATGGTCATCATAGACCGACGGAGGCCGACGAAACTCATTCTCTTGTTCTCATACTAGTAACACGTGTATTCACAACAATGATTACGTTATCGTATTGTTTGACCATGTAGTAAGGGAGGTAGAAACCATTTTGGTGAGGCTATGTCCAAGACTGGTAGAGATATAGAGAAATAAAGATTTTTGCACAATGGTGGACCTAATTTGCATATTTTCTTGTTCTATACAAATATGGGCATTCTGGAAATAGGTTCAATGTGACAATTGACCTTCATAACATGGGTGTAGAAGCCATAATTAAGGAGTTTTCTCAAACATTTAAAGAGATATAACAAAAAATGCATTTTCTGGTAATGGCGGCAATAATTTACATAAAATTAGCGTAAAAAAGTCACGTGGGACATTTTGCAAGCTTGGGAACAAGGCATTTCGTTAACAGCTTATCCAGAGCATTCCAGAAATGCTGGTTAAAAGTTGATTTCCGGGGGGTGCATGGGAACCCCTCCTAGCCACTAGACTAGGTAGTATGTTGGAAGGAGGACAGGTGCCCTGTCCCTTCGGGTGGTTCGAATACCCTTGTCCCCACGCCCACCCCAGCTCGTTTGTATGGCTCCTCGTAGCTGCTGTGGATACAGTAGCTGTCACAACCTGGGCAATGGCGTCGCCTCGCTGACTAAACTACGTATGAGTACCCAGCATAGAGGACTTTACTGGGGAATGGAGGAACATCTGTCCTCCCCCTATTGCACCCCACAGTCATGGGTTAATTGATCAGCTTTTGCAACAGCTGTGAGGGCGCAGTCCTTGGAATGAGGATCCTGGACGGTTGCTGTGCCTGCCCCAGTGGCTGCACGTTGCAGTTTCTGCCCCTACCGCCGAAGCTGGGTGTCAGGAAGAGAGGGTGGCCTTGGGCTTGCACACGCCACTGCCACCATAATCATCAGGTGCAGGTGTCTTCTTTTAGCTGCTGCATTACTTACCATCAGCATCATTATCATATGCATAGAAGGGCTGCACGGTGGCGCAGTGGTTTAGCACTGTGGCAGCACAGTTTTACCCTCGGCCAGGGGATCGCGGGGATCATGAGATCGTGGGTTCGATCCCAGCCCCCGACCAACAGTGAGCTGTGTGGAGTTTGCATGTTCTCCCCGTGTTGCGCGGGTTTACTCCGGGATTTCTCCGGTTTCCTCCCGCACACCAAAAACATGTAGGTTTAGGGCGCTCGCGCACGCAGCGACCAGCAGCCGGTGGCTTGTCACCAGACTGCAAACCAAGTCTACCTATGGGTACAAATAAGTAACAAACAAAACAAAACAAAAAATAGAAGTCCTGCGGTGAGGAATGAGGCGGTGACGGGGACAGGAAGAGGATGCTTCTGGGAGCCTCTAGTCACATCTCTCCATGCATGGTGGTCCGGGTGTGATGGTCGCTCTGGTGTCGACCCAGAGCAACAGCCCAGTTCGTATCCTGCCCGGATGACAAGGCAGCCCTTTATAGGGATAACACTCTCTTCTCCAGATGGAGAGAGGGGGAGAAAAGGACCCCTAAAGAAAGCTTGCTCCATTTTTGGCTTGCTCGCTAGCCGTGGTGGGCTGGTCATCCACGTCTACAGTCGAAAAATGAACAAAATGAAGAAAGTGAAAAACACAATAAACATAACTGCTTGGAATGTCTGTACCCTCCAAGACAGTGACAACAGCCTGCAACATCGGACAGCCATTATTGCTCAATAATTACTACGCTACGACATCGCAATAGCTGCCCTTAGTGAGACTCGGTTGCCTGACTCGGCACAGATCACTGAGCATGGGTCTGGCTACAGGTTCTATTGCAGTGGGCGCCCGATTGACGAGGCGTGACAGTCAGGAGTCTGCTTCACCATCAAGACATATTACATCAACCTGCTTGACTCTCTACCGCTTGGGGTCAGTGATCGACTTATGGTGCTCCGCCTGAAACTCAATACTGGGTACATAACATGTATTAGTGCGTATGCACCAACTATGCCACACACAGACGAGAGCAAGGAATGGTTGTACCAGGAGCTAGACCGTGTTATTCAAGCCACTCCTCATACCGACAAGTTGGTGGTCCTAGGGGACTTGAACACTCGCATGGGAGCCTCATGGACCACCTGGGAGAACGTTATTGGCCACCACGGTGTTGGAAAGGAGAATTCCAATGGCACCTTGCTCCTCTCCTTGTGCACCCAGCATCAATTATCCATTACCAACACGCTCTTCCAAGAGCCGAACACACTGAAATCCACATGGATGCACCCACATTCAGGCCATTAGCATCAGATTGATGACAGCGGGACATCAAGGATGTGCACCTTACCAGAGCAATGAGGAGAACGACATGTCTCTCAGACCACCGGTTGTTGGGGTCGAGAGTCGTGTTCTCCTTCAGGCCCCCATGGCGTAGGGTTCAGAAGACACCCGTGAAGAAGGTCAGCATGGCCAAGCTCAGCTCACTGGATTCCATCACCCAACTGAAGCAGCAGCTTGTCACGAAACTTACTTACTTTGACGATGCCCTTTTTGAGACCGTTGACAGCCATTGGACTTTACTTCATGATAATATCTATGAAGTGGCAGAGGAAGCTCTCGGCTTCATCAAACGCAAGCATCGGGATTGGTTCGATGACAATGATGTAGCAGCCATCCAACTGTTGGACCATCTTCACCATGCCCATCTTGAGTCTGTGAATGATAAGAGCTCGATTGCAAAGAAGGACACCTACCACCATGTCCGGCAGACAGTGCAGGTTTCGCTGCGTAGTATGATGGACCAGTGGTGGATCACTAGAGCTGAAGACCTCAAGGAAGCTGCCGACAAGAACAACGTGAAAGCATTCTACAATGGCCTGAAGGTGGTATACGGTCCAACATCACAGGGCAGTTCGCCAATGTACTCTTCGGATGGTCAGACGCTCATAAGGGAGCCGGCTCTCATCCTGGAGCGTTGGGTAGAACACTTTAATGGTGTCCTGAATTGCCAATCTGCAATCTCTGATGAAGCCATCGCACAGCTTCCTCAGAGACCTTAGAGGTGCTGAATCTCCCACCAACAGTTACTGAGATTAAAGATGCCATCAAACAGACGTCTAGTGGTAAGGCAGCTGGTGGAGATGGTATCCCGCCGGAGATCTATAAGTGTGGCAGTAACATCGTTGTCGCCCATCTCGCCCAGTTATTTGCCACCATATGGGAGCAGGAGGCAGTTCCACAAGGCTTCAAGGATGCAATGATTGTTCACTTGTACAAGCATAAGGGAAACCGCCACTGCTGTGATAACCACAGAGAAATATCAATCCTCGCCATCGCAGGTAAGATTCTAGCACGTGTGATCATAAACTGCCTCAATCACTATGTTGTCGACAATATCATTCCCGAGAGTTGGTGTGGCTTTTGAGCAGGAAGAAGCACCACTGACATGATGTTTGCAGCCAGGCAAATACAAGAGAAGTGCCGAGAACAAAATTGTGATTTGTTCATAGTGTTTGTAGACCTGACTAAGGCCTTCAACTCTGTTGGGAGAGAGGGCCTGTGGAAGCTGTTCACCAGGGTCGGGTGCCCTCCTAAGATCGTCAATATCATCTGCTTATTCCATGATGGCATGGTCGGGCGGGTGGTTGAGAGTGGTTTAATCGCCAATCCATTCCCTATCATCAATGGTACTAACCAGGGGTGTGTTATGGCCCCACTGCTGTTTAGTATCGTCTTCACTGCAATGCTCCTTGATGCCTTCAAGGACTGCAACAGGGGTGTAAGAATCCAGTTTTGTACCGACGGCAATGTATTCAACTTGCAACGTTTAAAGGCTAAAACAAAGACGTCATGCATGATGCTGTGAGATCTTCTCTATGCCGACGACTACGCGCTCATCACTCACACTCTTGAAGATGCGCAGTTCATCGTTGACCAGTTTGCTAGAGCAACGAATCGTTATGGACTCACTCTAAGTATCAAGAAGACAGAAGTTTTACATCAACCTCATCCTGGTACGCTCCCGATAAATCCTGTTATTACCATCGGTGGCAAACCCCTCAAGGCAGTTGGCAAGTTCTGCTACCTGGGGGGCACCATCTCGCAGAACGCTAAGATTAATGATGTAGTTACTCACTGCATCAGCAAGGCTAGCGCATCCTATGGATGCCTACACCATCATCTATGGTCGAAGCATGGCATTTGTCTAAGCACCAAGATCAAGGTCTAGCGCACCGCTGTTCTATCTACACTTTTCTATGGGTGCGAGTCGTGGACAACCTATCGCCCCCATGTGAAGAAACTTGAACAGTTTCACATGCGCTGTTTAAGGAAGCCGTGTGGAATCACGTGGCGAGACAAAGTTGCCAATACTGAAGTCTTCCGTCAGAGCAATATCACTAGCATCGAGTCATTCATCATACGTGCCCAGTTGTGCTGGACCGGCCACATTGTTCGGATGACAGATCAGCGCATTCCTAAAATCCTGTTATTTGGCCAGTTGGATGAAGGGCAGAGGTCATGGGGTGGTCAATGGAAACGGTATAAAGACGTGCTCAAAGCCTCACTCGAGTTGTGTGGGACTGATCTTATGACATGGGAAATGCAGGCCAAGAACCTCCCACTTTGGCAAAAGATCTGCCATGAAGGCGTTGACCTCTTTGAGAGAGATAGAACTGCCCGTTTGGATGCCCACCACGAAGCATGTCACGGTGCCGCCCAGCAACAGAGACATCTACAGCAGTCGGTGTCATCCACTCAGCTAATTATGCATATCTGTCCCGATTGCGATATGCCATGTGCTTCACACATCGGCCTCATCAGTCATCGCCATCACAAGCACCCCCTTACAATTCAATGCATCCAGAAGGTGGGAGATCCGTTTTTGGTGATGGCTCAATCCATCATCATGGTGGCATTAGGCCCCCACTGCCCAGGGATGTGGACTGGTGAGCGGAGGGTCGCGGGCTTGATTCCTGGACCTGCAGGATTAGAGCTGGGTGGGACAGATAACATAGCAGTGTTCGCCTCACCCCCCTTAACCCCACTGTGGTGCCCTTGAGCAAGGTCCTTAACCCCAACTGCTCCAGTGGAGCTGCTCAGTGGCCACAGGTCAGTCTGTGGTTGTACTGGGCAGCTTCCTGGTGTGAATGTATAGCTGTGTGACTGTGAACAGAGCATCCTTGAAAAAGAGAGGGTGACTCTCAATGGAACTACCCTGTATAAATAAAGGTTAAATAAAAAAATAAAATTCCAGTGTGCTTCAGCATGCTCTTAACTTATAGAAAACTTACCCATAACTTATTTGACATACACCATCGTATTTACCAATGTCGCATACACTGACTAAATCGTCAGGGTGAGACAGGGACTTGAGTCTTGTGTAAAAAGATTAAATGGATTCTAATGGGTCATCCTTGCACTTACTGGGCTTTCTTGGAGGCTTTGACCACTGGCAACAGCTTCAAAAGAGTCTCCTCTGAAGTGGAGTATTTCTTCAGGTCAAATGTGCCCAGATCTTTTTCTGATGACAGTAAGATGAAGACCAGAGCTGACCACTGAGCTGGAGACATTTCTTCTGTGGAAAGATGTCCTAATCTCAGGGCCTGTTGGATCTCTTTCAAGAGAGAATAATTCCTTCAGACAGTGGAACAGATTGATGCTTCTCTCTGTTGAGAGTTTCTCATTGATCTTCTCCTTGATATATTGGACTGTTTCTTGATTGGTTGGTGAGCTATTTTCTATTCTTTTTGATAGACCATGTAGAAAAGTCTGATTGGTCTTCAGTGAAAGACCAAGGAGGAAGCGGAGGAACATGTCCAGGTGTCCATTTGGACTCTGTAAGGCTTTTTCCACAGCACTTCGGTGGAGATGATTCAGATTAGGTTTCTTTTTAAAAACTTTGGACTGCAAAGATGTTTTTTTATGTTTCATCAGGTTGTCACCAGAGTTGATGAAGGTCAGATGGACATGAAGCGCTGCCAGAAACTCCTGAACACTCAGATGGATGAAGCAGAACACCTGCTCCTGGTACAGGCCTCTCTCTGCTTTAAAGATCTGTGTGAACACTCCTGAGTACACTGAAGATTTTTTGATATTGATGCCACACTCTCTCAGGTCTGATTCATAGAAGATTAGGTTTCCTTTCTGCAGCTGCTCAAAAGCCAGTTTTGCCAGAGACCCAATCATCTTCCTACTCTTGGGACTCCAGTGTGGATCTGTCTCAGCTCCTCCTTCATACTTGACCCGCTTCACTTTGGCCTGAACCACCAGGAAGTGGATGTACATGTCAGTCAGGGTGTTGGGGAGCTCTCCTCCCTCTCTGGTCTTCATCTCATCCTCCAGAACTGTAGCAGTGATCCAGCAGAAGACTGGGATGTGGCACATGATGTGGAGGCTTCGTGAGGTCTTGATGTGGGAGATGATTTTGCTACTCTGCTCCTCATCTCTGAATCTCTTTCTGAAGTACTCCTCCTTCTGTGGGTCAGTGAACCCTCTGACCTCTGTCACCATGCCAATGCGCTGAGGAGGGATCTGACTGGCTGCTGCAGGTCATGTAGTTATCCAGAGGTGGGCAGAGGGAAGCAGTTCCCCCTGATGAGGTTTATCAGCAGAACATCTACTGAGGTGGACTTCCTAGGGTCAGTTAGGGTTTTAGTTCTGATGAAGTCCAGAGGAAGTCGACACTCATCCAGACCATCAAAGATGAACAGAACCTGGAACTGATCAAAGCTGCAGAGTCCTGCTTCTTTGGTTTCAGTAAAGAAGTGATGAACAAGTTCCACCAAACTGAACTTAGTCTCCTTCAGCACATTCAGCTCTCTGAAAGTGAATGGAAACATGAACTAGACATCCTGGTTGGCTTTGCTTTCAGCCCAGTCCAGAGTGAACTTCTGTGTTAAGACTGTTTTCCCAATGCCAGCCACTCCCTTTGTCAGCACTCTTCTGATTGGTTCATCTCTTCCAGGTGGGCCTTTAAAGATGTCTTCTGGTCTGATGGTGGTTTCTGGTCTGTGTGATTTCCTGGATGCTGCTTCAATTTGTCTGACCTCATGTTCGTCATTGACCTCTGCAGTCCCTCCCTCTGTGATGTAGAGCTCTGTGTAGATCTGCTTCACAAGGGTTGGGTTTCCTGCTTTAGCAATCCCCTCAAACACACACTGGAACCTCTTCTGAAGGTTAGACTTCAGTTGCCTTCTGCATGCAGCAACAGTCCCTAAATGAACAAGCAAAAACTTGTTAAAATCAGCAGTTGGAAATGATACATAGTTTCTTGTCAATAATCTAGGTAAAAATCTCAGCACATCTGAAAAAAGTCCAGTAGATTCATAAATGTAATACATTCTGTATATGTTTTATCATATGAACAGAAGCATTGCAGAACCCCTGCCTGTATTTTCTCTGTTTCCTCTCTACATAATTTTAATGTTTTAAAAATCCTCTTACTGCTCTGCAGATGCTCAGCCAGCTCCTCCTGCTTCATCATCCTCAGGAAGTTCACTGTGATCTTCAGAAATGACTCTCTGCTGCTTCTGCTCTGATCTTCATTCTCACCCTCCAACACCTCCTCATCCTCCCTCTGACTCCCTGAGCATTGTGGGTGATCTGTACTCAGAGCTCTCTGCATTTTCTTCAGCTCATTTTTCACAAATTGGACAATGTTTTCCTCCAGGAGCTGAAGCAGAGAAATGTATTGTTTACTTGCAGACTTAAATTGTGATCAGTGTATAAATTCACTACTGGACAATCTGAGGCACCAGAAAAAATATCTAAATTAAAAAAAACAAAAAAACCCCAAACTGTCTTCCTCCTATAATGGGCTGCACGGTGGCGCAGTGGTTAGCACTGTGGCAGCACAGTTTTACCCTCTGCCGGGGGATCGCGGGGACCGTGAGATTGTGGGTTCGATCCCTGCCCCCGGCCAACAGTGATCTGTGTGGAGTTTGCATGTTCTCCCCGTGTTTGCGTGGGTTTACTCCGGGATTTCTCCGGTTTCCTCCCACATGCCAAAAACATGCAGGTTAGGGAGTTAAGGGGCGCTTGCGCACGCAGCGACCGGCAGCTGGTGGTTTGTCACCAGACTGCAGGACAAATCTACCTACGGGTACAAAATAAGTAATAAAAAAAAAAAGTCCCCCTTCCTTCCATGTCCTAAGTCCAAAGGTGGACTTGCCATCAGGAGTACTGTTATGGATTTTTTTTTTTATTATTGTCCTGTGGTGCACATATGTGGGTTTCATATGCTTCACATGTGTATTACTGTATGCTTATTGTTTGCTTCACGTCTCAGAGGAACAAAAGGACTGAACCTCCTAGGGGTAACAGGAGGATGTGAAGTCTGGCCTTTTGTATGCGAAGAGATGGCCTTGAGGGATTTCCTGACCACCAGGACTTTAGGTGGAGGCGAGAAGACCCGGAGGGGGGTGCATTGTGATTTGGGATTAAAAGACAATGTGACTGTGTGCTTTGACGTCCTGGGGTATTAAAGGGACAGATGTTGGGGGATTCCTTTCTCTTTCTGCTTTTGGATGTTGGAGAATGTGATTGTGAATAAAGTTGGACTTGAGAAATAAACTCAGCCTCGTCCTTTCCACATCTCTCCACACTGGTGACCCTAAGACGTATCGTGAGCGGAGACGAATCTCCCGAGCCAGACGCGGCAGGAGCCAGCCAAACGAATGCAGCCACAGTTCAGCTACCGGACTTCTGGCCGAACAATCCGCGCTCCTGGTTTAACGCAGTCGAGGCACAGTTCCACCTCCGGAGGATTTCGGTGGACGCCACAAAGTTCTACCATGTGGTTGCAAAGCTGGACAACCACACAGCCCAGCGGGTGGAGAGCCTGATCAACCACCCGCCGGACAGCGACAAGTACAGCACGTTGAAGGCTGCACTCATTCGTTACTTCACCCCCTCGGTGGAGGAGCGAGCAGAGAGGCTCCTGGCGCTGACTGGATTTGAGAGCGACAGACCTGCAGACCTGATGGGGAAGATGTTGAGTTTGAGAGACTCCGAAGATGATAACTTCATCTTCACCCACCTTTTCCTTAGGACCCTACCGTCAGCGGTGAGAGTGACCCTGGCCAGTTCACCACTGTTGGCCCGACGAGACTACCATGAGCTGGGCCAGGAGGCGCAACGACTCGTCGACGCCAATAAACGGTGCGTGGCTACTGCTGCGGCAGCGGAGCTAGGCGCAACGTCTGGAGATGGCAGGGGGCCAGAGGCTGCAGCACCAGACTCACCGACGACGGCGGCGGCAGGGGCCAGGAAACACGGAGCAGACGACGTCCTTTGCTTCTACCATCGCCGCTTCGCAGAGAGGGCACGCAAGTGCATTCCACCGTGCCATTTCAAGCGCTCGGGAAACGCCAAGACCGGGAGTCGGTAGCAGCTGCGGCCCTCGGAGAGGAGAACAGGCTGCTCTACTTGAGGGATGCGCACTCGGGGAGGCACTTCCTCGTGGACACAGGCTCCAAGCTGAGTTTCATCACACCTTCCTACGCTGACTGGCTGGTGCCCTCCAGTGGTCCCAGGGTGTCAGCAGCGAACGGCTCGGCGATTAAGACCTTCGGTGAGAGGACTCTGCTTCTGTCTTTACATGGCCGTACATTCGAGTGGACTTTCGTCATAGCGGCAGTCAATTTCAACATGTTAGGGGCTGATTTTTTGTGCTCACATAGTTTGTTGGTCGATCTTGCTAACAGACGCCTGGTTAATGCACTCTCTTTTTATTCTATTCCCTGTACAGCTCGAGTGGCCCCGCCAACAGCACAAGCCAACGCCACAGCAGGAAGACGCCGCGGAAGTGGTACAGCCTGCTTACAGTAAATACGGGAGAAGGCTGAGGCCCAAGCGGCACGTGGACTGATATGTAGTGATTTTATTATGACATGCAATCTGTGGTTATGTTGTTCCATCTTAGACGTTTGGGGGGGTCATGTGGTGCACATATGTGGGTTTCATATGCTTCACATGTATATTACTGTATGCTTATTGTTTGCTTCACGTCTCAGAGGAACAAAAGGACTGAACCTCCTAGGGGTAACAGGAGGATGTGAAGTCTGGCCTTTTGTATGCGAAGAGATGGCCTTGAGGGATTTCCTGACCACCAGGACTTTAGGTGGAGGCGAGAAGACCCGGAGGGGGGCGCATTGTGATTTGGGATTAAAAGACAATGTGACTGTGTGCTTTGATGTCCTGGGGTATTAAAGGGACAGATGTTGGGGGATTCCTTTCTCTTTCTGCTTTTGGATGTTGGAGAATGTGATTGTGAATAAAGTTGGACTTGAGAAATAAACTCAGCCTCGTCCTTTCCACATCTCTCCACAGTCCATTCATTCTGTCGCCTGTAATCATAAATGACATCACACCCAATACTTTTCCCATGAGACAGTGAGGATCCAGCCCCAGCATTGAACACTGCTGACTCAGCATTCTCAAAACAATGCTTTTCTGTTTGGTGTATTGTATTAAAACTATCTGCTCTGTTCTGAGATTTTGAATCTTCTCACACTCACCTGCATGTGGGACACAACCTTTTCTCTTCTTGACCAAAATATAAATACTGTAGAAGATGTGCTCAAATGATGAGGCTGAGTTTAGTCGTAAACCAGCTTTATTGACAGAACACAGCTTCTAGCATTCTCAAAGCAGGAAAGAGAAAGAATCATATCTCATCACCCTTTTATATGTTTCCAGCATCAGAATTCAAGTCACATGGTGTTTTCAGTAAACATACAGTCACAAAGCATCCCTTTGAATCTTCACCATTGTCTCTCATTTCCTGATGAACCGGAAATCTCTCCAGGGCATCTTCTGTGGGACAAAGAGACAAATCTCACACCTCCTTGTTATCTTCTGCGGATTCAAGTTCTTTGTCCTTGCAGACATGACACCCTCAATACACATGCAGTCCTGTCTCTATGGAAACGTGAGCCCACAATGTGTGTCGCCCACACTACCCCCCCAAATGTCTAGTAAGGGCAAGACCTGCATGGCATAGAAAAAAGAAAAACACAAAACACTCCATACATCGCTAATCAATCCACCAACTGCCTAGGTTTTAACTTTCTGCCGAATCTGCTGCAGCCTGGCTTGGCTGCACCTGCAACATCTCTCTGCACCTGTGGATTAAAGCTGTTAGCACCTTTCTGTGAAGATTTTGGAGAATGTCTTCTCGGTGGCCTGCCACGGCGGGGGGGCCTCGCGAGCTGCACTTCCTCATCAGCCAAAACAAAGGCGGGTTTGAGCCTGTTTATGCAAATCAACTCCCTTCTGCCCCCTAAATCTAGCAGAAAATGTTTCTGCCCGGTCTCTAGCACTCGGAACGGTCCGTCATAAAACGGTCGCAAACTTGGACGCTGAGCATCATGTTTAACAAAAACAAACTCTGCATTTTTTAAAGCCTTTGGCACAAAAACGTGTGGTAAACTGTGATGGACCGGGCCAGGGAGCGTGTTTGCTCCCGAGTCGCTCTGCCATGGCTGAGCGGGGGGGGCCATTTGGTGCGGGATTATCGGGGAGAAATTCCCCCGGCAAACGGAGAGGTTGTGCAAAAACTAATTCAGCCGGGGAAGCATGCAAATCTTCCTTAGGTGCAGAACGCAACCCCAATAAAACCCATGGAAGTTTGTCCACCCAATTTGTATCTGTCAGCGACGCTCTGAGGGCTGCTTTTAATGACCTGTGAAAGCGTTTGCATAAACCATTAGCCTGGGGGTTATACACGGTAGTGCGATGAATCTTCACCCCCAAGCTGCGGGCTATCGATGACCATAGCTCGGAAATAAATTGGGGACCCCTGTCGGACGTTATGTCCGACGGTACACCGCTGTGGTTGATGTCAGAGGAATCGCCTCTGGCCAACGCGTGGTGCGATCCACCATCGTCAAAAGATGTGTGTGCCCGTGTGATAATGGGAGCGGGCCCACCAAGTCAACATGCACGTGATCAAAACGCTTAGCGGGGATGTGAAAAGGTTCCAACGGGGCCTTAGTGTGTCTGTGTATTTTGGCTCGCTGACATGCTACGCAGGCTGCCGCCCATTCCTTGACCTGTTTGCGCAACCCGGGCCAAACAAATTTCTCCCCCACCAACTTAATCGATGCGCGCACCCCCGGGTGCGCGAGAGAATGGGCCGAGTCAAAAACGCGGCGACGCCACGCGGCTGGCACCACGCGGCTGGCACCACGGGGCGGGGCCGTCCC
Organism: Pholidichthys leucotaenia; assembly: GCA_020510985.1. Classification (NCBI taxonomy): domain Eukaryota; kingdom Metazoa; phylum Chordata; class Actinopteri; order Cichliformes; family Pholidichthyidae; genus Pholidichthys; species Pholidichthys leucotaenia. The sequence goes on from CM035845.1 coordinate 337,068,003, forward strand.
GTGGAGACATCGCAGATTAGTGGGGGCATACCACTTTGTTGCTCCCTGTGCTCCAGCCTTAACCCTGTTGGTCCAGACTGGAGCGCGCGCACGTCCGCGTCGTTAACCTGCTCCGCAGCCATGGCTGCATAATCTAACCCAACACAGACCGGGGCTGCGCGCGCTCCCGCGTCACTGCCCGGGCCCGCGGCCATGGCTACAGAGTCTGCCCCTATGGGGGTTGGTGGTGCTACCGCGCGCGAGAGGCAGTCTGCTACAACATTGTGTTTACCCGCGACATGCTGAATATCAGTAGTGAACTCCGATATTGCGGCTAGTTGCCTTTGTTGTCGGCCTGACCAGGGTTCTGAAATTTTGGCCATCGCAAAAGTTAGCGGTTTATGATCCACAAACGCAGTGAAACGTCGCCCCTCTAACCAGAACTGAAAATGACGGATGGCCAAGTGTAGGGCCAAAAGCTCCCTGTCAACCGCACTGTATTTACGCTCACTATCGCGCAAAGTCCTGCTGAAAAACGCGAGGGGTTGCCAGGTACCTGCCACAAACTGTTCAACTACCGCCCCCACCGCTACATCGGAAGCGTCAGTGGTGAGTGCCATGCGGGCCGTTGGAACTGGGTGCGCTAACAAAACTGCGTTTGCCAGGGCTGATTTGACTTGGGCAAAAGCGCGCTCCCGCTCCGGAGACCATTCAACTTTATTTGCGGGCTTTTGTTTTTTTAACGCGGTGTACAATGGCTGCATGAGCCGTGCTGCGCTTGGGAGGAACCGGTTGTAAAAATTAACCATCCCTAGAAACTCCTGCAGCGCCTTGACCGTTTGAGGTTGCGGAAAATCCGTTATGGCACGCACTTTATTTGGAAGAGGAACCGCTCCTTCTGCCGAAACGCGATGTCCCAAAAAATCAATCTGCGCCACCCCAAACTGGCACTTCGCTGGGTTAACTATTAACCCGTGCTCTGCCAGCCTCCGAAAAACTGCTGTGAGGTGCTTTTCATGTTCGCCCTCGGACCCGCTGGCTAACAAAATATCGTCCAAATAAACGAACACGAAAGGAAGATCGCGTAAAACTGCATCCATCATGCGTTGGAAGGTCTGCGCGGCCCCCTTGAGGCCAAAAGGCATGTGCAAAAACTCAAAAAGGCCGAAAGGAGTTATGACCGCTGTTTTGGGTACATCTTGCGCGCGCACTGGAACCTGGTGGTAACCGCGCACCAAGTCTATTTTAGAAAAAAATGCGCGCCCCCGCCAAATGAACAGAAAAATCCTGAATGTGCGGAATCGGGTAGCGGTCATGAGCTGAAACGTTGTTCAACCTGCGGAAATCACCGCAAGGTCGCCACGAGCCGTCAGCCTTTGGGACCATGTGTAACGGCGAAGCCCAAGAGCTCTTGGAGCGTCTAACAATGCCCAGTTTTTCCAGATTAGTGAACTCCTCGCATGCGATGGCCAGTTTTGCTGGGTCCAAGCGCCGAGCTTTTGCAAAAACGGGGGGGGGGGGGGCGGTGGTTGTTATGAAATGCTCCACTCCATGTTTAGCCACCGTTGCCAAAAACGTGGGGACTGTGAGTGCTGGGAACTGAGCAAGCAATGTGTGAAACTTACCACCCGCAGCTGAGACGCTGGCATGTGCAGTCGGCGGGGCCACCCGAGCTGTGCAGGGAATAGAATGAAAGGACAGTGCATTAATCAGAATCAGAATCAGAATCAGGTTTATTGCCATTGTTCATGTAGTACACAAACTAGGAATTTGTCTCGGTACAATGCTGCAACATTAAACATGATAAGATAAGAGAAATAAACTATACATGTAATAAAGTGTAGGATAAGATTAAGTGATACTGGTCAACAGTTAAAATATATATTAGCCAGCAGCAGATACTGTGGAGAACTATATAGTGCAGTCGGTAATGCAGGAAGAAAACAGTGATGATTGACATGAGTCTGGTTGAGCTGCTGTACATGGTGCACGAGAGTCAATAAGTCACTTAGTGTTCAGCAGTCTAATGGCAGAGGGGAAGAAGCTGTTCATGTGACGGGAAGTCAGAGACTGTTTCTCCGAGCGTGCATCCGTCAGGTAATCAGACGTCTATTAGCAAGGTCAACCAATAAACCATGTGAGCACAAAAAATCAGCCCCTAACATGTTGAAACTGACTGCTGCTACAATAAATGTCCACTCAAATGAACGGCCCTGTAAGGACAGAAGCATGGTCCTCTCACCAAACGTTTTAATCGTGGAGCCGTTCGCTGCTGACACTGACACCCAGGGAGTTTTAGACGGCATCAGCCGTTCCGCGTAGGTGGGTGTGACGAAACTCAGCTGAGAGCCCGTGTCCACGAGGAACTGTTTCTCCGAGCGTGCATCCGTCAGGTAAAGCAGCCTGTTCTCGTTGCCGAGGGTCGCAGCTGCTACCGGCCCTCGGTCTTGGCGTTTCCCTGGCGCTTAAAGTTGCACGGTGGGACGCACCTGTGCGCTCTCTCTGCAAAACGGCGGTGGTAGAAGCACGGGCTGTCCTCCGCTCCGCGTCATCTGGCTCCCATTGCCGCCGTCGTTGGTACGTCTGGCGCCGCGGCCGCTGGACCTGTGCTGTCTCCGGACGCCGTTCCCGGGCTAGCCACCGCGGCCGAAACCGCGTTCTGCTTGTGGGCGTCGACCAACCGCTGCGCCTCTTTGCTCAACCCATGGTAGTCTCGCCTGGCCAATCGGGGCGACTCTGCCAGGGCCACTCTCACTGCTGGCGGCAGGGTACGAAGGAAAAGGTGGGCGAAAATGAATTCGCCATCTTCAGAGTCTTTGAGCTTCAGCATCTTCACCATCAGGTCCGCAGGTCTATCATTTTCTGACTCCGTCAACGTCAGGAGTCCCTCTGCTCGTTGTTGGACTGAAGGGGTGAAATGGCTGATCAGCGCGTCCTTCAATGCGCTGTACTTGTCGCTGTCTGGTGGATGATTAACCAGATCCTCCACTCTCTGGACCGTGTTGCTGTCCAGCTTCGCTACCACGTGGTAGAATCTTGTGTCGTCGTTGGAGATTCTCCGGAGGTTGAACTGCGCCTCGACTGCGCTAAACCATGAGCGCGGGCTGTGCTGCCAGAAATCGGGCAGCCGGATCGTGGAGGCGGCCATCAGGCTGGCTTCCGCCGAGCCCCGCTCGGGAGAATTCTGTCTGCTCATTTCTCGTCGTAGGTCACCAGTGTAGAAGATGTGCTCAAATGATGAGGCTGAGTTTAGTCGTAAACCAGCTTTATTGACAGAACCCAGCTTCTAGCATTCTCAAAGCAGGAAAGAGAAAGAATCATATCTCATCACCCTTTTATATGTTTCCAGCATCAGAATTCAAGTCACATGGTGTTTTCAGTAAACATACAGTCACAAAGCATCCCTTTGAATCTTCACCATTGTCTCTCATTTCCTGATGAACCGGAAATCTCTCCGTGGCATCTTCTGAGGGACAAAGAGACAAATCTCACACCTCCTTGTTATCTTCTGCGGATTCGAGTTCTTTGTCCTTGCAGACGTGACACCCTCAATACACATGCAGTCCTGTCTCTTTGGAAACGTGAGCCCACAATGTGTGTCGCCCACAATACAATTTTTATTTTTTCTTAATTTAACCTTTGTTTTATCAGGATGGTCCCATTGAGACTGCAAATCTCTTTTTCAAGGGCGTCCTTGATAATATATAGAGGACCGTAGAGCGCCGTCTGGGTGAGGACCGCTGACTCCAGGTAATGAAGCCAATTGTGAAGCAATGTAGTAAAAACAAGAGTTTTTGTGCAGCAAAGGAAAAAAAATCCATATGCCATGGCATATGCAATGCCATGAGTTTTCCCAGTGGACCGCTGGACTATTGGGGTGATAAACGACATGGTATTAAAGAAACACTATGTAAGATTTTGACCTTAAAACAATGTTTAGTTTAAATAAATGTTTCTAAAATAATTTTGATCATACAGTACATCATCCTTTGACTGGATGAATGTGACTTTCACCATAGCCTGAGTGGACCTGCATCACCTGCAACAGCATTCCATGACTCTGCTGTTCCTGGCAGGAACGTCAAAAAGCCTCTGTCACATTAGCTAATCATAGGGCACGACTTTAGCCACCAACTAGCAAAGCCCCCTGTGATTGGTTATTGAGACGCAGGCCATAAAACACAACAGTTGTAGTCTTACCAGCGTCCCTACCAGGGAGAGGAAAGTTACATGGTGCTACTTGAAAATAAGAAGAGAGAAAAAAAAAAGTGCAACTCATAACTGACAGGTTGTTGCTACGTGGGTGCATGTGGGTCATGTGGGTGTGACCCAGGCCATCTTTTGTGCCGCTCTCAAGCAGCCACTACACACACTCATGAAGTCGGATGGAACATGAATGAGTCAATAATGGATGGAAAACAGGTCAAAAAAACACAAAGGTGGAGTGGAAAAATGATCCATGCAGCAGTACTGCAGCAGTACAGCCCCAACAGTCAGAGGCCACAAAGCCACCAAAGGCCAGGGAAGGCACCAGCCACATGGTGACAGTTATGATGATGGGGATTATTTGCTAGCCTGGTTTTTGGCTACAGACTAACCTTGACACTACTACATGAGCTGAGGTAGCTATCAGTAACACAAGTAATTTTGAGACGTGTAAATAAGGTAACGTCCAGATAATCTTCTGGTGGGGATCCGGTACTATGTGGATCAGGCGGCAACAGAAGGCAAAGACATCAGTGGTCTGATCCCCGGGTTCCCAGAATGGCCTTTGGAGCTCCTTGCCCACCTCTCTGGTGGAGAAGGAGCTTGAGCATGTGCATAAAGCTGAGAGATACCGGCTACATATCAATGGGCTCACCTCAACACACTGCTCATGTTCTGAAACCAATCTCCTAGAAAGGAAGTGGAACTTGACCTATTATTGAGTTGACCTGAGGAGAGGCTACGAGCAAAAATGAGTATTCTTGTATCCCCTTCGTGTTGCTGCCTCTATGTTGGGGGTTCTACCCAGGATGACAGGGTTGTTTCCCTGCACCTTCAGGTAGGGAAATGGGTCCTGACTGTCATTTTTGCTTATATGTCAAATGGTGGTTCAGAGCACCCAACCTTTTTGGAGTTTCTGACTGGTGTTTTGGAAAGTGCTTCTCTTGTAGACTCCATTATCCTACTGGGGGAGTTCAGTCCACACATGGGAAATGACAGTGAACCCTGGAGGGGTGTGATTGGGAGGAACGTCCTACCCAATCTGAACCCGAGTGGTGTTCAGTTGTTGGACTTCTGTGATCACAGTTTGTGCATAACGGACACTGCGTTCAAACATAAGGATGTCCATATGTGCCCTTGGCACCAGAACACCTGAGGTCACAGGTCGGTGATCGATGTTGTCATCGTGTCATCAGACCTGTGACCATATGTCTTGGACACATGAGAAAAGAGAGGTGCAGAGCGGTCAACTTATCACCACCTGGTGGTGAGTTGGATCAGATCTTAGGGGAGGATACCATTCAGACCCAGCAGACCCAAACTTATAGTGAGGGTGTGCTGGAATGTCTGGCTGTAGACCCTGTCCAAGATGTCTTCAACTCTCACCTCAGGAAAAAAAATTCTGACCTCTTTTTGAGGGAGACTGGAGACATGGAGTCTGAATAGGCCATGTTCTTGTCCAGAGCTCTGGTTGAAAGGTTGTCTGTGTCTACTGCAGCTTTAAGACCAGTATGGCAGATGAAGCTTGTCAGGAATTATTTTACAAGCTGGCCATTGTATCTTTATTTATTTTTCTTAGTTAAATGTTGCTGAATGTAGACAGTTCTCACCATAAATATGGAGTCTAGATGTGATTGATCGTGAGGGGCAGAATGACCATCGGGGACCTCTGAGATCTGCTTGGTAGCCCTGCAAAAACAGTCAACTTTACCTCGTGTACAGTTTTTTAAAGATATCCTATTCCAGAATGAGAATCCACACAGTGATCTCTAATGCACATGCTGTTAATTTTTCGAAGAGAAAAACAAGAAAAGGATCAAAAGATTACATTCTCACCCTTTACTGACAGATTGAGGTTCATTTTTGAAGTAAATGGGTACTCCCTTAGACCCGTCGCTGTTCATGGACTCACAGCTGGGTACAGGAGAGGCTGGTCTGGTCTGGAGAATGCTAACAGAGACAAAAATACCAGGTGTTAAAGGGTCAAAATACAACTCTCATTATACAGAATGAGACAAGGGACCATTTCCACCAAATACAAAGTAAAATGTCTTTAAGCTTACTAAATAAGGAATCTGTATGGACATTACTTTTACTTCAACAAATAATCCTGACTGCCTTTAGCTGACACTAGGGCTGAAATGATTTGTCGATGTTGTCGATAACGTTGACAATAAAAATTTGTCAATAAAGATTTTTATTGTTGACAAATTGTTTCATTACAAAGTTTATTTGCATGCCACAGAAATGTTCAGCTGTAACTGCAATGCATGACCGGAACTGCTGCAGGCAGTAGCGCCTCTGTTGTCCGACATGCATGAACAATTTCCAGCGAAGAACAGGAGCACAGCATGGCAAAGAAAAAAGATAAACAAGTCGACAAACTTTCTGTAGTATAGGGAACAAACCCCCCCCCCCCAAAAAAAAAAACTAAACAAGTAAAATGCAGACTTTGCAAGGCAGATCTTTCCTATCATGGCAGCACTACAGTGATGCATGAGCATCTGAAATGACGGCACCCAGGAGCCGCAACATTAATGACTGCTTCTGCTTGGTAAGTTTTAGAGAGTAGAAAAAGTTGGCACCGCTTGTTTTCAATGGCCAACTATTTCAAGCTTTAGAAAAATGACAATACTGTTAGGACGTGCTGTTTATGTTAGCTTAGCTGTTTGACAATCAGCTCTCTGGTTCCTGAGGGCTGAGCTGTCATGGCTAACATGTTGAATGCAGTAAATGACTGAATTACAAGAGTCACTATCGCTTTTTCATCTTCGTTAATATTAGCCCTCATTCTTCAATATTAACTCAGTCATCTGGGAGAGGCTCAGAGTAGAACCGCTGCTCCTCCACACTGAAAGGAGCCAGTTGAGGTGGTATGTGTTATGCATGTAAATAGGCTGGTATTACAAAGATGGCGGCTGGGTTGGTCATGGGTTAGACCGGGGTGGCTACTACCAGTTTCCGGTGGTGACGCCGCCCAGGGTATAAAAGAGTGGGTGGAAGAGGCTCTGCCTCTTTCGTCGTGGAGACACCTGGCCAGCAGGAGAGTGCCGTAAGCCTCTGTACATAGTTTGTGTATTGTATATAATAAATCCCTGTTAACCGAGGTGAGACTCACTCTTCCTTCCTACATTATGGATGTAACAAATGGCGATGAGGTAAAAGCTTTATTTGCTTTATTGCTAGCTTTCAGCCATTCCTCGATGCTCCAGGCAAGCTGGTCGTGCCGTGGCCTAGGTGGTTCGCTGCCTTTACCAACTATCTTGTTGCACTGGGTTTGGGAGATATGGAGAAGCTCCGTGCACAAGCTGTGTTAGTACATAATTTAGGATTCTTCAGGATTTGTGCGGAGCGGACAGTTTTGACGATGTGGTGCAGCTAATGGCACGCTACTTTAAGGCGCCGGAGAACGGCATTGTGAAACACATTCAATTCCGACAGCGCTGCCAGGGATCGGGACAGCCCGTGCGAAGATTTGGGGCAGACCTCCGAGAACTGACGAGGGAATGCAGATTCGGGACCCTGGAGATACGCTCTGTACATACTTTGAGTATCGTATATAATAAACCCCTGTTAACCGAGGTGAGACTCACTCTTCCTTCCTACATTATGGACATAACAGTATGGGCATCTGATCAGGATGCCTCCTGGACGCCTCCCACTTGAGGTGTTTCGGGCATGTCCCACTGGGAGGCCACCCCGGGGCAGACCCAGGACTAGTTGGAGAGACTATGTCTCCCAGCTGATCTGGGAACGCCTTGGTATCCTCTCTGAAGAGCTGGAGCGGGTGGCTGGGGAGAGGGAAGTCTGGGCTTCTCTGCTTAAACTGCTGCCTCTGAGATCCGGACCACCGGAAAAGCAGTAGAAGATGGATGGATTGATGGATGGATGGATGGATCTTCAATATTAGTGCATCTCGGTTAATTAGAATATCCCAATTTGTAATTTAATAAATAAAAACCTACAACCATAATAATGAAAATTAAATCAAACAGCTTGAAATATCACTTAAGTGCAGTGAATATTGAAAATGAAGGTATACCTTTCTGAATTACATTGTTAAAAAATGCACTTCTAGAAAACTTCCACCTAATGTTAGTTTGTGGGTTGGAGCAGATGAGTAATTCAGTTGTAAGATATTTAATCAATTGTTTAATTGACATTAGGCATTATGCTGTCTGTGATAAACTGATATATAACCTTAAACTTGTGATAATTAATATAGCTTTCTTATTTTTCTTCTTGTTTTTCTTGAAACTGCTTATAAAATGTTATATTAAAACAGGGACTGACAGCAAGGTGATTTTCACAGGTGTGCAGGCTTAAACAGCGGGTGAGGTAAAATATGCACTAGAGCTCCAACAGGAAGCAGAGATGGTGGACATGAGAAAAATCATCACGATGAGTTGACTAATTGAAAAAATAGTTATTAGAGTAGTCAACTACCAAAATAACTGTTTGTTGCAGCTGTAGCTGACACATGAACTTACACTTCTTTAGAAGAACTCTCTTCTTTTATATTAATCATTCGACCCATGCTGGCTTCACTTCTTATGGACACATAGCTGGGTCCAGATCCAGGTCCAGGTCCAGGTCCAGGTCCAGGTCCAGCATGTTGCTGTGATCTGTTAGTGTGAATGATGAAGGTTTGGTGGTGTGAGTGCTGAGTTCTGACATACAGAAGAGTCCTGGACAGTTAAAGATGGTCCTCTCACCTTTGACCTTTAGTCTGGATCTCATGATCTCCGCAGAGCATGGTTTTAGAGGGACAGACTCTGTCCTCTGGGCTCTGATCCATAGCGGAGACCACACCTCAAACAAAACTACAACAGAGAAACAGAGAAAAAATATAAACTGAGCACTAAAAGCTTCAGTCATTCAAATTAACAGCAAAAACAGTGTCTGACCTTCTTGTTTTAATCTCAAAGAGCTTCAAGTTTTACTGTGGATCTACAGAAATCATGACATTTCTGAAATCTGTTATTCCAAGTGGAATTTACTGGAGTTAGAACAACTTTTAAAACTTCAGTTTCCTAGTTCTGGTTATCTTTACAATGCTTGGTGTGGATGGCCCATAACAGCGGTCCAGTGGATCCAGTGTACCCCACCTGGGCTGAGGACTAGTGATGTGTCCAGGGTGTACCCCTCACCTCGTCCAAAGAAGCTACGATAGGCTCCAGCCACCACCCATCCCCCCCAACCTGAAAAGGATTAAGCAGTTAATACAGTGCGTCCAGAAAGTCTTCACAGCACTTCACTTTTTCCACATTTTGTTATGTTACAGCCTTATTCCAAAAGCGATTAAATTCATTTTTTTCCCTCAAAATTCTACACACAATACCCCATAATGACAATGGGAATTTTTTTTTAGATTGTTACAAATTTATTAAAAATGAAATGTTTACAATTTTATTAAAAATAAAAAACTAAGAAATCACATGTACATAAGTATTCACAGCCAGCCTTTGCTCAATACTTTGTTGATGCACCTTTGGCAGCAATTACAGCCTCAAGTCTTTTTGAATATGATGCCACAAGCTTGGCACACCTATCTTTGGGTAGTTTGGCCCATTCCTCTTTGCAGCATGTCTCAAGCTCCATAATGTTGGATGGGAAGCATCGGTGCACAGCCATTTTTAGATCTCTCCAAAGGTGTTCAATTGGATTCAAGTCTGGGCTCTGGCTGGGCCACTCAAGGACATTCACAGAGTTGTCCTGAAGCCACTCCTTTGATATCCTGGCTGTGTGCTTAGGGTTGTTGTTCTGCTGAAAGATGAACTGTCGCCCCAGTCTGAGGTCAAGAGCGCTCTGGAGCAGGTTTTCATCCAGGATGTCTCTGTTCATTGCTCCATTCATCTTTCCCTCTATCCTGACTAGTCTCCCAGTTCCAGCTGCTGAAAAACATCCCCACAGCATGATGCTGCCACCACCATGCTTCACTGTAGGGATGGTATTGGTCTGGTGATGAGCGGTGCCTGGTTTCCTCCAAACATGACGCCTGGCATTCCCACCAAAGAGTTCAATCTTTGTCTCATCAGACCAGAGAATTTTGTTTCTCATGATCTGAGAGCCCTTCAGGTGCATTTTAGCAAACTCCAGGTGGACTGCCATGTGCCTTTTACTAAGAAGTGGCTTCTGTCTGACCACTCTACCATACAGGCCTGATTGGTGGATTGCTGCAGAGATGGTTGTCCTTCTGGAAGGTTCTCCTCTCTCCACAGAGGAACACTGGCGTTCTGACAGAGTGACAGTCGGGTTCTTGGTCACCTCTGTAACAAAGGCCCTTCTCCCCCGATTGCTTAGTTTAAACAGCCGGCCAGCTCTAGGAAGAGTCCTGATGGTTCCGAACTTCTTCCATTTACAGATGATGGAGGCCACTGTGCCCATTGGGACCTTCAAAGCAGCAGAAATGTTTCTGTACCCTTCCCCAGATTTGTGCGTTGAGACAATCCTGTCTCGGAGGTCTACAGACAATTCCTTTGACTTCATGCTTGGTTTGTGCTCTGATATGCACTGTCAACTGTGGGACCTTATATAGACAGGTGTGTACCTTTCCAAATCATCCAATCAACTGAATTTACCACAGGTGGACTCCAATTAAGCTGTAGAAACATCTCAAGGTTGATCAGTGGAAACAGGATGCACCTGAGCTCAATTCTGAGCTTCATGGCAAAGGCTGTGAATACTTACTGTACGCACATGTGATTTCTTGTTTTCTTTATTTTTAATAAATTTGCAAAAATCTCAAAAAAACTTTTTTCATGTTGTCATTATGGGGTATTGTGTGTCGAATTTTGAGGAAAAAAAATGAATTTATTCCATTTTGGAATAAGGCTGTAACAAAACAAAATCTGGAAAAAGTGAAGCACGGTGAATACTTTCTGGATGCACTATAAAAAGGAGGAATCATAATGGAATACTGTATATCACTTTAATTTCAGAGCTCCATTAAAACTGTCAGTGCTTATACACTTCTGAATTTCAAAATGACAACATGCAGATGGAAAACTTTTTGGATAATTTAAACATTCCTATGCTCTCTCCACATGACAAAAAGAGGCTTGATGAGCCAATATCACAAGAAGAAATAGCTCCGGCAATCTCTTCTTTACAATCGGGAAAATCCTCTGGACCTGACGGGTTTCCGGTGGAACTTTTCAAAATATTTTCTTTTTTGCCGATACCCCAATTGAGCTTGGTTCTATCTGATTCATTTAAGGAAGGAAAACTCCCCGCATCATTTAGTGAAGCAACTATTACATTAATTGCCAAAAAGGACAAAGATCCAACACAGTGCTCTTCCTACAGACCAATTTCTTAATTGAATGTAGATATTGTGGAGAGAGGAATAATCAGGCCAGGCATTCAAAGCAGACAAGCTTTATTCACTCTCTCACATCTCTCAGAATCAGAAAACATTGACCTCATGCTGCAGGGCCTCTCCTTTATATTACAACACTCACACCCCCTGCTGCCTGAGGTCTTGCATCACAATTCATTCTCGCATCACAATTCCTATTGTCCCCCAACCGCTTAATCCCCACGCTTCCAGCAGAGGAATTTACTGCCTCTCCCTTCCTTCCAGTCTGAGATGAATACCACAGCATGGGTCCCCCATACTGCCCCCCCAGAGTCTCAGACTGAGCGTTAACTCTCATGTCATCTTGGCTTCAGCCTCCTCCCATATCTGCTGTAACGAGGGGTGGTCGGCTCCGCAGTGCTGCTGTGCCGGTGGGGGGTTCCTGGGGGTGTGTCCGTCTGTGGGTGGACAATGGGGGGGCATTCAGCATGCTCGTGTGACTGCTCTGATGAATCATTTACCTGGGGAGTCCTCAGTGGGGGTCTTCCATGCCGAGGAGCTCAAGCCAAGATCACCTGCTCGTCTGCCACCACAAAGGCGGGCTTAAGCCTGTGTATACAGATTTTCTCCCGGCGACCCCCCAAGTCTAACACAAAATGTTTGTCCCCTGGTTCCAGCACTCTAAACGGGCCATCGTAGCGTGGGCACAATGGGGGCCGGTGGGCATCGTGCCTGACAAACACGAACGCCGCGCTCTTCAAAGTTTTTGGCACAGAAGCATGTGGAAAACAGTGGTGGGCTGGGCCAGGTAGCGTGCCTGCGTCTGCGCTATGCCGTGAACGAGGGGACGGACGGGTGTTCGGTGTGGGGTTATCTGGTAAAAATTCCCCGGGAGCCGCAGCGGCTGACAAAAAACCAGCTCTGCTGGGGAAGCCTTCAAATCCTCTTTTGGTGTGGAACGCAACCCTAATAGAACCCGCGGCAACCGGTCCACCCAATTTGCATCCGTAAGCAAAGCCCTGAGCGCTGCTTTCAGTGACCTATGGAAACGCTCGCATAACCCATTGGCCTGTGGGTTGTACACGGTTGTGCTATGAATTGCGACGCCCAGGCTCCGGGCCATCACGGACCAGAGGTCGGAAACAAACTGAGGGCCCCAATCGCACGTGATGTCCGAAGGGGTGCCAAAACGTGCCACCCATGTTGTCAAAAAGGCATGTGCCACGTCTGCAGTTGGAAGCTAGCGGGACTGCTTCTGGCCATCGTGTGGTGCGGTCCACCACTGTCAGGAGGTGCGTGAACCCCTACGATGCCAGGAGGGGGCCCACGAGGTCCACGTGAACATGGTCGAGCCTCTTAGCCAGGATATAGAATGGCACCAAAGGGGCCTTTGTGTGCCTGTGCACTTTGGCTCCTTGGCACGCTACGCAGGCTGCAGCCCACTCTTTTACCTGTTTGTGCAGGCTCGGCCAGACAAACTGCTCCCACCATTTTGACTGACGTGCGCATTTCTGGGTGCGCCAGGGAGTGAACGGACTCAAAAACGTGGCGGCGCCAAGTGCGGGGGACCGCCGGGCGCGGGCATCCTGTGGAAATGTCACAGATTTGGGGGGGGGCGTCGTCTTGCAGTACCCTGCTCTCCAGCCTTAGCCCTGTTGGTCCAGACTGGAGTGTGCACACGTCTGCATCGCCAATCTGCTCCGCGGCCATGGCCGTGTAATCTAGCCCTACGTAGACTGGGGCCACTACTGCGCACGAGAGGCAGTCTGCCACTACATTAAGTTTACCGGCCACATGCTGAATATCGGTCGTAAACTCCGAGATCGCGGCCAACTGTCTCTGCTGCCAGCCCGACCATGGTTCCGTAACCTTGGCCATCACGAACGTTAGCGGCTTGTGGTCCAAGGACGCAGTGAAGTTGCGCCCTTCCAGCCAGAACTGGAAGTGGCGTATGGCCAGGTGGAGAGCCAGTAACTCTCTGTCGAATGCGCTGTATTTACGCTCACTGTTGCGCAAAGACCTGCTAAAAAAGGCAAGTGGCTGCCAAGAACCAGTGACGCATTGCTCCACGACGGCCCCTAAAGCCACGTCCAAGGCATCGGTAGTGAGCGCTATCCGAGCCACCGGGTCCGGGTGCGCCAGTAGTGCGGCATTTGTCAGGGCTGTTTTAACCTCAGAGAATGCCTGCTCCTGCTCAGGAGTCCAGTCGACTGTCCACCGGTCTCCATTTCTTGAGTGCGGTGTACAATGGCTGTATGAGCTGGGCTGCGCGGGGGAGGAAACGGTTATAAAAGTTAACCATCCCCAAAAACTCCTGCAGCGCCCTGACCGTCTGAGGCCGGGGAAAATTCGCCACTGCACGCACCTTGTCCGGCAAGGGTATTGCTCCCTCTGGTGAGATGCGGTGTCCCAAAAAATCAATCCCCGTCACGCCGAAATGGCATTTCGCCGGGTTGATTATAAACCCGTGCTCCTCTAACCTCCGGAAAACCATCCTGAGGTGGGTTACGTGTTCGTCCTCGGACGTGCTGGCCACCAGGATGTCATCCAGGTAGACGAACACAAACGGCAGATCGTGCAACACCGTATCCATCATGCGTTGGAATGTCTGTGCCACGCCTTTTAGTCCGAAAGGCATGCGTAAAAACTCAAACAGACCAAACGGGGTTATTACTGCCATTGTAGGTATGTCCTCCGCGCGCACCGGGACCTGGTGGTAACCACGGACCAGGTCTATCTTAGAAAAAATACGTGCCCCGGCGAGGTGAACGGAAAAATCCTGAATATGGAGGATCGGGTCTGGTGGCCGGGTTTAGCCAGAAGGAGTTACATGGGTCTACCCTCCAGTGGGCTCACCACCTGCAGGAGGGACCATGGGGGTCCAGTGCTATGTGGATCAGGTGGCGGTCAAAGGTGGAGACCTTGGACGTCTGATCTCAAGCATCCTAAACTGGCTTTTGGGATGTGGAATATCACCTCACTGGTGGGGAAGGAGCCTGCGCTGGTGCATGAGGTTGAGAGATACCGGCTAGATATAGTTAGCCTCACCTCAACACACAGCTCCAGTTCTGGAACCAGTCTCCTGGAGAGGGGCTGGAGCTTGGCCTACTCTGGTGTTGCCCCGGGCAAGAGGTGACAAACAGGGGTGGGTATTCTTGTATCCCCCACCTTGCTGCCTCTATATTGGAGTTTTCCCCGGTGGACGAAAGGGCTGTTTCCCTGCGCCTTCGGCTTGGGAAACGGGTCCTGACCATCATTTGTGCCTATGCACCAAATGATATTTCAGAGTACCCACCCTATTTGGAGTCTCTGACTTGGGTGCTGGAGAGTGCTCCTCTTGGAGACTCCATTGTCCTACTAGGAGACTTCAATGCGCACGTGGGCAATGACAGTGAAACCTGGAAGGGGATGATTGAGAGGAATGGCCTGCCCAATCTGAACCTGAGTGGTGTTCAGTTATTGGACTTCTGTGCTAACCACAGTTTGTACATAACAAACACCATGTTCAAGCAAAAGGGTGTCCATATGTGCACCTGGCACCAGGACACCCTAGGTCGCAGGGCGATGATCGATTTTGTTATCGTGTCATCAGACCTACAACCGTATGTCTTGGACACTCGGGTAAAGAGAGGTGCAGAGCTGTCAACTGATCACCACCTAGTGGTGAGTTGGATCCAATGGCAGGGGAGGATGCCATTCAGACCTGGTAGACCCAAATGTATAGTGAGGTTGTGCTGGGAACGTCTGGCTGAGGCCCCTGTCCGGGAGGTCTTCAACTCCCACCTCCGGAAGAACTTCAACCACATTCAGAGGGAGTCTGGAGAAATGGAGTCTGAATGGGCTATGTTCTCCACCCTCATTATTGAAATGGCTGCACAGGGCTGTGGCCGCAAGGTTGTTGGGGCATTTCGTGGTGGCAACCTCCAAATCAAGTGGTGGACACCAGTGGTGAGGGGGGCCATTAAGCTGAAGGAGTCCTATTGGCTTGTGGCTTGTGTGACTCCTGAAGG
Source organism: Pholidichthys leucotaenia (assembly GCA_020510985.1). Classification (NCBI taxonomy): domain Eukaryota; kingdom Metazoa; phylum Chordata; class Actinopteri; order Cichliformes; family Pholidichthyidae; genus Pholidichthys; species Pholidichthys leucotaenia. The sequence goes on from CM035845.1 coordinate 337,083,498, forward strand.
AGCTGAGGTGTACTGGCAGGCCAAGCAGAGTGCAGCTCGGGTGGTTGCTGAAGCAAAAATGTGGGTGTGGGAGGAGTTTGGAGAGGCCATGGAACAAGACTTTCGGTCAGCCTCAAAGAGATTCTGGCAAACTGTCTGGCGGCTCAGGAGGGGGAAGCAGCTCCCTGTTCACACTGTGTATGGTGTGGATGGGGCACTGCTGACTTCGATTGGGGATATCGTCGGGCGGTGGAAGGAATATTTCGAGGATCTCCTCAATTACACTGATACTCCTTTCCCAGAGGAAACAGGGCTTGTGGATGAGGGGAACAACTCGCCCATCACAGGGGCTGAGGTTGCCAGTGTGGTTAAAAAAATCTCTTTGATGGCTGGGCCCTGGGGGGTGGACGAGATTTATGCTGAGTTCCTCAAGGCCCTGGATGTTGTAGGGCTGTCACAGTCGACACGCCTCTGCAACATTGCGTGGAGGTTGGGGGCAGTGCTTTGGCACGGCAAACCGGAGTGGTGGTTCCTCTCTTCAAAAAAGGGGACCGGAGGGTGTGCTCCAACTTTAAAGGGATCACACTCCTCAGCCTCCCTGGGAAGGTCTATGCCAAGGTACTGGAGAGGAGAGGCTGGCCGTTGGTTGAACCTCGGATTCAGGAGGAGCAATGTGGTTTTCATCCTGGCCATGCCACATCGAAACAGCAATTTACCTTCTCGAGAATCCTCGAAAGTTTGTGGGAGTGTTCCCAACCAGTTTACATGTGTTTTGTGGACTTGAAGAAGGCATTCAATCGCATCCCTCGTGGTTTTTTGTGGGGGGGTGCTTCGGGAGTATGGGGTATTGAGGTTGTTGTTATAAGCTATTCTGTCTCTGTACGACTGTTATGAGAGTTTGGTTCATATTAACAACACTCGGTTGGACTCATTCCCAGTGAGAATTGGACTCCGCCAGGGCTGCCCTTTGTCACCGATCCTGTTCATTATTTTTATGGACAGGATTTCTAGGGCCAGCCATGGAACAGAGGGTGTCATACTTGGTGAGCACAGGATCTCATCTCTGTTGTTTGCAGATGATGTTGTCCTGCTGGCTTCATCCAGCAATGACCTACAGATCTTACTGGGATGGTTTGCCGCTGAGTGTGAAGCGGCTGGGATGAGAATCAGGACCTCCAAGTTCGAGTCCATGGTCTTCAGCTGGAAAAAGATGGATTGTCCTCTCCGGATTGGGGAGAACGTCCTGCCCCAAGTGAAGGAGTTTAAGTATCTCATGGTCTTATTCACGAGTGAGGGGAGAATGGAGCAAGAGATTGACAGACGGATCGGAGCAGCATCTGCAGTGATGTGGACGTTGTACCGATCTGTTATGGTGAAGAGGGAGCTGAGCTCTAAGGCAAAGCTGTCAATTTACCAGTCAATCTACGTTCCTACCCTCACCTTTGGTCATGAGGTTTGGGTAATGACCGAAAGAACGAGATTGTAGATACAAGCGGCTGAAATGAGCTTTCTTCGTGGGATTGCTGGACTCACCCTCAGAGATAGGGTGAGGAGCTCAGTCATTTGGGAGAGGTTCAGAGTAGAACCGCTGCTCCTCCACAATGAACGAAGCCAGTTTTGGTGGTATGGGTATCTGATCAGTATGCCTCCAGGACACCTCCCACCTGAGGTGTTTCGGGCACGTCTCACCGGGAGGAGACTCCGGGTTAGACCCAGGACTCGCTGGAGAGACTATGTCTCTCAGCTGGTCTGGGAACGCCTTGGTATCCTCTCTGAAGAGCTGGAGCAAGGTGGCTTGGGAGAGGGAAGTCTGGGCTTCTCTGCTTGAACTGCTGCCTCCGCGACCCGGAGCTCCGGAAAAGCGGTAGAAGATGGATTGATGGCTGGCTGGATGAATGGATGGATGGATGTATGCCTAAATGTTAAAATTCAATGAAAATATTTTGGACCCCCCCACCCCCAAAAAAACAAAAAACAAAAAACAAACAAACAAAAAAATAACAAACAAAACAAAAAAAAACCTATCAGTGCTGTCAAACTCAGAGGAAAGTAAAAAAGCATTCAGAGAGCACATACATCTGCCAAGGCTCCTTCCATCCTTTGTGGATCACCTCCAAAATGTAATGGGGTTTGTGTGCAGGCCTTGAGCCACTTCTGGTGAAAACTGCATCAAAGGCTACAGTCACACTGCAGGTCTACATGCTCAATTCTGATTTTTTTGCACAAATGTGACCAATATCTGATTTTTTAATGACAGTCTGAACAGCACATACCCGATTTTTTCACACCAGACCCAGGCCACTTTCATGTGTGGTCCTAATTCGGATACGTATCTGATATTCTCCAAAACAACCTCAGTCTGAACAGTCATGTCCCATTTCATCCGACTATTTCATCAATGAAGTGAGACAGACGCTACGATTCTGCGGTGGAGGATGCAGCAAGCATGGCAGACACAGCTGATTTGTTCTCAATTTAAAACCCTCTGAGTGTGTATGTTGCAGAACTGCAACTAAGTGGTCAAGAGTGGTAAATATGTTTTGTCAGTAAAATAGTTCAGATTTCCAAGGCTATAACTTGAAAGTGGTAAGAGATAATGGCTTACTGTCAATTAGAAAGATGTAAAATATGATCCAAAGTTTCAGATATGAATAAATTTATGCATCTAATTTGCATAATGTCACCGCACCTCTTTAAATTCCATAACTCTGTCAAAACTGGACTTTGGATGTATTTACACAAAAAATGGTTCAGTCTTTTTTTTTTTTTTTATTTAAGTTTTTGTAAAGGGTATACAGGTCGTTACAGCAGTGCATTGTTTACATTTTCATCACATGTTCCCTTATTTTCTGATATCTGACAACATTGGAAGATTAATTCTTACAACACCCCCCTTTTTTTTTTAAAGTGAAAGAAAAAGTGAAATTAAAGAGAAAAAAAAACAAAAAAACAACAACAAACAAACCAGCAAAAAACAAAGAAAAAGAAAAAGTAAGTAAATAAACGTAAAAGAGCATCTGAGTAGCGTTGGAACAAAGAGCGGAACCATTATTGAAATGGTATTTGTCAAAGATTAGATCTAATGGAAGACACATATGCGATCCAGGGTTGCCAAAAGTTCATGAACCCATCCATGTCCTGTCTCAGTGCGAATGTCAACTTTTCCATCGAGTAAATGTCTTGGATCACGTTAATCCAATCTTCAGGTGTAGGACAGTCCTTCAACATCCATTTTTTAGTTAGAGCTTTTTTGCTTGCCAATATTAAAACATTGAATAAGTATTTTTCTCCTCGTCTTTCCAGTGAGTCCGGTAGTAAACCCAAATACAAAGTTACAAAAGAAAAGGGAACTGTTATTTTGAATATTTTCCCCAATATTGTCTGTACATTGGTCCAATATTGGTGGATAACTGGGCATGACCAAAACACATGAAAATGATTTGCAGTCTTTTCACCACACAAGCGCCAACAGTTCAACCCCTTATGGGTAAATTTGTTTTGTGCAGGTGTTCTGAAAAATCTTACCAAGTTTTTCCATCCAAATTCTCTCCACTGCAGGGATGAGGTACTTTTCCATTGCTGTTTATTTAGCTTTTCCCATATTTCCAGTTGTAAAGTGAAATTCCCCTCTTTTTCCCATCTCTCTTTTATATAAGATGTGTTGTCTCCTTTTAAGTCTTGAAGACCTTGGCATATTTTAGAAATGTATCTGATCCCTGGGATCCCTTTATATGCCATTAAGAAGACCTTCAGAACACCTGACTGGGCCCTTTCCAAATCCTCCTTTTTAAGTATATTGTTTATGTGGTGTCTAAGCTGGAAGAACCTGTAAAGGTCTTGATTTATTAGGCCTTGTTTTTTCAAATCTTCAAAACTTCTTAAGATTTGCCCTTTAAAAAAATCGTAATATTTTATCAGCCCTTTCTCCTTCCACTTTTTAAATCTGGAGTCTGTTTTATTAGGAGTAAAGTCTTGATCATAGGCAATCCATTGCAGAAGTCGATAGGGCTCTTTAGTTTGATTCTCTCTGACTATCTTAAACCAAATTTTTAGCGGGGTCTCTATCCACGGGTTAGTGTTATTCAAAAGCTTAGGTAAGGCATTGTTCCCTATTATCGCCTGTAGGGGGATGTCACTTGTTATTTGGCATTCGATCTCCTTCCATTGTGCAGTGTAGACTGGGTTACATATTTCTACTAAAGTTTTAATTTGTGCGGCTTTAAAGTAGTCCCTGATATTTGGCAGCGCGAGCCCACCTTTGTCTTTGTTTAGCTGTAGGGTTCTATATCTGATTCTAGGTCTCTTGCCCTGCCATATGAATCTTGAGATCCTTCTGTCCAGTTCCTGCCATGTTTTTTTGGGAGGTTCTACCGGTATTGTTTGGAAAAGGTATAGAAGACGTGGAAGTATATTCATTTTGACTGCTTCAATTCTTTGTGCAGTACCCAAGAATGGTATCATATTCCATCTTGTTAGGTCAGATTTTATTTTTGTCACCAGTGGATCATAGTTTAGTGATATAATTTTGTTGAGTTGTTTCGGGATATTGACCCCCAGATATTTCATAGATTCCGACTCCCAGTTAGTTTTGAGTTTGCTTAGTGAATAATGATTTGGGTCATAGTTGAATGTTGAAATTTGGGTTTTATGCATGTTTAATTTGTACCCCGATAAATCTCCATACTTTGAAAAAATTGAGGTTAATTCTGGTAAAGAAGTGTCCGGCTGCCCTAGGTATATTAAAATGTCATCAGCAAAGAGTGCTATTTTATGTTCCTTCTGACCAAGTGTAATACCTTGAATTTTTTGATTTTGTCTTATCCATTGGCTCAGAGGTTCTATGAAGATTGCAAAGAGCAGTGGAGACAGGGGGCAGCCCTGACGACATCCTCTTTCCAGTTCAAAAGATGATGATAAATTACCGTTAATCCTTATTTTAGCTGTTGGTTTTTTATATAATGCCTGTATAGTTCTAATGAAGTTGTTATGAAAATTGAAACTGGATAAGATTCTATATAGAAAAGACCAGTCAACCGAATCGAATGCTTTTTCAGCATCTAATCCCAATATGACTGCATTTAAGTTATATTTTTTTATATGATGAATTATGTGTAAAGTGCGTCGAATGTTGTCTTGTGTCTGTCTTTGTCTTATAAAACCTGTTTGGTCTAAATGAATTAGGTCTGTCAGTATATTTTCTAACCTTTTGGCAAGGATAATGGTAAAAAGCTTATAGTCCTGATTTAGTACACTGATTGGTCTGTAGTTGGAGCACTCTAGTTTGTCCTTTTCAGGTTTAGGTATAACTGCAATGACCCCTTCTCTCCAGGAGGGGGGGATTTCCCCTGTGTGGAGGACATAATTAAATGTTTTCAGGAGGAGAGGAGATAGTTGCTGTTTAAAGGTTTTGTACCACTCTGCTGTATAGCCATCAGCTCCTGGGGATTTGTTAGCTTTAAGTTTCATAATTGCTTTTTCCAATTCTTTAGGATGTATTTCTGACAGTAGTGTTTTATTTTGTGACTCCGTAAGTTGGGGAAGGTTTAATGTGTTTAGGAATGCCTCGGATGCGTTTTTATGTTTTTTGTGGGAGTATAAGTTCTTATAGTAATTCTCGAAGCTTTTAAGAATATCCTGAATTCTGAATTTTATTTCCTTTGATACTGGGTCTCTGATTTTGTAGATTGCTCTTTCTGTTTGATGTTTCCTCAATTTATAGGCTAGCAATTTTGCCGATTTACTGCCTGCTTCATAGTATTTTTGTTTCAAAAATGTAAGTTTCTTCTGGATTTCTATTGTGTAGATCTCATTTATTTGGTTTTTAATTTCCTTAATCTTGAGCGAGTCAGGAGAATGAGTGTTGCCTTTGTGTTCTTTTTCTAGGTTCCTAAGTTCTGACTCTAATGTGGATAGTTTTTCTTGTCTTAGTTTCTTTTGGGTTGCCAGTTTTGCAATAATCTTTCCTCTTATTACAGCTTTGCATGCATCCCACAATATTAAAGGGGATACTTCTCCATTATCGTTTTCTTCCAAATATCTGAGAATATCTGATTCCAATTCATCTTTCAATGGTCCTTTCAGGACATTTGAATTTAACCTCCAAGAAAATGTATTATTTGTGTATTTTTGGATATTTAAGTCCATGTAGATCGGACTGTGGTCAGAGAGATCCATCAGTCCTATTTTACATGTTTTTACTCTTCCAATGTCTCTATTAAACATAAAAAAATAGTCAATCCTTGAGTAAGATGAATGTGGAGTTGAGTAAAATGTATAGTCTTTTACACTGGGGTTGAGTTCCCTCCACACGTCACAGATTCCCATTTCTTTTAGTAGCATCCGAGTCTTCCTGTTTTGGGTGTTATTTTGATGTGGAGAATTACCAGAAGCATCCCAGTATGGATTCAGTCTAAGATTGAAGTCCCCACCACATATCACTAAACCTTGAGCTTTAGTTATCATTAGGTCAAATACATTTTTATAAAATTTCCAGTTAGCCCCTGGGGGAGCATACACATTCAGCAGGGTGATATCTTCTCCCTCTAGCCGCCCAGTTACCAAACTGTATCTCCCTTCTTTATCTTTGTGTTCTGATTTTTTTTCAAATGTAATTTTGGTTGATATCAATGTCGCTACTCCCCTCCTCCTCCCTGACTTATATGAAGATGAAGAGATCATTTTAAACCCTTGTCTACTGAGTTTATTGTGTTCCACGTCTGTTAGGTGGGTTTCTTGTAAAAATATTATTCCTGCTTTGTCTTTTTTCATTTTGCCTAGAATCTTGGATCTTTTAACTGGATTCAGGATTCCTTTTACATTATATGAAATTATTTTGGTTACACCCTGTTTCTCCATTGTGTTGTTTTGTTTAGTATAACTGTGTGGTGGCCGTCTTTTGTGCTACTCAGAAACTGAAAGAACATTAAAAACAAGAAAAACATTAAGAACATAGTGTATAAAACTTTAAAACAAAAAGCTGTCAGAAGAACTTCCTGAGCTGAGGTCTTTTTAAAGACCCTGGAAGAGCCTTGATGGAGTGAAGGCCCTGAGGGAAATTCCTCAAACTCTGTTACGTGTTGAGGGCCCTCTCTTACCCCTGTAAGTTGTCCCATGTTTTTAACGTGAGTTTCAGAACCCAATCCAAACTTGTAATGATTTTTTTTTTTTTCCTTTTATGCCTAAACCCTGTGAAATTGTGTGCACCCTCCCACCCCCATCACATCAAACATTCACGCAAAAACAGTATTTGTTAGTATGAGGAGAACATGTGGATTATTGTCACATTTCTATTTTAACAAGTTTTTTTTTTAAATTTTTTTATTAAAAAGACTTATTTGTTTCAAATATTATGACTGTTCCATGAAATGTTTTACCACATGCTGAATACGCATCTCCTTTAATGTTTGTTACCTTGTATGAGGGGGGTTGGATGTGCGGATTGATTCAAGAGAAAAAAAAAAAAAAAGGTCGCTATTCCAACCTGAAAACGGACAGTTTATCTGCGACGCTCTGGCGCTGGGTTTCCCGCTGCTGGTCCGTGGATTTTGAAGGTCTTTGTGTTGTCCATGTTTGCGCTTTGATCTTCTCACTCGGGTCTGCTGCGGGTTTAAATACCGTTACCGGGAGCCCTCTTCTCGCCATGTCAGCTGTTGCTTCTTCCGCCGAATTATAGAGACATGTTTCTTCGCCGTAGAAGACCCTTAACTTCGCAGGAAATGGAGTCTGAAAGCGCAATTTCTTCTCTCTTAACACCTTTTTCGCGTCATTGTATTCCCTGCGCTTTTTAAGGACCTCCGGGGCGTAATCGTGTTCCACGAAGACTTTTTTCTCCTGGTGCATAAATCCTTTTTTCTGCCAGGCCAGTCTTACAACCTCTTGTTTTATTTTGAAATTGGAAAATCTTACCAACACCGAACGTGGGGGCGCTTCCGCCGCCGGCCTAGCGGCTAATGAACGATGTGCCTTTTCTATCTTCAAGTCGGTGGTTTGTGGAATATCCAATTTCTCTCTTAGTAAGGATTCCACGCATTCTGCCATTGAGTTAAAACCGTTTTCGGCTCCTTCTATCAGACCATGAATTCTTATGTTGTCTCTTCTTTGTCTTCCTTCTTGGTTGGCTAGCTTAGCCTCTATAGATGCTTGTCTTTTGCGTAGGTCCAGCACAGAATCTTTGAGCACTTTTATTCGTTCCTCTGTTTCCAAGATTCGGTTCTCGGCCTGGTCCACTCTGCTGTTTGTCCTTTTCAATTCTTCTCTGAATTCCCGAAATTCGGCCGTAACCTCTCGGCGAAATCGTCGTAGCTCTTCAAATAGTGATTTCAGGCTAACCTTTTTGTTAGCTACCACCAGTTCCTCGTCTTCTGAACGGAGATCTTCCAGTTCAGATTCTCCGGCCGATACGTGTCCTGGCCTGGAGAATTTCAGTTTCTTCTGTTTTCCTTTAGACATGATGATTTTGTCTTTTGATTTTCACTCCTCCAAAAATCCATTTGATTTTCAAGGTGTTATCTTGGATTGGGTCTGAGAGCTTCAGTGTTAAGCTGCAGTCGCCATGGCGTCCAGACCGGAAGTCCTGGTTCAGTCTTTTGACACCGTTTTTTTTGTACAGAGGTACCTCATCATCTTATCTTCAAAGTATATGAACAAGAAATCAGTACATTAAAAAAAAAAAGAGAAATTTCTCACTTTCTTTTGACAAATTCAGAGTAAGAAGGCAGGTGCAGTGCCACGCTCTGCCACTAGGGGCATGCAAATTCTCACACTCAAAGGGTTAATCAGTCTTCTTCCCTTTATCACTGGATTGTAATTTTGTCGGCTCCGACTGCACAATAACTTAAAAATTTTGGGCGGTGGTGGTGGGGAGTTCAGGGCTGAAGCCGTCAGACAAGCAAGCTCACAGTAACGGAACATTAAAAAAGTAAGGGCACATTTACTGGACGCTGCAAATTCCTTTTCTCCTGTACACAACATAGTGCTGGCCGCTGTAATATGCAAAGTTAATACCGACATGACTGTGGAGTGGAATGGCCAGATAGAGGCATACGAAAACACACATTCCACGGCTGCACGGTGGCGCAGTGGTTTAGCACTGTGGCAGCACAGTTTTACCCTCGGCCGGGGGACCGCGGGGATTATGAGATCATGGGTTCGATCCCAGCCCCCGACCAACAGTGAGCTGTGTGGAGTTTGCATGTTCTCCCCGTGTTTGTGCGGGTTTACTCTGGGATTTCTCCGGTTTCCTCCCGCACACCAAAAAACATGTAGGTTTAGGGCGCTCGCGCACGCAGCGACCAGCAGCCGGTGGCTTGTCACCAGACTGCAAACCAAGTCTACCTACGGGTACAAATAACAAAAAAAAAAAAAAAAATTCCAGGAGAGGGGAGTCTCTTGACGACTTCTCCTTCCTGTGCAGGACCGGTGTTATGCTGGTGGTACTAGATACGCTGTTTATTAAAGCGAGAGCCCTATTGTAATTGCTAGGATTATTTATTATTAACCTTATTTATACAGGTAATCCTTTATTATCCTTTATCCTTTAATTTTCAAGAAAGCTGTTTAGTGGATCAGTTCTGTTAAAGCAGAGCTGATCACAGCGGTCATCTGGCATGTAGAGGAATGAGGCTGGTCTCATTTATTTTGTGCATAATCATTTCTGAACAATTTTAACATTTTATTTTGCACGCTGCATCAAGGTGAAGAAGTTCTGTCCCCCTCAACCATTTGGGGCTCATATTTACTTCCGTAAACACAACGCTGTGTCTGACGTTATGTTTTCTTCTGTGCAAGCGGGTCACTTCATAGCTGAAGACCGTTCACACTGGAGTCTGATGGGGGTCGCATTTAAATTACAATGTGAACACCCACGCACAAAAAAATCAGATTTCACCAAAAATCGGAATCGAGCATTAAGACCTGGAGTGTGACCGAAGCCAAAGTCTGTCCATTAGTTTTGGAGTATTGTTGCTAACACACTGTGAGAAGTTAAGAGCCTTGGCTGAGGTATGTGTTCTCAGATCATCACCAAAATATAATGGGTTCCTCTCTAGCCCAAGAAGCACCTCTGGTGAAAATTTCATCCAAATCCATCCAGTAGTTTTTTGTGTAATTCTGCTGCACAAATACAAACAAAGCCCTTGGTGGAGGTATGTACTCTCAGACCATCACAAATGTTCTGTTCCCAGCACCATTACACACCTTTCCTGAAAAGTTCATCAAAATCCATTCAGAACTTTTTGAGTTATGTTGCTAACAGACAGACAGACAAAGAAAGAAACAGACAAACTAGAAAAGCATTCGGAGAGCACATACCTCCACCAAGGCTCCTTCCGTCCCTCATGGATCACCTCCAGAATGTAATGGGTTTGTGTGTAGGCCACGAGACAGTTCTGGTGAAAACTGCAGCAAAGTCTATCCAGTAGTTTTGGAGGATTCTTGCTAAGACACTGTGAGAAGATAAGAGCCTTGGTGGAGGTATGCATTCTCAGATCATCACCAAAACGTTTTGGGTTCCTCTCTAGCCCAAGGATCACCTCTGGTGAAAATTTCATCCAAATCCATGCAGTAGTTTTGGAGTATTCTTGCTAACACCCTCTGCGAAGATACTGTGGGACACATATGTGGGTTTCATATGCTTCACATGTGTATTACTGTATGCTTATTGTATGCTTCACATCTCAGAGGAACAAAAGGACTGAGCCTCCTAGGAGATGACAGGAGGATGTGAGAGGTGGCCTTTTGTATGCAAAGAGACAACCTTGAGGGATTTCCTGACCACCAGTGACTTTAGGTGGGGGTGAGAAGACCTGGAAGAAGACGCATTGTCATTTGGGATTAAAAGACAATGTGACTGTGTGCTTTGATGTCCTGGGGTATAAAAGGGGCAGATGTTGGGGGATTCTTTCTCTTTTTCTGTTTGGATGATGTTGGAGAATGAAATAAACCTGACTCGTGAGATAAACTCAGTCTCGTCATTTCCACATCCTCCACAATACGGGCTTTGGTGGAGGTATGCACTCTCAAATCATCACCAAAATCTAATGAGTTCATCCTTGGCCCAAGGGCTAGGGAGAAAATTTCAAATCAAAATCTGTCTAGCAGTTTTTGCATAATCCTGCTAACAAACAGATGAGCGGACAGACAGACAAACCACCCTGATTACATTCCCTCCTGGAGGTGATGAACATGACATGTTGTAGTTCGTCTGCATGTCCACTTGATGGCGCTGAATGATACTTTCAAGCCCTTTGCAGACCTGTTCTATCATTTAGAAAACAAACACACTGAGAAGTCAAAGAGAGGCTGAAGTTTGGACTTTTTCCATTACTAAGGCCACTAAAACATGAGAACGATCTTCACCATGCTACCACTTCTGTTAACAATAAGGAGAGCAACTATTCTCATTTGCGTATCAATGTGCACTTTAATGAAAACGTCTTAAACATAAAAGGTTAATCTCAGCCACATTAATCCAGTTAAACCAGTTCTCACATTCTCTGCATTTTCCACTAATGGCTCCACATCAGATTGCAGTCAGACTTTACCAGCTGATCACTAAGACATAATATAAGTCACTGGAAAACTTAAGGACAAATTCTTCACTACATTTCTACCTTCAAACAGAAAACAGCCAATCAGCATCCAGAGTCCTTCCTGCTGTAAGGTGTTGTGCTGAGAAAAGCTCCCCTGTCAGTGACCACCACATACCTGTCAAGGCATACCTCATGCCTCCCTTATTGGGGGGCTTTCACACCTGTATTGAGCACTTAAAAACTGTATTTATTGGCAGATGAAAGAAAACTGAAGCAAAAAAATCCAAACAAAAACCAAACAAACAACAACAATTGCAACATGAACTATTTCAAACATATTTATTCAAATGTACACTTATATGGACACAATCTTGAGCCATAACTTTTTGGTAATGTGAAAATAATAAGCCAAGTAGCACAATAAAAAATAAATAAATTAAAAAAAATAAATGATAATATTAATAAAAAATAAATAAAAAAACCCAATATTTTTCAAATTTACATTAGCACAAGGTAGATTGCTTAATTTGAAAGTACACAATGAGAATAATTCTGAATATAGTTCTTAATTGTCAGCTAGATATATATACTTGGAATTAAAGAGTTTTTAATTGTCAGCTTTGTTACACTAATGCACTTGGATGAACTTGAAACAAGAAAATGTTCACTGATGCTGCTTGTTATAGTTCCAAGTAGCAGCCTTTGCTGACTCTAGCATTTCTTTTGAAGGCTTGACCTTGAAGCATGGAGTGTCACAATTCATTTTCACTTGCATGAAAGAAGTCAGTTTCTGGGAGCATACTTTTTCCAAAGTCGGTGTGAATTTTCCTGACCATGCTGAAAGCCCTCTCACTGTCAGCATTGCTGTGAGGAAGGCAAAGCAGTGCTGAGTACACTTTGAGGAGTTGGGGGAAGCAGGGCACATCAAGGGCTGTCTTCAAGGCCATCACCTGACCCCAGTAGACATCAACACAGACAGGCTTGCCATCCTTGTCTTGTAGAGGCACTGTGTTTTCTGGCAGCAGTTGCAGGTCCTCCCATTCTTCTTTCAGCTCTTCTGTATCAACAGTGGGGCGAAATGCAGCAGCAAGCTCTACAATGGGGCCATAGATCAGGGACTCTGTTTTCCTGGGGTCGAGGACAGAGAGGTGTGGCAGAATTTTGTCGTCAAAGGGGAACTTGTTGAGCATCTTTCTCACTACAGCTTCATAGAAGCCTCTTACTGCTTCAAAGAACTTCAGCTCTGTGCCTGGGTCAAGTTCATGGGTTTGTAGGGCTTCTCTGGTTTCCAGTCCAATGGCGATAAACTCCTCAGAGTGCTGCAGGTCACTGTCCAGGAAATCCAGCCTTCTTAGGTCATTGGTCACCTTTACATACTTCATTTGAACAAATTTGACCAATAGTTTTCTCAAGAGACGATCCATTTCAGGGAGGAGACTGCCTATCTTGCTCTCGTCTGCTTGAAAGATGGTGTTAAAGTTGTTGATAGGCAGGATGAACTTGAGAAGCAGGAACAAGTCACATACTGTCAGACTCTTTTGGCCATGTACCAAAAAAACCCCAAGACAACTTCTTTGACAGACTAATCACATAGAATGAAACATACGTCCATCACTATGATACAGAAACTAAAGCCCAGTTGAAGCAATGGAAGCGTTATGACTCACCACCTCTGAAGAAGGCACATGTCCAACCCTTGGCAGGCAAGGTCATGCTCACGGTCTTTTGGGACCAGCATGGAGTAGTGATGATGGATTGCCTGGTAAAGGGTACCACAATTACCGGGACTTACTACACTTCACTGCTGCAGAAATTGCAGAAGGTCATCAAAAGCAATCATCATGCTGACCAAAGGTGTCCACCTCCTGCAAGATAATGCCGGGCTCACAACTTACGTTGCCCAGAGGGAAGCACAGTCCTGTGGCTATTTAATCCTTCCTCACCCCACTTCCCCTCCCTACCTTACACCATTGACTTCCACCTTTTTCCAACAATGAAGTCATTTTTGAAGGGCAAGCCCTTCCAAGACAATGAAATGCTGATTTCCATGGTCAAGTTGTGGCTTCTGGCACAGCCTGCAGACTTCTACAGGTGAGGTCTCCGCAGCTGCATAAAGCGATAGGAGAAATGTGTAACCCTTGGTGGTAACTATGCAGAGAAAGACTAATAAATGTGCCAAGGTTGAGTCTTCTCAGTCCATGGAAGATGACTCAGGGGAAATCTCTTATGAACAGCCCTCATAAATGTGTAACATTTCTATATTTTAGTTAAATTATATAAAATTGAAAAGCCTGTTGTTGTTTTTTTTTTAGTGCCATAGCTCTCATGGAGCAGCATATGCCCTGCTGAATCTGAACAGCGCTGTCAGTCAAAGATGGGGTTTCCCTATTCTCACCTACTGTAAATCATCACCATCACTGGGTTTGATCTACTGAAAGCTGAAGTTTGATACTTTATATCCAGTGTGTCTAGGAAGCATGAAGGACTAAAAAGGCGCCGCCCTGCAGTGTGGGTCTGGCTGTCAGGTACGATCTGATGCAGGTGAGCGTATGCGTATGCTCGTCCGCCGCTACAAAGGCGGGTTTGAGTCTGTCTTTGCCAATTTCTTGAAGCTCGGACTCTCCCATTCTTTTCGGTGACGTCCAGTCCCTCGATTTCCCTTTTCTTCAAGCTTTGTTTTCTTCGCCAGCGGTGCGCTGCATGAAGCCATTTTGAAAATCACAAAAAGACTGCTTAGGTGCGCTCAGTTTCGCCAGGCATCGAATTACTGTTCAGTTGATTTTAGGTTCTCTCAATAATTTTTTTTCGCTGTATATTTTTCTTTTTGGCGTACAGAAATGGCAATACACCCGTATTTGGTAAAATTGCATTTTCCCCGTATTAAAATACGGCGAAACCGTATCACTTGACAGGTATGGTCTATAACTATTTTAAGTAATTGTTGAATAACGTGTATAATTGCTGTCATGCCTCCCTGAGTGTCTATGCTGTGGTCCGAGAATCATTTTTTTTTATTCATAATGCTCAGTGATTGGCAGTCCCAAACTGTGACATGAACATAGAGCTGATGTGCCTTGCCAAAAAGTTCCCGTTTTGTCTCGTCTGTCCGTAGGACATTCCCCCAGAAGCTTTGTGGCTTGTCATTGGCTTTTTTATGATTTGTTTTCAACAGTGGTGTCCTCCTAGGTCGTCTCCCATGAAGTCCACTTTGGCTCAAACAGCGACGGATGGTGTGATCTGACACTGATGTACCTTGACCTTGGAGTTCACCATGAATGTGTTTAGAGGTTGTTCTGGGCTCTTTTGTTACCATTCGTATTATCTGTCTCTTCCATTTTTCATCAAGTTTCCTCCTGCGGCCACATCCAGGGAGGTTGGCTACAGTCCCGTGGATCTTAAATTTCTGAATAATATGTGCAACTGTAGTCACAGGACCATCAAGCTGCTTGGAGATGGTCTTATAGCCTTTACCTTTAACATGCTTGTCTATAATTTTCTTTCTAATCTCCTGAGACAACTCTCTCCTTTGCTTCCTCTGGTCCATGTTTAGTGTGGTACACACCATGTCACCAAATAGCACAGTGACTACTTGTCACCCTTTAAATAGGCTGACTGACTGATTACAAGTTTGTAGACACCTGTGATGATAATTAGAGGACACATCTTGGTTGAACATGTCCCTATGGTCACATTATTTTCAATCATTTCTAGGGGTACCATCATTTTTGTCCAGGCCTGTTTCATGAGTTTGTTTTTTTAAAAATAATTCTGTTGAACCACAATTCAAAAGCATTGTCTGATTTTCATTGGTTAATTTTCATATAATTTTTATTTATTACCACTTTTGTCAGATTGAAGTTATTTCTGTGACCATTGTGGGTTTTTCTTTCATTAACAGAGGGGTACCAACAGTTTTGTCCATGTCTGTATATTTCACACCCACAGACTCACGGCGCTGTCCACTAGCCAGGGGGTCCACGACGAAAGAGGACGTGCCTCTTCCGCCCGTGCCCTTTATACATCTGGTGGCATCACCACCGGAAAAGACGGTCCGCCACCCCTGTCTATTCCCATCCAACCCAGCCGCCAGCATACCACTACTAACTCTAAACTCATAACATTAACTCTAATTGTCAGAAAAATATATGAACACATGTTATCATTTTGAATGTCTAAGCCTTATACAAGTGTAGAAGTGTGGAAAAGTACCGGAGAAGCGTGTTCCTCTGGATTAACACTAAGAAGCCAGTTCTGTCGGAAAGGTATAGGAAAGCCCCTGGAGAGCAAGAGGACACAAAGAGCCCCCTGCGGATCGAGAAGGGGAGCAGGGCCCCCTTTGTTCTTTAAGAAGGTCAATAACACCTGGTTCCGGATTAACGAACTCTGTCTGTGATGTATTCAGCTGAAACCGTATGTGTATTTTTTTTTTTGTTACTTATTTGTACCCAGAATCAGAATCAGAATCAGAATGAGCTTTATTGCCAAGCACGTTTACAAGTAAACATACAAGGAATTTGACTTGACATTGGGCGCGCACGATAGGCGCATCCCAATGACGCGGCAGCCATTGCGGCGCCTGTCATACAGTGGAGGGTAAAGAGGGGGAGGGGGAGGCAATAATAATAGGCAGAGAGAAAAAACATAGTTATCAAAATAACGCTCGTATAAGCTCATATAAAGCTCGAATGAGCCAAATTGTGATTACACAGAAAAAACCCTCTATGCACAATTAGCAGACAATGGATCACACATTAACAAAGAGCAAGTTGAGAGAGGCAGTGTGAGTGTATGATAGTCAGTGTATGTGTATCAGTCATGTGGTGTTGTGAGCAGTGTGTGTATCAGACTGGTGAACAGCAAAAATCCTCTCTCAGCAGATGTTATGACTTAGTGTCTGAAACTTAGAGCATGTCCTTCAGAGATCAACTCTCAGTGCATGTCCGATGGAATTTCTAAGCCAGTCACATGGCGCTGTCCTTGAGAGTTCAGATTACTGTACGCCAGGTTGTTTATATTAGAGAGAAGTCAAGCCAAAACTTTCTACTGCCTTATCTTCATCCAGGATGAGTGAGTGCTGCAGGGAGCCGAAACAAGGTCAAATAAGCACAGTTCACTCAGAGTAGGAATTTTCATCTCTTGTGCGATTCAGTGCTTCATAATTTCCATATACATTTCCAGGCTTTAAAATCATTTCCTGGAGAGCTCCTAGCGACATCGAGATGTTACCAATCTTCCTGTTCAGTTCGCCATTAGCCGCTATCAGAGCCCTCCCCAAGTGGTCAAATTGATGAAAGAGCTTCGCTGGGTCAGCATTTTGATTAGCTCTGTCCATCTTCTTTAGTTTTCGATACACCAGGACCATACCAAAGCCGATCAGTAGTAGTCCTGAGATCATGATGCCAAACAAGTAGATGTCTTCCACATCTTTGATCGAAAGGTCACACAGACACATAAGTTTCCAATTGTATGTGTCCCTCACATAACCCGCAGCAGCAGTACCTGCAGGACAGTTGGGTTCCCCCGGGCCCGATTTCCTAGTTGAAAAGACGGTGTCAATTGTATTCAAAGCCCAGCTTAGCAAATCCATAATTTTCCGTTTGGATCAAGAATCAGCCAGTAGAAGAGCGACGCAGACACAGACAGTACAGCAAGCTGGGATTCAGTCAGTCAGGGAGGGAGAAGGAGGAGAGGAGAGAAAAAGCGTCTGCTCTCTCTGAAAGCCGGAAGAAAAAGGTAGGTAGATTTGGTTTGCAGTCTGGTGACAAGCCACCGGCTGCTGGTCGCTGCGTGCGTGAGCGCCCTAAACCTACATGTTTTTGGTATGCGGGAGGAAACCGGAGAAATCCCGGAGTAAACCCACGCAACACGGGGAGAACATGCAAACTCCACACAGCTCACTGTTGGTCGGGGGCTGGGATCGAACCCACGATCTCATGATCCCCGCGATCCCCCGGCCGAGGGTAAACTGTGCTGCCACAGTGCTAAACCACTGTGCCACCGTGCAGCCCCGTGAGAGACACCATGAGAGACAGTGTATTGCAACTGTCTCTCATATATAAACTTGCTCTTGAAGCCAACCTTCAGCATTTGACTTCCTGTATTCAGGTTCGGTGCTCCTTGTACAAGTAAAACTTTTAAAAAGAATATTCTTGTGTCTTGAATCTTTATTGAGGTAATGAACTAATATACAATCATATTTTAAGTGTTTTCAGAGATTCCTGACATACGTGGTGCCGTGACCCGGATGACCAATACCCTAGACCAGCCAGGACAACCAAGCCTTCCCCGGTCTTCAAACCCATGCGCATGGTCTGACCAACGGTCAGTTTTGGAAAAAACCGCCTTCAGGGAACGCCGGGGAGGAGACTGGCTCCTGACTCTGTCTAAGTGAAGGTCATCCTCACTTGTAGGGTCATAAAGTAAGTGACGTCTTTTTATTATTAAAGAAAAAGGATATAGCATATACTACATGCGTTAGAAGATTCTCCCAAATCCAGCCTTGAGTGAGTAACATAAAATAAGGCCGCTCCAATATGTCACTAATGTAAATGGGATGCGCTCCTAAATATATTACTAATGAAATAGGCCGCTTCAATATGAGAAATTGAATACGCTCCTAGAAATATTACTAATGAAATAGGCCGCTTCAATATGAGAAATTGGATGCGCTCCTAAATATATTACTAATGACATAGGCCGCTTCAATATTGGATGCGCTCCTAAAAATATTACTAATATAAAATAGGCCCGCTCCAGCATATTACTAGTGTAACATAGGATGCGCTCCTAAATATGTTACAAGATCCGCCTAAACCCAACCACGAGTGACTAACGCAATAAGAGAGTGAAGAGCGCGGACGAAGCGCACAGACGAGTAATTGCAACGAGAAAAAAAAAAAAAGGTTTGTTCGGGTTAAAGTCCCGATTGTGTTGTTTTCCGGCCGAAGAGTCAGGTTTCAAAAGAGTAATAAAAGTAAAAGGTGCTGTGTATTGACTGATAGGCCAAGCTTTAGCTAGTAATGGTAATATAAGGCAGCGTCCTATATATTTTTCCTATCTGATCATACCAGGTAACGATCCTGTAAGAAATTACAGGAGTCCTAATATAGGTTGCGTAAGATCTAGTCCCATCAACAAGTGAACATATCCTGAAGACGTAAGATCTAGCCCCATCAACAAGTGAGCGTACTTCAAAAGAGTAATAGTGCCTTTTAATATAGGTTACATAAGATTTAGTTCCATCAACAAGTGAACGTATCCTGAAGATGTAAGATCTAGCCCCATCAACAAGTGAGCGTACTTCAAAAGAGTAATAGTGTTGCAATATAGGTTGCGTAAGATCTAATCCCAACAACAAGTGAGCGTATCCTGAAGGCATAAGATCTAGTTCCAATCAACAAGTGAGCGCACTTCAAAAACTTCAAAAGAGCAACGTCCCTGACTAACAAAAAATAAATAAATAAATGGGTAACTGTACAGGAAAAATGAATAAAGCGAAAAATAAGCAAAATGGTAAATGGCATTCACTTATATAGTGCTTTTATTCTCATCTCTTGATGACCAAAGCGCTTTACAGATTCTGCTATCCACCCACACATTCACACACTGATGGTGGCATGCTGCCTAACATAGCGCTTCCAGACCCACCAGGAGCAATTGGGGTGAAGTGTCTTGCCCAGGGACACAACGGCAGCATATCTGGGGAGAACGGGATTTGAACCGCCAACCATGTGGTTATTGGACAACCTGCTCTACCTCCTGAGCCACTGCCGTCCCAAAAGAAAGTGATTAGACCATAATATTTAAAGACAGACGGATTAAATGGCAACAAAACCGGATAACGTTAAAATGGACAATGAGGAACAGTTATTTTATCTATTCTTTGTGTGTGAGCCTTAGATAGAGGCAGCAACAGTGTAGAGAGAACAAAACTCCTCTGCTCTCTGTGTGTGTGTGGTTGATCTGTGAAGAAAGTGGTCTAAATATGGGTACTTTTACAAGGTTTTGGGTTTTTATTTTTTCAATAACTCTGTGGGGTTAGACCCAAGACAGGCACGTCAATGCAAGTGAATGATGGAAATTGGGATGTTTGTTTTAACTGTGGCAAACCTGGTCACTGGGCCCGTGATTGCAGGTTTGACCAAAGAGGTAGATTTGGAGGCAGGATACCAAGTAAAGGTAGAAGATTTCAGAATGATCAGAGAGGCGAGCGACAGGCTTGCTTTGTAAAAAAAAAAATAGAAGCATGAACAGTAAATGTGAAAGGAGAGGCTGAAAGAGCAGGTTTTGAAGTGCTGTAACTTGACCTTTTTCTTTGACTGAAGCCTGACAGTGCACTTTATAGGAAGGACTGAAGTGTGACAACGTGAGATTTAGAGCACAGAGGTTCAAAAGAGATTGATAATTAATGTGTCTGTGCATATGATCTGCCAGAGGCTATGGATTATCAGACAAAGGTCCCAGTCAAAAGAAAGGAAGGAAGAGATTTGCCAGATGGGTCAAACAAATGCAGGACAGAGGAATGTTTGCAGGATGTGAAAACAGCCCCCCTTCCCCCAACCAGGGGGACCCCACAATAATGCCCCCCCCCCGATGGTGATTAAAAACGGGCTACAAACAAACAGCTAAGGGTGAGCCTGAAGGTAGTGAGGTAGTGAGAAAATTAAGGACTCTTCTCACCAGGCTATAGTTTTGTAGGCATGGTGTTAGCTCATATGGAGTTATCTGTTACAAGACTCCACCACACCAAGATACAGATGACTCTGTTAACTTTAATTTTCAGAGCAACCAGCAGATGTCTTATTTTAATACATTCCTTGAAAGGCAGATGTTCAGACCCAGAGGCATTATTTAATTCCAAAACAAATTCAAAAGGTCAGTAATGGGAAAACACCCAATGCAGGGGTAGAAATCAAGAGATGAGTTTTGTCACAAAACAGAATTTTGAATTGAGCCATGTTGGTTTGGTATAAAGCTGACTTTCCAGAATGAAACCGATCACCTTTAGGTTCAGGATCTTGCATGGAGCATTAGCTGTGGACAGTAGTCAGTAGTATGAACGACAGGACAGTGAATTATGAATAAGACAAGCAGGTGGTAACAGAATGTTGATGAAGGCTAAAGAGAACGGAGACCAGATGGATGAAGGAAGTTTTAATACCGAAAGAGATTATAGATGTGAGATGTTTCATCATCTAGTCCAGGGAAAGGTGAAGCCTTGTACACAGATGGATAGTGGATGGAAACGAATTGAGTGAGTGTTTCTGATGGAAAAAGTACGTAGGGGAAGAGAAGAAGAACGGTGGGTTTAGCAAGTGTAGAAAATATTTCTGATGGAAATGGAAATAGAAATGAAAGCAGAGCATGTGTAACCTCAAAAAAATAAGATCCACGTAAGATTTGAAGCTGTAGCTTTAAAAACCAAACAAACAGAAAACCAACAATAAATAAATTAAATTTTTGGCTAAGAGTGCCAGGAAGAAGGCACAAATGCAGGCAGCCGTCTTAAATGTTTCCAAATACTTAAAGCAGCAATGAGGCATTAGGTGTCCATTCTTTCAGTGCATTTCCTTAATTGTGAATATTAACATTTATTTAGTAGTAAGCAAACACTCACAGCGAAGATTATAGCCTTACTATATACTCGGTTATTTAAAGTCAATCTAACACCCCAGTTATGTTCCTCCCCAACAGAGGGTATGGATTTGATGTTACGCACCACATAATGGTGTGATATGTGATATATGTGATATATGATACGTCATATTTCAGGAATATGACAGTAATGAGGAATGTGTTTTTTCCTGATTCGGCGGTGGCCAAGCTGGGTCAGGGTAAACTACATTCACTCCACAATTTACCAAGGAATATATAAAATGAGGCATTCAAGGAAAAAATTTGAATCAAATTCTAATTAGGCAAAACGTCCACCTTTCCGTTGACTGAAAGTGTGACGCAACTTTTATTCATTCATTCAAATTCAACCAGTCTGTGTTCAACTGGACAAAATGATCTTATTTATCAATGCTGGAGCATATCAAAGATGCACAGATGGTTATTTTGTTTTTCTTAAATGAAATTTGTAAACTAGTTAAGCTTTGACTATTGAAATCTTATTTTTGAGGGAACTGGGCTACCCGCAAATTTTATCTAAGATTAAAAATGGTAGCACACTTCCTTTCAGCAGAAGAATCATGCAAATACCCTGTAACTTTGCTGCATGTGTGCCTCCATGTAGCAAAACAGGGGGTATCAAGGGAATTAATTAGCAAATAATTAGCAATACTCATAAAAATAGGTAATACATAAAAATTATCAATAACTGATAATGACTTGTTTTATCCTTTCTAAAAGATTTTCTATATAAATTAAAAGATGATTATACTGTTTTAAGAACAGAACAGACATTTCTGGCAAACAATGACAAACCCAATGATCAAGGGTGAGGCACATCGTTTGGCTATGACTTAAAAGAAGACAGTGCAGCAGTCACGACATCGTGTGAAAAAGCACCACCCTCATGGCTGCTGTACTGCCAGGTCATATCCTTGAACGACTAGGAAGTCCACAGCCACTGCACGTTACTATGAAATATATCAGATGTTTTTTTTTTGTTTTTTTTAGTTACTTATTTGTACCCGTAGGTAGATTTGGTTTGCAGTCTGGTGACAAGCCACCGGCTGCCGGTCGCTGCATGCGCGAGCGCCCTAAACCTACATGTTTTTGGTATGTGGGAGGAAACCGGAGAAATCCTGGAGTAAACCCACGCAACACGGGGAGAACATGCAAACTCCACACATCTCACTGTTGGTCGGGGGCTGGGATCGAACCCACGATCTCATGATCCCCGCAATCCCCCGGCCGAGGGTAAACTGTGCTGCCACAGTGCTAAACCACTGCACCACCATGCAGCCCAGTTTTGCCAGCCCAAAGTTTTGAACTTTTTGATTGTGCCTTGGCTGACAAATTGTATGACAAAGATGTCATCACAGTGCAGATGGACAATTTGATTTTCAATGAGCAAGGAGCAGCTGCACTGTCGGTGAAATTGCCCGAAGATGTTACCTCCTTGCATTATGTTAACACTCCCTATGGGGACCAGACAATTACTTTTGGGCTGCTTGTGGACAAATGGTTGAGAAGGCAAATCATGTAACTGATTGGGCGAAAACTCCTAAGCAAAATGTGCAATACTCACAATCCACAGGACTATTTATGATGCCTTTACAGGTGGTCATGACCCTTTGGGTCACGATTCATCCATTTTCTCTGTGGTAGATTTGAGTAATGTATTTTTTACTATCCCTGTGCATGAAGAAAGCCAGTTTTAGTTTGCATTTATGTTTAAGGGAAAAAGATACGCATACACCAGATTACCTCAAGGTTATTGTGAAAGTCCGACCATTTTCACACAGGAAATGACTGCTCTAATGGCCAAACTTAGCCCACCAGCTGGTTCAAAAATTATGTTATATGTGGATGACATTCAGGACTCTTTGGCCCTGCTACACTTCCTGTGTGAACATGGACTAAAATATGGCAAGAAAAAACTGCAGTTTTGTCAACCTGAGGTTAAATAATTGCCGACGGGAAAACATCGGAACCAGATAGAATAAAGACTATTTAAAACTTACCTTTGCCACAGACAAAAAAAGCAAACTTAATCAGCAAATTTAAAAGAAAGTCATAAATTTACAACAAAAAGTAGTAGATTTATGATGAAAAAATGTGTGAATTTATGAGGAGAAAAGTTACATGTTTACAAGACAAAATAAAATGTATGAGGAAAAAAAAAGTTGCAGATTTATGAAAATAAGTAGCAGATTCATGTGAAAAAGTGGCAACTTTACAACAAAAAAGGCACTATTAGGTACCCTGAACTACTGCTGCCAGTGGTTGCCAAACCTCTCACAACACACGGCTCCACTGTACGCACTACTTCAGGGCCCACAAGGAAATTTGCATGCTAGTATGAGCTGAAAAACATGACTATGCCACCCCACACATACTTAAATGCCAACAAACTTTACTGCACTGCCAATGACAAAATTGTTCTCCCTCCCTCACTGTACCGCTGGGTGGCACTGGCTCCGCCATGTGCCAACAGGAGGGATATGATTAAGATAGCTGAATATGATTAAGATAGCTGAAAAACACTTCTTCTGTCCAGGAATTCTAAAAGAAATGAAAAAGTTTGCTGTCAAAATAATGCCCAAGGTGCAAAGAGAACTAGACAGAGGAGTTTTCCACTACCAAAAGCACCCTTTTCTCAATGATGCATGGATTTTATAGTGGGTCAACTCCAACACTGCCTTGTTCTCATTGACACATTCACAAAATGGACAGAAATACATCCTACTGCTAAGGCAGATGCAAAAGTTTTTCTGTAAGGTTGTTGCAAAATAGTATATTCCCATCTTTTGGAATACCAGAGATCATTTATGCAGACAATCAGACAAATGCTGGCAAAAACCACTTATGGTAAGGCCATTACATGGCCTGAAGCTCTTAAGATAGTGAAACTAAACAATTAATACCATCCCAGATAAGAAAACGGGACTGTGCCTTTCACTGCCCTTATGGACTGCCGGGTCTGTCACTACTAATACATTGATTCTGTTAGAGTTCTCTCCACTCCACAGGAGGAAGTGATCAACCCACTGCAGCCTGGTGACTTCATCTTCATGAAAAATCATCACCAGCAGCATTGAGGCTCAGTGAGGGTCGCTGAACGACCATCCTGGATCCACCAGACACACGTGAAGAGACTAAAAGTGCCTGCAAGTGAACTAACCTGCTTCCCTGAGTAAGTCCAGTTACAAAGGGGGACGTGTCCTTTTAAGGACACGGCCGTCTCAAACCTGGTGAAGACAGAGGCCCGGAGGGGTACTCTCTCAGGTGGAAGTAAAAATGAAGGCACTGCTACTTGCCGCTGGTGTGACAGGTGTGTTTGCAGGAATAATATGGATCACTTCCCCCGACGAACCAAGAGGGAGACGACAGCCTATGACAGCATTCCCCTCATTTGGAGTGGCCTATTTGAGTCGCAGAATGAATGATGTATTTTGGGCTTTGGAGGACCTCACTGAGAGGAAGGAGGTGTAATCGATTGGCTGAGAGGACTAATCGATTGTCTGGACTGAGAGGACTAATATGATCGATATTGTGGGCTACCAGTGTTCTAGAAAAGACAGGCAGGTAGGGAGGGGAGGAGGTGTTTTAATTTACATCAAAGAGAAATATAAATGTCAACTGGTTGATTTGAATACTTCACTTGAATGTTTAGCTGTTATTGTATTTCTCTCTCCGGTAATGAATTTCAACATTGCAGTAGTGTACAACCCACCGTCACACAACTCTTCCTTTTATAATGAATTAAGTGATCTGGTTAAACAACTTGAGAAGAACAGAGAAACAATAATTCATGGTGACTTTAATATCAACTGGTCTGATAAAAAAGACAAACAGAAACTGAAAAGCCTCATGACTAAATTTAATTACCAACAAATGATCAAAGGACCCACCAGGATTACCAAACAATCCAGAACACTTATTGACATGGTATTTACTAATAAACCAGAACGAATAACCAGAACCTATAATCTTGTAACTGGTCTCTCAGATCATAACATGGTTCTTGCTGTCAGGAAACTTACTAAAAAGCGACTACAGTATTTTGGGGGAGTCGATATTGACAAATTAAATTTTATTATTCCCAAATCAAAAAATGAGGAGTTTGAACATTACTTAGAGAATCAAAATTGGGAGCAGCTCATGTCAACATGTGAAGTAGATGATTGTTGTAATTTTATAACTGCAACAATCACAAAATCTATAGAAAAATTTTCAAAGCAAATTAAAAGTAGACAACAGAAGATTAACCTACCATGGTTAAATAATGAAATAAGAAAACTTATGAAGAGGCGAGACTATGCATTGAAAACATCACTAACCTCCAAACTACAAAATGATCACCTTGTGTACAAAAGTTTAAGAAATAAAGTGGTACATGAGCTGCGAAAATCAAAAATATCTTATTACAATAAACTGATAGATCATGCAAAGGGTAACAACAGTTCCCTATGGAGGCATTTAAATAACTTAACTAATAAAAAAAACGATCAGAAGGGGGTAAAGGAACTTAGAATCAATGGCAAGACCGTCAGTGACAAGGCTACTTTGGCAAATGAATTTAATTCATACTTTGTGGGCTCTGTGGAAGACTTAACAAAAATTTTTGTGCTGCCAAATGTGCTCAACAACACAAATTCCATACTTCCAACAGATACTTTTCACATCGATGAGGTAAATGAGAAAGTTAAATTGTTAAAAGTTAAATGAGAGTTAATTGCTGGTATTGTTAAAACACTGTCAAACTCAAAAACTAATGATATCTACAATATGAGCACCTCCTTTCTCAAAATGCACAGCAAAATATTAATCAAACCACTGACTCATCTCATTAATCTCTCCATTAGGTCTAGTACATTTCCATCTGGCTGGAAAAAAGCTGTCGTCATACCAGTTCATAAATCAGGCAGTAAAGACGATATATGCAATTACCGCCCAATCTCTATTTTACCAGTCCTATCTAAGGTTCTTGAAAAAGTTGTAGCCACACAGCTGATAGACTACTTACATGACAGTCAACTTCTTCATCCACATCAATTTGGTTTTAGACCAGGATACTCAACAGAAACAGCAAATTGTTGCCTTATTGAAAACGTCAAACAGTCCTTGGACAGGGGTAATGTGGTAGGAGCTGTTTTTCTAGATCTCAAAAAGGCTTTCGATACTGTAAACCACAGTTTGCTTTTATCCAAAATGGTATCTTTTAACTTCTCCCCAAATACATTAGAATGGTTTGCATCTTATCTCCAAAATAGAGAACAGTGTGTAAAAGTTCACCAGGATAAATCCTCATTTTTAAACAACCGCATGGGTATCCCACAAGGGTCCATTCTTGGTCCTTTACTTTTCAGCATTTTTATTAATGACTTGCCGTTACACTGCTCAGCTGCAACATGCCAACTTTATGCAGATGATGCAGTTATTTACACAGCTGCCAAGACTCCAGCACAGGCTGCAGATGTACTGTCTACAAGTATGGTTGATGTCCAAAAGTGGCTCCTCAAGAACCATCTATTGCTGAACCTTCAGAAAACAGTCTCAATGTGCTTTTCAATCAAAAAATGTAACCTGCAACGTTTTAAAGTTAATATACATGATCATGACATCAGTTTAGCTACAGAATTCAAATACCTTGGCATTGTACTAGATCCTCAACTCAAATTTAATCTTCATATAAAGAAAATTTCAAAAACAGTAAAAAAAAATCTGAACTGCTTTAAATTAATTAGATATTACATACCTTATGAAGCAGCTGCACTGTATATGCATTCTATGGTTTTTTCTAATATATCATACTGTTTGACAGTCTGGGCTCAAACAGCCCCTTCCACAATAAGACATATAGGTTCATTATATAATCAAACCCTAAAAATCTTGGACAAAAAGCCCATTAGGTGGCATCACTGTAATGTTTTAAAAAAATACAACCTATTGAGTTTTGAGAGCTTCATTGACCTCTGTTTTCTGAAATTAACGTTCAAATGTTTCCATAAATCAGCACCCGAGCCACTTGCTGGTTTCGTCCAAAGACAGGACAGCAGCAGAGCCACCAGGAGTTCTCTTAACAATAACTGTAAAATATTCCACCGCAGAACCACATTTGGACAAACAGCTTTCTCTATAAAGGGCAGTCACATCTGGAACACAATGCCAAATGTAATTAAAATAATAACGGACTTTAAAACATTCACTAAAAAGGTTAAAAACTGGCTGAAAAATAAACAAGAATGTACTCATGTATGAATTAATTGTCTGCAAAGTGAGAGTGAATGAAGGGAAGGAATAAATGTGTTTGTTTATAGTGAGTGACGAAGGGAGGGAGGCCTGAAATAGGAATCAGAATCAGAATCAGAATCAGAATCAGAATCAGGTTTATTGCCATTGTTCATGTAGTACACAAACTAGGAATTTGTCTCGGTACAATGCTGCAACATTAAACATGATAAGATAAGAGAAATAAACTATACATGTAATAAAGTGTAGGATAAGATTAAGTGATACTGGTCAACAGTTAAAATATATATTAGCCAGCAGCAGATACTGTGGAGAACTATATAGTGCAGTCGGTAATGCAGGAAGAAAACAGTGATGATTGACATGAGTCTGGTTGAGCTGCTGTACATGGTGCACGAGAGTCACTTAGTGTTCAGCAGTCTAATGGCAGAGGGGAAGAAGCTGTTCATGTGACGGGAGGTTTTAGTCTGGATGGACCGAAGTCTTCTACCAGAGGGGAGGGGGGCAAACAGTACGTGACCAGGGTGTGAGGGATCGGCTATGATCCGGCCAGCACGCCTCCGGGTCCTGGAGATGTACAGATCCTGGAGAGATGGGAGCTTGCAGCCGATCACCTTCTCAGCAGTGCGCACGACGCGCTGCAGCCTTAGTCTGTCCCTGGCAGTGGCTCCTGCGTACCACACGGTTATGGAGGTGGTGAGGATGGACTCGATGATGGCTGTGTAGAACTGCACTAACATCTTGGTGGGTAGCTTGAGCTTCCTCAGCTGCCGCAGGAAGAACATCCTCTGCTGGGCTTTTTTGATGAGTGAGCTGATGGTCAGCTCCCATTTGAGGTCCCTGGTGATGGTAGTGCCTAGGAAGCGGAAGGAATCAGCAGTGGTGATGGGAGAGCCTGAGAGGGTGAGGGGGGGCAGAGGAGTAGTGACTTTCCTGAAGTCTACAATCATCTCCACTGTCTTCAGAGCGTTCAGCTGCAGGTTGTTATTGCTGCACCAGGACGCCAGCTGGGCCACCTCTCTCCTGTAGGCGGACTCGTCGCCGTTGGAGATGAGCCCGATGAGGGTGGTGTCGTCCGCAAACTTGATCAACTTGACAGACTGGTGGCTGGAGGTGCAGGAGTTGGTGTAAAGGGAGAAGAGTAGGGGGGAAAGTACACAGCCCTGGGGTGATCCGGTGCTGATGCTAGTATAGTCTGAGACAGTCTTTCCCAGCCGCACATGCTGCCTCCGGTCCGTCAGGAAGTCGATGATCCACCTGCAGAGGGAGTCAGGCACGTTGAGCAGGGACAGCTTGTCCCGGAGCAGAGCGGGGCGGATGGTGTTGAATGCGGAGCTGAAGTCCACAAACAGGATCCTGGCGTAGGTTCCCGGGGAGTCCAGGTGCTGCAGGATGGAGTGGAGGGCCAGGTTGACTGCATCGTCTACAGACCTGTTGGCTCGGTAGGCAAACTGCAGCGGGTCCAGGAGAGGGGTGGTGATGGACTTGAGGTGGGACAGGACCAGGCGCTCAAAGGACTTCATGACTACAGAGGTGAGCGCTACAGGTCTGTAGTCATTAAGTCCAGTGATCCGTGGCTTCTTGGGGACAGGGATGATGGTGGAGGATTTGAGGCAGGATGGCACGTGGCATAACTTAAGGGAGGTGTTAAAAATGTCTGTGAATACAGGAGCCAGCTGTTTCGCACAGAGTCTCAGGGTGGAGGGAGACACGCCGTCTGGGCCGGGGGCCTTGCGCGGGTTCAGTCTGGAGAACTGTTTGAGCACATCCTGCTCACTGATGATAAGGGGAGGGGGGGAGGAGGGGGGGTGCCTTAAATGAAGTAGGGAATGTGGAGGCTGTGGAGCTGGAGGGAGGGGGGGAGTTGGACACAGATGACGAGGTGTCAAAACGGGCATAGTGTTGGGACAGTCTCTGACAAAGGGCTTTGTCATCCTGAGGCAAACGTGAGTTATGTTATATGTGTTAAATGTGAGTCAGGCTGTTATATTTGTGTATTTATAATATTTATAATATTTATGTTAAATGTGAGTCAGGCTGTTATATTTGTATATTTATAATATTTATAATATTTATAATTGTGTATTTATAATCTTTCTGCATTGATGTATGTGGTTATTGTGTATATTTTTTTTTCCATCTTTTACTTGATTCTTTTTTCTAAAGCCCATCCAGGGACAAAAGTTGCAAATTAGCTAATAGCTATACACTCTATGTGCAACACATCAGATTGATTGTCTTTGATTAATTGTCTATGTTTATTGCACTGTCCCTGTCAAATAAACTAATCTACTACTACTAACAACACTTGAATGGCTTGAAGGATGTGCCACAAAATTGGGACCTGTCCTCTTGGTTCCTTTCTGGTCAATGGTGGCAAGTTCTGTTGAAGAAGTTAAACTCCAGTAACAGTTGCATTGATTCTATCTTGTGTACTATTTTGCCTTGAGACAACGAAGTGATGGTGATTGTGATGATAGAGCCACTGTTTAGATTTGGAAGTGATGCTCAATGATGACAATGTAGAAAATCATGAGAAGATACATTGTACTGATGTTTACACAACAATGATAAAAATGATAAAACAGGAGGGAATTGTCAGAAAAATATATGAACACATGTTATCATTTTGAATGTCTAAGCCTTATACAAGTGTAGAAGTGTGTAAAAGTACCGGAGAAGCATGTTCCTCTGGATTAACACTAAGAAGCCAGTTCTGTCGGAAAGGTACAGGAAAGCCCCTGGAGAGCAAGAGGACACAAAGAGCCCCCTGCGGAGCGAGAAGGGGAGCAGGGCCCCCTTTGTTCTTTAAGAAGGTCAATAACACCCGGTTCCGGATTAACAAACTCTGTCTGTGATGTATTCAGCTGAAACCGTATGTGTATTGCAGCTGTCTCTCATATATAAACCTGCTCTTGAAGCCAACCTTCAGCATTTGACTTCCTGTATTCAGGTTCGGTGCTCCTTGTACAAGTAAAACTTTTAAAAAGAATATTCTTGTGTCTTGAATCTTTATTGAGGTAATGAACTAATATACGATCATATTTTAAGTGTTTTCAGAGATTCCTGACAATTTCACACCCACAGACTCACGGCGCTGTCCACTAGCCAGGGGGTCCACGACGAAAGAGGATGTGCCTCTTCTGCCCGTGCCCTTTATACATCGGGTGGCATCACCACTGGAAAAGACGGTCCGCCACCCCTGTCTATTCCCATCCAACCCAGCCGCCATCATACCACTACTAACTCTAAACTCATAACATTTCTCCCCCTTCAGAAAAATGGCAAGCACTCCAATTAGTCCACCCCAAATTTGTCACCCGACACGCACACTAACAGTAAAATCGTAAGTAAGTAAACCTATCCATTCACACAACACAAGCTAGAGGGCCAGGTCGACAACTGGAACCCCCTTACATGGCTAGGCGGATTATTCTGCCGCCTTATTCACTAAAAGTCCAAACAGAAATATAGCTGTGTTTCTAAAGAAAATAATCCTACAACAATGATGACACATGTACAGTATATACAATATGTGCGGCTGCCCTCAGGGAGGAGCTACAGAGTCCCCAAGTGCAGCTTCAATAGATACAAGAACTCATTTATCCCGACGTCAGTAAAACTTTTAAACTCAGATAAATAGGTCAGGGACACTTATAACTCCTGTTCTTAATGACTGCTGTTATATATTTATGTATATATGTACTTGTATTATTTATTGGGTTTTATTTCATTTATTATGGACTACATCCATTGTGTATGTGCGGATTGTGTGGTTGCAGCACGGGTGACAAGCCCAAGACAAATTTCCCCTTGAGAGACAATAAAGTTTATCTTATCTTAAACCATACAAATACATGGCCTAAATACTCCCTTCTGCCACCCCCCCCACACACACCTGGGCACATTCAGTTAAATCAATAGTGTTGACGCTCCTGACTGGATCGTCACTTCCTGTGTTGCTAGCTGTCGTGTCGTTGGTCTGTGGGTAGCTTTCCTCAGTCTCCTGAGAATTATTGCCTTTAATTTATTTTAATCCCTTTTTTCCTATCTACCGTCACCTCTCACTTCTGTTTATCAAGCCTCTTGCACCTGTGTGCACCTCAGTGTCACCTAATCACCCTCTTTAGCCTTCTGTTCACCTTTCATCGGTGTCTGTGTTAGCTTTGGGTTAGCCACTAGCTATGGCTACTTGCTCTCCTTCCCCTTCTCCTCTGGTGTGCTCTCTGTGTCAGATGTTTAGCTACACCTCTGTCTCTTTTAGTGATAATATTAAATGTAATAAATGTTGTCTTTTTGAGGCACTCGAGGTGAGGTTGTGTGATTTGGAATCCCGGCTCTGCTGCATTGAAACACCGTCTGCACCATTTAATAATGATGGACTCCCCTTAGCTACAGCAGAGCACCCTAGCATAGGGTGGCCTGTTAGCCGTCCCCCGGCTGCGATCTCTTCTGAGCAGCCAAGAGAGAATGGGTTGGTGATGGTGAGAAGGAAGCATAGCCGCAAGCCCCTGGTTCACCACCAACCTGTTCATGTTTCTAATTGCTTTTCCCTGCTCAGCGACACACCCGCTGAGGAAAAAACTCTGATCACTGGCGATCCTGTTGTCAGAAACGTGAACCTAGAGACTCTAGCGGCCATAGTCAAATGCATTCCTGGGGCCAGAGCAGGCGACATCGAGTCAAATTTGAAAATGCTGGCTAAAAATAACTGTAAATACTCCACAATTGTTATCCACGCCGGCATTAATGACGTCCGACTCCGGCAGTCGGAAACCACGAAACTTAACGTGGAATCGGTGTGTGACTGCCCCAAAACGATGTCGGCCTCTGTAGTGTTCTCTGAGCCCCTCCCCAATCTGACCAGTGATAACATGTTTAG
This sequence comes from Pholidichthys leucotaenia, assembly GCA_020510985.1. Classification (NCBI taxonomy): domain Eukaryota; kingdom Metazoa; phylum Chordata; class Actinopteri; order Cichliformes; family Pholidichthyidae; genus Pholidichthys; species Pholidichthys leucotaenia. The sequence continues at coordinate 337,115,751 of CM035845.1, forward strand.
CCGCTTGTCATCCTTCAACCGCTGGCTGTCTGTGTGGTGTCCTGCAAACAACGTGGGCTACATGAGACATTTGGAACTCATTTTGGGGAAAAACTGGTCTTATTAGACGAGACAGCATTCATCCCACTTTGGATGGTGTGCCTCTTCTATCAACAATCTGGCATAATTTTTATCCAAATTTCCAAAACCTTGACTACTCAGAGTTGGGACCAGGAAGCAGAGTCACAGTCTGACACGCCTCTCTGCAGCTCCTCTTCATCTGCCACCCCTCAACTTAGCCCCTGTCTTCCCCATCAGAGAATCATTGTCTGCTCCTCCTAAAGTAAATAAATATAATGTATAAGCATCCCAAAGTGATTAAACAAAAAGTTGGTAAAACTCAAATTAAACATGAAGCCTCTAAATTTAATGATTTGGCCTCTGTTCCTCCTCATAATTTAAAAATTAAATGCAGTTTGTTAAGTATTAGGTCTCTAACTCCCAAATCTCTGCTAGTCCATGATTTGTTAATTGATTAGATTGATTTAGGTCCCTTACAGTGACTCGGTTAGGGCAAGAGGACTATGTTGGTTTAAATGAATCAACTCCCTCTGGTTATTTAAACTGTCAAAATCCCAAAAGTTCTGGTCATGGAGGAGGAGTAGCAACAATTTACCATTCCAAATTACTAGTTAATATAAAGCAAAAAACATCTTATAATTCCTTTGAGGGCCTGGTCCTCAGTTTTGGGCAGTTTAGCAATTTTAGGTTAAACCCAATTGTATATTGCATTGCTTTATCGTCCTTCATCAACCTACTTGGAGTTTTTGTCCGAATTTGCCAAATTTTTAGCTGATTTAGTGCTGAAATTATAGTAGGGAACTTTAATATACATGCAGATGTAGACAGTGATTGCCTTAATATGGCATTTAATTCAATATTAGACTCAATGGGGTTTTCTCAGAAAGTAGGAAATTCTACCCATTATCTCCACTACATGTTGGACCTTGTTCTGACATATGGCATAGAAATAGAAAATCTGGTAGTGTCTCCTCATAACCCTGCACTGTCAGACCATTGTTAACTTCTGATTTTGTAGTTTATATATGCTTCCGTTAGGCAACATTATTAGAAAGCACTGTATACATTTTCATTGTTATGCAGATGACACACAATTATACCTGTCAATGAAGCCAGATGATACTAATCAATTAGCCAAGTTAGAAGCCTGTCTTAAGGAAATCAAAGCTTGGATGACTTGTAATTTCCTGCTATTAAATTCAGATAAGACTGAAGTCATTCTTGTTGGTCCAAAAAACCTTAGAAATTCCTTTCCAAATCAAACTTTCAGTTTGGATGCAGTTACTCTTTCTCTTAATAGCTCTGTGAGGAACCTTGGAGTTATTTTTGATCAGGATTTGTCCTTCAATTCACATATTAAATTTGTTTCTAAGACTGCCTTCTATCATTTGCGTAATATTGCCAAGATTAGGAGCATCTTGTCTCAGAGTGATGCTGAGAAGCTGATCCACGCTTTTGTTAGCTCGAGATTAGATTATTGTAATTCTTTATTATCAGGCTGTCCTAAAACATCTTTAAAAAGTCTTCAGCTGATCCAAAATGCTGCAGCAAGAGTTTTAACAGGTACTAGAAAGAGAGATCATATCTCTCCGGTTCTGGCCTCCCTTCATTGGCTTCCCATAGAGTTTAGAATTAAGTTTAAAATCCTTCTTCTTACTTACAAAGCTCTAAACAATCAGGCTCCTTTTCATTTAGAAGATCTAATACTACCGTATCATCCTAACAGAGCACTACGCTCCCAAAATGCAGGATTACTTGTAATACCTAGAATCTCCAAAAGTACAATGGGAGGCAGAGCTTTCAGTTATCAAGCTCCTCTCCTGTGGAATCAGCTGCCAATCTGGATTCGGGAGTCAGACTCGATCTCTGTTTTTAAGAATAGGGCTAAAACCTACCTTTTTGATATAGCCTACAATTAGGGAGGGATCATGTGTTTCTGAACCCTCCCTTAGTTATGCTGCTAATAGGTTTAGTCAGCCGGGGGACCTCCAGTAATGCACTGGGCCTCACTCCTTTCCTCACTCTCTATGAAATATTTTTTTTTTGCTGGTCATTAACATTTGTTTGTTCTCTCCCATAGATTGAGTCCCCATCGTGCTGTTTGCTCTCTACATGTCTGTTCTTCTCTTCTTCTCTATCCCCTCACCCCCCAGCCAGTCACAGCAGATGACTGCCCCTCCCTGAGCCTGGTTCTGTTGGAGGTTTCTTCCTGTTAAAAGGGAGTTTTTCCTCTCCACCGTCGCCAAGTGCTTGCTCACAGGGGATCGCCTGATTGCTGGGGTCTTTCTGCAACTGTGGGGGTCCCCCCTACAGTTGATAGTGCTATGAGATGACTGTTGTTGTGAAATGGCGCTATATAAATAAAGTTGAATTGAATTGAATTGAATTCTGATTTTACTATTTCTGACTATTTTGCTCCTAAAGAAAATTATTACTACAGTAGATGCCTCTCAGATGATGATAATTTGTACAGATTGTTTCCTCTATGCCATGTGGCAACACAACGGAAATAAGCTATAGACAGCTTCCTCCTTCTGTAATTGGTAGCATGGTAGATAGTGTTACAGCTTCTCTGCATCAGACTCTAGACTTGGTGGCCCCTTTAAAAAGAAAAAGTCTAATCAGAAATGTTTAACTCCTTGGTTCAACACAGAAACTCGTAGCTTAAAACAGAAGACTTGTCAATTAGAAAGAAAATGACACTCCACTAAATTAGTTGAAATCTATTCAGCTTGGAGAAATCATCTTTTCATTGATAAAAAATCTTAGGGAAGCTCGAACAAGTTATTTTTCTGCATTAATAGAAGAGAACAAGAACAATCCCAGATTTCTTTTCAGCACCGTTGCCAGGCTGACAAAGAGTCAGGACTCTGTCAATCCTAGCATTCCCTTAGAGCTTACTAGTCAGGACATTATGAACTTTTTCAATAATAAAATTTCATCGATCAGAGATAAAATCAGTCAGATTCTTCCCACCGTTAACTTAAATATAGTAACTACTACAACTCCTTCAATTGATATCTGTTTGGATGAGTTTACTCCAATTGACCTTTTAGAGTTAGACAAAATAATTTCCTCATCCAAGCGTTCAACTTGTCTTTTAGACTCTATTCCTACCAGGTTATTTAAATAAGTCTTCCCATTTATTGGTAGCTCTATTCTTCGAATAATCAATTCTTCATTAACATTAGGCCATGTACTGCAGGCTTTTAAAACTGCTGTAATTAAACCCTTACTCAAAAATCCAACGCTGGATCCAGGAGTTTTAGCTAACTATAGACTAATCTCCCTTTCATTTCAAAAATCTGAGAAAGAGATGTTGCTACGCAATTGTTTGGCCATTTGCAGGGAAATGGTTTATCTGAAGAGTTTCAATCTGGGTTTAGAATCCATCATAGTACTGAAACAGCCTTAGTGAAGGTCACTAATGACCTCCCTATTGCATCTGATAATGGAGTTCTTTCTGTACTTGTCCTTTTAGACCTTAGTGCAGCTTTTGATACTATTGATCATAATATTCTACTTGACAGATTAGAACAGTATGTTGGACTTAATAGAAATTTGTTGCAGTGGTTTAGATCTTATTTATCTGATAGGTTCCAGTTTGTTCATGTCAGTAATGAGTTTTCTTCCAACTCAAAGCTCAGTCACGGTGTTCCTCAGGGTTCTGTGCTAGGCCCTGTTCTTTTTAGTTTATATGTGCTTCCGTTAGGCAACATTATTAAAAAGCACTGTATACATTTTTATTGTTATGCAGATGACACACAATTATACCTGTCAATGAAGCCAGATGATAGCAATCAATTAGCCAAATTAGAGGCCTGTCTTAAGGAAATCAAAGCTTGGATAAGATAAGATAAGCCTTTATTAGACCCACAATGGGGAAATTCCAGGATTGCAACAGCACAGGGTCAGCAACACTCAGAGCAACAATCAGAAGACAAGAAAAAACAAGAGCAGTGAGTATACATATGTACATATAAATATATAAACACACAGTGCGGAGCATTGTAGCTAGATGGAATAAATATATAGATACCCACAGTGCGGAGCATTGTAGCTAGATGGAATGAAACAGCATAACCGTCTACTTAGTTATCCTACATGGAATAATTATGTACCCATACATATTGTTGCCCTCCGTAGTGACCGGTATTTTCCAAGTTGTATACCGGAGGGAACCCTTGTGTAAGTCTATTGCATCTTTTGCATTCAATACTATTAGGCTGTCAAGTCTTTTTGCTATCTCTGCGAGCAGCCCTGCTTAGGTTGTACAGTCTGACAGCTGTAGATAGGAAGGACCTGTGAAACCTCTCGGTTGTGCACCTAGGATGATGTAGTCTGCTGCTAAATGAGCTCCTCAGTGCATTCAGTATGTCCTGCATAGGGTGGAACTCGGACTCCAGCAGAGATGACAGTTTAGCCACCATCCTTCTCTCTCCCATCTCCTCCACTGGTTCAAGACGTTGCCCCAGGACAGAGCTAGCTTTCTTGATCAGTTTGTTCAGTCTCTTCCTATTGGCTGCTGTAACGCCACTGCCCCAGCAGACCACTCCAAAAGTGATGGCTGATGCCACCACCGTGTCGTAGAATGACTTCAACAGCGCCCCTTGTACACCAAAAGACCTGAGTCTCCTCAGTAGGAACAGCCTGCGCTGTCCCTTCTTGTAGAGTGCGTCAGTATTGTGTGACCAGTGTAGTTTATTGTTCAGATGAACACCCAGGTACTTGTAGGATGTCACCATCTCGATGTCAGTTCCCTGTAAATTTACTGGTGCTGTGAGGGGCTGTCCTTGCCTGCAGCAGTCCACCACCAGCTCCTTAGTTTTCCTCGCGTTGATCTGGAGGCAGTTCCGATGGCACCAGTCCACAAAGTCCTGGATAAGTCCTCTGTACTCAGCTTTATCTCCATTGGTGATGAGGCCAACAATCGCAGAGTCGTCAGAGAACTTCTGTAGATGGCAGTGTGCTGTGTTGTGTGAGAAGTCCGCAGTATAGAGGGTGAACAGGAAGGGAGCCAAAACTGTTCCCTGGGGGACCCCCGTGCTGCCGATGATCGTGTCGGACACACAGTCCCGGGTTCTCACAAACTGTGGCCGGTTTGTGAGGTAGTCCAGGATCCATGATGACAGGTGCTGGTCCACCCCTGCGCACAGCAGCTTGTCCTTCAGGATCATCGGTTGGATGGTGTTGAAAGCACTGGAGAAGTCAAAGAACATGATCCTCACCGCATTCCCGGGCTTCTCCAGGTGGGACAGAGAAAGGTGAAGGAGGAAGATCACTGCATCCTCCATCCCAATGCCATGCTGGTAGGCAAACTGGAGTGGATCCATCGCTGGTCCCACCAGGGGGCGGAGGTGAGCAAGGAGCAGTCTCTCCAGGGTCTTCATCATGTGAGACGTCAGGGCCACAGGTCTGTAGCTGTTCAGATCTTTGGGGTGGGAAGTCTTTGGTACAGGTACCACACAAGATGTTTTCCATAACTGTGGTACCCTCCCCAGCTTCAGGCTCAGGTTGAAGATGTGCTCCACAATCCCACACAGCTGGTCTGCACAGAACTTGAGGAGATTTGCGCTGATGCCGTCCGGTCCCGACGCCTTCCTCGCCTTGATCTTCCTCAGCTCCGTCCTCACCTGGATCTTAGTGAGGGTCATGTTGGGGGGCTGTGTGTTGGGAGTGGGGGGGTGATGGTGGAGTGGGGTGTGGGCAGCAGGACTCGATGTCTTCAGAGGCAGCAGTGGTTGTTGTGCAGTCGGGGGGAAGGCAGTTGGTCAAACCTATTGAAAAACAGGTTCAGATTGTTCGCCCGCTCCCTGCCCCCCGTGGCCTGGAGGGAGTTATTCTGGAGCCCAGAGATGGTTTTAAGGTTTCTCCAGACCCCACCGATGTCGCTCTGTTGCAGCTTGTCCTCCATCTTCTTCCTGAGGCTGTCCTTGCCTTCTCTGATCTTCCTCCTCAGCTCCCTCTGTACAGACTTCAGCATCTCCCTGTTCCCCGACCTGAAGATCCTCTTCTTCTCTCTCAGAAGTGTTTTTATTTCAGGGCTGATCCAGGGTTTGTTGTTCGAGCAACACCGTATGGTCTTGGTGGGTACGGTGTTATCCACACAGAAGCTGATGTAGTCCATGATGGTGTGAGTGAGGCCCTCGATGTCCTCACCATGTGGATCGCAGAGCTGCTCCTAGGCAGTGGTTTCAAAACAGTCCTTTAGAGCATCCATTGCCTCCTCAGACCATAACTTCACTGTGCGCATGACCGGAGGTTGTCTGTGCTCTAGGGGTTTGTACACCTGCCGGAGATGAACCAAGTTGTGATCCGATCTCCCGAGTGGGGGGAGTGGTGATGAGGTGTACGCCTCCTTAGTGTTTGCGTAGAATAAGTCCAGTGTTTTATTGTCTCTAGTGTGGCATGTTACATATTGGGTGAACGTGGGTAGAATGGGAAACAGTGAAACATGGTTGAAGTCACCTGAGATGAGAAGAGCATCTGGGTGTTCTGTCTGCAGCCTGCCAGTTACTGAGTGGATGATGTCACGCGCTGTCCCAGCGTTCGCCGACGGAGTTGCATAAATAACAATGCAGATCACGTGTGAGTATTCCCTTGGGAAATATGTAGGCCGCATGCTAACAGCTAGCAACTCCATGTCCTTGTTGCAGTGTTGTTGTTTAACCGTGATATGTCCCGGTCTGCACCAGTTGTTATTAACATACATTATCACTGCACCACCCCTTGCCTTGCCACTGTCTGGTGTTCGGTCTGCCCGTATCGCGCGAAAACCCTCCAGTTCAACGTTAGCATCCGCTGCTAGTTCATTTAGCCACGACTCAGTGAATAACATAAGGCAGCACTGCCGGTATATGCTATCGTAGTGGGAGATAGCTGCTAGCTCATCTACCTTTCCTAATATCGATCGTACATTCCCCATAACAACGGATGGGAGGGCGGGTCTGTACCTTATATTCCTTGCCCGCCATCTTACACCAGCACGACACCCACGTTGTTTTCGCCTTATTTCTCCCGGTATGTCGAGTTTTTTCGTTAGCACCGGGTGGCGGTTGAGTGCTAACAGCTGGTCCCTGTTGTACCATCTCCTGCTGTAAACAGTGGCTCTGTCCACCGGCTCGGGAGACATTTGGGGCAATCTGTGTGTCCGTGATGTATAAGGTGTATAAGGTGTCGCCGGATCAGAAAGTTGTCGCCGGATCAGAAAGTTAGAGGAAGAAAAAAACTCAGAATTGAGCCGCTGTTGCAAAAAGGCAGCCGACTCGTGTGGCGCCGGAAGTGAAGATGACTTGTAATTTCCTGCTTATAAATTCAGATAAGACTGAAGTCATTCTATTTGGTCCAAAAAACCTTAGAAATACCTTTCCAAATCAAACTCTTAGTTTGGATGGGGTTACTCTTTCTCTTAATAGTTCTGTGAGGAACCTTGGAGTTATTTTTGATCAAGATCTGTTTTTCAATTCACATATTAAACTTGTTTCTAAGACTTCCTTCTATCATTTGTGTAATATTGCCAAGATTAGCAGCATCTTGTCTCAGAGTGATGCTGAGAAACTGATCCACACTTTTGTTAGCTCTATATTATCCATCCATCCATCTTCTACCGCTTTTCCGGAGGTCCGGGTCATGGAGGCAGCAGTTCAAGCAGAGAAGCCCAGACTTCCCTCTCCCCAGCCACCTGCTCCAGCTCTTCAGAGGGGATACCAAGGCGTTCCCAGACCAGCTGGGAGACATAGTCTCTCCACCGAGTCTTGGGTCTGCCCCGGGGTCTCCTCCCAGTGGGACGTGCCTGAAACACCTCAAGTGGGAGGCGTCCAGGAGGCATCCTAATCAGATGCCCATACCACCTCAACTGACTCCTTTCAATGTGGAGGAGCAGCGGTTCTACTCTGAGCCTCTCCCAGATGACTGAGCTCCTCACCCTATCTCTGAGGGTGAGTCCAGCAATCCTACGGAGAAAGCTCATTTCAGCCGTTTGTATCCGCGATCTCGTTCTTTCGGTCATTACCCAAAGCTCGTGACCATAGGTGAGAGTAGGAACGTAGATTGACTGGCTAATCGACAGCTTTGCCTGAGAACTAAGCTCCCTCTTCACCACAACAGACCGGTACAACGTCCGCATCACTGCAGATGCTGCTCCAATCCGTCTGTCGATCTCTCGCTCCATTCTCCCCTCACTCGTGAACAAGACCCCAAGATACTTAAACTCCTCCACTTGGGGCAGGAGCCTGTCCCCAACCCGGAGAGGACAATCCACCTTTTTCCGGCTGAGGCCCATGGACTCGGACTTGGAGATGCTGATTCTCATCCCAGCCGCTTCACACTCAGCGGCAAACCGTCCCAGCAAGAGCTGTAGGTCATTGCTGGATGAAGCCAACAGGACAACATCATCTGTAAACAACAGAGATGAGATCCTGTGATCACCAAGCATGACACCCTCCATTCCCTGGCTGCGCCTAGAAATCCTGTCCATAAAAATTATGAACAGGATCGGTGACAAAGGGCAGCCCTGGCGGAGTCCAACTCTCACTGGGAATGACTCCGACCGAGTGTTGGCAATACGAACCAAACTCTCACAACGGTCGTACAGAGACCGAATAGCTCGTAACAACAAGCCCGATACCCCATACTCCCGAAGCACCCCCCACAAAAATCCACGAGGGACGCGGTCAAATGCCTTCTCCAAGTCCACAAAACACATGTAAACTGGTTGGGCAAACTCCCACGAACCATCGAGAATTCTCGAGAGGGTAAAGAGCTGGTCCGATGTGCCACGGCCAGGACAAAAACCACATTGCTCCTCATGAATCTGAGGTTCGACCAACGGCCGGACTCTCCTCTCCAGTACCTTGGCATAGACCTTCCCAGGGAGGCTGAGGAGTGTGACCCCTCTAAAGTTGGAGCACACCCTCCGGTCCCCTTTTTTAAAGAGAGGAACCACCACCCCAGTTTGCCATGCCAAAGGCACTGCCCCCGACCTCCACGCAATGTTGCAGAGGCATGTCAACCATGACAACCCAACAACATCTAGGGCCTTGAGGTACTCAGGGCGAATCTCGTCCATCCCCGGGGCCCGGCCACCAAGGAGATTTTTAACCACCTTGGCAACCTCAGCCCCTGTGATAGGCGAGTCATCCCCCTCGTCCCCAAACCCTGCTTCCACTGTGGAAGGCGTATCAGTGGGATTGAGGAGATCCTCGAATTATTCCTTCCACCGCCCGACGATGTTCCCAGTCGAAGTCAACAGTGTCCCATCCGCAACATACACGGTGTGGACGGGGATCTGCTTTCCCCTCCTGAGCCGCCGGACAGTTTGCCAGAATCTCTTTGAGGCCGACCGAAAGTCTTGTTCCATGGCCTCACCGAACTCCTCCCATACCTGGGTTTTTGCTTCAGCAACCACCCGAACTGCACTCCGCTTGGCCTGCCGGTACACCTCAGCTGCTTCAGGAGTCCCACAAGCCAACCAAGCTTGATAGGACTCCTTCTTCAGCTTAATGGCCCCCCTCACCACTGGTGTCCACCACTTGGTTCGGGGGTTGCCACCATGAGATGCACCGACCACCTTGCGGCCCCAGCTCTGGGCCGCCACTTCAACAACAGAGGTGGAGAACATGGCCCATTCAGACTCCATGTCTCCAGACTCCCTCGGAATGTGGTTGAAGTTCTTCCGGAGGTGGGAGTTGAAGACCTCCCGGACAGGGGCCTCAGCCAGACGCTCCCAGCACACCCTCACTATACGTTTGGGTCTACCAGGTCTGAATGGCTTCCTCCCCTGCCATCGGATCCAACTCACCACCAGGTGGTGATCAGTTGACAGCTCTGCACCTCTCTTTACTCGGGTGTCCAAGACATACGGTCGCAGGTCTGATGATATGATAACAAAATCAATCATCGACCTGCGACCTAGCATGTCCTGGTGCCAGGTGCACATATGGACACCCTTATGCTTGAACATGGTGTTCGTTATGGACAGACTGTGGTTAGCACAGAAGTCCAATAACTGAACACCACTCGGGTTCAGATCGAGCAGGCCATTCCTCCTAATCACCCCCCTCCAGGTTTCACTGTCGTTGCCCACGTGCGCATTGAAGTCCCCCAGTAGGACAATGGAGTCTCCAAGAGGAGCACCCTCCAGCACCCCAGTCACAGACTCCAAAAAGGGTGGGTACTCTGAAACATCATTTGGTGCATAGGCACCAATGATGGTCAAGACCCGTTTCCCAGCCCGAAGGCGCAGGGAAGCAACCCTTTCGTCCACTGGGGAAAACTCCAATATAGAGGCAGCAAGGTGGGGCGATACAAGAATACCCACCCCTGCTCGTCGCCTCTCGCCCGGGGCAATTCCAGAAAAGGCCAAGCTCCAGCCCCTCTCCAGGAGACTGGTTCCGGAACCGGAGCTGTGTGTTGAAGTGAGGCTGACTATATCTAGCCGGTATCTCTCAACCTCGTACACCAGCTCAGGCTCCTTCCCCACCAGAGAGGTGACATTCCACGTACCAAAAGCCAGTTTAGAAAGCTTGGGATCAGTCTGCCAAGGTCTCCGCCTTTGACCGCCACCTGATCCACATAGCACCGGACCCCCATGATCCCTCCTGCAGGTGGTGAGCCCACTGGAGGGCGGACCCATGTAACTCCTTCGGGCTGAGCCCGGCCGGGTCCCATGGGTGGAAACCCGGCCACCAGACGCTAGCCTTCAAGCCCCTCCCCCAGGTCTGGCTCCAGGGTGGGGCCCCGGTAACCCCATACCGGGTGGGGTACACTGAATCCTTGATATACAATTCATGAGAGTCTGTTGGATCACTCTTAGTCTGGCCCTTCACCCAGGACCAGTTTGTCTTGGGAGACCCTATCAGAGGCAAATTGCCCCGGACAACATAGCTCCTGGGATCACTGGGGCATGCAAACCCCCCCACCACGATAAGGTGACGATCCATGAGGGGGAGCTCTATATTAGATTATTGTAACTCTTTTATTATCAGGTTGTCCTAAAACATCTTTAAAAAGTTTTCAGCTGATCCAAAATGCTGCAGCAAGAGTTTTAACAGGTACTAGAAAGAAAGATCATATCTCTCCAGTTCTGGCCTCCCTTCATTGGCTTCCCATAGGGTTTAGAATTAAGTTAAAATTAAGTTAAGTTTAAAATCCCTCTTCTCACTTGCAAAACTCTAATCAATCAGCCCCCCTTTTATTAAAAAGATCTCTGATACTACCCTATTATCCTAACAGAGCATTACGCTCCCAAAATACAGGATTACTTGTAATACCTAGATTCTCCAAAAGTACAATCAATGGGAGGCAGAGCCTTCAGTTATCAAGCTCCTCTCCTGTGAAACCAGCTACCCATCTGGATTCGGGAGTCAGACTTGATCTCTGTTTTTAAAAATAGGGTTAAAACCTTCCTTTATGATTTAGCCTATAATTAGGGAGGGATCATGTGCCTCTGAACCCTCCCTCAGTTATGCTGCTATTAGGTTTAGACAGCTGGGGGACCTCCAACAATGCACTGGGCTTCACTCCTTTCTTCACTCTCAATGAAATATTTTTGCTGGTCATTAACATCTGTATGTTCTCTCCCATAGACTGAGTCCCCATCGTGCTGTTTGCTCTCTACATGTCTGTTTTTTTCTTCTCCTTCTCTGTCCCCTCACCCCCCAGCCAGTTGCAGCAGATGACTGCCCCTACCCCGAGCCTGGTTCTGCTGGAGGTTTCTTCCTGTTAAAAGGGAATTTTTCCTCTCCACCGTCACCAAGTGCTGCTCACAGGGGATCACCTAATTGTTGGGGTCTTTGTGCAATTGTGGGGATTTCCCAGACAGCTGAAAGTGCTATGAGCTGACTGTTGTTGTGGAATAGCGCTATATAAATAAAGTTGAACTGAACTGAATTGAATTGAATAGTTTGCCAAGGTCTCTGCCTTTGACTGCCACTTAATTCACATAGCACCGGACCCCCATGATCCCTCCTGCAGGTGGTGAGCCCACTGGAGGGCGGACCCATGTAACTCCTTCGGGCTGAGCCCGGCCGGGTCCCATGGGTGGAAACCCGGCCACCAGACGCTAGCCATCGAGCACCTCCCCCAGGCCTAGCTCCAGGGTGGGGCCCGGGCGGGGTACACTGAGTCCTTGATCTAGAATTTATCATGAGAGTCTGTTGGATCGTTCTTAGTTTGGCCCTTCACCCAGGACCAGTTTGTCTTGGGTGACCCTATCAGAGGCAAATTGCCCAGGACAACTGAGATCACTGGGGCACGCAAACCCCCCCCCCCCCCCCACCACCACCACCACCACGATAAGGTGACGATCCATGAGGGGGAAAGGAGTCAGTATGTATATGGTGGTATGGGCATCTGATTAAGATGCCTCCTGGACGCCTCCCACTAAAGGTGTTTCGGGCACGTCCCACTGGGAGGAGACCCCGGGGCAGACCCAGGACTCGGTGGAGAGACTATGTTTCCCAGCTGGTCTGGGAACGTCTTGGTATCCTCTCTGAAGAGCTGGAGCAGGTGGCGGGGGAGAGGGAAGTCTGGTCTTCTCTGCTTGAACTGCTGCCTCTGCGACCCGGACCTCCGGAAAAACGGTTGAAGATGGATGGATGGATGGATGGATGAATTGAATAGCGTTGGGCATCATGATCATTCATCAATGATTCCTCATTAACATTACATCACAGTTTAAACCAAACACCAAAATGCCTTCCCATAATGCACACAATTCAATCAATTCATTCAATTTCCCTACATAAGTCAATCCACTCAGTGTTTTTTTTTTTTTTTTAGCAACACACTAAATTTATCAAACCTAGTACAAACAAATTAGCTATACTTTCTGTTTTTTTTTTCAAAGCACACTTGGGGCACAAACCAAGAGGACCATGAAACTATACAGATAATGGCGTAGGGGCATAAAACCCAAAACACACTAATAAACACCCCCCAGTCATTTTACACACCCAGTGGAGGGCCCCCCTCTGGATTGCCATCTGGTGGTTCCCATCCAGGGCGCCTCCGTTTCCTGGGCTCTGAAGATGAATTGCACCATCTCCTCTCCACCACTACGTGGCGCGGCTCACTGGGGTGCCTCCACGTCTCGTCCGACAGGCCCATATTCCCATCAATCCGGGCAGCCACCACCTGGAGCCGCCCCTGGTCATCGCGCTGCTCGCGCGTTCCGTGGGTCCCTCTCAGCCGAGCTTCGACCCTTGGGCGGACCCTATCCCCAATCCGCAGGGGAGCTCTGTCAAGCCTTCTCAGACCATCACGGCATAAGCGGGCCTCCTCTTTGGAACCAGTCGTCTTGCGGGTCCGGTTCGAAGTCCTCTTTGAAGGCTGTCGCTTGGAGCGCTTCAACACTGCGCCCGCTGGTCTTGCCCCCTCATCCTTCAGCGCAGGCATCTCGTCCCTATCTGCCACCCCGGTGGTCCCGTCGTGCCGTCCAGTTCCCACACCAAGGGCAACTTGGACCCTGGCATCAGATCTGTTCTGGGGCTATGTTGCGTGGCGCTGGGCGTGCCCTCCTCCTGTAATACCAGACCAATCAGTGTCCCACATCTCCTCATCTTCCACACAGGGAGCAGGCCGATTCCACAACCCGCAGCCCGACCACTCCTCTCCGGTGCCACTGGCGATTGAAAAGCCCAGTCCATAGAACGTATTGCACCCCGTGATGTTGGCTCCAGCTGCGGTGACTATGAAATGTACATTCGGCATCATCACCGAATTGTACTTCACCTCCAACTCCATAAATCCAGAGATGGCCAACCTGTTTATCCCATAGACATAATTGGGTGCAGCCTGTTTATGAATGCGGTGATGGGAAAATAGACTCCTCACTGTTGCCAAATTTAACACGGAGGTCACTGCTCCAGTGTCCACAAACAGTGGCACCTCGACGCTGTCCAGTGAGACAGTGCAACAAATGCGTCCATTCGTCTCCGGAGAGACTGCATGAACCACTGTCGGAGTCTTCGGCGAGGGACCCGCCTCACGCTGTCGGTTCCTTCGCCCAAAATTTTTACATGTCCTGGCAAAGTGGTGCAACAAGCCACATCTCCCACAGCGCTTGCCCTTTGCTGGACACTCCCTGGACTTATTGCGGTGTTTAGGGGACCCACAGCTGAAACATCTAGGCGTTCCTGGGACAGACCTAATCTTCACCACGGAGGCATACTCATCATCCTCTCCGCTATCTTCATCCTCAGGGCCCAACGTCAGCGCCTTTAAGCGAGGCTTGTCCTGGGTTGGAGTGGACCTCCCACTGAGGTCCCAAGCTATCGTCTCAGCTGCCTCAAATTGTTGTGCTAGTTCAATGGCAGAGGTCAACGTCAGCTCGCCCGGATGAGTTAAGAGCCTTGATTGAACCACGGGACAGCGAACATGTTCTACCAGCTGATCCTGGATGATTTCATCCTCCAGGGGTCCGAATTGGCATTCTCTCACCAGCTGACGGAGGTCTGCTATATATCGTTTCACAGACTCTCCTGTCCGCTGGTGGCGCTGTCTAAACTGAATGCGCTGGACCATGAAGTTTTCAGGAATGCGAAAATAGCACACCATCAGCTCCACGACCTCATTGAAGCTATCGACTCCTCCTAAAGTTTCCAGAATCTTCTGTCCTTCCATGCCCAAGTTATGAACCAAAACTTCCCTCGTGTGAAGCTTCTCGAGTTCGCCGAGGTTTAAAACCACCAGGTAGTTGGTAAATGCTGTGAACCACCTTGGCCAGGGCATGGGTGGCTCGCCTGGGGCCTCCAGAAATGGCCAAAAATTAGCAACAGACTTCTCCATAACCGCTTTTACCTCGTCGCCAAATGTTGTGTCCATAACTTGAATAATAATGAAGAGAACGGAGATACTGAAAACGGTGCTTTATTAACAGTATATATGTAGGCTATAACAACACCCACAGACTCACGGCGCTCTCCACTAGTCAGGGGGTTCATGATGAAAGAGGACGTGCCTCTTCCACCTGTGCCCTTTATACCTCGGGTGGCATCACCACCGGAAAAGGCGGTCCACCACCCCTGTCTATTCCCCGCCAACCCAGCCGCCATCTTACTACTACTAACTCTGAACTCATACAAAACATCCTCCTCCAGTGGTTCTGGTGCCTCCTGAACTCCCCAGGGGAGTCCTTTCTGTCCCGTCTGAGACCCCCGGCACCACTTCCTCCTTCAGTCCATTATTCCCTCTTCCCCCCGGCTACTGACTCTGGGTGGAGAATCCCCCACACCGTGCCACCACAATGCACTACTTTACTATGAGCAATAAAGATGGACACAAAACACTGAGTTAGGGCTTTCCTGGTGAATGTTGATTTAACTTGTCATACAGTAAGTTTAAAACAACATGTAGGGATGATCAACATGCAGCTCTGGGGCCACATGGGTTGTTTATCTGTAACCAGGGGCTTCCTGAAGAAAAAAGTGCAAATGTGCAAAAATATTTACATTTATCAAGCAAAGAAACTGGCCAAAATGCACATTGGAAACACCAAATTTATGAGAAACGTCAACATTTCCGTGAAAAAGTTGCAAATTTACAAGATTTTAAATTACTGACAGCAGCTGCAAATTTAGGTGAAAAAAACTTGCAAATTTTTGAGTAAGAGAAGATATTTGAAGAAAAAATACAACAATTTCCTGTTAAAGAGGCTGTAAATGCATGAACAAGAGTCAAATATAAAAGAAAACAGAATCTGTCAGAAGTCAGATTTTACAAGAAAGATGTAATTTTATGATAGAAAAGGTCCACATTTAAGAAAACTGTGCAGGTCTATTTATGCCTGCAGTAGTTCAGTGGTTCTACGCTGATGTTCTGGTCAAAATTGGTAGAGGTTGTTGAAATGTGAACTTTTAAATAAAATTAAACTGTAAATGGAATTAGAAATATTTGAAAATAATTTCAGACACAGTTATTATAATTTGAGACGATCTGACTGCACTTCAAGCTGAAAAACTAACTGGTCCACTGGTGGCTCAGTTGGTAGAGCGTCCGCCCCACACCCAGGAGGCTGGGGTTCAAATCCCGGCCAGGTCATGCCCAAGACCATATAAAAGTGGAACTTCCTGCCGTCCAGCTTGGTGCTCAGCAGTAATGGAATGGAGGAGGGAAATTTGTGGCGGCGCCTTGCATGGCAGTGACTCCTCTGATTCTAGATATGTGTGTGTGATTAAAACTGTAGATTAGAGAAACATAATTTCGTTCTGCTGTACATGATTGGCTGTATGGATTTGAATGATAATAAAGATAACTTATCCTTATAAGATCAAAGTTTCAGTTCAGAGCTTGTGAATGCGACTGCTCACATCACTTCGTGTGGTTTCTGCTTTAGCTCTTTTTGCAAATTTAGCTCCGTTGTTTGTCACTTTTTAGACTTCCTCAAAATGAGTTGTTGATTTAGGCGCGATAAAAAGGAGAAGCATGTTTTTAGGCATATATATTTCACCTCCACTGTCTAGAAGTCACACAGACTACGATGGAGCTGGTTTCTTTAGAGCAAGAAGCTCAGATGTCCAGGGACGGTGAGAACTCCAGCATGGCCCCCGTCAGGAAAACCAAACCAGGCAGCAGCTCTCAGGATGGGAGCATCAAGACGACTGCAGCCACCGGTGGGACACTAACTCTTCAGTTCAGAGCACAGCAACGTCCCAGCCAGCATGTCCATGTGGGCAAACACAGATGGGGCCAACCTGGAATTGATGGACAAACCCACAGGGACCATAAGACAGCCCATTTAAGCTGTGGTGGGGCCCACCTGGACATGCTGGCTGTGATGCGTTTGAGTCTTCTGCTTCATTTGGGGTATTTTTGTCTTTATTGGACAGATGGAGTTAAAGACAGAGACAGAAAATGGGATAAAGAGCAGTGGGGGGGGGGGCAGACTGGAACGCTGTAGGTGGGAATAGAAGCAGGATTTTTCTCGCTGAGCAGCAGAGGGTTGGTGGCATGATGGTGTGAGTCTGAACTAGGAGGCCTCCAACACCTCTGGATTTATGTGTTTTAATGCAAGTCTGAACCTGATTCTGCAAATCTGTTTTAAACGTGTGGAGCGGTGGAGTTGGATGCTGACTGACGTGTAAACATGAATATGACGTGTTTTTTCTCACTCACTCATAACTTTAAAATTAATTTTTCATGTAAATTTGTAGATTCAAATATTGGATTTTTCTTTTCTTATATACTAGCATTTTCTCTAAATTAGCATTTTTGTTACTTACTTTTTCATGCAAAGACAAGACCATATTCTTGTAAATCCATCCATCCATCTTCTCCCACTTATCCACGGATGCGGGTGGTGGGGGCATCAGTCCAGGCAGAGCAGCCCAGACTTCGGCTGGGCTCACATGGCACCATGATCCCCATGACCCCTCCTGCAGTGGTGAGTCCACTGGAGGCTGGACCCCTGTGTCTCCTTTGGTCCACTGGGTCTCTGATGGAACGTTTTTGTGCAGATCCACTGGACCGCTCTTAGTCTGACCCTTCACCCAGGGCTGGCTTGCCTTCGGACACCCTGCCAGGGACAAGTTGCCCCTGACAGCATAGCTCCTGGGATCATATTCTTGTAAATGTTTTGCTTTTTCAGATCTTGTTTTGTCAAAGCCTCAGATTACAAAAACCTTTACTACCCAAACCAACGTCGCACTGGTAGGGTGGTCAGTGCCGTCCAACTTGACAGGGAGTAAGACTACGTCCACCAAACTTGGCACACAGGTTAACCTTGGGACGAGCACCTATGGCTCTACTTTTGGGGCCACCAGGTCAAAGGTCAAGGTCAGCATGCCAAATAAACTGTATTTCAGCAACAAAGAAAGCTAGGGTTACCAACCTTGGTACACAGGTTCATCCTGAGACACTGACCTCTGACTATGAGTTTGGGGTCAGAAGGTCAACGTTTAAAATCTATAGGGCAGCAAAAGATGTGGGTCTGCATCTCAGTTGAGTGCATTCTAGTTTTTTATCCATTTACTTTAACTGTAATCCAACCTGACCAGTTTTATTGTGTGTACATCTGTGTGTCTTTGTGTCTGTGATACACAGGAGTAAAACTGTTCTGGCTGCTTCCTGTGACCATCGGGATCATTTGTGTCCTGCAGGCTGTTCTCAATGTTTCCCTGCGTCTCACTCTGCGTGAGTTTTTATGCTTTATCTGTATTCCCACTGCAAAACACCAGAACCATATGGTAGGCTGTGCAGCTTGTTTATCTCTCTCCAAATCTGTGACTTTTTCTTTGCAAATTTGTTGGAGTTTTTCTTCTGTCTAATTCACAGTGACCCACTGGTTATAAGTCTGTAACAAGTGTGCATCACCAGAAAAAAAAGTTGCACTTTTGCAAAGTAAAAACTGTTTGAGGAAATGTTGCTTCTGTACTGTAAAAGTTACAAGAGAAAAAATCTCAAATTTGGCTGGAAAAACCAGAAGAAAAAAGTGTCATATCTACACCAAAAATTAAACAGATTTATGAGAAAAATGTTGGCAAATGTATAGAAAAAACTTGCATGTTTAGAAGAAAAAATGTAATTTTTACATAGAAAAGGAGAAAAAGGAGGAGAAAATGAGTTTCACTTTACACACACACACACACACACACACACACACACACACACACACACACACACTTAAACACAGAGAAAGTACTGCTGCTAACTGTTTTGGAAGTAAAGACACTGATGTCAGTCGTTCCTCTTAAAACAGTCTCACATCAGAAGTCCCTGACTGAGGACAGAGACCGGCTGAAGACGATCATCTCTGGTGAGTTTGACACTATTTGCAGAACTTTAAAGGTGTGACTGTTGTAAAGGGAATTTACAACAGGAGCGGCGTGATGGCGTCGCTGGCTGGTGCCGTCATCACGCCAACACACATAAGAGAGGAGTCGGCCATGTTATGTTTATTCTGCCGGCACTCTCACTCAGGCACAGTTAGGAGCCGAGGGCTCATGCACATATACTGTATATAAAGCAGTTTATGGAATAAAGTTCAGTTCCAGCACAGCCTTCTCATCCGTCGTCATTCCCAGGTTTGTGGACATAACATCTGGTGACGAGAATTAGCGAACCATGAAAGCGTGCCTTAGACCGCTGAGGCCTTTCCTCGAGCTCCCAGGCGAGCCGCCTGACAAAAGTATTGGAACTCTTCATTCCAAAACTACATCGAAGTACCTCTAATAATCACAGAATCAGGGGTTAAAGACCAGACCTCAATGTGTAAAGTTTGTAACATCATAATGACCATCGATAGTCCTGCATCATGAATTATCTTTGAACTCTCTTTTAGAGATTGAGGCCAAGAACAGAAACCTGACGCAGCAGAGAGATGAGCTAATGAGGAAAACATGCAGTAAGTATGAGGATTAAACTACTTTCCCTGCGTCTCACTCTGTGTGAGTTTTTATACTTTAGCTGTATTCCCACTGCAAAACACCAGAACCTTATTGTAGGCTGTGCAGCTGATTTATCTCTCTCCAAATCTGTGACTTTTACTTTGCAAATTTGTTGGAGTTTTTCTTATATCAAATTCATAGTGACCCACTGGTTATACTGCATGTCTGTAACAAGTGTGCATCACCAGAAAAAAAAAGTTGCACTTTCACATAATAAAAAACTGTTTATGAGGAAATGTTGTTTCTGTACTGTAAAAGTTACAAGAGAAAACGTCTCAGATTTGGATGGAAAAACCTGTTTAGAAGAAAAACGTGTCATATCTACACCAAAAAGTCAACAGTAGTGTTATGAATGCCCCTTGCAGGGCATTAGTGAGACGCTAGGTGCCAGTCAGTAAGTTTGCTTGTTTATTATGTTCAAGGACAGAATGACAAAATAAACAGCCACGTGGGGCCAAACATGAACACGTACTAAAGCGCAAAATAATAAATACTGAAGACAAATGAGGAGGTGCAGCGAGGACAGAAGCTACGCTGAGCAAAAAACACTTACAGGACGAGCAGCAAAGAGTCCAAGACACAGAGGAAGACTGGAGTCGGGAATAGGAGCTCCAGTCCATAGACACGAAGGTGTAAGGCTGTGTAGGTCGCAGCGAGGAGTGAGCCTCAGCTGCTCCCTTAAATACAGAGCACAAACAAATCCAAAAAGAGGTAAAGTAATTAACGAAAATGACAAACAGCTGTCACTGCGCCGGCTTGGCTTTGACAGCCGGAAGTGCGGCCGTGACGCTGTCACAATAAGAGCCCCTGAGCAGTCCTAATAACAAACCCCGGAATAATACGGTGGAAAAAGGGAAATACTCATCTACCCTCATGGGTAGATGAGGCGTCATGATGCGTTTCGACACATTGCCAAACTGTATGGATACTATGTTGATACTGTGTCACTGAATACTGACACCTGCTGGACCTTAAAAATCCCTACAGGCAACCTAGTTGACAGACTCAACTGACACTGATTTGATGACCTAGTATATACAATAATATACTGCTCCAAAAAACAAAGGGAACACTGTCCCTCAAACTGTCCACTTAGGAAGCAACACTGATTGACAGTTTCACCTGCTGTTGTGTGATTTTGTTGTCAGCACATTCAACTATGTAAAGAACAAAGTATTTAATAAGAATATTTCATTCATTCAAATCTAGGATGTGTTATTTAGTGTTCCCTTTATTTTTCTGAGCAATATATAATTTAAGTCATTGTATTTTATATTGTATTATTTCATATCTTCATTTTAATTTAAAATATCTTTTAGATACCGTCAATAAATAATGTGAACATGCATCATAACGTGAAAATCTAAGTGAACGTGTTGTGAATGAGGATGCTTGTAGACTGGGATTTTTTTTTTATTTTTTATTTTTTTTACAAATTTTTATTAAAAAAAATAAGTTTTTCCAACGTTTTGAAATTGAGTCTGTTACGCTTTTTAGACAACTTCTCCAGCTGTAGAAAACACCTGCTCACACGGCACAGATGAGGCTGGAGTGCAGAGAAATTGTAAGGAAAGCTGAAAGAGGTTTGGATAGATGGTCTTTCAGTTGTCCCAGTATCTCATAGGATCCTGGGACCTGGCAATATTGCCCTCTGCCAGGTATCTCTGCACCTCCTGGATGGCATCAGCTGTGGCACTTTTGGTCTGCCTGCCCACTTCGATGTCAAGGTGTTGCCAAAGGTTATCTAAAAAACAACAAACTGGCATTTTAGTACATGATTTCCAAACAACAACAAACAAATAATGCTGAATAACATGGCTGAAGTGGGTGCAGACAGCTGTTGTGAAGACGGTCCCGTCTGAATTGAGACTATGTGCAATGCAAATTGAGTGCTGAATTTGGAGCCGTCTAGTGGATGCAATCATGTTTGGTGCTGCGTCGGTCACAAAACACTTTACTTTATTGGTTATGGCCCAGTCCTCCATCATGCCCCTTTTGACTTGGGCCAAATTGTCAGCAGTGTGACTTTGTGGAAAGTACTGCACTCCCAACACAGACGTACACAACTGCAAATTCTCATTAATGTAGTGACAGGTAAGAGCCAAGTAAGCCTCCATGTTCACAGATGTCCCCATGTCAGCTGTTATACTCACTGCCACAGCTTGCTGTACTTCCTTTTTCATTCGTTCCTGTTCCTCCTCGTACTTTTTGGCCACCATTTGTTTGATGGTCTGAAAATTACACCAAGTCAAACCAAAAGCAAATCCATAAATTTAAATTAAAGATTAAATAAACTGGATATATCAACTACTACTTTAGATAATTTCCACACAAACCTTTCTGGTGGGCAAAACATATGAGGGCTGAAGGGCCTGAACCAGTTCCCTGAACCCTTCACTCTCCACAATGCTGAGGGGCTGGCAGTCCTTCACCATGAAATTCAGCAGAGCCTCATCCAGCATCGGCTTCCTGGAAGCTTGATGGTTAAAAATGAAGCAAAGAATAAATTAATAGGAATTAATTATCAATAAAAACAAAACAAAAAACAAAACACAAAAAACACACAAAAACACATAAAAAAACACCACCCCTAAAAAAGTGCTGCAGTCGTTATCTTTTTGCTTGTACTCCACTAGTTTAAAATCCAAGCTCAGCAAAAATGAAACGGCATTCTTTTTCAGCTTTTATTTAAGAGGGAAAAAAAAAATTAACGCAGAAACAGCGTCAAAAGCGTCAGTTAAAACACGCAGCGCTCCTTCACCCTGCCTTCACCAATAAAACAACTGTGAGTAAGTTGTAGAATGGCTGCATACCTGAGTCTATCCTGGGTGTATCTGGGACTTCATTGTCATGCCTGGTCCTATAATGCCTCAGCACTGAGGAGGTGCTTTTGTTTAAATATGAAAGTTCAGTCGAACAAACGCGACATTTAACCTGCAGAAAATAATATGAATAGTAAACTAAGAGTCACTTTGAAATGAATTGGAATTTAGATAGATCAAGTGGAAACTCAGAGGAACAGGATGAAACAACAAGGAAATTAAAACAAATACCTTTTTTCAGATATAAGATAAGATAAGCCTTTATTAGTCCCACAATGGGGAAATTCCAGGATTGCAACAGCACAGGGATAGCAACACTCAGAGCAACAATCAGAAGGCAAGAAAAAACAAGAGCAGCTAGTATACATATGTACATATTAACCCCTTGCACTCCGGTCAATTTCCCTAAAAACGCCAAAAAATAATGTGCCCAAATTAAATCCAAAGCTGTTCTTCAATCCTTTGCAGCATCTTCATGGGGTTGGTCTCATTTAAAAGAAAACACTTTGAATTTTTTGGCAAAACAGTCATAATCTCTCTAAGTGCTCCGGCCACTGAGTTACAGTCATCTAAACATACTGAACTTGAAGAAAATAAATTTGGCCTGGGTGTTTTTTTGGATACAAATGCTTGCAAATAACACAACTTCAGATCCGGGCTGGAAAATGCAACAGAAATGTAGAACCAAGTGTTATCCAGCTGAGGTCCAAATTTTGTAACAATACCACAAAAAATGAATATATTACACAGCTTTTTCCTCAGGTAGTTCCCAGGCGTTTTGGAACTGTGCCAAACTGTGCTAAATGGCACAGTTTGGAAAAACGTCTGTAACTTTTGAATGATTCAATGTAGAAGCTTCATTTTGGGCTCTAATGAAAGGTCACACTCAGGGCTGTGTCTGTGTGTGTGTGGGGGGGGGGGTTGTCCCCCCCCTCGCTACAGAGGACGGAGATCGGCCATCGCTACATGACGGATTACACTCGGATGTGGCGATGTGGTCACAGCGGCGCAGTCACCGCGGCCCCCCCCCCCTTCACTACTATGTGTGTGTGTGTGTGGGGTTTGTCCCCCCCCCCTCGCTACAGAGGACGGAGATCGGCCATCGCTACATGACGGATTACACTCGGATGTGGCGATGTGGCCACAGCGGCGCAGTCACCGCGGCTTCTCCCCCGCCCACACACTTCGGTGAATTACAACTGTGTGGCGCACGATGTCCGATCGGTCAAAAGTCATTTTTGATTACAATTTTTAGGGATAAAGAATAATTTAGCTTATAACACCTTACCTCTTCACAGCCACATTGTCCTGGCGAACTTCTCTTTCTCATTGTCAGACGAACCGACGCTGGTCCGCTCGTGGATCTGGTCTCGCGACCTGGTCAAAACATAATTCCATGATTGCGGTTTTGGCGAATGATTTACCACCTTCGTCGGTCTATGATGACCATTTAAGAGAATCCTAAACACTCTGCTGGAATTTTAAAAAAAAAGCACCGCTTGTGGCTGCTGTAGCAGTCTCTCTTCACCCAGCTTTAGACAAAACAGCTCAGCGAACTTCTGTGCTTCAATTGGCTCGCTGCGTTGGTAGGCGGGGTCCTTCTTGCTAGGTTTTCAGTCATTGGTTCTTCAAGGTTTCAGAAACCCAATTCAAGGCTCTTATTAGTCGAATGAGAGGTCAATCATATCCAATCTGTTCGTGGCTGTGTCTGAAGTGGAAGAACTTTTTTTTTTTTTTTTTTTTTTTTTTCAGTGCACTCTCGAGCGCCCTCGTTCGCTCGAGGACGCACAAGAGCGCCCTTGTGTGCTCTGGGACGCAGAGACTTGCCCGCCCGCGGTACAATGGAGTGCAAGAGGTAAATAAATAAATATATATATATATATAGACACACAGTGTGGAGCATTGTGGTTGGTGGATGTGCAGCAGAAAGTCTAAGCTCTCTCTCCGCGGATGCGGCGGGCCAGCTCGATGTCTTTGGGCATGATGGTGGCCTTCTTGGCGTGGATGGCGCACAGGTTGGTGTCCTCGAAGAGACCCACCAGGTAGGCCTCGCTGGCCTCCTGCAGAGCCATGATGGCGGAGCTCTGGAAGCGCAGGTCAGTCTTGAAGTCCTGAGCGATCTCCCTCACCAGGCGCTGGAAGGGCAGCTTACGGATTAGCAGCTCCATGGATTTCTGGTAGCGACGGATCTCTCTCAGAGCCACGGTACCGGGCCCGTAACGGTGAGGCATCACCGTTACATATGACATCAAAATGGTCCCACACGGCGGAAACCTCTCTTTTAGCTTGAGGCTGCTCGTGCTCCATAATTCTTGAGGAATTTGCCGATGAACCGTCCGCAACACATCAGAGATTCTTTGGGCAGATGCATCCCGTTGACAGATGCGCTTCCTTATAAACGCTGGCACGTCAGTGCCAGTTTGAAACAGTACCTGTATCGGTCACGTGACTTTCTTATAGCGATACGCACACTGACACGGGGTTTTGCTCTATGAGCTCGACGCATGCGCCGATGCATCGGTGTTGCTAGACCCATAACTAGGAAATACTGAGCAACCTGAGCATGGACGGAATCAGCGCTCAGATCACCACAGTACCCCCTGTTCAAAGGGCGCATTCTAGGCGTCAACTGTGACATCCAAGGGGCCAACCAGAAGGGGCCTCCCCCCAACCAGAAGGCTAACAGGACCAACCCAGGGAGGGTGGAGGGGGGGAACAGGCCAGGAAGGAGAGAACCAAAGAACAAAAAGGGCAACAACGACACCTAGAGGAGGAAGGGAAAAAAAACAAAACCACCAACAACCCACAAGGAACAGATAACAACATGGAAAACATTAAATGGTGTGGCATAACACAGAAATAAACTACACAAAAAAATGACCAAAACTAAATCAAGAGCAACAGGATGACTAAACTATATACAGGTGCCCTTCCATCATACAAAAGTACCATGTAACAAACAACCTAGAAAAATAACGAGTTGCAGAAAGGACAAAAAATATGTAAGGTACAGCCCGATAAAACAAACTGAAGGAAACCAAAATACAGGTACATGTCAAAATACCCCAGTGTTATGTCCATAACTGGTGGAAATGAACAAGCTGTTGTTTGGAGGTTTTACGGAGCTTTATTACTAATAAATAGTCATAATGCACGCAATAGAGCGTGATGCATTCACTGGCTGTCCGGCCAGGAACTACCGCTATCGTCCTCCTTGTCCTGGAAGGAAAGCACCGTCTGTCCGGGCTCGTCCGAGACCCTCCTGTACGCCTTGAAGAGGGAGTGTTCCGTGCCCGAGGAGAGGTGACAAACAGGCGGAGAGAAGAGGAGCGGCTCCTTCGTATCCGTCGTCCGGGGGAAACCTGCAGCACACAGCGCAGCACAAACTTAGCCTCCCGTGAACACACCGGGGCTGATATACTGTACATTCACAACACACAGCCAGTCAGCACGTTCCTTTACTTAGCTGTGTTTTCGCCTTTCATCCAGCACAACGGAGCCTCCATCAGCTGGTCACTGTCCCGGCCTCTTCGGTCCTGTGCTGCCGCTGTAAATCACCACACCTGCGCTTCCTCCGTCCTTTCTCTGCTCCTGCCCTCGTTTCCTCCGTACTCCTTATGATACACTTTCACAAAACCTCCAGTTCTCTGCACTTGATCGCTCCTGGAAGACTTCTCTCTAGACTTTCCTAGACTTCTCGGCTTCTCTTAACACAGTCACGCACCATCTTTAAATACGTCCTTCTGGACAGAGAGTTCACAACGGAGCCGCTAATTGGCTCCTGCTGATTTGATCAGTTAGCGCAGGTGTAACTCATAATCAACTCAAAAATACACTCACACAAATATATACAAAAAATAATCCAATATACATTACAATAATATAATTCACTTTGTTACAGCCTTAAAGCTGTAACAAACCAAAAAAAAAAATATATATATATACAGTATATACTGTATATACTGTATATATATACATATACTGTATATACACAAGCCTAAAATGCTCTAACCTGACATATACAGTATAAAGAGGGTTACGGCACACGCCCGCTGACCAGGTGGCTTCCCGACGAAAGAGGCAGAGCCTCTTCCGTCCACACTCTTATACCAGGGGCAGCGTCACCACCTGAAACCGGCAGTAGCCACCCCGGTCTAACCCAAGACCAAGCTGGCCGCCATCTTTCTGATACAGCCGGTTTACATACACAACATTTTTCCCCCCACCTTCAAAAAATGCCAAACACACAGATAGATCCCCCCCCCCCAAAAAAAATTTTGCATCCCGATTCACACACTAAAACACAGTAATCACAAAACACATAAAAGACCTATCCATGCACACCTAACTGGGGGGGGGGGGGTAGGCTACTAGCACCCCCACACAGCTGGGCTAACTATTCTGCCACAGAATTGAGCCGTGTGACAAGTAGAACAAAACCAAAACAAAATCAAAACAACCCCAGAACAGTTCCACATATATTACATAAACAAAAGACAAGACTAGCTACTGGCGGTCTCCCCCCTAACACACCCTCACACACTGGGCACCAAAGACCGTTGGGTATGTAAACTAATTAACAGGGTCAAATACACCCCACCACCCCAGTTTGGGCCCATACACCATAGTCTAATAAAATTTCACCCCAATACAATGTATAAACAATATATCAATAAAATTCCTAATGACAAAATAGTACATACTTTACTCAAATAAATTTACACAATTGAATCTAGACTGATAAGCCCCACTGGTCAGAATCACACTAATAACTATCATAATCACAATTAAACAACTTGTTATACAAAGAGCTCAAATTTCACCAATGCTCCGTAACCTCACACAGTTTTCACACTTTCACATTTTTTAAATTTCAACAGGGTACCAACCAGTAACAAACAAACAAAAACTGGGAAAAGAAAATAACTGGACTGAGCAGAAAAGACATAGACAAATAAAATAAAATAATTCTCTCAGTCCTCCGGCGGGTCTTTTCCCCGACGCTTCCGTCTTTTGACCTCTGGGCTCCCCCTGCGTCACTCCGTCTCCTCCACCTTGCGCAGTTCACTCGGGTGCCAACAGGTCTGGTCAGACAAGCACAGAAACCCGTCGCTCTGTACAGCCTCCACA
Organism: Pholidichthys leucotaenia; assembly: GCA_020510985.1. NCBI lineage: Eukaryota > Metazoa > Chordata > Actinopteri > Cichliformes > Pholidichthyidae > Pholidichthys > Pholidichthys leucotaenia. Next base: position 337,143,145 of record CM035845.1, read on the forward strand.
CGAAGCCGTCTCCTCCCGTCGTGTTGCTCTAGCGAACTTTTTTCTCCTCTCATCCGGGCCTCAACCCTAAGTCGCATCAGATCGCCAACCTGCAGGGAAGCCCTCCGTGGACGATGTGTCCAACCGGTCTCCACCAACGGTCCGGTCGGCTCTTGGGCCCAGTCCGTGTTATCCATGGTTGACCAATCTCCTGAGCAATGAAGCAAATTGCCCACTCGTCCCGCTCTTTCTGGATCCAGCGTGGGCACCTCGTCCTTACAGGCTGCCTGTGGGGTCCCGGCATGCCATTCCATGCCCGGGACTGGGACATCAGCCGGATCGGCACCGGGTCCTACCCACGGCATCCTCACATAGTGCCAAATGTGCTCTCCTTCTTGACAGATGTCCAACCAGTCCGAGTCCCTCATCTCCACGCCGTCTGTCGGCGAAGTCGGCCGATTCCACAGTCCACGGCCCGACCATTCCTCACCCGACACATTGGCAAATGAAAAACCCAGGCTATAAAATAGGTTACACCCCATGATGTTGACGCCGGCAGCGGTGACATGAATGCGGGCTCGGGGCACCACGACCGATCAGTAACAGGCTTGTACCTCCATAAAGCCCATCACAGCCAGTCTATCCAGTCCATAGCCGTAAAGTCTCTCTCTGGTGGATGGATGACACGATGAGGAAACAGACTGTTCACGGTCGCCATGTTCAACACTGAGATGACCGCTCCTGTGTCGATCAACAGCAGGACCACGACACTGTCGAGCATGACATCACAACCGATCCTCCCCATAGTCACTGGGGAGACCGTATGCACGATGGTGGGAAACTTCTTCACAGCACCTGGGTATCTTCTACGGCTCCTGCATCTGAAGCTGTCGCACATCCTGGCAAAGTGGTCACGCAGACTGCACTTGCCACACCGCTTTCCTGCCACTGGGCACACTCTGGCTTTATAGCGATGATCAGGGGACCCACACCCATAACAACGGGGAGTGGCAGGGTCGGACCGTGTCTTCACTATTGTGGTGTACGAATCACCTCTGGCGTCACTGTCATTTGGGTCCAAATGCGGTGCCTTTACGCGAGCATCATCTTCACTCCGAAGAGCCTCGTCAGGCAGGCTCCTCGCAATGATCTCCGCTGCCTTGAAACGATGGGCGAGATCAACAACCGTGGATAGCATCAACTCCCCTGGGAAGCTCAACAACCTGGACTGGAGCGCTTCACTGCAAACGTGTTCCGCTAGCTGGTCCTGAATCATTTCTTCCTCCAGGCGTCCAAACTCACATCCCCTCGCCAGCCAGCGGAGCCCGACCACGAACGTTGATACCGACTCCCTCAGACGCTGGCGGCGTTGTCGAAAATGGATGCGTCAGACCATGATGACCAAATTTTTTTTTTTTTTGCTGGTCATTAACATTTGTTTGTTCTCTCCCATAGATTGAGTCCCCATCGTGCTGTTTGCTCTCTACATGTCTGTTCTTTTCATCTTCTCTGTCCCCTCACCCCCCAGCCAGTTGCAGCAGATGACTGCCCCTCCCTGAGCCTGGTTCTGCTGGAGGTTTCTTCCTGTTAAAAGGGAGTTTTTCCTCTCCACCGTCGCCAAGTGCTTGCTCACAGGGGATCGCCTGATTGCTGGGGTCTTTCTGCAACTGTGGGGGTCCTCCCTACAGTTGATAGTGCTATGAGATGACTGTTGTTGTGAAATGGCGCTATATAAATAAAGTTGAATTGAATTGAATTGAATTGAATTGAATTGAATTGAATTGAATTGAATGATGCTCTCACAAGCATGAAAATGGCGTGCCATTAGCTGCACCACACCATCGTAGCTGTCGGCCCCACCCAGACTGTCCAACACTCTTTGCCTCTTGGTGCCCAACATATGGATTAACACTGACCTCGCACGGAGCCTCTCACACTTGTCGAGGTCCAAGACCACGAGGTCATTGGTAAAAAACAAAAACCAGCGAGGCCATGGCACGGGCGGTGTGCCCGGGGCCTCGGGAAATGGCCGAAGTTCTGCACAGATGATATCCATTCCCGCTTTTACCTCGTCGCCAAACATTATGTCCATAACTGGTGAAAATTATCACGCCATTGTTTGCAGGTTTTACGGAGCTTTATTACAAATAAATAGTCATATACTGTATATAAAGAGGCTTACGGCACACGCTTGCTGACCAGGTGGCTCCCCGATGAAAGAGGCAGAGCCTCTTCCGCCCACACTGTTATACCAGGGGCAGCATCAGCACCAGAAACCGGCAGTAGCCACCCCGGTCTAACCAATGACCAACCTGGCCACCATCTTACTGATACAGCCGGTTTACATACACAACACCCAGTACCCAATAACACCTCAACTAGACAAACCATGGAGAGAAAAGGAAAAAAAAAACCTCAAGCACTACAGAATAAGCAAGGGGTGGAAAAAAAGTGTCTGCAAGGTGCACACGATAATATAAAATATGACTTTAACTGACAAAGAATGTGTTCATGAGGTAAAGGTGTGTCTAATCTGGTAACTGGTGAATAAAGTTCTCTGAAAATAACATAACCTCCTTATGTGGCACCTTTCTACGACAGAGAAATTAACATCTTTCTAGTGACTAAGCATCTGAGTAATACGGGGAAATTCCTGCTTGGATAGTTCTTAGTTCTAAATGGTGATCAAAAAAGGATTTAAGGGAGAAACCGTTTACTCAACGCAGGTCACTGGCCCAAAGAGCTATCGTTAATCTGTGCCACCACCGTCAGACAGTGTTACGTCGCAGGTTGTCTAACACCAGGAGTATGAAATGTGAGTTATTCCTCTTACAGAGGAGCAAATTAAGTATTTAAGGCAATGTAGTTCAAGATATTAGATTATGTCTTTAGATTGGAAAAAAAAAAAAAAAAGAAGTGTAAATCTGCAGTCAGCAGCTAGTAGCTCAGCACAAAGGTTAAAGAGAGCCTAACTACAAAAGATGTAGCAGAGTCAGCAAAGAACAGAGACTCCTTCAGATTACATGAAACAAACAAAACCCCCCCACAACTAATTAGGTCAAAGAACAAAGAATCCTACAATATACGAGAACAAAAAAACCCCAAAACACTAATTCGGGCAAAGAACCGAGAGTCCTTCAATATACATGGAAACAAACAAAAAAAAAAGAAAAAAAGCACAATTTCAAGGGCACCAGCAGGTAGAACGCAGAGAACGGGGGAAAAAAAAAAAAAACGTTCCGGGGTCAGCCCGCATCTCGATTCCACCTAACACAAGGGAAAAAGAACAGTTTGGGCAGTCTGCCCGTATCACGATTCCACCTAAGAAAAAGGAAAAAAAGCAGTTCAGGCGGTCTACCAAAGTCCCAGACCCGGGGAAACAGTACCTCAGGCGGCCGGACCAGGTCGCCAAACCAACAATGCAGTTCTTTGGGTTGCTCTCCCGGATGCAGAACCGGCGAAACAGTCTCTCGGTCGGCCAACCTATGTTCTTATACCACCAGGACCGGGGGGAAAGCTCAGAGAGAAGGACAGCGAGGGGAAGCCGAACTGAATAAGGGGAACCCCAGCAGTTCACGGAGGAGGAAAATAGGGGAGAAGATGAGGAACCAGTCTGGCGTCCGGTGGAAGGGGGTCTGCAGCTCCCTTAACAACCTCGAACCGGGCCCGTGCTGCACCCTTGATGGGCCTGGATAGGGCCGGCGCAGCTCCCTCGATGGACCCCGATCGGGCCAGCGCAGCACCAGGGGTGGCCTCCAGATATGAACCTGGAGCCTCGACGACGACGACCAGAGCCGACTCGTCTCCGGTGACCCTCGGAGAAGGCTCAGAGAGACAAAGAACTGGGATCAGGATCACCGGCAGCAGCAGAGCCCTGCGAGACGAGCTCGGATGCAGTGGTCGGCTGCACCAGGCTCAACTCCCCAAGAGACAGGCAAGAATACTCGAGAATGGAAAATAAGACAAAATACAGCACTTGCCTGATCTCGGGCTCCACCGTCATCCAGGACTCCCGATGATCCAGGCTCAATGATCCGGAGGTCCATTCCTGGTTGTGGCTCGACTGCAGCGGGCTCCATAGCCAGCTTGATGACCATCACAGTCTGGGAACCCCCAGGCGCTGAAGCCCACGCCGAAGGCATAGTGGCAGGGTATCAGTGACCTGCTGGGCCCGACCGCTCCTCCATGGAGACCCGGGGACACTTACTCGTCGGCTCAGGCTCCAAATGGCAGTCAGGTCTCCTCCTCTGCCCATGACACAGCTGTGGGGCTGGAAGCAGGCCCTCCAGGGCCGCAGGCACCTCCCTTGCCCGACGGTCAATTCCAGACACCGGAGGACGCTCAGAGAGAAGGGAAGGAGACACAGAGGTAGCCGGTTCAATGTTCATAGCTGCAGCAGGTAGTGGGAGCTCAGAGGACTGTGAACCCTGAGCTCCACCCCCAGGAGTCAGACAAGGCAATTCATTGTACTGAGAATGAAACAACACTTGCCTGTTCTCCTGGGGGACAATGGTGGCTGCTGCAGTGGGCTTGGTTCTCCCCTTTCCCCTGAAGGTGGTGACTGAGGGCCCCCCGGGAAGGTGAGGAGGAGCCGCTCTCACGGGACCAGTGACGGGCAGAGCCGGAGCAGGACTTGCTGAACTCACCACAGCTGGAGAGCGCACTGAGGAGGAGGGAGGAACAGCCGAGGCAGTCCGGGGACGAGGAGCTGACAGAACAGCAGGGAGAGGTGCCCTGGAAGCTGAAGCTGCTGTCTCTACCCTCTGACGTGGCATGGGGGAAACAACTGGCTGGGAGGCAGAGTTCTGGCAGAGGCCCGCAACAGGATCCGGACGGAGATCTCGCAGAGGCTGATCGCAGGCAGGGCGGCGACGTCTTCCAGCAGAGGGCGAGGCTAGATTTAAATCCGGAAAGCGCTGCTGCTGCGCAGAAACGGAGGCCAGCAGCTCGGTGTGCTCAGGATAACTATGAAGTTCAGGATTAGCCTCTACCAGTCTCACTGCCGCCACCACATTCTTAAAGATCTTGCTGGGATGCGAGGAAGAGCATGCTTCAGCCATGCGACCCCTGATGACCTCAGTTGCTCACCGTGTCTCTTCACAGGGGTCCAAGCTATCCTCTTCCTCTTTTGCGGATGGAAGCGACCCTTTGGTGATGCAGAACCCTGGGCTGGATGGGTGGCAGGAACCTGATCCCAAGGCGAGGAGCGGAGATGCCTCAATGTTGGTTCAGACTTCAGCTTCCTGCTACGACTCTTCTCTGGCCCACGGATCCTCCCCCAAAGTGCCGCAATTTCGGTCATCCTCTCCCTGCCCTCAACGTGCTCAGCAAGGCGAGGATTGCGCTTAATTGCCACCTCGGCGAGGTCCAGGTACCAGCATGTGTCTTCGGGAGTGGCCTGCCTAAGAGCGTTGGAGAGGAGGCCATCAACCTCCATCAGAGCCACAATCAGCTAGTAGCACAAGTTCAAAGAATAACAAGTTCTTGGCAACGCCATTTTACGAAGTACACTGGCACACGAAAAGGGAAGAAAACTCGAGCTAGGAAAACAAACTTACTGTGGCTGGCGTCTCGTTTTGGCTGCAACCTACTGTTATGAATGCCCCTTGCAGGGCATTAGTGAGACGCTAGATGCCAGTCAGTAAGTTTGCTTGTTTATTATATACAAGGACAAAATGACAAAATAAACAGCCACGTGGGGCCAAACATGAACATGTACTAAAGCTCAAAATAATAAATACTGAAGACAAATGAGGAGGTGCAGCGAGGACAGAAGCTATGCTGAGCAAAAAACACTTACAGGATGAGCAGCAAAGAGTCCAAGACACAGAGGAAGACTGGAGTCGGGAATAGGAGCTCCAGTCCATAGACACGAAGGTGTAAGGCTGTGTAGGTCGCAGCGAGGAGTGAGCCTCAGCTGCTCCCTTAAATACAGAGTACAAACAAATCCAAAAAGAGGTAAAGCAATTAACGAAAATGACAAACAGCTGTCACTGCGCCGGCTCGGCTTTGACAGCCGGAAGTGCGGCCGTGACGCTGTCACAATAAGAGCCCCTGAGCAGTCCTAATAATAAACCCCGGAATAATACGGTGGAAAAGGGGAAATACTGAGCAACCTGAGTGCGGACGGAAGCAGCGCTCAGATCACCACAAGTAGATTTATGAGAAAATAGAAAAAAGAATTAATAAAAAAAAAAACCTTGCATGTTTAGAACAAAAAATGAAAGTTTTGCATAGAAAAGGAGGAGAAAAAGGAGGAGAAGATGAGTTTCACTTCAACCCCCCCCCCCCCCCCCCCCCCCACACACACACACACACTCACACAAACACAGAAAGTTCTACTGCTAACTGTTTTGGAAGTAAAGATAATGATGTCAGTTGTTCCTCTTAAACAACAGACTCACACCAGAAGTCCCTGACTGAGGACAGAGACCAGCTGAAGACGATCATCTCTGGTGAGTTTGACACTATTTGTAGAACTTTAAAGGTGGAACCTTTAAAAATGGGGTTTTCTCAGAAATGAAGTTCTTCTCTGAGCAACTACATGGTCACAATGAAATTTACTGTAATGTTGGGAAGGGACTTCCGATTCCTATCAACCTGCTGTCAACTTGCTGTCAGATCCTGTCAGTCGGTGGATTTCTGTGTTTTGGTGCTCGGTTTTTGACTACTTTTTTTTGGCTTCTGAGAACTGAATTTGGATTACAGACTGGACATCTTAGTTTTGACCCCTGCCTGACTTAAGACGCCAATAGCGGCATCTACGGACTGGGAAACGAGAGCGGAGTGGAGCGGCCCGCCATTCAGCTAGCTAAACAGCTGTTCATTGGCTGTTTAGTCAACACACATCATCCGGGATCATGGGTCCCAAGAAAGCTCAGCAGACTGAGGAGGTGGACGACATTAAAAGATCGCTAGACTTCTTGGCTGAAGAGATTTCTGCTGTTAAGCTGCAGCAAAAAATACCATCCTGGGCCTGATCAAGGAGGTGAAAGCACTGCAGATCCAGAATGCTGAGAAGGACAAGAGGCTGGCGTATCTGGAGAGCAGAGTGACAGACCTGGAGCAGTACACCAGGGTGAACGACGTGATCATCACTGGGCTCCACATTAAACCCCGATCATATGCTCGGGTGGTGGCCGCGGACAGCGGAGGAGGACTCGGTGAGCTGGAAGACGAATCCACGGAGCAACAAGTGCCGGCCTTCCTGCAGTCTAAAGGAATCCAGCTGGACTATAACACCATTGAGGCCTGCCACCCTCTGCCCAGGAAAAACAGCGACAAACCGGCTGTCATCATGAGGTTTGTCAATAGAAAACACAAGACTGCACTGCTAAAACAAGGGAGGAAACGGAAAGGAACAAACATCTATATAAACGAGCACCTCACAAAAGAAAACGCAGAAATAGCCAGAAAAGCAAGATACCTGAGAAAGCAGAAAAAGATTCAAAACACCTGGACATCAAACTGTAAAATATACATCAAATTAAATGGATCACCTGAAGATGCCAAGATCATTAACATCCAAAACATTATGGAACTGGACAAATATCAATGAACATTATGAACTGGAGTTGACAGCAACAAGAGACAACTGTAGGACACTGAAGGATTATACTCATCTGCAACAGGACATTTAATTACATGAAACAAAAGATCAACAAACAGGAACATCAGGAATTGAAAGTTTTTGAATATACGGATCACAACCCACAGGACGTAGAATATAACATAGACCCTGATAATAATTTATTTACCTCCATCGATAAAAACTGTATTTACTACACGGATGAACAGTTTAACACAATGGTCACATCTGATTTCAATATTTCTATGATCCACTTCAACAGCAGAAGTCTCTATGCCAACTTTAATAACATTAAACATTATTTACATCAGTTTAAAGAGCAATTCAATATTGTGGCAATATCAGAGACGTGGCTCAGTGAAGAGAAAGGAGTGGATTTTACCATGGATGGCTATGAATTAAATTATATAAATAGAAAAGTGGAAAAAAGGAGGAGGAGTTGCAATTTATGTTGATAAGAGCTTGCAATACAAGGTTGTTGAAAATTTGTCAGTAACTGTGGATGATTTATTTGAATGTATTACAATAGAAATCTGTCTGGACAATGTGAAGAATATAGTAGTGAGCTGTGTATATAGAACACCTGGATCAAACATTGACTTATTTAAGGACTGGATGGAAAAAATGTATGCAATACTAACTCATAAAGTTATGTTCATCCGTGGGGATTTCAATGTAGATCTTATGAATTCAAAACAACATAGTTTGACAGAAGAATTTATCAACACAATGTACAGTATGGGCTCATATCCAACAACTACCGGACCTAGCAGAATCACGTCACACAGTGCCACACTAATAGATAACATATTCACAAACATTATGGAAAATAATATCATGAGTGGGCTTTTATTGAATGATATCAGTGACCAACTGCCGATTTTTGTTGTCTGTCAATGTGATTATAGGAAGAAAAAGTATATCAAAAATATTAAATATAAAAGAATAAGAACTGAAGAATCTATGTATTTACTGGCAAAGGAATTATTAATACAAGACTGGAAGACAGTTTGTGATGAAAATGATATAAATACAGCATATGATAAATTTTTACAAATCTTTCAATGATTGTACAATAAAAACTGTCCTATAAAACAATACAGTGACAGACAACAAAACAAAAATATTCCTTGGGTCACCAAGGGATTAATAAATGCATGTAAAAAGAATACATTATATAAACAATTCATTAAGTGCAGAACGGTGGAGGCTGAGATCAAATATAAAAGATATAAAAATAAGCTAACTAATATAATGAGGACTTGTAAGAAAGAAAACTACAACAGAATATTAGAGGATAATAAAAGTAACTTAAGAGGAATATGGCAAGTACTCAATGGGATTGTTAGTAACCGACCTAAGAATGCTAATTATCCAGAATATTTTATTGAAAATGACAATTTGATAAATAATATGGAGGATGTGGTCAGAGGTTTCAATAAATTTTTTGTAAACATTGGTCCTGAATTAGCAAAATCAATAGTGACACCAGAAACCAACAGTGGTTCTGTAAATGAAATAGAAGATAGAAATCCAAACACAATCTTTTTGGGTGCAGTTACTGAGAAGGAAATTATCGAGACTGTGAGTAAATTTAAGAACAAAAAAAATCAGCTGACTGGAATGAAATTGACATGACAATAGTGAAAAAAGTAATTGAAGGAATTGTTAAACCACTCACCCACATCTGTAACCTGTCATTTCAAACTGGTACATGTCCAAACAAAATGAAAATAGCAAAAGTAATACCACTATACAAAACAGGAGACAGTCATTATTTCACAAATTACAGGCCGGTCTCTTTACTCTCACAATTCTCCAAAATACTTGAAAAAAATCTTCACTAAGAGACTGGATGATTTCATTGAAAAACACAACCTCCTTACAGACAGCCACTATGGTTTTAGAGCAGATAAAATCAAATCAAATCCAGTGTGGTCATAGCTAGTCATAGCACCTAGCACCGACACAGAGAAGCGACTCTGTCCCCGGTGATAGGGGCTCGCCAGAGGAACTAGCCGAGGCAACAGTTGGATGGGAGCCGGATCGGAGCTCAAGTGCAGTGGTGGTGGGAGACGGGGACCAGTGGAGGACCACCGGGGCCCAGCCAGATAAAAGCCGGAGTCGGAGCCCAGTTGCAGCTGCGGAGGAACTCCTGGGGCAGATGGCGGTAGGTGGCGGGGCTCAGCGGAGGATCTACCGGGACCCCAGCTGGACAGGAGCAGGATCGGAGCTCGGCTACAGCGGCGGCGGGACTCGGTGGAGGAGCTGTTGGTACCCCGTCTGGACAGGAGCTCGGTTACGGTGGCGGTAAGCAGCGGGACTAGCAGCGGAGGGGGCTAGCTGAGGCCCAGCTGGATTCGAGGTCGGTCGGATCGGATACTGGCGACACCAGCAGAGATTGTTTTACTATCCACAGGTCAGTAAAAATGCCGCCAAAGAAGGAGGAAATGGAAGAGATCAAAAAATCTCTGAACTTCTTGTCAGAAGAACTGACCAAAGTGGCTAGTCAGCAGGCTAAAATATTAGGGCTAATGGAAGAAGTCTGAGAATTAAAAGTAACAATTAAGGAAAAAGACAAAAAAATTGCAGACTTGGAGCGACGCGTCGAGGATCTTGAACAATGTTCTCGTATGGATGATCTAATTATAAGTGGATTAGACATTAAATATCAATCATATGCTCATGCTACCACAGGAATGAGAGATGAGGAGGCTCCCCTGGGCGAATCAGTCTCCCTGGAAAACCAGGTGCTTCAGTTCCTTGATAGTAGAAATATAAAGGTCGAAGCAAATGCAATTTCAGCCTGTCATGCTTTACCCAGAAAGGATAATAAAACAAAGAACTCAATTGTGATGCGTTTTGTGAACAGAAGGGTATTTATTTATTTAGCGAATGCAAAGTCCTTAAGCCAAGCAGTTGCCTCCTGGTTTGCTGTATGGAGGGTGTGTAATCCTCCTTCCAGTCTTTGGAGCGGGCAAGCCTCTATGATGTGTTCCATTGTTTGCTCCTCTCCACATGCGCACAGTGGGCTAGGGCTACTGCCCCATCTGTAAAGGCTGGCCAAGCAGGGGCCATGTCCAGTCCTGAAGCGATTGAGTGTAGACCACTGTCTCCTTGGGAGGTTGGTGCCCGGGACCTGTTGGTTGGGGTTTATCACCAGCTGTTTGTTTGGGACCTCCTTGGTCTCCCATTCCTCTTGCCAAGCTGTCTGGATGGTAAAGTCAGCTGGGGGAGGGTTTTTCCAAATCGGCCGTCTGGATGAAAGTCGGGCAGTGGGTGGAGTGTAGATATCTGCATGGATTGGTAAGTGAGGAGAATCTTTAACTTTTTGGAGCATCCTTTGAGTTAATGCTGCTCGCCGGATGTGTGGAGGGGCTATGTTTGACAGTACAGAGAGCCAGGGGAGTGGTGTTGAGCGGATTGTTCCAGTTATAGTTCTCATGGTTGTGTTGAGCTGGGTGTCTACATGGTGTGTGTAAGATGACCTGGACCAGACAGGGGCACAATATTCTGCTACAGAGTAGGAAAGGGCCAGTGCTGAGGTGCGCAGGGTGGAGACTGCCGCCCCCCATTTTGCACCAGCGAGCTTGCAGAGCAGGTTGTTCCGTACCTTCACCTTAGCAGCCGTCCCCTTTAGATGTTCCTTGAAGGATAAGGTCCTATCAAGGGTCACTCCAAGATAAGTTGGATTTGGGGCATGCTTAAGCTTGAGTCCGCTCAGGTGGATGTTTAGTTCTCTGGCAGCTTTTGCATTGTGGAGATGGAATACACTGGAGACGGTTTTTGCTGGGCTTGGTTTTAGGCGCCAGATTTTACAGAACTGGTCCAGTTTGGCAAGATCTTCCGTGAGCACCCGTTCCAGTGGTTCAAAGTCTGGTGCTTGGAATGCCAAACAGATGTCGTCTGCATAGGTGAATTTGCGGGATTTTGTAGTAGGCAGGTCGTTTATGTAGAGGTTGAACAGAGTTGGAGCTAGAACTGAGCCTTGTGGGAGTCCGTTTTTCTGCATTCTCCATGCACTTGTCTTCTGACTGAGGTGGACTCTGAACCTTCGGTTGGTCAGCAGGGTTTTTATAATTGCTGTTGCCCAAGCAGGGATCGCCTTTATAAGTTTCAGGAGGAGGCCTTTGTGCCAGACCGTATCATAGGCGGCTGTAAGGTCGAGAAACACAGCCCCTGTCTTCAGTCTGCTCTCGAAGCCATTTTCGATGAAGGTGGTTAGGGCCAGTACTTGTTCTCCTGTACTGCGGTCCTTGCGGAAACCTGCTTGATCCACACTTAAAATATCCTCTACCTCTGGGGAAATGCGTTGCAGAATTAGGCGCTCCATGATTTTGTAAGGAACGCTGAGTAGGGAGATTGGGCGGTAGCTTGCTGGTAATTTGTGGTCTTTGCCAGGTTTTGGGATGGCAATGACCTGTGCTGTCCGCCATTTCTTTGGGATCGAGTTTGTTTGTGTGATCCTTGTGTAGAATTGTGTCAACCAGGTTAGGGCTCGGGGGCCAAGATTTTTCATGAATTCTGGGAAGATGTTATCGTATCCTGCTGCCTTTCCACATTTCAGGCTCTGTAGGACTTTCTCCAGTTCAGCAGCCTCGAAGGGTTCAGGGTTCGTTTCCTCTACAGGCATTTTTTGGTGTTTTTTTTAGCTCAGTTGTAACTGCTCTTTTGGTGTCTTTGTCTTGGGGTGCTTTGGCGATAGTCAGTAGGTGGGATGCAACTTGGTTGGGTGTGACGGATGCTCGGCTTTGGCTAGGGGGCTTCTGTGCAGCTCCTAGGCGACGGATGAGGCTCCAACATTTCCTGCTAGAGTGGGTAAAGCTCCGGTCAGCAACTGTCTCCTCCCATTTCTTTCGCCGAGCTGTATTTAGCGATTCAATGAGATGGTCTGCTATCTCTGGGTCCCCTGATGTTTGATAGGATTGTAGGAGGGCAGCACTTTCTCCGTCCAAACATGGGACATAGAGGGGTCGGTAGCCTCGTGGGATTGCAGTATGGGCAGCCTTGAAGATTGCGCTGCAGAAGCGGTTGTATGCTTCATCTACAGTGATGGTGTGGAGTGGGATGGTAACAACGCTCCGGTCCAGAGTTTCACTGAATTTCTTCCAGTTGGCTTTGCGGAAGTTCCAGCGCATCTTCCTTGGGCTGTATATGACTGGAAGTTGTAGGCCAATGTGTACAAGCAGGGGCCGGTGTTGGCTGTGTGGAAAATCATCAAGAATGAGGATCTGTGTAGGATATGGCTCCCCATTCAAAGAGCTGACCCAACACAGGTCAGGAGAATAGTCCTTCGTCCACCTAGCAGAGTGGAAGGTTCCTCTTTGTTTGGGGTCGTATATCAAAGCGAGGTCATTTCTGGATGCCCAGTCTGAAAGTGCCTTCCCATCACTGTCCACTGCTGGGTACCCCCAGTCAGGGTGATGGCTGTTAAAGTCCCCCACATAGATGGCAGGGTGGGGTAGGGTGGGTAAGACCTGCAGATCCCAGTTGGCATTAGGGGGCTTGTACACATTGACAATATGGAAGCCACCAATGATTATGGTGTCTGAGAAATGTGTTGTTATCAGGTGATTTGCTTCAACTATGTCAGAACGCACATAGGTGGCACGTCCATGTTTAGCATGTAGAACATAGCACAGGAGGTCAAAGCCTTTGATGGTGAAGCGGCCAGCTTCCTCTGTGCCAATATGAGTCTCTTGGAGGCAGATTACATCAATCGAATGTTGGAAGGCGAGGACTTCGATAAGGCTTCGCTTGGCTGCAGATAGGCCTTCAACGTTTAGTTGTAATATGCGAAGGGCCGATCCTACCACAAAGTGCTCTTGGGGCTGTTTGCTTTCGGCTTTAGGACTGTGACTAGGATTCTTCTTTGACTTGGCACAGAGGCGTCGTCTCTTCGAATTTAGTCTGCTGGTAGGATCATTAGCTTCCCCAGGCGAGCCCGGGTACTGGCGGAGGGCGCGACGAGAACGCTGATCCATTGCCCCCCAACAGAAGGGTAAAGAATGACATACTGAGGCAGGCCAGAAAGCTACAGGAAACAGAAGTTTACCTAAATGAACATCTAACAAAAACTAATGCTGAAATAGCACGGCAAGCATGGATGCTGAAACGACAAAATAAGATACAGGCAACATGGACAAGAAATTGTAGAGTTTGGATCAAACTAAATGGAACACCTGAGCAAGCAAAGAGTATAATGATCAGAGATGTTACTGACTTAAATATAGATGAACACTGATTAAGAAAATTAAGAGACTATGATAATCCATTTCCACACACACGGCAAGAATAGCTCTTTTGACATACCATGTCAATGTACTTAAAAAAACAAAACAAAAAAAACAAACAAAAAAAACCTAAACAAAAAAACTTATGACTGACTTGAGTAGACATCAATTATCCCCAGTTGGAGGAAGTCATTTTTAACACAGAGTGAGGAAATTCAAACTCTGAAAATATGCCATTATGCTGAACATAAACTACAAGAGATGGAGAATGATATTGATCCTGATAACCTCTTTTTCAATAATATTCATAATCATTGTGAATATTACACTGAAAAGCAATTCAAAAGTCAAGTGCAACTAGATGGTAAACTATCAATAATACACTTCAACAGCAGAAGTCTTAACAAAAGGGGCTGCACGGTGGCGCAGTGGTTTAGCACTGTGGCAGCACAGTTTTACCCTCGGCCGGGGGATTGCGGGGATCATGAGGTCGTGGGTTCGATCCCAGCCCCCGACCAACAGTGAGCTGTGTGGAGTTTGCATGTTCTCCCCGTGTTGCGTGGGTTTACTCCGGGATTTCTCCGGTTTCCTCCCGCATACCAAAAACATGTAGGTTTAGGGCGCTCGCGCACGCAGCGACCAGCAGCCGGTGGCTTGTCACCAGACTGCAAACCAAGTCTACCTACAGGTACAAATAAGTAACAAAAAAAAAAAAAAAAAAAAAAAAAAAAAATTTCCACAGATTCAGGACTATTTAAAACAGCTAGACAGAAAAGTTACAGCCATCGCAGTCTCTGAAACTTGGCTTAATGAAGAGCAGGCTCCCCTGATGGCAATAGAGGGATATCAGATGTTTCATATTAACAGATCTCAAAAAAAGGGTGGTGGTGCTGCACTGTATATTGATGACCTGTATAGGTGTAAACTTGTAAATGGAATGTCCTTTGCACTACCAGGGATTTTGGAATGTGTTACTGTTGAGATCGACCAAGATAAAACAAAACATCTAATTATAAGTTGTATATATAGAACGCTGGGAACTTGCGTTGAGACATTCAGAGATAAATTAGTCGACCTGTACAATAATATTACTAGTAAGAAAATGGTAGTAATTTGTGGAAATTTCAATATTGATTTATTAAATCCATATCAACAAAATGTAATTACAGAGTTCATGAATTCTATGTATAGTATGAGTCTATATCCCACAATAACACATCCCAGTAGAATCACAGTTCACACTGCTACACTTATTGACAACCTGTTTGTTAATATTATTGATAAGAAAATAGAAAGTGGATTATTGATAAATGATATGTGACCATTTGCCAACCATTGCACTTATCCATGGCCACATGGAGGCCAATACAGAATTTTTTTTTAAAATCGTTCAGATACAAATCACAAAATGCAATCAGTTCTTTTAAAGGAGACTTGCTGAAGCAGGACTGGACAGAAGTCTATGTATCAGATGTAAATGAAGCCTACGACACATTTATCAACATTGTAACTACTCTTTATGAAAAAAATTGTCCATTAGTAAAGAAAAAGCTTAAACATAAATTTGTCGATAAGCCATGGTTAACCAAAGGATTACAAAAGGCATGTAAAAAGAAAAATTTATTATATAAAGCTTTTCTACAGAAAAGGACAAAAGAAGCAGAGCAGCGGTATAAAACATACAAAAACAAGTTAACATATATAATGAGATGTAGTAAAAGAGACTATTACAGTAAAGAACTGGAGAAAAACAGTGGCAATATTAAAAATACATGGACAATACTTAACAATATTCTTGGAAATAAAAACAAATACAAGCTACCCAGCCAATTTTTCAAAAAATAATACGACTCAGAGTGTGAATGCAGTTTCACCTGCAAATGAATTTAATAACTTTTTTGTTAACATTGGTCCTAATTTGGCTCGAGAAATACCCATTATGGCACCTACGGGTGATACAATAAGCAAAAACACTGCTATAAAAGACTCCATTTTTATAAAGAACACAGACGAGAGAGAGGTCATTGAAATTGTTAAATCGTTTAAAAGTAAGACATCTACGGACTGTGATGGTATTGACATGCTCTTAATCAAAACTATTATAGAATGCTTAGTGAAACCACTGACGTATATTTGTAACCCGTCTCCCCAAACAAGTATATTTCCCAATGCAATGAAAATAGCTAAAGTAATTCCGATATACAAGACGGGTGACAGAGGGGAACTTTCAAACTATAGACCAATTTCACTATTGCCACAATTTTCCAAGATACTTGAAAAAATATTCTGTGAGAGAATTGACAACTTCATAATGAAGAATAATTTATTGTGTGAGCTGACATGTTCTGGACCCAGGAAACAGACACTGACACGAGCAGATACAGACAATTATTCTTTTATTGTAAAGTGAGTGAGTGTAGTGCGTGTGTGAGTGCAAGTATTGAAGTCTGGTCACTGGAACTGAGCAGTTCGGATGGCGACCTGGCAACTCTGTAACACACAAGCAGAAACAATTACAGCTGTTCAGCGCTAGCGGGTAATTGTGGATGGTGAGGCTTACTTGGATGTTCCACAGGTAACATTCTGCTGACTTCCAGTGGCCGTGCAGCGTGGTGGTGAAAGTGCCCGTAGCTGTGGAGGTGAATGCACCTGTCGCTGTGACGATGATTGCTCTCGTAGCAGAGGTGGTGGTGGTACCAGTGACCGTGACGATGACAGCTCCTGTAGCTGTAATAATAACAGTTCCTGTAGTTGTGGTGATAGACGTACCCGTAGCTGTGGTGGTAACGAGGAGCTCCGTGATAGAGGTGGCAACGCCCCGTCGGCTGGGGAAGTTGGTCCGCCGCCTGGGAGGTCCCCCTGTGCACAGGGGTAAAGGCAAGGGGTTGAATAGCAGATTGTTTTCTTACGTGGCTGATCCTGACGAGACGTTCTTGACAGGACTTGAGAACGAAGTTCTGGCTCATGCTCTGACGAGGAAGACAGACGACTCCGTGCCGGGCTGTCAGCAACACTGGCTTTTAACAGCCACTGATTAGCACCTGCTGGTCTGTGCGCAGCTGGAGCTGATGAGGCAGATGACGGCCCAGAGGCCGTCATGACAGTACTCCCCCCTCTAGCAGTGCCTCCAGGCACCTGCCTAATTCTACCTGGATTCACCCGATGGAAATCGCGGATCAACTGCTTATCCAGGATCAACGCTGGGCGAATCCAAGAATGATCCTCCGGTCCAAAGCCCTCCCAGTCCACCAAATACTGAAGACCACGACCTCGCCTGCGAACGTCCAGGATGGCAGTCACCCCCCAGGCCGGATGGCCATCGATCATCCTCGGGGGGGCGGGGGCCGCGGGAGGCGGGCACAGGGGATCAGAGATGTACGGTTTAACCTGGGAGACATGAAAGGTGGGGCAGATGCGCATAGAAGAGGGGAGAGACAAGCGCACAGACACAGGATTGACAATTCGAGAGATGGTGTAAGGACCAATGAAGCGCTTAGTAAGCTTGCGCTTCTCAGACGGTACACCAATATTCCGGGTAGACAACCAAACCCTCTGACCCACCTTGTAGTCCGGGGCGGGTCTCCTGTGCCGGTTGGCCACCTGGATGTTGCGTTCAGTGGTCTTTAAAAGGGCTCGGCGGGCGATGAGCCATACTCGCCGACAGCGCTTAATGTGAGCTTGGACAGATGGAACCGCTACCTCCTTCTCCTCCTCCGGAAACAGTGGTGGATCAAACCCAAATGATGCCTTGAAAGGAGAGACGCCCGTAGCCGTAGAGATCGTGGTGTTATGGGCGTACTCTATCCAAGGAAGATGCTTGCTCCAAGAGGATGAACAGGAGGAGATGACACAACGTAGTGCGGCCTCAAGCTCCTGGTTAGCCCGCTCACACTGGCCATTACTCTGTGGATGATAACCTGAAGACAGGCTAGCTGTGGCTCCCAGCGCTGTGCAGAACGCTTTCCAGACCTGAGAGATGAACTGTGGTCCCCGGTCCGACACTATGTCGGCGGGGATGCCGTGGAGACGGACCACATGCTGGACAAGGAGGTCCGCTGTTTCCTGAGCCAAAGGCAAACCCCGAAGGGGCACAAAGTGGGCTGCCTTTGAGAAACGGTCCATTATAGTCAAGACTGTGGTGAAGCTATCTGAGGGGGGCAAACCAGTCACAAAATCCATGGCAACATGGGACCAAGGGCGGGAAGGGACCGGCAGCGGATATAACAGGCCCGCCGGGGGGGATGATGTCGTTTTCTCAGTGGCGCACTGAGCGCAAACCCGGATGTAACTCACAACGTCCTTCCACAGCCCAGGCCACCAAAAGGTCCTCTGGAGAAGGTCCACAGTCCGACCCACCCCTGGATGACAAGCCAACTTGGAGGCGTGACCCCACTCAATCACTTGACCCCGAATAGAGCGTGGAACAAACAGGCGGCCCGGGCCCCCCCCCCCAGATCTGGCTCCGTCTTCAGTGCTCTACGGACTGTCTTACGAATACCCCAGGACAGGGCGCCCACGACACAGGAGGGCGGCAGGATGGGTGCTTCCTGATCCTCAGAGGATGGTGCGTCAAACTGCCGCGAGAGGGCGTCCGGCTTACCGTTCTTGCTTCCCGGCCGATAAGTGATGGAAAAATTAAATCGGCCGAAGAAAAGGGGCCAACGAGCCTGGTGTGCGTTCAGGCGCTTCGCCGTCCTGAGATACTCCAGGTTACGGTGATCAGTCCATACCACGAATGGCTGAGCAGCCCTCTCCAGCCAGTGTCTCCATTCCTCCAAGGCGAGCTTCACTGCCAGCAGCTCCCTGTCTCCTATGCTATAATTCCTCTCCGCTGGTGACAGGCGATGAGAGAAGTAGGCACATGGGCGGATCTTACCGTCTTCAGGAGAACGTTGAGAGAGCACCGCTCCCACCCCCGAATCAGAGGCGTCCACCTCCACCAAGCACTGTAGCTTCGGGTCCACCTGGGTTAGGACACGGGCAGAAGCAAACTCCTCCTTCAATTTCTTAAATGCCCTGGCTGCCTCCTCACTCCAGCAAAACGGGGTCTTTGGGGAAGTGAGCGCAGTCAGAGGCTGAGCAATATTTCCAAAATTGGGCACAAACCTCCGATAGAAATTAGCAAAGCCCAAGAATCCCTGAAGCTGCTTCCTAGAGGTTGGTGCGGGCCAATCCACTACTGCCTTGACCTTGGCCGGGTCAGGGAGCACCTGGTTCCGAGCTATGATGAACCCAAGGAAGGAGGTCTGGTCAGTATGGAACTCACACTTTTCTACCTTGACGAACAGTTGGTTCTCCAGGAGGCGCTGTAGCACTCTGCGGACATGCACCTGGTGCTCTTCTAATGTGCGAGAGAAGATAAGTATGTCATCGAGATATACAAATACAAACAAGTTAAGGAAATCCCGCAAAACATCGTTTATTAATCGCTGGAAGACGGCCGGAGCGTTGGTTAACCCAAACGGCATTATCAGGTACTCGAAGTGCCCGCTTGGGGTCCGGAAAGCCGTCTTCCACTCGTCACGTTCTCTAATGCGCACCAGGTGATAAGCATTCCTGAGATCCAGTTTGGTAAACCAGGATGCCCCCTGGAGGGAGTCAAAGGCTGTGTTCATCAAAGGCAGAGTGTACTTCTCTTTTACTGTAATTTCGTTGAGGCCCCGGAAGTCGATGCAGGGGCGTAATGAGCCGTCCTTCTTCCCAACGAAGAAGAAACCGGCACCCACAGCCGAAGACGACGGGCGGATGATTCCAGAGGCCAGGGATTCCTTGATGTAAGTGTCCATGGCCTCGCGCTCTGGGGCTGATAGGCTGTACAGGCGGCTAGCAGGAAGAGGGGCCCCAGCCTTCAGATTTATTGCACAGTCGTAAGGGCAATGGGGGGGTAGAGACAACGCCCGAGACTTGCTGAAAACTAACCCCAAGTCATGGTAAACCTCTGGTACTTTGGACAGATCCGGTGGTGACGTAGAGGGTGGAGGCACCTTGACAGATGGGGCGCACACCGCAGATTGGAGGCAGGCACTCAAACAGAATGTACTCCACGTTGTAATACTCCCTGCTTGCCAGTCAATGGTGGGATTATGCAGCTGAAGCAAGGGGTACCCCAGGATGACGGGCGAGGAAGAGACGGGCAGAACCAGGAACCTAATCTCCTCCCTGTGGTTACCTAACACGATCACAGAAACTGGGGCCGTCTGATAGGCGATGGTGGTCAGTGACGCCTTGGACAGGGTGATGAGATTGACAGGGGGATCCAGAGTCTGACAGCTGAGGCCCATCTGGGTTGCCAGGTCCCTGGAAACAAAATTCTGCTCAGCTCCTGAGTCTACTAACGCCAATGTGGAATGTTCTGTATGTGCATGAATCAATCTGATGGGTATGCGGAAACTAGTGAGGGGTTTTTCTAAGTTCTTGTCCGTGAATCCCCCTACTGCGATCCACGGACCCTCCCTATTAACCGACTGGGACATTCCAAAACCCCATGTGACTCTTTCCCACAATAGAAACAAAGGCCAAGATCCCTGCGGCGCTGTCTGTCAGCCGCTGACACTTTAGACTGCCCAATCACCATAGCCTCTTGGTCCGGGGATTCCTCTGACGCGGGTAGAGTGAGCAGAGGAGAGCTAGTGACGCGGGGGCAGGGTTTAACCGAACGGGAAGTAGTTCGCCGTTCGGCCGCCCGCTCCCTTAATCTACTATCTAGGCTTACAGTAAGGGCAATTAAGTCACTTAAATTATCCGGTTTGTCCCGTGCCGCTAATTCATCCTTTAACTCGGCGTTGAGACTGCGAAGGAAGATACCACAATGTGACGGCTCCCCCCACCCTATCTCTGCGGCCAGGACCTGGAAGTCAATAGCGTAATCAGCAGCTGATCTGTTACCCTGCTGCAGACTCAACAGCCGTTCTGTCAACACCAAACCCCTATCTGAATGATCAAACACCGACATGAACTCCGCCACAAACTCCTGGTAAGTTAACATGGGGTAGCTTGGTTTAGCCATTACGAAATATGCCCAATCTAAAGCTCTTCCCCCCAACAAATTGATGATATAACCAATTTTACTTGAGTCTATGGCGAAGTCTCCCGGAACGCGGAGAAAAAACTGATTCACATTGTAAAATGAACCCTCGGGCTTCCCCGAGTTTTCCACTGAACCGGGCAGGAGTGGGAACAGGGGTGAGGCGAGGAGTCGATAAGGTGTTAATTTGACCTGACGCTAAGCCTGCAGGGGCTGAAACACTAGCGGTCGGGGAGAACGTCTGGTGTCCCTCCAGACGATCCAGCCGACTGTTAATTTGAGTCAGTTGGTTGAGAATTACTGTCTGTTGGTGTGATAACATATCTGCCCGAGCACTAAGTGTGTTTAGTTTGCGCGGCAGTGTACTGTCCGCTGGGTCAACGTGACGGAGTCGTACTGACATGTTCTGGACCCAGGAAACAGACACTGACACGAGCAGATACAGACAATTATTCTTTTATTGTAAAGTGAGTGAGTGTAGTGCGTGTGTGAGTGCAAGTATTGAAGTCTGGTCACTGGAACTGAGCAGTTCGGATGGCGACCTGGCAACCCTGTAACACACAAGCAGAAACAATTACAGCTGTTCAGCGCTAGCGGGTAATTGTGGATGGTGAGGCTTACTTGGATGTTCCACAGGTAACGTTCTGCTGACTTCCAGTGGCCGTGCAGCGTGGTGGTGAAAGTGCCCGTAGCTGTGGTGGTGAATGCACCTGTCGCTGTGATGATGATTGCTCTCGTAGCAGAGGTGGTGGTGGTACCAGTGACCGTGATGATGACAGCTCCTGTAGCTGTAATAATAACAGTTCCTGTAGTTGTGGTGATAGACGTACCCGTAGCTGTGGTGGTAACGAGGAGCTCCGTGATAGAGGTGGCAACGCCCCGTCGGCTGGGGAAGTTGGTCCGCCGCCTGGGAGGTCCCCCTGTGCACAGGGGTAAAGGCAAGGGGTTGAATAGCAGATTGTTTTCTTACGTGGCTGATCCTGACGAGACGTTCTTGACAGGACTTGAGAACGAAGTTCTGGCTCATGCTCTGACGAGGAAGACAGACGACTCTGTGCCGGGCTGTCAGCAACACTGGCTTTTAACAGCCGCTGATTAGCACCTGCTGGTCTGTGCGCAGCTAGAGCTGATGAGGCAGATGACGGCCCAGAGGCCGTCATGATATGAGCAGCAATATGGGTTCAGACACAAGAGGACAACTGCATTTGCTCTAATGGAATTTATAGAAAAAATATCCACTGCCGTTGAAAATAAAGAGTATTCAGTTGGGGTATTCCTGGATCTTAAAAAAGCATTTGATACAGTGGATCACAATTTATTATTAAAGAAACTACAAAATTGTGGTATTTGGGGGGTAGCACAGTCCTGGTTAAGTAGTTACTTAAAGAATAGATATCAGTATGTATGTGTTGGTAACAAAAACTCACAGTTACTGAAGGTTACTTGTGGAGTCCCACAGGGTTCAGTTTTGAGGCCATTGTTATTCAATATATATATAAATGATATATGTAAAGTTTTGGAAAAAATGGATTTAATATTGTTTGCCGATGACACTAATTTATTATGCAGTGGAAGCAATTTGGAACAACTTTTGGATACACTCGGAAAGGAATTAGGAAAGCTTAAACTGTGGTTTGATTCAAACAAATTAACGCTCAATTTAAGTAAGACAAAATTTATAGTTTTTAACAACCATCACAACAACTTAGTATCTAAACTCAGTGTAAATGGTGTAGAGATTGAAAGGGTATCTGAAAGTAAATTTCTTGGAGTAATAATTGATAATAAACTGTGTTGGAAGTCACATATTAATTATATTAAAGGTAAAATATCTAAATCAATCGCAATACTACACAGAGCGAAATATTTGCTGAATCATCCATCCATCCATCCATCTTCTACCGCTTTTCCGGAGGTCCGGGTCGCGGAGGCAGCAGTTCAAGCAGAGAAGCCCAGACTTCCCTCTCCCCAGCCACCTGCTCCAGCTCTTCAGAGGGGATACCAAGGCGTTCCCAGACCAGCTGGGACACATAGTCTCTCCACCGAGTCCTGGGTCTGCCCCGGGGTCTCCTCCCAGTGGGACGTGCCTGAAACACCTCAAGTGGGAGGCGTCCAGGAGGCATCCTAATCAGATGCCCGTACCACCTCAACTGACTCCTTTCAATGTGGAGGAGCAGCGGTTCTACTCTGAGCCTCTCCCGGATGACTGAGCTCCTCACCCTATCTCTGAGGGTGAGTCCAGCATCCTACGGAGAAAGCTCATTTCAGCCGCTTGTATCCGCGATCTCGTTCTTTCGGTCATTACCCAAAACTCGTGACCATAGGTGAGAGTAGGAACGTAGATTGACTGGTAAATCGACAGCTTTGCCTTAGAACTAAGCTCCCTCTTCACCACAACAGACCGGTACAACGTCCGCATCACTGCAGATGCTGCTCCAATCCGTCTGTCAATCTCTCGCTCCATTCTCCCCTCACTCGTGAACAAGACCCCAAGATACATAAACTCCTCCACTTGGGGCAGGAGCCTGTCCCCAACCCGGAGAGGACAATCCACCTTTTTCCGGCTGAGGACCATGGACTCGGACTTGGAGGTGCTGATTCTCATCCCAGCCGCTTCACACTCAGCGGAAAACCGTCCCAGCAAGAGCTGTAGGTCATTGCTGGATGAAGCCAACAGGACAACATCATCTGCAAACAACAGAGATGAGATCCTGTGATCACCAAGCATGACACCCTCCATTCCCTGGCTGCGCCTAGAAATCCTGTCCATAAAAATTATGAACAGGATCGGTGACAAAGGGCAGCTCTGGCGGAGTCCAACTCTCACTGGGAATGACTCCGACCGAGTGTTGGCAATACGAACCAAACTCTCACAACGGTCATACAGAGACTGAATAGCTCGTAACAACAAGCCCGATACCCCGTACTCCCGAAGCACCCCCAACAAAAATCCACAAGGGACGTGGTCAAATGCCTTCTCCAAGTCCACAAAACACATGTAAACTGGTTGGGCAAACTCCCACGAACCTTCGAGAATTCTCGAGAGGGTAAAGAGCTGGTCCGATGTGCCACGGCCAGGATGAAAACCACATTGCTCCTCCTGAATCCGAGGTTCGACCAACAGCCGGACTCTCCTCTCCAGTACCTTGGCATAGACCTTCCCAGGGAGGCTGAGGAGTGTGATCCCTCTAAAGTTGGAGCACACCCTCCGGTCCCCTTTTTTAAAGAGAGGAACCACCACCCCGGTTTGCCATGCCAAAGGCACTGCCGCCGACCTCCACGCAATGTTGCAGAGGCGTGTCAACCATGACAACCCAACAACATCTAGGGCCTTGAGGTACTCAGGGCGAATCTCGTCCACCCCCGGGGCCCGGCCACCAAGGAGATTTTTAACCACCTTGGTGACCTCAGCCCCTGTGATAGGCGAGTCATCCCCCTCGTCCCCAAACTCTGCTTCCACTGTGGAAGGTGTATCAGTGGGATTGAGGAGATCCTCGAAGTATTCCTTCCACCGCCCGACGATATCCCCAGTCGAAGTCAACAGTGTCCCATCCGCACCATACACAGTGTGGACGGGGAGCTGCTTTCCCCTCCTGAGCCGCCGGACAGTTTGCCAGAATCTCTTTGAGGCCGACCGAAAGTCTTGTTCCATGGCCTCACCGAACTCCTCCCATACCCGGGTTTTTGCTTCAGCAACCACCCGAACTGCACTCCGCTTGGCCTGCCAGTACACCTCAGCTGCTTCGGGAGTCCCACAAGCCAACCAAGCTTGATAGGACTCCTTCTTCAGCTTAATGGCCCCCCTCACCACTGGTGTCCACCACTTGGTTCGGGGGTTGCCACCACGAGATGCACCGACCACCTTGAGGCCGCAGCTCTGGGCCGTCGCTTCAACAACAGAGGTGGAGAACATGGCCCATTCAGACTCCATGTCTCCAGACTCCCTCAGAATGTGGTTGAAGTTCTTCCAGAGGTGGGAGTTGAAGACCTCCCGGACAGGGGCCTCAGCCAGACGCTCCCAGCACACCCTCACTATACGTTTGGGTCTACCAGGTCTGAATGGCTTCCTCCAATGCCATCGGATCCAACTCACCACCAGGTGGTGATCAGTTGACAGCTCTGCACCTCTCTTTACTCGGGTGTCCAAGACATACGGTCGCAGGTCTGATGATACGATAACAAAATCGATCATCGACCTGCGACCTAGGGTGTCCTGGTGCCAGGTGCACATATGGACACCCTTATGCTTGAACATGGTGTTTGTTATGGACAGACTGTGGTTAGCACAGAAGTCCAATAACTGAACACCACTCGGGTTCAGATCGGGCAGGCCGTTCCTCCCAATCACCCCCCTCCAGGTTTCACTGTCGTTGCCCACGTGCGCATTGAAGTCCCCCAGTAGGACAATGGAGTCTCCAAGAGGGGCACCCTCCAGCACCCCAGTCACAGACTCCAAAAAGGGTGGGTACTCTGAAACATCATTTGGTGCATAGGCACAAATGATGGTCAGGACCCGTTTCCCAACCCGAAGGCGCAGGAAAGCAACCCTTTCGTCCACCGGGGAAAACTCCAATATAGAGGCAGCAAGGTGGGGCGATACAAGAATACCCACCCCTGCTCGTCGCCTCTCGCCCGGGGCAACTCCAGAAAAGGCCAAGCTCCAGCCCCTCTCCAGGAGACTGGTTCTGGAACCGGAGCTGTGTGTTGAAGTGAGGCAGACTATATCTAGCCGGTATCTCTCAACCTCGTACACCAGCTCAGGCTCCTTCCCCACCAGAGAGGTGACATTCCACGTACCAAAAGCCAGTTTAGAAAGCTTGGGATCAGTCCGCCAAGGTCTCCGCCTTTGACCGCCACCTGATCCACATAGCACCGGACCCCCATGATCCCTCCTGCAGGTGGTGAGCTCACTGGAGGGCGGACCCATGTAACTCCTTCGGGCTGAGCCCGGCCAGGTCCCATGGGTGGAAACCCGGCCACCAGACGCTAGCCTTCAAGCCCCTCCCCCAGGCCTGGCTCCAGGGTGGGGCCTCGGTAACCCCATACCGGGCGGGGTACACTGAATCCTTGATATACAATTCATGAGAGTCTGTTGGATCGTTCTTAGTCTGGCCCTTCACCCAGGACCAGTTTGTCTTGGGAGACCCTATCAGAGGCAAATTGCCCCGGACAACATAGCTCCTGGGATCACTGGGGCATGCAAATCAACCACATTTGCTGATTTGATTTGCTGAATCAACCCATATTATATGCTTTGTATCATTCATTAATACTCCCATACATGACATATTGTACTGAAATATGGGGAAATACATATAAAACAAACATATATCCAGTCTTTATGCTTCAGAAGAGAGCTATTAGAATAATAAACAAAGCTGCTTACAGGGAACCAACAAACCCACTTTTTCTTAAATTAAAAGCTCTCAAGTTGAAAGATCTGGTTGACTTTAAAACTGCAGTAATGTTTAAAGTGAAGAATCTATCACTGCCCACAAATATCCAAAAGTTGTTCCAAGTAAGGGAGAAACAGTATCATTTCAGAGGAACATGTATATTTCAAAAACCTTCAGTGAGAACTACCACAAAGCAACAGTGTTTCAGTGCAAGGAGTCAGATTATGGAACGATTTTGGACCTGAATTAAAATCATGTACAGCGCTTGGACAATTTAAACAAAAACTAAAGGAAGAAATACTCCAAACATATATACAAGATGACATGTAAAATCACATAAGGATTGTCATATCCAGTCTGTGTTGTGTTGTTGCTTAGTTTTTTTTTGGTCACATTTTGTCTTAGCTTTGTTCCGAATTGTAATCGCTCTTGTTTTGTTTTTCTTTTGAATTCTTGGATGGAATATGGGTGGGCAATATAAGCTGCGGCTTCAGCCATCACCCATTTCGAATAACTTATGTTGAACTGTATAATCAGAAGAGTTATTGTTTAATTTGACCTTGTTGGATTTTTTCCCATTTGTTATATTATTCTGTTTCTTTTTAATCTTTACTTTTAATCTATCCGAAAATAAAGATTCATTCATTCAAAAACAAAAAAAAAATCAACCTTTGTCATATTGCTGTACATACAACTGTAGTGCAGGCAAGATGAAATTGTGTTTCTCTCGGCATCCATATAAGTAAAAGAACATGATTTAAGACACACTCACACATATCCTCACCCCCCAGCCCACCACATCCATTCACACATCCCTGAGACATACTTGAAAACTAACCAGAACTATAATATACAAATATACATAATGTCCGTAGGTGCAGTAGTATGTATGAGAGGTTCTGGATCAACTGTTCAGCATCCTGACAGCTTGTGGAAGGAAGCTGTTAATCAGTCTGGTGGTTCTGCCTCTGATGCTTTGGAAACGTTTGCCAGATGGCAGAAGTTCAAAGTGTTTATGCAGAGGGTGAGAACGGTCCTTGACAATGTTCAGAGCCCTGCTCCTACAATGGTTCTGAAAAAGTTCTTGGACAGAGGGGAGGGATAAGATAAGATAAGATAAGATAAGCCTTTATTAGTCCCACAACGGGGAAATTCCAGGATTGCAACAGCACAGGGATAGCAACACTCAGAGCAACAATCAGAAGGCAAGAAAAAAAAACAAAAAAAAAACAAAAAAAAAAACAAGCAAGCAAGAGCAGCTAATATACATATGTACATATTACTATAAAATATATATATACACACACACACACACAGTGCAGAGCATTGTAGCTAGATGGAATAAATATGTAAATATATAAACACCCACAGTATGGAGCATTGCAGCTAGGTGGAATAAATATGCAAGTATATAAACACACACAGTGCGGAGCAATGTAGCTAGATGGAATAATATGTAGATATATAAAAACACAGTGCGGAGCATTGTAGCTAGATGGAATAAATATATAGATATATAAATATAAACACACCCAGTGCAGAGCATTGTAGCTAGATGGAATAAATATGTAAATATATAAACACACACAGTGCAGAGCATTGTTGCTAGGTGGGATGAAACAGCATAACCGTCTATTTAGTTATCCTACATGGTATGATTAAGTGCCCATACATATTCTCACCCTCTACAGCGACCGGTATGTTCCTAGTTGTATGCCGGAGAGGACCATTGTGTAAGTCTATTGCATCTTTTGCATTCAAAAAAACTATTAGTTTGTTACGTCTTTTTGCTATCTCTGCGAGCAGCCCTGCTTAGGTTGTACAGTCTGACAGCCGTTGGTAGGAAGGACCTACGAAACCTCTCGGTTGTGCACCTGGGATGATGTAGTCTGCTGCTAAATGAGCGCATCCAGTATGTCCTGCATAGGGTGGAACTCGGACTCCAGCAGAGATGACAGTTTAGCCACCGTCCTTCTTTCTCCTATCTCCTCCATCGGATCAAGGCGCTGCCCCAGGACAGAGCTAGCTTTCTTAATCAGTTTGTTCAGTCTCTTCCTATCGGCTGCAGTAATGCCACTGCCCCAGCAGACCACTCCAAAAGTGATGGCTGATGCCACCACCGTGTCATAGAATGACTTCAGCAGCGCCCCTTGTACACCAAAAGACCTGAGTCTCCTCAGCAGGAACAGCCTGCACTGTCCCTTCTTGTAGAGTGCGTCAGTATTGTGTGACCAGTCTAGTTTATTGTTCAGATGAATACCCAGGTACTTATAGGATGTCACCATCTCGATGTCTGTTCCCTGTATATTTACTGGTGCTGTGAGGGGCTGCCCATGCCTGCGGCAGTCCACCACCAGCTCTTTAGTTTTCCTCGCGTTGATCTGGAGGCAGTTCCGATGGCACCAGTCCACAAAGTCCTGGATAAGCCCTTTGTACTCAGCTTCATCTCCGTTGGAGATGAGACCAACGATCGCAGAGTCATCAGAGAACTTCTGTAGATGGCAATGTGTTGTGTTGTGTGAGAAGTCCGCAGTATAAAGAGTGAACAGGAAGGGAGCCAGCACCGTTCCCTGGGGGGCCCCCGTGCTACTGATGATCGTGTCGGAAACACAGTCCCGGGTTCTCACAAACTGAGGCCGGTTCGTGAGGTAGTCCAGGATCCATGATGACAGGTGCTGGTCCACCCCTGCGCGCAGCAGCTTGTCCTTCAGGATCATCGGTTGGATGGTGTTGAAAGCACTGGAGAAGTCAAAGAACATGATCCTCACCATATTCCCGGGCTTCTCCAGGTGGGACAGAGAACGGTGAAGGAGGAAGATCACCGCATCCTCCACCCCAATGCCATGCTGGTAGGCGAACTGGAGTGGATCCATCGCTGGTTCCACCAGGGGGCGGAGATGAGCAAGGAGCAGTCTCTCCAGGGTCTTCATCAAGTGGGACGTCAAGGCCACCGGTCTGTAGCTGTTCAGGTCTTTGGGGTGGGAAGTTTTTGGTACAGGTACCACACAAGATGTTTTCCACAGCTGTGGTACCCTCCCCAGTTTCAGGCTCATGTTGAAGATATACGTCACAATCCCACACAGCTGGTCTGCACAGGACTTGAGGAGCTTTGCGCTGATGCCGTCCGGTCCCGACGCCTTCCTCGCCTTGATCTTCCTCAGCTCCGTCCTCACCTGGGTCTTGGTCAGGGTCAGGATGGGGAGCTGTGTGTTGGGAGTGGGGGGGGTGTCGGTGGAGTGGGGAGTGGGCAGCAGGACTTGATTTCTTAGAGGCAGCAGTGGTTGTTGTGCAGACAGGGGGGAGGGCGGTTGGTCAAATCTATTGAAAAACAGATTCAGGTTGTTCGCCCACTCCCTGCCCCCCGTGGCCTGGGGGGAGGTATTCTGGAGCCCCGAGATGGTTTTGAGGTTTCTCCAGACCCCGCTGATGTCGCTCTGTTGCAGCTTGTCCTCCATCTTCTTCCTGAAGCTGTCCTTGCCTTCTCTGATCTTTCTCCTCAGCTCCCTCTGTACGGACTTCAGCATCTCCCTGTTCCCCGACCTGAAGATCCTCTTCTTCTCTCTCAGAAGTGTTTTTATCTCAGGGTTGATCCAGGGTTTGTTGTTTGAGTGACGCCGTATGGTCTTGGTGGGAACGGATTTGTCCACACAGAAGCTGAGGTAGCCCGTGAAGGTGTGAATGAGGCCATCGATGTCCTCACCATGTGGATCGCAGAGCTGCTTCCAGGCAGTGGCTTCAAAACAGTCCTTTAGAGTGTCCATTGTCTCCTCAGACCATAACTCCACAGTGTGCATGGCCGGAGGTTGTCTGTGCACTAGGGGTTTGTACACCGGTCGGAGATGAACCAAGTAGTGATCCGATCTCCCAAGTGGGGGGAGTTGTGATGAGGTGTACGCCTCCTTAGTGTTTGCGTAGAACAAATCCAGTGTTTTATTGTCTCTAGTGTGGCATGTGACATACTGGGTGAAAGTGGGCAGAATGGGAGACAGTGAAACGTGGTTGAAATCGCCTGAGATGAGGAGAAGAGCATCTGGGTGTTCTGTCTGCAGCCTGCTGGTTACTGAATGGATGACGTCACGCGCTGTCCCAGCGTTCGCCGTCGGATTTGCATAAACAACAATGCAGATCACGTGTGAGTGTTCTCTCGGGAGATATGTAGGCCTCATGCTAACAGCTAGGGAGACTCCAATTACCCTCTCAGCTCCCTTAACTATCCTCTGCAGGGCTTTTTTGTCTGACATACTGCAGCTGGAGTACCAAGTAGCAATGCAGTACGTCAGAACACTCTCCACCACACCTCTGTAGAAGGTCCTGAGGATGCAGATGGGGAGAGAGCCCTTACAGCTGATATCTGCTGCTGTTCTTACTTCTTTACGGTATGACATTATGTGCAATATTTGCATCTGTTCAGAGCACGTTTGTACTGCATTACTGGCATTATTTGCACTGGTTAGTTTTCACTTCTTAATAATGTGAGCAATATTTGCACCTGTACATGTCCCCTTTGTGGTATTTATTTAAAGCAATATTTGCATTATGCAGTGGTACATGTTCTTTTATATCATCTTATTGCAGTTTTACCTCTTACAACATTCACTGTGTTTACTGTGTAAACTCTTTGGATGGTTGTTTGTTGTGCCCTTGTTTTGTAATTTTATTAGCAGATATTACAAAAGTATTGTAACTCTTAATTCCAAATGTAACGGGTCCCCTTTTTGGGCACCCCTAAACGGCCATGATTGGAAACACCAATGCATACGTGTGGATGGCATAGGGATCACGATGACACCAGACTGCTGTTTCCACAATTTATTTACTCCTGTTAATGAAACAAAACAAAATACATCACGCCTTGTCCGTACCTCGATCCCACACAGGCTCCCCCAGCAAAGCAACGCGACACTGTGTGGGAAAGGGAGCTCTAAAATAATTTTAGAATACATAAAATAAATTACATTACAAATAAGAAGATTTTTCAAAAACAAACATACCTGTTAATGAAACAAAACAAAATACATCACGCCTCGTCCGTACCTCGATCCCACACAGGCTCCTACATTTACAAAAATATGGGTTACACATCGGCACAAGCTGCTAAAGTCACCACAGAGCCTATATTGGCGCAAAACTCTAAAATGGCGCCTAGCGGACTTCTAATGTGCGCCGAAACATCCATAAAACTCTTATTTACAAAACAAATAATGAAAAATACACTACAATAACATGTCAAATTAATAAGGAACAATTACAAACCAAAGTTGCAGTTTAAATGATAAAACTAACGAGCAATACAGTCATTTAGTGCCTGCAGCGTTTTAAACACGACTTACCCCCAGCAAAGCAACACAATACTGTGAGGGAAAAATGAACTACCGGAGCCTCGGAGGTACAGGAAGAGCAGATGTGAGAAGTGTACCACCAAAATAAAAGTACTCAAGTAAAATAAAATTCACAACAATATAAAGAAAAACATAACTGAGAAAAGAAATGCTCAAGGTACATTTTCGACTCCGTTACACCCACCCCACTGAATTTTATCAAACTTGAGCCATAGCTACACAGAACTCATGACAATATACAAAACACCCGGGGTTAGTTAAAGAACACCATCAGAAAGAGTGTCCCACACAAGGATGAAGTGGCATGAGAGCAGCGCTTATCTCTCAACCCAACCACTGGTAATGGAGTGCCTTGTACACCCCACCAAAAACCCCAACTATTAGTGTAGTAAAAGCTCATGTATAATAAAATAAAATAAAATAGCTGATCACTAGAATTCTACGTCAAGTCCACAAAAGGATAGTCCACTCATGTAGCATTTAGTCAGTCAGGGTCTGAAACACAGACCTACAAACAGCCTTAACATTGAACTTGTCCTGAATTACATCTTGCCTGGACATTGTCTGCACTAGTCTATTTACAGGTCTAATCAGGCGACCAAATCTTGACCTGATTTGAGATTGTGCATTTGGACGGTCACAATGTGTACGTGACGTCTGGTCAACAGTACAGCGAACAAGGGGAGTGTCTGTCTGTCTCTCGGAGTCAGGAACAGAAACTAGTTGACTGTCAAGTGTTTGTCCACGATGAATATTAGTAGCAGCTGTAGTCACAGGTCTAGAGTCAGAGGACATGGGATGATCTACACCTTGAGCAACAGGTGCAACTGAAGAGTTCTGGGGGTCAGAGGACACACTTGTCACATCAGAAACGTCTACCTGTGACACAGATGGTTCAGTGAGCTGCGTGATCCACTCAACAGTTCTCCTTTCAGAGTCAACAGGGTCTGGATCAACTAATGGTTCACGTGTTTCTCCACATGAAGACGGATCACCTGTACCAGCCTCACTCTCTCCCTCGAAGAGGTCCACAGATGTGTCTCCCTCATCACCAATGTCCGTAGCTAAGGTTTCTGGAAGTAAGGTGGATGAACCATGGTTGGACACATCGCACACATCCACCACAGGAAGAAAATTTACCAGCATCAACAGATTCCTGTGGGCCACTTTTGTCCGTCCAGTAAGAGTGTCACAAATTCTGTATGTATGGGTGTGCGGGTTCACATCCATTACAGTGTAAACAGTTGATTCCCACTTATCAGCAGTTTTCTTTTTGCCTCTCTCCTTTCTGTTGGCCAAAAGCACCCTGTCACCAATCTCAATCTTGGATCCTGTCACTTTCCTGTTGTAAAGATTAGCATGTCTGTGTTGCTCCTTAGCAGCACGGTCCTGAGCAACCATCATTGCTTCTTTTAGCTCACAGGTGAGAGTTGCCACATACTTGTCATAACTGGTTACATCAGCATCGCTAAGAACAGAACAAAACATGACATCTACTGGCAAACGGGGCACACGGCCATACATGAGGTAAAAAGGAGGAAAGCCAGTCGTCTCATGGGTTGTACAGTTGTACATAAATGTCAAAGTCTGCAACCGTCGTGGCCAGTTAGCTTTCACCTCAGGGGACAGTGCACGAATCATCCCACCCAGTGTCCTGTTAAACCATTCGACACTCCCATTTCCCATTGGGTGGTAAGGGGTAGTGTGAGATTTCCTGACACCGGACACTTTGAGGAGTTCACTGATTAATTGACTTTCAAAATTAGGACCTTGGTCACTGTGGATTCTTTCTGGGAATCCAAAGACACAAAAGTACTTGTTCCACAGAACATTTTCCACTTGCTTAGCTGTTTGATCCTTACAAGGAAAGGCCTGAGCCATCCTGGTAAAGTGATCTGTTATCACTAGGACATCAATAGACTTGTTCCTAGAGTCTTTAGCTGACCAAAATTCGATACAGACCAGCTCCAGCGGTCTAGATGACAAGATGCTCTCTAAGGGAGCTCGTCCCTCAGGTTCAGCTGACTTGCTGAGGACACAACACTGGCAGTATCTGACATGGTCTCTAACATCTCTCTCAAGGGTCAGCCAGAAAAATCTCTGTCTGGATAAACTGAGGGTTCGCGACTGGGCTTGATGACCAGCATCATCATGCACGCCTTTCAACACCTCATCCTTAAGTGAGTCTGGGACAACATACTGAAGCCGTTTGGACTTGGTTCTCTGGTCTCTTGAAACTCTGTACAGAACACCATTGCTCACAGATAGCTTATCCCAGTGTTTCAGATATTTAATCACTGAAAATGATTCTTTCACCCTTTCTCTCCTTGAGGGTCTCCGATGTCTTTCAACATAAAACAGGACACGAGAAAGAATTCCATCCTCCAACTGCTTGTCACGCAAAGCCTTTTCAGAATAGGCAGGCAACGGGTCTTGACCTGGTGGCACTAACTGGGGCAAAAACTGCAAGGCTTCAATTGCCCGGGCCCTCGGACCAGCATCCCACTCAATGTGTGACTGCATCACAGCAGACACTTCTTCTGAATTCACAATCTGAGTGTGTACCCGGGAGGTATGAACATTGTCACACATCGCATCCAAGTGATCACTGGATGAACGAAAAACATCCTGAACAGAGGCAGTAGACACATTTTTGACTTCACTGAGGAGTTTCACATATGGTTCATTGAACAGTCTGTGACCAATATTTTCCTTGACAAAAGGCACATGGCTTAATGCATCAGCCACAATGTTCTGCTGCCCTGGAACATACTTTATGTCAAAGTCATACGCAGCCAACTTGGCTACCCAGCGTTGCTCACAACAGTCTAACTTGGGCTTTGTCAATATGTGAGTCAAAGGATTGTTGTCAGTCCAAACAGTGAATTTGTGACCCGTTAGCCAATGACTAAACTTGTCAGTGATGGACCATTTCAAAGCCAGAAATTCTAGTCGGTGCACTGGATAGTTTTTCTGAGACTGTGTCAGTGACTTACTGGCAAAAGCAATAGGTCTGGCATGACTTTCACCTTCCTGGACTTGGGACAGAACGGCACCTATCCCATCCAGAGATGCATCAGTTGAAAGCATGAAGGGACGGTCAAAGTTAGGATGAGCCAAGACCACAGTGTTAACAAGTGCAGATTTGAGACTTTCAAAGGCATGTATGTGCTCTTGGGTCCAATCAGAAGCACAAAGCTTTCTGCAAGCCATCTTGGTTTTCTTACATCTGCCTTTAAATTTTCCACCTTTCAACAGGCTGAACAATGGCTTGGCAATGGCAGAATATCCTGGCACAAAATGTTGATAGTAATTAACCATCCCCAAGAAGGATCTAAGTCTTTTTTGGGACGGTGTCACACCATCAGTGTCCATAAGGTCAGCACAAGTCATTTTTGCGATGTTTTCAACCTTACTTGGGTTGGTTGAAACACCATTCTCATCAATTACGTGACCAAGAAACCTCACAGATCTCCTGAGGAAAAAATACTTTTTGGGTGCCAACTTCAAGTTGTGCCTACGCAGCCTGCTGAACACCATCTCAAGGCGCTGCAATGCACTCTCCTCATCAGATGCAAAAATCAGCAGATCATCCAAATAGCACAACAAAGTCAAATAATTCTGGTCACCAAAAATGGCAGTCATCATGCGCATAAAACTAGCAGGACTACTGCATAATCCCTGGGGCAGGCGATTGTACTCATACAAGCCCATCGGAGTGGTAAAAGCAGGATACTTCCTGTCATCCTCATGAAGCGGCATGTTGTAGAAGCCGGACATTAAATCCACTGTGCTGAAGAGGCAGTTACCCCCCAGTGCTGCCAGACAATCTGCCTGGTGAGGGAGAGGGTGAGCGTCTTTCAGAGTCCTCTTATTCAGCCAGCGAAAATCCGTGCAGATGCGGAGGTCGCCATTCTTTTTCCACACAAGAACCAAAGGAGATGCATACTCGCTAGTCGATTTCCTGATAATGTCTTTTTCCTCCATTTCATTTAGCACCTGTCTTAATTTCTGATACTGACTAGGGGGTACATGCCTGTATGGGAGTCTGAATGGTCTATCATCAGATAAATGTATACGGTGTACAAAGCCTTTAGCTTCTCCACAGTCTAGGTGGTGGCGTGAAAAGACATCCTCGTACTGAAGTACCAAGTCAGCCATTCTCTTTTTGCAGTCCTCTGACACTTGGCATGAATTGATGTCTATGTCACAAAGCCCCACTGACTTGAGTTTTTCTTTTACAGACTCCATACCAGCATCACATGCCGTTGTAGACTGTGTGTAGCAGGTCACTGGTACACTAGACTGCTCAGCTGCGTCCATGTCTTCAAGGGCTACACATGTGTAGACGTCAGCTAGCTTTGCATTGCGCCGTAACAACACAGGCTTGTTGGACGTGTTGATGAGTTTGAGCGGGACCCACCTGTCACCCCACATAGGAGTTACAATCTTAGCTACTAGAACACCCCTAGATGCTGAACGAGAAAATGTGGGCTCTGTCATGACTGTACTGCCTGGAGATACAACAGTGTCTTTAGGGAATTTACCCCAAACAAGGTACTCACGCCCAGGTTCAAGGTAGGTGGCTGAGTTACATCTGACAGTACCAACTTTGTCAGGAATGTTATTTCCTTTCCAGGGGTTCAAACCAGTGAGCACAGACAAGAACTGCTCAGCTTCTGGTTCTGCAGTTGGGCAGGGGCCAGACACTGTTTTCCAATAGGACTTGCATTGTTTTGAATGGTGGAGGATGTGCTTTATTACATTGGTACCAATAATCAACTCATCATGCTGACCACAGACAACCAGAGTGGGGACCAGCATTTTACAACCATACACCTCCATCACAATGTCAAAAGCACTCTTTGGCCTGACACGCTGTCCACCACACCCAACCAGCATCACATTCACATCAATCTGTTTCTCATTTGTTATCACTCCAGCAGTTCTCAGTTTCTTCTCTGCATCCTCGTTGATACTGCAGGCCATGGAGCCACTGTCCAGCATGCCATCAATTATCAATGCACCACCAAAAGCCACTGGTGTGTAGAAAAGGCTGGAACTGTTGCCAATTATGTGAATGTTCTGATACACAACAACTACATCATCGCATGAGCTTCTCACCGATGCAAAAATCGACTCAGCATCAGATGTGTCACTGCAGTGGGAGCTTGAGTTGAGACCTGCACTGCCTCCCTCCAAGTACAGGTCAGTTAGTTTTCCCTGAGACTGAGAAGGAGGCTGACAGTTGTTGGGACAGGCCAGTCTGGTATGACCAGGGGAAAGACAGGTAAAACACAGTTTCTCAGACATGCAATGTGAAATGGTGGAGTGACGTGTGTCATTACAGACCATACAAGTTGCTTCTCTGGGGCGTCTCTGACGAGGGGCATGTTTAAATCTGTTGCTCTCAGTCGGGTGAGGAATTGTACACTGCTGCAACTTCTCCATCATTTCCTGAAACATATTAACCATGCGACCAAGGAGCCTCTCCTCTGACTGTTGGAGATTTTGAGCAACAACCGGCACACTAGCACAATCTGAGCTGAGTGTATTTGGGGTAGGGACAGAGATGGGGAATGGAGAGGGACCCTGACATGTAAACTGTCGGGTTTGAGGAAGTGAAGAGGAAATGACTGGGGTGTGGCACTGTTCTGGCATGGTCATGGCTGAAGATGGCAACCTGGGTTTGTCAGATGTTACAGTGGCTGTGTGACTCATTAGCTGTGGACCATCAGGCGCTCTGGCACTAGCTCTAACCTCTCTCTGATAATCGTCAATTCTCAACTGAACGTTACGTGAGGTCCATTCATGAGGTAGTTTCCACTTCAAGGTGCAAGACAGATCAGGATCAGAACAAACAAAATCTCTTTGCTCGCAGGCCCTCGAGAGTCAGGTCAGCTGCTTTGTTCAGCCTTATCCAGTAATCCACTGGGTTTTCTCTGTGCCTGGGCAGGGTTGCATAAAAATCTGTGAGCGGAAGACATGAGGAGGCATCACAGAAGTAACGGAGAAGAACATCATAGATTATCTCAGGTTTCTTTTTAGCATCTAGCTCCAGGTCACTACGCAGGGCAACTTTCACAACATCTCTGGCTTTGCCCAGTAAATGACTCATTATTTCTCCTGCTTGCTCACACACAGGAATCTCTCTCTTCTTAAGGTCAGTCTTAGACAAATCAATCCAGTCCCGAACTGAATATTTGTCAGTACTGTCACCTCTAAATGTGGGTAGTTCTCTGTCTGACTTAACATGGACAGTCACGTGTGGAGGGACATATTTGGTAACATCATAATGTGCAGTTTGATCAGTAGGAGAAGTCTGGTTGTCATT
This sequence comes from Pholidichthys leucotaenia, assembly GCA_020510985.1. Taxonomy (NCBI): domain Eukaryota; kingdom Metazoa; phylum Chordata; class Actinopteri; order Cichliformes; family Pholidichthyidae; genus Pholidichthys; species Pholidichthys leucotaenia. The sequence continues at coordinate 337,181,038 of CM035845.1, forward strand.
GGTCATATTCACAACACCGGCAGACATTAACTTAGCAACTATAGACTCACCAATTTGAGCACCAAGCTGCCCCACCATATCTGTAAGTTGTTCAATGGCACCAACATTACTGCAGGGTGTGGAAACATGAGGACCTTCACTCATGAACTCATCAACAGGAATACAACCTGGGCTCTGACCTAACCCTGTATCCCCACCACTATTCGTGAATTTGGAATGTCCCACATCTCTACTATTAGCAATATCACTGCGCCAAACACCTCTTCCTTTTGGCAAAACAGGTGTTGTATAATTATCCATGTCTTTTTTTTTTTTTTTAGAACTACTTTACACAGTGAAATGTACTTGCGTTGTGAATAACTCCAAAATAAAGTGACATATATTACAGTACAAGATCACAAATACCACTACTTCACATACCATAAATGTACTGTGGGTAATCAGTTAAAATGTGCTTCAACAGTCCTTTATATGTCTGACCACATATACGTCCTGGCGTGGACCTAATTTGGTGATGCAGCACCCACGGTGACCGGCGTCGAGCTGATCTGAAGATCCAAGGGTCACGTCACCAGTGTAACGGGTCCCCTTTTTGGGCACCCCTAAACGGCCGTGATCGGGAACACCAATGCATACGTGTGGGCGGCATAGGGACCATGATGACGCCAGACTGCTGTTTCCACAATTTATTTACTCCTGTTAATGAAACAAAACAAAATACATCACGCCTCGTCCGTACCTCGATCCCACACAGGCTCCTACATTTACAAAAATATGGGTTACACATCGGCACAAGCTGCTAAAGTCACCACAGAGCCTATCTTGGCGCGAAACTCTAAAATGGCGCCTAGCGGACTTCTAATGTGCGCCGAAACATCCATAAAACTCTTATTTACAACACAAATAACGAAAAATACACTACAATAACATGTCAAATTAATAAGGAACAATTACAAACCAAAGTTGCAGTTTAAATGATAAAACTAACGAACAATACAGTCATTTAGTGCCAGCAGCGTTTTAAACACGACTTACCCCCAGCAAAGCAACGCCATACTTTCTGTGAGGGAAAAATGAACTACCGGAGCCTCGGAGGTACAGGAAGAGCGGATGTGAGAAGTGTACCACCAAAATAAAAGTACTCAAGTAAAATAAAATTCACAACAATATAAAGAAAAACATAACCGAGAAAAGAAATGCTCAAGGTACATTTTCGACTCCGTTACACAAAACTACACCGAAGTACCTCTAATAATCACAGAATCAGGGGGTTAAAATCCAGACCTTAATGTGTAAAGTTTGTAACATCATAATGACCATCGATAGTCCTGCATCATAAATTATCTTTGAACTCTCTTTTAGAGATTGAGGCCAAGAACAGAAACCTGACGCAGCAGAGAGATGAGCTGAGGAAAACATGCAGTAAGTATGAGGATAAAACTACTTTCCCTGCGTCTCACTCTGTGTGAGTTTTTATACTTTAGCTGTATTCCCACTGCAAAATACCAGAACCTTATTGTAGGCTGTGCAGCTGATTTATCTCTCCAAATCTGTGACTTTTACTTTGCAAATTTGATGGAGTTTTTCTAATATCAAATTCAAAGTGACCAACTGGTTATACTGCATGTCTGTAACAAGTGTGCATCACCAGAAAAAAAAGTTGCACTTTCACATCATAAAAAACTGTTTATGAGGAAATGTTGCTTCTGTACTGTAAAAGTTACAAGAGAAAACGTCTCAGATTTGGCTGGAAAAACCTGTTTAGAAGAAAAAAGTGTCATATCTACTCCAAAAAGTCAACAGATTTATGAGAAAATAGAAAAAAAAAAGAATTACTAGAAAAATCCTTGCACGTTTAGAAGAAAAAAAATATAATTTTTGCATAGAAAAGGAGGAGAAGATGAGAGTTTCACCACACACACACACACACACACACACACACACACACACACACACACACACACACACACACACACACACACAGAATGTTCTGCTGCTTACTGTTTTGGAAGTAAAGATAATGATGTCGTTCGTCTTAAACAACAGACTCACCCCAGAAGGCCCTGACTGAGGACAGAGACCAGCTGAAGACGATCATCTCTGGTGAGTGTGACACTATTTGCAGAACTTTAAATGTGTAACCTTTAAAAATGTGGTTTTCTCAGAAATGAAGTTCTTCTCTGAGCAACCACATGGTCACAATGAATCTGCAATTGCATCTGTTCAGAGCACGTTTGTACTGCATTACTTGCATTATTTGCACTGATTAGTTTTCACTTCTCCTTAAAGGCCAAATGTCACGTAATTTTTTTTTTCTAAATGACAACGAATTTTGATAAAATACACATAGCTTAAACCAAATATTCATACCGGAGACCATATCACCCACCCGTATTTACATAATTGCACAAAATACACCAGACGAAGGCCCCGCCTTGCTCGCTGGCTTGTGACAGCCAATCCAGACCGCGGCCATGATTTTGACGTCACAAATTTCACCCTGGCTGCCCTGCCTATCCACATTCACACTTATCAACATTGGACAATCATGACGGAAAGTGACAGCGATTGTGAACAAATTAGTTTAGTTTTGTCTTTTTTCTTTTTGTCTTTTTTTTGTCAGTGGTTCAGACAGTGACAGAGGCATAGAACCTTACAGGTTCGAGCCGTCTGAGACGGAATCAGATGCTTTGTCTGATGACAACAGTTCCGATGATGACCAGAGAGCAGAACCAGTGGAAAATGTCATTGAATTGGACATTAATCACCTCCAGAATTGGGAAGCCGAAGGGGGTCTGTCGAGGGCGCCCCATAAATATCGATTTTTCGGAAGCCATTATTATTACAGCGGAGGAGAGCCACTGCTGTCAAGAAATTGACCAGATCAGAATGAGAATGGAGGCGCATACCTGTCAAGTGATACGTTTTCGCCGTATTTTAATACGGGGAAAATGCAATTTTAGCAAATACGGGCGTATTGCCATTTCTGTACGCCCAAAAGAAAAATATATGGGAAAAAAAATTATTGAGTGTGTTGAGGAACACGTCGTGTGTGTGACCCCCACAGCTAGGGGGCTGGCAGATCGCTCAGCGTGAGCTATTCTCACTACATTGAGAAGTGTGGACTCAATCATTAGGCTGATGGCCGGGGTGGGCAGATCGCTCAGCGTGAGCTATTATCACTACAGTTAGAAATCATTAGGCTGATGGCCTCACACTTTCTACTGTCCTGTGGCTGCGGAACAGAGAGGAATCGCCTTCCAAATCCAGAATTCTGCTTTTTTTATTTTGAGCAGGACGCTGAGTTGTGTTGTTATTGTCAAATATCCATGAATCCTTAAAATATTTGACAATAACAACACGAATTACATTTAAAACATTTCCCAGAAAAGTGTCCCTTATTACCGAGCCGTCCCTTATAGCCCCGTTTTACGGTGCCATCCAGCAATACGATAGATGATTTATTTCTAAGGATAAAATTGTTGGTCGTTGTTACGTTGGTGACGAGGGGTAACTAAGAACAAAAATAGTGATTGCCTTCCACAAACAAAGGAAAAAAAACTGTCTATGTATTAAAAATATGCGGTGCCTCTTCCAGTCTCCATATAAACAATCAATCGGGATACCCCAAGCATCAAACTAAGGTATAATCTATTTCGTCACTTCCGCCTTCTTCCCCAGGCGATTCCGGGGGCCGTGAGTAGGAATGTCAGGCCAAGTGCGGCAGTTTTAAATGAACGAATATTCCGGCGTTACTGAAGCATATGCACCAAGACCCGAACGGATCGGTTCCCTTTTATATCTAGTTTCAAGACATTTTAAGGACCCTGTTACGTGACATTTGGCCTTTAATAATGTGAGCAATATTTGCACCTGTACATGCCCCCTTTGTGGTATTTATTTAAAGTGTGGGGATCATGAAATGATGATACTGGATTATTTCTCAGTATTGGTTTATTGCATCTCACGTCCCCAGCTCTCTCTCTCAGTCAGGAAAAAAGAGGAAGAGCTGTGGTAAACCCCCCATACATTTATACCCACACATCAAACACTGAACCACACAATCAAGTCAAATCCTTCTATTTACACTTAATCACTTCAGAGTCCTCTTTGCTCTTCTGTCTGACCCCAGGAGGCCAGACAACCCTTTCAGGATCTCACCCCTGATCCTCCGTCTTCCTTCCGAGTCCGCAGGTGGTCCAGACTCATTGTCCATCTGAGGCGTGATGTCTATACACACTGCAAGCTTAAAGTCTTTCTGTGTCTGGGCCTAAGCAGTGAAATATGTGAGCTACATAAGGTTACACTTATGGGCGCTACATCACCCCCCCCCAAATGTCAAAGAATGGACACACACCAACAGTATCCTAATGGCCATACAGCATATGTCACCCCGCACCTGCAGAATCTACAGCACAATCTACACAGTTTGATCAAAACGCACATCACTCTGCCCGTAGTTTAGGCTTCAACCTCCTCCCGAACCTGCTGTACGCAGGTTTCACAGTCTGTGTTGTGCTGTCCTACGGCGAATCTGTGGAATGAGGGGGAGAAAGGTTATTTGCCGCCTGCGGGGGCTCCAGGGGCCATTCCCTGGGGGGTCTGCCGCGTTGAGGCGCCCTCGCTGGTCGTACAGATTTGTCATGCAACACAAAAGCAGGCTTTAATCTATCAATACTGATTGTTTCTTTCCTGCCCCCCAAATCTAGCACAAAATATTTCTCCCCGGTTTCCAGCACTCGAAATGGACCGTTGTAAGGTGGGCGGAGGCTGTGTCGCCTAGCGTCTTTCCTGACAAAAACAAATTCTGCGTTTTGTAAAGCCTTGGGAACAAAAACACGCGGAAAAGTGTGATGAGCAGGGCCCGGGAGTATCTCTGCTCCCGTGCCAATCAGAGGTCCCTGCACCGGGGGGCGCCCTGGTGCCGCATGGGCTGGCAGGAACTCGCTGGGCAGCCTGAGAGGTTGCGCAAAAACTAATTCCGCGGGTGAGGCATCTAAGTCCTCTTTGGGTGCCGAACGCAACCCCAATAAAACCCATGGTAGTTTGTTTACCCAATCTGCATCCGTGAGCGACGCTCTGAGGGCTGCCTTCAAAAACCTGTGAAAACGCTCGCATAAACCGTTGGCCTGGGGGTGATAAGCGGTAGTGCGGTGGACTGCTGCTCCTAAGCCGCTGGCCATTGCTGACCACAGTTCCAACACAAATTGAGGTCCCCTATCGGACGTAATATCTGACGGAACCCCGAACCGCGCTACCCAGGCTGTTAAAAAAGCGCGAGCCACCTCTGCCGCTGTGGTTGATGTTAACGGGACCACTTCCGGCCAACGTGTGGTCCGGTCCACCATTGTCAAGAGATGTGTGAACCCTTGTGACGGCGGTAGGGGGCCCACTAGGTCTACGTGCACATGATCGAATCTCTTAGCCGGAATGTGGAACGGTTCTAAAGGGGTTTTCGTGTGCCTGTGGACTTTGGCCCGCTGGCAAGCCATGCAGGCTTTCGCCCACTCCTTCACGTGCTTGCGCAGGCTCGGCCAAACAAACTTCTCTGCTACCATTTTCACCGAAGCGTGTACTCCCGGGTGCGCTAGGGAGTGCACCGCGTCAAAAACGCGACGGCGCCCGGGCGCGGTCGCCCGGTGGATACGTCGCAGATTAGAGGGGGCGAACCGGTTTGTAAACTTTTGCTCTCCAGCCTTAACCCTGTTGGTCCAGACAGGAGCGCGCGCACGTCTGCGTCTTCGCTCTGCTCCGCTGCCATGGCTGCATAATCTATCCCCACGTGAACAGGAGCTGTGTGCGCGTCCGTGCTGTTACCCCGCCCCGCGTCTGCGGTAGTACAAGCCGCTTCCGCGCGGATAGGCGCTGTTACTGCGCGTGAGAGACAGTCCGCTACTACGTTGAGTTTACCGGCTATGTGCTGAATATCAGTGGTAAATTCCGAAATTGCGGCCAGCTGTCTCTGCTGCCGTCCTGACCACGGTTCTGAAATTTTGGACATTGCAAAAGTGAGCGGTTTGTGGTCGACAAACGCGGTGAAACGCCACCCTTCCAGCCAGAACTAGAAATGGCGAATGGCCAGGTGGAGCGCTAGCAGCTCCCTGTCAAACGCGCTGTATTTCCGCTCAGCATCGCGCAAGGACCTGCTGAAAAAAGCGAGCGGCTGCCAAACTCCGGCGACCTACTGCTCTACAACGGCCCCTACGGCCACATCTGACGCGTCGGTGGTTAGCGCTATGCGGGCTGATGGGTCTAGGTGAGCCAGCAGTGCTGCGTCTGCCAGTGCTTTTTTAACCTCTGTGAATGCGTGCTCCCGCTCCGGGGACCACTCGATCACATTGGAGGGCTTCTGCTTTTTAAGCGCGGCATATAACGGTTGCATAAGCTACGCTGCCTGGGGTATGAAACGGTTATAAAAATTTACCATTCCTAAAAATTCTTGCAACGCTTTGACCGTTTGTGGCTGGGGAAACTCTGCCACTGCGCGTACTTTGGCCGGCAGAGGGACTGCTCCCTCTGGGGAGACGTGGTGTCCTAAAAAATCGATTTGCGCTACGCCAAAATGGCACTTGGCCGGGTTGATTATCAACCCATGCGCTCCCAACCTCTGAAAAACCATTGTGAGGTGTTTTTCGTGTTCCTCCTCGGAGGCACTGGCGACTAAAATGTCGTCCAAGTAGACAAAAACGAAAGGGAGGTCGCGCAACACGGCATCCATCATTCGTTGGAAGGTTTGCGCGGTGCCTTTAAGGCCAAAAGGCATGCGTAAAAATTCAAAAAGTCCGAACGGGGCTATTACCGCTGTTTTGGGAATGTCCTCTGGTCGGACCGGGACCTGATGATAACCGCGGACCAGGTCTATTTTAGAAAAAATGCGCGCCTTCGCTAAGTGCACTGAAAAATCCTGGATATGCGGAATTGGGTAGCGGTCCTGTGCTATGGCATTGTTTAACCTGCGGTAATCACCACAAGGTCTCCACGAGCCGTCAGCCTTATCAAATCAAATCAAATCAAATCAAATCAAACTTTATTGTCATATTGCTATACATACAACTGTAGTGCAGGCAAGATGAAATTGTGTTTCTCTCGGCATCCATATAAGAAGCAGCATAATTAAGACACACTCCCACATAGCTCCCACCCCCCCATCCATTCACACATCCCTGAGACATACTTGGGGAAAAAGAATAACTAACTATAATATACAAAATGTCCATAGGTGCAGTAGTGTGTATGTGAGATTCCGGGTCAGCTGTTCAGCATCCTGACAGCTTGTGGGAGGAAGCTGTTGATCAGTCTGGTGGTTCTGCCTCTGATGCTCCGGAATCGTTTACCAGATGGAAGAAGTTCAAAGTGTTTATGCAGAGGGTGAGAACGGTCCTTGACAATGTTCAGTGCCCTGCTCCTACAACGGTTCTGAAAAAGTTCTTGGACAGAGGGGAGGGAGACTCCAATTACCCTCTCCGCCCCCCTTGACTATCCTCTGCAGGGCTTTTTTGTCTGACATACTGCAGCTGGAGTACCATGTAGCAATGCAGTACGTCAGAACACTCTCCACCACACCTCTGTAGAAGGTCTGAGGATGCAGATGGGGAGAGAGGCCTGTTTGAGTTTCCTCAAGAAGTGTAGTCTCTGCTGAGCTCGCTTCCTGATCTCCAAGGAATTCTTGCTCCAGGTCAGGTCCTGCGAGATCTGCACTCTGAGGAACTTGATGTTCTCTACTCTCGCCACTAAACGGCCGCCGATGCTGAGGGGGACGTGCTCAGGCTGTGACCGCCGGAAGTCGATAATCATCTCCTTTGTTTTGTCCACGTTGAGCACCAGATTGTTCTCCCTGCACCAGCCCTCCAGGTCTCTCACTTCTTCCCTGTACATTGATTCCTCATCCCTCTGAATAAGTCCCACCACCGTGGTGTCATCTGCAAACTTAATAATCTGGTTCCCCTCGTGTTTGGATACACAGTCATGTGTTAGAAGTGTAAACAACAGTGGACTGAGTACACAGCCTTGAGGGGTTCCGGTACTCAGCGTGACAGAGTTGGAGATGTTGTTTCCAACCCGGACAGACTGAGGTCTCTCAGTCAGGAAATCCAGGATCCAGAGACATGTGGCGGTGTTCAGACCGAGAAGGAGTAATTTCTCTATCAGTCTCTGGGGAATAATGGTGTTGAATGCTGAACTGAAATCAATGTACAGGAGTCTGGCGTAGGTGTCTTTCTGGTCCAGGTGGGTGATGACAGAGTGTAGGGTGGTGACTATAGCATCCTCCGTGGAGCGGTTTGAACGATATGCAAACTGGAGCGGGTCGTGTGATGCAGGGAGGCAGGCTGTGATGTGTGGTTTGACAAGCCGTTCAAAACACTTCATCACAATTGGTGTCAGTGCAACAGGATGATAGTCATTCAAACATGACACCACTGGTTTCTTTGCCACCGGTACAATGATAGAGGTCTTGAAGCATCTGGGAACGATGGCCTGACTCAGGGAGATGTTATAAATGTCAGTCAGGACATCCGCCAACTCGCTCGCGCAGTCTCGGAGCACACGTCCCGGAATGTTGTCTGGACCTGCAGCTTTGTGTGGGTTGATTCTGGATAGGGTCCTCCGTGTGTCCGCTGTGTTAATGGTAAAAGCTGGTCCGACCGATGGTGGGAGTGGGCCGGCCCTCCCTCTGATTGTCGAGTTTGATGCTTCAAAACGTGCAAAGGCACATGCAAAGGCACGTGCATAGGCACCATATGCAGCGGGGAGGCCCAAGCGCTCTTCGAGCGGCGAATTATGCCCAACCTTTCCAGGTTGGCGAACTACTCGCGCGCAATGGAGAGCTTAGTTGCATCCAAGCACCGAGCTTTCGCAAAAACTGGTGGGCCAACTGTGGTGATAAAGTGCTCCACCCCGTGCTTCGCAACCTTAGCTGAAAACGTGGGAACTATGAGTGCTGGGAACTGGGTTAGAAGAGTGTGAAACTTACCGCCTGCTGTGGCGACGTTGGTCTGTACTGGCGGCGGGGACACTCAAGCTGCACAAGGGATAGAACAAAAAGAGAGTGCATTTACTAGGTGTCTATTAACCAGATCCACTAACAAGCCATGTGAGCACAAAAAGTCGGCGCCTAACATGTTGAAACTCACCGCCGCTACTATGAAGGTCCATTCATAGGTGTGGCCGTGCAAGGACAGGCGCAGAGTCCTTTCCCCGAAAGTTTTGATAGACGAGCCGTTCGCCACCGTGGCCCCGTCCCCGCGGGGCCCAGCCACACGATCCGCATAGGTCGCGGTAATGAACCTCCTCTGGGCTCCGGTGTCCACGAGGAATCGCCGCCCAGAGCCCGCGTCTGTCAGATAAAGCAGCTTGTTCTGTTCACCGAGAGTCGAAGCTGCTAACGACCCCCGGCCCGGGCGTTTCCCTGTTTCTTGAAACTGCACGGCGGGATGCATCTGTACGCCTTCTCAGCGAAGCGTCGATGGTAAAAACAGAGGCCGTCACCTCCTCTGCTTCGGGACCTCTGCTTTGCGCCTCTGGCTCCCCACTGCCCCCGGCCGCTGCGCCAAGGTCTGCTGCTGCCACGGAAGTCTCCTGCTTGTCGCAGGCGTCGAGGAGCCGCTCCGCTTCCTTGGCCAGCGCGCGGAAGTCTTGCTGGTTCACACACCTCATGCCGGACAGGATACCCCTCATGTGTGCTGGGAGGGTCCTCAAGAAGATGTGTTTGAACAGAAATGCATCGTTGTCTGCCCCGATCAGCTGCAGCATGTCCTCCATGAGGTTGGTCGGCCTGCGTCCTCCTCTGTCGTGCAGGTCCAGAAGCCGCCTGGCCCTCACCTCGGCTGATGGCACAAAACTCCCGATGAGGGCGGCTTTCAGCGCGTCGTACTTGCCAGCAGTGGGCGGCTGCTGCACCAGGCTCCGCACACATCGAGATGTGCGGCTGTCGAGTCTTGCGATGACATTATGAAACTTGGTGTCATCTGCTGATATTCCCCCAAGCACGAACTGCGATTCCACGTGTTGGAACCATGAGTGCGGGTCGTCTTGCCAGAACTCGGGGAGCTTAATTGAGCCTGCGCCCGTGCGGGTGGTCTCCGGTGAATCCGGGTCAGGGTAACGGTCTCCCGGCATTTCACGTCTCGGTCACCAATGTGAGGATCATGAAATGATGAGACTGGATTATTTCTCAGTATTGGTTTATTGCATCTCACGTCCCCAGCTCTCTCTCGGAAAAAAGAGGAAGAGCTGCGGTAAACCCCCCATACATTTATACCCACACATCAAACACTGAACCACACAATCAAGTCAAATCCTTCTATTTACACTTAATCACTTCAGAGTCCTCTTTGCTCTTCTGTCTGACCCCAGGAGGCCAGACAACCCTTTCAGGATCTCGCCCCCGATCCTCCGTCTTCCTTCTGAGTCCACAGGTGGTCCAGACTCATTGTCCATCTGAGGCGTGATGTCAATACACACTGCAAGCTTAAAGTCTTTCTGTGTCTGGGCCTAAGCAGTGAAATATGTGAGCTACATAAGGTTACAATTATGGGTGCTACAAAAGCAATATTTGCATCATTCAGTGGTACATGTTCTTTTGTATCACCTAATTGTAGTTTTACCTCTTACAACATTGACTGTGTTTACTGTGTAAACTCCTTGGATGGTTGTTTGTTGTGCCCTTGTTTTGTAATTTTATTAGCAGATATTACAAAAGTATTGTAACTCTTAATTCATAAACTACACCGAAGTATCTCTAATAATCACAGAATCAGGGGGTTAAAGTCCAGACCTTAATGTGTAAAGTTTGTAACATCATAATGATCATTGATAGTCCTGCATCATAAATTATCTTTGAACTCTCTTTTAGAGATTGAGGCCAAGAACAGAGACCTGACACAGCAGAGAGATGAGCTAATGAGGAAAATATCAGAGTCAGAATCAGAATCAGAATCAGAATCAGAATCAGCTTTATTGGCCAAGTATGCACAACACATACAAGGAATTTGACTTTGGCTAAAAACTTGCTCTCGTTGTTCAGGTGGAGGATTTAAATAAGATTTAAATAAGAATTCAATGACAACAGAGTATGTACAGTAAATTACAGTCTGTCCACGTTTCTATAAAAGGATGCAAATATATATATACAGGAATATATGCAGTTATTTACTCAGACTAATCACAATTGCAGAAATATATGAAAAAATATACAGTCACACAGTATTTCAATGTGAACTCAGATTCAGTGATATAATGTGAATGAAGTAAAAAGCAGTGTGAGAGTTATGTGCAATGTAATAATGGATGAAAAGTCATGAGTACAGCAACAGGTAGGACTAGGTGAATGTTAGGAGTTCATCAGAGTGATGGCTTGAGGAAAGAAACTGTTCCTGTGACGGGTGGTTTTGACCTTCAGTGATCTGTAACGACGACCAGAAGATAGAAGTTCAAACAGTTTGTGGCCGGGGTGTGATGGGTCAGCACAGATGTTTCCCGCCTGTTTCCTGGTTATGGACCGATATAAGTTCTCAATGGAGGGTAGGCCGGTACCAATGATCCTCTCCGCAGACTTAATGATCCGCTGCAGTCTGGTCTTGTCCTGTTTAGTGGCAGATCCAAACCAGACAGTGATGGAAAAGCAGAGGACAGATTGGATGATGGCGGTGTAGAAGACAACCAGCAGCTCCTGAGGCAAATCAAACTTCTTGAGCTGACGCAGAAAAAACACCCTCTGCTGGGCCTTTTTCCGGACAGTGTCTATATGGGAGGACCACTTCAGGTTCCGGGAGACTGTGGTACCCAGAAACTTGAAGGAGTCCACAGTGGACACTGTGCTGTTGAGGATGGTGAGTGGGGGGAATGAAGGGGGGTGTCGCCTGAAATCCACAGTCATCTCCACCGTTTTGGCTGGGTTAAGTTCAAGATGGTTCTGGCTGCACCAGAGGATCAGCTGCTCCACCTCCCGCCTGTATGCAGACTCATCATCATCCCGGATCAAACCGATGACTGTGGTGTCGTCCGCAAACTTCAGGAGCTTCACCGAAGGGTCCTCTGAGGTGCAGTCGTTGGAGTAGAGGGAGAAGAGCAGTGGGGAAAGGACACATCCTTGGAGGGCGCCAGTACTAATTTTTTGGGAGCTGGATGTAAATCTCCCTAGCTTCACCTGTTGCCACCTGTCAGTCAGAAAGCTGGAGATCCACTGGCAGGTGGAGGGGGGCACCTTGAGCTGGAGGAGTTTCTGATGAAGAATGCCTGGGATGATGGTGTTGAATGCTGAGCTGAAGTCGACAAACAGGATCCTGGCGTACGTCCCTGGGGAGTCGAGGTGTTGCAGGATGTAGTGTAGTCCCATATTCACTGCATCATCCACTGACCTGTTTGACCGGTAGGCAAACTGCAGTGGGTCCATCAGGGGGCCTGTGACGACCTTCAGGTGGTTCAGCACCAATCTCTCCAAGGATTTCATGACCACATAGGTCAGGGCAACAGGCCTGTAGTCGTTTAATCCTGTAACAGAGGGTTTCTTGGGAACTGGAATGATGATGAAGCGTTTGAAGCAGGAAGGCACTTCACGCAGCAAATATGCAGTAAGTATGAGGATAAAACTACTTTAATCAGCTGAGCTTGGAAATATCGCTGTTCCTCAACAGATAAATTAAGAAGCATATTTTGCTGGCATGCCAAATATGATAATTTATGATAATAGACCTATGAATTCATTTATGATGTTTGCCAGGCTGACAAAGTGATAAATACCAGTTTACACCAGCAGAGGGAGTATAGAGCCAGTTTTCAAAGATTCAAGACTCAAAGACTTAATTATCATGTGCACAGTTAAGAAATGCAGCATTTCCTGAGCAATGAAATTCTTACTTTGCTCTCCGTACAAATGCCAAGGTAATAGATACACATCAGTACTAATAAGGTAGTAGCACACCTCAATGCTAAATACTAATATTAATGAATGCTAATAACACATTAGGCAATTAGGACACCTTAAACACACCTTAATACTAAATACTAATAGTAATGAATACTAATAACACACATTAGGCAATTAGGACAGTTAAAGCAGTTAAACTAGAGGAAACAAGAAGAATGAAAATTGAAAATTCACTGGATGACTACAATGGACAATGGTATATTAATATCAGAGATGATATGAACGTGAGATGGCATAAGCCTATATACAATGTGCAAATGAGCAGTGTGCAAATGAGCAATGTACAAATTAGCACCCAGTGTGAGAATTTCTCTGTCATGATAATACCCAGTAGACTATACAATGATAATTTAGCAGCAGAAATGATATGGGCATAAGATGGGGTGAGACTATGTACAATGTGCAAGTGAGCAATGTGCAAATTTAGCAGCCAGTGTGTGCATTCCTAGCTGCAAAGCTGTGTCTGGAGTTTATTTATTCAGGAGTTTGATGGCAATGGGAAAGAAGGAGAATTTCAGTCTGGTTGTCCTGCATTTCAATTCACTTCACTTCAGTTCAATTCAATTCAACTTTATTTATATAGCACCATTTCACAACAACAGTCATCTCATAGCACTTTCAAATGTAGGGGAAACCCCCACATTTGCAGAAAGACCCAGCAATCAGGCGATCCCCTGTGAGCAAGCGCTTGGCGACGGTGGAGAGGAAAAACAGGAACAGTTTCTTCCTTTTAACAGGAAGAAACCTCTAGCAGAACCAGGCTCAGGGAGGGGCAGTCATCTGCTGTGACTGGCTGGAGGGTGAGGGGATAGAGAAGATGAGAAGAACAGACATGTAGAGAGGAAACATTAAAGGGGAGAAGCCAAGTACATTATTGGAGGTCCCCCGGCTGTCTAAATCTATTAGCAGCATAACTAAGGGAGGGTTTAGAGACACATGATCCCTCCTAATTGTAGGCTATATTGAAAAGGAAGGTTTTTACAATATTCTTAAAAACAGAGATCGAGTCTGACTCCCGAATCCAGATTGGTAACTGTGTGGATAACCCCCACAACAGACTGGGACAAGCAGAGCGCGCATCTGGAGCGATTAACATTACAGTGAAATGCGTGTATTAATGTCAACAGGCAGCCTCGCTTCATCTAGCTTTTTCCTGCTCAGTACTGTGATGTTAATGTGCCATTCATGCATTGTGTTCATGCTTCCTGCTCTTACTGTGATGCAAATGTCCCATGCCTTTCATGCATTGTCTGTAGTTGGGTATAAAAGCTGCATTACTCTGTAATTCTCTCTCTCTCTTTGACTGCTCATCTGACTACTGCTGCTGAGAGCCTGAGGACCCGCTCCAGCCTGCCTGCACAGGGGCTGGAGTGAGTTCCTATGATGGCGGTATGATTTAATAAACTCCCTTAAAACTCCCAGTTCGCTGCTTATTTTTTGTGCCGCCACATTGGTGACCCCGAGAATGCACACGCTTTGTGCAACGCAACCGTCTGACCTGGACATCCACGCTGGAACCGGCTGAGGGACACAAAGATCGTCTCCTCTCTTTCACCGCTCCAACGCATCTGCATGAGCTCGAGGGACAGAGATCGCCTACTCCCTCTCATCGCTCCTCTGCATCGACACGAGCCCGAGGGACAAAGATCGTCTCCTCCCTCTCACCGCTTCAACACACCGTGACCCGACACAGCGAACGACGCAACAGCTTACAGGGATGACTATCGGCGCCGACTACGCTGATCTCCAGCAAGCTCCCTGACCCTGACTCGCCTCTCCAGCGGACCCACCCACGCACCGGGGGGGTTATAAGGACAGCGTACCACGCACGGGACATACCGGCTCTACACAGACCGCCAGCGTCCTTTGCCGCTGCAAACGGAACCTTCAGGGCTGCTCACACACCTGAAGCATCACATGCAGCTCGCTCACAGGATTTTGTATGGGTCTTAGCCACGGCGCACAAAGGGAATTCAGCCGTCAGCTGTTCCCGAGGGCTTTAGGGTTGTGCCCGCACCTAAAGTCAACACGCCAAGTCCCTCTGCTTTTGTTTTTTTTTTCCTCACAGCCGCTACGCAGCCTCGCAGCTCCTGTTTTCCTTCATGGCCGCGAGACGAGTCAGAGACTAATTTTTCTTCTTACAGCTGCTGTGGGCCTCTGCACGTTCAACGGGACAGCCCCTCAACATCGCGGATCCACAGGCAATTTTTGCGCGGTCCAGACAATTTCGCCGTCCCGGGCCGGCACTTGCTACCCCCCCCCCCCTCCACCTCCGCCTGCACAGAGCTTTCCCTGCTCGCTACCAAAGCCGGACTATCGAGGCCTCAGCCGCCTGCTGAGCCCTCTGGGGGGGAGTAGTGTGGATAACCCCCACAACAGACTGGGACAAGCAGAGCGCGCATCTGGAGCAATTAACATTACAGTGAAATGTGTGTATTAATGTCAACAGGCAGCCTCGCTTCGTCTAGCTTTTTCCTACTCAGTACTGTGATGTTAATGTGCCATTCATGCATTGTGTTCATGCTTTCTGCTCTTACTGTGATGCAAATGTCCCATGCCTTTCATGCATTGTCTGTAGTTGGGTATAAAAGCTGCATTGCTCTGTAATTCTCTCTCTCTCTTTGACTGCTCATCTGACTACTGCTGCTGAGAGCCTGAGGACCCGCTCCAGCCCGCCTGCACAGGGGCTGGCGTGAGTTCCTATGATGGCGGTATGATTTAATAAACTCCCTTAAAAATCCCAGTTCACTGCTTATTTTTTGTGCCACTACAACTGGTTCAAAAGGAAAGGAGCATGATAGCTGAAGGCTCTGCCTCCCATTGTACTTTTGGAGATTCTAGGTATTACAAGTAATCCTGCATTTTGGGAGCATAATGCTCTGTTAGGATGATAGGGTAGTATCAGATCTTTTCAATAAAAAGGGACCTAATTGTTCAGAGCTTTGTAAGTGAGAAGAAGGATTTTAAACTTAATTCTAAACTCTATGGGTGACATAACGCATGGCCCAGGAGACACACACGCAGGCTCAGGATAGATTTAACAGCTTTATTGGCAACAGGGAAGTGTATGGCTGCGTGTCTGTGGAATAAGAATGTATTGGTGGTGGCGTCTGCGTCAGGCACGGGGGCAGGAGGCCGTACAGCCGGACAACCCTGTGGGAGAGAGCAGAGGGAGAAGGGTAACGGGCACCACACCAATACAGGGAAAAGATGATGATAGCTGGCTTACTTGGTTGTGACAGGTGGCTGGCGTCGACAAGGGCGAAGCCCGGGAGACAGCGACCTGTGGTACCTGTGGCAGCAGCGTAGAGCCAACGGCGAGGTGATGAAATCCGCCACCGGGGATGTCCACCTGTGCACAGGGGAAAGCTAGAGGAGAGAGGTAAGGGGAGCTTACCCAGGATTTCTTCGCTAGTAGGTTTGAGGTCCGTAGTAGCAAAGGGGCCGAAGTAAAGAGACGGCTTCAGGCCGAAGCCCAGGGCAGAGTGGATTAAATACCTTGCCGCTGACGAGGAGCAGGTGTGCGTGCGGCTGGCGCCGCTGATGAGCGGCGAGTCATAACAGTACTCCCCCCTCTAGCAGCGCCTCCTGGCGATGGTTTTTCCGGGTGCGCTCGATGAAACTCAGAAATGAGTGACCGGTCCAACACCAGCGTGGAAGGCACCCACTGTCTCCACTCGGGTCCATAGCCCTCCCAATCCACCAGGTACTGCAATCCGCGACCCTGGCATCGGGCGTCCAAGATGTCAGCGACGGTCCAGGCCGGATGGCCACCAATCATCCGGGGAGCGGGGTGCACCGCAGGTGGAGGGCAGAGGGGGTCAGAGACCACCGGTTTGATTTTGGAGACGTGGAAGGTGGGATGGATGCGGAGGGAGGAGGGAATAGCCACACACACAGCCACCGGGTTAATGATCCTGGTTATGGGATAAGGGCCGATGAACCGTTGAGCCAGCTTTCTCCTCTCACCCTTTAGGTTTACGTCCTGTGTGGAAACCCAAACCTGCTGTCCCACCTGGTAGGCAGGTGCAGGTCTCCTATGTCGGTCCGCCATAGACTTATTGCGCTCCGCCGTGCGTAAAAGCGCATTACGCGCCGTGGACCAAAGGGAACGGCACCGCCTCAGATGTGCCTGGACAGAGGGAACAGCCAACTCGCCCTCCTGTGCGGGGAACAGGGGTGGATCATAGCCCAAGGATGCTTTAAAGGGCGACATCCCGATGGCCGTAGAGTGAGAGGTGTTGTGGGCGTACTCCACCCAGGCGAGGTGAGAACTCCAGGACGTGGGTTTAGATGAAGTTACGCAGCGGAGCGTAGCCTCCAGCTCCTGGTTAGTCCGCTCACACTGCCCGTTAGACTGGGGGTGATGGCCGGAGGAGAGGCTTACCTTGGCTCCCAGGGCGTTGCAAAATGACCTCCAGACGTCCGAAGAAAACTGGGGGCCGCGGTCGGAGACCACGTCGACCGGGATTCCATGCAGTCTGACCACGTGCTGGATGAGGAGGTCCGCCGTCTCCAAGGCTGAGGGAAGTCCACGTAGGGGCACGAAGTGGGTGGCCTTGGAAAAATGGTCTACGATGGTCAGAACTGTGTCAAAGTTGTTGGAGACAGGGAGCCCGGTGACGAAGTCCAGAGCGATGTGCGACCAGGGCCTACCAGGGACGGGCAGGGGCTGGAGCAGACCCGCAGGGGGAGCATTACCTGACTTATTGGCAGCACAGATGGGGCAGGCCCGGACGTAACGGGCGGCATCCTTCCGCAGACCTGGCCACCAAAAGGATCGCTGGAGAAGGTCGATCATCCGCGAAGCTCCAGGATGGCAGGTGAGCTTGGAGGTATGGAGCCAGTGTATAACGTCCCCCCGGACGGCAGATGGCACGAAGAGCCTCCCCTCCGGTCCGCCGCCAGGGTCCGGTTCCGCTTCCTGCGCCCTCCGGATCTTGTCTTCTATATCCCATGTAACAGCCCCCACGATGCACGACCTGGGCAAGATGGTATGAGCAACGTCATCTGCAGCCTCCGGGGCAAATTGTCTGGAGAGGGCGTCGGGTAGGCCGTTCTTGGAGCCAGGCCTATATGTGATGCTGAACTTAAACCTTGCAAAGAACAGGGACCAACGCGCCTGGCGGGCGTTCAGATGCTAGGCAGATCTCAGGTACTCCAGGTTCTTGTGGTCAGTAAGGACCACAAAAGGCAAGGCTGCCCCCTCCAGCCAGTGACGCCATTCTTGGAGGGCAAGCTTGATGGCAAGAAGCTCTCTGTCCCCCACGTCGTAATTTCGTTTCGCCGGGGACAGGCGCCGAGAGAAGAAGGCGCAGGGTCGCTTGACTCCATTGGCTGGGGACCGCTGGGACAACACCGCCCCCACCCCCATGTCCGAAGCGTCCACCTCCACAATGCACTGCAGCGCGGGATCGACCTGGCTGAGGACCCGGGAGGAGGAGAACTCCGTCTTCAGCGCCTGGAAGGCCGAGGCGGCCTCTTCAGTCCACCGGAACGGGGTCTTAGGAGAGGTGAGGCGGGTCAGGGGCCCGACGATGGCTCCAAAGTTCGGGACAAAGCGGCGGTAGAAATTGGCGAACCCGATGAATTGCTGGACTTGCTTTCGAGAGGTTGGTGTGGGCCAATCCACCACTGCTTTGATCTTCGCTGGGTCCGGAAGCACCTGGTCATGGGAGATGACGAACCCCAGGAAGGAAGTTGTCTTGGCGTAAAATTCACATTTTTCCGCCTTGACGTACAGACGGTTCTCCAGCAGTCTCTGCAGGACCCGCCTCACGTGGACCCGGTGTTCATCCCTGGACCTGGAGAAGATGAGAATGTCGTCCAGGTAGACGAATACGAACAGGCCGATGAAGTCCCGGAGGACGTCATTGATGAGGCGCTGAAAGACGGCTGGAGCGTTGGTCAACCCAAACGGCATCACGAGATATTCAAAATGCCCGTTTGGGGTTCGGAAGGCGGTTTTCCACTCATCTCCCTCCCGGATCCGGACGAGGTGGTAAGCGCTGCGGAGATCCAGCTTAGTAAACCAGGTCGCCCCCTGGAGGGAGTGGAAGGCAGTGTCCATAAGGGGCAGGGTGTACCGGTCCTTCTCCGTGATATCGTTGAGAGCCCGATAGTCAATACAAGGACGAAGAGATCCGTCCTTCTTTCCAACGAAAAAGAACCCTGCACCTACTGGAGAGGAGGACGGTCGGATGATCCCAGCACTGAGCGACTCCTTCAGGTAGCTGTTCATTGCCTCCTTCTCCGGCGCTGACAGACTGTAGAGGCGTCCTGAGGGTAAGGGTGCCCCCTGGCGGATGTTAATGGCGCAGTCGTAGGGCCGGTGAGGAGGTAGAGACATCGCCTTGGACTTACTGAAAACGGCACCCAGGTCGTGGAACTCTGAGGGCACTAGGGTGAGATCCGGGGGCGCGGTGTCCAGAGCTGTGGGAGGCGAGGACGGGGCGCAGGCCGCGGATTGGAGGCAGGTACCCATGCCGAAAGTGCTCCACGCTGAAACCTTCCCAGTCTTCCAGTCCAAGGCGGGGTTGTGGAGGCGGAGCCAGGGATAACCGAGGATGACAGGTGCTACTGAGGTGGGCAGAACGTAAAAGGAGATATCCTCCCGATGGTTTCCAGAGATGATCACCGGGACAGGGGATGTTTGGTGAGTTACCTTTCCCAGGGAGACTCGGGAGAGATTAACCAGGGCGAGAGGAGTATCGAGGGGGTGACAGTGGATGCCCAGTCGGGTTGCCAGGCTTTGTGAAATAAAGCTACCCTCCGCGCCTGAATCCACCAGTGCATGTGTGAGATGCCCAGTGAGGTTGTGACAGAAGCGGATGGGCAGCGTCAAATGTGTGAGGGGACTTAACCGATTAGCGTCCGCGAGGCCCCCTACAGTGACTCGCGGACCACCTCGTTTGGCTTCTCCGGACAATTCTCCACCGTGTGCTGGCTACCTCCGCAATACATGCAGAGGCCCAGGTCACGACGGCGCTGTTTCTCCGCCAGGGGGAGCTTTGTCCGGCCCGTCACCATTGGTTCCGACTCCTCGGAGACCTCCGGCGGTGGTAACGCCAGGTGGCGAGCTTGGGGCAGATGTGCAGAGGCACCCCGCGAGCGAGAAGACTGCTTCTGCTCGGAGGTGCGCTCGCGCAGCCTGTTATCCAAGCTGATGGTGAGAGAAATCAGCTCCGCCAGCGTCTCCGGGGTATCCCGTCCAGCCAGCTCATCCCTCAGACCGGAATTTAGACTGCGGAGGAAGATGCCGCAGAGCGCGCACTCTTCCCAGCCAACTTCCTCCGCGGTAACCCGGAAGTCGATCGCGTATTCGGCCGCCGATCGGCTCCCCTGTTGGAGTCCGAGAAGACAGTCAACCTGGACACTGTCCAAACGCGAATGATCAAACACTTCCAGAAATTGTCGCACGAACTGGCCATAGGTGAGGGTGGCGTAGCTGGGCTTCACCATAACGGCGTAAGCCCAGGTAAGCGCACGACCCTCAAGGAGATTTCCTATATAGCCAATTCTGCTATGGTCTGAGGGAAAATCTCCGGGAACGCGAAGAAACACGGACTCACACTGCATAATAAAACCCCGAGCTCCACCCAGCTTACCGCTGAAGCGAGCAGGAGTGGGGATTGGTGTGAGCCGTGTTGGCGCACCCGGAGCAGGCTGGACGGCCACCGGAGCCGCAGGAGACACGCCACCCGGATGAGCCGAGGGGAACGGCTGCTGGGGGTCCAAGCGGTCTAATCGGTTAGTGATGTTAATTAATTGAATTAATATCACCTGTTGCTGATAGGCTATTGAATCCACCCGAGCCTCGAGGGTGGAAAGACGGCGTGCGAGCCCGCTGTCTGCCGAGCCGCTCTGCTGAAGCCGTACTGACATAACGCACAGCCCAGGAGACACACACGCAGGCTCAGGATAGATTTAACAGCTTTATTGGCAACAGGGAAGTGTATGGCTGCATGTCTGTGGAATAAGAATGTATTGGTGGTGGCGTCTGCGTCAGACACGGGGGCAGGAGGCCGTACAGCCGGACAACCCTGTGGGAGAGAGCAGAGGGAGAAGGGTAACGGGCACCACACCAATACAGGGAAAAGATGATGATAGCTGGCTTACTTGGTTGTGACAGGTGGCTGGCGTCGACAAGGGCGAAGCCCGGGAGACAGTGACCTGCGGTACCTGTGGCAGCAGCGTAGAGCCAACGGCGAGGTGATGAAATCCGCCGCCGGGGATGTCCACCTGTGCACAGGGGAAAGCTAGAGGAGAGAGGTAAGGGGAGCTTACCCAGGATTTCTTTGCTAGTAGGTTTGAGGTCCGTAGTAGCAAAGGGGCCGAAGTAGAGAGACGGCTTCAGGCCGAAGCCCAGGGCAGAGTGGATTAAATACCTCGCCGCTGACGAGGAGCAGGTGTGCGCGTGGCTGGCGCCGCAGATGAGCAGCGAGTCATAACAATGGGAAGCCAATGAAGGGAGGCCAGAACTGGAGAGATATGATCTTTTTTTTTTTTTTACTAGATCTCTCTTTCTAGTGCCTGTTAAAACTCTTGCTGCAGCATTTTGGATCAACAGAAGATTTTTTTTTAAAGATATTTTAGGACAACCTGATGATAAAGAGTTACAATAATCTAATCTAAAGCTAACAAAAGCGTGGATCAGTTTCTTAGCATCACTCTGAGACAAGATGCTCCTAATCTTGGCAATATTACGCAAATGATAGAAGGCAGTCTTAGAAACAAGTTTAATATGTGAATTGAAAAACAGATCTTGATCAAAAATAACTCCAAGGTTCCTCACAGAACTATTAAGAGAAATAGTAACCACATCCAAACTAAGAATTTGATTTGGAAAGGTATTTCTAAGGTTTTTTTGGACCAAATAGAATGACGTCAGTCTTATCTGAATTTAATAGCAGGAAATTACAAGTCATCCGAGCTTTGATTTCCTTAAGACAGGCTTCTAACTTGGCTAATTGATTACTTAGACAATACATTTAAATATACATCAAATTAAATGGATCACCTGAAGAAGCCAAGGTTATTAACATCCATAATATTATGGAACTGGACAAATATGTCACCGTGGCTGCACGGTGGCGCAGTGGTTAGCACTGTGGCAGCACAGTTTTACCCTCGGCCGGGGGACCGCGGGGATCGTGAGATCGTGGGTTTGATTCCTGCCCCTGACCAACAGTGATCTGTGTGGAGTTTGCATGTTCTCCCCGTGTTGCATGGGTTTACTCGAGGATTTCTCCGGTTTCCTCCCACATGCCAAAAACATGCAGGTTAGGGATACGGGGCGCTTGCACATGCAGCGAACAGCAGCTGGTGGCTTGTCACCAGACTGAAAAAAACAAATCTACCTACGGGTACAAAATAAGTAATAAAAAAAAATATATCAATGAACATTATGAACTGGAGTCGACAGCAACAAGAGACAATTGTAGGACGCTGAAGGATTATACTCATCTGCATCTGGACATTTAATTACATGAAACAAAAGATCAACAAACAGGAACATCAGGAACTGAAAGTTTTTGAATATACGGATCACAACCCACAGGATGTAGAATATTTAGACCCTAATAATAATTTATTTAGCTCCATCAATAATAACTGTAGTTACTACATGGATGAACAGTTTAACACAATGGTCACATCTGATTTCAATATTTCTATGATCCACTTCAACAGCAGAAGTCTCTATGCCAACTTTAATAACATTAAACATTATTTACATCAGTTTAAAGAGCAATTCAATATTGTGGCAATATCAGAGACGTGGCTCAGTGAAGAGAAAGGAGTGGATTTTACATTGGATGGCTATGAATTAAATTATAGAAATAGAAAAGTGAAAAAAGGAGGAGGAGTTACAATTTATGTTGACAAAAGCTTGCAATACAAGGTTGTTGAAAATCTGTCAGTAACTGTGGATGATTTATTTCAATGTATTACAATAGAAATCTGTCTGGATAATGTGAAGAATGTAGTAGTGAGCTGTGTATATAGAACACCTGGATCAAACATTGACTTATTTAAGGACTGGATGGAAAAAATGTATGCAAAACTAACTCATAAAGTTATGTTCATCTGTGGGGATTTCACTGTAGATCTGATGAATTCAAAACAACATAATTTGACAGAAGAATTTATCAACCCAATGTACAGTATGGGCTTACATCCAACAATTACCAGACCTAGCAGAATCATGTCACACAGTGCCACACTAATAGATAACATATTCACAAACATTATGGAAAATAATGTCATGAGTGGGCTTTTATTGAAAGACAACAAAAATCGGCAGGTGGTCACTGATATCAATCAATGTGATTATAGGAAGAAAAACTATACCAAAAATATTAAATATGACAGAATAAGAACTTAAGAATCTGCTGATGAATAGATACATCCATGGATGTGCCGGGACACATCATCATTGACGTTTCCTGATGTCACTGGGTGTTTCGGGTCTCACAACATCAGACACCCTCAATCAGACGACCCAGCCAGGGTTGATCAGACCCAGACTTGTGTCCCGGCAGCATTGGCCCATGATTCAGACCTCTTAATCCATAGCCACCGAGAAGCTCTTTCTGCAGCCTCAGTGGCAGATTTGATGGCCTTCCTTTTAGCAACTCCTTTGATACCAAGGAGAGTGTAAATTTTGCACAGGGAACGGGCAGCAAAACCTCGACATCCCACCTCTGTGGGCTCACAGTGTGCTCTCCAACCATTCCTCTGGAACTGTTCTACCAGTTCTTGGTATTTGAGCCGTTTGCGTTCATTGGCCTCTTCTATGCGCTCCTCCCAGGGAACTGTGAGCTCCACTAACAGAACCTGCCTGGAAGAGGAAGATGCAAGTACCACATCTGGCCTAAGAGATGTTGATGCTACATAGTCGGGGAACTTAAGCTGCTTTCCCAAGTCAATTCGCAAGTCTCAGTCTGATGCTGAAGAGAGCAGACTGGCTGATGGTCTAAGCTGTGGTCGGGGCCTCTCTCCAGCTTTAACGAATGTAATTTTCCTTTGACTTCCGACCGGTTTACTGTTTGCCATGGCGCTGGAGATGGTCTCCGCTACACACTTTAGCAATTGGTTATGGCGCCAGCGATATCGGCCCTCTCCAAGAGCTGTTGGGCATCTGCTAAGGATGTGTTCAAGCGTGCCCTTTCCTGAGCAGAGAGGACATGTTGGCAGCTCATTCTTACCCCAGGTATGCAGGTTTGCTGGACTGGGTAGCACATCATATACTGTTCGGAGCATAAATTGGATGCGCTGAGGCTCTGCATGCCAGATGTCATTCCAGGTCAGCTTCTTGTCCACTACTCCCTCCCATTTTGTCCATGCCCCCTGCTGCCGCATGCCTACCATCCTACCAGTCCTCACTTCTTCAACACCTGCTCTCACCTCCTGCAGGATTAACTTGCGTTTGTCCTTTCCCTGGACTTTATCATAGCACGGCTGTGGGATGGAACCCAGCCCTGCACGTCCTATTGCCACTGTGCCCAAAAGAGCTTTGTGTCTCAACCGAGATTCTGCAGGCTCCAACCCCTCTTGAGCTCTCCACTTCCGACCTGTCCTCACCACAGTGCCTGCTGCTGCCACTCTCGAGTCTCTAGAGTCACGATAGGCTAATACCTCTCTTGTGCGGGAAACCTTGAACTCCTCTTCCAACTACTAATAAGATAAGATAAGATAAGATAAGCCTTTATTAGTCCCACAACGGGGAAATTCCAGGATTGCAACAGCACAGGGATAGCAACGCTCAGAGCAACAATCAGAAGGCAAGAAAAAAAACAAGCAAGCAAGAGCAGCTAATATACATATGTACATATTACTATAAAATATATATATACACACACACAGACACACAGTGCAGAGCATTGTAGCTGGATGGAATAAATATATGAATATGTAAACACACAGTGCGGAGCAATGTAGCTAGATGGAATAAATATATAGATATATAAACATAAGCACACCCAGTGCGGAGCATTGTAGCTAGATGGAATAAATATGTAAATATATAAACACACACAGTGCAGAGCATTGTTGCTAGATGGGATGAAACAGCACAACCGTCGACTTAGTTATCCTACATGGTATGATTATGTGCCCATACATATTCTCACTCTCCATAGCGACCGGTATTTTCCCAGTTGTATGCCGGAGGGGACCATTGTGTAAGTCTATTGCATCTTTTGCATTCAAAAAACTATTAGTTTGTTACGTCTTTTTGCTATCTCTGCGAGCAGCCCTGCTTAGGTTGTACAGTCTGACAGCCGCTGGTAGGAAGGACCTGCGAAACCTCTCGGTTGTGCACCTGGGATGATGTAGTCTGCTGCTAAATGAGCTCCTCAGTGCATTCAGTATGTCCTGCATAGGGTGGAACTCGGACTCCAGCAGAGATGACAGTTTAGCCACCGTCCTTCTCTCTCCTATCTCCTCCACCGGATCAAGGCGCTGCCCCAGGACAGAGCTAGCTTTTTTGATCAGTTTGTTCAGTCTCTTCCTATCGGCTGCAGTAATGCCACTGCCCCAGCAGACCACTCCAAAAGTGATGGCTGATGCCACCACCGTGTCATAGAATGTCTTCAGCAGCGCGCCTTGTACACCAAAAGACCTGAGTCTCCTCAGCAGGAACAACCTGCGCTGTCCCTTCTTGTAGAGTGCATCAGTATTGTGTGACCAGTCTAGTTTATTGTTCAGATGAACACCCAGGTACTTATAGGATGTCACCATCTCGATGTCTGTTCCCTGTATATTTACTGGTGCTGTGAGGGGTTGCCCATGCCTGCGGCAGTCCACCACCAGCTCCTTAGTTTTCCTCGCGTTGATCTGGAGGCAGTTCCGATGGCACCAGTCCACGAAGTCCTGGATAAGCCCTCTGTACTCAGCTTCATCTCCATTGGAGATGAGGCCAACGATCGCAGAGTCATCAGAGAACTTCTGTAGATGGCAGTGTGTTGTGTTGTGTGAGAAGTCCGCAGTATAAAGAGTGAACAGGAAGGGAGCCAGCACCGTTCCCTGGGGGGCCCCCGTGCTACCGATGATCGTGTCGGACACACAGTCCCGGGTTCTCACAAACTGAGGCCGGTTTGTGAGGTAGTCCAGGATCCATGATGACAGGTGCTGGTCCACCCCTGCGCGCAGCAGCTTGTCCTTCAGGATCATCGGTTGGATGGTGTTGAAAGCACTGGAGAAGTCAAAGAACATGATCCTCACCATATTCCCGGGCTTCTCCAGGTGGGACAGAGAACGGTGAAGGAGGAAGATCACCGCATCCTCCACCCCAATGCCATGCTGGTAGGCGAACTGGAGTGGGTCCATCGCTGGTTCCACCAGGGGGCGGAGTTGAGCAAGGAGCAGTCTCTCCAGGGTCTTCATCAAGTGGGACGTCAAGGCCACCGGTCTGTAGCTGTTCAGGTCTTTGGGGTGGGAAGTTTTTGGTACAGGTACCACACAAGATGTTTTCCACAGCTGTGGTACCCTCCCCAGTTTCAGGCTCAGGTTGAAGATATACGTCACAATCCCACACAGCTGGTCTGCACAGGACTTGAGGAGCTTTGCGCTGATGCCGTCTGGTCCCGACGCCTTCCTCGCCTTGATCTTCCTCAGCTCCGTCCTCACCTGGGTCCTGGTCAGGGTCAGGATGGGGGGCTGTGTGTTGGGAGTGGGGGGGTGTTGGTGGAGTGGGGAGTGGGGGCAACAGGACTTGATTTCTTTAGAGGCAGCAGTGGTTGTTGTGCAGACAGGGGGGAGGGCGGTTGGTCAAACCTATTGAAAAACAGATTCAGGTTGTTCACCCACTCCCTGCCCCCCGTGGCCTGGGGGGAGGTATATCTGGAGCCCAGAGATGGTTTTGAGGTTTCTCCAGACCCCCCTAATAGGAAGCTGGAGTTTGTTGCTCCTGCCATAAAATGCCGCACTACTGAAGCTATGTGGTAAACCCAACCATCTTCGAAGGTAGGAGTTGATCTTCCTTTCCAGGGTCTCCACTGTAGACAGAGGCACCTCGTACACCAGCAGAGGCCAGAGGATGTGGGGCAAAATGCCATGTTGGTACACCCAAGTCTTGAACCTGCCGGGAAGGCCAGACTTATCCACAGTCAACAGCCATGTTTCCAGTTTCTTGATGGTAGTTCGGATGGATGCTGTGTCCCTGAGACTACAGTCAAAGACCTTCCCTAGGCTTGTGACTGGTTTCTCTGTGATAGATGGTATCACAATACCATCCAGATGGAAACGGAACTTATCCATCACTTTCCCTCTTTTCAGGACCATGGATCTAGACTTTGAAGGCTTAAAGTTCATTCTTGCCCAGGAAATAAGTTTTTCCAGGCCTTGGAGAATCCACCTACTGCCAGGGACTGATGTAGTAGTGACTGTCAGGTCATCCATGAAAGCTCAAATGGGGGGCTGCCGGATTCCTGACCTTGAAAGGGGTCCTCTACATTCTACCTCCGCTGCCTTAACCAGCATGTTCATGGACAGGGTAAAAAGGATAACAGAAATGGTGCAACCTGTTATAATCCCTTTCTCCAACTGGTGCCAATCAGAGGTCAAGCTGCCAGAGGTGACTCTGAGTCTGAATTGACCATAATAGTACAGAATGAGAGCCTTGATCTTACTGGGTATGTGGTGTTGGTCCAGCTTGATATCGACCAGCTTATGGGGGATTGACCCATAAGCATTGGCAAGGTCCAGCCAAAGCACCACTAGATCTCCATTTCCCTCCCGTGCCTCTCTGATCAGCTGAGTGACCACCCCGGTGTGTTCCAAACACCCTGGAACACCTGAGATTCCACCCTTCTGTACTGATGTATCAATGTAATTGTTCTTCAGAAGGAAGTGGGTCATTCTCCTAGACAGGACACTAAAGATGATCTTGCCTTCCATGCTGAGGAGTGAGATAGACCTGAACTGCTCCAGTTTAGACAACCTCTCTTCCTTGGGAATCCACACTCCCTCTGCCCATCTCCACTGCTCTGCTATAGTTCCTCTTTGCCAGATCACTCTCAGTATCTTCCATAGGATTCTCAGGAGCTCTGGGCAACGCTTGTATACTTTATAAGGTACTCCACTGGGGCCTGGAGCAGAGCTGGCTCTCGCCGCTGCCACCACTTCCTGAACTTCCTTCCAGGTGGGTTCTGAGGTGTTGAACTCCACCAGAGGGGCTGGAATGTCCAAAAGAGCTCTCTGAGGTCCCAGATCCTGCTCTCTAAAGGGGTCACTTAGGATGTTGTGCAAGAAATGGTCAACTTCCTCCTTAGAACACTCCAGTCTCCCACTGCGCTTCTGCCGTAGCATCTTCCTCATAAAGCCAAATGGATTTGCCAAGAATGCAGTTCGTCTCCTGGCTCTCTCAATCCTCCTCCTCCGATGCCATTCAGCTCTACGCAGGGTCATAAGCTTCTTCCTGATGGCATGTCGAAGCTCAGCAAGTGGTGGCTTCTCCTCTTCTGCTGCTGCTTGAAACTGTCTTGTCAGCATCCTCAGCTCTTTCCACAGCTGATGAATCCTGCCAGCCCTACAGTTCTTAGTGTAGATAGACCTGCCAGCTCTGTGCTCCATAATGCCAAACCTCTCTACCCCAAAACTCGTAATCAAATCAACCTTTGTTGTCATATTGCTTACATACAACTGTAGTGCAGGCAAGATGAAATTGCGTTTCTCTCGGCATCCATATAAGTAGATCAACATGATTTAAGACACACTCACACATATCTTCAACCCGCCCCACCCCACCACATCCATTCAAACATCCCTGAGACATACTTGAAAACTAACTAACTATAATATACAATAATGTACATAATGTCCGTAGGTGCAGTAGTGAATATGAGAGATTCCGGATCAACTGTTCAGCATCCTAACTGCTTGTGGAAGGAAGCTGTTGATCAGTCTGGTGGTTCTGCCTCTGATGCTCCGGAATCGTTTGCCAGATGGCAGAAGTTCAAAGTGTTTATGCAGAGGGTAAGAACGGTCCTTGACAATGTTCAGTGCCCTGCTCCTACAACGGTTCTGAAAAAGTTCTTGGACAGAGGGGAGGGAGACTCCAATTACCCTCTCAGCTCCCTTGACTATCCTCTGCAGGGCTTTTTTGTCTGACATACTGCAGCTAGAGTAACATGTAGCAATGCAGTACGTCAGAACACTCTCCACCACACCTCTGTAGAAGGTCCTGAGGATGCAGATAGGAAGAGAGGCCTGTTTGAGTTTCCTCAAGAAGTGCAGTCTCTGCTGGGCCCGCTTCCTGATCCCCAAGGAATTCTTGCTCCAGGTCAGGTCCTGCGAGATCTGCACTCCGAGGAGCTTGATGTTCTCCACTAAGCGGCCGCCGATGCTGAGGGGGACGTGTTCAGGCTGTGACCGCCAGAAGTCGATAATCATCTCCTTTGTTTTGTCCACGTTGAGCACCAGATTGTTCTCCCTGCACCAGCCCTCCAGGTCTCTCACTTCTTCCCTGTACATTGATTCCTCATCCCTCTGAATAAGTCCCACCACCATGGTGTCATCTGCAAACTTAATAATCTGGTTCCCCTCATGTCTGGATACACAGTCATGTGTTAGAAGTGTAAACAACAGTGGGCTGAGTACACAGCCTTGAGGGGATCCGGTGCTCAGTGTGACAGAGTTGGAGATGTTGTTTCCAACCCGGACAGACTGAGGTCTCTCAGTCAGGAAATCCAGGATCCAAAGACATGTGGCGGTGTTCAGACCAAGAAGGAGTAGTTTCTCCATCAGTCTCTGGGGAATAATGGTGTTGAATGCTGAACTGAAATCAATGTACAGGAGTCTGGCATAGGTGTCTTTCTGATCCAGGTGGGTGATGACAGAGTGCAGGGTGGCGACTATAGCATCCTCCGTGGAGCGGTTTGAACGATATGCAAACTGGAGCAGGTCAGGTAATGCAGGGAGGCAGGCTGTAATTTGTGGTTTGACAAGCCGTTCAAAACACTTCATCACAATTGGTGTCAGTGCAACAGGACGATAGTCATTCAGACAGGACACAACTGGTTTCTTTGCCACCGGTACTATGATAGAGGTCTTGAAGCATCTGGGAACGATGGCCTGACTCAGGGAGATGTTATAAATGTCAGTCAGTACATCTGCCAACTCACTCGCGCAGTCTCAGAGCACACGTCCCGGGATGTTGTCCGGACCTGCAGCTTTACGTGGGTTGACTCTGGTTAGGGTCCTCCGTGTGTCCGCTGTGTTAATGGTAAAAGCTGGTCCGACCGATGGTGGGGATGGGCCAGCCCTCCCTCCGATTGTCGGGTTTGATGCTTCAAAACGTGCAAAGAAGTCGTTGAGCCTGTCTGGAAGCAAAGCGTCGTCATCATCAACCCCCTGCCTAGACTTATAGCCCGTCAGTGTCCGAACTCCCTGCCACATCTGCTTGGTGTTCCTAGTGTCACAGAGGTGTCGCTGGATTTCCTCCGCATAGGCACGCTTCGCCGTCTTAATTCCCTTTGAGAGCGCAGACCTGGCTGAGTGGAGGGCGATCCTGTCCTTCGCTCTGAAGGCTGCATCTCTGGTTGTAAGCAGCGAGCGCACCTCTGCGGTCATCCAGGGCTTATGGATTCCCTGCATAGTGATGGTCTTCACTGTAGTGACATCCTCTGTGCACTTCGCGATGTAGCTGGTGACCGTTTCAGCATACTCCTCCACATCTGTCTTGTCTTCCTGGGAGGATGCTATTTTGAAGACCTCCCAGTCTGTGTGCAGAAAACAGTCTTTCAGTGCAGAGGTTGCACTCTCTGGCCAAATCCTGATTTGTTTCACTCTGGCCTGCTGCACTTCAATAAGGGTTTGTAGGCAGGCACCAGCATCACGGATATGTGGTCAGAAAGGCCGAGGATCGCCTTATATGCATCTGTGTTTCTGTACACTAAGTCCAACATATTCTCTCCTCTGGTCTTAAAGTCTACACATTGTTTAAACTTGGGGAACACAGTCTTTAAGCTGGTGTGGTTAAAATCCCCCACAACCACCACAAAACTGTCCGGATGTGAAGTTTGGATTTCGCTAATAGCATCGTGTAGTTCCCCGAGTGCCTGCTTAGCATTAGCTTTAACATTAGCGCTCGGCGCTAAGTAAACAGCCGCTACAAACACGTTGCTGAATTCTCTTGGCAGATAATATGGCCGACAATTTACAATAAAGAACTCCGCCAACGGAGAGCAGTGTTTAGATACTAATGTGGTGTTAACGCACCAGTTCTTGTTAACATAGATGCATAACCCACCTCCACGGCTCTTACTGGAGCTCGCCGTTCCTCTATCAGCTCGGAATACCGATGTCCCTTCTAGTTGAATGGCCTCGTCAGGGATGTTGTCGTTGAGCCATGTCTCCGTGAACGCGAGCACACAGCAGTCCCTCCTCTCTCTCTGGGTTTCTCTCAGCAGACGCAGCTCGTCCAGCTCGTTGTCGAGGGAGAGGATGTTAGAGAGAATGAGCGACGGTACTGATGGTCTGGAGGGGTTAGCCTTTAGCCTAGCGTGGATCTTGGCCCTTTTTCCACGCTTTTGCTTGCGTTCACACCGTCTACGCTTCCTTCTCTCTCGGGTAGCTTCCAGCGGGGACTCCGTCAGAATTCCATGGTGGCGTAGAATGTCCAAGTCACAACCGAGCGCCGCGATTCTTGCAGCGTGCAGTACCTTGATGTTTAATAAGGTCTCACGGTTGTAAGTTTTACAGAATGTACGTCGGGGAAACACTCAAAACTTTCACACTTGCTGATGCCAAGAGGGGCGGCTGCGTCCATGAGCGACGCCATCCCGCCTCTAATGATGGTCGTCATGCTTCAAAGTTGACCATCCACATCTCCCTTTGCTATTGTTCTGATGATCTCTGCTGTATCTTCATCAAACTGTTGCCACAATTGATGCTGCTTTGCTGTAGGCCACTTGATCCGATGTTGCTTGACTACTGTGCTTGGAACTGGGGCACTGGACACTTGGAGGTTCTGGGCACTGTGGGGTGACTCCGGGCTGGGCTCCTCCTGCGTCTCACCAAGTGTAATTCCTGTGCGTTGTGCCACAGCCCCCTGAACCAAGCATTTCATCCAGGCCTGATGGATTTTAAGGCCTCGTTAGTTTTTACAGACTTTGCCGCAGATGCATCTACTTGCCGTTATCGATAGTCTGTTCCCCAAGATCATCATCCTAAGGTCCATCCTAGTGGGGTGCTCATCCTCCCCCCTCTCAGGCACCCCTGGGGGTATGTCTCTGTTGGTTGATCTGTAACTTGGATGGGTTCTTCTTCACAGAAGATGCAAGTTGGGCTGCTAATCCTCCCTGCCCCGGTTGACGTCTCTCCGTGCTGTCCATTGTCTCTCCAGTTGTCACCAATCTATACTTGGTTGTCACCCAACCTATTCTTGGGAGTCACTGACTAAGCCAGATGCAAAGATGAATAGATACATCCATGGATGCGCCGGGACACATCATCAGTGATGTTTCCTGATGTCATCGGGTGTTTCGGGTCTCACAACATCAGACACTCTCAATCAGGCGACCCAGCCAGGGTTGATCAGACCCTGACTTGTGTCCCGGCAGCATTGGCCAACGATTCAGACCTCTTAATCCATAGCCACCCAGAAGCTCTTTCTGCAGCCTCAGTGGCAGATTTGATGGCCTTCCTTTAGCAACTCCTTTGATACCAAGGAGAGTGTAAATTTTGCACAGGGAGCGGGCAGCAAAGCCTCAACATCTCACCTCTGTGGGCTCACAGTGTGCTCTCCTACCATTCCTCTGCCACTGTTCTACCAGTTCTTGGTATTTGAGCTGTTTGCTTTCATTGGCCTCTTCTATGCGCTCCTCCCAGGGAACTGTGAGCTCCACTAACAGAACCTGCCTGGAAGAGGAAGATGCAAGTACCACATCTGGCCTAAGAGATGTTGATGCTACATAGTCGGGGAACTTAAGCTGCTTTCCCAAGTCAATTCGCAGGTCCCAGTCTGATGCTGAAGAGAGCAGACTGGCTGATGGTCTAAGCTGTGGTCGGGGCCTCTCTCCAGCTTTAACGAATGTAATTTTCCTTTGACTTCCGACCTGCTTACTGTTTGCCATGGCGCTGGAGATGGTTTCCGCTACACACTTTAGCACTTGGTCATGGTGCCAGCGATATCGGCCCTCTCCAAGAGCTGTTGGGCAACTGCTAAGGATGTGTTCAAGCGTGCCCTTTCCTGAGCAGAGAGGACATGTTGGCAGCTCATTCTTACCCCAGGTATGCAGGTTTGCTGGACTGGGTAGCACATCATATACTGTTCGGAGCATAAATTGGATGCGCTGAGGCTCTGCATGCCAGATGTCATTCCAGGTCAGCTTCTTGTCCACTACTCCCTCCCATTTTGTCCATGCCCCCTGCTGCCGCATGCCTACCATCCTACCAGTCCTCACTTCTTCAACACCTGCTCTCACCTCCTGCAGGATTAACTTGCGTTTGTCCTTTCCCTGGACTTTATTATAGCGCGGCTGTAGGATGTATTTACTGGCAAAGGAATTATTAATACAAGACTGGAAAGATAGTTTGTGATGAAAATGATATAAATAAAGCATATGAAAATTTTTTACAACTATTTCAATCATTGTACAATAAAAACTGTCCTATAAAATAATGCAGTTAAAGACAACAAAACAAAAATATTCCTTTGGTCACCAAGGGGTTACTAATGCATGTAAAAAGGAGAATACATTATATAAACAGTTCATTAAGTGCAGAACGGTAGAGGCTGAGATCAAATATAAAAGATATAAAAACAAGATAACTAGTATAATGAGGACTTGTAAGAAAGAATACTACAACAGAATATTAGAGGGTAATAAAAATAACTTAAGAAGAATATGGCAAGTACTCAATGGGATTATTAGTAATTGATCTAAGAATGCTAATTATCCAGAATATTTTATTGAAAATGACAATTTGATAAATAATATGGAGGATGTGGTTAGTGGTTTCAATAAAGTTTTTGTCAACGTTGGTCCTGAATTAGCAAAATCAATAGCGACACCAGAAGCAAACAACAGTGGTTCTGTAAATGAAATAGAAGATAGAAATCCAAACAATCTTTCTGGGTGCAGTTACTGAAAAGGAAATTATTGAGACTGTGAGTAAATTTAAGAACAAAAAATCAACTGACTGGAATAAAATTGACATGACAATAGTGAAAAAGGTAATTGAAGGAATTGTTAAACCACTCACCCACAGCTGTAACCTGTCATTTCAAACTGGTACATTTTCAAACAAAACGAAAATAGCAAAAGTAATACCTCTATACAAAACAGGAGACAGTCATCATTTCACAAATTACAGGCCGGTCTCTTTACTCTCACAGTTCTCCAAAATACTTGAAAAAATCTTCACTAAGAGACTGGATGATTTCAGTGAAAAACACAACCTCCTTACAGACAGCCAGTATGGTTTTAGAGGTTCAGGTTCAGGTTACTTTATTTGTACCCGTAGGTAGATTTGTTTTGCAGTCTGGTGACATCCATATTTACAAGCCACTAATTACATTCAACATAGACACAAACACAGGCACACATGAAGCTGACTATAAACATAATAAAAATACTCAAGGCTCAATCAATCAGGGTATAAAAAGACAAAGAGATGAGGGAAAATCCAGAGGTAAGAGAGAAGGGTCATATTAAAAGTTAAAAACTAGTCAAAGAGGTTAAAAAACTCAAAGGTCTAAAACCCAATAAAATATTTAGAACCCAAGTGACATCCTACAAAAATAAGTAAATATAAAATGAAGTTAATAAATAGGTAGCTAAATTATGTACAATATATTTTTACAGCTTGTTCAACTCTTTGACTGCAGCAGGGACAAAGCTGTTTTTGTAGCGCTGGGTTCTACTTTTTGGGACAGCAAACCTCCGTCTTGAGGGAAGAAGCTGAAAGTGGCAGTGCAAAGGGTGGGAGTCATCATTTAAAATGGAGGTAGCCATCCTCTGTACTTGTCTGGTGTACAGGGATGTCAGGCTCAGCTGTGACTCACCAAGCAAACGACTGGACCATCTAACTACCTGATCCAAGGATTTCCTCTCTTTCAGTTTTATCTGACAGATAAAAGCAGATAGAGGATAGAGCAGATAAATCTACATCTTTGGCACTGATCAAACTTATAGAAGAAATTACTAGTTGTATAGACTCACTAGACTGGATTGATCATCACTTCCTTGTGGTAACGTATCGTCACTTCCTGTTTTGCTGTCTGTCTGTGTGGTTTGCTCTCCTCACTCTCCTGAGCTTTGGGTTAGCCACTAGCGATGGCTACTAGCTCTCCTTCCTCTCCTCCTCTGGTGTGCTCTCTGTCAGATGTTTAGCTACACCTCTGCCTCTTTTAGTGATAACAGTAAATGTAATAAATGTTGTCTTTTTGAGGCGCTCGAGGCGAGGTTGTCTGATTTGGAATCCCGGCTCCGCTGCATTGAGACACTGTCTGCACCAGTTACTCTTGACGGACGCCCCTTAGCTGCAGCGGAGCTAGCTAGCTTAGGCCCCCCTGTTAGCGGTCCTCCAGCTCTCCTCAGCAGCGAGGAGAATGGGTGGGTGACGGTGAGAAGGAAGCCTAGTCACAAAGCCCCGGTACACCACCGACCTGTTCACATTTCTAATCGTTTTTCCCCGCTCAGGGACACACCCGCTGAGCAAAAAACTCTGATCATTGGCGACTCTGTAGTCAGAAACGTGAACCTAGAGACTCCAGTGGCCATAGTCAAATGCATTCCAGGGGCCAGAGCAGGCGAGATCAAGTCAAATTTGAAAATGCTGGCTAAAAGTAACTGTAAATACTCCACAATTGTTATTCACGCTGGCATTAATGACATCTGTCTCCGGCAGTCGGAAGTCACGAAACTTAATGTAGAATTGGTGTGTGACTTTGCAAAAACGATGTCTGCCGCTGTAGTATTCTCTGGGCCCCTCCCCAATCTGACCAGTGATGACATGTTTAGCCGCTCGTCATCCTTGAACCGCTGGCTGTCTGTGTGGTGTCCTGCAAATGACGTGGGCTACATTGACAATTGGAGCTCTTTTTGGGGAAAACCTGGTCTTATGAGACGACACAGCATTCATCCCACTTTGGATGGTGCTTCTCATTTATCTAACAATCTGGCATCATTTTTATCCAAATTTCCAAAACCTTGACTACTCAGAGTTGGGACCAGGAAGCAGAGTCGCAGTCTTACACGCCTCTCTGCAGCTCCTCTTCATCTGCCACCCCTCAACTTAGCCCCTGTCTTCCCCATCAGAGAATCATTGTCTGCTCCCTCCAAAGTAAATAAAAATATAATATATAAGCATCCCAAAGTGATTAAGCAAAATATTGGTAAAACTCAAAATTAAACATAAAGCCTCTAAATTGAATGATTTGGCCTCTGTTCCTCCCCATAATTTAAAAATTAAATGTGGTTTATTAAATATTAGGTCATAGCCAGGAGCGGCACTGGGGTTAAGCTCCCAGTGCTCATAAAATGCTCCTTAT
The DNA here is from genome assembly GCA_020510985.1 of Pholidichthys leucotaenia. Lineage (NCBI taxonomy): Eukaryota > Metazoa > Chordata > Actinopteri > Cichliformes > Pholidichthyidae > Pholidichthys > Pholidichthys leucotaenia. Next base: position 337,217,460 of record CM035845.1, read on the forward strand.
GGCGTGCGTCTCGAAAAGCCTTGGCAACTAAGTCCAACTCCTAGCCTGCCCGTGTGGTTTAGTCTCTAAGCCCGGCGGAACTGCTTTTACTAATAGGAAAAGGGGCGAGGGTGGATCTCTGGCGCCTTAAAACCAGATGCTTCGGGTAGATGGTGGCTCGTCAACCTGGGAAGGTAGCGCATCTAGGGGAAGGTAATCCCTGATTTCAAACCTCCACTGCCTTGCGGCACACCCGGTCACGGGAAAGACTTCGGGAGTCAACCCTGAGGAAAAATCTGGAGTCGGAGCCCCTAAGGCAGTTCTCTGTTGTGCTCAACATCGTTCTGGCAGCTCCTGCGACGGCGCTGGTGCCAAACCATAGCAGCCCTGCTGCTCCTTTGGATTCATCAGTGACGTGAAGAGGGGGGACATGCTGCATGGGTAACATCTTGTCCTCCATATCTTCCTGCCCAGGCTTGAATCCTACCAACGCCCAACGTTGGAAGGTAGAACACCGGTGCGCATCGGCCTGTTCAACCACAGGCGGTGCTGTTCCAGCAGAGTAGACGTTTAGGATTCTCTTCCATGGTCATCATAAACCGACAGAGGCCGACGACCACTCTCAAGTCTCTGTTAGTCCATGATCTGTTAATTGATCATCAGATTGATTTAATTTCCCTTACAGAGACTTGGTTAGGGCAAGAGGATTATGTTGGTTTAAATGAATCAACTCCCTCTGGTTATTTAAACTGTCAAAATCCCAGAAGTTCTGGTCGTGGAGGAGGAGTAGCAACAATTTACCATTCCAAATTACTAGTTAATGCAAATCAAAAAACATGTTATAATTCCTTTGAGGGCCTGGTCCTCAGTATTGGGCACTTTAGCAATTTTAGGTTAAACCCAATTTTATTTGCCATAGTTTATCGTCCCCCATCAACCTACTCAGAATTTTTATCCGAATTTGCTGATTTCTTAGCTGATTTAGTGCTGAAATCTGATAGAATAATTATAGTAGGGGACTTTAATATACATGTGGATGTAGATAGTGACTGCCTTAATGTGGCATTTAATTCAATATTAGACTCGATTGGGTTTTCTCAGAAAGTAGGAAATTCTACTCATTACCTCCACCATACATTGGACCTTGTTCTGACATATGGCATAGAAATAGAAAATCTTGTAGTGTCTCCTCATAACCCTGTACTGTCAGACCATTGTCTGTTAACCTTTGATTTTACTATTTCTGACTATTTGGCTCCTAAAGAAAAATATTATTCCAGTAGATGCCTCTCAGATGATGCTGTTACCAAATTTATGCAGATTGTTTCCTCTATGCCATGTGTCAACACAATGGAAATAAGCTATAGACAGCTTGCTTCTTCTGTAATTGATAACATGGTGGATAGTGTTACAGCTTCTCTGCATGAGACTCTAGACTTGGTGGCCCCCTTAAAAAAGAAAAAGTCTAATCAGAGACTTCTAACTCCTTGGTTCAACACAGAAACTCGTAGCTTAAAACAGAAGACTTGTCAATTAGAAAGAAAATGGCGCTCCACTAATTTAGATGAAATCTATTTAGCTTGGAGAAATCATCTTAATTTATAAAAAATCTCTTAGAAAAGCTAGAACGAGTTATTACTCTGCATTAATAGAAGAGAACAAGAATAATCCCAGGTTTCTTTTCAGCACTGTAGCCAGGTTGACAAAGAGTCAGGACTCTGTCAATCCTAGCATTCCCTTAGAGCTTACTAGTCAGGACTTTATGAACTTTTTCAATAATAAAATTTCATCCATCAGAGATAAAATCAATCAGATTCTTCCCACAGTTAACTTAAATACTGTAACTACTACAACTCCTTCTATTGATGTCTGTCTTGATGAGTTTACTCCAATCGACCTTTGTGAGTTAGACAAAATAGTTTCCTCATCCAAACCTTCAACTTGTCTTTTAGACCCTATTCCTACCAGGTTATTTAAAGAAGTCTTCCCACTTATTGGAAGCTTTATTCTTCATATAATCAATTCTTCATTAACTTTAGGCCATGTATCGCAGGCTTTTAAAATGGCTGTAATTAAACCCTTACTCAAAAAGCCAACACTAGATCCAGGAGCTTTAGCTACCTATAGACCAATCTCTAATCTCCCTTTCATTTCAAAAATCTTAGAAAGAGTTGTTGCTACGCAATTATTTGACCACCTGCAGGGAAATGGTTTACTTGAAGAGTTTCAATCTGGGTTTAGAATCCATCATAGTACTGAACCAGCCTTAGCGAAGGTCACCAACGACCTCCTCATCGCATCTGATAATGGACTGGTTTCTGTACTTGTCCTTTTAGACCTTAGTGCAGCTTTTGATACTATCGATCATAATATTCTACTTGATAGATTAGAACACTATGTTGGACTTAATGGAACTTCGTTGCAGTGGTTTAGATCTTATTTATCTGATAGGTTCCAGTTTGTTCATGTAAATAATGAGTTTTCTTTGAACTCAAAGCTCAGTCATGGAGTTCCACAGGGATCTGTGCTAGGCCCTACTCTTTTTAGTTTATATATGCTTCCGTTAGGCAACATTATTAGAAAGCACTGTATACATTTTCATTGTTACGCAGATGACACACAATTATACCTGTCAATGAAGCCAGATGATAGTAATCAATTAGCCAAGTTAGAAGCCTGTCTTAAGGAAATCAAAGCTTTGATGACTTGTAATTTCATGCTATTAAATTCAGATAAGACTGAAGTCATTCTTGTTGGTCCAAAAAACCTTAGAAATTCCTTTCCAAATCAAACTTTCAGTTTCAGGTTACTCTCTTAATAGCTCTGTGAGGAACCTTGAAATTATTTTTGATCAAGATCTGTCCTTCAATTCACATATTAAATTTGTTTCTAAGACTGCCTTCTATCATTTGCGTAATATTGCCAAGATTAGGAGCATCTTGTCTCAGAGTGATGCTGAGAAACTGATCCACGCTTTTGTTAGCTCGAGATTAGATTATTGTAATTCTTTATTATCAGGCTGTCCTAAAACATCTTTAAAAAGTCTTCAGCTGATCCAAAATGCTGCAGCAAGAGTTTTAACAGGTACTAGAAAGAGAGATCATATCTCTCCGGTTCTGGCCTCCCTTCATTGGCTTCCCATAGAGTTTAGAATTAAGTTTAAAATCCTTCTTCTTACTTACAAAGCTCTAAACAATCAGGCTCCTTTTTATTTCGTCGTCGTCGGCCTCCGTCGGTCTATGATGACCATGGAAGAGAATCCTCAACGTCTACTCTGCTGGAACAGCACCGCCTGTGGCTGAACAGGCCGATGCGCACCGGTGTTCTACCTTCCAGCGTTGGGCGTTGGTAGAATTCAAGCCTGGGCAGGAAGATATGGAGGACAAGATGTTACCCATGCATCATGTCCCCCCTCTCCACGTCACTGATGGATCCAAAGAAACAGCAGGGCTGCTATAGTTTGGCACCAGCGCCGTCGCAGGAGCTGCCAGAACGATGTTGAGCACAACAGAGAACTGCCTTAGGGGCTCCGACTCCGGATTTTACCTCAGGGTTGACTCCCGAAGCCTTTCCCGTGACCGGGTGTGCCGCAAGGCAGCGGAGGTTTGAAATCAGGGTTTACCTTCCCCTAGATGGGCTACCTTCCCAGGTTGATGAGCCACCATCTACCCGAAGCATCTGGTTTTAAGGCGCCAGAGATCCACCCTCGCCCCTTCTCCTATTAGTAAAAGCAGTTCCGCCGGGCTTAGAGACTAAACCACACGGGCAGGCTAGGAGTTGGACTTAGTTGTCAGAGGCTTTTCGAGACGCACGCCGTAAGGAGCATTTTATGAGCACTGAGAGCTTAACCCCAGTGCCGCTCCTGGCTATGACAACCTTGGAACCACCTTTTTATTTAAAAGATCTGATACTACCGTACTATCCTAACAGAGCACTACGCTCCCAAAATGCAGGATTACTTGTAATACCTAGAATCTCCAAAAGTACAATGGGAGACAGAGCCTTCAGTTATCAAGCTCCTCTCCTGTGGAACCAGCTGCCAATCTGGATTCGGGAGTCAGACTCGATTTCTGTTTTTAAGAATCGGGCTAAAACCTACCTTTTTGATATAGCCTACAATTAGGGAGGGATCATGTGTTTCTGAACCCTCCCTTAGTTATGCTGCTAATAGGTTTAGTCAGCCGGGGGACCTCCAGTAATGCACTGGGCCTCACTCCTTTCCTCACTCTCAATGAAATATTTTTTTTGCTGGTCATTAACATCTGTTTGTTCTCTCCCATAGATTGAGTCCCCATCGTGCTGTTTGCTCTCTACATGTCTGTTCTTTTCATCTTCTATCCCCTCACCCCCCAGCCATTCGCAGCAGATGACTGCCCCTCCCTGAGCCTGGTTCTGCTGGAGGTTTCTTCCTGTTAAAAGGGAGTTTTTCCTCTCCACCGTCGCCAAGTGCTTGCTCACAGGGGATCGCCTGATTGCTGGGGTCTTTCTGCAACTGTGGGGGTTCCTCCTACAGTTGATAGTGCTATGAGATGACTGTTGTTGTGAAATGGCGCTATATAAATAAAGTTGAATTGAATTGAATAGACAAAAAAAAGTTTGCTGTAGGAGTATTTATACATTTAAAGAAAGCTTTTGACACCATTGTTCCAGAATTCTACTGAGGAAATTTGAAAGGTATGGGATAAGAGGGGTCGGACTGAGTTGGGTCGAAAGTTATTTAAGTAACAGACAACAATTTGTACAAATTGGTGAGCACAAATCACCCTTCATGGACATCACTTGTGGTGTGTGCCCCAGGGGTCAGTTTTGGGACCCAAACTCTTTATCTTGTATATAAATGACATGCCACGATTCAAAAATTCTGAAATTTATTTTGTTTGCGGATGACACAAATATCCTTTGCACTGGTGAGAATTTGCAGCAGGTTTTAGAGGTGGTCACAACTGAAATGAAAAGGTTAACACTGTGGTTCAACAAAAATAAATTATCTCTAAATCTGTAAAAAAACAAAGATTATGTTGTTTGGAAATTATAAAATAAATCATGAAATAATGGTAACGATAGATGATACCAGAATAGAAACAGTACAGGAAAATAAGTTTCTGGGGGTGACGCTAGACAATAAAATCTGCTGGAAACCTTACATCAGTCACATCCGGGCCAAGCTGGCAAAATGTATAGGGATACTGGGGAAGACAAGACACATCTTGGACTATAAATCATTGTTCTTACTGTACAATTCACTGTTTCTACCTTATCTTAACTACTGTGTAGAGGTCTGGCGAAACACCTACAGGACCAACCTACAGCCAATATCCACATTACAAAAAAAAGATATAAGGACAATAAATAATGTAGGATATAGAGACCATACAAATTTGTTGTTTTTAAAGTCACATGTCATAAAGTTCATGGATTTAGTTCAATTTAAGACAGCACAAGTAATGTACAGGGCAATTAATAATCAACTCCCTGCTAAATATACAAAAAATATTCATAAAAACAGACAATGATTATAATTTGAGAGGAGACTTAAACTTTACAAAACCTAAGTTACGAACAGCTAAGAAAAGTATGTGCATATCTGTCTGTGGGGTGGATTTGTGGAACAATCTGGAGCTGGAACTGAAACTATGTACAAACAGAAATCAGTTCAAAAATAGGTATAAATGCGGCGGCATGAAATAAAGCAGCGTTGGTGTTGGTTTTAAGCAGGTTTATTAAATCACACCGCCGTCACAGGATCCCCGCTCCGGTGCAAGTGTGAGCAGCCCGGAGCGGGATCCTCAGGCTCTCAGAGAAGAGAGACACACAGTGTATGTGTCCAGCAGCAGTTGAAGAGAGAGAGTGAGAGAGTGAGCATGGATTACAGTGCAGTATATATACCCAACTACAACAATACATAAAAGAGCATTCCCCAGCAGTTGGTATGATCAAAGAGATTGCAGAACAGGCATGAGACATTTGCATTTGAGAGACATACATCACAATAGGCAGATTGCTGGCCTCTGCTCCAGCTGCAGGACAAAGAGGTTACAAGGCACATCTACATATTGATCTCAGTCTCTAGGTCACAGTAAGGACAGGACGCATGAACACAATGAATGAATGGCACATTAACATCACAATGCATGTATGGCACATTACATCTCAGTAGTGCAGCGGAAAAAACCGGGAGTAGCGAGCTGTCTGTCCTTAGTCTGTTGTGGGGGTTTACCCAAACCACCACAATAAACATTATTTGCTGAAAGAATATATGTTAGAAGGGCAGTATTTATATGTATGATTCACTATGCTCACTCTGGGACACTATGGAATGGTGGGTGGGACAGTGCTGTGTATATCTGTGTTGTTTGAGGCTGGTTTTGATGTATGGACTGTATTTATGTTGGGATGGATGGGTGTTAATGTTGATATGTACAAAATATAGTTAATTGTTTACTTGGGGTCTTAAATGAGGTAATTTGTTTATATTTCACATGGGTTGTATTTATGAAAAAGAGGAGTTGGAGTTAATAAGTGTTCACTTCTTTCTTCTCCCTTTTGAGCACTGTATACTGTCGTTTTATCGCACTTGTCATTGTTTTGTTTTTTTTACTTTTTTGTTTGAAATAAAGTATGTACCCTATCTATCTATCTATCTATCTATCTATCTATCTATCTATCTATCTATCTATCTATCTATCTATCTATCTATCTATCATTTGGTGTTAACCAGTGTTATTTTATCTTACTCTAAAAGGTCAGTTGGAGTAAACTTATCCAAGCAGATATCAATTGGAAGGAGTTGTAGTAGTTACTGTATTTAAGTTTACGGTGGGAAGAATCTGACTGATTTCATCTCTAATAGATGAAATTTTATGATTGAAAAAGATCATAAAGTCCTGAGTAGTAAGCTCTCGGGGAATGCAAGGACTGACAGAGTCCTGACTCTTTGTCCGCCTGGCTACAGTGCTGAAAAGAAACCTGGGATTATTCTTGTTCTCTTCTATTAATACAGAAAAATAACTTGTTCCAGCTTTTCTAAGATTTTTTTTTTTTTTTTTTACAAATTAAAAGATGATTTCTCCAAGCTAATATTTTTCTTTAGGAATCAAATAGTCAGGAATAGTGAAATCAAAGGTTAAACAGACAGTGGTCTGACAGTCCAGGATTATGAGGAAACACTACCAGATTTTCTATTTCTATGCCATATGTCAGAACAAGGTCCAATGTGTGGTGGAGATAATGGGTAGAATTTTCTACTTTCTGAGAAAACCCCATCGAGTCTAATATTGAATTAAATGCCTGATTAAGACAGTCACTAGCTACATCTACATGTATATTAAAATCCCCTACTATAATTATTCTGATTTCAGCACTAAATCAACTAAAAAAATCTGCAAATTCAGATTAAAATCTCTGAGTAGATTGAGGGAGGACAATAAACTATGACAAAGAAAATTGGGTTTAACCTAAAATTGCTAACATGCCCAATACTATACAATATTTCAGGATTGGCTCAGGACCAAGATGACGGCGCATGCACAACGCGAGGCTCAGCGTCCTATCAGATTTTGTGGATTAGCAGTGTTATTTCTGCTCATTTCGGGTATGTTCGTTCAGAACAGCTCTGCTTTTACATCTTACACCCGAGATGAGCTTTTGGACATTGGATTACAAAGCAACGATAACGATCTTTTTATCAGCAACCTACGTCTCAATCTACGTCTCATCCCTGAGCTCCAGAGAACACCCGACACTCGGCAGGCTTCCCGGCCGACCGGAAGTGCTCGCAGGCGGCGTAAGGACCGTAAACAAAGGCGGGGTAAGCGCGGTGGGCTAAGAGCTAAGCTAAAGCTAACACCGTACCGGCTCTCGCTACCCAGTATTTTCCTTGCTAATGTATGGTCACTGGCGAGCAAAATGAGTGAACTACGGCTTCGGATCACCAACAATAAGAGACTTATGAACTGCAATATCATGATTTTTACGGAAACATGGCTTCACAGTGGAATACCCGCCAATGCTCGGTGGCGCAGTGGTTAGCACTGCACGGTGGCGCAGTGGTTAGCACTGCGGCAGCACAGTTTACCCTTGGCCGGGGGGGTCGTGGGGATCGTGGGGATCGTGGGATCGTGGGTTCGATCCCAGCCCCCGACCAACAGTGATCTGTGTGGAGTTTGCATGTTCTCCCCGTGCATGCGTGGGTTTACCCCGGGATTTCTCCGGTTTCCTCCCACATCCCAAAAACATGCAGGTTAGGTTAATTGGAGACTCTAAAGTGGCCCTTTGTGTGAATGTGTGTGTGTGAATAGTTAAAAGGGATGGCGCCGTATTGTGGCTGCTTCATCCATCTAGGTGGTGGATGACCCTTAATTTCTGTAAAGCGTCTTTGAGTGTCTATGATAAAGCGCTATATAAATCTGATGCATTGATTGATTGATTGAATGCTATCGAGCTAGCCGGCCTACACACGCTCCGGGCAGACAGAGCAGCAGTCGACTCCGGTAAGACAAGAGGGGGGTGTGTGCATTTATATTAACAAGGCTTGGTGCACGAACTCTGTCACTGTTGAGAGACACTGCTCAGCTAACCTGGAGTTTCTCATGGTTAAATGTAGACCTTTCTATCTGCCACACGAGTTCATCTGTACCATCATAACAGCCGCTTACATTTCTCCGGATGCTAATGCTAAGCTTGCTATGAAAGAACTGCATGCAGCTATTAGCAAACAACAAACTGCACACCCAGAGGCAGCATTTATTGTGGCGGGTGATTTTAACCACTCTAACCTCAAGACAGTGCTTCCTAAATTCTACCAGCATGTCTCCTGTCACACAAGAGGGGACAAAACATTGGACCATGTTTACACCAATATTGTGGGAGCCTACACAGCAACTCCCCTCCCCCACCTAGGTCAGTCTGATCACTTATCCTTGTTCCTTACCCCCAAGTATGTACCGCTTATCAACCGGGTGAAGCCATCAGTGAGGACCATCAAAGTGTGGCCAGAGGGGGGTTGACTCTGTACTCCAGGAGAAGTTTAGGAACACAGACTGGAGTATGTTCACCTCTCAGGCTACCTGTGGCTCCCACATAAACATCGACTCTTACACCCACTCAGTCCTGGACCATATCAACACCACTGATCACCACGTACCCAAATCAGAAGCCGTGGATGAACAGAGAAGTGCGGCTTCTGCTAAAAGCACGTAACAATGCCTTTAGATCTGGTGATGCACAGGCCTACAGTTCATCCAGGGCAGATCTGAAGAGGGGCATCAAGAAGGCCAAGCACAGCTACAACCTGAAGGTAGAGGAACATTTTGGGGACTCTGACCCCCGACGCATGTGGCAGGGCATTCAAGCTATCTCTGATTATAAGCCCAGCAACTCCATACCTATAGCCATGACTGTGTCCTTTCTCAATGAGCTAAATGACTTCTATGCTCGTTTTGACAAGGACAATAACGAAAAGAACATCAATTTCCCACCCTCTGATGACCTCCACCACCTCACACTCACCCACACCGACGTCCGTAACGCACTGAGTCATGTCAACGTACGTAAGGCTGTTGGCCCTGACGGCATTCCTGGGCGTGTGCTGAGGGCATGCGCTGAGCAGCTGGCAGGGGTCTTCACAGACATCTTCAATCTGTCCCTGGCCCAGGCCGTGGTACCAGCGTGCCTCAAGACCACTTCAATAGTACCAGGGCCGAAACATTCAACACCATCGTGCCTAAATGGCTATCACCCTGTGGCACTGACGCCCATAGTCATGAAGTGCTTTGAGCGACTGGTCTTGGCACAGCTCAAAAAAGGCCTGCCCCCTACACTGGACCCTTACCAGTTTGCCTACCGGAGCAACAGGAGTACAGAGGATGCGGTTTCTACAGCGCTGCACTATGTACTCTCACACCTGGATGACAAGAACACCTACGCAAGAATGCTGTTTGTTGACTTCAGCTCAGCATTCAACACAGTTATCCCCTCCAAGTTGCTCACTAAACTTGGGGACCTGGGAATCAGTACCTCCACCTGCAACTGGATCATGGATTTTCTGACCAACAGACCCCAGCATGTTAGGTCAGGCCCCAACCGTTCTTCCGTCATCACACTCAACACTGGTGTACCACAGGGCTGTGTGCTCAGCCCATTCCTCTACTCCCTCTTCACTCATGACTGCAGGCCTATGTATGGATCCAATTCCATCATAAAGTTTGCAGATGACACCACGGTGATTGGACTCATCAGGGACAACGACGAGTCAGATTACAGGGCAGAGGTTGAGCACTTGGCTACTTGGTGCGCTGACAATAACCTGCTCCTTAACACCAGCAAAACCAAGGAGCTCATAGTGGACTACAGGAAGGAGAGGGAAGAGACACATGACCCCATCCATATCAATGGCATAGCTGTTGAACGTGTCCCCAGCTTCAAATTCCTGGGGACCCACATCTCGGAGGACCTGTCCTGGTCAGTTAACACCACCAGCCTGATCAAGAAGGCCCATCAGCGCCTCTTCTTCTTGAGGACACTGAAGAAGAACCATCTGTCAACTGATATCCTGGGCAACTTCTACCGCTGCGTGATAGAGAGCACCCTGACCAACTGTATCACAGTCTTGTATGGGAGCTGCTCTGTCGCTGACCGTAAGGCGCTGCAGCGGGTGGTGAAAACCGCCCAACGCATCACAGGGACTCCACTTCCAGTTATAGAGGATGTCTACAGGAAAAGATGTCTGCGCCGGGCACGCAGCATTCTTAGGGACTCCAACCATCCTGCTCATGGACTGTTCCAGCTTCTCCCCTCCAGAAGACGTTTCAGAAGCCTTCGGACTAGAACCAGCAGGTTTAGGAACAGTTTCTTTCCAACAGCTGTCACGTTATTGAACTTAGTTCCCCGCTGACTCTCTTACCATCATCTCTTACCATCCTCACCTGTACATAACTGCATAACTACATAACTACATCTAACTTATTGTACATTATTTGCACATAACAGTACTCTTAACTTTCTGCACTGCTGCATATATTTGCTTAAATTGCACATAGTGTTAATTACCGTATATACTGCACTGCTGTCCTTTGCACTTCTGATTGGATGCTAAATTGTGTTTCGTTACCTTGTATTCATACATGTGTAATGACAATAAAGTTGAATCTAATATAATCTAATCTAATCTACTGAGGACCAGGCCCTCAAAGGAATTAAAACATATTTTTTGCTTTACATTAACTAGTAATTTAGAATGGTAAATTGTCGCTACTCCTCCTCCACGACAAGAACTTCTGGGACTATGATAGTTTAGATAACCAGAAGGAGTTGATTCATTCAAACCAATATTAATCCTCTTGCCCTAACCAAGTCTCTGTAAGGGATATTAAATCAATCTAATGATCAAATAACAGATCGTGGACTAGCAGAGACTTGGGAGTTAGAGAACTAATATTTAACAAACCACATTTAATTTTTAAATTATGAGAAGGAAGAGAGGCCAAATCATTAAATTTAGAGACTTGATGTTTAATTTGAGTTTTACCAAGTGTTTGCTTAATCATTTTGTGATGCTTATACATTATATTTTTATTAACTTTGGAGGGAGCAGACAATGATTCTCTGACGGGGAAGACAGGGGCTAAGTTGAGGGGTGGCGGATGAGGAGGAGCTGCAGAGAGATGTGTATTTATCAAGTTTTGTTTTATTTGTCTTGGTTTGTAATGTTTTGGGTAATGGGAGACAGGCACAATCTCTATGGGGTTATGAATTGAAGACTGATCTAAGCAGTGAGAATTATTTGGATTAATAGGATTAATATGAAAAGTGGAAACAAAAAAGTGGCTGGTTGGCAGACCCAGGTACTTCGGGGAGAGTTAACATACTAGCTTTCAGTCACTGTACTAAAAAGTGCTGAATGGAATAAAACACATAGACCCTTAGAACATGTGCACCGAGTCTGTTTGGATGGATGCCATCTGGCCTCATAAATGATGGGCGGTTCCAAAACAGGTTGAAATTGTCTATAAAACCAATGTTAAAAGTAGGACATGTTGAACACAACCAGATATTAAGGCCTAGAGTTCTGCTATAATAATTGCAACCTCTTCTAAAAGGTACAAGTGGCCCCGAAATAAACACACGTCTGCCACAGTTCATAAAAGTGGACAGAAGGTTCCTGAAGTCACTCTTTAAGATCTCTGATGTTTCATCTGGGATGCTGTTACATCCAACGTGCACAATAACAGTTCTAGCATGAGGGTATTCTTTTAATAGGTCAGGGTAAGAACCTCAATTTCTGACACTTTAGCACCAGGAAAAAATTTTGTAGCACAGTACCTGCTTCTGTCATTCCTCATTATTGAATCACCAATTACCAGCGTTGTCTGGGGGGGCTTTGTCAGTGGGTTCTGAAATGGTGGATAATTTTGCCATAGTTGCTGTGGTGGCAGCGGGGTGTCAATGCGGGGGTGATGCGCTCTCTTCTTTTTGGAGCTGGTGTATAGTTTGGTACACCTAAGGTAGTTTTGATCCAGGGCTTGGGGGTTTGGGCCGCTGCTGAAGGAGTAGGGGCGGCCATGGGAGGATGATCAACGTCCAGGTGGGGGAAATCTTCCAGGGAAAGAATGTCAAATCTGTTTTCCAGTAAAAGGCGAAGGGAGGAAGCGCGGTCATGTCTGGTCAATCCCTGACATTTGCTATATGGCCCAACCATGGTCCAGGGCACACATTGAGGCTGTGATGAACCACCTGGGGCTTTGGGTTTAGCTCCGAGCTGAAGCCAGTGTTTGATGCTGGAGTCCTGGACAGCTGAGGTGACCGGAGCAGGGGTGGGAGTGGATGGCGCTGTGCTAATTTCACCCAGGTAAGTAGCCGTCTCTGCTAGCTGTGAGTCCATTGCTGGAGCCGATGTCCGTCCAAAAATAATAGTGTCCAGGTGGTTTTCAGCCTCCTGAATCTTATAAAGGTTAGAGAGTCTCAATTCCAACTCAGAAACCTTCTTAGAGAGGGAGACACAGCTGACACATGTAGGGGATGGAGCCATGGCTTTCCGGGCCAGAAGTAGCTAGCTAGCTAGCTAAAACAGGTTAGCCTAATCTGGTGAACAGCCCTGCCCGGGGTCTGATTCACCTGTGTACCTGATCAGGCCTTTGTATTTACTAAGCTAATACTAAGTAAAAAGTTAATAATAGTAAAAGAGATAAAGAGAAAAATTTAAAACAGAGCTAGTACGACAAAAACAGACAAGATCACGCTTTGACAGCGTTGTGACAGTTTACAAATAGACACGACATATGCACACTACCAATCACAATGTAACGGTATAATGGTATAACTTTATATCTGTACCTCCGGCCTGAGGGTAGAAGTGTGAACATTTTATGCTGGGGGTGGGTGGGGTCCTGGACAATGGAAGCAGCTCTCCTTCGGACTCTGCAGTGGGTAGATGCGCTACAGAGAGGGGAGTGGAGTCCTGATGATCATCTCTGCTGTCTTCACCACTCTCTGCAGGTGTTTGCGGTCCAGAGCATTAATGTTGCCGTACCACACGGTGATGCAGTTGGTCAAGATGCTCTCAATGATGCAGCTATAGAAATTGTTGAGGATCTTGGGAGACATGCCAGACTTCTTCAGCCTCCTCAGAAAGTACAGCCACTGTTGAGCTCTCTTATCCAGCTTTGTGGTGTTAAGTGCCCACATAAGGTCCTCACTGATGTGGATGCCAAGGTATTTAAAGCTGCGCACCCTCTCCACCACAAGCTAATGGATGAACAGTGGCCGATGGGGTGTCTTCCTCCCCTTCCTTGTGTCCACTATCATCTCCTTTGTCTTGTCTGTGTTGAGGGTGAGGTTGTTGTCCTCACACCATGACACTAGGCTGGCCACCTCCCTCCTGTAGGATGCTTCATCACCACCAGTGATGTGTCCTATCACTGCTGTGTCATCCGCAAACTTTAAGATGATATTGACCTTGTGGGAGGCGACACAGTCATTGGTGAAGAGGCTGTAGAGGATGGAGCTGAGAACACAGCCCTGTGGGACACCTGTGTTCATGATGATGCTGGCTGACGTCCTGTTACCCATCCTGACAGACTAGGCCTGCCAGTCAGAAAGTCCAGTAGCCAGTCAGAGGGTGGGGTGCAGGCCAAGTGAAGACAGTTTGTCGGTGAGTTTGTGGGGGATGACTGTGTTGAAGGTGGAGCTGTAGTTGTCAAAGAGTATCCCGATGTAGGAATCTTTATCTTCCAGGTGGGAGAGAGAATAATGAAATGTTGCAGCAATGGCATCTGAGGTGGACCTGTTGGGTCGTTAGGCATACTGCAGGGGTTCCAGGATGTCTGGTATGCTGTCCTGAATGAGGGGCACTCTCTCAAAGCACTTCATGATGATTGGAGTGAGTGCTACCGGCCTGTAATCATTCAGACAGGTCGGTTAGCTCTTTTTGGAGAGGGGGATGATGGTTGTGGTTTTGAAGCAGGAGGGGACTATGCTCTGGTTGAGGGAGAGGTTGAAGATGGATGTGAGCACATCATTCAGCTCAGCAGCGCATGCTCTGAGAGCCCACCCAGGGATGTTGTCTGGTCCTGCTGCCTTGCGGGGGTTGATATTCCTCAGTACTTTGTTTACCTGGCCTGATGAGACTTTTGGGGGGGAGGGTGAGAGTGCGTGTGTGTGTGTGTGTGTGTCTCCTCTCTGCACTGTAGCTGGAGGTCTCAAAGCGGGTGTAAAAGATGTTGAAATCATCTGGCAGGCGGTCTGTGAAGCTAGTGGTGTTGCTGTTGGTCCTCTTGTAGTCTGTGATGTGCTGCAGGCCTTGCCACATGCACCCCGGGTCAGGAGTGGAGTAGAGGCTGTCCAGCTTTTCTCAGTACTGCCTCTTGGCTGTTGTTATAGCCTTTCTCAGTCCATACTTTGCAGCTTTGTACTCGACCTCATTGCCTGATTTAAATGCAAGAGAGCGAGCACGCAGCATCTGACGTGCCTGACTGTTGTTTCAGGGCTTCTGGTGGAGGAATTTCATGACTTGTACGGTGGGTACAATGCTATCAACAAACATGCTGATGTACCCAGTCACATACTCAGAATAGTCCTGCATGTTTACAGAAGAGTCCTCCCAGGTGGCTGCAGGACTCTTGCCCAATCTCAAGGATTCAAAGATTTGTATTTGTCAATACTTCTATACATACAGAAGAATCGAAATGTTGTTTCTCTCTCTATTAGTGGTGTTCATAATATATAAGAAAAGAACGAATAAGGATACAAACAACAGCAGCACTATATGTACAGTAATGCTACTACTTGCTAGTGCAAGTAAAGATTAAATTTTTTTTTTCATTTTTCAGCTCAGAGTTAAAAATCCTGTGTTGTAACTTAACTACATTAATTTTTAGAGTACCGCAGAACATGTAATAATCCCAATTAATTACTGTTTCACTTGGAGTAGACAAACTTGAAGAAGTCATCATGGGTCATCAGGAAAAAAAAAGTGATCGAAATCAGTTGGACTAGTGCATGATTTTGCTCATTACTGCTATCTGTGTTGCCAGTAGGCACCTGGAATTTCTACATAGTCCACCTTTAAGTAATCTGATAAACAGACTGTGGGTCATTCCTTTTTTTTTTTTATTGTTGTTTTTGATTTCAACACTGGGCTTATTCGCAGGCTGCTGCCCCATGGGACCGGCTGGAGTAGAGCCCGTCTGCCGGGATCTGCACACACTGGAACACCAGAGTGTGCAGTGCTGATTTATGTGTCTGTCATTATCCATCTGGTCAGTTAGATTATTTTTCTTCACAGTCACTGTCATTTTCTTAGCAGTTATTTGAAATCAAAGCATAATAGAAGCAGGCTTTATTTGATCATGTCCACGGCTATCCCAACAGTTTTTTAATAGTTAAAATATAACAGTTTTGGAGACTTCCAGTTTGGTGAGACATGGAATAGGTTGCTTTGCAGTGAGCTCCTGTAGAGTTATTCAACATTAATATTAATAGGCACTTTTTACGGATTGTACAAGCCAGAACTTTTTTTGTTGTTTACTATTTAGCACACCATTTTTTTTAAATTTTGGTACAAAATGCCCCCTAAGTCGAACAAAGGAGGTGATACTATCCAGCCTCACCTGTGGCCTGTTGCTCGAAGCAACTCCTCATGTGGCGGTGAAGTCTCTCCCCAGCGGATGACAGTAACTGACAAGCCACCTGCAGCCTCCATAGTCGATGTAGCCACGCTGAAAACTGAATTATTGTCAGCTCTCCGGGCCAATGTGGTGGCTGTTTTCAAAATGGAACTTCAGTCGGCTCTTGGCGACAGTCTGTCTTCAATCCAGGCTGATTTGGTTACCCTGAAAAGGGAGCTGGCTGCTAATATCTCCGCCATGCAGGTTAGCCTCACTGGGCTAAAAGACACCGTAGCTGAAGTGGAGCGGTCCCTATCCACTTGCACAAATGATATTACGGCTTTCCAAAAGACAGTAGAGCATTTAACTAAAACTGTTACAAGGCTGGAGGACAAATGTGAAGACTTGGAGTCCAGATCTCGCTGTAACAATATCAGAATCATTGGCGTTCCAGAAGATGACCCGGGCTCAACAATTATGGCTAATGTGGCGAAACTGCTGATGGAAGCCTTTGCTCTTGAAGGGGAGCCACTGGTGGATCGAGCGCATCGGATTCCCGCTGTCATGAATGCCCCTTTCAGGGCATTAATGAGGCGCCAGATGCCAATAGCAAGTTTGCTTGTTTATTCAACAGAAGGACAAAATGAGAAAGAGCCACGTGGGGCAAAACACATACATGAACTAGGATCCAAAATAAAGAACTCAGACAACGATAGTAAGAGCGTAGCGAGGGCGGAACCTGATGCTAATGAACACACACTTACTCGTGCTGGAGCGAAGACGGATCAACATACTGAAGAAAGGCTGGAGCCGAGCTTTGGGACTCCAGCCCTGGTACACGGTTGTAGATCGCAGCGAGGAGTAAGCCTCAGCTGCTTCCTTAAATACTGAACATGAACCAAACAGGAAAGGGGAATGTAATTAACGAAATCACGAACAGCTGTCACGGCGCCGGCTCGGCTGTGACAGCTCGGCCGAGACGCTGTCACAATAAAAGCCCTGGAAAGGCACAAATAACAAAACCCGAAATAATATGGGAAAAAAGGGAAAATACTGAGTAACCCGAGCACAGATGGGTTCAGCAGAAACATGACCATCTCAGTCTTCCCGGACCATATTGCCAGGAAGGCACGGGCCCACTCCACCTTCAATGAGGTTCGCCACCAGCTGCGTGATTTCGAGGGGGTCCGGTTTGGTCGCTTTTACCCAGCCCGGCTACGCGTCATCTACAAGGGGGTGCAGCGTGACTTTATGTCTCCAGAGGAAGCAAAGACTTTCATCAAGTCAATATCCAAATAGATTTGGTAACTGAAATTATTTTGACTGACGTTTTTTCCTCTTTTTTATTTAATTTAATGCCTTAATACTCGTGAGTTTTATACCACACACACTTCAGAGGTTTGAATTTTAGTTATTTACAGTAGTTATTTTGGTCTATGCCCAAGAGAGGTGACCTCATCTACAGACATGTTTTTGTAATCTAAATTGAGATATGAGACTTGAATATATTTAGTCATAAGTACAATATATTGATCTGTACATTGTAGATAGTTTATGTCTGCCCAGGGTTTTCTGTGTGTGAAAACAGCTTTTTTTCTTTGGCAGCCACATCTTTTTTAGTATTGTTTACTTATCTTTCACCATTTTTTATTTCTAGGATGCTATTTGTTTTAGATAATTAAGAAACTGGCTTGTTTCTGCAATTTGTCATATTAAACACTATGGAAAGTGCCAAATATTGAATGCTGATTAGTTCTACTCTATAGGTTCCATCTGCTATTTTTAGCTGTAGTTCTAACAGCCGTAAGTACTATTTAAAGAATGACTCCTATTGGAGTCTACACTGCTGTTCCAACGTTTGGGGAAAAGGTGAGTGGATTGAATGGGCTTACGTGAGCAGCCGGAGTGATTCCCAGACGACGGGGAAGGCAGGCTTTGGTCAAAGACAAGGACAGGCTTTGGTAGAGCATAGAGGATGGCAGATGAAGCTCTTCTGGAGCGCAGTGAGACATCTCCGCACTGCAGGCTAGGGCAGCGTGGCAGAAATAGGCCGGGGTGTAATGGAGAGCAGGTGTGCGCATAGCTGGAGATAATGAGCAGAGCAGACCATGACAGTACTGCCCCCCTAACGAACACCTTCTGGCGGTCGTTCCAGCCTATCTGGGTGCGCCCGATGGAACTCCCTGATGAGGTCCTTATCCAACACGAAGTCAGGACACACAAAGAATCTGGACTCCGGACCGTAGCCCTCCCAGTCCACCAGGTATTGCAGGCCGCAACCCCGACACCGGACGTCCAGGATGGTGGTCACTCCCCACGCTGGGCTGCCATCAACCATCCTCGGAGGAGGTGGAGACCTGGGAGGGGGACACAGAGGGCTGGAACACACAGGTTTCACTTGGGAGACGTGGAAGGTAGGACATATGCCGGGGGGGGGGGAGGATCCAGCAGCACAGACACTGGGTTAATAATACGGGAGATAGGAAAGGGACCAATAAAACCCTGCACCATCTTCCTGCGCTCAGCCTTCAGATTGACGTTTTTAGTAGACAGCTAAACCTGCTGACCCACCAGGTACAAAGGTGCTGGAGTCCTGCGGCAGTTGGCCACCAAGGAATTGCGTTCCGCCATGCGGGGCAACGCAGCCCGGGTTGCCCTCCACAGTTGGCAACAGCGTCTTAGGTGCGCCCAAACTGATGGCACGGCAATGTTGCCCTCTTCTTCAGGATATAAGGGAGGGGAATACCTGAGCGAAGACTGGAAAGGAGACATACCTATGGCTGAAGAAACCGTGGAGTTGTGGGCATACTCGATGTATGGCAGATGCGAGCTCCAGGATGCTGAATTGTTAGAGGCCACACATCGCAGCGTCACTTCCAACTCCTGATTGGTCCACTCGCACTGGCCATTAGACTGCGTATGGTAGCCCGACGACAGGCTCACCGTGGCCCCAAGGGCGTTACAAAATGACCTCCAAACCTGGGAGATAAACTGGGGCCCCCGATCGGAGACGATGCCCAGGGGGATCCCATGCAGTCTCACCACATGCTGAACTAGCAGGTCCGCCATTTCCCTGGCCGTAGGCAGCCCTTGAAGGGGGTGTGTGACACATATGTGGGTTTCATATGCACAAACGTATATCACCTTATGCTTCATATGTCTTCATATGTATATCACTGTATGCTTACTGTAGGCTTCACGTCTCAGATGAACAAAGGACTGAGCCTCCTGGGAGATAACAGGGAGATGTGAAATGTGGTCTTTGGTAGGCAAAGAGATGGCCGTAGGGGATTTCCTGGCTGCCAGTGAACTTTGGGTGAGGGTGATAAGATCTGAAAGGGATGCATTGTTACGTGGGATTAAATGCATTGTGACTGGAGCTTTGAGGCTCCTGGGGTATAAAAAGAGATGACTGTCTGGTTTCTTCCTCTTTCTGTTTTTTGATGATGTTAGAGAATGTGAATAAACCTGACTCGTGAGATGAACTCAGCCTCGTTATTTCCACATTCTCCACACTGGTGACCCTGAGACGTATAATGAGTGAAAGAAATTCCTCCGAGCCAGACTCGTCAGGAGCCAGCCAAGCGAATGCAGCCACAGCCCAGCTACCGGACTTCTGGCAGAGCAATCCATGCTCCTGGTTTAACGTGGTTGAAGTGCAGTTCAACCTCCGGAGGATTTCGGTAGATGCCACAAAGTTCTACCATGTGGTTGCAAAACTGGACAACCACACAGCCCAGCATGTGGACAGCTTGATCAACCAGCCGCCGGACAGCGACAAGTACGGCGCGTTGAAGGCTGCACTCATCTGGTACTTCACCCCTTCGGTGGAGGAGCGAGCAGAGGGGCTCTTGGCGCTGACTGAGTTTGAAAGCGACAGGCCTGCGGACCTGATGGAGAAGCTGTTGAGGTTGAAAGACTCTGACGATGATCACTTCATCTTCACCCACCTCTTCCTCAGGACCCTACCATCAGCGGTGAGAGCGACCCTGGCCAGTTCGCCACTGTTGGCCCAACGAGACTACCGCGAGCTGGGCCAGGAGGCGCAACGACTCGTCAACGCCACCAAACGGTGTGTGGCCACAGCCGCGGCAGCAGAGCTTGGCGCGACGTCCAGAGATGGCAGGGGGCCAGAGGCAGCAGTACCAGACTCACCGACGACGGCGGCGGCAGGGGCCAAGAAACACGGAACAGATGACGTCCTTTGTTTCTACCATCGCCGCTTTGCAGAGAGGGCACGCAAATGTATACCACTGTGCCATTTCAAGCGCTCGGGAAACGCCAAGACCGGGGGTCGGTAGCAGCTGCGGCCCTCGGGGAGGAGAACAAGCTGCTTTACTTGAAGGATGCGCGCTCAGGGAGGCATTTCCTCGTGGACACAGGCTCCCAGCTGAGCTTCATCACACCTTCCTACGCTGACCGGCTGGCGCCTTCCAGTGGTCCCCGGGTGTCAGCAGCGAACGGCTCAGTGATTAAGACCTTTGGTGAGAGGACTCTGCTTCTGTCCCTACACGGCCGTACATTTGAGTGGACTTTTGTCATAGCTGCAGTCAATTTCAATATGTTAGGGGCTGATTTTCTGTGCTCACATGGTTTGTTGGTTAATCTTGATAACAGGCGCCTGGTTAATGCACTCTCTTTTTATTCTATTCCCTGTACAGCTCGAGTGGCCCCGCCAACAGCACAAGCCAACGTCACAGCTGCAAGTGGTAAGTTCCACACACTGCTCACTCAGTTCCCAGCACTCACGGTCCCAACGTTTTCGGCAGCCGTGGCTAAAAACGGGGTGGAACATTTTATTACTACCACCGGACCGCCCGTTTTTGCAAAAGCCCGGAGCTTGGATTCAGCTAAACTGACCATAGCGCTCGAGGAGTTCGCCAACCTGGAAAAGCTGGGCATCATCAGGCGTTCGAAAAGCCCATGGGCTTCATCGCTTCACATGGTCCCGAAAGCTGATGGCTCGTGGTGACCTTGCGGTGATTTCCACAGGCTGAACAACGCTACAGCGCATAACCGCTACCCAATCCCGCATATTCAGGATTTTTCAGTTCATTTGGCGGGGGCACACGTTTTTTCTAAGATAGACTTGGTATGCGGTTACCACCAGGTCCCAGTGCGCGCTGAGGACATACCCAAAACAGCGGTAATAACTCTGTTCGGGCTATTCGAGTTTTTGCGCATGCCGTTTGGGCTTAAAGGCGCGGCACAGACGTTCCAGCGCATGATGGATGCGGTGTTGCGCGATCTCCCCTTCGTGTTCGTCTACCTGGACGACATATTGGTAGCCAGCACGTCCGAAGACGAACATGAAGACCACCTCACGGCAGTTTTCCGGAGGTTGGGAGAGCACGGGTTAATAATCAACCCAGCGAAGTGTCAGCTCGGGGTGACGCAGATTGATTTTGTGGGGCATCGCGCCTCTCCAGAAGGAGCGGTTCCTCTGCCTGACAAAGTGCGCACAGTAACAAATTTTCCCCAGCCACAAACGGTCAAAGCGTTACAGGAGTTTTTGGGAATGGTGAATTTTTATAATCGTTTCCTCCCCCACGCAGCGCAGCTCATGCAACCATTGTATGCTGTACTAAAAAAACAAAAACCCACAAATAAAATCGAATGGTCTCCGGAGCGAGAGCACGCATTCGCAGAAGTCAAAACAGCCCTGGCAAACGCTGCGTTGTTAGCACATCCAGTCCCAACGGCCCGCATAGCGCTCACTACTGACGTGTCAGACATGGCCATGGGGCGGTTGTGGAGCAGTATGTAGCCAGAGCTTGGCAATCGCTCGCCTTTTTCAGCAGGACCTTGCGCGATAGTGAATGAAAATACAGCGCATTCGACAGGGAGTTGTTAGCTCTCCATTTGGCCATTCGCCACTTCCAGTTCTGGCTGGAGGGACGCCGTTTCACCGCGCTCGTCGACCACAAGCCGCTGACTTTCACGATGGCCAAGATTTCAGAACCGTGGTTGGGCCGGCAGCAGAGACAGCTGGCCGCAATCTCAGAGTTTACTACCGATATCCAGCATTTGGCGGGTAAACTTAATGTAGTGGCAGACTGCCTGTCGTGCGCCGTGGCGGCTCCAGCCCGCGTAGGGGTAGATTTTGCAGCCATGGCCGCGGATCGGGTTAGCGACGCGGAAGTGCGCGCGGCCCCAGTCTGCGTAGGGATAGATTATGCAGCCATGGCCGCGGATCAGGTTAGCCACGTGGATGTGCGCGCGCTCCAGTCTGGACCAACAGGGTTAAGGCTGGAGAACAGGGTGCTGCAAGACGGTATGCCCCCCCTAATCTGCGATGTCTCCACTGGGCGTCCGCGTCCTGTGGTACTGGCTGCGTGGCGCCACCGCGTTTTTGACTCGATCCATTCTCTGGCGCACCCAGGAGTGCGCACGTCGGTCAAAATGGTGGGAGAGAAATTTGTATGGCCGAGCCTGCGCAAACAAGTTAGAGAGTGGGCAGCAGCCTGCATGGCTTGTCAATGAGCCAAGGTACACAGACACACGACAGCTCCCTTGGAGCCGTTTCACGTCCCGGCTAAGAGGTTTGATCATGTTCACGTGGACCTCGTAGGCCCCCTCCCGCCCTCACAGGGGTGCACACATCTTCTGACAATGGTTGACTGCACCACGCGCTGGCCGGAAGTGGTCCCACTGTCATCAACCACAGCCGAGGAGGTGGCGCGCGCATTTTTAACAGCATGGGTAGCGCGTTTTTGAGTCCCGTCGGACATTACGTCCGACAGAGGCCCTCAATTTGTTTCTGAGCTTTGGTCAGCGATGGCCCGCAGCCTGGGGGCAACGATCCACCGCACGGCCGCGTACAACCCACAGGCTAACGGGTTATGCGAACGTTTTCACAGGTCATTGAAGGCGGCCCTCAGAGCGTCGCTTACAGATGCAAATTGGGTGGACAGGCTACCATGGGTTTTATTGGGGTTGCGTTCTGCACCTAAAGAGGATTTAGAAGCCTCCCCGGCTGAGCTAGTTTTTGCGCAGCCACTTCGGCTGCCCGGGGAATTTCTCCCAGATAATCCTGCGCCAGAGTGCTCCCCAGCTCAACGGTTGCAGAGTAGCACGGAATCGAGCACGCTATCTGGCCCCGTTCACCACAGTTTTCCGCACGTTTTTGTGCCTAAGGCCTTAAAAAATGCGGAGTTTGTTTTTGTCAGACACGATGCCCATCGCCCACCGTTGCGACCACCTTATGATGGACCATTTAGAGTGCTGGAAACAGGGGATAAGCATTTTTTGCTAGATTTGGGGGGGCAGGAAAGAAAATATTGGCATAAACAGGCTCAAACCCGCATTTATGGTGGCTGACGAAGGTGTGCAGTTGGCCAGGGCTCCTCGGCGCGGCAGACCCTCTAGGGAGCTTTCCCCAGAGCACCCACAGGGATTGACTAACAGTTCTCATCCTCAGACAGCAGCTCCCCAGCAGGATGGCGCCGCGGAGGTGGTAAAGCCCGCTTACAGCAGATACGGGAGAAGACTGAGGCCCAAGCAGCATGTGGACTGATGTGTAGTGATTTTTATCATGACATGCAAACTGTTATTACGTTGTTCCATCTTAGACATTTGGGGGGGTCATGTGGAATACATATGTGGGTTTCATATGCACAAACGTATATCACCTTATGCTTCATATGTCTTCATATGTATATCACTGTATGCTTACTGTAGGCTTCACGTCTCAGATGAACAAAGGACTGAGCCTCCTGGGAGATAACAGGGAGATGTGAAATGTGGTCTTTGGTAGGCAAAGAGATGGCCGTGGGGGATTTCCTGGCTGACTCGCCACCTGACTCGTGAGATGAACTCAGCCTCGTTATTTCCACAAGATAAACTCAGCCTCGTCATTTTCACATCCTCTACACTGGTGACCCTAAGACGTATCATGAGTGGAAGAAATTCTCCTGAGCCAGACTCGACAGGAGCCAGCCAAGCTAATGGAGCCACAGTCCAGCTGCCGGACTTCTGGCAGAACAATCCACGCTCCTGGTTCAATGCGGTTGAGGCGCAGTTCGCCCTCCACAGTTGGCAACAGCGTCTTAGGTGCGCCCAAACTGATGGCACTGCAATGCCGCCCTCTTCTTCAGGATATAAGGGAGGGGAATACCTGAGCAAAGCCTGGAAAGGAGACATACCTATGGCTGAAGAAACCGTGGAGTTGTGGGCATACTCGATCTATGGCAGATGCGAGCTCCAGGATACTGAATTGTTAGAGTCCACACATCGCAGCGTCACTTCCAACTCCTGATTGGTCCACTCGCCCTGGCCATTAGACTGCGGATGGTAGCCCGACGACAGGCTCACCGTGGCCCCAAGGGTGTTACAAAATGACCTCCGAACCTGGGAGATAAACTGGGGCCCCCGATCGGAGACGATGCCCAGGGGGATCCCATGCAGTCTCACCACATGCTGAACTAGCAGGTCCGCCATTTCCCTGGCTGTAGGCAGCCCTTGAAGGGGGACAAAATGGGCCGCCTTGGAGAACCTGTCCACTATAGTGAGCACCACAGTGTGGTTGTTGGAAGGAGGGAGGCCGGTGACAAAATCCAACGCCACATGGGACCAGGGCCTGCTGGGGACTGGAAGAGGGTGGAGCAGCCCAGCTGGAGAAGACAATGGGGACTTGCCGACGGTACACTGGGGACAAGCACGGATGTACTCCCCGACATCCTTTTGGAGAGAGGGCCACCAGAACGACCGTTGCAGGAGCTCCTCCATGCGTCGTCTTCCTGGGTGACAGGCAAACTTAGAGGAATGGGCCCAGTGAATGACGTCACCTCAGATGGCCGATGGGACAAACAGCTTACCCACTGGTCCCCCGCCCAGGTCCGTCTCAGTTTCTTGCACCCTCCGGACCTTCTTCTTGATTCCCCATGAGAGGGCGCCCATGACACAGGAGGAAGGAAGGATAGGATCCACTTCGGGGTCTGTGACATCAGTGGTGAATTGCCTGGAGAGGGTGTCTGGCTTGGTGTTTTTGGACCCGGGGCAGTACGTGATGGTAAAGTCAAAATGCCCAAAAAACAAGGACCAGCGGGTCTGGCGAGCATTTAGGCGCTTGGCCATCCGGGGGTATTCCAGGTTCCTGTGGTCCATCCAGACCATGAATGGCTGAGAGGACCCCTCCAGCCAATGGCGCCACTCCTCCAGTGTGATCTTGACTGCCAGAAGCTCCCTGTCACCTATGCTGTAGTTGCCATCCGCCGGGGAGCGCTGGGACAGGATGGCACCTACTCCAGAATACATGTACAGCTGGCTAGACATAAGCGGAGCTCCAGGATGGAGATTAATGGCACAATCATACGGCCGGGGAAGGGGGGGGGGCTGGGTCTTACTAAAGATAGTTCCAAGGTCATGATACTCCGGGGGGACTCTAGATAGGTCGGGAGGTGGGGCGGTGGGAGCCCCCAAGGGCATGGACAGCGAGCAAGTGGCTGATTGGAGACAGGTGCTGAGACAAAATGAACTCCAAGACTTAATACTACCTGTGCGCCAGTCAATTGAGGGGTTATGGAGGCACAACCAGGGAAAACCAAGGATGACTGGGGATGATGAAATTGGCAGAACGAAGAACTGTAATTCCTCCCGATGATTTCCTGAAATAATAATGTACACTGAGGAAGTCTGCTGGGACACAACGACCATGGGAGCTTTTGACAGTGCAATCAGCCATAGCGGAGACTTAAGATGGGGACAGTGAAGCCCCAACCAGGTTGCCAGGTCCCTAGAAATAAAATTTTGCTCTGCTCCTGAGTCGATTAAGGCCTGTGTGGGAATTTCTTTATGTTTGTGTAGGAACCGAATGGGGAGAAGAAGTCTAGACAGGGGATTTGGCTGGGGTGAGTCCGTGAGTCCCCCTACTGCGACGCACAGACTCCCCCTTTTGGCCGAAGGTGACAAGATTCTACCTCATGCTCCTTGCTCCCGCAATAGACGCACAACCCTAACTCACGGTGGCGCTGTTTCTCCGCCGGAGACAACCTAGACTATCTCACTACCATAGGTTCTGGGGTCTCAGAGGAGTCAGAAGGTGGAAGGGCCAATAGGGAAGCTTGAAAGGTACGACGGTATTGGGCACCTTAGTGACCATATGACTTGTTGTCTGCTGCCCATTCCCTCAGTCTATTGTCTAAACTGATGGCTAAGGAAATTAGCTCAGACAGCCTAGTCGGCTTCTCTAAGGGTGCTAGCTTGTCCCAAAGGCTAGGGCTGAGGCTTCTGATGAAGATGCTACAGAGGGAAGCGTCCTCCCACCCCACCTCGGTAGCCGCTACCCAGAAATCCACAGCGTAATCAGCCACGGCCTTGGTACCCTGTCTCAAATTTAATTACTGAGAGGTAAGCACACTATCCTGGTCTGAATGGTCAAACACCTCATTAAACTCCCCAATGACCTAGCCGTAAGTTAATCTGGCATAGTTAGCCCTAGCCTTTACAGCATAGGACCAAGCTAGCGCTCGCCCCTCCAACAAGTTAACCATGTAGCCGATCTTACTATGGTCCATCGTGAAATCCTTAGGTACCCACTGGAAAACAACCTCGCATTGCATGACAAAGCCCCTAGCTTCTCCTAGTTTGCCGCTAAAGCGATTGGGGGTAGGAACGGGAGTTAGCCGAGCAGGGGCTCCCTGTCTAAGTTGGTTAGCAGGCATGCTAGCGGGAGCTGATGAGCTACTGGGGATCGGTAAAGCCTGAGGAAAAGCCTGGGAGTTAGTTAGCCGGTCTAACCGGTCAGTGGCACGAGCTAATTAGGTTAAAATGGTTTGTTGCTGGTAAGCCAATTTATCTATTCGGATATCCATGTGATTTAACAGACGCACCAAAGTGCTGTCAGCTGGGTCGTTCTGGCGGAGATGTACTGACATGGTTTATGACCCAGTGACAAGACACAGACTCCAAATAGATACAATTAGGTTTATTCAGCATAAATGTGGATGTTGGTGTGTGTAAATGTAGGCAGGAACTGCAGGCAACAGAGCTGGACACCGTACGACCTGGCAACCCTAGGAACACACAGAGAGGGAGAGTTAGACAGGGCCAATGCTGGAGGTAGACCGTTACACTGAGGCTTACTGTGGGAAAAGATGGTGCGGGTTCCAGGTTCAGCATGACGGCTACAGCCAGGAGGACAGTGTCTTCTGCAGGAAGTGCAGCAGCTGCTGGTGAGTGTCCTGGGAGTGGAGGTGTCGTGGAGGAGAGGTACGAATCCGCTGCCCAGGGGGAAAGAGGAGAATCCGCTGCCACGGAACTCCGTCTGTGTACAGGGGACTGGAAGACAAGGTGAGTGAATTGAATGGGCATACGTGAGCAGCCGGAGTGATTCCCAGACGATGGGGAAGGCAGACTTGGGTCAAAGACAACGACAGGCTGTGGTAGAGTGTAGAGGATGGCAGAGGAAGCTCTTCTGGAGTGCAGTGAGACATCTTCGCACTGCAGGCTAGGGCAGCGTGGTAGAAATAGGACAGGGCATAATGGAGAGCAGGTGTGCGCGCAGCTGGAGATAATGAGCAGAGCAGACCATGACAGGGAGGAAGTATGTGTCATGGATTAAGCTTTTATACACTTCTCCCCAGGCTTTCATTGTTACAAACAACACACATTCTGATTATTTTAGCTGATCTCGTGGCACAAGACAGGGGTGTCCCTTGTCTCCTCTTTTGTTTGCTTTAGCCATAGAGCCACTTTCAGTGGCTTTAAAATCTCTTCCTTCATTTCATGGTCTTTTTCGCTCTGGCCTTGAACTTAAGCTATCTCTTTATGCAGATGATCTTGTTTCATATGTGTCCAGGCCATTGATTAGTGTGCCACCAATTTTGTCCTTATTAGAGAAGTTTGGATCTTTTTCCGGCTATAAGGTAAATTTTGGCAAGCATGTATGCTTTCCTGTAAATTCTTTGGCCTTAAAGCTTACCCAATTTGACATTCTTTTCAAAATTTGCTCACTGGGGTTTAAATATTTGGGGGTCAACATTACCCGCTCTTTATCATTGCTTTATAAGATAAGATAAGATAAGATAAGCCTTTATTAGTCCCACAACGGGGAAATTCCAGGATTGCAACAGCACAGGGATAGCAACACTCAGAGCAACAATCAGAAGGCAAGAAAAAACAAGCAAGCAAGAGCAGCTAATATACATATGTACATATTACTATAAAATATATATATACACACACACACACACAGACACACAGTGCAGAGCATTGTAGCTGGATGGAATAAATATATGAATATATGAACACACAGTGCAGAGCATTGTAGCTAGCTTATTTGGCCAATTTTGCCCCCTTGATTGCTCAGATTAAGGCAGACTGTCAGAGGTTGAACTCTCTTCCTCTATCATTGATAGGTAGAATTAATGCCATTAAAATGAATGTCTTGCCACAGTGTCTGCACCTATTTCAGTGTATTCCTCTTTTTCTACCCAAAAACTTCTTTCAAACTTTACATCAGATTATCTCTTCTTCTTTATGGAGAAGGAAGGCCCCTAGACTAAGTTTATCCTTATTACAGAAACTTACTTCTGATGGGGGTCTTTCTCTCCCTAATCTTCTTTTGTATTATTGGTCTTCACATATTCATAAATTGCTATATTGGCTTCATTTTCCTGAACAGTTATGGTGTAGACTTGAAATTCAGTCTTTTCTATCTTCTTCACCTGCAGCACTGCTAACTTCTCCATTACCTTTTAACCCAGCTAAGTTTACAAAGAACCCGGTGGTTTCGTCCACTCTCAAGATTTGGTCACAGTTTAGACATCATTTCAAGTTCCCGTCTCCGTCTGTGAAGATGCCACTGTTCAAAAAACATTTATTTCCTCCTTCTCTTAATAATGCTTCAAATCTTCTGTGGCACAACAGAGGGATTAGAATTGTTAGCAATCTTTATAAAGATGGCATCTTTGCAAATTTTTCTGACCTAGCCAGTGACTTTAATCTCCCTGCTTCCCACCCATTTCTTTATTTTCAGCTTAGACACGTTGTCTCGTCCCTTTTTCCTTGCTTTCCTTTACTCCCTTCTGATCAACTGTTAGAATAATTCTGAGGTTAAATTATTCAGAGTCAAAAAAATCAGGCTTGATATTGGATTTAGGTACATTTATTATAAAAATAGATAAAAGAAAAGTTTCCAGTTCAAATTTAACCTCAAATGGCCATTTTTGCGGGAGAGATTACAAAACATGGCCTTCCGCATACACACAGAATCTCTGAAGGTACATTCTTTAGGTTTGGTATATATGGGTAAAAGAAAGGAGGGGGAGGAGAGGGGTAAGAGGAGGAAGGGAGAGAGAAAGACAGTCCTGATAAGCAGGTCAGCATGACATATGAGAGCTTATTCTGGGTGATGAGCAAATGAAGAAACGTCACAGACATTCTGGAGACAGGGTGTCTATAAACCTAATCTACACAAGCTAGGGGTTCCTGTGCATTCCTGTGACCCAGAGTAAAACTGGGCATGTCAAAGAGATTATCAATGTAGCTTAGATCATCCTTTACACATGTACTGACCCTCAGTCTGAATTCTCTGAAGACCAATAATTGCTCATAGAACCATACCAAGAATATATGAACTTATCTTACATGGAATGCACATATAAACATTCAACATGGCATATGAAAGACATGATACTTCTCAAGTATAATAATACATTATTAATAACAACAATAATAATGTGGATAATATGGAATTTTTCTATCATATTCCCCTTTGATGCTTAATAAAGCATCAGGATTAAAAGAAAAATAATCAAAGTGGTAATAAAATAAAGTGAATGAATTAATATAAGGATATGTGTAAGAATTTACATGTTGTTATGTGTCTTTGCAGGTTAAAACGTAGGTAGAATATGTCATTAAGAGTGAACATGTGTAATATGATCAAAATTAATCTTAGACTGTGTCAAATAAAAATGTAGAAAATAATATGAAGATACTCAAAACAGCCTTAAATTATATTGCAACCTTCAAACTCTTTAGGTTAGTATTACCCCTTTCATCATCCTCATCATCTGCAGCAGTTGTATGAAGGCATGTCGCTATGCTTACAATAATCAGCCTCACACATCATATTGAGGACTCACACAAAAAAAATCTGAAGTTATAAAAATCATTACCAAGTTCATGATGAGATTTCTCCATGAAGAGAAACACTAACTTAATCAGTTTTGTTATCATTGCCTGAAAAGCAATGAATCTATGTGTATCTGAAGTATTAATATGACCATTTGCATCATTTTCATGGATAGATGTACTACAATAACCTCTTATAATAGGGCACACACCCCTACGGGTGGCAATTACAGTAGTTGACCAAGAACCATTCTATCCTTTGTTATAGTTTTGTAAATGATTGTGGCTTAGAATTAAGAGTTTTAATCCCTAAAGTATTTGCATCCACTCTCACTCAAAGAAACAGTGAGAAAAACAAAAAACAAAACAAAAACAAAAACACTCCTGTACTTTCTATCTGAAATCGCATCCATGCTGCAAAAATGGCATCATGTGGTAGAAAAGCATCTCTCTTCACCCTACCCACCTGCCCTGCCGACATGATGAAGGCACGGTCAGTTGTCAAAACGGAGTACAGAAACCTGCCCAGTGTCCTGGCCAGGTGAAAATACGCCCAATGACTCAATGACCTTTGACAATGTAGATCCTTGGTATAACACTTGCTCACTTCATTGGTCAAGCAGGGTTGCAGTGTAGGGGAGAGACGTACTGTAAGCTATTGCACACTTAGAGAGTGTTAAGCTGCTGGAAAGGGACATTACCGCTTCAAAAAGAGGAGTTCCCTGATAAAACTAACCTTGCATTCACAGAGTAAGGAGTGTCATCATGTTTCTGATCAGTGGAGTGATGTGTTGTGCCAGGTGTGATTCAAAGTGAAGTTTGCTATGTTATTTGCTATGTTATTTCTGTATATAGCCTCTAAACAAACAGCCTGTAGTAGCTGCATCATTTTAGCAATAAAAGATAATTTGTCCAACTGTTAGTGTTATTAAGGATTAAACATAATTCTCTACAGTGTATAAGCAATGGAATAACTTAATAACCAATATTACGTATTACTATGAGGATGATGAGGATGATAAGGTAACAACACTAACCGCACTTTTCTTTCCCTTGTATTTTTCCCTCGCCATGATAAACAAACAGCCTGCTTTTCTATAGCAAAGGTCATTGCTGGATGCCAGAGAGTGCCATCAGCTGACACTTGCATAGAGAAACAGTTAAACAGTCATTTGTTGTTGTTTTTTTTAATAAGTATGCAATGTATTTAAATTTATTTAAATATATAATTATCTATTTTTCTGAGAATTTTGCTAATTATGTTTTGCTAATTAATGTCTTTGGTTCAACCCCCCCCCCCCCCCCCGATGCATGGAGACACACATGCATCAAAGTTACAGGATAATTGCTTGATGGGTAGTGTCTTTTTACTAGAAGGAAGTGTGTTACCACTTTTTATGTGTTACACAGTTAATTTAGATGAAAATTTGTGAGTAGTATAGCTCCTTCAAAATGAGGTTTCAATAGTCATGGCTTGTTTTGTGCGTGTTGTCTCTTGACCTAATTTACAAATTCCATTTAGGAAAAAGTAATATAGCTGTCTGTGCAGATTTGATGTGATTTAGCATTTATAGAAACCATTCTGAATTAGTCACTTAGACCACATCTGTCTGTCCAGTTGAACATTGACAAGTTGAATTTGTGTAAGTGAATCCTTGTGAAAGGTTGTGTCACACTCCTTCAGTCACTGGAAAGGTGGACACATTGCCTAATTGGAATTTGGCTTAATTTTGTTCAGGGAATGCCTTATTTTATATATTCCTTGGCAAATTGTGCCCTTCAGAGGTAAAGTGGGCTATCCCACAAAACCATTATTTTGAGAAAATGAGCTTTAAAGTTGAAATGTTCTCAAAAAATCAGTGTGCCTATATCATTAAAAAGTTACCCCCTATAATTATTATAGGGGGTAACTTTTTATTTCAGAATAATTTCAGAATATTTCAACTTTAGAGCTCATTTTCTCAAAATAATGGTTTTGTGGGATAGCCCACTTTACCTCTGAAGGGCACAATTATGGTGTGGACTGTAGTCCTGAGGCCCGGCTGGGCCAAGACCAAGCACCGGGAGCACAGGCCAGGTCTGTAGCAGTCATCATCATATAACACAAGTATTCCTTATTACTGTCACATTTCTGAAATGTGATACTGTCACACCATTATTTAGTGATAGGCATCATTGCAAGGTGTGAGATTGCAATGTGTCAGATACATCCTGCAGTGTGAAGTCATATAAGCATACATTTTTAAAATCAAAGTCATTTAAATTGATATGCTTTATGTCATTTGCTTGTCAATGCTTGTCAACCGAGAGGTCCTCCGTGAGGTTCTTCATGAGGTCCCTCGTGAAGTCCTTCCCCCCGTCACGCCGCTGTTGCGCCCCAGCCAATGAGCGATGACCATGCCTGCCACACACTGTCCGACCTCCTCACATCTCCCACAAAGATCAAATCTTAGTGTCATCCTGTACAAAAAATTTTTTTGGGAAGCCTTAAGGCTACCCTCCTCTGCACGTCAGTATTTATATCAACAGGAGTGCAAATTTTATCACCCCATAAATTGATTTTGCTAATGTTCCAGTTATCATCATTAGTTTGTGTCCCTTAAATGTTTAGTCCAGTTGTTTATCCCACTGTTTCTTATAACGTGCAATGTTAAGAAACACAAGTGAATTATTGTTTTTATTATTTTGTTACATATTGCATATGTCACCAAGGATTTATTAAATTGAAAGGTAATGGTGATGTTATGATTCCTATCTTTTCACCTTGGCCTTTTACGTCTGGCACCACACGAGTAGGCTGCCTTTTTGCAACAGCTGATCAATTTCTGCCTTTTTCTATTTACTATCTGGCTCTCTTGCCATCTTTCTGATCCAGCGACACCTTTATTCCATCCAAACACGTAGATCGCACAAATGTCTCCTGAGCCAGTGGACGGAGCCACTATTTCTTGCAGGAGGCAGTACAATAGAGACCAGCTGTTAGCACTTAACTGGCCCACGATGCTAATGAAAAAACTCGACATACCGGGAGAAATAAGATGGAAACGGCGTGGATGTTGAGCTGGAGTAAGACGGTGGGCGAGGAATATAAGGTACAGACCTGTCCTCCCATCTGTCATTATGGGGAATGTTCGATTGCTACTCAATAAAACTAATGAGCTAGCGGCTATCTCCCGCTACGAGAGCGTGTACAGAGAGAGTGGCCTGTTGTTGTTTACCAAGACGTGGCTAACAGAACTAGCAACAGATGCTAACATCGAACTGGAGGGTTTCCATGCAATACGGGCAGACCGGACACCAGACAGTGGGAAGGCAAGAGGCGAGGGAGTGATAACGTATGCCAATAACAACTGGTGCAGACCGGGGCATATCACGGTTAAGGAACAGCACTGTAGCAAAGACATCGAGTTGCTAGCTGTTAGCATGCGGCCTACCTATCTCCCGAGGGAATACTCACACATGATCTGCATTGTTATTTATGCAAATCCGACGGCAAACGCTGGGACAGCGCGTGACGTCATCCACTCAGTAACTGGCAGGCTGCAGACAGAACACCCAGATGCTCTTCTCCTCATCTCAGGTGATTTCAACCATATTTTACTGTCCTCCATTCTACCCACGCTCACCCAGTATGTCACATGCCACACTAGAGACAATAAAACACTGGACTTATTCTATGCAAATACTAAGGAGGCGTACACCTCATCACCACTCTCCCCACTCAGGAGATCGGATCACAACTTGGTTCATCTCCGGTCGGTGTACAAACCCCTAGTACACAGACAACCTCCGGTCATGCACACAGTGAAGTTATGGTCTGAGGAGGCAATGGACGCTCTAACGGACTGTTTTTAAACCACTGCCTGGGAGCAGCTCTGCGATCCACATGGTGAGGACATTGATGGCCTCACTCACACCATCACAGACTACATCGGCTTCTGTGTGGACAACACCGTACCCACCAAGACCATATGGTGTTGCTCGAACAACAAACCGTGGATCAACCCTGACATTAAAAACACTTCTGAGAGAGAAGAAGAGGATCTTCAGGTCGGGGAACAGGGAGATGCTGAAGTCCGTACAGAGGGAGCTGAGGAGGAAGATCAGAGAAGGTAAGGACAGCTTCAGGAAGAAGATGGAGGACAAGCTGCAACAAAGTGACATCGGCGGGGTCTGGAGAAACCTCAAACCCATCTCTGGGCTCCAGAATACCTCCCTCCCATGCCACGGGGGGCAGGGAGTGGGCGAACAATCTGAACCTGTTTTTTAATAGGTTTGACCAACTGCCCCCCCCCCCCCAACTGCACAACAACCACTGCCGCCTCTAAAGTCATTGAGACCTGTTGTCCACACCCCACTCCACCAACACCCCCCACTCCAAGCACACAGCCCCCCAACCTGACCCTCACTAAGACCCAGGTGAGGACAGAGCTCAGGAAGATCAAGGCGAGGAAGGCCTCGGGACCGGACGGCATCAGCGCGAAGCTCCCAAAATCCTGTGCAGACCAGCTGTGTGGGATTGTGGAGCACACCTTCAACCTAAGCCTGAAGCGGGGGAGGGTACCACAGTTGTGGAAAACATCTTGTGTGGTACCTGTACCAAAGACTTCCCACCCCAAAGATCTGAACAGCTACAGACCAGTGGCCCTGACGTCTCACTTGATGAAGACCCTGGAGAGACTGCTCCTTGCTCACCTCCGCCCCCTGGTGGGACCAGCGATGGATCCACCCCAGTTCGCCTACCAGCATGGCATTGGGGTGGAGGATGCAGCGATCTTCCTCCTTCACCGTTCTCTGTCCCACCTGGAGAAGCCCGGGAATGCAGTGAGGATCATGTTCTTTGACTTCTCCAGTGCTTTAAACACCATCTAACCAATTATCCTGAGGGACAAGCTGCTGTGCGCAGGGGTGGACCAGCACCTGTCATCATGGATCCTGGACTACCTCACTAACCAGCCACAGTTTGTGAGAACCCAGGATTGTGTGTCCGACACGATCATCGGTAGCACGGGGGTCCCCCAGGGAACGGTTTTGGCTCCCTTCCTGTTCACCCTTTATACTGCGGACTTCTCACATAACACAACACACTGCCATCTACAGAAGTTCTCTGACGACTCTTCAATCGTCGGCCTCATCTCCAACGGAGATGAAGCTGAGTACAGAGGACTTATCCAGGACTTCGTGGACTGGTGCCATTGGAACTGTCTCCAGATCAACGCGAGGAAAACTAAGGAGCTGGTGGTGGACTACCGCAAGCAAGGACAACCCCTCACAGCACTAGTAAACATACAGGGAACAGACATAGAGATGGTGACATCATACAAGTACCTTGGTGTTCATCTGAACAATAAACTAGACTGGTCACACAATACCGACACACTCTAAAAGAAGGGACAGCACAGGCTGTTCCTACTGAGGAGGCTCAGGTCTTTTGGTGTACAAGGGGTGCTGCGGAAGACATTCTATGACACGGTGGTGGCATCAGCCATCACTTTTGGAGTGGTCTGCTGGGGCAACGGCATTACAGCAGCCGATAGGAAGAGACTGAACAAACTGATCAAGAAAGCTAGATCTGTCCTGGGGCAATGCCTTGACCCAGTGGAGGAGATGGGAGAGAGAAGGATGGTGGCTAAACTGTTATCTCTGCTGGAGTCCGAGTCCCACCCTATGCAGGACATACTGAACACAGTGAGGAGCTCATTTAGCAGTAGACTCCATCATCCTAGGTGCGCAACTGAGAGGTTTTGCAGGTCCTTCCTACCTACGGCTGTCAGACTGTATAACCTAAGCAGGGCTGCTCGCAGTCAGTCGGCCTCCGTTGGTCTATGATGACCATAGAAGAGAATTCTAAATGTCTACTCTGCTGGAACAGCACCGCCTGTGGCTGAACAGGCCAATGCGTGAATGGCAGTCCCTGTCACACAGGTCGCATTTGTGGGTGATCTCCGTGCTGCTGGAGCTGTGGCGGTTCTTCCTGCGGGTCCTTTTTTCATCTGCTGCAGCAGTCGGTCTCTCTTCACCCGCCTTGAGCTGTCTGGTCAGGGTGCCGCTCCATTTGAAGCGGTCCATTGCAAAGTCCTCCCAGCGCTCTGTGTTGATCCCCAGGGCTTTCACGTCTCTCTTGCAGACGTCTCTAAAGCGCAGCTGTGGGCGGTCAACGTCTCTCCTGCCAGTCGGCAGTTCTCCGTAGAGGATGTCTTTGGGGAGTCTGCCATCCTCCATACGGTGAACGTGGCCTAACCAGCGGAGCCTGCACTGCCTGAGTAGAGTGAACATGGAGGGAAGGCCGGCGCGGGACAGAACTTCTGTGTTGGGCACTTTGTCCTGCCAGGATATGTCCAGGATGCGGCGAATGCAGCGCAAGTGGAAGGAGTTCAGTCCCTTTTCCTGCCGGGCGTATGTTGTCCATGTCTCACTCCCATAGAGCAGTTTGCTGATGATGCAGGCATTGTACACTGCCATCTTCGTCTTGACAGAGCGTTTGGGATTCTCCCACACTCATGTGGTGAGGCGAGTGAGTGTGAAGGCTGATTTCCAATCCTCTTGTCGATCTTTGTATCAAGGGAGAGGTTGCTGCTGATCGTGGACCCCAGATACGTGAACTGATTCACGACCTCCAGCTCGTAGTTGTTGATGGTGATGGTTGGCGGTGCTTCCGTGCCTTGCGCCAAGACGTTAGTCTTCTTCAGGCTGATGGTAAGTCCGAAGTCCTTGCATGCCTAGAAGAAGCAGTCCATCAGGGTCTGAAGCTCCTGCTGTGTGTGGGTTGCGACTGCAGCGTCGTCTGCGAACAGCATGTCTCTGATTACAGCCTCGCGTACTTTGGTTCTGGCTTTCAGGCGGGCGAGGTTGAAAAGCCTGCCATCAGATCTTGTGTGCAGGTTGATTCCCTCTGTTGCTGTGCTGAAGGCATGCCTCAGGAGCATAGCAAAGAAAATCCCAAAGAGGGTTGGTGCAAGTACACAGCCCTGTTTCACTCCGCTGCGTATGTTGAATGGCTCTGAGACGTTACCGTCGTGCTGCACTATCCCCTGCATGTTGGTGTGAAACGATTTGATGAGGCTTTGCAACTTTGGTGGGCATCCTATCTTTGGCAGGATCTTGAAAAGGCCCTCTCTGCTGACCAGATCGAACACTTTGGTGAGGTCGATGAAGGCGACGTACAGGGGCATGTTCTGTTTTCTGCACTTCTGGAGTTGGCGGATGGAGAATATCATGTCTACCGTTGATCGCTCAGCGCGGAAGCCATACTGAGACTCAGGGTAGACACGTTCGGCAAGCTTCCGTAGACGAACGAGAACAACTCGTACGTAGACTTTGCCAACAACGCTGAGGAGGGAGATGCCCCTGTAGTTGTTGCAGTTGCTTCTCTCCCCTTTATTTTTGTAGAGGGTGATGATCTTGGCGTCCCTCATGTCCTGTGGTACGGCACCTTCCTTCCAGCACTAACTTGACATCCAGCCAACCATCGACGAACTCAGCAAGGCCATTGATAGCTTGGCCACTGGCAAGGCACCCGGCAACGACGGCATACCCCCCGACCTGATCAAGCACTGCAAGACCGCCCTACTGCTGCCATTGCATGACGTCCTCTGCCAGTGCTGGAAGGAAGGTGCCGTTTTCAGGCTCGCAGAGATAGCAAAAAAACGTGACGACCTAATAGTATTGAATGCAAAGGATGCAACAGACTTACACAAATGGTCCCCTCCAGTATACAACTAGGACAATATCAGTCGCTACAGAGGGTGACAATATGTATGGGTACATATTCATACTATGTAGAATAACTAAGTAGACGGTTATGCTGTTTTTTCCATCTTGCTACAATGCTCTGCACTTTGTATGTATATTTATATATTTATTTATATGTACGTATGTCTATTCACTGCTCTTATTTTTTTTTTTCGTATCTTCTTAATTATTGCTCTGAGTGTTGCTGTCCCTGTGCTGTTGCAATCCTGGAATTTCCCCATTGTGGGACTAATAAAGGCTTATCTTATCTTATCTTATCTTGTTGATTTGGCAAATCTAAATCATGGTGAAAGATAAAGATTATGTGAATGTTTTCCCTTTCCTGTTGAAAAACGAAAACATGAACAGGAATGGAGAATAACAGAAACCCCCCCCCAAAAAAACTTTAAATTACACCTAAAGCTTCCACAATTTGAATAATGTGACTTTGTTGTTCACAATGTTTTACCGCTTGACATGGGTCAGCACTACTTTAAGATAATGCTTAAACAAAACAGTGTCATATATTAGAAGCCTTAAATCAATGCAGCATTTAGAATTGGCAATTGTTGCGTGTAACTTAAAAGATAAAAATGTG
Source organism: Pholidichthys leucotaenia (assembly GCA_020510985.1). Taxonomy (NCBI): domain Eukaryota; kingdom Metazoa; phylum Chordata; class Actinopteri; order Cichliformes; family Pholidichthyidae; genus Pholidichthys; species Pholidichthys leucotaenia. The sequence goes on from CM035845.1 coordinate 337,255,944, forward strand.
TAGTTACACACGTGAGTAACTGCAAAGTGTGGGCCTAATCTCTTTCCTTGAGTGGCAGAGGTCATAGAGCAGTGGTCTGTTTTCAGAATTTTATTGCACCGGAAAAAAACCGACATTCTGAGCCTGGACATGCTTGCAAGGTTTGTAAATATGGATGTCACCTGACTGCAAAACAAATCTACCTACGGGTACAAATAAAATTACCTGAACCTGAAGGCCAGAATGGTTGATACTCCAATCTGTTGTTTTTGTTTTGTTTTTCTCTCTAAATCCAGCAGTCCTTCAGACCTTGAGCCTTCTTCTTTTACATGGACAGTGAAAGGATCAAAATGTAAAGAAGCACATAGTCATTTATTAACAAGTGAGTTTAGTATTATTGAAACAAAGCAACAATATGACATAGAATTACCAAGACCTCTGTTGGATAGCCAGTAGTCTCGAGTAAATCATATGCACAAACACAGTAATTATCAACCTTTTCTATGCTTTGAATCATGTAATATAAGGTGTACATAAACCCTTCAGTGTTTAGGCATTATTAAGTGACAGCATGATATTATAATGTTCAGTTAATTTCATCATTGTCATGCTGGTAGCATTGATTAACATGCATGCAATTGCACTTAACTTATTGGTTTAGCCATCTTTGGTGTCAACGAGAGGAGTGCGGAGAGTGGCGAGGCGACATTGTTTTGCTGGGTCCCAAAGGCTGGTTGTTTGGCGAGATCGGGGAGCAGAGGGAAAGAAAACCCCTTTGAGATTGTTAGACCTGCATCCCTTTTCCCTGTAATGTTTACTGTTATGCTTCAGTCAGAGAGATAAGGCAACTGAGTCAATAAAATCACTGATACATCAAAAAACTGTTTAAAAATAGCTCAATGTTTTTCATTTTCCAAAGAAAAACTGGAGGAAATGAAAATACTGGCTTTAACAATATGTAAACAGTTTACCACGTACGCAATGTTAGAGTTTACCACGGGACAACCTTTTAACATTTGGACTTGGTCATAAATCTGTCATCTCCAAAATTTATAATTCACTCATGGCACTAGATTCTTGTACTGTAGTGAAAAATAAACAGGCTTGGGAGCAGGAGCTGGGAATTGAGATAAGCTATAATAGGTGGGATAATGCTGTTCTCTCTGCTAGATCATGCACACCTTGTGTCTGGTTACAATTAATACAATTTAAGGTTCTCAACAGAGTTTATTTCTCCAAGTCTAGACTGTCAAATTCTATCCCAACATAGTGGACCAGTGTGACAGATGCCATGCCTCACCCTGTAACCTGACACACGTTTTATTCCTGTAGTCGGCTGCAGAAGTTTTGGATAGACTTTTTCATTACCTTGTCCACAGTTTTGAGAACCCAGATTCAAATTGACCCTTACATTGCTGTCTTTGGGATTCCTCGTGTTCCCCTCCCAATAACTCCCACACAACATAAAATATTGGCCTTTACTTCTCTATTAGCAAGGCGCTGTATCCTACTCCTCTGGAAATCTCCTAAACCTCCATCTATCTCTATGTAGCTTAAAGACATTGTATCATTTATCAAAATAGATAAGATCAATTCCACAATTAGAACAGTGCAACAACAGTGCATCTTTGCAATGTTTATTTTCAAATTATTTCTATACAGCTAATTTTAAGTTTAATATGAACTTTTCATCTTCTACCGCTTTTCCGGAGGTCCGGGTCGTGGAGGCAGCAGTTCAAGCAGAGAAGACCAGACTTTCCTTTCCCCAGCCACCTGCTCCAGCTCTTCAGAGGGGATACCAAGGCGTTCCCAGACCAGCTGGGAGACATAGTCTCTCCACCGAGTCCTGGGTCTGCCCCGGGGTCTCCTCCCAGTGGGACATGCCTGAAACACCTCAAGTGGGAGGCGTCCAGGAGGCATCCTAATCAGATGCCCGTACCACCTCAACTGACTCCTTTCAATGTGGAGGAGCAGCGGTTCTACTCTGAGCCTCTCCCGGATGACTGAGCTCCTCACCCTATCTCTGAGGGTGAGTCCAGCAATCCTACGGAGAAAGCTCATTTCAGCCGCTTGTATCCGCGATCTCGTTCTTTCGGTCATTACCCAAAGCTCGTGACCATAGGTGAGAGTAGGAATGTAGATTGACTGGTAAATCGACAGCTTTGCCTTAGAACTAAGCTCCCTCTTCACCACAACAGACCGGTACAACGTCCGCATCACTGCAGATGCTGCTCCAATCCGTCTGTCGATCTCTCGCTCCATTCTCCCCTCACTTGTGAACAAGACCCCAAGATACTTAAACTCCTCCACTTGGGGCAGGAGCCTGTCCCCAACCCAGAGAGGACAATCCACCTTTTTCCGGCTGAGGACCATGGACTCGGACTTGGAGGTGCTGATTCTCATCCCAGCTGCTTCACACTCAGCGGCAAACCGTCCCAGCAAGAGCTGTAGGTCATTGCTGGATGAAGCCAACAGGACAACATCATCTGCAAACAACAGAGATGAGATCCTGTGGTCACCAAGCATGACACCCTCCATTCCCTGGCTGCGCCTAGAAATCCTGTCCATAAAAATTATGAACAGGATCGGTGACAAAGGGCAGCCCTGGCGGAGTCCAACTCTCACTGGGAATGACTCCGACCGAGTGTTGGCAATACGAACCAAACTCTCACAACGGTCGTACAGAGACCGGATAGCTCGTAACAACAAGCCCGATACCCCATACTCCCGAAGCACCCCCCACAAAAATCCACGAGGGACGCGGTCAAATGCCTTCTCCAAGTCCACAAAACACATGTAAACTGGTTGGGCAAACTCCCACGAACCCTCGAGAATTCTTGAGAGGGTAAAGAGCTGGTCCGATGTGCCACGGCCAGGACGAAAACCACATTGCTCCTCCTGAATCCGAGGTTCGACCAACGGCCGGACTCTCCTCTCCAGTACCTTGGCATAGACCTTCCCAGGGAGGCTGAGGAGTGTGATCCCTCTAAAGTTGGAGCACATCCTCCGGTCCCCTTTTTTAAAGAGAGGAACCACCACCCCGGTTTGCCATGCCAAAGGCACTGCCCCCGACCTCCACGCAATGTTGCAGAGGCGTGTCAACCATGACAACCCAACAACATCTAGGGCCTTGAGGTACTCAGGGCGAATCTCGTCCACCCCCCGGGGCCCGGCCACCAAGGAGATTTTTAACCACCTTGGCGACCTCAGCCCCTGTGATAGGCGAGTCATCCCCCTCGTCCCCAAACCCTGCTTCCACTGTGGAAGGCGTATCAGTGGGATTGAGGAGATCCTCGAAGTATTCCTTCCACCGCCCGACGATGTCCCCAGTCGAAGTCAACAGTGTCCCATCCGCACCATACACAGTGTGGACAGGGAGCTGCTTTCCCCTCCTGAGCCGCTGGACAGTTTGCCAAAATCTCTTTGAGGCCGACCGAAAGTCTTGTTCCATGGCCTCACCGAACTCCTCCCATACCCGGGTTTTTGCTTCAGCAACCACCCGAACTGCACTCCGCTTGGCCTGCCGGTACACCTCAGCTGCTTCGGGAGTCCCACAAGCCAACCAAGCTTGATAGGACTCCTTCTTCAGCTTAATGGCCCCCCTCACCACTGGTGTCCACCACTTGGTTCGGGGGTTGCCACCACGAGATGCACCGACCACCTTGCGGCCGCAGCTCTGGGCCGCCGCTTCAACAACAGAGGTGGAGAACATGGCCCATTCAGACTCCATGTCTCCAGACTCCCTCGGAATGTGGTTGAAGTTCTTCCGGAGGTGGGAGTTGAAGACCTCCCGGACAGGGGCCTCAGCCAGACGCTCCCAGCACACCCTCACTATACGTTTGGGTCTACCAGGTCTGAATGGCATCCTCCCCTGCCATCGGATCCAACTCACCACCAGGTGGTGATCAGTTGACAGCTCTGCACCTCTCTTTACTCGGGTGTCCAAGACATACGGTCGCAGGTCTGATGATACGATAACAAAATCGATCATCGACCTGCGACCTAGGGTGTCCTGGTGCCAGGTGCACATATGGACACCCTTATGCTTGAACATGGTGTTCGTTATGGACAGACTGTGGTTAGCACAGAAGTCCAATAACTGAACACCACTCGGGTTCAGATCGGGCAGGCCGTTCCTCCCAATCACCCCCCTCCAGGTTTCACTGTCGTTGCCCACGTGCGCATTGAAGTCCCCCAGTAGGACAATGGAGTCTCCAAGAGGAGCACCCTCCAGCACCCCAGTCACAGACTCCAAAAAGGGTGGGTACTCTGAAACATCATTTGGTGCATAGGCACAAATGATGGTCAGGACCCGTTTCCCAACCCGAAGGCGCAGGGAAGCAACCCTTTCGTCCACCGGGGAAAACTCCAATATAGAGGCAGCAAGGTGGGGCGATACAAGAATACCCACCCCTGCTCGTCGCCTCTCGCCCGGGGCAACTCCAGAAAAGGCCAAGCTCCAGCCCCTCTCCAGGAGACTGGTTCCGGAACCGGAGCTGTGTGTTGAAGTGAGGCCGACTATATCTAGCCGGTATCTCTCAACCTCGTATACCAGCTCAGGCTCCTTCCCCACCAGAGAGGTGACATTCCACGTACCAAAAGCCAGTTTAGAAAGCTTGGGATCAATCTGCCAAGGTCTCCGCCTTTGACCGCCACCTGATCCACATAGCACCGGACCCCCATGATCCCTCCTGCAGGTGGTGAACCCACTGGAGGGCGGACCCGTGTAACTCCTTCGGGCTGAGCCCGGCCGGGTCCCATGGGTGGAAATCCGGCCACCAGACGCTAGTCTTCGAGCCCCTCCCCCAGGCCTGGCTCCAGGGTGGGGCCCCGGTAACCCCATACCGGGCGGGGTACACTGAATCCTTGATATACAATTCATGAGAGTCTGTTGGATCGTTCTTAGTCTGGCCCTTCACCCAGGACCAGTTTGTCTTGGGAGACCCTATCAGAGGCAAATTGCCCCGGACAACATAGCTCCTGGGATCACTGGGGCACGCAATTGATTTGTTTTAATTGCACTGTTACAGGGACATAGCACAGTGTTCTGTGTGTTTATATAAAAAAGCTGTAATGTATATTTGATTTTTTTACATGTGCTATTCTAATAAACAGATTAAAACTAAAATACAACAATTTTGCGTTCAGCAGAGGGAACTTTAACAGACTTGACTGGTCAGGCCAAAACTTGTTGGAGGAACACCACAGTCTTCCCCAGTTTAATAGAGGAGCTCAGATGACGGCCACAGAGGGTGGGCCAGAGTTTGTCCATCAATACTGTGGTCAAAAAGAAAAAATGGCAAAACCTCTGGAGGGCATAGCTCTCATTAGTGCGTAATGATAACACTGGTCAACACCAAATTTATTGTCTAAGTTTTTTTTTAGCTGATTTAGGACAATTTTGATGTGCTGAATCCAAAAATCACAGTGGTTTTGCTCAATTGGGTCAACTTTTTGAATTATGGCCACATGTTGTTTTATACATTTTTGTTTACATGTATGGGTATTTTCGCTTTATATGATGCAAAATTCTTTTTTATGTCTTGAAATTCTCAGAATTTTGAACAATGATGACGAAACATTCAATTTAAATGTTTTAAATGTACTCGTGTGGCGCCGGTGGCGCCACACGAGTAGGCTGCCCATTGCAACAGCCTTTTTTTTTTTATCTTCCTTCTTCTTTCTACACCTTTCACTCTGTATATATATCACGGACGCACGGATCACCCCGGGGGTCTCCCGGGTCGGCGGAGGGAGCCACGGTTTGCAGCGGGAGACGTTACAGCGGGGAGGAGCTGGTGCTAGCTAGCACTTGGCCGCTGCCCGGTGCTAATGGGAAACTCGACATACCGGGAGCTGTAGCGAAAACGACGCGGGTGCCGGGCTGGAGTTTAGGCGGCGTGCAATAAATATAAGACAGAATAATAAAGAGCGATGGCAAGAACCAAGAGACCGCCCGTAAAATCTACTGGAGGAAGAAGCCCCCCAGGAGACAGCTAGCCACCAGGGCTGCTCGGAGAGGCGCTCCGGCCACCGGCAGAGTGAAGAGGCCTCGCCGTCACAGGCCCGTGGCTCTGAGAGAGATCCGTCGCTACCAGAAATCCACGGAGCTGCTCATCCGTAAGCTGCCCGTCCAGCGCCTGGTGAGGGAGATCGCTCAGGACTTCAAGACCGTCCTGCGTTTCCTGAGCTTCGCCGTCATGGCTCTGCAGGAGACCAGCGAGGCCCACCTGGTGGTCTCTTCTTCGCTAAGGGGGTCACCATCATGCCCAAAGACTTCCAGCTGGCCCGCCGCATTCGCGGAGAGAGAGCTTAGACTTTCTGCTGCACATTCACCAACCAACCATAATGCTCTGCACTGTGTGTCTATATATATATACATTTATAGTAATATGGACATATGTTTACTAGATGTTGTTTTTTCTTGCCTTCTGATTGTTGCTCTGAGTGTTGCTATCCCTGTGCTGTTGCAATCCTGGAATTTCCCCATTGTGGGACTAATAAAGGCTTATCTTATCTTATCTTATCTTATCTTAAATGTACTTACCCAAGTACATGTACAGTACTAAGTAAGTACTAAGTAAGTACAGGTTTTTACTTCGCGCCTGATCGAGAGAAACGGATGTCATTTCCGGATTCAGCGGTGTAAAATTGTCTTAAATCAGTTGAAAAAAACAGACAGCTTACAAAAAATTATTTTTGTAACCATGTGTAATACTCCATCTTTGAGGGCTGCAGACTGATTTATTTGTTCCTGGAGCAAGTCTCGGGTGATGTCAATTTTATTTGTTAAACATAATTAATTACACTGTATTATTTAAAGCCTGATTTACAATTAGCCAACCCGTCTCCAATATATTCAATTTCAATTCAATTCAATTCAACTTTATTTATATAGCGCCATTTCACAACAACAGTCATCTCATCTCGTGGGCTGCACGGTGGCGCAGTGGTTTAGCACTGTGGCAGCACAGTTTTACCCTCGGCCGGGGGATCGCGGGGATCATGAGATCGTGGGTTCGATCCCAGCCCCCGACCAACAGTGAGCTGTGTGGAGTTTGCATGTTCTCCCCGTGTTGCGCGGGTTTACTCCGGGATTTCTCCGGTTTCCTCCCGCTTACCAAAAACATGTAGGTTTAGGGCGCTCGCGCACGCAGCGACCAGCAGCTGGTGGCTTGTCACCAGACTGCAAACCAAGTCTACCTACGGGTACAAATAAGTAACAAAAAAAAAAAAAAAAAAAAAAATCTCATAGCACTATCAACTGTAGGGGGGAACCCCCACAGTTGCAGAAAGACCCCAGCAATCAGGCGATCCCCTGTGAGCAAGCACTTGGCGACGGTGGAGAGGAAAAACTCCCTTTTAACAGGAAGAAACCTCCAGCAGAACCAGGCTCAGGGAGGGGCAGTCATCTGCTGCGACTGGCTGGGGGGTGAGGGGATAGAGAAGAAGAAAAGAACAGACATGTAGAGAGCAAACAGCACAATGGGGACTCAGTCTATGGGAGAGAACAAACAGATGTTAATGACCAGCAAAAAAAAATATTTCATAGAGAGTGAGGAAAGGAGTGAGGCCCAGTGCATTACTGGAGGTCCCCCGGCTGACTACACCTATTAGCAGCATAACTAAGGGAGGGTTCAGAAACACATGATCCCTCCCTAATTGTAGGCTATATCAAAAAGGTAGGTTTTAGCCCTATTCTTAAAAACAGAGATCGAGTCTGACTCCCGAATCCAGATTGGCAGCTGATTCCACAGGAGAGGAGCTTGATAACTGAAGGCTCTGCCTCCTATTGTACTTTTGGAGATTCTAGGTATTACAAGTAATCCTGCATTTTGGGAGTGTAGTGCTCTGTTAGGATAATACGGTAGTATCAGATCTTTTAAATAAAAAGGAGCCTGATTGTTTAGAGCTTTGTAAGTAAGAAGAAGGATTTTAAACTTAATTCTAAACTCTATGGGAAGCCAATGAAGGGAGGCCAGAACCGGAGAGATATGATCTCTCTTTCTAGTACCTGTTAAAACTCTTGCTGCAGCATTTTGGATCAGCTGAAGACTTTTTAAAGATGTTTTAGGACAGCCTGATAATAAAGAATTACATTAATCTAATCTCGAGCTAACAAAAGTTACCATTTCCATTACCAGTTCCATTAAGTCCAACATAATGTTCTATGTTGGACTTAATGGACGGCCTGGACGGCGTCGGAACCCGAGATCAGGCGAGTACTCTCCTTTCTTTTCTCTCTCTGTTTCTTTGAGCACTTCTGCCTGTCTCTAGGGGAGATGAGCCGGGTGCAGCCGCCCGCTGCATCCGAGCTCGTTTCGCCGGGTTCTGGCGCTGCCGGTGATCCTGATCCCGGTTCTGTTTTTTCTCCCGAGCCTTCTTCCAGGGTCACCGGCGAGGAGTTGCCGTTCCTCGTGATGCTGGGGGGTCCAGGTTCAACGTTGGAGGTCGGTTCTGGTGCGGTGCCGACCCAGTCGGGGTCCGACGCGGGTGCTGCTTCGGCGGTGTCCAACGTGGGTTCGCCTAAGACCCAATCGGGGTCCGACGTGGGTGCTGCACCAGCGTTGTCCAGGTCCGGTGAGAAGGTGGCTGTTTCCCAGCGGCCTGACACTCGTTGCCCTCGTCATCAGCTCTCCCCTGTGCCTCGTCCACCGGGACCCGCTTTGACCCTTCGTCCGTCTCAACGGTCCTGGTGGTTGAGTGATGCAGCTCGACGGCCCTACCCGCAAAACTTCCGGTTCGGCGATCTGGTCCAACCCCCCGACGAACTTTGCTGCTTCTGGGTGGCCTGGCACGGCTACTGGCGGACTGGTTTCTTGGGATCTGGGTCTGGACTTGGCTGTCCGAGCATTTCCCTCTCCCCGATTCACCAACTGGACAGTGGGCGGGGAGACCCCCGGTACTATCCCGGCCATTTTTGGACTCTGCCTGCCATATTCCTCGGGTGTTGTCTACCTTTTATTATGATCAAAGTCACTCGAGTGTAATTTCTGCCGTTCTGGTGAACATATATTTACAGTGCTGTGTATTGTTTTCCCCCTTATTAACCGTACTCAGCATTTTATCTCATTGTTATCCTGTTTCCCTGTCATCTTTTCTCCTCTAGGTGACCCCCTGTATATTTAGTGCTGTGTATTGCGTCCTCTCCTTATTAACCATACTCAGCAATTTATCTCATTGTTATCCTGTGAACCTGTCACCGTTATTCCTCTAGGTGACCCCCCGTATATTTAGTGCTGTGTATTGTGTTTTTGCCCTCGTTAACCGTACTCAGCATCTTATCTCATTATTATCCTGTGAACCTGTCACCGTTATCTCCCTAGGTGACCCCCCGTTTATTTAGTGCTGTGTATTGCGTTCTCTCCTTATTAACCATACTCAGCATCTTATCTTATTGTTGTCCTGTTACTCTGTCACCGTTATTTTCCTAGGTGTCCTTCTTTGCATATGGCGCCGTGTATTTTGTTATCTTTTTTACTTACCAGTGCACGTCATTCCTGTTATTCTTGTCCTGGTCTTAGCCCGCTTTTGTTTCATGGAGTAATGTGTTTTGGTTTCTTTATCAACCATGCTCTGTGATCACCTCATCCTGTTCCATTTAGCGTTGTGTATTGTGTTTGTTATTTATCACTCGTACTCAGCGTTTTTGTCCTGTTATCTTTTTGGTGGGTTTTTTTTTCCTTGCCCTGGGCCACACATTGTTGGTATTATCTGAGTAGTGTGCAACCAGTGTTCTGACTCAGTTTTCTCCCCATCTGTGCCCTGGGTTAATTATTCCCTGTTTTGTAAAGTATTGTATTTGGGTTTTTTCCTCTCTCTGCCCTGCTACCCTACATTGTTCCATTGGGTTTTTTTTTTGTCCTTCCCTTGGCATCTCCCCCTCCGGTCCTGCCCCCCTTCCGCCCACCCTAGGTGGGGGGGGGGGGGCTGGGATGTTCCTGGTTGTTCGGGAGCCCGACCTTGAGGGGGGGCTCTGTCACCATGGGATGAGACGCCATCTCGGCGCTCAGCCCATGTCTCCTCATCCCTGCCTCTCATTAGGCAGCATCTCTGTCACCATGGGAGGAGAAGCCATTTCGGCGCTCAGCCCATGTCTCTTCATCCCTGCCTGTCATTAGACAGCGTCTCAGCTGGCTCCCAGCTGTCAGTATTACGGGACGGCTGGGGCCAATTAATCCTCATCACCTGGGGCGCTGCTAATGAGGATAAAAAGGAGCAGCCTCGATCACTCGGGGCTGCGACTTAAAGCACTACAGGCTGAAACCCTTTCGTTCCGGCGTCAGTCCTTCCTGCTCTGCTTACAGTATTCTTGTGAGTGTTCCCCGCTGTGAGTATCCTTGCCTTGGCATCCTTATGTCCAGTGCCAGCTCGTTACTCCTGTGCCGTTCTACTCGTGAATGTAACCCTGTGTATGAGTAGCTGTGCTTTCGGTCAGCAAGACCGTGTTCCTTACCCCGTGTTCCTTATCCCTTGTCCGAAACCCTCATTTATAATAAAACATCTCAACTCACTGGCTCGCCCTCAGCTCTCATTGTGTGGCTCCCTAGAGCCACATGTAACACCTTTAGAGCATCCATTGCCTCCTCAGACCATATCTTCATCGTGCGCGTAACCGGAGGTTGTCTGTGTACTAAGGGTTTGTACACTGGCAGGAGATGAACCAAGTTGTGATCAAATCTCCCGAGTTTGTGTGTGTGTGTGTGTCTGTGGGGGGGAGGTGTATGCTTTCTTAGTATTCACATAGAACAAATCCAGTGTTTTATTGTCTCTGGTGTGGCATGTGACATACTAGGTGAACGTGGGCAGAATGAGGGACAGTAAGATATGGTTAAAATCACCCGAGATGAGGAGGACAGCATCTGGGTGTTCTGTCAGAAGCTTGCCAGTGACTGAATGGATGGCGTCATGCGCTTCCCCAGCATTCGCCATCGGATTTGCATAAATTCAATTCAATTCAACTTTATTTATATAGCGCCATTTCACAACAACAGTCATCTCATAGCACTTTCAACTGTAGGGGGGACCCCCACAGTTGCAGAAAGACCCCAGCAATCAGGCGATCCCCTGTGAGCAAGCACTTGGCGACGGTGGAGAGGAAAAACTCTCTTTTAACAGGAAGAAACCTCCAGCAGAACCAGGCTCAGGGAGGGGCAGTCATCTGCCGCGACTGGCTGGTGGGTGAGGGGATAGAGAAGATGAAAAGAACAGACATTTAGAGAGCAAACAACACGATGGGGACTCAATCTATGGGAGAGAACAAACAGATGTTAATGACCAGCAAAAAAAAAATAAAAAAAAAATATTTCATTGACAGTGAAGAAAGGAGTGAGGCCCAGTGCATTATTGGAGGTCCCCCGGTTGACTAAACCTATTAGCAGCATAACTAAGGGAGGGTTCAGAAACACATGATCCCTCTCTAATTGTAGGCTATATCAAAAAGGTAGGTTTTAGCCCTATTCTTAAAAACAGAGATTGAGTCTGACTCCCGAATCCAGATTGGCAGCTGATTCCACAGCAGAGGAGCTTGATAACTGAAGGCTCTGCCTCCCATTGTACTTTTGGAGATTCTAGGTATTACAAGTAATCCTGCATTTTGGGAGCGTAGTGCTCTGTTAGGATAATACGGTAGTATCAGATCTTTTAAATAAAAAGGAGCCTGATTGTTTAGAGCTTTGTAAGTAAGAAGAAGGATTTTAAACTTAATTCTAAACTCTATGGGAAGCCAATGAAGGGAGGCCAGAACCGGAGAGATATGATCTCTCTTTCTAGTACCTGTTAAAACGCTTGCTGCAGTATTTTGGATCAGCTGAAGACTTTTTAAAGATGTTTTAGGACAGCCTGATAATAAAGAATTACATTAATCTAATCTCGAGCTAACAAAAGCGTGGATCAGTTTCTCAGCATCACTCTGAGACAAGATGCTCCTAATCTTGGCAATATTACGCAAATGATAGAAGACAGTCTTAGAAACAAATTTAATATGTGAATCGAAGGACAGATCTTGATCAAAAATAATTCCAAGGTTCCTCACAGAGCTATTAAAAGAAAGAGTAACCGCATCCAAACTGAAAGTTTGATTTGGAAAGGTATTTCCAAGGTTTTTTGGACCAACAAGAATGACTTCAGTCTTATCTGAATTTAATAGCAGGAAATTACAAGTCATCCAAGCTTTGATTTCCTTAAGACAGGCTTCTAACTTGGCTAATTGATTACTATCATCTGGCTTCATTGACAGGTACAATTGTGTGTCATCTGCATAACAATGAAAATGTATACAGTGCTTTCTAATAATGTTGCCTAACGGAAGCATGTATAAACTAAAAAGAGTAGGGCCTAGCACAGATCCCTGTGGAACTCCATGACTAAGCTTTGAGTTGAAAGAAAACTCATTATTGACATGAACAAACTGGAACCTATCAGATAAATAAGATCTAAACCACTGCAACGAAGTTCCATTAAGCCCACCATTGTGTTCTAATCTATCAAGTAGAATATTATGATCAATAGTATCAAAAGCTGCACTAAGGCCTAAAAGGACAAGTACAGAAACCAGTCCATTATCAGATGCGATGAGGAGGTCGTTAGTGACCTTCGCTAAGGCTGTTTCAGTACTATGATGGATTCTAAACCCAGATTGAAACTCTTCAAGTAAACAGTTTCCCTGCAAGTGATCAAATAATTACGTAGCAAAAACTCTTTCTAAGATTTTTGAAATGAAAGGGAGATTAGAGATTGGTCTATAGTTAGCTAAAGCTCCTGGATCTAGCGTTGGCTTTTTGAGTAAGGGTTTAATTACAGCCATTTTAAAAGCCTGCGATACATGGCCTAAAGTTAATGAAGAATTGATTATATGAAGAATAAAGCTACCAATAAGTGGGAAGATTTCTTTAAATAGCCTGGTAGGAATAGGGTCTAAAAGACAAGTTGAAGGTTTGGATGAGGAAACTATTTTGTCTAACTCACAAAGGTCAATTGGAGTAAACTCATCAAGACAGACATCAGTTGAAGGAGTTGTAGTAGTTACTGTATTTAAGTTAACTGTGGGAAGAATCTGATTGATTTTATCTCTGATGGATGAAATTTTATTATTGAAAATGTTCATCAAGTCCTGACTAGTAAGCTCTAAGGGAATGCTAGGATTGACAGAGTCCTGACTCTTTGTCAACCTGGCTACAGTACTGAAAAGAAACCTGGGATTATTCTTGTTCTCTTCTATTAATGCAGAATAATAACTCATTCTAGCTCTTCTAAGAGATTTTTTTTATAAATTAAGATGATTTCTCCAAGCTAAATAGATTTCATCTAAATTAGTGGAGCGCCATTTTCTTTCTAATTGACGAGTCTTCTGTTTTAAGCTACGAGTTTCTGTGTTGAACCAAGGAGTTAGAAATCTCTGATTAGACTTTTTCTTTTTTAAGGGGGTCACCAAATCTAGAGTCTGAAGCTGAAGCTGAGTCTGAGTCTGAGTCTGAGTCTGAGTCTGAAGCTGTAACACTATCCACCATGTTATCAATTACAGAAGGAGCAAGCTGTCTATAGCTTATTTCCGTTGTGATGACACATGGCATAGAGGAAACAATCTGCATAAATTTGGTAACAACATCATCTGAGAGGCATCTACTGTAATAATATTTTTCTTTAGGAGCCAAATAGTCAGAAATAGTAAAATCAAAGGTTAACAGACAATGGTCTGACAGTACAGGGTTATGAGGAGACACTACAAGATTTTCTATTTCTATGCCACATGTTAGAACAAGGTCCAATGTATGGTGGAGATAATGAGTAGAATTTCCTACTTTCTGAGAAAACCCAATTGAGTCTAATATTGAATTAAATGCCACATTAAGGCAGTCACTATCTACATCTACATGTATATTAAAGTCCCCTACTATAATTATTCTATCAGATTTCAGCACTAAATCAGCTAAGAAATCAGCAAATTAGGATAAAAATTCTGAGTAGGTTGATGGAGGACAATAAACTATGGCAAATAAAATTGGGTTTAACCTAAAATTGCTAAAGTGCCCAATACTGAGGACCAGGCCCTCAAAGGCATTATAACATGTTTTTTGCTTTACATTAATTAATAGTTTGGAATGGTAAATTGTTGCTACTCCTCCTCCACGACCAGAACTTATGGGATTTTGACAGTTTAAATAACCAGAGAGAGTTGATTCATTTAAACCAATATAATCCTCTTGCCCTAACCAAGTCTCTGTAAGGGATATTAAATCAATCTGATGATCAATTAACAGATCATGGACTAACAGAGACTTGGGAGTTAGGGACCTAATATTTAATAAACCACATTTAATTTTTAAATTATGAGGAGGAACCAAGGCCAAATCATTCAATTTAGAGGCTTTATGTTTAATTTGAGTTTTACCAATTTTTTGCTTAATCACTTTGGGATGCTTATATGTTATATTTTTATTTACTTTGGAGGGAGCAGACAACGATTCTCTGATGGGGAAAACGGGCTAAGTTGAGGGGTGGCAGATGAAGAGGAGCTGCAGAGAGGCATGTAAGACTGCGACTCTGCTTCCTGGTCCCAACTCTGAGTAGTCAATGTTTTGGAAATTTGGATAAAAAAGATGCCACATTGTTAGATAAATGAGACGCACCATCTAAAGTGGGATGGACGCTGTCTCGTCTCATAAGACCAGGTTTTCCCCAAAATGAGCTCCAATTGTCACTGTAGCCCACGTTGTTTGCAGGACACCACACAGACAGCCAGCGGTTCAAGGATGACGAGCGACTAAACATGTCATCACTGGTCAGATTGGGGAGGGGCCCAGAGAATACTACAGTGGCAGACATTGTTTTGGCAAAGTCACACACCGATTCTACATTAAGTTTTGTGACTTCCGACTGCCGGAGTCGGATGTCATTAATGCCAGCGTGAATAACAATTGTGGAGTATTTACAGTTACTTTTAGCCAGCATTTTCAAATTTGACTCGATGTTGCCTGCTCTGGCCCCAGGAATGCATTTGACTATGGCCGCTGGAGTCTCTAGATTCACGTTTCTGACTACAGAGTCGCCAATGATCAGAGTTTGTTCCTCAGCGGGTGTGTCGCTGAGCGGGGAAAAACGATTAGAAACTTGAACAGGTTGGAGGTGTACCGGGGCTTTGCGACTAGGCTTCCTTCTCACCGTCACCCACCCAGTCTCCGCGCTGCTGATGAGAGCCAGAGGACCGCTAACGGGGTTAGCTATGCTAGCTAGTGCCGCTGCAGCTAAGGGGCGTCCGTCGAGAGTAACTGACGCAGACGGTGTTTCAATGCAGCACAGCCGGGATTCCAAATCAGACAACCTCGCCTCGAGTGCCTCAAAAAGACAACATTTATTACATTTACTGTTATCACTAAAAGAGGCAGAGGTGTAGCTAAACATCTGACAGAGAGAGCACACCAGAGGAGGAGAGGAAGGAGAGCTAGTAGCCATAGCTAGTGGCTAACCCAATGCTCAGGAGAGCATGGTGGCGCAGTGGTTAGCACTGTGGCAGTACAGTTTACCCTCGGCCGGGGGATCGTGAGATCGTGGGTTCAATCCCTGCCCCCGGCCAACAGTGATCTGTGTGGAGTTTGCATGTTCTCCCCGTGTTGCGTGGGTTTACTCCGGGATTTCTCTGGTTTCCTCCCACATGCCAAAAACATGCAGGTTAGGGATAAGGGGCGCTTGCGCATGCAGCGACCGGCAGCTGGTGGCTTGTCACCAGACTGCAAAACAAATCTACCTATGGGTACAAAATAAGTAATAAAAAAAAACCACATACAGACAGACAGCAAAACAGGAAGTGACGATACGTTACCACAAGTGACGTTCCCAACCCAATATGCTCAATAACAAATAACAATGCAGATCACGTGTGAGTATTCCCTCCGGAGATAAACAGGCTGCATGCTAACAGCTAGCAACTCAGTATCTTTGCTGCCGTGTTGCTCTTTAACCATGATGTGTCCTGGTTTAGACCATCTGTTAACATAATCATCATTCCTCCGCCCCTTGCTTTCCCACTGTCTGGTGTCTGGTCTGCCCATATTGCGTGGAAACCCTCCAGTTCGATGTTAGCATCTGTTGCTAGTTCTGTTAGCCACATCTCAATAAACAACATCATGCTAATCTCTCTGAAGACGCTCTCGTAGCGGGACATGGCCACTAGCTCATCTGTCTGATTGAGTAGCCATCGTACGTTCCCTATGATAACGGATGGGAGGTCGGGTCTGTACCTTATATTCCTAGCCCGCCGTCTTCCTAGCCCGCCGTTTCCGTCTGATTTCTCCCGGTATGTTGAGTTTTTGTGTTAGCACTTTGGGCCGGTAAAGTGCTCACAGCTGGTCCCTGTTGTACTGTCTCCTGCTATAAACAGTGGCTCCGTCTGCTGGCTCGGGAGACATTTGGGGTAATCTGTGTGTCCGTGATGGATAAGGTGTCACTGGATCAGAACGTTTAGCCAGAGAAGCCAGATAGTAAATAAGAAAGAGGAAGAAAAACTCAGAATTGAGCTGCTGTTGCAAAAAGGCAGCCAACTCGTGTGGTGCTGGAAGTGATAAACTAACGCCAAGACCCTCCTCTCGACCCCCGGTAATTGCTCGAGGGCCAGAATAGAGAAATTGGCGGGGGGAATTAATTTGGTCCCGCCCGCCAGACCCCCCATGGTTACTGACAGGTCGCGTCTTTTGGCCGCTTGGTGCATTCGTCCCGACCGTGCCTCGGAGAGGCACAGTACATGTACCTGCCAGCCCTCCCCCTTCGCTGACACTCATCATCGGTTAACTGGAACCGACTGAGGTCCATCGGCTCAGGAGGAGAACCGGCCCCCCCAGTGTCAGTCCTCGCAACGGACACTTGCTCGGTGGACAGGCGAGAGGAGGCCTGTCGCTCTTTCATGTGCTCACGGTGGTGATTGTCCAACCCCACAGCCTGATCAATAAGACCATCAAGTGTGTCAGGAACAGCATAAACCACCAGATCATCACAGAGGTGGGGGTTTAACCCATGGAGGAACGCATTGTGTAGCGCAACCTTGTTCCACCCCGAGTCCACTGTTTTGACCCGAAACTCCACGGAAAACTCGGCCACTGACAGAGCCCCCTGGCAGAGAGTCATAAGGCAACTCACAATGTTCCCTTGACTCTCGGTGTTTTCAAACACGCGAGAAAAAGCCACAACAAATTGGTCAAACATGTAATTGCGAACCTCTGGGCTGTCTGCTGTGGCCCAAGCCCAACTAAGAGCCCGGTCCTGCAGCAGTAGGATAAAGAATTGAATTTTTGTGACATCCCCTCAGGTACTGCCCCCCCCCCCCGAACCTGCTCCAAATACATCCGTCCCTAATGGAAAAATTCCTTCCACTTCTCCACCTCCCCCATGTACGGGGCAGGTGTGGGAACGGAGGTGGTACGGCGCACTAGTGGTTGAACAAGGAGAGCAGGGTGAGGAGGAGGGAGCCGGAGGAGCTGCCCCAGCCAAATGCTGTGTGATGGTGTCCAATTGCCGCATCATTGTCTGCAGCTGCTGGCCCATCCTGGTAATTTGTTGCCTCTAGGCGATCCAGAGCTGATTGTCCAGCTGAAGCACCTGCTGAGCGGAGGTTGAGGCTGGCTCGTTCTGTCATGACTGATTAGGAAATTCAGCCCACGTGCAAGGTGCAACAACAAATAGACAATCAAACAGTAATACACGTTTGAGGGTTTTTATTAAATTGCAAAAACTCTGCACAGCTACAGAACAGTCACTCGCCAGAGAAAGGAGCCTGTGGAGAGAAGATGAGAGCTGAGTTAGGAGGAATGGAGTAAGGGAAAATGAGCTAGTCAAATTACCACTTACGTGGGCTCCGAGGGAGCACCGGCAGGACTCCAGTGGGGAATATACGAGCCAGCAGAATGTGGAACGAGCTGGTGGTGCCTGACTGGGTGGAGGCTACTGAAATGTGGGTTGGTGTGGCAGGAGAGCGCATGCAGTCCCGGTGACACACCCGCACGATGGCAGCAACCTGAGCAGAGGGGAAAAAAGCACACAGGTTAATAACTTTTTCACCAAGTGTGTCCACAACTTGCTGTCTTTTGGCAGTATACCCAGACGAACCAGCGCTGAGTCACTGAAGGATGTCTCCTTAAGTACGCTGGCTGATGAGAAAGTGCAGGTGTGTCCTCTCACTCAGGTGCGATGACGAGCTGAGGAGAGGTACACGGGAAGGAGGGGGCTCTCTCTCACTGCCCATGACATAGTGTATGCCTGTTTGACTGTATTTAGGTGTTGTTTTGTTTTTCTAGTCATCTTAACTGTCTAGAATTTTTATCAGCAAACTATCTTATTATCATCAGTGATTTTTTTATCACCCTGTCCAACCTCTGGCGTTTCCTCACGGGGAGCCCTCCCGTGGGGGTTATGCCTGTTTTCTGGCTGTGGGGCACTGGCCTGTGATTGCCCTGGTCTGCCCAGCTGAGGGGGTCGTGCGCTGTGGCTCCGCACCTGCGGTGTCGACCCCTCAGGTTGGACTTGGGTGGTCTCAGAGGTGGTGTTCCTGTAGCCGTGAACTTGGCACTTTCCTTGTTGATGACAGCTTCCTAGTAATGGTGCTTTCACACTTGGATCCTTTGCGCGCAACCATAAGTCTTAAGTCATAAGTTTTACACTGATGAAAGTTTTTTGTGTGTGTGTGTGTGTTTGTGTCTATGTGTGTTTGGGGGGGGGGTAGGTAAATTATGTTTTAATTCAATGTGTGAAGCACTTAGCGTTGCATCTTTTTATATGAAAAGTGCTATATAAATAAAGCTTTGATTGACTGATTTGATTGGCCTTAGATCATGTACCCCTATCTATTGAAGGAGAGAAGAAAGACTGTAACTGGTTTATTGCATGTCATGTCTAAAACACACCTCTAAATAATTAGGCTCATTATTACAGCCCTTTCGTGCTTTATGCCAGCAAAAATTCTAGTTTTTTTCATCGCCATTCCTTTGATATGTCCATATAAATGTGCTGTGCACCTTAGACAAGAGACTGTTGACTAGATCCTTGTAATGTGGCCCTCACTCTTTGTTTTAAATGAACAGATTTCATTTTCCAACAAGGATGGACATGTTTCAAGCAAAGTCTCTATTACATTTCTTCTTCATCCAAATCCTGGCAAGAAAGTAGAGAGTACTGTCAGCAAAATGGTTCAGACCTGGTGATCATCACCACCAAAGAAGAACAGGTATGGTGAATATAAGAGTCAGTTTTACTTATGAGAAACAGAATTATTTAAAGTGTGAGATCACTCAGGTGTGTATCATTGTTTCTGTTGTTCTGATCAAGGACTTCTTAGTACAGTTCAACAAACGTTCATGGATTGGATTGACTGACAAGGAGAAAGAAGGAACTTGGAAATGGGTGGACGGAACATTGCTGGATGAAAGGTTCAGTCATTTATTTTATTTATTTATTTGTTTATTTGTCAGGGACAGTGCAACAAACATAGACAAAAAAGAAAATCTGATGTGTTGCACAGAGAGTGTATAGCATTAAGCTAATTTGCAACTCTTGTCCCTGGATGGGCTTTAGAGAAAAGAAACACAAAAAGAGAAAAAGATGAAGAAAAAACAAACTGAAAACAGTATAAACAATATCCACATACATCAATACAAACAAAATTATAAATACACAATATAAAAACCTGATTCACATTTGCCTGTTCCAGTAAAATGCTTGTTACACATTTGCCTTCCCTTCTTCACTCAGACAATCAATTCATACATGAGTACATTCTTGTTTACTTTTCAGCCAGTTTTTAACCTTTGTAGTAAATGTTTTAAAATCCGTTATTATTTTGATTTCATTTGGCATTGTGTTCCAGATGTGACTGCCCTTTATAGAGAAAGCTGTTTGTCCAAATGTGGTTCTGCGGTGGGATATTTTACAGTTACTGTTAACAGAACTCCTGGTGGCTCTGCTGCTGTCCTGTCTTTGGATGAATCCAACAAGTGGCTCTGGCGCTGATTTATGGAAACATTTGAAAATTAATTTCTGAAAACAGAGGTCAGTGAAACTCTCAAAACTCAGTAGATTATATTTTTTTAGAATATAACAATGTTGCCACCTAATGGGCTTTTTATCCAAAATTTTTAGAGTTTAATTATATAATGAACCTATTGCGGCAGCATGGAAAAATACAATAAGCAGCGAATGCTGTAGGTTTTAAGGAGAGTTTAGTCATATCATCCAGCCGTCACGAGCTCCGCTCCCGGCGCCGTGCATGTGCGCCGGGAGCGAGCCCAGCGGCTCTCAGAGAAGGACACAATGTCTGTGTCCAGCAGCAGCAGATGCAGAAGTGGAATTGAGAGAGTGAGAGAGAGTTTGCGTTACAGAGTTGCAACATATATACTCGACCACAACAATACATCAAAAGGGCATACCCCAGCAGTTGGTATGATCAAAGAGATAACAGAACAGGCATAAGACATTTGCATTTGAGAGACATATTGATCTCAGTCCCTAGGTCACAGTGAGGACAGGACGCATGAGCACAATGCATGAAAGGCAACATTAACATCACAGAAGTGAGCCAGACGAAACGAGTCTGCCTGTAGACATTAATACACATTACACTGTTCTGTTATTTGCTCTAGCCGAGCGCTGTGTTTGACCAGTCTGTTTGTGGGGGTTACACCAAAGCACATCTACATATTGATCTCAGTCTCTAGGTCACAGTGAGGACAGGACACATAAACACTATACATGAATAGCACATTGCATCACAATACATGAATGGCACATTACATCTCAGTAGTGCAGCGGAAAAAACCAAGGAGTGCAAGCTGACTGTCTAGTATTCTGTCTCTGTGTTGTGGGGGGTTGAATCAACCCGCTACACTTGTACCATTTCCAACAACGCCTGAAAGTTTCATCGAAATCCGTCCAAGACTTTTTGAGTTATCTTGCTAACCAACAGACAAACAGACAGACAGACAAACAGACAAACAGACAGACAAACCCCGGCAAAAACATAACCTCCTGGCGGAGGTAATAAATATATATGTTATTGAGTGAAGCGGCCCACTGGAAATCCTCCCGACTGTCCCTATAGGCCAGTCTGAGCCTGAACTACACCATTTATTTCTCTGTTGTCCAGAAACATGTTTTGCTGTCTGCTTTTTAAAATAAAGACGAGTTTAACGTCTCCGGTTCTGGAGAGGTGCGTGTCGGCATCACAGTGGACATAGCTGCTGTGCTGCATCCGTGGCAACGCGGCACAACGTGCGAGTCATAAACTGGGCTTCCTAAAAACACCAACCAGACCAGTTATACTAGATCTCCACCACTGGAGGCCCAGGTGTAAAACACACGACCCGCCACTGAGGTCAGACAGTTCTGGACTCCTGGCCTCGTGTGCAGACTCTCCCTGGATTGTTTCAGCGTTGGTGTCCCTCATATATGTCTGTTTTTTCTGTGATTTCTGTTTAGATTCCACCCTTGGGATGAAGGGGAACCCAACAATGATCAAGGGAGTGAACACTGTGGAGAACTGTTGCACAGTAAAGGAAGCTGGAATGACAATACGTGTACAGAGGAAAATTATTGGATCTGTGAAACAGCATTGGTGCCATAATTTACTGTCTTAATGTACCTGGAACATTCAGGTTTCCATGGAAAATGATCTAATTTCACTTCTTAATTGGTCCAAAATATTACAAATAATTAGCTGTTTTTGTGCATGTGTTCTGTAGGCGCCCAGGCACAACAATGGCAAATTATTTGCAATTTTTGGACCAATTAAGAAGTGAAATTAGAGCATTTCCTCCAGAAACATGAATGTTCCAGGGACCCCAGGTTAAGAAGCTCTGAAAACCACCAGACTCGTACCTGAAACTCTGACTTCCACAGAAATGGATATTTGACTCTTTACTGGTGTTGATTCACATGGTTATAAAGTTAATGATTGGTAGAGCAGCGGCTTTATAAACGCTGAAAATAAACTTTTTCCAACGGGAGAGCAGCTGCATGTTATACCGAGCATTTGACGTTCCCACCATCAGCCCACAGCCAAATAACAAAGCAGGAGCTGGAGCACTGAACCAATGCATTTACAATAAAAAAGTCCTTAATCAATCTGAAAAAGTCACACATTTACTATAAGCAAGATGCAAAGGAAAAAGTGACAATGAGAAAGCTGTCAAATTCACAAATGGCACTAAAAACTCATAAATTCATAAAACAAATAGATGCAAATGTACCAATAAAATATGTTGCAAATTTAAAAGAAAATTTTCTGTAAAATTATGAGAATAAAGTAGCAACTTTATATGAAAAAGGTTGCAAATTCACTGGAAAAATCTCCAAATGTTGCCACCCCCTTGGTGAGTGAAAAGACTGTGTGTCAGCAAACGTGGACGTCATCAAGTGGCTGTGAGCACAAAGGTTTATGTGAAGCAGCGTTTATCAGCCGTTCACAAGAAGAACTTTTGGTTGGAGTCTTGCTCATGTCTGGGTTCAGCTTTGCATATTTTGGTCCAGCTTATTGAGAATGACGTCACCAATAGTTTGACTTAATCGCATGAAAAAGCTAGCGGAGCATTCTGACAACAATCGTCACACATTTGATATAAAACATTAAATCAACCTGATGTAAGATTTTCACCTTAAAATAATGTTTCTAAATCACTAATTTAGAAAAATATTTGCATATTTTGTAGAAAAAAGCTGCAAATTCACAAGTACAGATTTGCAAATCTGGGGCTAAGGTTTGCAAATTTAGAAGTAAAAAATTATAAATATCTGAGAGAAAATGATAGAAAATGAAACATTTATGAGAAAATGTTTCACAACTTTATAAAGAAAAACTGCTACTTTACATCAGTTACAGCAGCAAACTAAAGAGAAAGACGTTCCAAGTTTATGATGGAAAAAAGCTGAAAATGTGCAAAAATAATTGCAGGTAGAGGTGAAAAAAAATCACATTTATAAGGACAAAGTTGAAAATCTGAGAGAGAAAAGTTTACAATTTAAAATTTAAAAAGCCAAAGTTTTAATGCGCCCACCAGTGAAGTAAATATTTCCACTGGGGAGATATTCTGCTCTATTTACTCAGAAACTTATTATATTAGCTGCTGATGTTCAGTCAATGTTGCATTTTAGCTTTTATTTTATGGTTGCAGATTTCATTAAAATACGCAATAACTGTATTCACCTTTATTGGTTACTGTCTGTTCTTATTAATTATGTGTGAAAATATGTGAGAATAAATCAGCTCTAATTAGTTTCTATGTACTTCTGTTGGAGAAAAGCAGCAACTTCACTGTTAAATTCCTACATATTAAGATGCTTCATTTAATTCCTCTACAAGCTCTGACAGTTTATGGAAGTGTGATTTTAAAAGTTTGTTTTTTTCAAATCAAAGACAAGAAGAAATGTTAAAATCACAATTTTTGTCTTTGTGGTCAGTTTGTGGAATAATTATTGCTAATCTGAAATTATGAATCATATTTTACAACTATAAAGGCATTTCATTTGAATTATTGAGAAATGTAATTGCTTTCAATTCTATTTCTGTTATAATGTTGCCAAAAAAGTGTGACGTGAAAAGTGTGAATAAAGCAGAAATGCAGCTTTGCTTCACGCTCCACTGTCTTGTCTTCATTTCACTGAATCATGCGTAGATATAGATGTGGCCTTCATGATTCTCTGACCTGATGTCATTCATGCTGCCACCATCCAGGCTCTTTATTCCTGACACCATTAACTACCTTCCTGATGAACGAGCACCAGAGAAACCGCTACAGTGGACCCTCATTAACAAGAAGCAAACAAACACTCTCTTAATGGGCCGCAGCCTCACTTCACCGTCTTCTCACAGCTCTGTTGTCCGCGGGCCAACATGGAACAATCATTTAACTGGTTCAGCTGCAGCAAGTTTACTCCCACAACTGAATTAGTTTTTGGACAAAATTACAGTTAAAAACACGCGTTACTGTGAAAACTGTTTTACACGGCCCATCATTGTCCAGCGAGGAAAGCCCGGCCGTTAGAAAACTGCTTCAACTTTAAAGCACATGAGAGATGAATTGGGGAGAATCCTCCCCAGCCAGCATGTCCATGTGGGCCCACCAAGGGCTAACTGGGCAGTCTATGGGTCCTTGTGGGTTGGTCCATGTGGGCCCCGTCATGGACGGGTTACAGATTTTCATCTGATTTTCACATAAATTTGATATTTTCTTGTAAACCGGTGACATTTTCCCCTAATTTGATACATTTTTTTTAAAATTTGCCACTTTCTCATCAATTTACAACTTTTTTAAAATTGTAAACTTGCATTTTTTTCTCATAAATTTGTTAGTTTTTCTTGTAAAATTGGACGTTTTTCAAAAATTTTCAACTTTTTTTTCCCACCCTAAACTTCCAACATTTTCCTTTAAATTTGGGACTTTTTTCTCAAATTTTCAATTTATTTACTCATATTTGCTACTTTTTTGTTAATTTTGCAACTTTTTCCAAACTTTTTCCTCATTAATTTTCCAAAATTAAAGAAATAAACAGCACCAGTCCATCTGAGCACACCAGCCTGATCTCAACCAACTGCCTGGAGTCTGTCAGATGTTTGCCTCCCTGGTTTGTGGGGTGAGCGCATAAACCCATGAGCAATTTAAAAACTAGAAATCATTAGAGGCTCATGTTCAGGTGACCAAAGGAGGTGAAGCCACCACCATACCTGTGTATATTTCCATAATCCTGGGCTATTTCTATTTCAGTCGTGGGTTTAATCGTGTGTTCTGTAACCATGTTTTATCTAATCCTTCTGACTTTATTGCACAGTAGCCTGGTGGAGCAGCTATAATTTCATTGTACTGTACTACTGTACAATGACAATAAAGCCTATTCTATTCTATTTTATAAGATAAGATAAGATAAGCCTTTATTAGTCCCACAACGGGGAAATTCCAGGATTGCAACAGCACAGGGATAGCAACACTCAGAGCAACAATCAGAAGGCAAGAAAAAAAACAAGCAAGCAAGAGCAGCTAATATACATATGTACATATTACTATAAAATATATATATACACACACAGACACACAGACACACAGTGCAGAGCATTGTAGCTGGATGGAATAAATATATGAATATATGAACACACAGTGCAGAGCATTGTAGCTAGATGGAATAAATATGTAAATATATAAACACCCACAGTACGGAGCATTGCAGCTAGGTGGAATAAATATGCAAGTATATAAACACACACAGTGCGGAGCAATGTAGCTAGATGGAATAATATGTAGATATATAAAAACACAGTGCGGAGCATTGTAGCTAGATGGAATAAATATATAGATATATAAATATAAACACACCCAGTGCAGAGCATTGTAGCTAGATGGAATAAATATATAGATATATAAATATAAACACACACAGTGCAGAGCATTGTTGCTAGGTGGGATGAAACAGCATAACCGTCTATTTAGTTATCCTACATGGTATGATTATGTGCCCATACATATTCTCACCCTCCATAGCGACCGGTATGTTCCTAGTTGTATGCCGGAGGGGACCATTGTGTAAGTCTATTGCATCTTTTGCATTCAAAAAACTATTAGTTTGTTACGTCTTTTTGCTATCTCTGCGAGCAGCCCTGCTTAGGTTGTACAGTCTGACAGCCGTTGGTAGGAAGGACCTACGAAACCTCTCGGTTGTGCACCTGGGATGATGTAGTCTGCTGCTAAATGAGCTCCTCAGTGCATCCAGTATGTCCTGCATAGGGTGGAACTCGGACTCCAGCAGAGATGACAGTTTAGCCACCGTCCTTCTCTCTCCTATCTCCTCCATCGGATCAAGGCGTTGCCCCAGGACAGAGCTAGCTTTCTTAATCAGTTTGTTCAGTCTCTTCCTATCGGCTGCAGTAATGCCACTGCCCCAGCAGACCACTCCAAAAGTGATGGCTGATGCCACCACCGTGTCATAGAATGACTTCAGCAGCGCCCCTTGTACACCAAAAGACCTGAGTCTCCTCAGCAGGAACAGCCTGCGCTGTCCCTTCTTGTAGAGTGCGTCAGTATTGTGTGACCAGTCTAGTTTATTGTTCAGATGAATACCCAGGTACTTGTAGGATGTCACCATCTCGATGTCTGTTCCCTGTATATTTACTGGTGCTGTGAGGGGCTGCCCATGCCTGCAGCAGTCCACCACCAGCTCCTTAGTTTTCCTCGCGTTGATCTGGAGGCAGGATGGCACCAGTCCACAAAGTCCTGGATAAGCCCTCTGTACTCAGCTTCATCTCCGCTGGAGATGAGACCAACGATCGCAGAGTCATCAGAGAACTTCTGTAGATGGCAATGTGTTGTGTTGTGTGAGAAGTCCGCAGTATAAAGAGTGAACAGGAAGGGAGCCAGCACCGTTCCCTGGGGGGCCCCCGTGCTACTGATGATCGTGTCGGAAACACAGTCCCGGGTTCTCACAAACTGAGGCCGGTTCGTGAGGTAGTCCAGGATCCATGATGACAGGTGCTGGTCCACCCCTGCGCGCAGCAGCTTGTCCTTCAGGATCATCGGTTGGATGGTGTTGAAAGCACTGGAGAAGTCAAAGAACATGATCCTCACCATATTCCCGGGCTTCTCCAGGTGGGACAGAGAACGGTGAAGGAGGAAGATCACCACATCCTCCACCCCAATGCCATGCTGGTAGGCGAACTGGAGTGGATCCATCGCTGGTTCCACCAGGGGGCGGAGATGAGCAAGGAGCAGTCTCTCCAGGGTCTTCATCAAGTGGGACGTCAAGGCCACCGGTCTGAAGCTGTTCAGGTCTTTGGGGTGGGAAGTTTTTGGTACAGGTACCACACAAGATGTTTTCCACAGCTGTGGTACCCTCCCCAGTTTCAGGCTCATGTTGAAGATATACGTCACAATCCCACACAGCTGGTCTGCAAAGGACTTGAGGAGCTTTGCGCTGATGCCGTCCGGTCCCGACGCCTTCCTCGCCTTGATCTTCCTCAGCTCCGTCCTCACCTGGGTCTTGGTCAGGGTCAGGATGGGGGGCTGTGTGTTGGGAGTGGGGGGGGTGTCGGTGGAGTGGGGAGTGGGTAGCAGGACTTGATTTCTTAGAGGCAGCAGTGGTTGTTGTGCAGACAGGGGGGAGGGCGGTTGGTCAAATCTATTGAAAAACAGATTCAGGTTGTTCGCCCACTCCCTGCCCCCCGTGGCCTGGGGGGAGGTATTCTGGAGCCCCGAGATGGTTTTGAGGTTTCTCCAGACCCCGCTGATGTCGCTCTGTTGCAGCTTGTCCTCCATCTTCTTCCTGAAGCTGTCCTTGCCTTCTCTGATCTTTCTCCTCAGCTCCCTCTGTACGGACTTCAGCATCTCCCTGTTCCCCGACCTGAAGATCCTCTTCTTCTCTCTCAGAAGTGTTTTTATCTCAGGGTTGATCCAGGGTTTGTTGTTTGAGTGACGCCGTATGGTCTTGGTGGGAACGGATTTGTCCACACAGAAGCTGAGGTAGCCCGTGAAGGTGTGAATGAGGCCATCGATGTCCTCACCATGTGGATCGCAGAGCTGCTTCCAGGCAGTGGCTTCAAAACAGTCCTTTAGAGTGTCCATTGTCTCCTCAGACCATAACTCCACAGTGTGCATGGCCGGAGGTTGTCTGTGCACTAGGGGTTTGTACACCGGTCGGAGATGAACCAAGTTGTGATCCGATCTCCCAAGTGGGGGGAGTTGTGATGAGGTGTACGCCTCCTTAGTGTTTGCGTAGAACAAATCCAGTGTTTTATTGTCTCTAGTGTGGCATGTGACATACTGGGTGAAAGTGGGCAGAATGGGAGACAGTGAAACGTGGTTGAAATCGCCTGAGATGAGGAGAAGAGCATCTGGGTGTTCTGTCTGCAGCCTGCTGGTTACTGAATGGATGACGTCACGCGCTGTCCCAGTGTTCGCCGTTGGATTTGCATAAACAACAATGCAGATCACGTGTGAGTGTTCTCTCGGGAGATATGTAGGCCTCATGCTAACAGCTAGCAACTCAATGTCTTTGCTGCAGTGTCGTTGTTTAACAGTGATATGTCCCGGTCTACACCAGTTGTTGTTAACATACATTATCACTCCACCGCCCCTAGTTTTGCCACTCTCTGGTGTTCGGTCAGCTCGTATCATGTGAAAACCCTCCAGCTCAATGTTAGCATCTGCTGCTAGTTCAGTTAGCCACGTCTCAGTAAACAAAAGGAGAGAGCACTCCCGGTAAGTGCTATCATAACGGGAGATAGCCGCTAGCTCATCTAACTTTCCCAGTATCGACCGTACATTTCCCATGACAACAGATGGAAGGGAGGGTCTGTACCTTATATTTTTTGTCCTCCGCCTTACTCCAGCCCGGCAGCCGCGGCGTTTTCGCCTCAGTTCTCTCGGTATGTCGAGTTTTTCCAGTGGGACCGGGTGGCGGTTAAATGCTAGCAGCTCTTCCCTGTTGTATCGAATCCTGCTATAAACAGTGGCTCCGTCCACCGGCTCAGGAGACATCTGGGACGATCTGTGTGTCCGTGATATAAGTGGGGTGAAAAAAAAAGTGATCAAAAGAGAGAGGAAGGGAAAAAAAAACTCGGAATCGAGCCGCTGTTGCAAAAGGCAGCCGACTGGTGTGGCGCCGAGAGATATACCTATATATGATATACAGTACATATATATATTGTGGTGAACACTCAATGGACCTGTTGGACCGGTTCTATATATATATATATACACACACACACACACACACACATATACATATATATATATGATATATATACGTATATATATATATATATATATATATATATATATATATATATATATATATATATATATATATATATATATATATATACACACACACACAGTATATATATATATATATATATATATATATATATATATATATATATATATATATATATATATATATATATATATATATATATATATATATATATATATATATATACACAGTATATATATATATAGATATATATATATAGTGTGTGGCTTATATTATTCATATATCCATACCTATATATGTATATATACAGATTGGGTGAATAAACTTCCCTGGGTTTTATTAGGGTTGCGTTCTGTGCCTAAGGAGGATCTAGACGCCTCCCTGGCAGAATTAGTCTTCGCACAACCTCTCAGGCTCCCAGGTGCGTTCTTACCAGAACATCCAGAGCCCGGGCACCTACCAGCCCTGAGGCCCCTAAGCAGCACGGGACCGGACACGCTCCCCGGACCTGTACATCACTCTTTTCCGCGGGTTTTTGTCCCCCAAGCTTTGAAAAACGGCGAGTTCGTTTTTGTTAGACACGAAGCTTTAAAACCAACCCTCCGCCCACCATACGACGGACCATACAGAGTGCTGGAACCTGCTGATAAGTATTTTGTGCTTGACTTAGGGGACAGAAAAGAAACAGTCAGCATTGACAGACTTAAACCTGCTTTCTTGTTGAGCGACGAGCCTGCACGGGTGGCGAGAGCACCTCGGCGGGGTAGACCCCCCAAGAGAAACGACTCAGCCCCCCTGCAGGGACCAAATAACCACTCTCCTCCCCAAGCTGCAGATCCCCTACAGGACGGACCCGCCAGGACGCCAAAGCGGGCCTACAGCAGATTCAGGAGAAGATTAAAACCCAGACGACACATAGACTGATGTAAAATTGACAAAGAGTTGTTAACTATGTTGTCGGATTGTGCCATTGCAGTTTTAAGGCTGACTTGTGACATTAACTATACTGTTGTTGTTACCACTGAATTTTTAACAGGATCATGCTGTATAACTTGAAGGTTAACATGACTGCTGAAGATATTTTTCCTTTTTCCTATTGAGATGAATAACGGTATAATATGTCATGGATGTTATCTTAAGCTGTAAACTTAATTTGATTGTCCTTTTCTTAGACGTTTGGGGGGGGGCTGTGGCTTATATTATTCATATATCCATACCTACATATGTATAGACATAAGTGGGATGTTTAGAGATTGCATATGTGGAATGACCTCCCGTCTCAGAGCAGGACAAGAGGTCTCGACCACCGGCGAAGATCAAGGAGCAGACGGAGTCACAGCGGTGGAGACCTGATCGAACTTCCTGACCCCCCAGGGTCAGGTGGAGGAGAGAGAGGACAATGGAGAGGGATTACGCTAATGCGGGATGTCAGCTTTGATATGCAATGTCTTTTGTTGAGTGTGGGTATAAGTATGAAGGTCTGACTGCGCTCAGTCTCTTCATTCTGCTTCTGCATCGAGACGAGACATGTTAGGGAGTGGAAGCTGATAATAAAACTTGATTTATAAAATCACATCGCTTCTTCATTTCAAGCTCCCTACATTGGTGACCAGACGTGAGAATGGACCAAAGACGTTCTCCTGCTACAAGCTCATCAGAGGCGACCCAGGCAAGCGCCGTCGCCAACGCAGACAGGGGAACGGATGGAAGACGTTCCCCCACAGCAGAATCGTCAGAGAGGGCTCAACCGAGCACCGTCCCCAGCCCCGCCGCGAGTACGGAAGAAAGGTGTTCTCGCCCTGCAGACACATCAGAGGCGGCCCAAGCAAGCGCCGTCACCGTCAAACTCCCAGAGTTCTGGCAAAACAACCCGAGCTCGTGGTTCCAGCAGGCTGAGGCTCAGTTTGCACTGGCGGGGATTACGGCGGATGAAACAAAATTTCACCACATCATCGCCAGACTCGATGCCGCCACATCAAGATGCGCGTGGAGCGTGATACAACAACCGCCCGCCCACGACAAATACAAAGAACTGAAGGCGACCCTCATCGAGAGCTTCGTCCCCTCGGCCGAGGAAAGAGCAGGGAGGAATCTGGCAATTTACGGCCACGGAGGACGCAGACCGAGGGCCCTCATGGAAGACATGCTGCAGCTGAGGGAGGCAGACAATGACAATTTCCTCTTCCAACATATCTTCCTCAGCACTCTGCCGTCGCACATGAGAGGGACCCTGGCCAACATGCAGTGCAGCACCCAGCAGGACTACCACGCGCTGGCCCGAGAAGCGCAGCGGCTCATCAACTCCTGCGGCGAACAGATGGCCACAGCAGCATCTGCAGATCTCGGCGCGGAAGCCCAGAGCAGCGGAGAGCCACAGACGATGGAGCAGAACCCGCCCACCATGGCAGCGATGTGACCAAGGCGCAGCAAGCGGAACGACCTCTGCTACTATCATCAACGTTTCGCCGAGAGGGCGTACAAATGCCTGCCCCCCTGCAGTTTCAAGAGCCGGGAACCGTTAACAGCTGCGGCTCTCGGCGAGACTAACAAGCTGCTCTACGTGACTGACAGACGCTCCGGGAGACAGTTCCTCATCGACACCGGAGCCCAGGTGAGCTTCATCACCCCATCCAACGCAGACCGGGCAACAGGACCCCGGGGAAATGGAGCGATGGCAGCTAACGGCTCGATCATCGACACTTTCGGTGAAAGAAACCTGCCTCTGTCCATTCACGGCCGCAACTATAGGTGGACATTTATTATAGCGGCGGTGAGTTTTAACTTGTTGGGCGCTGATTTCTTATGTGCACATGGGTTGTTAGTTGATCTTGCAAACAGACGCTTGGTTAATGCACTATCATTTTCTTCTATCCCCTGCTCAGCTCGAGTCTCTCCACCACCCGTGCAGGCCAGCGTCACCACAGCAGGAGGTAAGTTTGACCAACTCCTCACCCAATTTCCAGCACTCACAGTTCCTAAATTTTCAGCAACAGTAGCGAAACACGGGGTTGAACACTTCATACCCACTACAGGCCCACCTGTTTTTGCCAAAGCTCGGCGCTTAGACGCGACCAAGCTCACCATAGCACGCGACGAGTTTGCCAGCCTGGAAAAATCGGGCATTATTCGGCGCTCGAAAAGCCCTTGGGCATCGCCCCTACATATGGTCCCGAAAACCAACGGTTCTTGGAGACCTTGCGGTGATTACCGCAGATTAAACAATGCGACAGCGCATGACCGCTACCCAATCCCTCATATCCAAGATTTTTCACTACATCTGGCGGGTGCGCGCATTTTTTCTAAAATAGACCTGGTCCGCGGCTACCACCAAGTTCCGGTTCGACCTGAAGACGTTCCTAAAACGGCTGTAATAACCCCTTTTGGTCTTTTTGAATTTTTGCGAATGCCGTTTGGCCTCAAAGGCGCTGCTCAAACTTTTCAGCGTATGATGGACACGGTATTACGTGACCTCCCCTTCGTGTTCGTCTACCTCGACGATATTCTGGTAGCCAGCTCGTTAGAGGAAGAACACGAACAACACCTCACAACGGTTTTTCAGAGACTAGAAGAGCACGGGTTAATAATCAACCCAGCCAAATGCCGATTCAGCGTGTCACAAATTGATTTTTTGGGACACAGAGTTTCACCAGAGGGGGCAGTTCCATTGCCGGACAAAGTGCGCGCGGTAGCAAATTTCCCACGGCCACAAACGGTCAGATTGCTACAAGAATTTTTAGGAATGGTGAATTTTTACAACCGTTTCCTCCCCCGCGCAGCTCAACTCATGCAGCCCCTGTATGCCGCGCTCAGAAAACAAAAGCCCTCCAACGCGGTCGAATGGACCCCGGAGCGGGAACGCGCCTTCGCGGAAGTAAAAAGTGCACTAGCGAATGCCGCATTGTTGGTTCACCCCGATCCCTCGGCCCGAATAGCGCTAACCACAGACGCTTCAGACCTGGCCATAGGGGCAGTCGTGGAACAACATGTTGGCGGAACCTGGCAACCGTTAGCATTTTTTAGCAAATCCTTAAACCAAACCGAGCGCAAATACAGCACTTTTGACAGGGAGCTGCTAGCGCTTCATTTATCCATCCGCCACTTCCAGTTCTGGCTGGAAGGGCGGCGTTTCACGGCTTTCATAGACCACAAACCACTCACTTTTGCGATGACTAAAATTTCACAACCATGGTCAGGCAGGCAACAAAGACAACTAGCTGCAATTTCAGAGTTCACCACAGATATTCGACATGTGGCAGGCAAGCTTAATGTGGTAGCAGACTGCCTCTCCCGCGCTGTGACATCGTCAGAGCGCGAGGAAGCAGATTATACTACCGCAGCCGCAGAGCTCATGGCCAACGCGGACGCGTACGCGGCCCCAATCCACGTAGGGATAGATTACGCGGCCATGGCAGCGGAACAAAGCAGTGACGCGGACGTGCGCGCGCTCCAGTCTGGACCAACAGGGTTAAGACTGGAGGAAAGGGGTTTGCTTGACGGTGTTCCCCCCCTAATCTGCGACGTGTCAACCGGCCGACCTCGCCCGGTAGTTCCAGCCTCGTGGCGCCGCCGCATTTTTGACTCGGTTCACTCCCTCGCGCACCCAGGGGTGCGCGCCTCGGTTAAAATGGTCGCGGAGAAGTTTGTTTGGCCAGGCCTGCGTAAAAATGTAAAGGAATGGGCAAAGACTTGCATGTCTTGCCAAAGCGCCAAAATACACAAACACACAAAAGCTCCTCTAGAACCTTTCCGAATTCCAGCCAGGAGGTTTGACCACGTACACATCGACCTCGTGGGCCCACTACCGTTGTCGCAAGGGTTCACACACCTGTTAACAATGGTAGACCGTACCACGCGCTGGCCGGAAGCGGTCCCACTGGCGTCAACCACAGCCGCGGAAGTCGCTCGCGTTTTTTTAACAAACTGGGTGGCGTGTTTCGGCGTCCCATCGGACATCACGTCCGATAGGGGGCCTCAATTTGTCTCAGAGCTGTGGTCAGCCATGGCCAGCAGCTTAGGGACGACAATTCATTGCACCACCGCGTATCACCCTCAGGCTAATGGGTTATGCGAGCGTTTTAATAGGTCTTTAAAGGCCGCCCTCAGGGCCTCACTAACGGATACAGATTGGGTGAATAAACTTCCCTGGGTTTTATTAGGGTTGCGTTCTGCGCCTAAGGAGGATCTAGATGCCTCACCGGCAGAATTAGTCTTCGCACAACCTCTCAGGCTCCCAGGTGAGTTCTTACCAGAACATCCAGAGCCCGGGCACCTACCAGCCCTGAGGCCCCTAAGCAGCACGGGACCGGACACGCTCCCCGGACCTGTACATCACTCTTTTCTGTGGGTTTTTGTCCCCCAAGCTTTGAAAAACGCCGAGTTCGTTTTTGTTAGACACGAAGCTTTAAAACCAACCCTCCGCCCACCATACGATGGACCATTCAGAGTGCTGGAACCTGGTGATAAGCATTTTGTGCTTGATTTAGGGGACAGAAAAGAAACAGTCAGCATTGACAGACTTAAACCTGCTTTCTTGTTGAGCGACGAGCCTGCACGGGTGGCGAGAGCACCTCGGCAGGGTAGACCCCCCAAGAGAAACGACTCAGCCCCCCTGCAGGGACCAAATAACCACTCTCCTCCCCAAGCTGCAGATCCCTTACAGGACGGACCCGCCAGGACGCCAAAGCGGGCCTACAGCAGATTCAGGAGAAGATTAAAACCCAGACGACACATAGACTGATGTAAAATTGACAAAGAGTTGTTAACTATGTTGTCGGATTGTGCCGTTGCAGTTTTAAGGCTGACTTGTGACATTAACTATACTGTTGTTGTTACCACTGAATTTTTAACAGGATCATGCTGTATAACTTGAAGGTTAACATGACTGCTGAAGATATTTTTCCTTTTTCCTGTTGAGATGAATAACGGTATAATATGTCATGGATGTTATCTTAAGCTGTAAACTTAATTTGATTGTCCTTTTCTTAGACATTTGGGGGGGGGGCTGTGGCTTATATTATTCATATATCCATACCTACATATGTATAGACATAAGTGGAATGTTTAGAGATTGCATATGTGGAATGACCTCACGTCTCAGAGCAGGACAAGAGGTCTCGACCACCGGCGAAGATCAAGGAGCAGACGGAGTCGCAGCGGTGGAGACCTGATCGAACTTCCTGACCCCCCAGGGTCAGGTGGAGGAGAGAGAGGACAATGGAGAGGGATTACGCTAATGCGGGATGTCAGCTTTGATATGCAATGTCTTTTGTTGAGTGTGGGTATAAGTATGAAGGTCTGACTGCGCTCAGCCTCTTCATTCTGCTTCTGCATCGAGATGAGACATGTTAGGGAGTGGAAGCTGATAATTAAACTTGATTTATAAAATCACATCGCTTCTTCATTTCAAGCTCCCTACATATAGTATATATATAGTATATATATACTATATATATATAGTATACTTATTTGGAAAAAAAAAAGGAAAACAACAAATGACTGTCTGTTTCTCTAAGCAAGTGTCAGCTGATGACTTGGCATCCAGTAACGACCTCTGCTAATAGAGAAGCAGGCGGTTTGTTTATCATGACAAGGGAGAAGAAGAGGGAAAAATACAAGTGAAAGAAAAGTGTGGTCAGTGTTGTTACCTTATCATCCTCTAGTAATACTTAAAATTGATTATTAAGTTGTTATATTGCTTTTACATTGTAGAGAATGTTTGCTCCTTAATAACACTGACAGTTAGGCAAAATATCTTTATTGCTAAAATAATGCAGCTACTACAGGCTTTTTTTTTAAACAAAGGCTATATACAGAAATAACATTGTAAACTTTATTTTGAATCACACCTGACACAACACATCACTCCACTGATTAGAAACATGATGACACTCCTTACTCTGCAAATGCAAGGTTGATTTCATCAGGGAACTCCTCTTTTTGAAGTGGTGATGTCCCTTTTTCAACAGTTTAACACTCTCTGAGTATGCAACGGTTTACAGTGCGTCTCTCCCCTGTACCGCTACCCTGCTTGACCAACGAAGCGAGCAAGTGTTATACCAAGGATCTACATTGTCAAAGGTCATTGAGTCATTGGGCGTATTCGCATCTGGCTGAACACTGGGCAGATCTGTGTACCCCGTTTTGGCAACTGACCGTACCCTCATCATGTCGGCAGGGCAGGTGGGCAGGGTGAAGAGAGATGCTTTTCTGCCATATGATGCCATTCATGAAGCATGAATGCAATTTCAGATGAAAAGCACAGGAGTGAGAGTGGAAACAAAATACCTTAGGGATGAAAACATTTAATTGTAGACTACAATTATTTACAAAATTATGACAAAGAATAGAATGGTCCTTGATTGACTAATTACCACCCGTAGGGGTGTAGGCCCTATTATAGGAGACTACTGAATTACTTCTATCCATAAAAATGATGCAAATGGTCATATTAATACCTCAGATATTCATAGAAGTTAGTGTTTCTCTTAATGGAGAAGTCTCATCATAAACTTGGTAATGATTTTTATAACCAGATTTTTCTTGTGTGAGTACTTAATATGATGATGAAGATGGGGAGAGGGGCAATACTGGCCTGAGGATGTTTTTGAAGGTTGCAATATAATTTAAGGCTGTTTTTAAGGCCGTTTCATATTATTGTCTGAGATTAATTTTGGTCACATCACACATATTCACTTTTGATATATTCTATACACATTTTTTACTTGTAAAGACATATACTGTAACAGCATGTAAATTCTTACACGTATCCTTATATTAATTCATTCACTTTATTATTTTTCTTTTAATCCCGATGCTCTATGGGGGGGGGGATGATAGAAAAATTCCATATTTATACTATTGATATTAATAATGTATTATTATATTTGAGAAGTATCATACCTTTCATATGCCGTGTTTAATGTTTATATGTGCATTTCATATAGGATAAGTTTATATATTCTTGGCCTGTTTCTGTGAGCAATTTCAGAGAGTTCAGACTGAGGATTAGTACAGGGTTAGTAGGTGCGTATGGAATGATCTAAGCCATTTATTATTATAATCTCTTTGACATAACTTGTTTTGGGTCACAGTAATGCATAGGAACTCCTTAGCCTGTACAGGTCAGTGGTAGATGGACATTCTGTTAATTTTATCTCATGTCTTCATGACCCATGTCTCCAGAGTGTCTGACGTCCACCTGGATAAGCTCAGCTATCAAGACTGTTCCGTTCTGTCCCTTCCCTTATCCTCATCCTCCCTCTCCTTTCTCCTACCTATATACAGTATATCAGACTTAGAAGAATGGATCCTTTAGAGATTCTAGGTGTGTCTGAATTAATAAATGTACATAAATTCAACTTTCCGCCTGGTTATTTGACTTTGAATAATTTAAGCTCAACATTATTCTACCAGTCTGAATTGTGTGCATGTGTTTTGAAGTTTTGTCAAGGGGAAGGGAATGTTGTGTAGAGAGTGTGGTGTATGTGTGTGGGCCCCAGGCTTGCCGTAGCTGCCATGCAGAGTGATGTAGCGATATTTAATAAAATATAGTGTAATAAGGTACAGGGATTATTTATTTTATTTTATTTAATAGTGGGTGTGCGAGGGGACAGAGTTGAACAGTCACCCCAACACCCACTAAATAAAATAGAAAAGCACTCGTAAAAAGGGGCACCAGTTTTAAAAGAACAGATTGTTGATTAATTAATTAATTTCTGTACCTTCAACTACTTATTGAATCAGTCTCAAAATTTAGTGAGTTCTTTTAGTGCCGTGACCCAGAAATATACTGCTCAAAAAAATTAAAGCAACACTTTGAAAACACATCAGATTTTAATGGGAAAAAATAAGCTGGATAGCTACACTGATATGGACTGGATAATGTGTTAAGAATGAAAAGATGCCACGTCTTTTGATGGGAATGAAAACACTCCAAAACTTAAAAGTGAAGAAATTGTGTCAGGCTAGTCCAGCTTACTCAGATTAAAAAGTGTTCCTTTAATTTTTTTGAGCAGTATATACATTATATGCAAAGGAAAAACGCTTCAACTTTACAAGTTTATTAAATGAAACTCATCCAGGTTGCGTGACATGGCATTCAAATGATGGATAAACAGATTCAAATGATAAACAAGTATTCAATATCACATCACCTGTTACTGGATTTCTGACCATAAAATCTATAGTTAAACCTTTGTGGAACCAAGAGGAAACCAGATGTTATGTTTCAACTGTAATGCAATGGAAGGCTGAGGTATCTAACAAAATCAGAACACAATTTTATAGGGAAAAATTCCATAAGCTGATTATCTAAAAAGGAACTTCTGAGTTAATCTACAAAAATGAAAGGAGGTTACTTAAAATTGAATAAGAATTTTCCTTCAGTTTATAGCTTTGTTCTGTGGCTGAGGGACTAATTGTATCATGAAATATTGGTTCAATTGTAATTGATATTTAGGACATCTCGTTTAAACCCAGCAGATAGGAAAAATGGGAGTCTCACTTACAAACAGCCGTAGCTCCAGGTGGTCGGCGCCAGCCGGTGTTATTGTTCGGGAAGGCTCAGCGGCTCTTCCAGACAGCGTTCGGAACACAGGGGGAAAGCGACTGCTGGTCGGCTTTCAGATCGTTCACAGCTGTGAGAAGCGGGAAGAGTGAGCCTGGAGAGTGAGCAAGACCAGCAATGCCCAAGGCCATCACAAGAGGGTCCCTGTGCCAGAGGTCAAGTTGCCCTGGACGAGGGTACTGGGCGGGACAGCGGGACGCCTGTGACAGCAGTTGACATTGAGAGGCTGATTCCACCTGTTCCCTGATCTTGGCTGGAATGGGGCGGTGAATGGGGGCCACAACGGCGATGGCGGAGGCAGAGATAAAAGCGGTCGGGGCAGGACCGTCTGGCACGGTAGAACGACGTGCCAAGCAGAAACACCGTTAGCCAAGTATGGCCCCTCTGGGTGTTGCAGATGTGGTCTGGGCCCGGGAAGAGGCACGGTCATGGCGGATTCTGGCCAAGCGGTGGATGGAGGAGCACCAGGGGCGGCTGCGTGTGGTGGCCAGACGGGAGGACGCCTATTTCCAACTGTCGGATGGTTCATGAAGGCACCTGAATAAGCTGCGGTGTGCCTGGGAGAAGACTGGTGGACTTGGGCCTATAGAGTTTTTGCGTAGGCTGGTAAAATTCACGTGACTCGTGGGGGTAAACCTAAACACGCCGTAGGTGCCGCCATCTTGGATGGCAAGAGCAGCAGTTGCACTGTGACAACCCAGGCGTAACTTGTACTGTTTAGCGATCAGAATGAGTGAGGAGAACACACAGTCACAGTCTGACATAATAACATCCCTATCATCCTCTTCAACAACTGACATTGTGGCCTCTGACGCTGTGTTTGCGATGTCTGTGTCACATTCAGTGGAGTCATTGTCAGCAGTCATAACAGCAGACAAGTGTTTTTAATCTTGCTCCCATGCGCTCCTCTGGTGTGCTGAAATGCCTCAGTTGGACGGAGGTGGCGGGTGTGGGGTAACCCCCACAGCCACGTACAAGCAGAGCGCACAGCTGGAGCAATTAGCAGAACAATGACTGCCAGTAATCTGCTCAGCGGGGATGATTTGGGGGCAAACGATGAGACGATATCTTTCAAAGACGAAGGGGGGCAGGAGGAAAAGATATCGGAAAACGTGTCAGCGGAAAGGGATCTGGATGATGTGAAGTCCTCGCTGGTGAACAAGTCGGAAAACAACAGCAGCTCCTCGGACTCGGAGGTGAGTGAAGCGCGCTGCATGTTTTTTTTTTTTTTTTTTAAGGCTCTCCACGGCGCGCCGCGTTAAAACGTACCTGATTTTATGTACATGTACAATAGTTTTCTCCCCTTTCATGTGTACATTGTCCTTTGTAGCAAGCAGAGAGGCGCCCCCAAACCAGACACGACTCAGAAAGTTATGAGAAAGTGAGAGATTACGTCAGTGAAGGTAATTATTCAAAAATCCAACTTTTTTTTTTTTTGCATTTCACACCGGCCATTTAATTCCCCGCTAATCCCCTTATCATTAATGACAACTTTCCCCTCATCCTTGCAGCATTGAGAAGGCAGCAAGATGGATCTCTGCATGTTTCCAAGCCAATCATTTCTGCGATTTTCATCTGCTGGGAACCTGTAGAATGACACATTTTCCAGTCCTGGTTGGCCGTATCTGTTGGTACATCCATGGGCAGCACAGGAGAACACCATTTTGCCGAGTTTGTAGGTACACGTGAGCTATGTGGTTTGTTTCACCCTGCTGCTGCTGTTGGTTCTTGCCATCCAATATGGTGGCACACTCTAACGGGCCAGTGCGGCACGCCCCCTGACGTCATATGCAAAAACTCAATACATGGAACTCCTCCGGTGGTGTCAAAGAGGAGGCGCTTCGGGGTTGAGACAGCCAGCGGTGACCCGGGAGACAGTTTTCCTCCTCCTTGGGCAGACTGATGGGAGGACAGTTGGGGGGGGGGGGGGGCTGCTCTTAGAGTTTGTATCTGGTTTAGACGTTGTACATGTGTGTATACTTTGATGGTCATGGGATACGGCTTATTTGGTTTTATAGAATGTTTTGCTGTCTGTATTTGATATTTGCATGTTAATGGGGATTAATTTAATGCTATGTTTAGGTCAGGACACGGTGGTATTTTGTTTTAAGTAGACTTGTTTGACGTACAAGCAGCAGAATAACCTGCTTCGCTGTGTGGGGTGAGATGGCAGTCTACCCATCTCCCCCTAGTTTTAGTTATTTTGGAATGACTGCGTTAGGCCATTTGTATTGTGATATCCTATTACTTTTAGCGCATGACTCAGGTTCCAAGTTGGGGTGGGTCCAAATTGTGTGTGTGTTTTGGCTTTTGTGAAGTGGGGGGGGGGGGGTGTTGTGCTACAGTTTGGACTTTTATTTGTGTGGTACGGGTGGCGGCTCCACCTTCCGGTTCCGCCACCACCCACGGCTATAAGAGGGCAGTGGGCAGGAGAGGCGGTCTCTTTGCCACCTCTCTGCCTGACGGCTGCGCCTGGGTGCTGTGAACTGCCTCTCAATAAACATGTGTCTAGTTCGACACCTGGCCTCGTCTTTGGCTCCTTATTACCGACATAATACTGAGTAGAGTTTTTTTTAATTTTATTTTTAATAAATTTGCAAAAATCTCAAAAAACTTTTTCACGTTGTCATTATGGGGTATTGTGTGTAGAATTCTGAGGAAAAAAGGAATTTAATTCATTTTGGAATCAGGCTGTAACATAAATTGTGGAAAAAGTGAAGCGCTGTGAATACTTTCCAGATGCATTGTATATTCCTGTATTTTTTTACTATAGGTTTTCCATAATCCCGGGTTACTTTTATTTCAGTTGTGTGTTCCGTAACTGTGTTTTATCTAATCCTTCTCTCATACTTAATTGTGTAGTAGCCTGGTGGAACACCTACAATTTTGTTGTACTGTACAACTGTACAATGACAGTAAAGCCTATTCTATTCTATTCTATTCTATTCTATTCTACTCTACTCTTTGTGACTTGAAAGTGTTCCACATTTTACAAAGCTTTTTAAAAGAATTACAGCCAAAAAGACCCATTTTTGGACTACACATTGTGTACAGTGTTTTCCACAACTTACTGTATATGCAATTCCCCATTTGGTGGCCAGCTATACATTTTCCCCTATGAGACTTAATTATGAACACTTTTACACTTCATAATCCAAATGTACAGACTGAGAAAAAAGACTGAAATTTAAATGGTCAATTCTTTCAGTTTAAATCGGGTTCATAAAAAGGGGTGAAACACTGAGCAAACCTCATTATATGGTGTAAAACTCCTAATTTCTATTTTATGTGATTTGTAAAGCGTGTCAAAAAGGTTTTGCCTCAAAGCAATATTGTCCAGCTGTGGTTTTGGAATGTTTTTTGTGGATTTCTTTTTGGTTCATATGAGATGGTACAAAGATATTGTTACTCCCTGTATATGTGATATGGACAGATGAACTCCAGTCCAAAATTATATAAACTGGATACAGATAGTAAACGGCTATCAGACCCTGAGTAAAAGTCTTGTCTTGGTTGTTCACTACATTGTTCCACTTCTTTATTAGCTGATGTATTGGTTACAAAAACACACAAGCAACAATCAAATATAAAAAAATATTGAACACAAGTTCAGAGGTCCTATTCACGGCACTTGACCCTCACATTGTCAGCTCCCACAGGTCTTATTGAAATGTTTGTGACATATTTTGGTCAAATTGCTTTTAATTATTCAATTATTGCAGCATCATTGTGAATCAACTTCTGCAGACTGGTTCAGAATAGCTGGTTTCTGTGCATGTCTCTTTAAATGTCTAAAAGCAATAGTTAACTCCCCCCACCTGTTCTGTCATCATTTCTAATCATTGCTGGCTAACTCCTATATCAGACAGTGAGCCCAAGTGACTATTGCAAATCTGATGTAATGAAGCGTTACTGGTGGACAGGAGTGTGTGGTTTCAGTGTTCAATAGGATATGACCAGTCCCTGAAATACAATAAGCACAGAAGCATTCCTGAATGAGTGAATGGTAGTCCAAGCCAGCTATCGTCTAATGTCATATATGGTCAAGTGTTTATAGATGAACAAGGACTGCAGTGGGGGTGAATAGAATTTATAGGAACTAGTGATCAAAACCTCATGGATTGACAGTTAAGCAGATGGCCTGTGTCAGCCGCTCCCCACTGAGGTAAGCTCTAATGAGGTTAGACTGACCGACTCCAACTGCCTAGCCAAGTTAATGCTAACGGTTTGATGGAGCATCACAGTAAAAATAAAATAAGCCAGAATAACAAAAACAATGTGGGGAAGTTGGAAGACAATCAAGCTGTTAAGTTTTGTGTGTGCTGCCTTCTCGCTTAAAAAAAAAAAAAAAATTTGGTTCCTCTGTCTTGAGTCTGTCATTTGTTTTATTTTGAAAAATGACTAGATGTTCTCTCTCTTCCTGTGGTCTTGCCAGCACACCTGTCTATTGGTGGTGGTGTCCCAGAGTTGGACTCTGCTGGGTGGCTGGCCTTCCTTCTGCAGGTTGGTGGTGATCA
Source organism: Pholidichthys leucotaenia (assembly GCA_020510985.1). Classification (NCBI taxonomy): domain Eukaryota; kingdom Metazoa; phylum Chordata; class Actinopteri; order Cichliformes; family Pholidichthyidae; genus Pholidichthys; species Pholidichthys leucotaenia. Next base: position 337,298,733 of record CM035845.1, read on the forward strand.
CCTGTTTGCTTTCGGGAGAGTTTGAGCATCATTCAGAGACAAGATACTCCTAATCTTGGCAATACTGTGCAAATGATAGAAGGCAGTCTTAGAAACAATTTTTTTTCCCCGCTGTGGGTGACACACATGGTGGGCTCACATTTCCACAGAGATATGACTGCATGCGTATTGGGGGTTTCACGTCTGGAAGGACAAAGGACTCGAATCTGCAGAAGATAACGAGGAGGTGTGAGATTTGTCTGTTTGTCCCACAGAAGATGCCCCGGAGGGATTTCCGGTTCATCAGGGAATGAGAGACAATGGTGAAGGTTCAAAGGGATGCTTTGTGACTGTATGTTTACTGAAGCACCATGTGACTTGAGTTCTGATGCTGGAAACATATAAAAGGGTGATGTGATATGATTCTTCCTCTTCTTCCTGCTTTGAGAATGCTAGACGATGTGTTCTGTCAATAAAGCTGAACCTGAGAACTAAACTCAGCCTCATCATTCGAGCACATCCTCTACACCACAATATTTTTTTATTGAACCTTTTTTACAAACATAGCACAAACAATCAGACACTAACACTAAAGTAATTTAAAAATTTAAAAAAACACTAACAACAACAACAAAAAAATGTACTAAAAACAACAACAACCATTAACAAAAGCAAGTCAACAACAATGCTCCTCTGTTTAGTCTAGGTAATCTATTCCATAAGAATACATAATATACATTCACCAGTTTTGAATTTGCAAGGTCCACACATATCATTCATCTTCTTCTTCAGAAGTTATGTTTAATTTCTTTACATAATCAATGAAAGGTCTCCATATATTCTCAAACACATTTTCCTTTAATTTCAGTATATATGTTATTCTTTCTAGTGGAAAGTTTGTTTACATCGGGCTGCACAGTGGCGCAGTGGTTTAGCACTGTGGCAGCACAGTTTTACCCTCGGCCGGGGGATCGCGGGGATCATGAGATCGTGGGTTCGATCCCAGCCCCCGACCAACAGTGAGCTGTGTGGAGTTTGCATGTTCTCCCCGTGTTGCGTGGGTTTACTCCGGGATTTCTCCGGTTTCCTCCCGCATACCAAAAACATGTAGGTTTAGGGCGCTCGCGCACGCAGCGACCAGCAGCCAGTGGCTTGTCACCAGACTGCAAACCGAGTCTACCTACGGGTACAAATAAGTAACAAAAAAAAAAAAAAAAAATCTGTCTTAACCACTGAGTCACATCTGGTCTATGAGTCTTTTTCCACAGTAGTGCAATACATTTTTTGGCATTAAGCAACCCGAGGTCTATGAATGCTCTTTCACTCTTATTAAAGTTATGTTTTTCTGGATACAGACCCAACAAAAACGGTTTAGGGTTCAATGTGAATTGTTTTGAAATTATTTTTTCAATTGTTACCCTCACCTCTTCCCAAAACATTCTGATTTTTCTACATTCCCATAAACAGTGAAATAGGGTTCCTTTACTTTCCATACATTTTGTGCATGTATCTGGTATGTTTTTGTTATATCTATTTAATTCCACTGGTGTAACATACATCCACATTAACCATTTAAAATGTATCAGTTTAAGACGTACATTTATTGATTTGGTTTGAGCTCCTGCACAAGCCATTTCCCATTGTTCCTCTGAAATTTCAATTTGCAGGTCTTCTTTCCAATAATTCAGTCTTTTCTGTGAGTTTTCACATGAGAATACTGTCAATGAGTTATAAAACTCTGAAATAATACCCTTTCTCTTACTATCTTTCGTCTAAATTTTTTACAAGGATGAATAAGTAGGTCGGGTGAGAGCATTATTTTGATTTGATCGAATAAAATTCCTAAGCTGAAGATATTTAAAAAAAAATTTGTTCTATTAAGATTGAATTTAATCCTCAGTTCTTCAAAAGACATTATGTTATCTGAGCGTGACAAATATAAGTCTTGAATCTTTTCAATCCCTTTTAAATTCCATACTTTAACACTCTAAAGGACTGTTTTGAAGCCACTGCCTGGAAGCAGCTCTGCGATCCACATGGTGAGGACATCGATGGCCTCATTCACACCTTCACGGGCTACCTCAGCTTCTGTGTGGACAAATCCGTTCCCACCAAGACCATACGGCGTCACTCAAACAACAAACCCTGGATCAACCCTGAGATAAAAACACTTCTGAGAGAGAAGAAGAGGATCTTCAGGTCGGGGAACAGGGAGATGCTGAAGTCCGTACAGAGGGAGCTGAGGAGAAAGATCAGAGAAGGCAAGGACAGCTTCAGGAAGAAGATGGAGGACAAGCTGCAACAGAGCGACATCAGCGGGGTCTGGAGAAACCTCAAAACCATCTCGGGGCTCCAGAATACCTCCCCCCAGGCCACGGGGGGCAGGGAGTGGGCGAACAACCTGAATCTGTTTTTCAATAGATTTGACCAACTGCCCTCCCCCCTGTCTGCACAACAACCACTGCTGCCTCTAAGAAATCAAGTCCTGCTACCCACTCCCCACTCCACCGACACCCCCCCACTCCCAACACACAGCCCCCCATCCTGACCCTGACCAAGACCCAGGTGAGGACGGAGCTGAGGAAGATCAAGGCGAGGAAGGCGTCGGGACCGGACGGCATCAGCGCAAAGCTCCTCAAGTCCTGTGCAGACCAGCTGTGTGGGATTGTGACGTATATCTTCAACATGAGCCTGAAACTGGGGAGGGTACCACAGCTGTGGAAAACATCTTGTGTGGTACCTGTACCAAAAACTTCCCACCCCAAAGACCTGAACAGCTTCAGACCGGTGGCCTTGACGTCCCACTTGATGAAGACCCTGGAGAGACTGCTCCTTGCTCATCTCCGCCCCCTGGTGGAACCAGCGATGGATCCACTCCAGTTCGCCTACCAGCATGGCATTGGGGTGGAGGATGCGGTGATCTTCCTCCTTCACCGTTCTCTGTCCCACCTGGAGAAGCCTGGGAATATGGTGAGGATCATGTTCTTTGACTTCTCCAGTGCTTTCAACACCATTCAACCGATGATCCTGAAGGACAAGCTGCTGCGCGCAGGGGTGGACCAGCACCTGTCATCATGGATCCTGGACTACCTCACGAACCGGCCTCAGTTTGTGAGAACCCGGGACTGTGTTTCCGACACGATCATCAGTAGCACGGGGGCCCCCCAGGGAACGGTGCTGGCTCCCTTCCTGTTCACTCTTTATACTGCGGACTTCTCACACAACACAACACATTGCCATCTACAGAAGTTCTCTGATGACTCTGCGATCGTTGGTCTCATCTCCAGCGGAGATGAAGCTGAGTACAGAGGGCTTATCCAGGACTTTGTGGACTGGTGCCATCGGAACTGCCTCCAGATCAACGCGAGGAAAACTAAGGAGCTGGTGGTGGACTGCCGCAGGCATGGGCAGCCCCTCACAGCACCAGTAAATATACAGGGAACAGACATCGAGATGGTGACATCCTACAAGTACCTGGGTATTCATCTGAACAATAAACTAGACTGGTCACACAATACTGACGCACTCTACAAGAAGGGACAGCGCAGGCTGTTCCTGCTGAGGAGACTCAGGTCTTTTGGTGTACAAGGGGCGCTGCTGAAGTCATTCTATGACACGGTGGTGGCATCAGCCATCACTTTTGGAGTGGTCTGCTGGGGCAGTGGCATTACTGCAGCCGATAGGAAGAGACTGAACAAACTGATTAAGAAAGCTAGCTCTGTCCTGGGGCAACGCCTTGATCCGATGGAGGAGATAGGAGAGAGAAGGACGGTGGCTAAACTGTCATCTCTGCTGGAGTCCGAGTTCCACCCTATGCAGGACATACTGGATGCACTGAGGAGCTCATTTAGCAGCAGACTACATCATCCCAGGTGCACAACCGAGAGGTTTCGTAGGTCCTTCCTACCAACGGCTGTCAGACTGTACAACCTAAGCAGGGCTGCTCGCAGAGATAGCAAAAAGACGTAACAAACTAATAGTTTTTTTTGAATGCAAAAGATGCAATAGACTTACACAATGGTCCTCTCCGGCATACAACTAGGAACATACCGGTCGCTATGGAGGGTGAGAATATGTATGGGCACATAATCATACCATGTAGGATAACTAAATAGACGGTTATGCTGTTTCATCCCACCTAGCAACAATGCTCTGCACTGTGTGTGTTTATATATTTACATATTTATTCCATCTAGCTACAATGCTCTGCACTGGGTGTGTTTATATTTATATATCTATATATTTATTCCATCTAGCTACAATGCTCCGCACTGTGTGTGTTTATATATTTACATATTTATTCCATCTAGCTACAATGCTCAGCACTGGGTGTGTTTATATTTATATATCTATATATTTATTCCATCTAGCTACAATGCTCCGCACTGTGTGTGTTTATATACTTGCATATTTATTCCATCTAGCTACAATGCTCTGCACTGGGTGTGTTTATATTTATATATCTATATATTTATTCCATCTAGCTACATTGCTCCGCACTGTGTGTGTTTATATACTTGCATATTTATTCCACCTAGCTGCAATGCTCCGTACTGTGGGTGTTTATATATTTACATATTTATTCCATCTAGCTACAATGCTCTGCACTGGGTGTGTTTATATTTATATATCTATATATTTATTCCATCTAGCTACATTGCTCCGCACTGTGTGTGTTTATATACTTGCATATTTATTCCACCTAGCTGCAATGCTCCGTACTGTGGGTGTTTATATATTTACATATTTATTCCATCTAGCTACAATGCTCTGCACTGGGTGTGTTTATATTTATATATCTATATATTTATTCCATCTAGCTACAATGCTCCGCACTGTGTGTGTTTATATATTTACATATTTATTCCATCTAGCTACAATGCTCAGCACTGGGTGTGTTTATATTTATATATCTATATATTTATTCCATCTAGCTACATTGCTCCGCACTGTGTGTGTTTATATACTTGCATATTTATTCCACCTAGCTGCAATGCTCCGTACTGTGGGTGTTTATATATTTACATATTTATTCCATCTAGCTACAATGCTCTGCACTGTGTGTTCTACATATTATTCCATCTAGCTACATTGCTCCGCACTGTGTGTGTTTATATACTTGCATATTTATTCCACCTAGCTGCAATGCTCCGTACTGTGGGTGTTTATATATTTACATATTTATTCCATCTAGCTACAATGCTCTGCACTGGGTGTGTTTATATTTATATATCTATATATTTATTCCATCTAGCTACATTGCTCCGCACTGTGTGTGTTTATATACTTGCATATTTATTCCACCTAGCTGCAACGCTCCGTACTGTGGGTGTTTATATATTTACATATTTATTCCATCTAGCTACAATGCTCTGCACTGTGTGTTCATATATTCATATATTTATTCCATCCAGCTACAATGCTCTGCACTGTGTGTGTGTGTGTGTGTGTGTATATACGTATATATTTTATAGTAATATGTACATATGTATATTAGCTGCTCTTGCTTGCTTGTTTTGTTTTTTTTTCTTGCCTTCTGATTGTTGCTCTGAGTGTTGCTATCCCTGTGCTGTTGCAATCCTGGAATTTCCCCGTTGTGGGACTAATAAAGGCTTATCTTATCTTATCTTATCTTAAATACAGTATCCGATCTCCCTGGTGTAAAATATTGATTACCCCATATTGGGCTAAATTGTGACAGTAAGTGTGGTTCTTTTAAATATTTTTTGGTTTCACACCATATTTTGATCATGTGCTTTACAATTGGATTTTTAACTTGTTTCTGTAATTTTTTAGCCGAGTCTGAGTATATGAATAAGGGAAGAGGTAAAGGTAAATTGTATGATTCCATTTCAGTCCAGTGAGGGAGATCATTTGATGAAAAATAATATGTCATAGACCTCAGTTGTGCTGACCAGTAATACAACATAAAGTTTGGACATTTCAGACCTCCACGATCAAATGGTAAATATAGTAAGGACAAACGTAATCTAGCCTTCCTATTGTTCTATATAGATTCCACTAACTTTTTTCTAATTCTTGAGAATAGATCTGAAGGTGGTGGTAAAGGAATTTATTGAAATAAATAAAGTATTTTTGGTAAGATATTACTTTTAAGTATATTAATTCTCCCGATCATCAACATTGGTAGTGACATCCATCTCTGAAGTAACTCATTAATATCTGTCATTAAGGCTTCATAGTTGGCACTGGCGACTGATTCTAGCTTAGGCACAATTTGAATTCCTAAATATTTAAACTGATTTACAACATTGAATTGATTTACCACAGGAGCTGGGTGATTTCTCTGGGTCTCATTTAGCATTAATATTGAAGATTTAGTTTTATTTATTTTATATCCTGATATTTCCCCAAAGTTCTTTATTAAATTTAACAAGGTTGGAATTGATTTTTTAAATTTTGACATAAACAAAATTATGTCATCGGCATACAGGGAGATTTTATGTTCTGTTGGTCCAACTTTAATTCCATATATTTGTGGATGTAAATGTACTGCCATCGCTAAAGGTTCAATTGCCATAGTGAACAGTAAAGGTGAAAGTGGGCAGCCTTGTCGACATCCTCTATTGATTTTTATTGATTTTGAGATATTGCTGTTTGTTAGGATTTCTGCTGTAGCATTATTGTATATTATCTGGACCCATTTTATGAAATTATTTCCAAGTCCAAACCTTTGTAGGACTTCAAAAAGATAGGGCTATTCGACCCTATCAAAGGCCTTTTCAGCGTCCAATGATAGGAGAGCTGTATCCGGTGCTTCTTTATTGGAATAAATAATATTAAATAGTCTTCTTACATTATGGAAGCCTTGTCTTCCCATTATAAAGCCATTCTGATCTTGGTTAATAATATTTGGTAATATTTCTTGTAGTTGTTTTGCTAAAATTTTACAGATTATTTTAAGATCAGCATTTAATAGGCTTATTGGTCTCATGTTTTCACATTTATTAGGGGGGGGGGGTACCTGGTTTTGGCAACAGTATAATTAAGGCATTATTTTTTTTTTAGATTTAGATTTAGTATACTTTATTGATCCCCAGAGGGGAAATTGAGGGTCATCCACCACCTTGATGGATGAAGCAGCCACGATACGGCGCTATCCCTTAACCATTCACACCTAGGGCCACTTTAGAGTCTCCAATTAACCTAACCTGCATGTTTTTGGCATGTGGGAGGAAACCGGAGAAATCCCGGGGTAAACCCACGCATACATGGGGAGAACATGCAAACTCCACACAGATCTCTGTTGGTCGGGGGCTGGGATCGAACCCACGATCCCACGATCCCCACGATCCCCCGGCCAAGGGTAAACTGTGCTGCCACAGTGCTAACCACTGCGCCACCGTGCAGCCCATGTATGGTGGTAAATTACCATTTTGAAATGCTTCTAAAACAATTTCCAAAAGTGGTTTTATTAATTTATTCTTAAATTTTTTATAGAGGTCAACTGGAAGAACATCTGGTCCTGCTCTTTTTCCTGATTTCATATTATCAATGGCTAGCCCAACTTCTTCTTGACTAATTTTAGACTCCAGTATCTCCCTGTTTTCATTTGGAAAACATGGTATAGATAATCAACCCAAAAACCCATTTAGTTTTGTTAAGTCAGTTTCATTTTTTGTATCATATAGTTTTTCATAATAATCTCTAAAGGCACTATTAATTTCTAAAGGATCTATAACTACCTGTCCATAATTGTAATACTGGTAATTGGTGTTTTAAATTCTAATTGTTTAATCTGCCATGCCAATAATTTTCCTGATTTTTCACCTTGTTCATAAAAAGTTTGCTTCAATCTTAGAAGACTCGAGGCAGCTCTATTCGCTGATTTTTTGTCATATTCTGCTCTCAGAATCAGTAATTCGTTCTCTAACTGTGGGTTACTTCCTGCATACACTTTTTTTTGAAGAATTTTTATTTTACGTTCCAATTGGACTCTCTCGTCTCGGGTCTTCTTAGATTTTGAACCTGTATAACTAATAATATGCCCCCTAATAAAAGCTTTGAAAGCCTCCCACTTTATACATGCCGTTGTTTGTGTAGTATTAATATCAAAGAACTCATCTATCTGTTTTTCTATGTACTTAACAAATTCCTCATCCTGAAGCCATTTATGCTGAAAATGCCACCTACCTGGATCCTTTGTCAATTTCTTATCTACATATACTAGACAGCAGGGTGCATGATCAGAGATCACAATGTTATCATAGAAACAGTTTTGAATCTTGGACCTTAATTCTGTAGAGATCAAAAAGTAGTCAATACGTGAGAATGTCTTATAGGTATTAGAATAACAAGAATAGGCTTTGACTTGTGGTTTCATTTCTCTCCATATATCTAGCAATCTCAATTCTTTCATAAAATGATTAATGGTCATCCTGCATCCATTGTGCGTACAGTCCAGTCCTGTTGATCTATCTATACCGGGATTCAATGTACAATTAAAATCCCCTGCTATTATATGTTGCCTTGTAAGTGATGATAAAGTAAGGAATAAATTAACAAAGAAGTTTTGATCATCAATATTGGGGCCGTATAAATTCACCAGATTTATATTTTCTAAAAACAAAGATCCTTGGATGATTAGATATCTTCCAAATTTGTCTCCAATTACATTTTTCACTTAAAATGGGACTGTTTTGTGTATGAGAGTCATAACTCCCCTAGCTCAGGATGAAAATGATGAGGTGAACACGTTACCATGCCATCTTCTCCTAATTCTTTTTACATCCTCCTCTATTAGATGAGTTTCTTGTAAAAATACAATTTTTGAATCTATGTCTTTTATTTTATTCATAACTTGTTTAAGTTTTTTAAGATTTTGTAGACCTCTGCAATTCCATGAAGTTAAATTAAGATTAACGCTTTGATCTATGATCAGTAAAGAGTTTGAGATTACCTTGCAATATGAACATATTCTTACAGAGAAGCAAAAACATGGATGATGGAACATTCATCCTACAAACTAAACAAAAACAAATTCCCTTTCCCCACATTCGTGGTAATCCCCCCAAAATCAAAAAAATTCCGTCTCCCGTTATAGCTAGTGACTGTTCCACACCTGCGAGGATCAGTCAAACCACTCTCTCTTTCTCCTCTCAATCACCCTGACTCTACTACTATTCTTATAACATTAACTCTCTTCTGTAGTTTTTTCAGCATAACTTCAAAATTTTATAGCAACGTTGTACATCATAGCTTTTTTTTATTTTTAAATACAGTCTGTATTTTGTAGAGTTATTATATGTTTCAGATCAATCAGATGTCTGTACATACGCTTAAATGTTCTACCTTTGTGATGTTCATGCTTAGCTCCCGCCAGTCTCCTTTTGAATCTGCTTGATGAGCTCCTGCGCCTCTTGAGGGGTCTTGAAGGTGTGGGTTCTCCCCTTATATGTGACCAGCAGTCTTGCCGGATGAATCACTCCGTGACGAATCCCGAGGTTGCGCAGCTCTTTGCAGGCGGGGTCGAACTGCCTCCTTAATTGTTGTATTCCTGTGGCGAAGTCTGGGTAGAACCGCACCTGTTTGTCCTGGTATTTAATTTCCCCTTTAGCTCGCGCAGCATTGGTTACTGTCATCTTGTCTCTGTAGCTGAGGAACTTCATAATCAGCGTCCTCGGTGGTGTCTTATTATCTCTCGGTGGGCAGATTCGGTGAGCGCTCTCTAGAACGACCGATGACTGCAAGTCCGCGTTGTTCAGCGCTTCTGGAATCCACTTTTCCAAAAAGGAACATGGGTCCTGTCCCTCCGCTCCCTCCGGGAGGCCCACCAGCCTCAAATTATTCCATCGCGAGCGGGATTCCAAGTCTAGGACGTTATCTTCCAGATGTTTCCATTTTAATTCCAGTGTTTGCAGCTTAATTTGCAGGCTGATGACGTCATCCTCAGTGCTTGATATATGGAGCTCCGCCTGTGACATTTGCTCCATGCAATCGTTTATTTCTTTCCTCATTCCTTCTATCGCTGCTATAATCCCATCAAATTTAGACGAAAACTCTGTTCTCATGGAGTTGATGGCAGCGAGCACTACACTTGTCCCCTCCCCAGCAGTTCCCACTCTGCCGCTGGCTCCGTCCTCTGCCATTGCCTCTGGAGTTTTCCCTGCCTCGCCTTGAGCGTGGAAGTCCGATAGCTTGAATTGTTTTGTCGAGTTGCCTTTTCCTCCACCTAATTTTCCAACCTTGGTCTTTACCATATCCACGCCAAAACGCTGGGATGGGTTTTTGTTCCAATTGAGAGAGTTTTAGTAAAATTTTTAGTTTTACAAGCAGAGCAATGTGAAACACGTCTTCCTACGTGGCCGCCATAACCGGAAGTCCTTAGAAACAAATTTAATATGTGAATTAAAGAACAGGTCTTGATCAAAAATAACTCCAAGGTTCCTCACAGAACTATTTGAAGTGAGAGTAGCGGCATCCAAATTAAGAGTTTGATTTGGAAAGGTATTTCTAAGGTTTTTTGGACCAACAAGAATGACTTCAGTCTTATCTGGGTTTAACAGTAGAAAATTACAAGTCATCCATGCTTTGATTTCCTTAAGACAGGCATCTAACTCGGCTAATTGATTACAATCATCGAGCTTCATTGACAGGTATAATTGTGTGTCATCTGTGTAACAATGAAAATGTATACAGTGCTTTCTATTGATATTGCCTAATGGAAGCATATATAAACTAAAAAGAGTAGGGTGACATGAGTTCAGGCCCAGGGAACACGCACACAGGCTTGAGTCAATTTCAACAATGATTTATTGGATGTAAAGCGTGTGTGGATGCATGGGAGTGAGAGTGGATGTGATGCTGGGAGACAGGATGCGCCGAGGGCGAAGCAGCGCGCCGTGCAGCCAGGCAACCCTAGGGCAGAGCAGAAGAGAGGTTAGCTGCAGAGTCTCACCCAGTGGATTAATATTAGGGCTGTGGCTTACTTGCAGATGTTCTTGGTGGCTGACGTCGGCAAGCTGCAGGTCTCCTGCCTGGAAGACAGCGCTCCAATGCGCGCTCGGCACTGTGGGTATGGAGTGGATGACGACGAGGGGAGAATCCGCCACCAGGGAATCCACCTGTGCACAGGGGAGAGAGACTGGAGAGAAGGTGAGACGAATAATGGCTTATGTGAGAAGGGATGGTTGGTAGTCCAGAGATGTCGAGGTAGAGAAGGCGAGTGCGGGTAGCACGATCGTTAGAGAACAGACGGCTCCAGGCCAAGGCTCCAGGTGGAGCGGGCTAAATAGCCCGGGCTTGACGAGGCGCAGGTGTGAGCACGGCTGGAGCGGGAAACAGGCGAGAGCGGGCTGTGACAGTACTCCCTCCCCCCGAGCAGCGCCTCCCGGTACTGGCTTACCTGAGTGCGCCAGGTGGAACTCCGTGATGAGGCGCTCGTCCAGCATGAACGATGGGCGCACCCAGGACCTCCACTAGGGGCCATACCCCTCCCAATCCACCAGGTATTGCAGTCCGTGACCTCGGCGGCGGGAGTCCAGGATGGAAGAGACCCTCCACGCCAGGTCGCCGTCGATCATCACGGGAGGGGGTGGAGCCCTAGGAGGAGGACAGAGAGGATGAGACACCACAGGTTTAATGCGGGAGACATGGAACGTCGGACAGATGCGGAGGGAGGGGGGAAGAGCCAGATGCACAGCCACCGGATTGATGATTTTCTTGATGGGGAATGGGCCAATAAATTGTTGGGCCAGCTTCTTCCTCTCAGCCTTCAGGTTGATGTCCCGCGTTGACAGCCAGACCTGCTGACCCACCTGATAACGCGGTGCAGCCCTCCTGTGGCGATTAGCCATCCTGGTGTTGCGCTCAGCTGTGCGTAAAAGCACACGGTGCACAGCTGTCCAAATGTGCCGACAGCGCCTGAGATGGGCCTGGATGGATGGCACCGCCACCTCCCCCTCTTCTTCAGGGAACAATGGGGGGTCATATCCTAGCGATGCCCGGAAGGGAGACATCCCGATGGCTGATGACAACGTGGAGTTATGCGCATACTCTATCCAGGCTAGATGGGCGCTCCAAGAGGAAGGGTTAGAGGAGGTGATGCAGCGCAGCGCAGCTTCCAGCTCCTGGTTCGTCCGCTCGCACTGCCCGTTGGACTGGGGGTGGTGACCGGAAGACAAACTCACCGTGGCCCTCAAGGCCTTGCAGAAGCATGTCCAGACCCTGGACACAAACTGGGGCCCCCGGTCAGAGACGATATCCACTGGAATCCCATGCAGCCTCACAACATGTTGGACCAATAAGTCCGCCATCTCCCATGCTGTAGGAAGACCGTGGAGTGGCATGAAGTGGGCGGCCTTAGAGAACCGATCCACGGTGGTCAGGATGGTGGTAAAGGAGTTGGACGTCGGGAGACCGGTGACGAAATCTAAGGCTACATGGGACCAGGGTCTGCTGGGGATCGGCAGAGGGTGGAGGAGACCAGCAGGAGGAGAAGATGGTGTCTTGCCAGTCGCACACTGGGGGCAGGCGCGGACGTAATTAGCGACGTCACCCCGGAGGCCCGGCCACCAAAAGGACCTCTGGAGGAGCTCAATCAGTCGGGAGATCCCAGGGTGACAGGCGAGCTTGGTGGTGTGGGCCCAGTGGATGACGTCACCCCGGACAGACGAAGGAACGAACAACCTTCCCGCTGGGCCGCCGCCAGGATCGGGTTCGGTTTCCTGTGCCCTCCGGACCTTGTCCCTGATGGACCAAGAGATGGCGCCCATGACACACGAGGCCGGCAGGATGGTGTGGTCCCGGTCCTCGGGGGCTTCTGGGGCAAACTGCCTGGACAGAGCATCCAGTTTACCGTTCTTCGAGCCCGGGCGGTAGGTGATGGTGAACCTGAAGCGGCCAAAGAACAGAGACCAGCGTGCCTGGTGGGCATTCAGGTGCTTGGCCTTCCTCAGGTACTCCAGGTTCTTGTGGTCTGTCCAAACCACGAAAGGCTGAGCTGCCCCCTCGAGCCAGTGACGCCACTCCTGGAGCGCGAGCTTGACTGCCAGGAGCTCTCTGTCGCCGACGTCGTAATTCTTCTCCGCAGCAGACAAGCGCCGGGAGAAAAAGGTGCAGGAGCGAACCACCCCGTCCACCGGAGAGTGCTGAGACAACACCGCCCCCACCCCCCGTATCAGAGGCATCCACTTCCACAAGGCACTGCAGTGAGGGGTCCACCTGGGTCAGGACCTGGGAGGAGGAGAACTCTGTCTTCAGCGCAGCGAAGGCGGCCTCGGCATCCTCGGTCCACTGAAAAGGCACCTTGGGGGAGGTGAGGTGTGTCAAGGGAGAAGCGATGGCGCCAAAATTAGGTACAAAACGCCGGTAAAAATTGGCGAAGCCGAGGAACTGCTGAACCTGCTTCCTAGATGAGGGGGTGGGCCACTTGACGACCGCCTTGACCTTGGGAGGGTCGGGGATGATCTGGTTGTGTGAAATAATAAAGCCCAGGAAGGAGGTCTTGTCAGCATAGAATTCGCACTTCTCTGCTTTTACATAGTGTCTGTTCTCCGGGAGGCGTTGGAGGACACGCCTCACGTGAACCTGGTGCTCCTCCCGCGACCGGGAGAAGATCAAGATGTCATCCAGGTACACAAAGAAGAACACCCCCAGGAAATCGTGGAGGACGTCATTAATTAGGCACTGAAAGACGGTCGGCGCGTTGATGAGTCCAAACGGCATGACAAGATATTCAAAATGACCGCTGGGCATCCGGAACCCTGTCTTCCACTCGTCACCCTCCCGGATCCGAATGAGATGATATGCGCTGCGGAGGTCCAGCTTTGTAAACCAGGTGGTCTCCTGCAGAGAATCGAAAGCCAAGTCCATTAATGGCAGCATGTACCTGTCCTTGATTGTTATGTCATTCAGCGCCCGAAAGTCAATACATGGCCTAATTTTTTCACATGACTGTAGTTCTTTATACAGTTCTTATGCTCTTATTTGTGAGGCACAGTGTGGTGGCACTCACTTCCGTTTTCTGCCACCACCCCGTGCCTATAAGTAGCAGCGGGCAGGAGGGGCGGGTCTCTTGGCCGTCACCCCTGCCTGGCGGTTGTAGTGTGGTGTGTGTGATATTTAATAGACGCAAGTTCAGTCGTACACCTGGCCTCGTCATTTTGAGTCTACCTTCAGATGCAACAGACAGGGCCAGACCAACGAGCATGGAGTTACTGCATGCTCAGCAGCAGCACATCAGGCTGAGTAAAATTTGACTCCGGGTTATGGGCTTGGTTCAGGTTCGAGGTGAAGGACGTCCACGGCAAAGATGGGCCAAACAACAGCCAGCAAAGAATTGAGGGTGTCTGTGCATAGTGGCTAAGCTGGGTGCAGCGTGCTACAGATGTTCTGATGGCTTGTGGAGGCATGCCAGTCAGCTGTGGTGTGTCCAGGAAGACACTCCAGGTGGCAAGGCTGGACGGGACTTGGTGATGGCGGTGTGGGATCCAGGCTTTGTCATCCAGAAAATCGGCCATCGCTCCAAGTGTCTGCGGCAGATACTTGGGTAGGGTAGGAGGAGACACAGAGAGGGCAGGTGAGAAATTAATGGCTGCAGCAGGCGGTGAGGGCTCAGGGGACTGCAAACCTGAGCCTCACTACCGGGAATCAGGCAAGGCATATCATCATAAAATGAGGGAGGATGAAATGACACTTGCCTGTGTTCTGGGGCTCGATGTTTCCTACTGCAGCAGGTGTAGCGTCATCCCTCTCTGTGGCTACGGTGGATATGGGCCCCTCAGAGGATTGTGGAGGAGCATCCTCTGTGGACACGGAGGCGGGAGGAACCGGAGGAGAAACAGACGACCTCTTGGCAGCGAAAGAGAGCGCTGAGGAGAAGCAGGAGACAGCAGCTGCGGAAAAAGAAGAGGCTGGCAATACAGCCAGAGAGAAAAAGCATGGAGGTTGCACTGCTGAGGGAGGTTTCTGCCTCAGCGAAGGGAAAGTTGCTGCCTGAGAAGCGGGAGTGTTCCTCCGGCAGTCCGGAGCAGGATGACTGCATTGTGGAGCCAATGGAGAGGGAGCAGGAATGGTCGAATTGGAGGTGGAACAGGACGTCTACCGCGGAGCATGCTTTGGCGTCATCCTTGGACTCACTGGAGGCGGCCCCCATCTCAGCCTGGGGAAGGATTGCTGGAGGACAGAGAGCGTAGCCAATAAGGCTGCGAACTGGGCATGCTTCCACAACCCCGGATGTACCTCAACATGGCAGTCGTCACATCTACCATCTCCCAGGTCTTCCTTGGGCTGCGAGAGGCAAGGGCTTCATCCATGAATCCCTGGATAAATTCAGCCGCCCATTCCTCCTCCACACTCGGGAATCCCGCTGCCAACCTCCCTTTGACTATCGGAGACTGGCGTGCTGGGGACATGATGAGCTCCACAGAAAACAGGTGAATGAAAAACAAACAAACAAAAAAAAAACGCCCTCAAAATCCACAAACTCACAGCAGCTGGGTCTCTACTGGCCACTGTCTTTCACTGTCACTGTCTTCTGTCATGAATTGCCCTTCGGGGCAGAGAGGCAAGACCCACTTGCTGAACTGTGAGTTTGGAAGATTTATTGAAAAAACAACAAGCATAAAGTTCACAGAGTGCTCTAACGGAAAATACAAACAAATGGGTAAACTTACTAATACAGCGCACAACAGAAGGGACAGGGCTCTGGTGGAGAAGAAGAGAAACTTCCTCAAGACAGCGGCAATCAGAAATGAAAATAACTGCCGTTAAATAGGATCAAAAACAATTTACATAAGTAGTGACAGGTGTGGGTCACATGAGTGGAATAATGAGAGAGGAGGGAGCGACTGGAGCTGACAGCTGACAGGGCCACGCCCATGCAGAACAAAACCCTGGAAAAGCCGCTGACAGCTGTCAACCCTGAGAGAGAGAACACAACCAAATACAAATATAATGAGAAGGCAGAAAATAAAAACAAGTAACCTCAAAAATATAAACAAACTATAATGAACGTAAACGGGAAAATAAATCATACAGGATATGTGTCAAAGCAACCAAGGATAAAATAACAGGAATAGCAACCCAAAATGACAGCACAGTACCAATAAGAAAAAAAAGATTTAAAGACTGAGCTCAGTGGAATCCCCCCTGTGCTCAGAATGTGACACTTTTCTTTAGATATGGGTGGCAGAATAATCCATCCCACCGTGCGGGCTGCACGATAATCCACCTGTCAGCCTTAATTTAGGTTATTTTGTGTGAATGTGTTCGGCCATTTTAGTGCATTGTTTTTTTGTTATTTTAGTGCGTGATTTGGGTCCCAAATTTGGGGAGGGTTTCAAATTTGTGTGTGGTTTTGGACTTTTCTGCGGGGATGGGGCGGGGGGGGATGTGCTATATAAAATGGCACATTATTGTGAAGTGTGGTGTAGTGATGTGCACTTCCTGTCACATCACTGCACTGCCCTATTTAAGGCAGAGGGCGTCTATTTTCTTCCGCTTTGCTGGATGATCCTGCTGGTGACTGCTGTGTGTTGCACTGTATATAGTTCCTCTAATAAAGGTGTGTTTGCCAGCCATCATCCTGCCTCATCCTTCATCAGGTATTTCATACATGACAGAATGGTCTGATGAAGTGCAATATACAGTATCTCACAAAAGTGAGCACACCCCTCACATTTTTGTAAATATTTTATAATGTCTTTTCATGGGACAACACTGAAGATTTGACACTTTGATACAATGTAAAGTAGCCAGTGTACAGCTTGTATAACAGTGTAAATTTGCTGTCCCTGACATGATATCTGGCCCAGGAAACACGCACACAGGCTCGGGTGAGATTTAAGAGTTTTATTAACAAGACAGGTGTATGGATGCGTGAGTGAGGAATGTGAAAGTCTTGTTGGGGACTGAGGAGCGCCGAGGGCAGAACAGGACACCGTGCAGCCAGGCAACCCTAAGGACAGAGCAGAGGACAAGGGATGAGCTAATAACACAGGGTAGCGCTGAAGATTGGAATGTGGCTTACTTGCAGGTGACTTGGTGGCTGGCGTTGGCAAGTAATACTCCCGCCTGGAAGACAGCGCCCTGATACGCTCGATGGGGAAAGGCTGAAGAGGAGAGGCGATGGAGGGATTCTTCCGCCGCCGGGAGGATCCACCTGTGCACAGTGGAAGATCTTGGAGAGCAGGTAAGTGGTTATTCTTACGTGCATGCGACGAGTTGAGGCGTTGGCCGTGGGGAAGCAGGCGAACGCCGAGCTTGGTCATGGAGGAGAGCTGACGGCTCCAGGCCGAGGCCTCAGGCAGAGCAGGTTAAATAGGGGCAGCCTAATGAAGCACAGGTGTGCGCGCGGCTGGAGCAGATGACAGGCGGGAGCGAGTTGTGACAGTCCCCTCAAAATAACTCAACACACAGCCATTAATGTCTAAACTGCTGGCAACAAAAGTGAGTACACCCTAAGTGAAAATGTCCAAATTGTGCCTAAAGTATCAATATTTTGTGTGGCCACCATTATTTTCCAGCACTGCCTTAACTCTCTTGGGCATGGAGTTCACTGGAGCTTCACAGGTTGCCACTGGAATCCTCTTCCACTCCTCCATGATGACATGGTGTTAGAGACCTTGTGCCCCTCCACCTTCCATTTGAGGATGCCCCACTGATACTCAATAGGGTTTAGGTCTGGAGACATGCTTGGCCAGTCCATCATTTTTACCCTCAGTTTCTTTAGCAAGGCAGTGGTTGTCTTGGAGGTGTGTTTGGGGTTGTTATCATGTTGGAATACTACCCTGTGGCCCAGTTTCTGAAGGGAGGGGATCATGCTCTGCTTCAGTATGTCACAGTACATGTTGGCATTCATGGTTTTCTCAATGAACTGTAGCTCCCCAGCGCCGGCAGCACTCATGCAGCCCCAAACCATGACACTCCCACCACCATGCTTGACTGTAGGCAAGACACACTTGTCTTTGTACTTCTTACCTGGTTGCCGCCGCACACGCTTGACACCATCTGAACCAAATAAGTTTATCTTGGTCTCATCAGGCCACAGTACATGGTTCCAGTAATCCATGTCCTTAGGCTCCTTGTCTTCAGCAAACTGCTTGCAGGCTTTGTTGAGCATCATCTTTAAAAAGGGCTTCCTTCTGGGACGACAGCCATGCAGACCAATTTGATGCGGTGTGCGGTGTAGGGTCTGAGCACTGACAGCCCCCGCCCCCATCCCTTCAACCTCTGCAGCAATGCTGGCAGCACTCATACATCTATTTTTAAAAGACAACCTCTGGATATGATGCTGAGCACGTGCACTCAGCTTCTTTGGTCAGCCATGACGAGGCCTGTTCTGAGAGGAACCTGTCCTGTTAACCCCTTGCACTCCGGTCAATTTCCCTAAAAACGCCAAAAAATAACGTGCCCAAAGTAAATCAAAAGCTGTTCTTCAACCCTTTGCAGCATCTTCATGGGGTTGGTCTCATTTAAAAGAAAACACTTTGAATTTTTTGGCAAAACAGTCATAATCTCTCTAAGTGCTCCCGCCACTGAGTTACAGTCATCTAAATATAGTGAACTTGAAGAAAATAAATTTGGCCTGGGTGTTTTTTTGGATACAAATGCTTGCAAATAACACACAGCTTCAGATCCGGGCTGGAAAATGCAAAAGAAATGTAGAATCAAGTGTTATCCAGCTGAGATCCAAATTTTGTAACAATACCACAAAAAATGAATATATTACACAGCTTTTTCCTCAGGTAGTTCCCAGGCGTTTTTGAACTGTGCCAAATTTTGCCAAATGGCACAGTTTGGAAAAACGTCTGTAACTTTTGAATGATTCAATATAGAAGCTTGATCTTGGGTGCCAATGAAAGATGACACTCAGGGCTGTGTGTGTGTGCGGGTGTGTTTGTGGGGGGGTTGCCTCCCCCCTCGCTACAGAGGACGGACATCGGCCATTGCTACATGACGGATTAGACTCATGTGGCGATGTGGCGACCGCGGCGCAGTCACCGCAGCTTCCCCCCCACTTCGCTACAGAAGAATAGCGGGGGGCGGCGTTCACGGTCCGGACACGTCGAACGAACCGTGTACCACGGCGCACGCACTTTGGACTTCGTGCGCCGCACAGTTGTAATTTACCGATCGGTCAAAAGTCATTTTTGATTACAATTTTCAGGGATAAAGAATAATTTAGCTTATAACACCTTACCTCTTCACAGCAGCAGAGTCCTGGCGAACTTCTCTTCCTCATTGTCAGACAAACGCAACGCTGGTTCTGGTCTCGCGACCCGGTCAAAACATAATTCCATGATTGCGGTTTTAGCGAATGATTTACGACCTTCGTCATCGGCCTCTGTCGGTCTATGATGACCATGGAAGAGAATCCTAAACGCCTATTCTGCTCGAATAAAAAAAAAAAAAGCACCGCCTGTGACTGAAGAGGCCGATGTGCGAATGGCAGTCCCTGTCACACAGGTAGCACTTGTGGGTGGTCTCCGTGTTGCTGGGTCTGTGACGGTTCTTCCTGCGGGTCCTTTTTTTATCTGCTGCAGCAGTCTGTCTTCATCCAGCCTTACAATAAACAGCTCGTGAACTTCTCTGCTTCAATTGGCTCACTGCATTCACAGCTTTGGTAGGCGGGTCCTTCTTGCTAGGTTTTCAGTCATTGGTTCTTCAAGGTTTCAGAAACCCAATTCAAGGCTCTTATTAGTTGAATGAGAGGTCAATCAGATGAACTAATCTGTTCGCGGCTGTGTCTGCAGTGGAAGAACGGAAATGCAGCTTTTATTTTCAGTGCGCGCTTGGACGCAGCTCCATCATGTGTCCTAGAGCGCACGAGGGTGCACGAGAGCGCCCTCGTGCGCTCTGGGATGCAGAGACTTGCCCGCCCGCGGTACAACGGAGTGCAAGAGGTTAAACCACTGTATAGTCTTGGCCACCATGCTGCAGCTCAGTTTCAGGGTGTTGGCAATCTTCTTATAGCCTCGGTCATCTTTATGTAGAGCAACAATTCTTTCTTTCAGATCCTCAGAGAGTTCTTTGCTATGAGGTGCAATGTTGAACTTCCAGTGACCAGTATGAGAAAGTGTGAGAGCGATAACACCAAATTTAGCACATCTGCTCCTCATTCACACCTGAGACCTTGTAACACTATTGAGTCACATGACACCGGGGAGGGAAAATGGCTAATGGGGCACAATTTGGACATTTTCACTAGGGGTGTACTCACTTTTGTTGCCGGCGGTTTAGACATTAATGGCTGTGTGTTGAATTATTTTGAGGGGACAGCAAATTTATACTATTATACAAGCTGTACACTGACTACATTGTATCAAAGTGTCATATCTTCAGTGTTGTCCCATACATCCATCCATCCATCCATTCATCCATCTTCTTCTGCTTAATCCTTTTCAGGCCGTTGGGGGGGGGAGGGGGGGCTGGAGCCTATCCCAGCATCTTTTGGGCAAGAGGCAAGGTACACCCTGGACAGATCGCAGGTCCATGGCAGGGCCAACACAGAGAGACAGACAACCATTCACTCTCACAGTCATACCTAAGGACAATTTAGAATCCCCAGTTTGATGCCAATTAACCTAACTTGCATGTTTTTAGCATGTGGGAGGAAACCGGAGAAATCCCTGAGTAAATCCACGCATACACTGGGAGAACATGCAAACTCCACACAGATCACTGTTGGTTGGGGCTGGGATCGAACTCAAGATCTCCCAGCTAAGGGTGAGTTACTGTGCTGCCGCAGTGCTAACCACTCCACCACCGTGCTGCCCCAGTGTTGTCCCATGAAAAGATATAATAAAGCATTTACAAAAATGTGAGGGGTGTACTCACTTTTGTGAGATACTGTACATAAACAGTACACAGTTGCAGTATACTGTACATAAACAGTATGCAGTTGCAGCTTTATTTACCTTTGAACCCAGAACAAACAAACTCACAAAGTGTTGTATTGGACTGCATCACTGACATTAAGTTGTGGTTAAGCCAAAATTTTCTCCAATGAAATGAAGAAAAAACAGAATGTATTGTGTTTGGGGATACTGTAACAGGCTGGCTTTGGTACCCTCTCTTTAAGGCTCAGTTCACCTGTCAGAAATTTGGGGGTGATTTTTGACAGCCATGTAAAATTTGATAAACAGATTGATTGATTGATTGATTGATTTTATTTGAACATTCAGACAAAAGAAAAAAAAAGAATTTAAACAAAAATCAAAACCAAAAAAATAAAATGTTCAAAAGGAGTGGGAAGAAGCCAGTGCTTATATAGTCCCGCCCCTTTTCCATACCCAACAGATTACAACATCAGTCAGTCATCATTCATCCCACAACCACATTCACCATAATACACCATAAAACACCATAATACATAATCAAATTATGCAACAGAAATGATACAACAATGACAGTCCATATCGACAACAATACCAACATCCAACAATAACTGTAACAATAATAAATAAATACTTCTGGTATGTTTAATATAATTATAGACAATATTATCATCATCATAATCACCATATATACCACCATATACCCCCACATAGCTTACAAAACCTAGGTGCAATAAGTAACCATATAAAAATAATAACCATAATAATAGGTAGCCATATGGTAGTTACAACATCATCATCATCATCATCATCATAGCAGTCTGTCGGGGGCGACAATGACTGTTTCATTTAGGTCTGATCAGATTGCTCCATGCAGCTCTGTCTTTCGCCCTCTGCTGCCAGGAACTCCTGGCCTTGTTTACCTGGGTGACGTCCGAGCCAGTATGAGTTGCTCTCTGACTGACCATTTCATGAAACTGCTTGCAAAGTATTTGAGTACCGCTAGCTTTTGCTGGACTAGCGGCACATTCTTGGCAGATAGAGGTATTATCAGTGGCAAGGACAGGCCAAGACAAACTGACTCCAGTATCTGTTGCAGTGACTGACCAGATGATAGTTTTTTTTTTTAATCTCTGCTCTTTGTGTAGTGCATGTCAACAACAATAATAATAATAATACCACCTGGCCTACAGTATACAATACTCCAAACAACTCCATCCCAACAACAATCCTAACACTATAATTCTAGTAATAACTAGAAAAGCACTCAGAGAGTTCATACCTCTGCCAAGGCTCCTGCCTTCCCTCCCTTTGTCCATCCATCTGTTTGTATCTCCCCGTCTCCATCCCACCATACATTACAAGACTGGGCCTTGGTAGAGGTATGCGCTCACAGATCAGCTCCAAAATGTAATGGGTTCGTCTGCAGGCCAAGGACCGTCTGTGGTTAAACTTTCAGCAAAATCCATCCATTTACATAATCCTACTAAACCACTGCAAGAAGATTGAGCCTTGGCAGAGGTATGCAGTCATGTATCACCCCCAAAATGCAATAGGTTCGTGTGTAGGCCAAGAACCACTTCTGGTGAAAATTTCATCCGAATCCATCCAGTAGTTTTGGAGTATTGTTGCCAACAGTCTGTGAGGATATAAGAGACTTGGTGGAGGTATGCATTCTCAGATCATCTCCAAAAATGTAATGGCTTCACCTCTAGCCCAAGAACCAACTCTGGTGAAAATTTCATCTAAATCCATCCAGTAGTTTTTGTGTAATCCTGCTGCACAAATACAAACAAAGCCCTTGATGGAGGTGTGCACACTTAGATCATCACCAAAATCTAGTCATCTGTTCCCCGTGCCATGACACACCTTTCCTAAAAATGTCATCAAATTCCATCCATAACTTTTTGAGTTATGTTGCTAACAAACAAACAGACAGACAAACGGCGGCAAAAACATAACCTCCTTGGCGGAGGTAATGATATCAATAACAGTAGTCAGCATATATATTCACAATAACAGCCTTTCTTCACTGAAGACACATTGTAATGTTACTGTCCTTTATTTTTATATTGCTCAAAAATCATTTCTTTATATGTTGATTTAAATATATGGATGTTTGGACATTGCCTGTGTTTCTCCCCCAACCCATTCCACAATTTTACCCCACACACAGACATATAAAAACCTTTCCTAGTAGATCTTACTAAATGCATTTTAAATTTTGTGTTCCCCCATAAATTATATTTCCCTTCTCTCTCACTGAAAAGATTTTGTATATTGTGTGGCAAAAGGTTTTTACTGACTTTTAACATTAACTGTGCTGTATAATAATCAACCAGATCCCGTAATTTCAGTAGCTTTGAATGTAAAAACAATAAATTAGTATGTTCAAGATACCCAACTTTTGTCACAACTCGCTCCCGCCTGTCATCCGCTCCAGCTGTGCACACACCTGGGCTTCATCAGGCTGCCACTATTTAACCTGCTCTGCCCGCAGCCTCGGTCTGGAGCCGTCAGCTCTTCTCCACGCTGAAGCTCTGCGTTCGCTTACTCCTCTCGGCCAACGCCGCTACTCATCGCCCTCAAATATGGTATTCTTACCTGTTCTCTTCAGTTATTCCCCTGTGCACAGGTGGACCCTCCTGGCGGTGGAAATTCCCTTCGTCACCTTTCCTCTCATCCTCACTGCATCGAACGCAGCTGGGCGCTGTCTCCCAGGCGGGAGCTTCTCTTGTCAACGCCAGCCACCAGTACATCTGCAAGTAAGCCTTATTGTTACTTTCACCGCCTTGCTGTGACAATTGCTCATCCCCTGCTCTCTGTTCTGTCCTCAGGGTTGCCTGGCTGTACGGTGTCTGTTCTGCCCTCGGTGCTCTCCTGTCCCCAAGACTACATTCACATTTCCCACTCATTCATCCATACACCTGCTGTTAAATAACCTCTTAAATCTCACCCGAGCCTGTGTGCGTGTTTCCTGGGCCAGAAATCATGTCAGTACAGCTCCAGCCCAGCGGCCCAGCGAACAGCGGGTACGTACGCCGACTCTCCAATCTCAAGGCTCGGGTGGACTTAATTGTTCACCAACAGCAGGTAATTCTTAATCAGCTTACCGCCATCAATAGCCGGTTGGATCGCCTCGATCCTCCGCAGGTGCTCCCTCCGTCTCAGCTCGGTGGGCCAGCTCCTTCCGCTCCTCAGGCCAGCTCCTCTGCCCTGGGTCCGCCCACCCTTCTCACCCCAATTCCCACTCCTGCGCGCTTTAGTGGAAAACTCGGCAAAGCGCGTGGGTTTTTTCTATAGTGTGAGACGGTGTTTCAGCGCATGCCCGGGGATTTTCCGTCAGACCAAAGCCGAATTGGGTATGTTTCCAGTCTTCTGGAAGGGCGAGCGTTAGCCTGGGCTTACGCCGTTATGGCGAAGGCCAGCTACGCGACCTTGACCTATGCCCAGTTTGTGCAAGACTTCCTCAAGGTCTTTGATCATTCGGATCGCGATAGTGTGTTGGCCAAGCGGCTTCTTAGCCTCCACCAGGGTAGCCGCTTAGCGGCCGACTACGCTGTCGACTTCCGGGTGGCGGCGGAAGAGGTTGGTTGGTGTGATGCTGCCCTTTGCAGCCTATTTGTCCGTAGTCTAAATTCTGATTTGCGGGATGAGTTGGCCAGCCAGGAACAGCTGGATCGGCTGCCAGAATTAATTTCTTTAGCCATCAGTTTGGATAACAGGCTGAGGGAGCGGGCTGCCGAGCGGAAGCCATCCAGCTGCTCGTGCAGAGCTCTTTTCCGCGCTCCCCAGTATCGCCCCCTGGCGTTACCTCCTCCGGAGGCTGCCGACGATCCCGATGCTATGATCATCGGGCGGGCTAGATTTTCCTTAGCGGAGAAACAGCGTCGCCTGGAGTTGGGTCTCTGCATGTAGATAAGATAAGATAAGATAAGCCTTTATTAGTCCCACAATGGGGAAATTCCAGGATTGCAACAGCACAGGGATAGCAACACTCAGAGCAACAATCAGAAGGCAAGAAAAAACAACATCTAGTAAACATATGTCCATATTACTATAAATGTATATATATAGACACACAGTGCAGAGCATTATGGTTGGTTGGTGAATGTGCAGCAGAAAGTCTAAGCTCTCTCTCCGCGGATGCAGCGGGCCAGCTGGAAGTCCTTGGGCATGATGGTGACCTCCTTAGCGAAGAAGAGACCACCAGGTGGGCCTCGCTGGTCTCCTGCAGAGCCATGACGGCGAAGCTCAGGAAACACAGGACGGTCTTGAAGTCCTGAGCGATCTCCCTCACCAGGCGCTGGACGGGCAGCTTACGGATGAGCAGCTCCGTGGATTTCTGGTAGCGACGGATCTCTCTCAGAGCCACGGGCCTGTGACGGCGAGGCCTCTTCACTCTGCCGGTGGCCGGAGCGCCTCTCCGAGCAGCCCTGGTGGCTAGCTGTCTCCTGGGGGGCTTCTTCCTCCAGTAGATTTTACGGGCGGTCTGCTTGGTTCTTGCCATCGCTCTTTATTATTCTGTCTTATATTTCTTGCACGCCGCCTAAACTCCAGCCCGGCACCCGCGTCGTTTTCGCTACAGCTCCCGGTATGTCGAGTTTCCCATTAGCACCGGGCGGCGGCCAAGTGCTAGCTAGCACCAGCTCCTCCCCGCTGTAACGTCTCCCGCTGCAAACCGTGGCTCCGTCCGCCGACCCGGGAGACCCCCGGGGCGATCCGTGCGTCCGTGATATATATACAGAGTGAAAGGTGTAGAAAGAAGAAGGAAGATAAAAAAAAGGCTGTTGCAACGGGCAGCCTACTCGTGTGGCGCCACCGGTCCGGCGGAACCGGAACCGTATGTATTGCGGAGATGACCAACATCCCGTGGAAGTCTGCCCGGTGAAGCCAAAAGGGGAGGTCCGCGAATCAATGTAGGGGGCCTCGCGGACGCTTCCCAGTCTAATCCCCTCTCCAAATGTCGGGTTCAAATTAGACTCTGCCACAACTCCATTGGTCATACATCTCAGGCACTGGTGGACTCGGGGGCAGAACAGTGTTTTATTTCTAAGACCCTGGCAACCCGCCTGGGCATCCATTGCCAAGCCTTGCCCACACCCCTTCATCTCGTTGCCCTGACCAGTTCTCCCCTGGAAAAGGTCACTCACATTACCAAACCCATCTCTGTCATTATCTCTGGCAACCACCGTGAGGACCTTCGTTTCTATGTCCTTCCCACCTCGGCGGCATCCATCATTCTTGGCTACTCATGGCTATGCCTCCACAACCCGGTGTTTGATTGGCAGACCGGGTGCATTTTATCGTGGAGCACCAATCTGTTTGGGAACCTGTCTCCAGTCTGCGGCCTGTGCCCCATCTGTGCCTGCACCAGCCCTTGACTCCGCCCCGCCGGACCTTTCTGCTGTGCCACCGGAGTTTCACGACCTGGGCTGGGTTTTCAGCAAGTCTAAGGCGTTATCCCTCCCACCCCATCGCCCATATGACTGAGTGCTATTGATCTCCTGCAGGGGGCGCCCCTCCCTTCTGGTCGCCTGTATAGCCTTTCTGCCCCAGAACGGGAGGCCATGGACACCTATATTCGGGAATCCCTCAGTGACAGAATTATCCGCCCCTCCTCATCCCCCCTGGGTGCTGGGTTCTTTTTTGTGGTGAAGAAGGATGGTTCGTTGAGGCCTTGCATTGACTTCAGAGCCCTTATTGACATCACGGTTAAGATAAGATAAGATAAGATAAGCCTTTATTAGTCCCACAATGGGGAAATTCCAAGATTGCAACAGCACAGGGATAGCAACACTCAGAGCAACAATCAGAAGGCAAGAAAAAACAAGAGCAGCTAGTATACATATGTACATATTACTATAAATATATATACTACTATATATATATATACTATATATATACTGTATATATATATATATAGACACACAGTGCGGAGCATTGTGGTTGGTGGATGTGCAGCAGAAAGCCTAAGCTCTCTCTCCGCGGATGCGGCGGGCCAGCTGGATGTCTTTGGGCATGATGGTGACCCTCTTGGCGTGGATGGCACACAGGTTGGTGTCCTCGAAGAGACCCACCAGGTAGGCCTCGCTGGCCTCCTGCAGAGCCATGACGGCGTAGCTCTGGAAGCGCAGGTCGGTCTTGAAGTCCTGAGCGATCTCCCTCACCAGGCGCTGGAAGGGCAGCTTATGGATGAGCAGCTCCGTGGATTTCTGGTAGCGACGGATCTCTCTCAGAGCCACGGTACCGGGCCTGTAACGGTGAGGCTTCTTCACTCCACCGGTGGCCGGAGCGCTTTTCCGAGCAGCCTTGGTGGCCAGCTGCTTCCTGGGGGCTTTTCCTCCAGTAGATTTACGGGCGGTCTGCTTGGTTCTTGCCATCACTCTTTATTATTCTGTCTTATATTTCTTGCACGTCGCCTAAACTCCAGCCCGGCACCCGCGTCATTTTCGCTCCAGTTCTCCCGGTATGTCGAGTTTCTCCGTTAGCACCGGGTGGCGGTTGAGTGCTAGCTAGCTCTTCCCTGCTGTATCGTCTCCTGCTGTAAACAGAGGCTCCGTCCGCCGACTCGGGAGACCATTAGGGCGATCTGTGTGTCCATGATATATATAGAGTGAAAGGTGTGCCGGATCAGAAAGTTATCACCGGGTCAGAAAGAAGAAGGATCGTTAAGGATCGTTAAGGATCGATATACGCTGCCGCTTATGGACTCAGCCTTCAATTCCCTCCAGGGGGCGTCCTGGTTCTCCAAATTAGACCTCCGCAGTGCTTATCATCTTGTCTGGATCCGGGAGGGTGACGAGTGGAAGACGGCCTTCCAAATGCCCAGCGGCCACTTTGAATACCTTGTCATGCCGTTTGGGCTCACCAACGCTCCTGCTGTCTTCCAACGCCTGATTAATGACGTGCTTCGCGACTTCCTGGGGGTCTTCTTTTTCGTCTACCTGGATGACATATTGATCTTCTCCCGGTCTCGGGAGGAGCATCTGGTCCATGTGAGGCGGGTCCTGCAACGTCTTTTGGAGAACAAACTTTATGTCAAAGCCGAGAAGTGCGAGTTTTTTACCAATGCCACCTCTTTCCTGGGTTTTATTGTTTCGCACAATCAGCTCCTCCCCGACCCTGCCAAGGTTAAAGTTGTGGTCGAGTGGCCTACCCCCTCCTCTAAGAAGCAGGTGGAGCAATTTTTGGGGTTTGCTAATTTTTAACGCCGTTTTGTCCTTGGTTACAGTGCCATCACCCCCCCTTTGACCCGCCTCACCTCACCGAAGGTGCGCTTTCAGTGGACGACGGAAGCGAAGACAGCCTTTGAAACCCTCAAGAAGGAATTCGCATCCTCCCGGGTCCTGTCTCTTGTGGATCCTGAGTGCCAGTGTTTTGTTGAGGTGGATGTGTCTGACACTGGGGTCAGGGCGGTCTTGTCTCAGTGCTCCCCGACTGATGGGGTGCTGCACCCCTGCGCTTTCTTTTCCAAGCGTCTCTCCTCGGCCGAGCGTAATTATGACATCGGTGACAGAGAGCTCCTGGCCGTGAAGCTCGCGCTGCAGGAGTGGCGTCACTGGTTGTTTCGTGGTTTGGACCGATCATAAGAACTTGGAATACATCAGGATGGCCAAGCGCCTGAATGCCCGCCAGGCACGTTGGTCGCTGTTCTTCGCCAGGTTCAAATTCACCATTACCTACCGCCCAGCTTCCAAAAATAAGAAGTCTGATGTGCTGTCCAGGCTGTACTCCCCTGAAGCCCCAGAAGATGAGGTCCATACCGTCGTGCCTGCTTCGTGCGTCGTGGGGGCTGTTTCCTGGGCCGTCAGAGATAAAATCCTGGAGGCTCTGGAGTCCGAACCTGATCCTGGCGGCGGCCCAGCGGGAAGATTGTTTGTGCCCTCGTCAGTCCGAGGTGACGTCATTCACTGGGCTCACACTTCTAGGTTCGCCTGCCACCCTGGTGTATCCCGGTCTGTGGATCTTCTCCAGCGGTCCTTTTGGTGGCCTGGACTCTGGGAGAATGTCTCCAACTATGTGCGTGCCTGCCCACAGTGTGCCATGAATAAGTCGTCCAATGCTCCTCCTGCGGGTTTTCTCCATCCCTTGCCGGTCCCCGGGAGGCCCTGGTCACACATTGCTTTGGACTTCGTCACCGGTCTGCCGGTCTCCAACTCTTTTAACACCATCTTGACTATTGTAGACCGGTTCTCCAAGGCGGCCCACTTCGTGCCTCTCCCTGGACTTCCTTTGGCGTGCGAGACGGCCGATCTGTTGGTGCAGCATGTGGTCAGGCTGCATGGCATCCCCGCTGACATTGTCTCTGATAGGGGGCCACAATTTGTATCTAAAGTCTGGAGGAGCTTCTGCACCACTCTGGGAGCCACAGTTAGCCTGTCTTCTGGACACCATCCCCAATCCAATGGGCAGTGCGAACGCACCAACCAGGAGCTGGAGGCTGCTCTGTGCTGTGTCACCTCCTCTAACCCTACTTCCTGGAGCATTCATCTTCCCTGGGTGGAGTATGCCCATAACTCCACTTTGTCTTTGGCCATTGGGATGTCCCCCTTTCGGGCGTCTTTAGGTTACGACCCCCCGCTGTTCCCGGAGGAAGAAGGTGAGGTGGCAGTCCCCTCCAATCAGGCCCACATGAGACGGTGCCGACGGCTGTGGACCAAGACGCGTCAGGCCCTGGTTCGTGCCGCATCGCGCAACGCCAAGTCTGCGAATCGCCACAGGAGGCCTGCGCCACGCTACCAGGTGGATCAACAAGTTTGGTTGTCTACTCAGAATATTAATCTGAAGGGGGAGAAGAGGAAACTGGCTCAGCGCTTCGTTGGACCCTACCCTGTCACGAAGGTGGTTAACCCGGTGGCTGTGCGTTTGGCGCTCCCCCCTCCCCTCCGTGTTCATCCCACATTTCATGTTTCTCAGGTTAAACCTGTGGTTTCTAACCATCTCTGTCCCCCCCCCAGAGTGCCCCCCCCCCCCAGGATGATCGATGGACACCCGGCATGGAGTGTCACTTCCATCTTGGACTCCCGATGCCGGGGCCGGGGGTTGCAGTATTTGGTGGACTGGGAGGGTTATGGTCCTGAGCACCGATGCTGGGTGCGCCCATCCTTCATGCTGGACAAGCAGCTCATTGAGGTGTTTCATCGGGCACATCCCGACAAGCCAGCGCCAGGAGGCACTGCTCGGGGGGGGGGGGGGGGAGTACTGTCACAACTCGCTCCCGCCTGTCATCCGCTCCAGCCGTGCACACACCTGGGCTTCATCAGGCTGCCACTATTTAACCTGCTCTGCCCGCAGCCTCGGTCTGGAGCCGTCAGCTCTTCTCCACGCTGAAGCTCTGCGTTCGCTTACTCCTCTCGGCCAACGCCACTACTCATCGCCCTCAAGTAAGGTATTCTTACCTGTTCTCTTCAGTTATTCCCCTGTGCACAGGTGGACCCTCCTGGCGGCGGAAATTCCCTTCGTTGCCTTTCCTCTCATCCTCACTGCATCGAGCGCAGCTGGGCGCTGTCTCCCAGGCGGGAGCTTCTCTTGTCAACGCCAGCCACCAGTACATCTGCAAATAAGCCTTATTGTTACTTTCACCGCCTTGCTGTGACAATTGCTCATCCCCTGCTCTCTGTTCTGTCCTCAGGGTTGCCTGGCTGTACGGTGTCTGTTCTGCCCTCGGTGCTCTCCTGTCCCCAAGACTACATTCACATTTCCCACTCATTCATCTATACACCTGCTGTTAAATAAACTCTTAAATCTCACCCGAGCCTGTGTGCGTGTTTCCTGGGCCAGAAATCATGTCAACTTTGTGTATAACACGGACTGCCCTTTTTTGTAATATTAGCATTGAATTAAGTGTACTTTTATTGTTGTTACCCCAGACCTCTATACAATAGGTTAAGTATGGAAGTACTAATGAGCAATACAAAATATGAAGCGATTTGTAATCTAGGACTTCCTTAATTTTATTTATAATTGCAATATTTTTTGCAACTTTGTTTTGGATATATCTGACGTGTGGTTTCCAACTAATTTTATCATCTAGTATTACACCAAAAAACTTGATCTCCTTAACATTTTCAATAATTACATTATATATATGAATATGCATATCTTCTTTATTTTTACAATTACCAAATATCATTACCTTAGTTTTATCCATATTTAGTGATAATTTATTACAATCTATCCATTTTTTAAGCTTATTTAATTCATTATTTAGAGTATGGATTAGTTGATTATAATTTTTTCCAGAATAAAATATATTAGTATCATTAGCAAATAATATTATTTTTAATAATTTAGAAACTTGGAATATATCATTTATATATATGTTAAATAATTTGGGGCCGAATACTAACCCCTGAGGGACCCCACAGGCAATTCCCATATAATACACCCAGACAGATATTCTCCCATCTTCACAATCAGAATCAGAATCAGAATCAGAATGAGATTTATTGCCATTGTTCATGTAGTACACAAACTAGGAATTTGTCTCGATGCAATGCTGCAACATTAAACATGGAGTAGCACTAAAGATTAAAAAAAAAAAAAACTATGCATGCAATAAAATGTAGAATATGAATGAGTAATACTAATCTATGCAATTTTTAAATATATTAACAAGCAGCAGATATTGTGGAGTTCCACATAGTGCAGTCGGTAGTGCAAAAGAAAACAGTGATAATTATCATGAGTCCGGTTGAGCTGCTGTACGTAGTGCACGAGAGTCTAATAAGTCACTTAGTGTTCAGCAGTCTGATGGCAGAGGGGAAGAAGCTGTTCATGTAGTGGGAGGTTTTAGTCTGAATGGACCGAAGTCTTCTACCTGAGGGGAGGGGGGCAAACAGTGCGTGTCCAGGGTGTGAAGGGTCGGCTATGATCTGACCTGCACGCCTCCGGGTCCTGGAGATATACAGGTCCTCGAGGGATGGGAGCTTGCAGCCGATCACCTGTGATCGATCACAAACTGTTGTCTCTCAGATAAATAACTTGTAACCCAATTCAGAGCCATTCCCCTAATACCATACATTTGTAGTTTATCAAGAAGTATTGAATGATTTATTGTATCAAATGCTTTTCTAAAATCTATAAATACACCAATTGCATATTTCCTTGATCTAATGCATTTATTATTTCCTGTGTTGCTTCCATTATTGCCAACGATGTTGTACTCTTTGGTCTAAATCTATTAGGGCGGTGCGGTGGCAGCAACTCACCCTTGGCCATGGGATCTCTGGTTTGATCCCAGCCCCTGACCAACAGTGATCTGTGTGGAGTTTGCATATTCTCCCCGTATCTGCATGGGTTTACTCCTGGATTTCTCCAGTTTCCTCCCACAGGCCAAAAACATGCAGGTTAGGTTAATTGGAGATTCTAAAGTGGCCCTAGGTGTGAATGTGTGTGTGAATGGTTAAGGGATAGTGCCGTACCATGGCTGCTTCATCCATCCAGGTGGATGCCCTCAATTTCCCCTCTGGGGATCAATAAAGTACACAAAATAAAAAAAAAAAATCAAAAATATTGATTCTGATTAACCACATCGTGTTTATTTAAAAAGTCCTCTAATCTGTTGTTGAAAAGTTTTTCCTGAATCTTTGAAAATTGTGGGAGGAGCGATACTGGTCTGTAGTTTGTGTAGTGGTGTTTATTTCCTTGCTTGAATAATGGTATTACTTTTGCTATTTTCATTTTCTGCAGGAATGAGCCAGTTTGAAATGATAATTATAAATATATGTAAATGGTTTTAATATGCCATCAACAGTTCTTTTTACTAGTGCCATATCAATACCATCACAATCAGTAGATAATTTATTTTTACTCTTTTCAACAACAAATTTTACCTCTAGTTCATCCACCGCTGAGAGAAAGATTGACTGAGGGTTATTTCCAATCAATGTCTCACGGTGTTTCTTCCTTGGTTTGTAATTTTTGCTGCCAACTCTGGTCCAACTTTTACAAAAAAATTATTCATTTTATTTACTACCATGTTTTTATCATAATTATCACCACAATTATCAGTAAAATACTCTGGATATATCATTTTCTTAGTTGTGTTTTTCCTTAATTTATTTAATTTATCCCAGACTCCTTTTATATTATTTTTATTTTCATTTAGCATTTTCCTATAGTATAATTTTTTACTAGTTCGTATTATTTCAGTTAATTTATTTTTATACGTTTTATATCTTTTTTTCAGATTCTTTGGTTCTTAATTTAATGAAGTTTTTATAGAGATAATTTTTTTTTACAAGCATTTTGTATCCCCCTGGTTAACCACAGGCAATTTTTGTATTTATGTTTTTATTAATTTCTTTAATTGGACAGTTTTTATCATATAATGATTTAAATATATCAACAAATTTATTGTGTGCCAAGTCCACTTCTTTCTCTCTACAGTCAACATCCCAGTTCTGTAACAATATGTCATCTTTTAAAGCACTGATTCTATCTTCTGTTCATATTCTTTTAGAAATAATCTTTTTACATGGTTTATTATTATTCTTACTCTCATTAACCCCATAATTAACATCTAAAGAAACAAATACAGGCAGGTGGTCACTAATGTCATTTATTAGTATACCACTCACCAAATTATATTCAATAACACTGGTAAAAATGTTTATCAAGGTAGCACAGTGTGTTGTTTTTCTAGTAGGTTTTGTAATCTTTGGAAATAAGGTTAAGCTATACATTGTATCTAAGAAATCTTCAGTTGGTTTATGTTGTTTTGTTTTCATTAAATCTATATTAAAGTCACCACAAATAAAGATATCTTTTTGTCTTATTTTTGTATACATCTTTTCCATACTATTTCTAAATTTGTCCATATCAGATCTCGGTGCTCTATATATACAACTTACTATTATTGACAATGTAGTCAAGGTGAGCTTTTATCAATTATGTCTGTTATCCAAAGCCAAATCTTTCCTGATCATGATCTTCAGATAGCCATCTATGCTTTAATCACTTCTCGACTTGATTACTGCAATGCACTTTATGTTGGAAGAAGATGAATGAATGAATGAACTAGGCGAGAGCACATTACCTGATCCTTTTTTCACTTCATTGGCTTCTAGTCCATTTTAGAATTAATTTTAAACTTTCACTTTTTGTTTTTAAAGCTCTTAATGGCCTTGCTCCGGTTTATTTGTCTGAGATTTTGACTGTCCGTGACCAAGGCAGGGCTTTGAGGTCATCCAATCAGCTTTTGCTGGATGTGCCCAGGTCAAGGTATAAACATTGGGGTGACCAAGCCTTTTCTGTTGTCGCCCCTAGGCTCTGGAATAATCTCCCCACTGATCTACGTACGTACTATCTCTGACCTGGCCCTTTTTAAATCAGAACTTAAAACATATTTGTTTAGGATGGCTTTTCATACTCAGTAGTGGTGATATTTGTCTTGGCATTTGTTTTTATTTCATTTTTATTTTTATTTTCAGGTATTTATTCTTATTTCTTTGTTTATGTTATTTGTTTTTAATGCTGTTTAATTCACCTATGGGTTGTTTTAAAGGGCTATATAAATAAAGTACATTACATTACATAAACCTCAATGCACAAGTAACAGACTGTAGTTTGCCCCCTTAGACTGGGGACAACAGGGCCCAGGTCAAGAAGTACACAAATCACATGGGTCCACCTTCTGCAGTGCAGAGTGGCACACTAGGCCTATGAGTGTTTTGGTT
Source organism: Pholidichthys leucotaenia (assembly GCA_020510985.1). NCBI lineage: Eukaryota > Metazoa > Chordata > Actinopteri > Cichliformes > Pholidichthyidae > Pholidichthys > Pholidichthys leucotaenia. The sequence goes on from CM035845.1 coordinate 337,333,192, forward strand.
CCAAAGAGTCTGGTTCAGCTTTTTGGCAATCAATCAAACTCATTTCTGGAAAGGAGCTGAACCTTGTCATGACTGCTCATTTTCTTGTTTCTGTCCATAATTTAATCGGGCATTATTTCTGTCAACTTTGTTGGTCTCAAGACCTTATCTCCCAGTCCACTTGGTTTTAGATTAAAGGCTAAATCAAGTGTGATTTACTGAATTGTCTGCTATTGGCCTAGCAGAAAGAGATTTAGCAACTTACGGAAGAGTCTTATCTCAAAGTTACCACACTGGGCCACTACTTGCAGAAGGAGCTGGAACATTTTAGTGCATTGTGGATGTGGGAGCAGTCTGAATTCAGGATAGGACCTAACAGTACAATCTAGTGATGTAACATTCTTGAATGATTCATTCGAATGTACTAGTTCTCATGAGTGAATGCTGAATCACTTACCACACTTACCATACTACCATACATACCGTGGCTCTACCAACTGAGCCACCACCGGAGTGGTGGCTCAGTTGGTAGAGCATCCGCCCCACACCCGGGAGGCAGGGGTTCAAATCCCGGCCGGGTCATGCCAAAGACCATATAAAAGTGGAACTTCCTGCCATCCAGCTTGGTGCTCAGCAATAATGGAATGGAGGAGGGAAATTTGTGGCGGCGCCTTGCATGGCAGCGGTCCTCTGATTCTGCACTTGGGGTGTGTGTGATTAACACAGTAGATAGGTAAAACACAATCTCGTTCTACTGTACATGATTGGTTGTACAGTTGAATGACAATAAGGGTGATTTAATTTAATAACTACTGAATTACTTGAGCTGGATTTATGCTCCAGCCTGAGCTCAAACCCACCTGCTAATCAGCTGCCTCTTAATTCAGTGAATGTAATAGTACACTACAAACAAATCTCGCCCACTCTGTTCAGCAACCCTCAGTTCAGTAAATGTACTAGTACATTACACACAAACCCACCCACTCCATTCAGCAATTATCAATTCAGTGAACATACCGGTGAGCAGCAAATGAGCCCCACCTGCTCTATTTTTCAGTTAAGGGAGTGGTAGGCAGCTGGCACTCCAGTACAGCAGTGAACAGATATTTTGTAGTAATCTTTTTAGCATAGAAGCGGGACTGATTAAGCACATTTTAGTAAGCTGTGGATCCCATCACTAGTACAGTCCCCCACTAACACTGTCAGGACTGCAATTTGTCACTGATTCTGTTCGTAACCTTTATGGACTGAATTTCTTGGAAAGCGTTGGCTTTGTTTTCCTCAATATCTCATATCCTGGTTCTGGATGAGTGGGAAATTTTTTTTTTTTAGATTTAGTATACTTTATTGATCCCCAGAAGGGAAATTGAGGGTCATCCACCACCTGGATGGATGAAGCAGCCACGATACGGCTCTATCCCTTAACCATTCACGCCTTAGAGTCTCCAAATAACCTAACCTGCATGTTTTTGGCATGTGGGAGGAAACCGGAGAAATCCCGGGGTAAACCCACGCATACACGGGAAGAACATGCAAACTCCACATAGATCACTGTTGGTCGGGGGCTGGGATCGAACCCACGATCCCCACGATCCCCCGGCCAAGGGTAAACTGTGCTGCCGCAGAGCTAACCACTGTGCCACTGTGCAAATGAAGTATGATTGAAGAAATCCTCCAGAAGAATCATTGGACTCGAATAACATCACCCAGCATTACATTAGGATCACCAGGATTCCAAACATGCATCAAAACTAACTGGCAGCATCATTACCCAAACGAGCCATATCGACCAACCACCTGAAGGAGGAGTCATTAAAGACTCTCTTTTCACTGATATTAGCTTTTTACTAAGTGTTGGCCTAGTAAATACAAAAGCCAGATCAGGCACACAGGTGAGTCAGACCCCGGGAAGGGCTGTTTCACCAGGCTAGGCTAACCTGTTTTTACCTGTTTTTAGCTAGCTAGCTATCCACTTCTCACCTGGAACGTCATGACTCCATCCCCGACATGTGTTAGCTGTGTGTCCCTCCTTAAGAAGGTTTCTGAGTTGGAATTGAGACTCTCCAACCTCTATAAGACTCAGGAGGCTGAAGACCACCTAGATACTATAATTCTCGGGCGGACATCAGCCCCGGCAGCCGACTCGCAACTAGCAGAGATGGCTACTTACCTGGGTGAATTTAGCACATCGCCATCCACTTCCATCCCTGCTCTGGTCCCCTCAGCTGTCCAGGACCCCAGCAATAAATGCTGGCTTCAGCTCGGAGCTAAATCCAAAGCCCCGGGTGGTTTTTCACTTCCTCAATGCGCGCCCTGGACCTTGGTTGGGCCAACTAGCAAACATTGGGGATTGACCAGACATGGCTGCGCCTTCTGCCTTCCCCTGTTGTTGGAAAACAGAGTCGACGTCCTTTCCCTGGAAGATTTTCCCCACCTGGACGTCATCATCCGACGTCATCATCCTCCCATGGCTGCCCCTCCTCCTTCAGCAGCAGCCGAAACCCGCAAGCCCCGGATTAAAGCTACTTTAGTGTGCCAAACTATACACCAGCTCCATAAAAAAGAGAGCGCATCACCCCGCCATCACAACAACAACAACGGCAAAATTATTCACCATTTCAGAAGCCACCGGCAAAGCCGCCCCAGACGACGTTGGTAATTGGTGATTCGATTATGAGGGATGTCAGAAGCAGGTACTGTGTCATTAAATTTTTTCCGGGGCTAAAGTGTCAGACATTGAGGCTCTTACCCCTGACCTATTAAATGAATTTCCCCATGCTAAAACTGTCATTGTACATGTTGGATGCAACAACATCCCAGATGAAGCATCAGAGATCTTAAAGAGAGACTTCAAGAGCCTTCTATCCACTCTTATGAACTGTGGCAGATGTGTGTTTATTTCTGGGCCATTGGCACCTTTCAGATGAGGTTGCAATTATTTTTGCAGAACTCTTAGCCTTAATAACTGGTTGTGTTCTACATGTCCTACTTTTAACATTGGTTTTGTAGACAATTTCAACCTGTTTTGGAACCGCCCATCATTTATGAGGCCAGATGGCATCCATCCAAATAGACTTGGTGCACGTGTTTTAAGGGGCAATCTGTTTTATTCCATTCAGCGTCTTTTAGTACAGTCGTGGTGACCCCCACAACCTACGGGACAGGCAGAGCGATCAGCTTGAGCAATTAACAGAACAATGAGATGTATGGACCGATATCAATATGTAGATGTGCCTTGCAGCCTCCTTTGTCCTACAGCCCCGGAGTAGAGAGGAATTCCGGTGCCAGTAATCCTGCTATTGATATGTGTGACTCTCATGTAAATGTCCCATGCATTCCTGCTTACTGTGATGCTAATATGCCATGCATGCATTGTCTGTGGTTGAGTATATAAGCTGACTGTACATGCCTCACTAGAGGTAGCTCGCTCTCTCTAGTGCTTGTTGCTGACTTCGAGACACAGGGCTCACTCCAGCGTGCTGCCACAGCGCTGAGTGAGCCTCATGATGGAGGATGAATAAAGCACCCTTTTAACCTTCAGTTCGCCGTGTCTGCCTTCACTTATTTGATCCTCCACACAGTGACTGAAATCTGGTGCGTTAACTCACCCCGAAGCTCCTGGGTCTGCCATCTAGCCCTTCTTTGTTTCCACTTCTTATATTAATCCTATTAATCCAAATAATCCTCACTGTTTAGATCAGTCTTCAAATTATAACCCCACAGAGATTGTGTCTGTCTCCCATTACCCAAAATATTATAACCCAAGATAAATACATCACTTGATAAATACATGCCTTTCTGCAGCTCCTCCTCATCCGCCACCCCAACCCCTCAACCTAGCCCCTGTCTTCCCCTTCAGAGAACCTTTGTCTACTCCCCCCAAAGTTAATAAAAATATAATGTATAATGTATAAACATTCCAAAGTGATTAAACAAAAAAATTGGTAAAACTCAAATTAAACATCAAGTCTCTAAATTTAATGATTTGGCCTCTCTTCCTCCTCATAATTTAAAAAATTAAATGCAGTTTGTTAAATATTAGGTCTCTAACTCCCAAGTCTCTACTAGTCCATGATCTCTTAATTGATCATCAGATTGATTTAATATTCCTTACAGAGACTTGGCTAGGGCAAGATGATTATGTTGGTTTAAATGAATCAACTCCATCTGGTTATCTAAACTATTAAAATCCCAGAGGTTCTGGTCGTGGAGGTGGAGTAGTGGCAATTTACCATTCTAAATTACTAGTTAATATAAAGCAAAAAAACATGTTTCAATTCCTTTGAGAGCCTGGTCCTCAGTATGGGGCATGTTAGCAATCTTAGCTTAAACCCAATTTTCTTTGCCATAGTTTACCATTCTCCCTCAGCCTACTCAGAGTTTTTCTCCAAATTTGCTGAATTCTTAGCTGATTTAGTGCTGAAATCAGATTTGTTTGATTGTAATATACATATAGATGTATCTCGTGACTGTCTTTATAAGACATTCAATTCAATATTAGACTCGATGGGGTTTTCCCAAAAAGTAGAAAATTCTACCCATTATCTCCACCACACATTGGACCTTGTTCTGACTTATGGTATAGAAATAGAAAATCTGGTAGTGTCTCCTCATAATCCTGTACTGTCAGACCATTGTCTGTTAACCTTTGATTTCATTATTCATGACTATTTGACTCCTAAGGAAAAATACTACTACAGCAGATGTCTTTCAGATGATGTTGTTACCAAAATTTATGCAGATTGTCTTCTCTATGCCATGTGTCAACACAGCGGAAATAAAACATGGAGAGCTTGCTCCTTCCGTAATTGATAGCATGGTAGATAGTGTTACAGTCTCTCTGCATCAGACTCTAGACTTGGTGGCCCCTCTAAAAAAGAAAATGTCCAATCAGAGATTTCTAACTCCTTGGTTTAACACAGAAACTCGTAGCTTTAAACAGAAGACTCGTCAATTAGAAAGAAAATGGCATTCCACTAATTTAGATGAAATCTATTTAGCTTGGAGAAATCATCTCTTGATTTATAAAAAAGATATCTTAGAAAAGCTAGAACAAGTTATTACTCTGCATTAATAGAAGAGAACAGGAATAACCCCAGGTTTCTTTTCAGCACTGTAGCCAGGCTGACAGAGTCAGGACTCTGTCAATCCTCGCATCCCCCTTTTTGAATTTTTTCAATCATAAAATTTTATCTATTAGAGATAAAATCAGTCAGATTCTTCCCACTGTAAACTTAAGTACAGCAACTACTACAACTCCTTCAATTGATATCTGTTTGGATAAGTTTACTCCAATTGACCTTTTAGAGGTAGATAAAATAATCTCCTCACCCAAGCCTTCAACTTGTGTTTTAGACCCTGTTCCTACCAGGTTATTTAAAAAAGTCTTCCCATTTATTGGTAGCCATATTCTTCAAATAATCAATTCTTCTTTAACTTTAGGTCATGTACTGTAGACTTTTAAAACTGCTGTAATTAAACCCTTATTCAAAAAGCCAACGCTCAATCCAGGAGTTTTAGCTAACTATAGACCAATCTCTAATCTGCCTTTCATTTCAAAAATCTTAGAAAGAGTTGTTGCTACGCAATTATTTGACCACTTGCACGGAAATGGTTTATTTGAAGAGTTTCAATCTGGGTTCAGAATCCATCATAGCACTTACATAGTAGCCTTGTACTTGTCCTTTTAGATCTTAGTGCACCTTTTGATACTATTGACCATGATATTCTACTTGATAGATTAAAACACTGTGTTGGACTAAATGGAACTTTGCTGCAGTGGTTTAGATCTTATTTGTCTGATAGGCTTCAGTTTGTTCATATCAGTAATGAGCTTTCTTCCAACTCTAAGCTCAGTTATGGAGTTCCACAGGGATCAGTGCAAGGCCCTACTGTTTTTAATTTATATATGCTTCCGCTAGGTAACATTATTAGAAAGCACTGTATACATTTTCATTGTTACACAGATGACACACAATTATACCTGTCAATGAAGCCAGATGATAGTAATCAAGTAGCCAAGTTAGACGCCTGTCTTAAGGAAATCAAAGCCTTGATGACTTGTAATTTTCTGCTATTAAACCCAGATAAGACTGAAGTCATTCTTGTTGGTCCAAAAAACCTTAGAAATACCTTTCCAAATCAAACTCTTAATTTGGTTACAGCTGCTCTTTCTCTGAATAGTTCTGTGAGGAACCTTGGAGTTATTTTTGATCAAGATCTGTTTTTTAATTCACATATTAAATTTGTTTCTAAGACTGCCTTCTATCATCTGCGTAATATTGCCAAGATTAAGGGGATAAGAACCTGTACTTATATAGTGGTTTTTCTACTCTCAAAGACCACTCAAAGCACTTCACTAGTACTAACCCTCTGTTCTAAGGGCCTATAGGAGACAGATATCTAGGGACAATTTAGAACAACCAATTAACATGCATGTCTTTGGATTGTGGGAGGGAACTGGAGCCCCCGGAGTAAACCCATGCAGCACAGAGAGAACATGCAAACTCCACATAGAAAGGTTCCTACCCCTGCCAGCCTGGAGATTTGAACCTGGAACCTTCTAGCTGTAAGGCAACAGTGCTAACCACTGCACCACTGTGCTGCATCTTGTCTCTGAGTGATGCTGAGAAACTGATCCACGCTTTTGTTAGCCTTAGATTAGATTATTGTACAGTGGGGCAAAAAAGTATTTAGTCAGCCACCAATTGTGCAAGTTCTCCCACTTAAAAGATGAGAGAGGTCTCCAATTTTCATCATAGGTATACCTCAACTATGAGAGATAAAATGAGAAAAAAAAAATCCAGAAAATCACAATGAAGGATTTTTAATGAATTAATTGGTAAATTAATAAATTAATTGGTGAATTAATTGGTAAATTCCTCAGTAAAATAAGTCTCCTGCATACCACACTGTGATGGAGGTGGTGAGGATGGACTCGATGATGGCCGTGTAGAACTGCACCAACATCTTGGTGGGCAGCTTGAGCTTCCTCTGCTGGGCCTTTTTGATGAGGGAGCTGATGGTCGGCTCCCACTTGAGGTCCCGGGTGATGGTGGTGCCCAGGAAGCGGAAGGAATCCGCAGTGGTGATGGGAGAGTCTGTGAGGGTAAGGGGGGGCAGAGGGGCTGTGACTTTTCTGAAGTCCACAATCATCTCCACTGTCTTCAGGGCGTTCAGCTGCAGGTTGTTGTGGCTGCACCAGGACACCAGCCGGGCCACCTCTCTCCTGTAGACGGACTCGTCGCCATTGGAGATAAGCCCGATGAGGGTGGTGTCGTCCGCAAACTTGATCAGCTTGACAGACTGGTGGCTGGAGGTGCAGGAGTTGGTGTACAGGGAGAAGAGCAGGGGGGAAAGTACACAGCCCTGGGGTGATCCGGTGCTGATGCTTACAGAGTCCGAGACAGTCTTTCCCAGCCGCACATGCTGCCTCCGGTCTGTCAGGAAGTCGGTGATCCACCTGCAGAGGGAGTCAGGCACGTTGAGCAGGGACAGCTTGTCCTGGAGCAGAGCGGGGCGGATGGTATTGAATGCAGAGCTGAAGTCCACAAACAGGATCCTGACATAGGTTCCCGGGGAGTCCAGGTGCTGCAGGATGGAGTTGAGGGCCAGGTTGACTGCGTCGTCCACAGACCTGTTGGCTCTGTAGGCGAACTGCAGCGGGTCCAGGAGGGGAGTGGTGATGGTCTTGAGGTGGGGCAGGACCAGGCGCTCAAAGGACTTCATGACTACAGAGGTGAGCGCTACAGTCATGAAGTCCTGAAGTTTGTTGCTAAGTTCCTGATTGGAAATGCTGCAACAAAGGCAGAGCTTTGATTTACTGGTCTGTCTACACACCTACCCTCACCTGTGAGCATGAACTTTGGGGTACAGGCTGAAAGATGCTGGTTCGGGACAGGAAGGCCTTGTCTTGCCTCTGTCTAGAATCTAGACTCTGTAGAGTCTAGATTCTAGACTCTACAATCTAGATTCTAGACTGTAGTTTATCTGAGATACTCTTTAAAACTCCAACTCCTTTACTGAGTTATTAAGTCAATTCCAATACCATGTCACATTGCATATTTTGATTTTATCCTGTCTTTGTCTTGTTCAAGTTCATGTTCTGCATTTGCTCATGTAGGTTACATATGAAGGTAGGGAGCTTGTCCAGGTATCCACCACAAATGTTCAAGTATTTATTCAGTCAGAACATCCCTCTAACAGCAGCACCAGCTATTATTGAGGTTTTGAAGAAACATCACGTCAAACTGAAAACATCTTGAACCCTCACAAGGTCTGGCTGGTGGTTGTTTCCTTCATGTCCCGGTAGGTCTCAGACTGGTTCCATTTCTTCCAGTGCTTTGTCAGGTGGTACTTTTTGCTGGTTAGGGCAAACTGGACTGAGGAAACGTACTGCACAGAGTGGGCCACTGTGGCTCTGAAGGCAGGCTTCCTTGCTGTGAACAGGATGAATATCTGGAAACCCTGAAAGCCGCAGTGCACAAAGTTAGTGCTGCTTAATAATTAAAAATATATCAAAACATATCTAAAAAGTTCCACAAAATAACAAAATCAAATGAATAATAAAAATTACAACTACCCATCCAGTCTGTAGTTTTAGGGTGATTCTTTTAGATTTGAGCATTTTTATAATGTTGATAGGAAAATGATCTGTAATATGCTGTTTTATTTTCAGTGTTTTATTACATTTTTATATATTTTTTAGTGATGTCACTTTTAATCCGGATGAATCGCATTTAGATGACAGGACAGAGCAGCTCGCTTCTTCTGAATCACATCATACTAAGTGTTTTAATGCATTTAATCGCATTTTAACTGCATTGTGCGATTAATCACATTTTGCGATTAACTTGACACAGCTCTCTCTCTCTCTTATGTGCTGTCTATGGCAAAATTGCGGTTAATCATGATTGAACAATTAACTCACCCAACACGATTACTCACGATTAAAGTGACACCACAATTTTTTTTACACAGTAATATTGTAATTCATCTCACACCTGTGTGGTGGTGCAGAGGCAGAACAGAATGCTGAAGACAAGGTTTGTGTGCCCCGAGGTGATGACAACAAAGTAGCCCAGAGTCCAGGACAGGCCCAGTAGGACGGCAAGAGAGAAGCTGATGAGGACCTTCTTACTCAGGGATGAACGTTTGGTGCTGCATCAACACAATATTCAAATTTAACATCCAACACATATTTTACACAATCACTATGACAAAAACAGGACTTTAACAAAGTAAAAGATGTTAAGAAACACTATGATGGCATCAATAAAGGTAGAGGCAGAAGACATATTTTGAACAGGTTACAGACTAGTTTGGACATGTATCTGTTACCTGGTCAGCTTAGGATCATCCCTACATGTGGTCAGTGATGCGAGGACAAACAGTACTATGTTGTAGACGAGGATCAGTCCCATAGGCAGCAGGAAGCCCCAAAACATTGGCTTACCGAAATGAAAATTTCCACTGCTGTCGAGAGCGGCGAGCCAGCAGCTGCAGAGAACAGAAACATGAGTTATATATCAATATTGGAGTCAACATAGCTTCTCAAAGAGATAATATAATGTTGCATCCACATGCTGACGGTAGAAAACATTCCTATCACTCATGGCTGCAGAATTTCTGTGAAGATAAACAGTAAATAGGAACTGCTGCTATGGTAGGAGGTATGGAGGGTGCAAAAACATTTAGTGATTTGTTGGTATGGACCTCTTTTACAATGTAGTGTAACACACTGCCTTTGTTCACACTGCCGCTCAGCTAACTTCCAGTTAAAGCTAATTGCTCATCAAAAATCAATTTCACTCACTTTATCATTACACATGTTATAAATAGTACAGGCAGTTCATATCATCATCATCATAGCAGTCTGTCGTGGACGACAATGACCGTTTCATTTAGGTCTGATCAGATTCCTCCACGCAGCTCTGTCCTTAGCCTTCCGCTGCCAGGAACTCCCGTCTATATCCAGCTTCTTCAAGTTTCTTTTTACAGTGTCTTTAAATCTGAGCCTTGGTCTACCCTGATTGCGTTTGCCCTCGCATAACTGTGGGCAGAGTAACTGCCGAGGGAGACGCTGGTGGTCCATCCTCTCAACATGTCCGAGCCATCTTAGGTTCATCTGTATTAGCATGTCCTCCACTGATGGTAGACCAGCTCGTTTCAACACTTCTATGTTGGTTATCTTGTCTTTCCATGAAATGCTCATTATGGCTCGAAGGTGTCTCATCATGTACGCGTGGAGTGTCTTTACCTGCACTCTGTAGACAGTCCAAGTTTCAGCACCATACAATAGAGTAGCCAGTACTGTCGCTCTGTACACATTGCATTTCACATGGATAGACACATGTTGATTGTTCCACAGTCTCTCCCTCAAGTTTCCAAACACAGCGCTTGCTCTTCCCATTCTGAGAGATAGTTCATCCTCCAGATTAGCATTCTCTGAAACAGTACTCCCTAGATTTTCATATATATAAGTACATAGGCTCGTCGTCGGCCTCCGTCGGTCTATGATGACCATGGAAGAGAATCCTAAACGTCTACTCTGCTGGAACAGCACTGCCTGTGGCTGAACAGGCCGATGCGCAAATGGCAGACCCTGTCACACAGGTCGCACTTGTGGGTGGTCTCCGTGCTGCTGGAGCTGTGGCGGTTCTTCCTGTGGGTCCTTTTTTCATCTGATGCAGCAGTCAGTCTCTCTTCACCCGCCTTGAGCTGTCTGGTCAGGGTGCCTCTCCATTTGGAGCGGTCTGATGTAAGGTCCTCCCAGCGCTCTGTGTTGATCTCCAGGGCCTTCATGTCTCTCTTGCAGACATCTCTAAAGCGCAGTTGTGGGCGGCCAATGTCTCTCCTGCCAGTCGCCAGTTCTCCGTAGAGGACGTCTTTCGGGATTCTGCCATCCTCCATATGGTGAACATGGCCTAGCCAGCAAAGCCTGCGCTGCCTGAGTAGAGTGAACATGGAGGGAAGGCCGGTGTGGGACAGAACTTCTGTGTTGGGCACTTTGTCCTGCCAGGATATGTCCAGGATGCGGCGAATGCAGCGCAAGTGGAAGGAGTTCAGTCTCTTTTCCTGCCGGGCGTATGTTGTCCACGTCTCACTCCCATAGAGCAGTGTGCTGATGACGCAGGCGTTGTACACTGCCATCTTTGTCTTGACAGAGAGTTTGGGATTCTCCCACACTCGTGTGTTGAGGTGAGCGAGTGTGAAGGCTGATTTTCCAATCCTCTTGTCGATCTCTGTATCAAGGGAGAGGTTGTTGCTGATCGTGGACCCCAGGTACGTGAACTGATTCACAACCTCCAGCTCGTAGTCGTCAATGGTGATGGTTGGTGGTGCTTCCGTTCCTTGCGCCAAGATGTTAGTCTTCTTCAGGCTGATGGTAAGCCCGAAGTCCTTGCATGCCTGGGAGAAGCGGTCCATCAGGGTCTGAAGCTCCTGCTGTGTGTGGGTCACGACTGCAGTGTCATCTGCGAACAGCATGTCTCTGATTAGAGCCCCGCGTACTTTGGTTCTGGCTTTCAGGCGGGCGAGGTTGAAAAGCCTGCCATCAGATCTTGTGTGCAGGTAGATTCCTTCTGTTGCTGTGCTGAAGGCATGCCCCAGGAGCATAGCAAAGAAAATCCCAAAGAGGGTTGGCGCAAGTACACAGCCCTGTTTCACTCCGCTGCGTATGTTGAATGGCTCTGAGACATTGCCGTCGTGCTGCACTATCCCCTGCATGTTGGTGTGAAACGATTCGATGAGGCTTTGCAACTTTGGTGGGCATCCTATCTTTGGCAGGATCTTGAAAAGGCCCTCTCTGCTGACCAGATCGAACGCTTTGGTGAGGTCGATGAAAGCAACGTACAGGGGCATGTTCTGTTCTCTGCATTTCTGCTGGAGTTGGCGGATGGAAAATATCATGTCTACTGTCAATCGCTCAGCGCGGAAGCCACACTGAGACTCGGGGTAGACACGTTCGGCAAGCTTCTGTAGACGAACGAGAACAACTCGTGCGTAGACTTTGCCAACAACGCTGAGGAGGGAGATGCCCCTGTAGTTGTTGCAGTCGCTTCTCTCCCCTTTGTTTTTGTAGAGGGTGATGATCTTGGTGTCCCTCATGTCCTGTGGTACGGCACCTTCCTTCCAGCACTGGCAGAGGATGTCATGCAATGGCAGCAGTAGGGCGGTCTTGCAGTGCTTGATCAGGTCGGGGGGTATGCCGTCGTTGCCGGGTGCCTTGCCAGCGGCCAAGCTATCAATGGCCTTGCTGAGTTCGTTGATGGTTGGCTCGGCGTCAAGTTCGTCCATGGATGGCAGGCAGTCGATGGCATCAAGGGCTGATGGTGTCACAGTGTTCTGTCTGGAGTAGAGGTCGGAGTAGTGTTCCACCCATCTCTCCATCTGCTTGTTCTTTTCTGTGATCATCTCCCCAGTGGAGGATTTGAGTGGGGCCATCTTGCTCTGAGCCGGACCAAGTGCTTTCTTGATGCCATCGTACATACCATGGATGTTCCCTGTTATGGCAGCGGTTTGAATGTCTTGGCTGAGCTGAGTCCAGTACTCGTTGGCACAGCGCTGAGCAGTCTGCTGAACTTTGCTCCTCGCAGCCCTGAGAATCTGGAGATTCTTCTCGTTTGGGTACTTCTTGTACTCAGCAAGTACTGAGGGCTTGGCTTCAATGACGGGGGTCATCTCCGTCAACTTGGCATCAAACCAGTCCTGTGACTTCGAGGTCTTCCTCCCAAATGTAGCCAAGGCTGTGCGGTGGATGGTGTTTCGCAGCTCTTCCCACTTCTACTTTGCAGATTCTCCTTCTTGTGGTACACCAAGTTCCTTCTCAAAGGTGGAGGCAAACTGCTCAACAAGTTCTGGTTGGGCCATCTTGCTGGTTTCAATCAGTGCCTTTCCAAGCTGTCTAGCACGATGGAATTTCTTCAGCTGCAGCTTGACCTTGCAACACACCAATGAATGGTCTGTGTCGCAATCTGCACTCTGGAACGAACGGGTGATTAGCACGTTCTTCAGTGAGGTGCGCCTGGTCAGGATCAAGTCCAGCTGGTGCCAGTGCTTTGAGTGCGGATGTCGCCAGGAAACCATGTGTTGGGGCTTGGTCTTGAAGAACGAGTTTGTGATGCACAGATCGTGATATGTGCAGAACTTGAGCAGCCATTGTCCGTTGTCGTTCATTCTGCCCACGCTAAATGGTCCAAGACAGGAGGGCCAGGAGTTGTGGTCAGCACCCACTCTGGCATTGAAGTCTCCAAGGAGAATGAGTTGTTCAGAGTTGGGGATGATCCTGACAGTTGTTGCGAGATTCTCGTAGAACTCGTCTTTTGCCTCTGGTGTGGCTGTCAGTGTTGGGGCATACACACTGACGAGGGTGACTGGGCCTTGAGCGGTGTTGAGGCGGAGGGTGAGGAGTCATGCAGAGCCATTGCTGCCCAGTTCCACCATCTTCAGCAAGGTGTTCTTCACTGCGAAGTCCACTCCGTGTTCCCTGTGTTTGTCACTGCCCTTTCCCTGCCAGTAGAACGTGTAGTCCTTCTCTCTCAGTGTGCCTGCGTCAGCCAACTGTGTTTCCTGGAGAGTGGCGATATCCACTTCCAGTCTCTTCAGCTCATTATTGATGACGGCAGTCTTCCTGGTGTCGCTGATGTCCTTGAGGTTAGCAACGAATCCTGTCATCATTGTGCGGACGTTCCAAGTTCCCAGTTTTAGAGTTGGTCTCTTTGGTTTTGTTTTTTTTGTTTTTTGTTTGTCTTGCCTGGTGCGAAGGTTCTCAGCCTGCCGTTTGGACTTCTCCTCATCCCCATGCACCCAATGAGGAAAGCAGGCTGTGGCGGGACAACACCTTATTGGCTGGGGGCTGCCCAGCTTGAGGCGGGCGGTAGCTGTCCAGTGAGATCCAATGATCCCTCCCACCGTCGGGAATAACCCCTGGCGCCATGCTCTACACCAATTGAGCGGTGGCTTATAACCGGTAACTGTCATTCCCCGTGTTTTGTCTACGCCAAAGGCGAAGCTGGAGTGTCCTCTCCAGTGATCCGGTGTTCTACCTTCCAGCGTTGGCCGTTGGTAGGATTCAAGCCTGGGCAGGAAGATATGGAGGACAAGATGTTGCCCATGCAGCATGTACGCCCTCTCCACATCACTGATGAATCCAAAGGAACAGCAGGGCTGCTACAGTTTGGCACCAGCGCCGTCGCAGGAGCTGCCAGAACGATGCTGAGCACAACAGAGAACTGCCTTAGGGACTCCGACTCCGGATTTTTCCTCAGGGTTGACTCCTGAAGCCTTTCCCGTGACCGGGTGTGCCGCAAGGCAGCGGAGGTTTGAAATCAGGGTTTACCTTCCCCTGGATGGGCTACCTTCCCTGGTTGACGAGCCACCATCTAGATTAGATTAGATTAGATTAGATTCAACTTTATTGTCATTACACATGTATGAATACAAGGTAACGAAACACAGTTTAGCATCCAATCAGAAGTGCAAAGGACAGCAGTGCAGTATATACGGTAATTAACAGTATGTGCAATTTAAGCAAATATATGCAAATATATGTATGCAGCAGTGCAGAAAGTTAAGAGTTCTGTTATGTGCAAATAATGTGCAATAAGTTAGATGTAGTTATGTAGTTATGCAGTTATGTACAGGTGAGGATGGTAAAAGCTGATGGTAAGCGAGTCAGCGGGGAACTAAGTTCAATAACGTGACAGCTGTTGGAAAGAAACTGTTCCTAAACCTGCTGGTTCTAGTCTGAAGGCTTCTGAAACGTCTTCTGGAGGGGAGAAGCTGGAACAGTCCATGAGCAGGATGGTTGGAGTCCCTAAGAATGCTGCGTGCCCGGCGCAGACATCTTTTCCTGTAGACGTCCTCTATAGCTGGAAGTGGAGTCCCTGTGATGCGTTGGGCAGTTTTCACCACCCGCTGCAGCGCCTTGCGGTCAGCTACAGAGCAGCTCCCATACCAGACTGTGATACAGTTGGTCAGGGTGCTCTCTATCACGCAGCGGTAGAAGTTGCCCAGAATGTCAGTTGACAGATCTACCCGAAACATCTGTTTTTAAGGCGCCAAAGATCCGCCCTCGCCCCTTCTCCTATTAGTAAAAGCAGTTCTGCCGGGCTTAGAGACTAAACCACACGGGCAGGCTAGGAGTTGGACTTAGTTGTCAGAGGCTTTTCGAGATGCCCACCATAAGGAGCATTTTATAAGCACTGGGAGCTTAACTCCAGTGCCGCTCCTGGCTGTGACAACCTTGGAGCTAAGTACAAAACACCCAACATTATTATACACAGCAGAATGACCCATTTGGCTGCAACTGTTGCATCAGTGCTGCCTATTTGTCAGTAAATATTTAAATAAAAATGATTTATTTCATTACTTGGGTGTTTTTGTGTCCTGTATGGTCACGGTCATCGTTTAGTCAAACTGTGCATGTGGCCGCATGTGATATGCAACTGATCTGGGCATTCTGCTCCACAATCATGGTGGTATTATTATTAACTTTTAATTTTTAGATAGCCGTGCGAGCACAGTGAGAGGAGCGCCATTGGTGACGGTGACTTGTGGTCCTGCAAAGGGTCTCTTGTCTACCGCTGACTGGGTGGGCTGGGTTTGCTTCCCTGCAAATGAACGCGTCCGCCTGCTGCTTCTCCAACACCAGCGTTCTTTGTCAGACTGCGGGTCCCTGCTGTCGTTCCCTGAATTTTCTTTAGACCTACGCAATCAGGGCATCATTATAGTATAATTTTTTAAGCATGAAATCTCCAGTAGTCTCTTTTTCTGGTGAAATTTGTTGCTTTTCACTTCCTTTTTTTGTTTGCTGAGCGCTCTGGTGAGTGACTGGTCGTAATGTCGCGTATTATCCAATCAGTACGGAGTCAATCTGAAACCCTGTCACATTTCCAGAAGCCAGAGCATGAGGAAACACAGCAGTGGCTAAACTTTTATCAATAAAAATTACTTATTTGACTGAGCAACTCTGTACTCGGGGAAGCACATGTCGGAAACCGAGCCGGCTTGGCTTCCCCCAGCTCGGTTCTGGCCGCTCTATGGGTACGTGCCACATTGTATGTATGTTAGTATGTATTTCTGTGTGCTTTGCCGTGCCCATAGCCACTGCCTTCTGGCCGGCAGTGGGGAGGCAGCCTCTTGCGCTCACGCTGGAGTGAGTGCTGTCGAGCTGTCTGTCGGTCGGACCACGCGCCCTCTCTATTGCTACCAGCTGTTCCCACTCCCGTATGCCATCTTCCCACTCCTTGCCCAGGTGTAACGAATTTGGGAAACCAGCGAGGCATGTTTTTAAGGAACCTGTCTCCAGTCATGCATTGCTGGGTCATTGGACTTCATTGACGGTTCGCTTGGAGTCACGTCAAGTAATGACTGTTTCCCTTGGGGCTTATTCGGACTACTGGACTGCTCCAGCTCAGTGAGTAATTACTGTGTGCGTTTTCCCCGGTGCTTTTCCCTGTAGACTGTTGAGAGTTCAGTAGGACACTGTTAGCTTCTTAGGAAACTATGACTGTAACTGTTTGTCTATGTGTTGTATTAATAAATGTGTGCTTGGTGAAACCCAACGCGTAAATCCCTATCCTTTCTCCCCTCGCCGTATGCATTGGAGAGGCGCATGGCAGGGTCCATGACAGCACACCCTCGTAACCTCAATAAAGCTGAGGTCTGTCTGACAAACGGTTTGAGAGATATGTGAGGAACAGACATCCACACAGACACACAGACACACACACAGACACAGATACACACACACACACACACACACACACACACACACAGATTTCTTGCATTTATAGATAGATAGTGTCTGCTGTTTGTTAGCCAGATTAGCTTAGCATAGTGTTATATGTGGGATTTGAATACTGGGGCTTGCCGTAACCTGGCCGAAGGGGTTGGGGTTATGACGTCAAGTGGGCTACAGCTGGAGTATATATTGTGTTGCTTATGTTAATAGAGGGAGTTCAGTGTTCAGCATAACGAGGCTTCCGTCTCATGTTATTCAGACATACCATTTGGCAACGAGGACAAACATGGGTGCGTGTATTAAGGAACCACCTCCATTTCTACAGTCCTTGGGCACACCGACTATACCGTGGGCCCACTGGAGGGAGATGTTCAGCGTGTATGTGGCTGCGGCTGGCCTGAGCGACGCCAGTGAAAAGAGACTGAGTAGCCTGTTGATCCACTGCATTGGAGAAGATGGGCAGCGGATATTTTTTAGGCTATGCGGCAACGGTTCGCTGGAAGGCAGTTTGGAATTGATCGACAGTGCTTTCAGAGACCATTCCACCGTCACGGAGCGGAGGTACGAAATCTTTGACCACCTATAGCGAACGGGTGAGTCCACTCAGTCATTCACTACGGAGCTCCACAGCCTAGCAAAGGAATGCGCCTTCGGGCCTACCAAGGAAGAGCTAGTTCAGGATAAGCTAGCCCATGGCACTAACAATGTGTGGCTGAAGAACAAGCTAAGGCTAACCAAAGACACTCTCTCACTGGAACGTGCATTCGATATGGTTAGGCAGATGGAGTCTCCAGCACTGTGGAGTCTGCCGGCGTTGGCTAGTGAAAAGGTAGCCACCCAAGTTTTTCCGCAGAGCACAGATGTTATCATACTAGCTAATCCTCGGAGGTGGACTTCCAAGCAGTGGCGGACTATGGCGCGGGACAGGGCCTACACCTTCACTGCTAGTTCTTTGGTGGCGGAGCCCAGCAACACGGCACATGTGTGTGTGGGACGCGCGAGGAAGGGGCCGTTGAAGTGGTACATGCTTAAACTTGATGGAGTCAAAGTGCCTCTTATGGTGGACTCAGGGGCCGGAACGTCCATACTTAGTATGACTACTTTAAAGAGACTTTTCCCGAATAAAACCGTTAACGCTGGAACAGTGAGAATGTTCAATTACGGCCATGCAGAAATTGAAATGGCGGGCACAGCCGACTTTTCGGTGACATGTGGATTGAAGACAGTCCCCGCATTCACTTTCCAGATTGCTACCAGGGGGTGGACTTATTGGGAATAGATCTCCTGGGTGAGTTAGGATTCTCCATCAGAGATCCTGAGGGCTCAATGGTACTAACTGTATAACCCGAATGGCATGTCTGCTGGCCAGCGCTGTTCATAGGTTTGGGACGTATCAGGGCATTCCACCACTGCCCGCTCATCGATACCAGTGTGAGGCCGAAAATTCAACTGCTATGGCGGCTTCCCCTCACCCTACGGGATGATGTCACGGTGAAGTTGAACAAACTGCTGGAAGCTGGCATCATTGAGAGAGTGGATGCCTCACCCAGGATGTCTAATATTGTGGTGGCCAAGAAAAAAGTTGGGTGGCATCAGACCATGCATCGATCTCAGGATAATAAAGGAATCGCCCCGGACAAGAATCCACTTCCAATGATGGAGGAGCTCACGGCAACATTCAATGGGTCAACAGTGTTCACAAAGCTGGACCTTCGCCAGGGTTACCTGCAGGTTCCCCTTCACCCCGCCAGCAGGAACCTGATGGCATTTGTGACCCACATGGGTGTGTTTAGGTACACCCGGATGCCTTTTGGTCTGAGTTCAGCACCCAGCTGCTTCCAGAAAATAATGTCCACAATTCTAGCCGGTTTCAATGGCGTGGTGGCATACCTAGATGGCATCGTGGTGCATGGCACGTCGCGAGAGGAGCACAATGATCGGATGGAATGGGTCCTGACGGTATTACAAGATCACAGAGTCACTTTGAATGGAGAGAAATGCATCTTTCCAGCAGACTCCATAGAGTTTGTGGGGTTCCGGTTGACAGGAGGGGGGCTGCAACCCCTCCATTCGAACGTTGAGGTGGTCCTGTGCCTCCCTGAACCATCAATGCCGGCACAGATTTCCTCGTTTCTGGGCATGGTGAATTTTTATGGGTGTTTTCTTCCCCACTACTCAGAGACAATTGGGCCCCTCCAGGCTCTGTTGAAACAGGATGCACCGTGGCAAGACTCCAGCTTGCTCAGCGGTGGCTGCCAAGCTGAAGCGTCAGCTCACCTCTCCTCTGGTGCTGGCCCATTTTGACCCTAAGTAGCCAACTCTTGTGACCTGTGACACGTCTGGCTCTGCGGTAGGGGCGGTACGGCACACCCGGTAGCGTTTGCATTGAGATTCCTCTTAGCAACCGAGCAGAAGTATGCTGTGGGTGAAAGAGAGGTGCTCACCTGCATCTGGGCATGTGAGCGGTGGCATATTTATCTCTATGGGCACCATTTTACCCTGAGGACGGACCACTGAGTGCTGACGACGCTGCTGGAGACATCGGGTTCGGAGCACAGGCCTTTGAGGATCCACAGGTGGACGGAGTGGCTGATTACCTACAATTTCACCACCCAGTTCACCCCTGCCAAGGATAACATAGTGGCGGATCTTCTGTCCCGCACCACGGCAAACTCCGTACAATCTGAGGATAACGATGAGGACGACACAACAGAGGTGGACCGGGTTAGTACGCTGCACGGGGCCCTCTGGGATATGGTATCCTTCAGGAACTCCGGACAGAGTCGGAATGAGACCCTGTGCTGTCACAACTGTGCTCGGTGATTAGGGAGAATTGTCCCGCAAAGGTACAGGGTGAGTTAGTACCATTCCACTGGGTTAAAGATGAATTGAGCTGCTGGAATGAAGTGTGCATGGTGAGGGGGCACTGCACACTGATCCCGATGTCTCTAAGACCGCGTGTTCTGGCGATGCTCTACGGGGGCCACTTGGGCGTGGTCAGAGTGAAACAATACAGCAGGGATTCAGTTTGGTGGCTGGGTATTAATAAAGACATTGAAGCTATGGTGAAACACTGTGTGCCATGTTTGGAAAGCAAGAAGAAAGGTGGACCACCCCTCCTCCCCTGTGACTGCTGTCATACCTGGAGGGCCCTTGGAAGCACGTACAGTTGGACATCTGCGACGAACTGCATGCAGCACCCCAGAACAGCCAGTTCTTGCTAGTGGTCTATGATTTGTTCTCAAAGTGGCTGGAGGTGCTGCCTACCAACTCAGTTATGACAGACGTGGTTACAGGCTTCCTCTCATCACTGTTTGCCAGGTGTGTGTGTGTGTGTGTGTGGGGGGGGGTCCTGAATGAAATCACGACAGACAATGGCCCACAATTCACCTCGGGGGCATTTGAAGAGTTCCTGAATGCTCAGTTCAATTCAATTCAATTCAACTTTATTTATATAGCGCCATTTCACAACAACAGTCATCTCATAGCACTATCAACTGTAGGGGGGAACCCCCACAGTTGCAGAAAGACCCCAGCAATCAGGCGATCCCCTGTGAGCAAGCACTTGGCGACGGTGGAGAGGAAAAACTCCCTTTTAACAGGAAGAAACCTCCAGCAGAACCAGGCTCAGGGAGGGGCAGTCATCTGCTGCGACTGGCTGGGGGTGAGGGGATAGAGAAGATGAAAAGAACAGACATGTAGAGAGCAAACAGTACGATGGGGACTCAATCTATGGGAGAGAACAAACAAATGTTAATGACCAGCAAAAAAAATATTTCATTGAGAGTGAGGAAAGGAGTGAGGCCCAGTGCATTACTGGAGGTCCCCCGGCTGACTAAACCTATTAGCAGCATAACTAAGGGAGGGTTCAGAAACACATGATCCCTCCCTAATTATAGGCTATATCAAAAAGGAAGGTTTTAGCCCTATTCTTAAAAACAGAGATTGAGTCTGACTCCCCAGTCTAGATTGGCAGCTGGTTCCACATGAGAGGAGCTTGATAACTGAAGGCTCTGCCTCCCATTGTACTTTTGGAGATTCTAGGTATTACAAGTAATCCTGCATTTTGGGAGCGTAGTGCTCTGTTAGGATAATACGGTAGTATCAGATCTTTAAAATAAAAAGGGGCCTGATTGTTTAGAGCTTTGTAAGTAAGAAGAAGGATTTTAAACTTAATTCTAAACTCTATGGGAAGCCAATGAAGGGAGGCCAGAAACGGAGAGATATGATCTCTCTTTCTAGTACCTGTTAAAACTCTTGCTGCAGCATTTTGGATCAGCTGAAGACTTTTTAAAGATGTTTTAGGACAGCCTGATAATAAAGAATTACAATAATCTAATCTCGAGCTAACAAAAGTGTGGATCAGTTTCTCAGCATCACTCTGAGACAAGATGCTCCTAATCTTGGCAATATTATGCAAATGATAGAAGGCAGTCTTAGAAACAAATTTAATATGTGAATTGAAGGACAGATCTTGATCAAAAATAATTCCAAGGTTCCTCACAGAGCTATTAAGAGAAAGAGTAACCGCATCCAAACTGAAAGTTTGATTTGGAAAGGAATTTCTAAGGTTTTTTGGACCAACAAGAATGACTTCAGTTTTATCTGAATTTAATAGCAGGAAATTACAAGTCATCCAAGCTTTGATTTCCTTAAGACAGGCTTCTAACTTGGCTAATTGATTACTATCATCTGGCTTCATTGACAGGTATAATTGTGTGTCATCTGCATAACAATGAAAATGTATACAGTGCTTTTTATTAATGTTGCCTAACGGAAGCATATATAAACTAAAAAGAGTAGGGCCTATCACAGATCCCTGTGGAACTCCATGACTAAGCTTTGAGTTGAAAGAAAACTCATTATTTACATGAACAAACTGGAACCTATCAGATAAATAAGATCTAAACCACTGCAACAAAGTTCCATTAAGTCCAACATAGTGTTCTAATCTATCAAGTAGAATATTATGATCAATAGTATCAAAAGCTGCACTAAGGTCTAAAAGGACAAGTACAGAAACCAGTCCATTATCAGATGCGATGAGGAGGTCGTTAGTGATGGGCGTAAAACCCATTAAAACTGCATTCTACCACCCCCAAGGCCAATGGAGGCGTTGAACGTTTTAACAAGACCCTGAAAAATGGACTGAGGGCTCACTTGATGGACGGCTTCGCATTTATGGACTCTCTCCAGAGCATGCTGCTCCACTACAGGGAACGGCCCATGCTACGACAGGCTGTTCCCCGGTGGCTCTCATGCTGAGATGTGAACTGCTTCTGCCTTTGGACTGACTGAGACCACCTACAACTCCCCCTCCTAGGAAGAGGTACTCTCTGCGGGACCGAGTCGCCATGCAACAGCATAAGATGAAGCAACAATTTGACAGGAGGCACAGGGCGAAACACCACGGACTGAACGTGTTGGATCAGGTGTGGATCAAACACCCAAACCACACACATACAGTTGCAGCCGCTCTAGATGGGGCCCTAAGGATCAGGAAGCAATGGGGCCAGGGCACTTTTGAACTTGCAGATGGGTCATGGCGGCAGTCCAGCAGACTCAGGAAGTCGCCACCGGTACAGGGGACTACAGCTAGGGCAGGACACCCTGCTGTGAGATGGGACTTTTTACACTGGGGTGGTGGGGACTCGCAAGTATGGCTGACGGTGTCTGGTGCAGGGTCCCCACCTAGGGGACGCCAGGCTAGGGTTTGTCAGAGGCACAGGTACCTAGAGGACTATGTACTACGGCAATAATAACTGATGCATGTTGGGAATAAGCGGCAGAATAATCTGCTCCAACACAGTGTAGCGTTCTGGTAGTCTACCCAGACGCCCATTTGACTGGTTGTGTTTTGCTTAGTAAGTGTTATTTATATATACAAAAAAAAAAAAGAAGAAGAACTTGGCACTATGTTTAGTTTTGTCCTGTTCTTGGGGGGGGGGGGTGCTCTTTGACTTTGTGTGTGTGTGTGTGTGTGTGTGTGTGTGTGTGTGTGTGTGTGTGTGTGTGTGTGTTATATGTGGGATTTGACTTCTGGGGCTTGCCGTAACCTGGCCGAAGGGGTTGGGGTTATGACATCAGGCGGGCTATGGCTGGAGTATATATTGTGTTGCTTATGTTAATAATTCAATTCAATTCAACTTTATTTATATAGCGCCATTTCACAACAACAGTCATCTCATAGCACTATCAACTGTAGGGGGAACCTCCACAGTTGCAGAAAGACCCCAGCAATCAGGCGATCCCCTGTGAGCAAGCACTTGGCGACGGTGGAGAGGAAAAACTCCCTTTTAACAGGAAGAAACCTCCAGCAGAACCAGGCTCAGGGAGGGGCAGTCATCTGCTGCAACTGGCTGGGGGGTGAGGGGATAGAGAAGAAGAAAAGAACAGACATGTAGAGAGCAAACAGTACGATGGGGACTCAATCTATAGGAGAGAACAAACAAATGTTAATGACCAGCAAAAAAAAAATATTTCATTGAGAGTGAGAAAAGGAGTGAGGCCCAGTGCATTACTGGAGGTCCCCCGACTGACTAAACCTATTAGCAGCATAACTAAGGGAGGGTTCAGAAACACATGATCCCTCCCTAATTGTAGGCTATATCAAAAAGGTAGGTTTTAGCCCTATTCTTAAAAACAGAGATCGAGTCTGACTCCCGATATAAGGGAGTATAAAGTATAATAATAAAGGGAGTTCAGTGTTCAGTATAACGAGGCTTCCGTCTCATGTTATTCAGGCATAATACATAGCATAGCCATCGTGTTGGTTATGTCTGTTAGGGTTGTATCTCACTGGGCTGAGACAGCTTGTGACTAGTTGGAGAATGGCATTCTCAAGGGAGTTTCGAATATATCTGTCATGCGGTGGCCCTCGCGAGCCACCATAAGACGCCACACCGTCACCAAAGAGTTGTGTTAAAGTCTTTATTTACGGTGAAAATCACAATAATACAGGCCGCTGAGGCTATGACACAAACAAGTCTACACACAGGGAGGCGTAAGGCTAATAAGCTCACTCACGGGTCCACAGGATGAGACGGTCACACCACAGACGGGCAATGTAGTAATAATCCATAACGTACGATCGCTCCGACGATCAGCGATGGACACTGCTGCAAGGATGCAGCCACTAGCGTCGGCTTAAGAAGCCGGCCGCTAACGACCGCAAATGCAGAACAGCTGTACAGGTCTTGACAGCTGAGCGGAAACCTCCCCGAGCGCTGTCACAATAAGAGCTCAGAGAGCCGGAATAATAACGCCGCTGTCAAGACCTGACAGGAATAGCCCGAGCGCAAAATAACATTAGCACTCGGGTCATAACAATATCTCCATTCTCAGCGGTTCTCACTTTCCTCTCGAGTCGCAGGGTCTCGCACTTGTCTTGCAGGAATTTTGAACATGTTCAAAAAATCTGTGTGACAGCTTGGTCTCAAAATAGTCTCAGAGTCATTGCAGGTGTCTCAAACCCCTCTCAATCTTGTCCTGAGTGTTGAGCAGCCATTGCTGGACTGTCGTGAATGCAAAAAAAAAAAAAAAACCAACTAAATTTTGTCTTGCGCATGTTGCAAGAATGTCTTGCAACACTTGTATGACACGTATGCAAACGGAGAACTTTGGCCAAAAAACTTGCTGAGAGTTTGTGCAGCATTATCGTAACATTCGTGAGACAGAGTGGCTCCGAGAACTGTTGCAAATTCTTGCCAATTATCTCACTTTTTTTTTTTTACCTCCAGCTAGTAGCGAGCTGTCTCAGCCCAGTGAGATACTACCCTAACCATTCTAAATACCACTTCATAGGCTATGATGAACCTGTGAAACAAAACATACTGACCAATCCAAAGAAACATGGAACAATTACTGCAGTGCTCAGTGTTCACCCCCCCCACACACACACACATACACTGATCTCAGTGCTGCACCGGCCACTTTATGCAGCAATAGACTGCTCTCTTTGCACTACATGCCACTTTATCCCTCTATGTGCCTTAAGTCACTACATGCTGTCTTAATTTTTATCATATTGTAACGTCGGGGCCATGTTAAGGGGGGCAGGGATTTCCCAGCATGCTTTGCCAGTTGAAAACGTTACTGTGTGTGTATTAAATGTGTTATTACTGAGTTATTATACTGCTGTGTCATTATAATAATGACCCAGCAGTGTTTAGCAGGATTAGGGCAAGCTGTATCATGTGTGTGTAACCATGATTGAAACGGAGGTCTGGGAGAATGACCTCCCCTCCTCTCTGTGCTCAGAAGTTGTTGGGGTTGGTGGTGTGTGAATAAAGCCTGTTTGTCTCAACCATCTTGCTCCTTCTTCTTTGTGTGAACCTTGCAAACGTCACACTGGTGTCAGGAGTGGGGATGGAGCAAGATGAGGAGACAGGCGGAGGTCCAGCGGCCGGAGCGGTTCATCGCTCGGCTGGGAACGGAGTGTAGAGCTGAGACGCCGGCCCCTGGAGAGGCTCGCCGCGATGGACGGAGCAGCGGACCCGACGGGACTGCTCTGTCTTTTTCAAGGCAGAACGGGCCAAGCAGAGAAAACCAGCCCTGTTTCCCGCCCTTATCAGGGCAGGACGGGCTGGCGATTCCAGAGCAATTAGGAGCGGAGATCAACCGGGAGATGACCGTCCCATCCGTCCAGCAGCGGGCCAAGATTCCCTGCTACAACAGCGAGAACCTGTTGGATGACCACCTGGCCCAGGTCGAGTTGGCTGCTGCGATGAACGACTGGTCATCGGAGGAAACCACCGTGCTGAGAGCGAGTGGGAGGAGGAGCTACGGCAGACCACGGCAGCGCGGAGGAGACAGCCGCGGCGATGCGAGGAAGGGGGGCTTCCGCTGCACAGAGCCAGGGTACTTCACACGGTACTGCCCCGCACGCAGCGCACGACAAACTGGCCCCTCGCCAACGTTAAATTAGAGCGAGGTGGCATGGACGGGTAAAGGCCGCCTCCTGCAGATGCTTCCCCGGCGGTGACGTCACAGAGGCCTTCGGAGCGCAGCAGTAGCGGAGTGAGCAGGACGAAGATGCGGCCATTTCCCAGGCGCGGCAAGGGCTGGACGCATGGACACGGGCCAGCGGCCGCCTGGGAGACCTGGCAGCGGTGGGAGTCAGCTGGAGTGGGCATGGGACTCCCGCTGCCAGAGGAGGAACTGTGCGTGTCCTACCGCCACCCGCAGATGCTTCCCCTTTCGGTGATGTCACGGAGGCCCTCAGCACAGCAGCGACGCAGCGGAGCGAGCAGGACAAAGATCCGGCCATTTTTCCAGGCGCGGCAAGGGCTGGACGCATGGACGCGGGCCAGTTGCCGCCTGGGAGACCTGGCAGCGGTGGGAGTCGGTCGGAGCGGGCTTGGGACTCCCGCTGCCAGGGAAGGGACTGTGCGTGGTCCTATAGAGGCTGTCAGATGTGTCCATCCGCCCGCTGGTGGCCAAACCAGGAACCCTACCCCAACCAGGTACTCCGACCGAGACTCAGATGGACACTGGATGGCCCGTGCATGCCGCCCCGGCACCGGGCTGACTCGCGTTGGATTTCTGAAAGTGGACTTTGAATTTTCTGGAGATAGAAACCAGTCCAGGGGAGGGCAGTGTAACGTCGGGGCCATGTTAAGGGGGGCAGGGATTTCCCAGCATGCTTTGCCAGTTGAAAACGTTACTGTGTGTGTGTATTAAATGTGTTATTACTGAGTTATTATACTGCTGTGTCATTATAATAATGACCCAGCAGTGTTTAGCAGGATTAGGGCAAGATGTATCATGTGTGTGTAACCATGATTGAAACGGAGGTCTGGGAGAATGACCCCCCCTCCTCTCTGTGCTCAGAAGTAGTTGGGGTTGGTGGTGTGTGAATAAAGCCTGTTTGTCTCAACCATCTTGCTCCTTCTTCTTTGTGTGAACCTTGCAAACGTCACAATATTTGAGAAGAAGAAGAAGCCAATTTTATTGTCATTCAGTCCATACAGCCAATCGTGTACAGTAGAACAAAATTACGTTTTCCCTGTCTACTGCTGCCATGCAAGGTGCCGCCACAAACAATTTTTCCTTCTCCCATTCTATTATGCTGAGCACAAAGCTAGAAGGCGGGAAGCACCACTTTTATATGGTCTTTGGTATGACCCGGGTGGTGCTTGAACCCACAACCTCCTGTCTGTGGGGTGGCTGCTCTACCACTAGGCCACCATTTTTGCTGTTTTGCACACCCTTAGTATTTTTAGTTAGCTTCTGGAGGTTGGTTTTCTTTGCACTGATGTTTGATGTTCAGTGTTTAATGTTTGGTGTTAGATGTTATACTTAATGTTCATATTTCCTACTTAGTGTCTTCCTTGCTGCACTGTGGGTTTCAGAGTAATGCAGTTTCAATTCTCTGCATGTGCCGTACATATGGCAGAACTGACAATAAAGCTGACTTTGATTTTGAAGAGATATGTGCTGTTTGAGCACATGTTGTCCTTGCATCACTAAAATTGATTTTCTTATTTCCTTTTATTTAATGTCACATTTGACAAAAATACCAAGGAAAGGCGGAGAAGGTGTGCAGTTGTTGGATGCTCCAACAGCAGTGGCAATCTTCAGCTGACAGATTCCCAGCAAAATGATTAGCATCCCTAGCGTACCATGTAACAGTAATGGTTTTAACACTGCTCAGCTAGCTAACATTAATGGGCTAACATACTCTCTGGGTTGGGCGGGAGGGGTTGTTGTGGTTGCACATAATAACTCTTACTATTAAAGTATGGAATTAAAAATGATTTGCTGAAACTTGGGCAAACTAATGACTACAAAGTAAACATCAAGGAACCACAACGACAGCACACAAATCGGTCACCAAAATGGTCTTACTCCCAGTTGTGATATAGCTTGTTTTATTATTAACTTATGTGTGCAGCATTACTCAGTTATTGCTGTTGGTGTTACTCTTAGCTTCCAAAGCTAAAGTAATGTTTGGCTTTGACCGGAAGCGAATCAGTCGGCAGAATGGAAGTTTGAAGTAGATCCATTTCAAAGGTAGACGCATTTCAGAAGATATTTCAGGCTGTTGATAGTTTCATTACAATATCAACACCTGGTTTGTCTTTGACACTGCTGTAAAATGGAGAAAGTTTAAAGGAGGAATGGAGGACTGTCCTGTTGAATTCTCATTGAAATTACTGTAACTTCCACTTTTCCATCTACTGTGTATGGTCAATGTGTGAATGCAACATAAAAGACATACTCACAATTCCTCCTGTCGGTATCCCAGAGGATTATTCACCCTGTATGTCACCCCCAGTGTGATCGCCATGACGAAGGCTGGGACTCCTATCAGGAAACAGGAGGTCAGAGTGTCAGTTTTTAAATTATTATCATTATCCTTTTTGTGTTTCAACAGTTGCATTTAACAAACAACCAAAGAACACAAAACTTCATCCAATCATAATATTAAAAAGGATTAACATATGTTTACAGTTTTGTTTTTTGATTTTCAGAGTACTGAATAGGTGTTCCATTATTAAAACACGTAAACAAAGGTACTGAATAAGATCATTTAGATTGATGAATATGAAATTTAGCCAGTAATAATATAAAGTTGTACAATAGTCTCTGCTTTAGAAGAATATGAGAAGAAACAAAGCAACAATTTTTCATAAAGTAAGAAATATAATTACTCACAAAAGTCACAAATTTAACTAGAAAAAGTAGGAAATTTATGAGAAAAAGTTACAAAACAAGAAAAAGCTGAAAATGTATGATAAAAAGTTTCACATTTAAGAGAAAAAAGTTGAAGGTAATTTTAATTCTCCCTCAAAAATGTTGAGGGTGAACTTGTATCTTGGGGTCCATTACATTTGCATACTCTGCTTTGTAGTCAGAAATGGCTCTGAATAAAAATGTTCTTGGTTCTCTGGTTAATTTAGTCATGTTCAAAACATGTTCCCCCTGTCTGTTTATATCTCATTTTTCTTTGGACACATACCCCATCCCAGCACGGCGCTCAGTAGACCCCAGTGCTCTGGCAGACTGCGGCGCATTGATCTCATCAGCAGCACCAGCTGGGTTCCGTATAAGCTGTTCCACATAAATGTGGTGAGCAGGAAGAAGTGCAGCAGAGCAGCCACCGCTGTGCATGAGCCTCTATCAGGCTCCACGCGTTCATCTGAGGGTACGATGTCATTGGTCGAGTTTTCGACCTCCACATCGGCGTCATTCTGTCTTCCTGAGTTTTGGACTCCTGCGAGGAAGGTGATGATAAAGGTCAGCAGGCTGATGAAGATGCAGAGCTGAGCGACACTGGAGTTTTGGGACAGCGATGACTTCCTGCCAAAGATGCGAGACAAAAAAGTCACATGTTGTTTGAAAGATTTTCTTTCTCTGCAACACATGCAGTATAAGGAACCAAGAATGTGAACATTTTCTGAACAAAATGCAATGTGACTTCTGCAAGCTGAAAATTCTTTCCTGAAATGCTTTCAAAATTGCTAGTTTCACTTTATGCCAGGGATGGGCAACTGGCAGCCCCTGACATCATTCACTGCAGCCCGCCAATCCATTTCCAAAAAATCAATTATTTATTTATATCCCGTTTGAACGTATTTGGAAGTGTATTCTTAAATGCAGTTATAGAGTCCACCAGCAGAGGGAGCTCTAATCGAAACCTAGGTGCTGCTCTGTGAGCGGTCAAGCATGAGTCAACAAGAGTGAGGGAGCCACAGATAGAGAGAACAGTGTGACCCAGAGTACATCTTTTAAGGTATGTATGTGTTGCATGCTGAGACTGCATTAATAGGCTGTGAACAGCAGTAAATGTACAGAATAGGCTGCTTTTAATGACATAATAAATGCTATAGCTCCTCACTGAGGAGCACAGTATTTACAGTAACAAGTTACAAACTGAAAGGCAAATTTATATAAGAAACAGCAAATTTATGACAGAAAAACACTA
Source organism: Pholidichthys leucotaenia (assembly GCA_020510985.1). Taxonomy (NCBI): domain Eukaryota; kingdom Metazoa; phylum Chordata; class Actinopteri; order Cichliformes; family Pholidichthyidae; genus Pholidichthys; species Pholidichthys leucotaenia. The sequence goes on from CM035845.1 coordinate 337,362,843, forward strand.
ATTTAGAAAAAACCCGAGTACAACAAAAAGTTATAAAGTTTTAAATAAAATGATGCAAATTAATCCAATTTAAAATATTGCTTATGTTGTGGAGAATGTGTGGAAAGACAAGGCTGAGTTTATTACTCAAAGTCAGTTTTATTCATAACCACATCCTCCAACATCCAAAACAGAAAAGAGGAAGGCATTCCCCCACCTCTGTCCTTTTTATACCCCAGGACATCAAAGCAAACAGTCACATTGTCTTTACATCCCAAATTACAATGCACCCCCCTTCAGGTCTTCTGTCTCCACCTGAAGTCCTGGTGGTCAGGAAATCCTTCATGGCCGTCTCTCTGCATACAAAAGGCCAGACTTCGCATCCTCCTGCTACCCCTAGGAGGTTCAGACCTTTTGTTCCTCTGAGACGTGCAGTAAACAATAAGCATACAGTAACAAGCATGTGAAGCATATGGAAACCGCATATGTGCCCACATGACCCCCCCCAAACGTCTAAGATGGAACAACATCACCACAGATTGCATGTCATAATAAAATCACTACATATCAGTCCAAGTGCCGCTTAGGTCTCAACCTTCTCCCATATCTGCTGTAAGCAGGCTGTACCACTTCCACGGCGTCTTCCAGCTGTGGATCTGCTGCCTGGGGATGAGAACTGTTAGTCAACCTCTGTGGGTGTTCTGGGGAATGCTCTCTAGGGGGTCTGCCACGCCGAGGAGCCTTCGCCAACTGCACAACTTCGTCAGCTAACACAAAAGCGGGTTTGAGCCTGTTAATGCCAATCCTTTCTTTTCTGCCCCCCAAATCTAGCAAAAAATGCTTATCCCCTGTTTCCAGCACTCTATATGGTCTGTCATAAGGTGGGCGCAAGGGCGGATGATGGGCATCATGTCTGACAAAAACAAACTCCGCATTTTTTAAAGCCTTAGGCACAAAAACACGCGGAAAACTGTGGTGAACGGGGCCAGGTAGCGTGCTCGGGCCCGTGCTATTCTGTAACCGCTGAACCGGGGAGCCCTCTGGCGCTGGATTATCTGGGAGAAATTCTCCGGGCAGCTGAAGTGGCTGTGCGAAAACTAGCTCAGCTGGGGAGGCTTCCAAATCCTCTTAAGATGCAGAACGCAACCCCAATAAAACCCATGGTAGCTTGTCCACCCAATTTGTATCCGTGAGCGACGCTCTGAGGGCCGCCTTCAATGACTTGTGAAAACGTTCGCATAACCCGTTAGCCTGCTGGTTGTACACGGTCGTGCGGTGGATCGTTGCCCCCAGGCTGCGGGACATCACTGACCAAAGTTCGGAAACAAATTGCGGGCCTCTGTCAGACGTAATGTCTGATGGGACTCCAAAACGCGCTACCCATGCCGTTAAAAATGCGCGCGCCACCTCCTCGGCTGTGGTTGATGACAGCGGGACCACTTCCGGCCAGCGTGTGGTGCGGTCGACCATTGTCAGAAGATGTGTGCACCCTTGTGAGGGCGGGAGGGGGCCTACGAGGTCCACGTGGACATGATCAAACCTTTTAGCCGGGATGTGAAACGGCTCCAAGGGGGCTCTCGTGTGTCTATGAACCTTGGCCAGCTGGCAGGCTGTGCAGGCTGCCGCCCACTCTCTAACTTGTTTGCGCAGGCTCGGCCATACAAATTTCTCTCCTACCATTTTGACCGACGCGCGCGCTCCCGGGTGCGCCAGAGAATGGATCGAGTCAAAAACACGGCGGCGCCACGCGGCTGGAACCACCGGACGCGGCCGCCCAGTGGAGACATCGCAGATTAGGGGGGGCATACTGTCTTGCAGCACCCTGCTCTCCAGCCTTAACCCTGTTGGTCCAGACTGGAGCGTGCGCACGTCCGCGTCACTAACCTGCTCCGCGGCCATGGCTGCATAATCTATCCCCACGCGGACCGGGGCCGCGCGGACTTCCGCGTCGCTAACCTGCTCTGTGGCCATGGCTGCAGGATCTACCTCCGCGCGGGCGGGAGCCCCCACGGCGCATGAGAGGCAGTCCGCCACTACATTAAGTTTACCCGCCACATGCTGGATATCGGTAGTAAACTCCGAAATCGCGGCCAGCTATCTCTGCTGCCGGCCCAACCAAGGTTCTGAAATCTTGGCCATCGCGAAAGTCAGCGGCTTGTGGTCAACGAACGTGGTGAAATGGCGTCCTTCCAGCCAGAACTGGAAGTGGCGAATGGCCAAGTGGAGAGCTAACAACTCCCTGTCGAATGCGCTGTATTTTCGTTCGCTGTCACGCAGGGTCTTACTGAAAAAGGCGAGCGGTTGCCAGGCTCCAGCTACAAACTGTTCCACAACCGCCCCTATGGCCACATCTGGCGCATCAGTAGTGAGTGCCATGCGGGCCGCTGGGACTGGATGAGCTAACAACGCAGCGTTTGCCAGGGCTGTTTTGACTTCGGAAAATGCGCGCTCTCCCTCCGGAGACCATTCAACTTTATTTGTGGGTTTTTGTTTTTTTAGTGCAGCATACAATGGTTGCATGAGCTGCGCTGCGCGGGGGAGGAAACGGTTATAAAAATTTACCATTTCCAAAAACTCCTGTAACGCTTTGACCGTTTGTGGCTGGGGGAAATTTGTTACTGCGCGCACTTTGTCAGGCAGAGGGACTGCTCCCTCTGGGGAGACGCGATGGCCCAAAAAATCAATCTGCGTCACCCCGAACTGACACTTCGCCGGGTTAATTATTAACCCGTGCTCTGCCAACCTCCGGAAAACTGCTGTGAGGTGGTTTTCGTGTTCGTCTTCGGACGCGCTGGCTACCAATATGTCGTCCAGGTAGACGAACACAAAAGGGAGCTCGTGCAGAACCGCGTCCATCATGCGTTGGAACGTCTGTGCCGCGCCCTTAAGCCCAAACGGCATGCGCAAAAACTCGAAAAGCCTGAAGGGAGTTATTACCGCTGTTTTGGGTATGTCCTCGGCGCGCACTGGGACCTGGTGGTAACCGCGTACCAAGTCTATTTTAGAAAAAACGCGCGCCCCCGCCAAATGAACTGAAAAATCTTGGATGTGCGGGATCGGGTAGCGGTCGTGCGCTGTAGCGTTGTTCAGCCTGCGGAAATCACCACAAGGCCGCCACGAGCCATCAGCTTTCGGGACCATGTGAAGCGGTGAAGCCCATGGGCTCTTCGAACGCCTGATGATGCCCAACCTCTCCAGGTTGGCAAACTCCTCACGCGCTATGGTCAGTTTAACTGGATCCAAGCACCGAGCTTTTGCAAAAACGGGCGGTCCGGTGGCAGTAATAAAATGTTCCACCCCGTGTTTAGCCACTGTCGCCGAAAACGTTGGGACCGTGAGTGCTGGGAACTGAGTGAGGAGTGTGTGGAACTTACCACCTGCTGCTGTGACGTTGGCTAGTGCTGTTGGCGGGGCCACTCGAGCTGTACAGGGAATGGAATAAAAAGAGAGTGCATTAACCAGGCGTCTGTTAGCAAGATCGACCAACAAACTATGTGAGCACAAAAAATCAGCCCCTAACATGTTGAAATTGACTGCCGCTATGACGAAAGTCCATTCGAAAGTGCGGCCGTGTAAAGACAGAAGCAGAGTCCTCTCACCGAAGGTCTTAATCGCCGAGCCGTTCGCTGCTGACACCCGGGGACGACTGGAAGGCGCCAGTCGGTCAGCGTAGGAAGGTGTGATGAAACTCAGCTGGGAGCCCGTGTCCACGAGGAAATGCCTCCCCGAGTTCGCATCCTTCAAGTAGAGCAGCTTGTTCTCCTCTCCGAGGGCCGCAGCTGCTACCGACCCCCAGTCTTGGTGTTTCCCGAGCGCTTGAAGTGGCACGGTGGAATGCACTTGCGTGCCCTTTCTGCGAAGCGGCGATGGTAGAAGCAAAGTACGCCGTCTGCTCTGTGTTTCCAGGCCCTTGCCGCCGCCGTCGTCGATGCGTCTGGTGCTGCAGCCTCTTGCCCCCTGCCGTCTCCGGATGTTGCGCCTGGCTCCGCTGCCGCAGCCGCAGCCGCGCGTCGTTTACTGGCGTCGACGAGTCGCTGCGCCTCCTGGCCCAGCTCATGGTAGTCTCGTTGGGCCAGCAGTGGTGAACTGGCCCGGGTCACTCTCACCTCTGAGGGTAGGGTTCTGAGGAAGAGGTGGGTGAAGATGAAGTCATCGCCTTCGGAGTCTCTCAAACTCAACATCTTCCCCATCAGGTCTGCAGGTCTATCGCCCTCAAATTCAGTCAGCGCCAGGAGCCTCTCTGCTCGCTCCTGCACCGAGGGGGTGAAGTAACAAATGAGTGCAGCCTTCAACGTGCTGTACTTGTCGCTGTCCGGCGAGTGGTTGATCAGGCTCTCCACTCGCTGGGCTGTGTGGTTGTCCAGCTTTGCAACCACATGGTAGAACTTTGTATTGTCTACCGAAATCCTCCGGAGGTGGAACTGTGCCTCGACTGAGTTAAACCAGGAGCGCGGATTGTTTGGCCAGAAGTCCGGTAGGTGGACTGTGGTTGCATTCGTTTGGCTGGCTCCTGGCGAGTCTGGCTCGGAAGATTCGTCTCCGCTCATGATACGTCATAGGGTCACCAGTGTGGAGAATGTGTGGAAAGACGAGGCTGAGTTTATTACTCAAAGTCAGTTTTATTCATAACCACATCCTCCAACATCCAAAACAGAAAAGAGGAAAACATTCCCCCACCTCTGTCCTTTTTATACCCCAGGACATCAAAGCAAACAGTCACATTGTCTTTAAATCCCAAATCACAATGCACCCCCCTTCAGGTCTTCTGTCTCCCCTTGAAGTCCTGGTGGTCAGGAAATCCTTCATGGCCGTCTCTCTGCATACAAAAGGCCAGACTTTGCATCCTCCTGCTACCCCTAGGAGGTTCAGACCTTCTGTTCCTCTGAGACGTGCAGTAAACAATAAGCATACAGTAACAAGCATGTGAAGCATATGGAAACCGCATATGTGCCCACAATGTCATAGCAAGCCGACTCGCTATGACATCATCAAAGATCAAAGGCAGGCATCACTGAACGAGTGCTGACGTGCTTGCTTACACCTGCTTTCTATGGGCATGCAGAAATACTTGCTTATAGTACTTGGTTTCTACGGGCATGCACAGGTATGCACTAGTAATACCTGAACAGTAAAGTTAATTGTGTGACCTGCTAATACTGAATAAGAATGGTTTATTGTTTAATATTTGCAAGTGCTTAAATAATGTGTGTGTATAAGTAATCATTGGTAATAGATAAGGTGGAATTTGGTCTATTAAATTGGGGAAGGCTATCTGCTAAAGCTAATGATATATTTTCTAATTTTTGCAATGGGGGAGAATGTGATGTATGATATTGAGCATATCTGGGAGTGGTGCATATTCTGCAGATGGCATCACCACACCATATACAGTGGGGTAAAAAAGTATTTAGTCAGCCACCAATTGTGCACGTTCTCCCACTTAAAAGATGAGCGAGGTCTCCAATTTTCATCATAGGTATACCTCAACTATGAGAGACAAAATGAGAAAAAAAAAATCCAGAAAATGACATTGTCTGATTTTTAAAGAATTTATTTGCAAATTATGGTGGAAAATAAGAGAGTAATGGGCTTACTGCACTGGACTTCTCTGCTTGAACTGCTGCCTCCATGACCCGGACCTCCGGAAAAGTGGTAGAAGATGGATGGATGGATGGATGGATGGATGGATGGTGGAAAATAAGTATTTGGTCAATAACAAAAGTTCATCTCAGTACTTTGTTATATACCCTTTGTTGGCAATGACAGCGGTCAAACGTTTTCTGTAAGTCTTCACAAGGTTTTCACACACTGTTGCTGGTATTTTGGCCCATTCCTCCATGCAGATCTCCTCTAGAGCAGTGATGTTTTGGGGCTGTCGCTGGGCAACACGGACTTTCAACTCCCTCCAAAGATTTTCTATGGGGTTGAGATCTGGAGACTGGCTAGGCCACTCCAGGACCTTGAAATGCTTCTTACGAAGCCACTCCTTCGTTGCCCGGGCGGTGTGTTTGGGATCATTGTCATGCTGAAAGACCCAGCCACGTTTCATCTTCAATGCCCTTGCTGATGGAAGGAGGTTTTCACTCAAAATCTCATGATACATGGCCCCATTCATTCTTTCCTTTACATGGATCAGTCGTCCTGGTCCCTTTGCAGAAAAAACAGCCTTAAAGCACGATGTTTCCACCCCCATGCTTCACAGTGGGTATGGTGTTCTTTCTCCTCCAAACACGACAAGTTGGGTTTTTACCAAAAAGTTCTATTTTGGTTTCATCTGACCATATGACATTCTCCCAATCCTCTTCTGGATCATCCAAATGCTCTCTAGCAAACTTCAGACGGGCCTGGACATGTACTGGCTTAAGCAGGGGGACACGTCTGGCACTGCAGGATTTGAGTCCCTGGCGGCGTAGTGTGTTACTGATGGTAGCCTTTGTTACTTTGGTCCCAGTTCTCTGCAGGTCATTCACTAGGTCCCCCCGTGTGGTTCTGGGATTTTTGCTCACCGTTCTTGTGATCATTTTGACCCCACAGGGTGAGATCTTGCGTGGAGCCCCAGATCGAGGGAGATTATCAGTGGTCTTTATGTCTTCCATTTTCTAATAATTGCTCCCACAGTTGATTTCTTCACACCAAGCTGCTTACCTATTGCAGATTCAGTCTTCCCAGCCTGGTGCAGGTCTATAATTTTGTTTCTGGTGCCCTTTGACAGCTCTTTGGTCTTGGCCATAGTGGAGTTTGGAGTCTGACTGTTTGAGGTTGTGGACAGGTGTCTTTTATACTGATAACAAGTTCAAACCGGTGCCATTAATACAGGTAACGAGTGGAGGACAGAGGAGCCTCTTAAAGAAGAAGTTACAGGTCTGTGAGAGCCAGAAATCTTGCTTGTTTGTAGGTGACCAAATACTTATTTTCCACCATAATTTGCAAATAAATTCTTTAAAAATCCTTCAATGTGATTTTCTGGATTTTTTTTCTCATTTTGTCTCTCATAGTTGAGGTATACATATGATGAAAATTGGAGACCTCTCTCATCTTTTAAGTGGGAGAACTTGCACAATTGGTGGCTGACTAAATACTTTTTTGCCCCACTGTATAAATATTGGGCGGTCTGCCATCTCAGGTTAGTTGTGAGTTGGTTGTATGGGAGTCAAGAGAGGTGATTGGCAGCCAGCCCCATTACACACGTGCTTGTACTTATTCATTTATTGTAATAAAGTTCAGTTTCACAGCAGCATCCTCGTCGGTTGTCATTGCCAGGTTTGTGGACATAAAGTAGTTATTGTGGTTTGGAATGACATTCTAAAAACTGTTTTCCCAGCTTTTTATCAGTCAGTTCAGTGATCTTACTGTTCTTTGATGTGGTAGAGGATGGTCAGAATCAAACCCAGCAGAGACAGAGACAGTCCGATGATGGAGATCACGCCCAGAGGTTCAGCATACTCGTACTGTTCTCTGAAAGTCTAAAACACAAAAACACAATAAAGTGCTCGTCATCAGTGCACTGCTCATGGTGTTGGATGTTCTGCTGATGATGTTCACCCAGAGAGCAGCGAAGTTGGTTGTGTGGTTGCAGAAACATCGGAGGACTTGGTCTGAAGCGTTTCCTTTGTAGCAGCCAGTGGTGCTCCACTCCTGCAGGCTGTAGTTCCAGAAGACACACGAGAAGTCGTACAGTCTCGTGTTAGTCAGCTGGAAAAAACAACAATAGAATGTTGCTCAATGCATTGCACAGCTGCAGAAATAAAGTTTAATTTAAACTTTATTCACCGGTCCACACGGTGACAGAAAAAAAGTTTAATTTGACTATGTCAAAACTTTTACTTTTTAAACAGGATCTATGTAATGCTCTAAAAACGTTTGTACCTGTACAACCAAATATTAACCACCTTCTACATACAGCTGTGCTTATACAGTAAGTTTACGTACCTCCAGTAAACATATAAGCACAACTGTATGCAGCATACACAGCATCCTGACTGGTTACATCACTGGTACGACAGCTGCACTCCCTCAGCTCATGCACTGGCCCCAAACTCCCAGCCCTGCAGGATATCTGCAAGTCCAGGTGTTTGCAAAGTCCATAAAGTCATTAAGGACTGTAGCCACCCAGAAGACATCCTGCTCACCTGACTACCATCCAGTAAGCGGCACCAGTGCATACAATCACAAATCAACAGATTCAACAATAGCTTTTTTCTAATGACCATCAGAATGCTAAACTCTCACTCTAAAAGGCAGCATAGTGGTGTAGTGGTTAGCACTATTGCCTCACAGTAAGAAGGTTGTGGGTTCAGATCGAACAGCCAGCAGGGCTTCTCTGTGAGGAGTTTGCATATTCACGCCATGCTTGCTTCTGTTGGCCCTGGGTGCTCCAGTTTCCTCCCACAATCCAATAACATGCAAGTTAGGTTAACTGGAGACTCTAAAGTGGCCCTAGGGGTGAAGGGATTGGTGCTCACTGTGGATATCCTTGAATTTCCCTCTGGGATTAATAAAGTATACAAAAAAAATTTTCTTCCATTCAATTGCAGACTGTCTATGGGTATCCTGCAAATTACTCTATTACACACATTGCATCAATGTAGTTTTATATTTTTCATATTGAGTTTAAGTATTTAAAAAAAAAAAAAAAAAAAAAAAAAAAATATATATATATATATATATATATATATATATATATATACATATACTGTATATTTGGCTGCAAAAACCTTAAGACCGAAAAGAAAGTTGCCACCTGTTTGTGATGCTGTAATAATCAGTTTTACATTTTGGCAAATATCTCAAGAATGGCTGGGCCTATAATTAAAGTTGATTCATTACTGTAATCTCTGAAATGGTTGATTTATGATAGAAGGGTAGCAGCAAGGAAGACTTACAAGATGGTAGTGAGACCTTTTATGATATATGGTTTGGAGAGCGTGGAGCTGACAAAAACACAGAAGATGGAGCTGGAGGTGGCAGAGTGGAAGATGCTATGATTTTCACTGGGAGTGACTAGGAGGGACAAGATTAGAAATGAACATATCAGAGGGACAGCTCAGGTTGAGCAGTTTGGAGACAAATTAAGAGAGGCAAGGCAGAGGTGGTTTGGACATGTGCAGAAGAGGGATAGTGGAGATATTGGACAAAGGGTGTTGAAGATGGAGCTGCCAGGCAGGAGGAAAAGAGGAAGACCACAGAGAAGATTGATGGATGTAGTGACGAAGGACATGGAGAGGGTTGGTGTTACAGAGGAAGATGAAGGGATGGAGGCAGATGATCTGCTGTGGAGACCCTGAAGGGAGCAGCCAGAAGAAGAAGAAAAAGAAGAAGAATTTTTGGTTTTTACAAAAACACTTTATTTACAAATTTACAAGGACATCAAAGCAAAGTAAAAAGTGCATACAAAACTTTTTAAAACATGCTGAACACATAAAATAAATCAGCCAACTAAAAAATGTGCAGCACACAGTTCATTCTCACATACACTACAAAGGACATCTCTATAGCACCATGTTTGCCTAAAACCATCCATGTTCTCAGTCATGTTAAAAAAGCTGAACTCCAGTCTCAGTCTGGACCGGATGTTGCAGCGCCACACTGAGGCCGGTTCTTGAACTGGTTTGTCTTCCACTTTATTTTTTCTGCTAACATGTATTGCCAGTGTGGCTTCACCAATAATAAAATTCAGCAGTTGCCACTTTCCTTACTTATTTTTTTTTTGTATCCTACACCACAAATAAAATGACCCCCCAGAAAATTTTTCACCAAATAAATTAAAAACGTTTGTTGAAAGAGTGAAGATTCACTGTAAAGTCTCTTCCACTCACTAAAAACATGAAACACAGTCTCTCGAGCTGCAGAAAGGGTACTGGTTTGAAACAGCAGGATTAATAACAGAAATCAAAGCATTTGAGCAGTTGCTCCATTGTAAAATTCTCCCACTGGGAGATCTGCTGTCCTTTGATAAATGGGGGGGTTAGTACAAAACTGTCACTGTAGACTCACTCCTTCCCTGAATCAGCTTCTCAGTCCACACAGTGGAGGGTCTGCTGTGCAGTCCTGCTCTGTTGATGACCTTAACACAACTGATGTACAGCATCTTTTTGTCAGCATTGTGTAAGGTCAGCTGTCTGGGGCTGTGTGTTTTAACAAATGTCCAGTTAGGTCACCAAGACCAGGGCTCATGGAGATCTCTGGGAAAGGGTCACTGTGGTTGGTTTCTGTGGTCCACCAGCAGCCATCTTTCCCTCCCATCGAGCCTCTGCCTCCAAAGTTCCAGGACCCTCTGAGTCACTCTGGCTTGCCGGAAACTCAGTAAGGTAGCTACAGCCAGGGAGCCCGTTAGTGTTGGTCCTGCTGCATTCCCAGATGTTCAAGAGTCACAGTCTTTGTGTCTCAGGAGTGCTTCATCAGCCAGGAGTGGTGTCAGTGCAGCTGTTCAACCATGCTCCATGAATCCACGCTCGGTCAAGAGCCAAAAAGGAGAGTCAGAGTTTTTACATCGTTTAGCATTAAAAAGGTTCCAGTGTGGTCTATATTAACCATATATTCCATAACTACATATGTTGAAGCATGTGGAAATGTTTGGTAATTACATATGTAAAGAACTTCACACCTCTGAAAGGACAAAGGACTCTCACCCGCCGAGCGAAGAACAAAGACGTTCCCGGACGTGGCGGAGGAGACCGGAGGAGCCGAAGGCTCACAAATGTGTTCCCCCCTGCAAATTTAAACGCCAAAGCCGAGAGCCGTTAATGGCAGCGGCTCTCGGCGAGAAAAACAAGCTGTTGTACGTGACGGATGGACACTCAGGCAAACAGTTCCTCATCGACACAGGAGCCCAGCTGAGTTTTGTCATGCCCTCCCACGCAGATCGAGCCACGGGCACCCGGGGCAACGGAGCCGTGGCAGCCAACGGCTCTAGCATCGACACGTTCGGCGAAAAGAGCCTGCACCTCCTCATCCACGGCCGCAGCTACAGATGGACATTTGTTGTAGCGGCGGTGAGTTTTAACTTATTAGGCGCAGATTTTTTGTGTGCACATGGGTTATTAGTGGATCTAGCAAATAGGCGCCTGGTTAATGCACTGTCCTTTGCTTCTATTCCATGCTCAGCCCGAGTTTCTCCGCCACCTGTGCAGGCCAACGTCACCACAGTAGGAGGTAAGTTTGAGCAACTCCTCACCCAATTTCCAGCACTCACAATCCCCAAATTCTCAGCCACTGTGGCTAAACACGGGGTTGAACACTTCATTCCCACAACGGGACCTCCCGTTTTTGCCAAAGCTCGCCGCTTAGACGCGGCCAAGCTCAACATAGCATAGGACAAGTTTACAACTCTTGAAAAATTGGGCATTGTTAGACGCTCGAAGAGCCCCTGGGCCTCACCACTTCACATGGTTCCGAAATTCGACGGTTCTTGGAGACCGTGCGGAGATTACCGCAGATTAAACAACACTACAGCGCATGACCGTTACCCAATCCCTCACATTCAAGATTTTTCACTACATCTAGCGGGTGCGCGCATTTTTTCAAAAATAGACTTAGTCCGCGGTTATCACCAAGTCCCAGTCCGAGCAGAAGACGTTCCTAAAACAGCGGTAATAACCCCTTTCGGCCTTTTTGAATTCCTGCGAATGCCTTTCGGCCTCAAAGGCGCTGCTCAAACTTTTCAACGAATGATGGACGCGGTCCTACGCGACCTCCCTTTTGTTTTCGTCTACCTCGACGACATGCTGGTAGCCAGCTCGTCTGAGGAAGAACACGAGCAGCACCTCACTACGGTTTTTCAGAGGCTAGAAGAGCACGGGCTAATAATCAATCCAGCCAAATGCAAATTCGGCGTGTCACAAATTGATTTTTTAGGACACAAAGTCTCTCCGAAGGCGGGCAGTCCACCTTCCAGACCAAGTTCATGCGAAGAAAGTTTTCCACGGCCACAAAACGGGTCAAATCGCTACAGGAATTTTTAGGGATGGTTAATTTTTACAACTGCTTCCTCCCCCACGCAGCTCAGCTCATGCAGCCCCTATATGACGCGCTCAAAAAAAAGAAAGCTTCCAACGCGGTCGAATGGACCCCGGAGCGCGAACGCGCTTTCGTGGAAGTAAAAAGCACCCTAGCTAACACCACATTGTTAGTTCACCCAGATCCCTTGGCCCGCATTGCACTAACCACAGATGCTTCAGACCTGGCTATAGGGGCAGTTGTAGAACAACTTGTCAGCGGGGTCTGGCAACCTTTAGCATTCTTTAGCAAATCGCTAAACCAAACTGAACGCAAATACAGCACTTTTGACAGAGAGCTGCTGGCGCTTCATTTATCCATCCGCCACTTCCAGTTCTGGTTAGAAGGGCGGAGTTTCACGGCTTTTGTAGACCATAAACCGCTCACCTTTGCTATGGCTAAAATTTCAGAACCATGGTCAGGCAGGCAACAAAGACAGCTAGCTGCGATTTCAGAGTTCACCACAGACATTCGACACGTGGCAGGCAAACTTAACATAGTAGCGGACTGTCTCTCTCGCGCTGTGACCACCCCCAGAGCGCGGGTGGAGACAGCTTATACGCCTCAGCAGCAGAACTCTTCACTAATGCAGACACATACGCCGCACCTAATCCATGCCGGGCTAGATTCTGCAGCCATGCGGCGGAACAAAACAGTGCCGCGGCCCGTGCGCGCACTCCTGTCTGGACCAACAGGGTTAAGGCTGGAGAAAAAGGGTTTACGCGACGGCGTGCCCCCCCTAATATTCGATGTTTCAACCGGCCGACCTCGCCCGTTAGTCCCAGCTACATGGCGCCGCCGTTATTTTCGACGCAATTCCCTCCCTCACGCACCCAGGTGTGCGCCGCATCCGGTTAAATGGCTCGCCGCAAAACGTTTTGTGTCGGCCAGGCCTGCGCAAAAAACGTAAAAGAATGGGCAAAACTTGCATTTCTTGTCACGCGCCAAAATACACAGACACACAAAAGCCCTCTGGAGCCTTTTCCAATCCCCTGCTAGAAGGTTCGCCCATGTTCATGTCGACCTCGTGGGGCCACTACCTTCCTCCCAAGGTTTCACACACCTGTTAACAATGATAGACCGCACCACACGCTGGCCAGAGGCAGTCCCACTAGCGGCAACCACAGCGGGGAGGAAGTCGCTCGCGTATTTTTGACAAACCTGCGTGGCACGTTTCGGCGTCCATCGAACATCACGTCCGATAGGGGGCCTCAATTTGTCTCAGAGCTCTGGTCAGCCATGTCCCAACAGCTTAGGGGCAACAATTCATCGCACCACCGCTTATCACCCTCAAGGCTAATGGTTATGCAAGCGTTTTCACAGGGTCTTTAAAGGCTGCCCCTCAGAGCCCTCACTAACGGACACAATTGGGTAAATAAACTTCCCTGGGTTTTATTGGGGTTGCGTGCTGCACCTAAAGGAGGGATCTAGACGCCTCTCCCGCAGAATTAGTCTTTGCACAACCTCTCAGGCTCCCAGGTGAATTTTTACCAGAGAACCCAGAGCCAGGGCGCCTTCCAGTCCCAAGGTTTTTAGGCAGCAATGGACCGAACTCTCTCCCCGGTCCAGCTCATCACTCCTTCCCACGGGTTTTTGTCCCTCAAACTTTAAAAAATGCTGAGTTCGTTTTTGTTAAGCATGAAGCTTTAAAACCAACTTTGCGCCCAGCATTCGATGGGCCATTCAGAGTGCTGGAACATGGTGATAAACACTTTGTGCTTGATTTTGGGGATAGAAAAGAAACAGTCAGCATTGACAGACTTAAACCTGCCTTCTTGTTGAAAGACGAGCCTGCACAGTTGGCGAGAGCACCTCGGCGAGGTAGACCCCCCAAGAGAAAAGACTCAGCCCCCAGGCAGGGAACAAATAACCTCTCTACTTCCCACACTGCAGATTCCTCACAAGAAGGTCCCAGCAGGACGCTTAAACCAACCTACAGCAGTTTTGGGAGAAGATTAAAACCCAGACAGCACAGGGACTGATACCAACCACTCCACAATTATTCACTAATTGTGCTGCAACAGTTTAGGACTGACTTATTGTTAGGTATGGGATATTGGGATCTATTTTATTTCATTGTTGCGCATTGATAGTTCTTGTATAAAGTAATACGCGCATGCGCACTAGGATGTAATGAGTCCAAGTTCAATTCAATAAAATGGAAGCTGAGCCTCGGCTCCTAAAAACGCACTTACGGTGTCTGTGCTTATTGTGGCACCTCCAAGGTTGAATGTGTGTGTGTAAAGTAACAAAGGAGTAACTGCATACACAACAATTGGCGACGAGGACGGGATATGTGAATGGATATTCCGACACGGAGAGGACACGAGTCGTCGTGAGTGTGACTGTTGACTGTGATAAAAGCTAACTCATTGCAACTCGAAGTGTACACAGAGAGTACAAACCCGACGGTTAATACGGCACCAACCATGGCGGGGATAATTGGGAGAATGGACAGTTTTGATAGCGCATCGGAGGACTGGACAACATACGTGGAAAGGCTGGATCAGTACTTTGTGGCAAATGACATTCCAAACGAAAAAAAAGTAGCAGTACTGCTTAGTGTAATGGGAGCTAAGACATACAACTTGCTACGCAGTTTGTTGACCCCAGACAAACCAGCAGATAAGACGTACAAAGACATTGTCACTGTTTTAGAGGCGCATTTGAATCCGAAGCCTCTCGTCATTGCCGAACGTTTTAAATTCCATAAACGGAATCAGTTAAAAACAGAGTCTATTGTTGAATTCGTGGCAGAATTGAGAAGACTGTCTGAACATTGTTCATTTGGAAGAAATCTGTCAGACGCATTGCGAGATAGATTCGTGTGCGGACTGCACAACGAAAGCATACAAAAGAGACTGTTAACAGAAAAAGATCTGACATTGAAACGTGCCATTGAAGTCGCCACGTCACTGGAAGCAGCTGCTAAAGGCGCTACCGAGCTGCAGCAGCAGATGGCGCAAGAAGGCCATGTTCACGAGTGCAACATGCACAGCATAGACAAAAGACAACAGAAAAAGGATGCATGCTATCGCTGTGGAAAGAAATCACACGCTCCACCTGAATGTTGGTTTAAAGATAAGGAGTGCAACAAGTGCCATAAAACAGGTCACATACAGAAAGTGTGCAAAACGAAAGTGAAAGATACAGTGGAGGAGAAAAAGTTCCACAAATTTAAAAATAAACAAAAAGACATGCATGACATTGAAACTTGCTCATCTGATTCAGACAGTGCACAAGATGTAGCTTGCTTTGATGTCTGCTCATTGAAAAGACCCAACAGGGGAATCATATGGGTTTCACCCAAAGTGGAAGGAAAAACACTGACTATGGAATTGGATACTGGATCTGCATTGTCAGTCATGTCTAAGAAGGATTACCAGGCACACTTCTCACATCTGCAATTGCAATCTACAGATGTAATGCTCAAAACTTACACAGGGGAGTGCGTAGCCCCAATGGGCGTGATCAATGTGAATGTGCACTATGGCGATCAACAGTGTGCACTGCCCCTGTATGTTACTGAGAGAGGGGGTGCGCCCCTGTTTGTGCCGTGAATGGCTACGTGAAGACAATTGGATTGGCAGTCAATTAATGAAAATGCATGCCCCGTGACCAAAAAGCAGAGCAATGGCTCTACAAATGAAAAATTGAACAAAATACTTCAAAATGCAGGAGATGTTTTTCTAGATGGCATAGGCAAACTAAAACATCTGAAAGCCCAGAGTGTTCTGAATGACGACGCTGGTACCCAAATTCCACAAGGCGCGTTACAGTTCCATACGCTCTCGGCCCAAGGTGGAAAATGAACTTCAAAGGTTGGAAAAATGAGGGCATCCTATCGAAAGTGGACTGGTCTGAATGGGCAACGCAATAGTGCCAGTGGTAAAGGGTAATGGCTCAGATCGCATCTGCCGGTGATTTTAGGTGACAGTCAATCCGGTCTTGAAGGCGGAACAGTACCCTCTACCGCGAACCTGACGACATCTTCGCAGCGCTGGCTAGGGTAAGCGATTTTCCAAGATTGACCTTGCACAAGCGTACTTACAGATGGAGATGGAGGAGTCGTCCAAAAAGTACTTGACCATTAACACCTCCAAAGGTCTCTATCAGTACAACCGCCTGGTCTTCGGCATCGCTTCAGCGCCAGCAATCTGGCAGAAGGCAATGGATCAAGTCCTACAAGGCATACCGAATACACAGTGCTATTTGGATGACATAGTGATCACGGGAGCTAACGACAACGAACATCTGGAAAATCTTGAAAAAGTGCTCCAAAGACTGAATGAATTTGGATTACATGCCAACAAAGCAAAATGGGAATTCTTCCAGGATGACATTGAATACTGTGGCCACAAAATTGACAAAAACGGGCTACACAAATGCAAAGACAAAATTGACGCTGTTTTGAAGGCCCCACCACCACGAGATGTCTCTCAATTGAGATCTTTCTTGGGCCTGGTTACTATTACAGGAAATTCTTGGCCCAACCTGTCCTCAGTGCTACACCCATTGAATTCCCTACTCCCAACAGGGCACTAAGTGGCACTGGTCCCAGGACTGTGAAAAGGCCTTCAAGCAAGCAAAGCAGTTGGTGACCTCAGACAACGGGTTGACACACTATGACCCTGAAGTGCCGCTCAAGCTTGCATGTGATGCTTCCCCTTCCGAATTGGAGCCGTGCTAATCACACCCGGTTCACTGACGGAACAGAGCGACCAATAGCATTTGCCTCCCGATCGCTGAATGCAGCTGAGCGTAACTATGCGCAAATTGACAGAGAAGCTCTTAGTTTGGTCTGGGGAGTGAAAAAGTTCAATCAGTATCTATACGGAATAGCACTTTACCCTCCTCACAGATCATAAGCCTTTAGTTTCAATCTTTAATCCAGCTTAAGGGAGTACCAGCCATGGCCGCTGCTCGACTGCAACGGTGGGCCTTGTTTTGAGTGCTCACACCTACAGCATTGAGTACAAAGGCACACTCTCACCATGGGACCGCTGACGGGTTGTCCCGGTTGCTACTACAAGTCGCACCGCCAATTAAGACCAAGGAAGCGGTGGACATGTTCCAGATGACACAAGTGGATCCCCTACCAGTCACAAGTGAGGAGATCGCACGAGAGACAGGCCGCGACCCTGTCTTGTCTAGAGTCTACGAGCTGACACTGAAAGGCTGGCCACGCAAGGGTGACTCATCCTTACCGGGCTATTCCAGTCGCCGTGAACAGCCTCACAGTGCATCAAGGATGCATTTTGTGGGGGCGAGGGTAGTGATACCACAGAAGCTGCGCCAGAGGTTCTCTCAGAGCTTACACGAGGGACACTTGGGTGTGGTGAAATGAAAACACCTTGCAAGCAGCTTCGTATGGTGGCCTGGAATTGATGGACAGATCGAGGACATTGCAAAGACATGCTACGGGTGTCAGCAGACCCAAAAGACTCACCAACAGCCCCACTGCATGTGTGGGAATGGCCTACAAAACCATTGGCAACGTGTTCACAATCGACTATGCGGGCCCTTTCATGGACCGCATGTACCTGGTCGTAGTTGATGCGCATTCAAAGTGGCCTGAGGTTTCTGCACAAAAACAGCAACCTCTGCAAAGACAGTTGAACTCTTACGGGCCCTGTTCTCACGTACAGGCCTTCCGCATCAGATTGTGAGTGATAACGGAACACCTTTTCACTTCTGAAGAGTTTCAGCGCTTTGTTAAAAGGAATGGCATACAACACACCACCATTGTGCCATATCATCCAGCTTCTCAACGGCCCAAGCGGAACGTTTCATTCAGACTTTCAAACAGTCTATGAAGGCCATGGATAAGGACTGTGCATCGCTACAGCAGAAGATTGCAAAACTTTCTGCTGGCCTATCGCAACAGTACACACGCAATAACAGGACAGACACCTGCCATGCTCTTCCTAGGGCGTCCCTGCGCTCACGCTTAGACTTATTGAAAACCCCAGTCTACAGCAACGTGTACAGAGAAAACAGACGGAATCTGCTCTCCGATCCCAGACGTGCTGACTGCGTACCTTCCAAGTGGGACAACAGGTGATAGCCAAAGACTACCGCAGCAAAGGACAAAAGTGGCAGCCTGGTACCATCGTGTCACAGACAGGACCGTTAACCTACGAGGTGAAAATCGGGCCAGACCTACTGTGGCGTAGACACGTGGATCAGCTGTTGGATGCATCTGGAGCAACCAA
This sequence comes from Pholidichthys leucotaenia, assembly GCA_020510985.1. Lineage (NCBI taxonomy): Eukaryota > Metazoa > Chordata > Actinopteri > Cichliformes > Pholidichthyidae > Pholidichthys > Pholidichthys leucotaenia. Next base: position 337,381,031 of record CM035845.1, read on the forward strand.
CATGGATGCCAACGCTACACCATTCCAGGGTGACTTTCAGTTCAGTGACGAAGATCAAGCCACAGGCGGGCCTGAAGCCGATGCAGGTGATACTGCACCAGTCCCTGCTGTTCCTCCAAATCCTGCTGCCGACGCTCCACCAGAGAGGCGCTATCCAGAGAGAATTCGGAGACCTCCAGAGCGATTCCAGGACTGAAATGGGTTATGGTAGAATGAGAGTAGATAGGTTAGATGTATTTAGTTATGATTAATACTTACTCAGGTAAACAACCTTTAGTTAGTGGGGATATCAATGCTGGAAGGGAGGAGTGTTAGGTATGGGATATTGGGATCTATTTTATTTCATTGTTGCGCATTGATAGTTCTTGTATAAAGTAATACGCGCATGCGCACTAGGATGTAATGAGTCCAAGTTCAATTCAATAAAATGGAAGCTGAGCCTCGGCTCCTAAAAACGCACTTACGGTGTCTGTGCTTATCGTGGCACCTCCAAGGTTGAATGTGTGTGTGTAAAGTAACAAAGGAGTAACTGCATACACAACACTTATGATTTTACTATGCTGTTATGTTTACCACTGAACTCTCTTAGGAGCATGACTGCTGGAAAGTTTCTTCCGTGGCAACAGATGTAACACCTAGTATGTCATAATAACTATCTTAGACTGTGAACCTTTCTGTTGTCCTTTCTTAGTTGTTTGGGGGGCCTGTGGTCTATATTAACCATATATTCCATAACTACATATGTTGAAGCATGTGGAAATGTTTGGTAATTACATATGTAAAGAACTTCACACCTCTGAAAGGACAAAGGGCTCTCACCCGCCGAGCGAAGAACAAAGACGTTCCCGGACGCGGCGGAGGAGACTGGAGGAGCCACCCTCACCTCCCAAGGCGAGGAGAGGAAATACCAAGACAATGGGGGGATTAAGATAATGAGGGATGTCAGCCTTTGTTATGCATGTCTTTTGTTGTGTGCATGTATAAAATCAGTGAGTTGGAGAGATTCTATCTCTTTTCCCTTCTGCCACTCTCTGCACCAGATGAGACTTGTTAGAACAGCTGAATATTAAAGCTTTGCTTATAAACCAAATCGCCTCTTCATTTCCAAGCTCCTCTACACCAGGACTTAAAAACACTTTGATAAAATGGAGGCAACTCACTTAAATTTAAACATTTTGAATTAATTAAAAACAGAACCAAAAAAAAAAACAGATTAAAACAGAACAAATTAAAAACAGAACATAATCCAGTCCCTTCACACGCCTGGAGATGCAGCTGGCCACTTCTCTCCACATTAGATCTGCTGGCCCCGTCAGAAACCTCTGCCCACACTGTAACCTAAAGGTGGCGTTTCTGTTGGCCAGGTGTATGAGGCCCTGTCCCCCCTCCTCTCTGGGTAAAAACAGCACCCCCTGTGGCACCCAGTACAAATTATCCCAGAAAAAGTTTACAATTTTTGTCCAGATCTGGGACAGTAAACCTGACGGGGGATCTAGTCAGGTTAATCGGTGCCAAAGCAGGGAGGCAACCAGATTGTTTAGCACAAGTACCCTCCCTCTGTAGGACATCTGAGGGAGCAGCCATCTTCACTTATTCAGTTTGCCTTCAGTTTTTTTAACCAACGTTCTCCCAGTTCCTCCGGACCATGATATCATTACCAAGAAAAAACCTCAGGTATTTTAAGCCATTTTTTCCCCATGCCATGTCCTGTGGCAGAACCGGGAGGCCACCAAGCCAATCGCCAACAGCAAGGGCTTCACTTTTTCTCCAATTCACCCTTGCTGCTGATAAAAGGGAGAAAGCACCAGTTAAGTCAATTAAAGCATTAACATCAATCTGACTTTTAATAAAAAACAATTACATCATCTGCATAGGTGGATAAAACAATCTTTCTATCTTTCTATCAGGTAAGGAAAGGCCATCAAAGCTTGTGCGTATTTTATGGAGGAGGGGTTCTAGGGAGAGTGCATACAGCAGGGGTGCTCACACTTTTTCAGCATGCAAGCTACTTATAAAACAACCAAGTCAAAATGATCTACCCACTACAAAAATGCAAAACATATAATTATTTTCAAATGTATTAAGGATTCTTTGTATGTACAATGTATGTTGATGTACCTTGCATAACTGAATTAAGCCAATATTGCACAACACACATAATAAATAACTATTAACATTTTTTGTAATTACCTGAGTTTACTTTCCTCTCCTCTCCAGTACCTTGGCATAGACCTTCCCAGGGAGGCTGAGGAGTGTGATCCCTCTAAAGTTGGAGCACACCCTCCGGTCCCCTTTTTTGAAGAGAGGAACCACCACCCCGGTTTGCCATGCCAAAGGCACTGCCCCCGACCTCCACGCAATGTTGCAGAGGCGTGTCAACCATGACAACCCAACAACATCCAGGGCCTTGAGGTACTCGGGGCGAATCTCGTCCACCCCCGGGGCCCGGCCACCAAGGAGATTTTTAACCACCTTGGCGACCTCAGCCCCTGTGATAGGCGAGTCATCCCCCTTGTCCCCAAACCCTGCTTCCTCTGTGGAAGGCGTATCAGTGGGATTGAGGAGATCCTCGAAGTATTCCTTCCACCGCCCGACGATATCCCCAGTTGAAGTCAACAGCGTCCCATCCGCACCATACACAGTGTGGACGGGGAGCTGCTTTCCCCTCCTGAGCCGCCGAACAGTTTGCCAGAATCTCTTTGAAGCCGACCGAAAGTCTTGTTCCATGGCCTCACCGAACTCCTCCCATACCCGGGTTTTTGCTTCAGCAACCACCCGAGCTGCACTCCGCTTGGCCTGCCGGTACACCTCAGCTGCTTCGGGAGTCCCACAAGCCAACCAAGCTTGATAGGACTCCTTCTTCAGCTTAATGGCCCCCCTCACCACTGGTGTCCACCACTTGGTTCGGGGGTTGCCACCACGAGATGCACCGACCACCTTGCGGCCGCAGCTCTGGGCCGCCGCTTCAACAACAGAGGTGGAGAACATGGCCCATTCAGACTCCATGTCTCCAGACTCCCTCGGAATGTGGTTGAAGTTCTTCCAGAGGTGGGAGTTGAAGACCTCCCGGACAGGGGCCTCAGCCAGACGCTCCCAGCACACCCTCACTATACGTTTGGGTCTACCAGGTCTGAATGGCTTCCTCCCCTGCCATCGGATCCAACTCACCACCAGGTGGTGATCAGTTGACAGCTCTGCACCTCTCTTTACTCGGGTGTCCAAGACATACGGTCGCAGGTCTGATGATACGATAACAAAATCGATCATCGACCTGCGGCCTAGGGTGTCCTGGTGCCAGGTGCTGGCTGGAGGTACTGGAGAGGAGAGTCCGGCCGTTGGTCGAACCTCGGATTCAGGAGGAGCAATGTGGTTTTCGTCCTGGCCGTGGCACATCGGACCAGCTCTTTACCCTCTCAAGAATTCTTGAGGGTTCGTGGGAGTTTGCCCAACCAGTTTACATGTGTTTTGTGGACTTGGAGAAGGCATTTGACCGTGTCCCTCGTGGATTTTTGTGGGGGGTGCTTCGGGAGTATGGGGTATCGGGCTTGTTGTTACGAGCTATTCGGTCTCTGTACGACCGTTGTGAGAGTTTAGTTCGTATTGCCAACACTCGGTCGGAGTCATTCCCAGTGAGAGTTGGACTCCGCCAGGGCTGCCCTTTGTCACCGGTCCTGTTCATAATTTTTATGGACAGGATTTCTAGGCGCAGCCAGGGAATGGAGGGTGTCATGCTTGGTGACCACAGGATCTCATCTCTGTTGTTTGCAGATGATGTTGTCCTGTTGGCTTCATCCAGCAATGACCTACAGCTCTTGCTGGGACGGTTTGCCGCTGAGTGTGAAGCGGCTGGGATGAGAATCAGCACCTCCAAGTCCGAGTCCATGGTCCTCAGCCGGAAAAAGGTGGATTGTCCTCTCCGGGTTGGGGACAGGCTCCTGCCCCAAGTGGAGGAGTTTAAGTATCTTGGGGTCTTGTTCACGAGTGAGGGGAAAATGGAGCGAGAGATCGACAGACGGATTGGAGCAGCCTCTGCAGTGATGCGGACGTTGTACCGGTCTGTTGTGGTGAAGAGGGAGCTTAGTTCTAAGGCAAAGCTGTCGATTTACCAGTCAATCTACGTTCCTACTCTCACCTATGGTCACGAGCTTTGGGTAATGACCGAAAGAACGAGATCGCGGATACAAGCGGCTGAAATGAGCTTTCTCCGTAGGATTGCTGGACTCACCCTCAGAGATAGGGTGAGGAGCTCAGTCATCCGGGAGAGGCTCAGAGTAGAACCGCTGCTCCTCCACATTGAAAGGAGTCAGTTGAGGTGGTATGGGCATCTGATTAGGATGCCTCCTGGACGTCTCCCACTTGAGGTGTTTCAGGCACGTCCCACTGGGAGGAGACCCCGGGGCAGACCCAGGACTCGGTGGAGAGACTATGTCTCCCAGCTAGTCTGGGAACGCCTTGGTATCCCCTCTGAAGAGCTGGAGCAGGTGGCTGGGGAGAGGGAAGTCTGGGCTTCTCTGCTTGAACTGCTGCCTCCGCGACCCGGACCTCCGGAAAAGCGGTAGAAGATGGATGGATGGATGGATGAGTTTACTTTGATGACTTGCACTGAATTGAATCAGCCAGGGGTGCATAGTCCGGACAGTAGCTGCTGACAGCCAGCCTCAATCACATTTCCAAATGTTCATCAGTCATGGTGGAACGGTATTTGGACTTAATGATCTTCATGTAGGAAAAGGCTGACTCACATAAATAAGTGGAGCCGAATAATGCAGTCAAGGAGGTAGCACATTTCCTCATGTTGGGGTACTTTTCCTCTGTGAGTAAGTTCCACAACTGTCCATGAGCTCTCGACTTCAGCTCAATGTCGGTTTGTAGAGTCAAAATCTCATCTTCCATTCCAGAAGAGTTCAAGTGAAACAGTGCTGCAATGTTTGATGCGAGTGAATCAACCTCAGCATCTTCCTGAAAAGGATAGCACATGAATGTAGCGACTGGCTCGAGCAAAGAGAAGTCTTGAAAGCGTTTGTCAAACTCTGACAGCCAATCATTGATCTGCTCCATGTAGCGTGCACTGTCAAGTTGCTCACGGGCCTTCCCTTGCGTCTCCAGCTCTGACGCCAGGTTCTGGAAATTTGCCAAATCATGGCGCTGCAGCTTTGAGGTTAAATGTTGCATCTTTCGTTTGAAAGCGTTAACTGAGCTAATCATATTGGTCACTGTTTTGTCTTTTCCTTGCAGCTCAAGATTAAGGCCATTCAACAAGTTTGTCAGATCAGTTAAAAATGCCAAGTCCAACAGCCATTGACCATCATTTAGTTGCTTGTATTCTGCATGTCCAGATACACGGAAAAACTCTTTAATCTCCGGACAGAGTTCTCGAAATCTTTGGAGGAATTTCCCACGATTAAGCCATCTCACATCAGTATGTAGCAACAACTCAGAGTGGTCGCATTCAGCCTTCTCCAGATGTGCACGGAATAACCGTCTTTGAAGAGATCTGGCTCGAATAGAACAGGCGATCTTCGTTGCCACATCCATGATCTCTTTCATGTTGAGCATTTTAGCGCATAACGCTTGTTGGTGGATTATGCAATGGTAATTCAAGAAGTCTGGGAACGCATCATCCTGCCTGCACTTGGCAATAAATCCATTCACACGCCCAACCATTGCAGGTGCTCCATCTGTGGTGATAGACACCAATTTGTACACTGGGAGCTGAGTTTTCTCGATAAAGTTTTTAAACATCTGAAATATGTCCTCTCCTCACATTTGTTCTTTCATGGGAAGTGCTGTCAATAGCTCCTCTTTTGCAGTGAGATCACTAAACACCATACGAATGAAAATGCACATCTGGGCTGTGTCACTCACATCTGTAGATTTGTCCAACTGCAGTGAGAAACACTCACAATCTCCGATGTCCTTCCACATTTGCTGGGTTAAATCCTCAGCCATGGCTTCACAGCGCCGTGTAACTGTATGTCTTGACAGCTGCAAAGCTTTGATTGAAGATAATATCTCTGCCTTATTTTTAAAGTCTCGGAACAATGAGTCAGCTGCTTCAACGAATGCTTCTTTTACCATCTCTCCGTCTTGGAAGGACTTATTGTTTTTAACGATGGCGTGACTCACCCGGAACGATGCTTCGGTGGCGGCTTTTGCTTTTGAAGTTTGCTGAGTGAAAAATGACTGCTGTCCGGACAACTGGGATTTTAGTTCCTCCACCTTTCTCTTTCTCAGCTGGCTTTTCGGCAGAAAGTTGATGTCGTATTTTCCATGAACAGTCCGAAAATGCCGCTCCACATTTCCCTTCTTTGGTATTGCGATGGTAGACTGGCAGATGAGGCAAACGCACTTCGAAAATGACATCGTGAAAAAAACGTCCACCTCCCATTCCGTATGAAAGTGATATGTTTTTGCCTTCTTACTTGGTCCAGCTTTCTCACTCATTTTGATCACCATATGTTTTAGCAAGGGCTTAAAATCTGAGGTAATTCGCTGACTAGCTTGTAAGTTTTGCTGCGCTTAGCGCCGTTGTTTACGCATGAGCGGTGACCTAAAGGTCAAAATTCAGTTGTCATCTGAATGGTTGCCCTGTGTGTCAATCAAGTGACGGGATGTTTGATAGGCTGACAAATATTTTTTTTAATGTCACGCTGCGATCGACCAGTACTACCTCCGCGATCGACCAGTAGATCGCGATCGACGTAATGAGCACCCCTGGCATAGAGCATACCAGACAAAGCACAGCCCTGTGGGATGCCTCTATGCACTCTGAAAGGAGCACACAGACTGCCATTGATTTTCAGTATACTGTCAACACCAGCATATAACACCTGGATCTTGGCTATGAAACCAGCGCTGAACCCTCACCTCTCCATCACCTTCCAGAGGAAGTCATGTTCAACGCGGACAAAAGCCTTTTCCTGATCTAGAGAAATCAGACCAGTATTTATGCCCAACGAGCTGGAGACCACCAAAACATCTCAAATTATGTAGACATTGTCTACCATGGACCTGCCCGGTACACAGTACATCTGGTCCCGATGGATGACCTGCTCCATAGCTTCTCTCAGCCTGTTAGCCAAAGCCTTGGACAAAATCTTGTAATCCGTGCAGAGAAGGGATATGGGCCACCAGTTTTTTTTTGTCCTGTAAATCTCCTTTTTTTGGCAGAAGGGTGACCACAGCCCTACGGCAGGACGTCGGCAGAGAGCCTGAACACAAACTTTCATTAAAAACCTCTAGAATGTCAGGTGCTAAAATGTCCCAGAAAGCTTTAAAAAAACTCCACAGTGAAGCCATCTATTCCCGGAGCCTTCCTCCCCTTCATGCTCTGAAGGGCAGCAGACAATTCGGGTAACTGAAGAGGCCGGTCTAACTGTGAGTTGGTCTCCTCAGAGACCTCAGGTAGTCCACTGCAGAACCCCTCCATCAGGCCATTGTCCTCCCTGTAGTAACTGGTGTACAGAGACGAATAGAACTCAACAGCATGTTTTCTGATCTGCTCAGTCTTGATCAGTTCCTGCCCTGTGTTGGAGACCAGGGAGTGGATTATCTTTTTTTATCCATGCTTCTTCTCCAGACTGAAGAAGAAGCTAGAGGGAGCATCCGTCTCAGTGATGTTTTGAATTTGGGACCGGACTAGGGTGCCTTGTACTTTAGTGTCCAACAGCTATGTGTTTCCTGTAAAAACAACACATCAATGTGCTTCATTTTTGCTGTTTCAAAAACCAGTGCCGTTTTCTTTCATTCTCTGGCACTATTTACATTTAAACTTCCTACCTTAAAAATTCCATAATTAGAGGAGTATTAATACCAGAGTAAAAAACAATTGAGAAGAAAAGTAAAAGAGAAAAACATTATATTCTTCATCATCATTAAAGGCCAATTTGTTTTCTGACTTTATTCATCTGTTTTCTCAGTCTATAAATTTCCTGGCCTGTAAGGTCTGTTTCAGTTTTGCTTTTTATGAGGTGCCTGGCAGAGTTATAAAAAGCTTGCTTATCAGGAAAATGCTGCTGTATATCCAGCTCCTTCACACCCTAGGTCTGCTGTAAAAACAAGTTAAACATTTTTGCAGGATAAATGACGTCCTCCTGACTAACAGGCAACTGTGTACTGTTGTGTGAAAACACACTGCTGTCAGACAAACAGTCTTCACTGTCACTGTTATCAGACAGAGCCCCACTATTCACAGCATTCTGTCGGACCATCAGCCGACCAGCTTTACCACCTGCAAACATAGGTGGAGCTCTGCTTCTATGGCACTTAAGCAAAATATATCCGGATTCACACGCCTCCATATCCTCTACATCAGCTGCAGCACCATCCTCACACAGACCTAGATAGATAGATAGATAGATAGATAGATAGATAGATAGATAGATAGATAGATAGATGTACTTTATTGATCCCAAACTGGGAAATTACAGTGTAACACCACCATGGCAGTAGACAACCAAACAACAGAAACACACATGACAAAGGGCTTACCTGTGGAAAGTAAAACTAACACGACTATAAAACCTATATACATCATAGCTTAATATATGATGACCCGTATAAACACATGAATCATCCCATTGCACAACGAAGGACTATCAGCAGCAGAGTGACATGTGAGGTACCAGTTAGTCTGTAAGGTGCAGCGTGATCAGTGTGAGACCTGATGCTTCACCTGCCCCACACTGTCCACTTGTTCCTCCACCAGTCATATACAATTCACCAGCCACCTCAGCTTCTCCACACAGCTCTCCACTTATTTTAGTTCCCTCACCCACATCTCTCATTCCACCATTCAAAGCACCACCTTTGCCCAGCTCACCCGTGACCCCACCTGACTCAACTTTTTCACTCAGATCACCTGTTTTCTCACCCACAACACCATCCATCACCTCACCCACTTTATTTTCCACTTCACCCGTTTCTCCAGTCTCTTCACCAGCGTCACCCACACCCTTTTCCCTCTCATTACTCACCACAGTGCTGTTAATATCCAGACTCTGTCTCACCACCAGCAGCTCTTCAGCTGTATTGTTGGTGTCTTCAGCCTGCACAGAGACTCGGTGGTGGCTGGCCCGGCCCGTTGGCTGGTTGACGGTGACAGCCACCCACTGCTCAGTTCGAGTGCCCCCCCCCCCCGTCACCGGCAGTAGTCCCGGCCACGTCCCTCTGAGCGGGACAGGCACGGTTAGGACAGGCCTTCACCAGATGCCCCTCTTCACCACACCCAAAACATTTTAATGTGGCGGACGTTGCAAAAAGAACATAATCAAATCCATCCACCCACACCCGAAACACACAATTAAACTCCTTCACCTTAGTGTTGGGGATCATAAAGAGATGCTTGTGGTGGGACATGACGTGTCTCAGCAGGGGAGACTTGCAGCCCGACAGAATTTTCCTAATAAGTGACACCACTTTTCCAAACTTTGACAGCTCTTTAACAAGAAGGTCATCACTAATAAATGGGGGAACATTCGAGAGTGTTATTTTTTCACCAGCTGTGACAGCGGCATGATTGATTTACTGTGATTCTGCTCTCAGTCAAAGTGTTAACCTGGTCCACCTGTTCCATAGACAAAACAACAGCCCCGTTCATGACGGCTGCGGATTTAACGGCGTCATGCCCGATAATCTCCCCAACAGCCAGTTCTACCTTCTCCACGCTGTACAGAGAGCCAACACCAGTTTGGATGCCATGCTTCCGCGTCAGCCTGGAGAAGGCCATGGCACCTGAGATGCCAGCCAGCGCCACAGAGCCTGGCCGATTAAAAAAAAACCCAAACACAAAAAACTAAACCAGACAAACACCTCTAAGTTAGCAAACCCAAAGTAATATTAACCACCAGTTGTGACAAAAGAACAGAAAATATCGAAATATAGCACAAAAGCTCATTTTTTTTCCTCTCTTCCACTCACGTTCCTCTCACCAAGAAGAAGAAGAAGAGGAAAAAGAAGACTGTAATCTCTGAAATTTTCCATAATTTTGCTCCATTGGTCTTGTGCTCTAAAAATGAAGTATTCTGCAAGTGAAAATAATATGAACTCCTCAAAGGTCATTCATTCAAGTTGCTTGAAAATAAGCAGAGGTCATCTACAGATATTAATAATGAAAACCTGGCAAATAATCAAAAAATGTCAGTCTGTTTTGATTATACTGTGGTGGCCACACATATGTGACCTACTTTGTGACTCACATTTTAGATCAGAACAAAGACAGAGCTTCCTTGGAGATAACAGGAAGCTGCAAGGATGTTAGCTTTGGTATGCAGAGCTTGAGACTGTGGGGGTGTTATTAGAGGATTAAGGAGGGGTTGCATGGTAGACTGTGGGGGTGATATCAGAGAGAGGAGATGCATTGTTACTGCCGATTATAATGCAATGTGATTTGTGATGCATGTGACTTGTGAACAGTGAGAGTCCTGGTATTTAAGGACGAGAGTCCCCTGTAACGCCCTCTTTCCTCTTTCTTCTTTGAGATGTTGGTGAATGTGAATAAAGCTGACTTGAGAGAACCCTGTCTCGTCATTTCCACATTCCCACACTGGTGACCCAAGACGTAGCATGCAGCGAGAGGAGATTTCCCCCGGGCCAGCCTCGTCAGGAGCCCCCAGCCAAGCGAATGCCGCTACAGTCCAGCTACCGGACTTCTGGCAGAACAATCCGCGCTCCTGGTTCAATGCGATTGAGGCACAGTTCAACCTCTGGGGGATACCGGTAGATGCCACAAAATTCTACCACGTGGTCGCAAAACTGGACAACAACACGGCCCAGCATGTGGAGAGCCTGATCGACCAGCCGCCGGACAGCTACAAATACGGCGCGTTGAAGGCTGCACTCATCCAGCACTTCACCCCCTCGGTTGAGGAGCGAGCAGAGAGGCTCCTGGCGCTTACTGAGTTGGAAAATGACATGCCCGTGAACCTTATGGAGAAGTTGTTGAGGTTGAAAGACTCTGACGACGATCACTTCATTTTCACCCACCTCTTCCTCAGGACCCTACCGTCAGCGACGAGAGCGACCCTGGCCAGTTCGCCACTGTTGGCCCAACGGGACTACCGCGCGCTGGCCTGGGAGGCGCAGCGAATTGTCAACACCAGCAGACAGCGCGCGGCCACGGCCGCTGCAGCGGAACTCGGCGCGACGACCGGAGATGGTAGGGGGCCAGGGGCAGCAGTACCAGACTCACCGACGACGGCGGCGGCAGGGGCCAGGGAACGCGGACCAGACGTCCTTTGTTTCTACCATCGCTGCTTCGCAGAGAGGGCACTCAAATGTGTACCACCGTGCCAGTTCAGGCATTCGGGAAACACCAAGACCGGGGGTCGGTAGCAGCCACGGCCCTCGGGGAGGAGAACAAGCTGCTCTACTTGTTGGACGCACGCTCGGAGAGGCATTTCCTCGTGGACACAGGCTCCCAGTTGAGTTTCATCACACCTTCCTACGCGGACAGGCTAGCAGGTTCCAGAGGTCACGGGGTGGCAGCAGCGAACGGCTCGGAGATTAAGACCTTTGGTGAGAAGACTCTGCTTCTATCTCTACACGGCCGTACATTTGAGTGGACTTTTGTTGTAGCAGCAGTGAATTTCAATATGTTGGGGGCTGATTTTTTATGCTCACATGGTTTGTTGGTTGATCTCGCTAACAGGCGCCTGGTTAATGGACTTTCTTTTGATTCTATTCCCTGTACAGCGCGAGTGGCCCCGCCAACAGCACAAGCCAACGTCACAGCTGCAAGCGGTAAGTTCCACACACTGCTCACTCAGTTCCCAACACTCACGGTCCCCACATTTTCGGCAACAGTCGCTAAACACGGGGTGGAACATTTTATTACCACTACCGGACCACCCGTTTTTGCAAAAGCTCGGCGCTTGGACGCAGTTAAACTGGCCATAGCGCGCAAGGAGTTCACCAACCTGGAGAGGTTGGGCATTATCAGGTGTTCAAACAGTCCGTGGGCTTCCCCGCTACACATGGTCCTGAAAGCTGACGGATCATAGTGACCTTGCGGGGATTTCCACAGGCTAAACAACGCTACAGTGCACGATCGCTACCCAATCCCGCATATCCAAGATTTTTCCGTTCATTTGGCAGTGGCTCGTGTTTTTTCTAAGATAGATTTGGTCCGCGGTTACCACCAAGTCCCAGTGCGCGCTGAGGACATACCCAAAACAGCGGTAATAACTCCATTTGGCCTATTTGAGTTTTTACGCATGCCATTCGGGCTTAAAGGGGCTGCACAGACGTTCCAACGCATGATGGACGCGGTGCTTCGCGATCTCATTTTCGTGTTCGTCTACTTGGACGATATTTTGGTAGCCAGCGCGTCCGAAGACGAACACGAAAAACACCTGGCCACAGTTTTCCGAAGGTTGGGAGATCACAGGTTAATAATCAACCAAGCAAAGTGTCAGTTCAGGGTGGTGCAGATCGATTTTTTAGGACACCGCGTCTCCCCCGAAGGAGCAGTTCCGCTTCCTGACAAAGTGCGCGCGGTGGCAGATTTCCCCCAGCCACAGACGGTCAGGACGTTACAGGAGTTTTTGGGAATGGTGAATTTTTATAACCATTTTCTCCCCCGCGCGGCGCAACTCATGCAGCCGCTGTATGCCGCGCTCAAAAAAAAGAAACTTGCGGATAAGGTCGAGTGGTCCCTGGAGCGGGACCAAGCGTTCTTGGAGGTGAAAGCAGCTTTGGTAAAGGCTGCGTTGTTGACACACCCAGACCCAACGGCCCGCATAGCGCTCACTACTGACGCATCAGATGTGACCATAGGGGCGGTCGTGGAGCAACATGTAGCCGGGGTTTGGCAGCCCCTCGCCTTTTTCAGCAGGACCTTGCACGATAGTGAACGTAAATACAGCGTGTTCGACAGGGAGCTGCTGGCTCTCCATTTGGCCATCTGCCACTTTCAGTTCTGGCTGGAAGGATGCCGTTTTACCGCGTTCGTTGACCACAAACCGCTAACATTCACGATGGCCAAGGTTTCCGAACCGTGGTCAGGCCGGCAGCACAGACAGCTGGCCGCGATATCAGAGTTTACCACTGATATTCAGCATGTGGCGGGCAAACTGAATGTAGTGGCAGATTGCCTCTCGCGCACCGTGGCGGCCCCAGTCAGCGTAGGAATAGATTACGCAGCCATGGCCGCGGAGCAGATTAGTGACGCAGATGTGCGCGCGCTCCAGTCTGGACCAACAGGGTTAAGGCTGGAGAGCAGGGTGCTGCAAGACGGTATGCCCCCCCTAATCTGTGATGTCTCCACTGGACGGCCGCGTCCAGTAGTACCGGCCGCATTGCGCCGCTGCGTTTTTGACTCGATTCATTCTTTGGCGCACCTGGGAGTGCGCGCGTCGGTCAAAATGGTAGGGGAGAAATTTGTGTGGCCAAGTCTTCGCAAACAAGTTAAGGAGTGGGCAGCAGCCTGCACGGCGTGTCAACAAGCCAAAGTACACAGGCACACGAGGGCTCCTTTGGAGCCGTTTCACATTCCGGCCAAGAGGTTCGATCACGTTCATGTGGACCTCGTGGGACCCCTCCCACCGTCGCAGGGGTGCACACACCTTCTGACAATGGTGGACCGCACCACGCGCTGGCCTGAAGTGGTTCCGCTGGCATCAAACACGGCCGAGGAGGTAGCGCGCGCGTTTTTAACAGCTTGGGTGGCGCGTTTCGGAGTTCCGTCGGACATTACGTCCGACAGAGGCCCTCAATTTGTGTCCGAACTTTGGTCGACTATGGCCCGCAGCCTGGGTGTCACAATTCACCGCACAACCGCGTACAATCCGCAGGCTAACGGGTTATGCAAACGTTTTCATAGGTCATTGAGAGCGGCTCTCAGAGCGTCACTGACGGATGCAAATTGGGTAGACAAGTTACCGTGGATTTTATTGGGGTTGCGTTCTGCGCCTAAAGAGGACTTAGAAGCCTCCCCAGCAGAGCTCGTGTTTGCGCAACCACTTCGGCTGCCTGGGGAGTTTCTCCCAGATAACCCGGCGCCAGACACCTCCCCGTTGCAGCTGTTGCAGAGTGACATAGAATCAAGCATGCTGCCTGGCCCCGTGCACCACAGTTTTCCGCGCGTTTTTGTGCCTAAAGCGTTGAAGAACACAGAGTTTGTTTTTGTCAGACACGATGTGCATTGACCCCCGTTGCGACCACCTTATGAGGGGCCATTCAGAATGCTGGAAACAGGGGACAAGCAGTTTTTGCTAGATTTGGGGCATAGGAAAGAAAAAGTTGGCATAAACAGACTCAAACCCGCTTTTGTGGTGGTGGATGAGCAAGTGCTGTTGGCAAGAGCCCCGCAGTGAGGTAGACCCCCACGGGGGGCTTCACAGAGTAATGTTTCCCCAGAACACCCGCAGGGACTGACAAAGGGTTTCCACCCCCAGACGACAAACCCCCAGCGTGACAGCACAGCGGAGACGTTGAATCCCAGCTACAGCAGATACGGTAGGAGACTGAAGCCTAGATAGCATGCGGACTGATGTGTATTGATTCTTTCACGGCATGCATGTTGTTATTCTCTTGTTTGTCTAAAATGTTGGGGGGGCTGGTGTGGTGGCCACACATATGTGACCTACTTTGTGACTCACATTTTAGATCAGAACAAAGACAGAGCTTCCTTGGAGATAACAGGAAGCTACAAGGATGTTAGCTTTGGTATGCAGGGCTTGAGACTGTGGGGTGTTATTAGAGGATTAAGGAGGGGATGCATGGTAGACTGTGGGGGTGATATCAGAGAGAGGAGATGCATTGTTACTGCCGATTATAATGCAATGTGATTTGTGATGCATGTGACTTGTGAACTGTGAGAGTCCTGGTATTTAAGGACGAGAGTCCCCTGTAACGCCCTCTTTCTTCTTTGAGATGTTGGTGAATGTGAATAAAGCTGACTTGAGAGAACCCTGTCTCGTCATTTCAATTCAATTCAATTCAATTCAATTCAACTTTATTTATATAGCGCCATTTCACAACAGTCATCTCATAGCACTATCAACTGTAGGGGGACCCCCACAGTTGCAGAAAGACCCCAGCAATCAGGCGATTTCCACATTCCCACAATACATCCAAATAAATCTGTACAGTTTTGCTTTGTTCTGTATTTTCTGATTTATCTTCTGATGCATTGATCCAAACTTAGTGAAACTTCACACTCACAATCACACCTACGTATATTATTTGGCAGCACACTAAATTTCACGCAGTTGTGCTCATATGACACCAATTTTCTTTATAAAATGTCTGCTAGTTTTTGTCTTGCCAGTGAGACGATTTGCGCTGAGAAAGAAATACTATGAACTGAAGGAGTCCTGTGGTGTACTGGGTTCAGGGTTATAGGGTATACTGGAAGAGACTACATGGGGATGCTTACATATGTGAATACAGTCTTTTAAACACAATTATGAGCAAATTAAAAGCAAACTCTCTTGCGTCTGTGAGGGCCTGACTCAGCAATGCTACATGATACATGTTTATCAGCATGTGTCACGCATTTTCATCTTTTTATGAGCTTGTTTCTCAGCAGCAGCAGCAGCAGCAGAAAACAATCCCACAGCAGTTTCTGGCTGAGATTTATACAGTATTTCACAAAAGTGAGTAAACCCCTCACATTTTTGTAAATATTTCATTATATCTTTCCGTGGGACAACACTGAAGATATGACACTTTGATAGAATGTAAAGTAGTCAGTTTGTTTAACAATGCAAATTTGCTGTCCCCTCAAAATTACTCAACACACAGCCATTAAAGTCTAAACCACTGGCAACAAAAGTGAATACACCCCTAAGTGAAAATATCCAAATTGTGCCCAAAGTGTCAGTGTTTTGTGTGGCCACCATCATTTTCCAGCACTGCCTTAACTCTCTTCGGCATGGAGTTTACTAGAGCTTCACAGGTTGCCACTGGAATCCTCTTTCACTCCTCCATGACGACATCACGGAGCTGGTAGTAACCCATGTCCTTAGTCTGCTTGTCTTCAGCAAACTGTGGACTTTCTTTTGCATCATCTTTAAAAGGAGCTTCCTTCTGGGATGACAGCTATGCAGACCAATTTGATACAGTGTGTGGTGTATGATCTGAGCACTCACATTCTGACCCCCCACCTCTTCAACCTCTGCAGCAATGCTTGCAGCACTCATATGTCTATTGTCAAAAGACAACCTCTGGATATAACGCTGAGCACATGCACTCAAGGTTCCAAGGTTGTCATAGCCAGGAGCGGTACTGGGGTTAAGCTCCCAGTGCTCATAAAATGCTCCTTACGGCGTGCGTCTTGAAAAGCCTCTGACAACTAAGTCCAACTTCTAGCCTGCCCGTGTGGTTTAGTCTCTAAGCCCGGCGGAACTGCTTTTACTAAAAGGAGAAGGGGCGAGGGTGGATCTCTGGCACCTTAAAACCAGATGCTTCGGGTAGATGGTGGCTCATCAACCTGGGAAGGTAGCCCATCTAGGGGAAGGTAAACCCTGATTTCAAACCTCCGCTGCCTTGCGGCACACCCGGTCATGGGAAAGGCTTCGGGAGTCAACCCTGAGGAAAAATCCGGAGTCGGAGCCCCTAAGGCAGTTCTCTGTTGTGCTCAACATCGTTCTGGCAGCTCCTGCGACGGCGCTGGTGCCAAACTATAGCAGCCCTGCTGTTCCTTTGGATTCATCAGTGACGTGGAGAGGGGGGACATGCTGCATGGGTAACATCTTGTCCTCCATATCTTCCTGCCCAGGCTTGAATCCTACCAACGTCCAATGCTGGAAGGTAGAACACCGGTGCGCATTGGCCTGTTCAGCCACAGGCGGTGCTGTTCCAGCAGAGTAGACATTTAGGATTCTCTTCCATGGTCATCATAGACCGAAGGAGGCCGACGACATGCACTCAACTTCTTTGGTCAACCATGACGAGGCTTGTTCTGAGTGGAACCTGTCCTGTTAAACCACTGTATAGTCTTGGCCACTGTGCTGCAGCTCAGTTTCAATGTGTTGGCAATCTTCTTATAGCCTAGGCCATCTTTATGTAGAGCAACAATTCTTTTTTTCAGCTCCTCAGAGAGTTCTTTGCCATGAGGTGCCATGTTGAATTTCCAGTGACCAGTATGAGAGGGTGTGAGAGTGATAACACCAAATTTAACACATCTGCTCCCAATTCACACCTGAGACCTTTTAACACTAATGAGTCATGTGACCCCGGGGAGGGAAAATGGCTAATTGGGCACAATGTGGACATTTTCACTTTGAGGTGTACTCATTTTTGTTGCCAGCAGTTTAGACATTAATGGCTGTGTCTTCAGTTATTTTGAGGGGACAGCAAATTTACACTGTTATATATGCTGTACACTGACTACTTTACATTGTATCAAAGTGTCACACTGAAGATGTGATGCTTGGTGATGATGCTTGATGTGATGATGCATTTACCTTTGATGATGCACTTGATGTGATGATGCATTTATCTTTGTAAATGCATCGTTGTATGATGGAGAGATATACTGATATGCTGAGAACAGCTTATAAGGCAGTTTTACTCATACTTTCATAAGATTTAAAACTCACAAAGTTGAGCAGAACTTAAAGTAACCTCTTAGATATAAACTAAGATATCATTGGCATACAGTCGAATAGTCTACTTTGTTTTAAACTTGAGGCGGGTGAAACAAGGTGATAATTACTTTTTAGCTGCTAATTTGACTTAAATGGCCCAAACAACTCAAAATCAGACTTTTCTCATAAATTCAATGGCTAAACAAATTATCTCTTAAAATAAACCCAGATAATTGTCAAGTCTGGTTTGTTTAAGACTCCAGACAACCGGGCATCCTTGGGGCAGCATTCTAAGCAGAAATACTGATGAGTCTCAAATGCCCAATAAATGTCAAAAAAGGGTAAACAAAGGCATTTTCTTACGACTGGTCGGAAGTGCAACTCCACATTTGGTGGCACTATGTCTTCTTCTTGACCTTTGACACTGGCTGACAGGACCCTGATGGTGGCCTTTTGCCTTCTGTAGATCCTTGACCGGAAGAAGCGGTCATTCTGGTAGAGGACAAATCCCATAGAAACACCAGACTTGTTTTGGCGACTGCTGACTCCATCTTACGGTACAAAGAACCCACAGACATTAGAAGAAATATGTGGCTTTAGAAAATAACTTGTGATAACATTTTTCCACACAATAGCTACTATATTACTGTGTCAAATTATAGTTATGACCCATTGGGCTGTTGTTACTTCCTTTCAATCAGATCTGGTAAAACTGAAAGAAACTCACCTGATGGAAATTGTACATAAACAAGGGCATCAGCTACAAAGCCATTAGCCACCACAACTTGTGTTGTATTTGTGTTCAGCTGAATTCTGTTGGCCACAAAACTGCCAGATGTCCCTGAATGCAGAAAGATAATAGAAGTGGTTATGATGTCTTCAGAGGGTAAACAAGGAACCAAACACACTGGGTCACATATCATTTTTGACTCTGTGACCTTGAGCTTAAATCTTTTAATCTCAAAAATATACCCAGACATCTGAGCCCCAAGCTTAAACCAAGGTTAGCCAAGAATAGCCAACTGTTGTGTCCCTAGTTTGTTATTGAGCTAGAGCCAGAACACAACTATAAATAGATGCATGAACCACTGTCTACCATGATCTGACTAGTTAAAGTTTGAATGTCTCTTAAATGGAAATATAACTCTGTGGACTGCTTCCACCAAAAAGAAGAGGAATAAAAGAGAAAACTGCATATCCTACATCAATAAATCTGGTGTGCCACAAGGTTTATTGATAGGACCACTTTACCATCATTCTCCCGTAAGTGCAGCATTCAACTGTTTAGTGATGACACAAATTTGTTCAGTCTAGCTGAGGTTCTACTTCCAAAGTTAACTTGCCTGCCAAGTCTGGTGAGTATAGCTTTATTTATTAAGTTAGAGCAGGGACACAACTGGATGGCCACAGACATTGAAAACAACCCTAGCTCACCATGACTCACCGTGGCCAATGAGTTTGTTTTTACCTACTGTCAGGAACCGAGCCGGGGGAAGCCAAGCCGGCTCGTTTGGCAGCTCCTGGCCGCTCTATGGGTACGTGCCACATTGTATGTATGTTAGCATGTATTTCTGTGTGATTTGCCGTGCCCATAGCCACTGCCTTCTGGCTGGCAGCGGGGAGGCAGCCTCTTGCGCTCACGCTGGAGTGAGCGCTGTCTAACTGTCTGCCAGTCGGACCACGCCCCCTCTCTATTGCTACCAGCTGTTCCCACTCCCGTATGCCATCTTCCCGCTCCTCACCCAGGTGTAACTAATTTGGGAAACCAGCAATGCATGTTTTTAAGGAGCCTGTCTCCAGTCATGCATTGCTGAGTCACTGGACTCCATTGACAGCTCTCGTATGGAGGCACGTCAACTGAGGACTGTGTTTCACCGTGTGCTTTCGGACTTACTCGGACAGCTCCAGTCTCATGAGTACTATTTGTGTGTGGTCTTTCCCGGTCTTCCCATTCAGACTGTTGAGCATCCTGGAGGACTCCATAGCCCGAGTGACTTGTAGAAACTGTGACTGTTTGTTTGCTCAGCATATTAATAAATGTGTGTGGTGTTAACCTGTGCTTAAATCCTCATCCTTTCTCCCTTCATCGTGCGCATTGGAAAAGCACGTGGGAGGATTTATGACAGAATGACCCAGCCCACAAAAAGGATTTAGCTGGTTCACCCACACATCATTTTTCCTTTTTCATTGTAAACTATTTTTCGTTTCTGGACTAACCTGTGTTGGAGAACGTTATGCCTCGATCTTGCCAACGAAGAGGCACGGCAGCGGGGTTCCCAACGGTGGAGGAGGAATGGGCAGCCGAGTTCATCCGAGACTTTGTTCACGCCACCCTCGCTGCCCGGGGTCCTACAAAGAAGCTGGAGAACCTGAACAGAGCAGTAGGGATTTGGGAAGCACATCCTAGGCTATGGAGCTACCCACAATACGCTGACCTGCTCTCCACAGTCTGCTCGCTCCAGCTTTCTTTCCCGGGTCTGGCATCCCCTGCGATGCAGAGACGGAGGTCCGTTGACCTGCAAACCGGCAGCCTCCGTGGTGCTTTGCTCGACCCTCCACTCGCTCCAGCATGGTCTGTCCTGGAATGCAAAGGACAGCGTCGTCCTGCAAGGAAACGCCGGGAGGAACCTTCCTCTTCAGCAGCAGCCATCATCGTTTCAACTGCTGACAGGTCCGTTGGATTCCATTCCGCTGGAGCCCAGTATCAGCAGTCCACTGGCTCCTCTCCTCCAGCTGCAGTTAATGATTGTTTCCTTCCCCTCTCCGTGTCTCCTCCGTTAATTTCTGAGGGCCCGCCGGTCCAAGAACCAGCCCACCTGATACTGGAGGAGATTGAGGCCCTGGATGATCCTGCCCAGGAGCCCGCACGGAGGTGTCTCCCCGCAATCCCACCAGCAGAAGAGGAGTGGGCATATCTGCTTGCCTTCATCAACTGCTGGGTCAAGGAGGAGTGCCATGAGAGGGAGGACCGAGGACGCACTTCCCCGGCTGAGAAGGTTTCACCTCCTACACCTGCTCTACCCCCAGATTTGCCTTAAGACGAGGAATGGTCGAACCTGCTCATCGCGCTCAATTGTCAGGTCGAGGAGGAGCACGGCAAGAGGGAGGCCCGAGGACGCCCCTTCTCGGCTGTGAAGGTTCCATCTCTGGATCTGCCGATGGATGAGGAATGGCCGGACCTGCTTGCTGCGCTCAACTGATGGGTCGAGGAGAGGTCAGATGAGGGTCCCCCAGCACCCGAACTCCTCGCAACTCCCCCCCCCTTCCCGGAGGAGACGGGGCTGTCCAGCATGGTGCTTCACGTCCCATACTACCTGGTTTCTGAGCCGTACGGGAGGAAAAAGAGGAGTAACCCCTGCCGGAGGAGGCCTCCGGTCTAGCTGGTGCTGCACGAGGAGGAACGCCCGGAGGGAGGAGACATCTCTAAGGCCGTGGAGGACGTCTCATGTCCGGAGGACAGGCAAGTTACTTCTCATTTAACTACTATAATGCTTGATGAACAAATTTGCCTGCCTCCGGGCAAGGAGACTCGGGGTAAGCAACCCTCTGAGTGCTCCGCCCCAGTGGCATGTGATACACTCACACCTAACCTCACCCAACCCCTTCTATGTACTCCCACGAGATTGCCAGCACCCGATCCAGGTCGCTCGAGGGGAGAGGGACCGGAGGCCCTGGAGGTTCCAGCCCACGATGACGCAGGTCCAACTGTTCCTGAGGAAGTTGACGGGGGCACGACACTGAGGCTACACATCCCAAATTGCCGGAGTAATAATCCCAGGTTTCTTTTCAGCACTCTAGCCAGGCTGCATGAACTCCATGACTGGAGTTGACTGGAGTGACTGGAGTGACATGACTGGTGTTGACTTGGGCTGTGTGAAGCTGGATTTGTGTACAGTCGTACTGAGCTGATAAATATTGGACTTCAACAAAAGTCTGCTGTTACAGCAGTTTTTGAGAACACACAAAACATACCGGAGGCTATCTGTAGACCAGCAAGATCACCATGGATTGTTGTCGGTCCTGGGAAGCGACGCAGATGGAGGAGGGACAGAAAGCAAAAGCGGGGATGCCCGTCAGGCTTGCTAGCGAGGCTAAAGAGACAGCCGCATAGACCTCCGCTACCCAGCATTTTTCTCTCCAACGCCAGAAGCATTGTCCACAAGACGGATGATCTAGAGCTACAGCTGGCAACTAGTAAAACTGTGAGAGACTGCTGTGTGCTGTTGTTAACAGAAAGCTGGCTCCACCCGCTGATCACCGATGCTGCAGTGCAGCTACCAGGGCGCACACTTCACCGTATGGACCGAACAGTGGAATCCGGAAAACGGAGAGGGGGAGGTATCTGCATCTTTCTTCACAACACTTGCACTAACCACAGTCGTATTATTAACACTTACTGTTCTCCTGATTTAGAGACAATGTCAGTTTTATGTCGGCCTTTTTATCTTCCAAGAGAGCTGACAGTGGTTATTATAGCAGCAGTCTATATTTCTCCTGATGCAAATACTAAAGGGGCCCTTAGTCATTTGTACAGTGTAATAAATAAAACAGCAGCAGGCCTATCCCGAGGGTGTTCACATTATAGCTGATGATTTTAATCAAGCATGCTTGAAAACTGTGCTGCCTAATTTCACACAGTATGTGAAATGTGCCACCAGGGGAAAGAAATGTCTCGATCGGGTGTATTCGAACCTGAAGCATGCCTACAGAGCTGTGCCATGTCCACATCTTGGCCTGTCAGACCATCTATCATTGCTCGTCATCCCAGCATACACCCCCCTCAGGAGAACTGCTAGACCTACTATAAAGAACATCACAACATGGCCTGAGGGAGCTCTTTCTCAGCTGCAGGACTGTTTTTCAAACACTCTATGGGATTTATTCAAGAATGAGGATCTGGAAATATACACACAGAATGTATTATGCTACATCACCTACTGTATCAACCAGGTGACTGTGGAAAAACGCATCAGGGTTTCTCCTAACCAGAAACCTTGGATGACAAAAGAAGTCCAGGCACTCCTCAGAGCTCGTGATACAGCCTTCAGGTCAGGGGCTACAGATCTGTATAGCACCGCCCGGGCTAATCTGAAGAAAGGCATTAAGGAGGCTAAACAGGCCTATAAGAAGAAAGTTGAGGACCATTTTTCTGACAATGATTCGAGACGAGTATGGCAAGGCTTTCACCATATCACAAACTATAAGGGCAGCAGCATCATTTCCAGTGACATCAGCGCCTCACTGGCAGAAGAATTGAACTGCTTTTTTGCACAGTTTGAGGCAAATACACCTCGCCTGGACTCACTGATGTTATTGAATGCCAGCTGTGATGTGCTTACCCTGCAGGATCATGAGGTGAGACAGACACTGAGACCAGTTCACCCAAGAAAGGCTACTGGTCCCGATGGAGTGCCAGGAAAGGTGCTCAGAGCATGTGCAGATCAGCTATGCTCTGTTTTGACTGACATTTTTAATTTGGCTCTCAAGGCAGCCATTGTTCCACAGTGTTTAAAATCTGCAGTCATTATTCCTGTGCCTAAAAAACACATTATTAGCAGTCTAAATGACTATCAACCAGTAGCATTAACACCCATTGTTATGAAGTGCTTTGAGAAAATGGTATTGAAACATCTTTTGCCTAGTCTCCCCCCAGACTTTGATCAGTACCAGTTTGCCTACAGGCGGAGCAGATCCACTGAAGATGCTATTGCTATAGCTCTCCTCTCGGCATTCAGCCATTTAGAAGACAAGGGAAGCTATGTAAGAATGTTGTTTGTGGACTATAGCTTGGCATTTAATACAATTATTCCCAACATTCTCATCACCAAATTGCTTCAGCTTGGTCTGCCTACTCACACTTGCAGCTGGATTAAGGACTTCCTAACAAACCGAACACAGACTGTTAGACTCGGACCCCATTCCTCCTCTACAGTCATGCTTAACACAGGCTCGCCTCAGGGCTGTGTGTTGAGCCCCACTTTGTATTCATTGTACACATATGACTGCATACCTGTTCATCCCACAAACATTATAGTGAAGTTTGCAGATGACACAACAGTAGTGGGGATCATTTCAGGAGGAAATGAGTCCGCATACAGAGATAAGGTCCAGAAAATGGTGAGATGGTGCTCAGATAATAATCTGCTATTGAATACAAAAAAACCACAAGAACTCATTATTGATTTTAGGAAGCATAGCAGTGAGCCGCCTCCTCTATATATAGGCAAGGAGTGTGTGGAGAGGGTGGAGGCTTTTAAGTTTCTGGGTGTTCATATTTCTCACAACCTTACCTGGGCAGTTAACACCATAGCTACGATAAAAAAGGCTCAACAACGTCTACACTTTCTGAGGCTCCTCAAGAAGAATGGCCTGAATGCACAGTTGCTGGTTTTATTTTATCGCTCTGCTATTGAGAGCATTTTGTCATATGGCATCACGGTTTGGTATGAGGGCTGTTCAGCCGCAGACCGCAAAGCCTTCCAGAGAGTGATCGAGACTGCGCAAAAAATCACTGGCTGTTCTTTCCCTTCTCTGGAAGAGATTTCCAGGTCTCGGTACCTCAACAGAGCTACTGCCATCATTAAAGACTGTGCTCATCCAGGCCATGATTTCTTTCACTTGCTCCCCTCGGGAAAGTGGTATAGATCCCATAAAACCCGGACTACCAGGTTTAATCATAGTTTTTTCCCAGCAGCAGTACATATTTTGAATGGATTTATGTAACACGTACAGACTGCTGATATTATTTTATGTTATTTTAAGTTATTTTGTGGCAATAACCCTGTGTGTATAAGCTGGTCTTATATATTTATCGCTCAGTATGTTTTCATTATTGCTATGTACATATTGTATTCAACTTTTAGGTAATATTGTTTCAAGCATTATTTATTGTTGTAATTATGAGAATGTTAAATGCACGAGTGAACTGTGAGTGTGATAGTTTGTTTTTTGGGAGCAGTATCTCAATTTCGTTGCATTGTTTATTAGCAATGGAATGACAATAAAGGCACTTTGACTTTGACTTTGATCTGTGTTAGGCCCTACTCTTTTTAGTTTATATATGCTCCCGTTAGGCAACATTATTAGGAAGCCATCCGTCCATCCATCTTCTACCGCTTTTCTGGAGGTCCGGGTCGCGGAGAAAGCAGTTCAAGCAGAGAAGCCCAGACTTTATTAGGAAGCACTGTATACATTTTCATTGTTATGCAGATGACACACAATTATATCTGTCAATGAAGCCAGATGATAGGTAATCAATTAGCCAAGTTAGAAGCCTGTCTTAAGGAAATCAAAGCTTGGATGACTTGTAATTTCCTGCTATTAAATTCAGATAAGACTGAAGTCATTCTTGTTGGTCAAAAAAACCTTAGAAATACCTTTCCAAATCAAACTTTTAGTTTGGATACAGTTACTCTTTCTCTTAATAGCTCTGTGAGGAACCTTGGAGTTATTTTTGATCAAGATCTGTTTTTCAATTCACATATTAAATTTGTTTCTAAGACTCCCTCCTATCATTTGCATAATATTGCCAAGATTAGGAGCATCTTGTCTCAGAGTGATGCTGAGAAACTGATCCACGCTTTTGTTAGCTCTAGATTAGATTATTGTAACTCTTTATTATCAGGTTGTCCTAAAACATCTGTAAAAAGTCTTCAGTTGTACAAAATGCTGCTGCAAGAGTTTTAACAGGTACTAGAAAGAGAGATCATATCTCTCCACTTCCGGCCTCCCTTCATTGGCTTCCCATAGAGTTTAGAATTAAGTTTAAAATCCTTCTTCTCACTTTCAAAGCTCTAAACAATCAGGCCCCTTTTTATTTAAAAGATCTGATATTACCCTATTATCCTAACAGAGCACTACGCTCCGAAAATGCTAGATTACTTGTAATACCTAGAATCTAGGAGAGCCTTCAGTTATCAAGCTCCTCTCCTGTGGAACCAGCTGCCAATCTGGATTCGGTAGTCAGACTCGATCTCTGTTTTTAAGAATAGGGTTAAAACCTTCCTTTTTGATATAGCCTACAATTAGGGAGGGATCATGTGTTTCTGAACCCTCCCTTAGTTATGCTGCTATTAGGTTTAGACAGCCGGGGGACCTCCAATAATTGCACTGGGCTTCACTCCTTTCTTCACTCTCAATGAAATATTTTTTTTTTTGCTGGTCATTAACGTCTGTTTGTTCTCTCCCATAGATTGAGTCCCCATCGTGCTGTTTGCTCTCTACATGTCTGTTCTTTTCATCTTCTCTATCTCCTCACCCCCCAGCCAGTCGCAGCAGATGACTGCCCCTCCCTGAGCCTGGTTCTGCTGGAGGTTTCTGCCTGTTTAAAGGGAGTTTTTCCTCTCCAACGTCACCAAGCGCTTGCTCATAGGAGATCGCCTGATTGCTGGGGTCTTTCTGCAATTGTGGGGGTTTCCCCTACAGTTGAAAGTGTTATGAGATGACTGTTGTTGTGAAATGGCGCTGTATAAATAAAGTTGAATTGAATTGAATTGGAGTCCTGGACAGTGGTGGAGCCCGGGTTCAGGCAAGTGTGCTCCATTTTGGCAGTACCCCAGATGTCAATGTCACACGGCCCGACTCATGGCCAGGAGGGCCTGGGGCAGCTCGTAGTAGCCCTCAGGGCCACCTCACCAGGCTCTGCCGCTGCTGGCGACCCTGACCCGGTCTCTTTTTCTCCCCTCCAGGGTCGGAGCCCCTTGCCAGGGTCGCCAGAGAGCAGCTGACCTCGGCGGAAGCCACCGAGGATCGGGAAGCAGTGCCAGGTGACACTGGAAGCACCACCCACCTCAATGTGGGTCACCGCTGGTGCAACGGTGCTCCAACCGGAGCCCATCGCGGGTGTAACGGAGCCAGCCCGGTCGGGGCCCACCACAGGTGCAGCGGAGCTGGCCCAGTCGGGGCCCACTGCAGGCGCAGCTGAGCCTCAGCCGGAGGTCACCGTGGGTGCAGCCAGGATCCCGCTGGGGGCCATCGTGGGTACAGCGGAGCTGGCCTGGTCTGGGTCCACCACGAGTGCAGCTGAGCCTCAGCCAGAGGTCACTGTGGGTGCAGCCAGGTTCCCGCTGGAGTCCATCATGAGTGCAGCAGAGCCAGCCCAGTTGGGGCCCACCACAGGCTCAGCGGAGCCGGTCTGGTTGGGGTCCACCACAGGTGTTGTTGCGGACCACCCTGAGGATGCCATAGAGGTCCCCTCTCCCCGGTACGGTTACCCACCAGTGAGCCTTCCGGTGGGTAGGCCACTTCTTGCTTCACCCCTTCGGCCCTGGTGACTGAACAATGCTTGCCGGCCGCCAGAAGAATTGACTCTCTGGGTCAGGTGGCTCATGTTTTCCAGCAGGCCGCCAGACTCCGTCCACCGGACCTTCTGCTGGGCCTGGGACTCTGGGCGGCCTCCTGAGCCCTGACGCCCGCGGACTTGGGGGGGTTAATTGAGGTCCCTGGGCGGGGTGTGTGTTCCCACCTTTCCTGTTCCCCCTACCTCCCACCCAGGTTTGGATTGTTGGTTTCTGTTGGGGGGGGGGGGGGGTTCTCTTTGGGTGTCTGGGAATCCACCCCTTAAAGTTGGGGCTCTGTTAGGAACCGAGCCGGCTTGGCTTCCCTCGGCTCGGTCCTGACCGCTCTATGGGTACGTGCCACATTGTATGTACAGTATGTTAGCATGTATTTCTGTGTGCTTTGCCGTGCCCATAGCCACTGCCTTCTGGTCGGCAGCGGGGAGGCAGCCTCTTGCGCTCACGCTGGAGTGAGCGCTGTCTAACTGTCTGCCAGTTGGACCACGCCCTCTCTTTATTGCTACCAGCTGTTCCCACTCCCATATGCCATCTTCCCACTCCTCGCCCAGGTGTAACTAATTTGGGAAAACCAGCAATGCATGTTTTTAAGGAGCCTGTCTCCAGTCATGCATTGCTGGGTCACTGGACTCCATCGACGGTTCTCGTATGGAGGCACGTCAGCTAAGGACTGTGTTTCACCGTGTGCTTTCGGACTTAGTCGGACAGCTCCAGTCTTGTGAGTATTATCTGTGTGTGGTCTTTCCCCGGTCTTCTCACCCAGACTGTTGAGCGTCCCGGAGGACTCCATAGCCCGAGTGACTTGTAGAAACTGTGACTGTTTGTTTGCTCGCCATATTAATAAATGTGTGTGGTGTTAACCTGCGTTTAAATCCTCGTCCTTTCTCCCCTCGCCGTGCGCACTGGAAAAGCGCATGGGAGGATTTATGACACCAACAGTTCTTGAAATTCATTCAAGCCATCCCATTAAAACCAAAACAATCATCTGTAATCAAAAAGTAAAATAGCATGCTTGATTTTTAGCTGACTATATTGTTCATTTGTGGGTCTTTTTTAACAAAAAAAAAAAGGTGAGCATATAATCATATTTTGCGGTAATATTCAATATGCTGCCACTTTGCCCATATTCTGCTTTTAATTGTATTCTTGGGATGTGTATGTAAGTGTAGGTATGCAGACAATCTTTATAGATTTTTATACTTAGTTATAGTTTGTATATTTTTTTTAAATGTTTATATTATGTCATGAACCAAAAATTTAATTGCACTGATATTCTTTTCACTATCTTTGCACATAAGATAGATAAGATAAACTTTATTGTCCCTCAAGTGGAAAGTTTGTCTTGGGCTTATCACCCGTGCTGCAACCACACAATCCACACATACACAATGGATGTAGTACATAATAAATGAAATAAAACCCAATAAATAATACAAGTACATACATAAATAATTACAGTATATAACAGCAGTCATTAAGAACTGGAGTTATAAGTGTCCCTGACCTATTTATCTGAGTTTAAAAGCTTTACTGACGTTGGGATAAATGAGTTCTTGTATCTATTGAAGCTGCACTTGGGGACTCTGTAGCTCCTCTCTGAGGGCAGCTGCACATATTCACTGTTTAGTACATGGCTCATGTCACTGATTATTTTTTGAGCTTGTCTACAGGCTGCCTGGTCGTGTAAGATCTGCATGGGTAAATACTCTTTAACTCCAATAATTTTCCATGCTGTATGAATTAAACGCAACACTCTGTTCTTTAGTTTCACAGAGAGGTTGCCAAACCAAGCTGTAATGCTGTATCTAATACAGCTCTCCAACACAGCCTGGTAAAATATTAGCATAATCCTTTTATCAACGCCATGTATTCTTAATCTACGCAAGAAATGCAGCCGCTGCTGTAGTCTACTGCAGAGGTAATCAATATGTGTGCTCCAGGTTAATGAATTGTCAATAAATACTCCCAAATATTTATAGGAACTAACCTGTGTTATAGTGTGGTTGTGGATGACCACAGGCCTGTGGTCACCAACTCCCCGAGGGTCAAACACCATCTCCTTTGTTTTATCAGTATTCAAAATGAGATGACTGTCATCACACCAATTGACAAACCTCTGAATTTCTATAAAATAGCTTGACAGATCATGAGTCTTTTGAAGCAGTGATAAAATAGCAGTGTCATCAGAAAATTTAATAATTTGATTGCCTGGATAGACACTTCTGCACTCATCAGTGTACAAGGTGAGCAAAAATGGTGAACTAACACAGCCTTGGGGAGCTCCTGCGCTGAGGGTTCTGGATTTAGATAAAGTTCCATTTACACTAACTTGCTGTTTATGATAAGTTAAAAATGAGTGGTACCATTTAATAATGACAGGATGCACTTTAAAATCATTTAACCTCTTAATTAAAAGGTGTGGCTGCAGTGTGTTAAAAGCTGAACTAAAATCAACCAATAAAAGACGAGCATATGAGGTTGTCTCCTCCAAATGTTTAAACACAGAATGAGTTAAGGTTAAAATGGCGTCCTCTGTACTTCTATTGTTTTTATCAGCAAACTGCAGAGGATCCAAAAGTCCTCCAAAATCAGTTTTCAGAATGTCAATGACAATCTTCTCGAGGCACTTCATTACCAGTGAGGTCAGTGCAACAGGACGATAGTTATAATTCTCTTTGCAGCTTGCTTTTTTTGGCACAGGAATTATAATAGAGCTTTTCCAAATTACTGGGGCAGAACACGTATCTAAAGACTTCTGGTAGATGGGACTCCAGGCTTCTGCTAGCTCCTCACTACATGACTTCAGTAAGCACCCAGAGATCCCGTCTGGTCCAGATGCCTTCCTGGGGCACATACGCAAGAAAAATCTTTCCACAACATGCTGGTCAACTATAATTTTTGCAGAGCCTAATACTGATATAGCGTCCAGAGCAGCTTTTTGTTCATGAGAAAAATCTCTAGTCTCAAATCTGCAAAAGAAATTATTCAACTCGTTTGCCTTTTCTTCCTCATTCATTACATTAATGCAGCTTTTGGATGGAGTCATCTTTGTCATTACTTTAACTAGTAACTCTAATTACTAGTACTCTAACTAGTACTCTAACTAGTCCTACAATTTCCTAGAACTTTTTCCTAGGCATTCAGATTCAAATTTCTTCCTCGTCTCATCTCTAGCTGTTCTTAGTTTATAATTAATTTCTTTCTGTATATTTTTCATACTTAACATGTCCCCATTCTTAAAAGCAATCTTTTTCTGTACTATGCACTGTTTTAATTCCTTGGAAATATAAGACTTATTATTGGGGTACATAGTGATTACTTTCTGAGGTAAAACATTTTCTTTACAGAATTTTATGTACTCAGTTATGGTATCTGTGGTCTCCTCCAACTCCAAGTTATGGAAGGGTCCCCTGTCGGTACAAGAAAAACAACATGACAATAAAAAGTCTCTAAATCCCTTGAATAATGACTGTTCAGAAGTAACTCTGGAAGATTAATTGTTACTCTAAGCTCTCACGTGCCCTATGCTGGGTTTATAACCATTTCCAGTCAGTTAGCCCCATAAACACTATCAGCAATGTGATAAGCCACAATAAAAGCACTGAAAGAAAGGATTGAACACTAATAAAGCCATAAATACAAATATTATCACTGCAAAACGAAAGCACTAAAGTATACCAAAGCTGGTCAAGGACTGTCCTCAGCAAAGATTGGGAAGTCATCAAAATAGGTGATGAATCTTATATTCTGTATGGTACATTGATATATATACTAGGGGTGGGAAAGCCGTCCCTGGAGAGTTGAAGCTGTTGTAGCTGCAAAGGGTGGGTTTCCACAAGGTTTAGGAGTGTGCTTATCAGAATCTTTGACTATTCTTCCAGAAACATGTTTGTGAGGTCAGGCACTGATGTTAGACCAGAAGCCCTGGCTTCCAGTCTCTGCTCTAATTCTTTCAAGCTGAGGTCAGGACTCTGTGCAGGCCAATCAAGTTCTTCCACACCAAACTCACTCATCTATGTCTTTATGGACTTTGCTTTGTCCATTTGTGTCCATTTGGAGGGATTTTCCAGTACTTTTGCAATATAGTGTATGAAAAGACTCCATAGAAGAGTTCATAAAAAAACATTAACATGCCAAAGAAAAGCCCAAGAACACGCCAAGGCATGCATACACACATGCCAAAACATGCTAACATTCACTGAAGTTTAAGTTTCCAAATTTTCTTGTAAATTTCAATCTTTGCTTGTATAGACTGATTCCTACAGAGGAATCGGTCTATCACAAGTTGCTCCTAAAGTCTACAACAGATTACTGCTTAATAGGTTGAGACCTGTAATGGATAAATTCCTGCGACCAAATCAAAAAGGCATCTGTCAGTTCCGCTCTACTGCCGCACAGATCCTAGCTCTCCAGCGTATCATTGAAGAGCTGATAAACCATCATAAAGAAGGAATGACAGTCTTCATAGACTACAATAAGGTGTTTGATTCTATCAGATAGGACACAATGTTTTCCATCCTCCGGGCCTATGGCATTCCACGTACTATGGTTGCAGCATTCAAGACAATGTATGTCAGTAATATGGCCGTTGTTTTAACACCTGACAGTATAACTGAGGAATTCTCTATCAACTCTGGTGTCCTACAAGGAGACCCACTAGCACCCCTACTCTTCATCCCTGTCTTAGACTACGTCCCCCGCATAGCACTCCATGCAGACCTAGTGCCTCCATGCAGACCTAGACCTGAGCACAGATTTATGCACAGATCTCACACTTATGTGCTGACATAGCTCACGCCATTCCGCTGTCCATCTAGCGGATCTCAATTTTGCTGATGTTATTGCTCTTGTCGAGGACACGTTACCTCTGCTGAGGCCCTTCTACATTGCATCGAGCTCAGTCCCAAGATTGTCAGCCTTCAGTTGAATGCAAGCAAAACAAAATGGATGCACATAAACCCATCATCTGTCCAGGACCTACATGCAGTACACTTGACAGCTCTGTTATCAAGAGAGTAGACGACTTCCAATGTCTTGGTAGCTGGACGAATACCGCACATTACATTGAATGAAGAAAGACTAAGGCCTGGGGAACTCTCAGTGCCCTCCCAAAAATCTGGGCTTCCTCCCATCCAGAGACACAAAAA
This sequence comes from Pholidichthys leucotaenia, assembly GCA_020510985.1. Taxonomy (NCBI): domain Eukaryota; kingdom Metazoa; phylum Chordata; class Actinopteri; order Cichliformes; family Pholidichthyidae; genus Pholidichthys; species Pholidichthys leucotaenia. Next base: position 337,413,002 of record CM035845.1, read on the forward strand.
TAAAGGTGTTTAAATCATCTGTTGAATCCATTCTTATCTATGGATCAGAGTCTTGGTCAATGACCAAAATGCAAGTGCAGTCCTTGGACAGCACGTATACCAGAATGCTAAGAAGGGTTCTTAAAGTCAGCTGGCAGGACCATTGGTCAAATGATCTACTTTACGGCTCCCTCCCAAGGCCTCGAACATTATAGCCAAGTGGTGGATTGCACTGTGTAGTCATGTCCTCCGCAGTGACCAGCCAGCTACCCAAGTATTACTCTGGGAACCTGATGTGAGACATAAAGTTGGGAGACCCCATACCACCCTAAAAGTGGTCCTAAAGAGAGACACTAGGATACCAGCCAGAAACCTTAGAGCGGCTATACTAGACCAGCAGGCCTGGAAACAGATATCATTTCAAGTCACCAGCTTGCCGGAAGACTAACTGACTGACTGACTGGCTTGTAAATTGGCAGATTTTGTCTTAACTTTGAAACTGAGCCAAAAATGATCTCCAGAACTACAGGCTACAGACCATTGGTTTGTAGTGTATTGTGAAACTCAGTGTCATTGCACTCCATAGGCTCTAGTACCAAGACCGTCAATGACTGAGCAGCTCATTTTGGCCTTAAGAAATCACCTTGGGAGTGCTCAGGTCTCCTGACCACTGACCTTAAACACAGCTTAGATGCAGACCCATCTAGAATGTGCTTAATAGTCTAGGAAGAGTAAGGTTGGTTTTTTTTATGAAATCATAAGCGGCCAGATCTTCTGAGCTTTGACAATGACCTTAGCCTCAACCTGGATGCAGACCTACCTGAGGGTTTGCTGGAGAGAGCTACAAACTGAAAACCTTGGTTTAGTTTTTTTTCCCCCCATTATATCTATCACCATATTGGTGTCCAGAATGACTCACTCCTATCTGAATAAAATCTGTCTAATGTAACAGGGTTGGTAGCAGCTCACTGACCTCTGAGTGAGGTGAACTGGACTCCCTGAGTGTTGGCAGCTGGTACCTGGGCTGACTGGACCACCAGGTTTGGCTGAACCACCTGAGACTGAGATGAGTGAGTAAGGCTGAGGTTCAGCGAGAGCTGGTCCAGAGTCATCGTCAGTCTGCAGAGGAAGATGGCATCACATTTACATACTGTCTATATTTCTGTGGTGTTTACGGTTTACTTACTTCTGTGATGTGTTGGTTTCATCAGAATCCTCTGCTACACTAGCATTCAACAGCTGGCTCACTGTGGCCACAGCTGCCACCCTGACAGTCTAGTGCAAACAATAAGTCAGTCACAGTGTTTCTATCAATTGTATTAAAAGGGACATACAATGAAAAATTCCCCATTCTATTGCAGTTTTGCGCATCTAGTTGAGTATCTGGAGTCTCTACCAATGGAGAAACTCCGAAACCAGACCATCAATGACAGAGTCGCACAGAGCGGCCTGATGACACCACCGTGAAGGTGCTCAGAACTCCTGACCATTTGGACATAAGAGACGGCACATCAGCACCTTGGCTACCCATGGTCAGCCGAAGTCAGTCTTTGGAACTCACCTTGGCGAATGAAACAAGTAGCACTAGCTATGCTATGGGCTTGCAGTCAGGCCTTAAAGCGAGGTAGTCGGATCCGTGAAAAAAATTTTTTTTGCGTGCATGGAAAGAAAATCCTATCTATAGTCATTATAGACACATATAGCACGATTATCTGTAAGTGTGAATGACCTGTTCCACGAGTAAATGTATGTTTTTTGGTCCGTGGCTGTTTACATCGCCATATTGGCACACGGCTCGCTCTCTGCCGGCGGCCCTGAGAAGTAAACAAATGCCAGGACGCTTGAATTCTTTTGTCCCGAAAATATCATTTTTGAATATTAATTACGGCTAAAGGGGAGCAGTTTCGATGCCGAAATTTCACATACAAATCCTAATATAAGTGTTCTATACACCATTGGCTTTTGGGTATCTGACTACCTCGCTTTAAAGTTCTTTTCTATATAATCTATCTATTACAAGACATCCATGTTCCCATCTGGTTCACTAATCTACAATTGATATTTTTTTTTGTATACTTTATTGATCCCCAGAGGGGAAATTGAGGGCGTCCACCTGGATGGATGAATCAGCCACGGTACAGCGCTATCCCTTTACCATTCACACACACATTCACACCTAGGGCCACTTTAGAGTCTCCATTTAACCTAACCTGCAGGTTTTTGGTCTGTGGGAGGAAACCGGAGAAATCCCGGAATAAACCCACACAGATACGGGGAGAACATGCAAACTCCACACAGATCACTGTTGGTCAGGGGCTGGGATCGAACCAGGGATCCCCCGGCCAAGGGTGAGTTGCTGTGCTGCTGCAGTGCTAACCACTGCACCACCGCACCGCCCATATATATAATATACAGTATCTTGCATCATTCTGGCTTATTTTGTTATAGCTTGCCTCTAATGGACTGGCACATCGGTCCATTGGCACATTGGCTAGCTGGTTGAGGGATGTGTGTCTACTACCTCGGAGCATATCTCTGTGGAGATGAGGCATTATATTAGCTTACCTAGCATTAGCAGCATTAGCCTTTCACTCATTCAGGGTTGTTTCTGTCTGTTTTTGCACTCCAGGGACCAGTCATGTCTTTATGTTTGTTAGCTCAGTCTGTCCTTGCCATCTAAAGCTAACAGCTAACCAGCCAACATTAGCCTCAAAATGGTGCCTGTCCAGACTCATTCATACATCTTGAGCTGATGAAAGAGGGGAAGGTGGAGTGAACTTGGGCTGAAGAGCTTAAAGAAATGTAAACTGAAATGAGTCACTCTGAGGAAGCCTGTTAAACTGGGTGAAAATGGTGCAGAAATGATTAAAACCTGATGTGTTCCCTTCAGTGTAAATCTGGATTGTTTTCCTCACGTGTTTTTCTTCATGATTTCTTTTGATCGTCATTCACCATTTCCTCCAAGGAGGCAGATAGTCTGACTTTGGCTGACTAGACAAGGTGCTAGGGGGTTTCTATGCGAGCCTATTATGGCTAAAATATAACAAAATACACCAGAATGATGTGAAATATCTTATCAACTCAATTCAACTTTATTTTATATAGCACCATTTCACAACAACAGTCATCTCATAGCACTTTCAACTGTAGGGGAAACCCCCACAATTGCAGAAAGACCCCAGCATTCAGTCGATCCCCTGTGAGCAAGTGCTTGGCAATGGTGGAGAGGAAAAACTCCCTTTTAACAGGAAGAAACCTCCAGCAGAACCAGGCTCAGGGAGGGGCAGTCATCTGCTGCGACTGGCTGGGGGGTGAGGGGATAGAGAAGATGAGAAGAACAGACATGTAGAGAGCAAACAGCACGATGGGGACTCAATCTATAGGAGAGAACAAACAAATGTTAATGACCAGCAAAAAAAAAAAAAAAAATATTTCATTGAGAGTGAGGAAAGGAGTGAAGCCCAGTGCATTGTTGGAGGTCCCCCGGCTGTCTAAGCCTATTAGCAGCATAACTAAGGGATTAATGAACCAGGAGGGAACAGGGATGTGTAGTTGGGTGACTAGAATTTTGAAAATAGCAGTATAATTGGTGGTCTATAAGCTAACGGTGCAGTATGCTAGCAGCCACAGTAGCACTATCAGTGTGGGTTTGGGCGTACACAGGGATCCTCCCACCATCATCAAAATGGGTGGAGATGAAACTGGGTGGGTGGTATCATTCCAGAGAGCTTCACTTTTCACATCATAACCTTAGAAAAATCAAAACCATTCATTTAGGCTGCATTCACACCAGGATAGTCTGGGGGTCTCGGTTCGACTCGGCGGGGGATGGCGAGAATTTTCACACCTTCGTTTGGTTCGGTTTGCATTCACACAGCACTTCACTCAAGCGGACCAAACTGCTTGGACAACGGCATGCAGTTACAACAGCTGCTCGTTTGTGGAGCTGTAGCCGAAGCCACCACTGACCAGGAAGAAAAAAATCTCGACGAAGAACAGAAATCCGGCTCATCCATTGGCCAGGACTGGTGTTATGCCAAGAATTGCTCGCTTGCCAAGAATTGCATCCCATGCACAAAAACTATAAAATATAACACTACAGCCAGGCTTGTAACCATATGTGCATTTTTAGAAGTAAAAATTGTTATTACCTCTTGTAAATCATCTTTAAATTGTTTATTCGACGATGGGATGCAATTCTTGGCAAGCGAGCAGTTCTCAGCATAACACTGTTCCCTTCAGCTGAGGTGTTTATGCGCCACAAACTAATAAAAATGAAAAGCTCCGCTGTCTGTATAAACCCCCGTGCCACCATCATGTCACTAAACGTTTTAAAAACTTCGGTATTCTTGTGTGTAGCCACAAGCAGCTGAGAAATCTAGTCTTCAGACCAAATGTCTATCAAACCCTGCATCTCCTCCTCACTCCTCCAAGTCCAAGAGACATTTTTTAAACTTTTCTTCTCAGTTTTCTCCAGTAAAAGTATTTCTTGGATCCGCGCAGTTGTCTTGTTTTCTCCCCAAAAGGGAGGCTGAAGAACCAGGAGCTCTTTTGGTGAATCGCGGTGTTGGATTTATTTTACCCACGGATTCCTGCCGTGAAAACACACATGGCGTTTTCAACAGGGATAACTTTTTCAGGTGAGTGCCAATTTTGTCTGTCTGCATCTCACCCAGATGGAGAATTCATATCTTTTCATGTATTTACATTGAGTTATGATATAATCGTGCTGTGCGAAAAATTCACCCATTCGCGTTTGATGTGAAGGCTCCTCTACAGTAAACGCTACTTTCTCTCGTCACTGTGTGTTGCTGTGGTTACACAAACGCAGAGGGGCATGTCTGCCCTTTGGTCTGCTGGATACTCTGTTTGCATTCACACAGCAAGCGAAGCGCACCAGACTGCATTTGCAAGTGAATTGAGACCCCCCCCCCCCTTTTCAGGGGGACCAGAGTTCGCTTGTTTGGTGCTGCACCAGAGTTCCAGGCGCATTCAGACAATGCCAAACTAACCAAACTATCCATGGAATATACACTTTGGTCCTTTAGTCCGGACCAAACAGTGGCCATGTGAATGCACCATTAGAGAGAGATACTGAGATCAATGCTGAGCCTAACAAAGTCACAGGCTTGTGTTTTTTCAGAGTTTTCCCATTTGCAGCCACTCCAGATACCCAAATAGACAAACAAAAGCACTGAAAAAGAGAAATTTTCATCATACTGTATGTCTTCCTTTAATCTGAAGATCAGAAATGCACTGAAAAAGCACCTCTGTGATGTTTTGTGATAGCAGGAGCATGTTGACGATGTTAACGGCTTCTGTCACGTTTTCAGCCGTCAGCGCTTCAGGTCTGGATGTCAGAATCTGAGTGCTGGCCGCCAGTGTCTCTAAATCAGCACCACTGGTGATCTGAGGGAGGAAGAACAACATTTAAGTTTTTTTTTCTTGCGTTCCTTTATTGAACCTGCAGTTCTGTGTTTGGCTTGTGAGTGGAACAAGCTGCTGTTTGTAGTCACATGTAAAAATTTTATATGAAAAATGTCTCAATTTTCCCAGGATAAAGCTGTTCTACAAGTAAAAGATCTTAAATTTACAAGAGTAAAGTCTCAGGTATCCAAGAAAAACCTAGCTCCATCCAGATTTTCTTTCTTTCGTTAACCTGACATCTGATGGGGCATTGAGATAACATTCTACTGGGTCGTCTAAAATAAAAAAAAATAAAAAACTAAAGAAAAAACAGGAGCTCTCACATTTTGCTTTATGTCGCTGAGGGTCTGGTCACACTTGAACACCTGAGGAGGTTGGAACTTGGGTGAGCCATCAACGGACAGACATCGGGATGAAGCCTCCGGTTTACCAGCTAAGAGGAAACAGTCAAAGGAAGGTCAGAACATTTCTACAAATCTGATTCACCTAAACCATTGGCAAGAACCCCATCCTTAAATTTCACAATTATCTCCTTGAAAATATAAGAATTTTTTCCCCCATAATTTTGGTACTTTTTACTTATACATTTGCAACTTTTACAATTAAAATCACAACTTTTTTGTTTATTACATGCATATTTGTGACTTTTTGATCATAAATTGAATGTTTTTTCCCTTATATATTTGATGACTGTCTTGCTAATTTGAAACTTTTAAAAATTGATTGATTGATTGATTGATTGACTGCCATAGTTACAGTTAACAACTGATTATGAGCCACAAAAAGTCTCATGTTACAGACCCCAGTAGTTGAGGTTAGAATTAAGTCCAAACCCTAACAATCCCATAGAGGTAGGCAGTGAGAACCATAGTGCTGCAGTCAAGAAAAGTGTCTCACAAGAATAAGATAAAACCAGGAAAGTCCAACACCAAGGTAAGAGGTCAAGACAACTCTTGGTCTTAGTCTTGATTTAGTCTCTGCCTGATGTGGTTTCGGTCTTGACTTAGTTTCAACCGCTTAAATTCTTGGTCGTTCTACACTTTGGTCTTAGTCTGGTCTCAACCATAACACTAGAGGACCAAGGCAATGCAGGTTTTCTTTCCAGCCACTCTCTTCAACGATTTCTGTGAATTCCTTCCCACTGATTGCTGATCAATGAACACACCTTTTTCCCTCCCATATCTCGTAGAGTGGTGAATGCTGGCAAACGTTGTGCTTTTTGGGTTTCATCAGGGTTTGTAAAGGTTGCCAAACAGTTTGCCAGCAGTTTTAAGGTCACCAATGTGGGATAACCCCCACAACAGACTGGGACAAGCACAGCGCTCGACTAGAGCAATTAACATAACAGTGAAATGTGTGTATTAATGTCAACAGGCAGCCCAGCTTTGTCTAGCTTTTTCCTGCTCAGTACTGTGATGTTAATGCACCATTCATGCATTGTGTTCATGCTTCCTGCCCTTATTGTGTCTATAGACTGATAACAATATGTAGATGTGCCTTGTAACCTCTTTTGTCCTGCAGCTCCGGAGCAGAGGCGAATTCCGGCCAGTAATTTCCTTATTGTTATGTGTGTCTCTCAAATGCAAATGCCCATACTTCACTTCCGCCCTCCAAAGAGAGCAGACGCTTTTTCTCCCAGCTCCGGCTTCTTATCTCTCTCCTTCCCTAACTGACTGGATCCCAGCTTGCTATTGTCTGTCTGCGTGCCCTTACTGCTGATTATCAAACGAAATTATGGATTTAATAAGCTGGGCTTTGAACGCAATTGACACTGTTTTTTCAACGAGAAAAAGTGGCCCAGGGGAGCCGATTTGCCTCGCAGGAACAGCTGCCGCGGGTTATTTGAAGGACACAAGTAATTGGAAACTCTTGTGCCTGTGTGATCTCTCTATCGAAGATGTTGAAGATTTATACCTCTTCGTAGCAATGGTCATCGGAATTTTACTGATTGGATCTGGGATTGTTCTGGTGTACCGCAAATTGAAGAAGATGGATGGAGCCTATCAAAAAGCGGACCCGGCGAGGCTTATCCATCAAATTGACCAACTGGGCAGGACTCTGACAGCGGCTAATGGAGAACTGTCTAGGAAAATGGATTACATCACGATCACGCTGAGAGCCGTCCATGATAATTTCAACGTCCAGCCATGAAGGATTTGAGCACTGAATCTGTAAGAGAATAAAAAGTTTTTTCTCTGAAGTCAGTGCTATTCGACCTGTTTTGACGCCCTCAGCTCACAGTCCTCCAGATTATCTTCAGTTTTACTTGTTTTCATAACATGGCGGGCAGCATTTGACTCTCAAGGACAGCCAGCTGTCTGGCAAACCATTCCATCTGCCGTGCCAAGGACACGCGCCTTTGCCCAGACGGTAGACAAAACATCTGCTGCTGAAGAGACTTTGTTGTCCTTAACTGATATCAACACCCTCACTCAACACCCTCACTCACACTGACTCACTATACTGACGTGAAGATTACTCATTCACTGCTCTCTTTGTGTCATTGTATGGATTCTATTGTCTGCTATTTGTGCATTGAGAGTTTTTTTCTTGTAATCATAATATTGATCATATATATGAACTGTATTCTGACAAACAATGCTTTTTTCTCTCTCCTATTGTGTTTATCCTCTTTCTCCCCCATTGCTTCCTGTTCCCATTCTGCTGACAGGTGCGTCACTGACGCTGCCGCGTCACTGAAAACGTCAACTATGTCGTTCTCAGTGTCAAGTCAAATCCCTCATATATTTATCAGTTATTTACTGTGAATGTACTTGGCAATAAATCTTTTTCTGATTTCTGATTTCTGATTTCCCATACCTACTGCTGTGAATGCCTTTCATGTATTGTCTGTAGTTGGGTATATAAGCTGCATTGCTCTGTAACTCATCCTCTTGCTCTCTTCGACTGCACACATTGCCTAGCTGCTGGAGAGCCTCCGGACTCGCTCTGGCGCGCATGCACGGCGCCGGGGCGAGCTCCGTGATGGCGGTATGATGAATAAACCTACTTAAAACCCTCAGTTCGCTGCCTATTTTATCATCCGCCACAACCAACAGTTTTTCTTGTGGCAAATGAATTTTTCTGCAAACAGCTGCAAATGTTTGCAAAAATAGTTGTGTTTGCATACAGTTTTAATATGTCTTTAAAGGTCTTTTGCTTGCCAAGTAGTGAACATTAGCAACTGTGGAACAACCTTTATAACAAAACTGCAACCTTAAAAACTGTGTGCAAACTGTTTTGCAACCTTTTGCAGACCCTGAAAAAAAAAACAAAAACCACAGCATTCTTGAACGTTCCTCAGCACTTGCCATTCTGTGAGATGCTAGTGTGATTTTTGCCAACATTTATCAGAAAAGTTAGTGAATCTAAAAATTGCTACGTTCAGCAGCATTCGCCACTTTGTTAGATACTACCCTCAGTAACTGGCTGGTAAGAAACCCTCCAGGATCTGGGGTCTCAGTGGCACATGGATTCCTATCCCTGGCTCAGAGGGTTAATGTGGAGGTTTTACTCACCACCAGTCGTTCCTGGTTCACATTGTTCCTCCGAATACCCAAACCAGCCAATGGGTGTGAGGGGAAAGTTGAATCCCAACAAATTAGTTTCTTTGCAGAAGTTTTCTGTGAGGAAAAGTTTAAATAATGAAAACTTTTTATTATTCAGATGCAATGCAAATTCAAGCCAAGTTTCAGTGAGTTTTAGAAAAGAAAAAGGCAAAAAGCAGTGGTTTGTAATTTTGTTTCAAGACTTGTAAAAGTGTTTTACACCATGTTTTCTTTGTAAAACAGCTTTTGATTTTGTGATTTTGTTTTAAAGATTGTAAAAACAAACAGTTTTGCAAAGGACAAGCAAACTGAACTCTGGAAAACATTTTGATATTTTTCTTTAAAGAGGTTATTGACTGAAAAATTTATATTTTTGTAAGTTTTCACCTTCTGAAATGCAATCATTGATCATGTGATTATCAGAAATATATCAAAATGCTCAGTTCTCTTAAAAAAACACACAGCCTTTATGTTGTTGCTGTGTCCGATTGCCACGGGACATCATTAACATAGTAAACCCAGCCCAGTGTTGTCGATCTTTACTTGAAACCTTCCTGCTGCTTTATTATTGGCCAACCTAGCTGTCTGTCATGTAGCTAACACTGTCAGCAAGTTTGCTTACCAAGCAAGGATGTCACTGTTTCTACCTGGTTCACTAATCCACAGTCAATATCTTGCATCATTTTGGCTTTTTGTTATATGTTTGCTGTGATGCTACATTGAGGGGTTACCATTAGTTTGGCTAGGCTGACAGACAGGTTCCCTGGCATTAGTTTAAACTGCTGATCCTGCCAGTTTTGATCACTATATACATTTTTTTAACCCCCAATGGAATCCTTGTTCATCTAGTGCACCATGTACAGCAGCTCAACCAGACTCATGTCAATCATCACTGTTTTCTTCCTGCATTACCGACTGCACTATATAGTTCTCCACAGTATCTGCTGCTGGCTAATATATATTTTAACTGTTGACCAGTATCACTTAATCTTATCCTACACTTTATTACATGTATAGTTTATTTCTCTTATCTTATCATGTTTAATGTTGCAGCATTGTACCGAGACAAATTCCTAGTTTGTGTACTACATGAACAATGGCAATAAACCTGATTCTGATTCTGATCATTCTTAGATGTTATTTTAGTTTTTGTTTTTTGTTTTTTTGTAGCATTATCACTACAAGATGCCAGTGAGACCTAGAAGAGCACAGCCAAGACTGGAAGAAAACTGAATGTGTTCCATCAAAGGTGCCTGAGAAAGATTCTTTAAATCACCTGGAGAGACTATGTCACCAATGAGGAAGTGCTTAAAACAGTCAAAATGCAGATGCTGGTTGAAGTAGTGGCAGAGAGATATCTCAGATCGGCTGGACATATCCTTCGGCTGCCTGAAAACCGGCATTCCAAGACTGCTACGAAGTGGACACCAACAGGCAGAAAATGGAAAAAGGATTGACCAAAGAGTACATGGCACAGAACATTCAAAGATGACCTCAAGTACATGAACATCAACTGGGAAATGCCAAAGAAGTGGCAACTAATTGAGTTGTATGACAAAAGCTTGCTGCGCAATGTGCCAAAAGGCATGAAAGTTCAACTCAATTCAATTCAACTTTATTTATATAGCACCATTTCACAACAACAGTCATCTCATGGCACTTTCAACTGTAGGGGAAACCCCCACAATTGCAGAAAGATGCCAGCAATCAGGCGATCCCCTGTGAGCAAGGGCTTGGTGACCGTGGAGAGGAAAAACTCCCTTTTAACAGGAAGAAACCTCCAGCAGAGCCAGGGTCAGGGAGGGGCAGTCATCTGCTGCAACTGGCTGGGGGGTGAGGGGATAGAGAAGGAGAAAAGAACAGACATGTTGAGAGCAAACAACACGATGGGGACACAAACTATGGGATAGAACAAACAGATGTTATTGACCAGCAAAAAAAAACATATTTCATTGAGTGAAGAAAGGAGTGAAGCCCAGTGCATTATTGGAGGTCCCCCGGCTGTCTAAACCTATTAGCAGCATGACTAAGGGAGGGTTCAGAGACGCATGATCCCTCCCTAATTGTAGGCTATATCAAAAAGGAAGGTTTTAACCCTATTCTTAAAAACAGAGATCAAGTCTGACTCCCGAATCCAGATTGGCAACTGGTTCCACAGGAGAGGAGCTTGAGAGGAACTAAACTAAACTAAAAAAACTAATTATCACTAATCAGGACTAAAAGTGGCTCGCTAAAGCTAGCAGTTCATGAATGTTTCTGTACTCCAGGGAATGGTCATATTCTATTGGCCACTACAATACACACTCCTGTCCACCGTGGTACTTCATTACATTCATTCTTTAAGACAAATTTACATTAGTTGGCTCAGACGCATTTCTGTGCTAGAAGCTAGTTAGCAATAGTGAGACAAAAGGGAGGGCAGACATAGATTCAGTCTTGGATTTAAAGAGACATACACTGAAATCAACTGTTCTGAGTAAGGTTGTAAAAGATCATTTGCCAAGAAAATTTGACCCAAGTATGTAACAAACATTTCATTAAGACCCGTGAGAGCTGTTAAAATATGGAAAAAGTGCAGTGAATATCCTCTTTAACCAAAGATTCCTGTATTTTGCACAAGAATATACACTACCGTTCAAAAGTTTGGGGTCACCCAGACAATTATTTTGTGTTTTCCATGAAAAGTCACACTTATTTACCACCATGAGTTGTAAAATGAATAGAAAATATAGTCAAGACATTGACAAGGGTAGAAATAATGATCTGTATTTGAAATAATAATTTTTTCCATATACTCAACCTGCTCAAAGGAAGGTCAGTTTTATAGCTTCTCTAACCAGCTAAACTGTTTTCAGCTGTGCTAACATGATTGCACAAGGGTTTTCTAATCATCCATTAGCCTTCTGACGCAATGAGCAAACACATTGTACCATTAGAACACTGGAGTGATAGTTGCTGGAAATGGGCCTCCATACACCTATGTAGATATTGCACCAAAAACCAGACATTTGCAGCTAGAACAGTCATTTACCGCATTAGCAATGTATATTAGATATTAGAGTGTATTTCTGATTAGTTTAAAGTTATCTTCATTGATAAAAACAGTGCTTTTCTTTCAAAAATAAGGAAATTTCTAAGTGACCCCAAACTTTTAAACGGTAGTGTATATTAATTTTGTTTCAAATGGAGATCATGAAGATACTGCCAAAATCAAGATTAAAAGTACAATCAAACCAGTGCAATTTCCAAAATAAGGTAATTTGGTAAGATTTAGGTATAAGTTCCTACCCTCTGAGCATGTAGGTCCAGTCCACTCATCAGGACAGCTACAGACATTCTCTTCGTTTACCCCACCATTATTGCACTTAAGGGTGGTGGTAGTAGAAACAGTACTTGTAGTTGGAGACGTAGTGGTTGTAGTGGGACTACTAGTAGTAGTAGTAGTAGTAGTAGTAGTAGTAGTAGTAGTAGTAGTAGTAGCAGTAGTAGTAGTAGCAGTAGTAGTAGTGGGTTGACAAGTAGTAGTGTAGTAAATATCTGTGGTTACATAAGGAGTATCTGTAATTACAGTAGTAGTCAAAGGATCAGGTGGAGGTGGAGGTGAAGAGGTATTTTGTGTGTCTGCAGTAGTCGTATTTCCAGTAAACATGGTAAACATGTCTGGCGTGCTTATTGTGGTGGTGGTGGGTTCTGTGGTGCTTCTCGGAAAGGTGGTGGGATCTGGAATGGTGGTGGGTTCTGAGGTGTTTCTTGGTGAGGTGGTGGGATCCTGAGAGGTGGTGGGTTCTGTAAAGGTGATGCGTTCTGGGGTGCTTGTTGGTGTCATGGGGGCATCTGGAGAGGTGATGAGTTCTGGGGTGTTTCTTGGAGAAGTGGTGGGATCCTGAGAGGTGATAGATTCTGGAGAGGTGGTACGTTCTGGGGTGTTTGTTGGAAAGGTGGTGGGATCCTGAGAGGTGGTGGGTTCTGTAGAGGTGGTGCGTTCTGGGGTGCTTGTTGGTGTCATGGTGGCATCTGGAGAGGTGATGAGTTCTGGGGTGTTTCTTGGAGAAGTGGTGGGATCCTGAGAGGTGGTGGTGAGTTCTGTAGAGGTGGTGCGTTCTGGGATGCTTGTTGGTGTTGTGGTGGCATCTGGAGAGGTGATGAGTTCTGGGGTGTTTCTTGGAGAAGTGGTGGGATCCTGAGAGGTGGTGGGTTCTGTAGAGGTGGTGCGTTCTGGGATGCTTGTTGGTGTTGTGGTGGCATCTGGAGAGGTGATGAGTTCTGGGGTGTTTCTTGGAGAAGTGGTGGGATCCTGAGAGGTGATAGATTCTGGAGAGGTGGTACGTTCTGGGGTGTTTGTTGGAAAGGTGGTGGGATCTGGGGTGTTTGTTGGAAAGGTGGTGGGATCTGGAGTTGTTTTGGAGGAATCTGGAGTTTCAGTGGTGTCAGTATCTGGGCTTGTTGGGGTGGTGTTGGTATCCGGGGTATTTCCTGTGCTGGTTGTCTGGGCTACAGCCCTGGAGGAGGCTAAAGGAACAGCTGTTAGGAAACAAGTTAGCATTGAAATATGTTAAATTGTGTGAAAATAATGTTTACGAGGTAATGTTTAAATAGGATTCAGAAAGTAAATTGAATTTCATAACTTGCATAAGTAATAGTAGTAAGTTCGTAGGTACTGAGTTAATTTTGCATCATTTGTTAATTGATACCTTAACCAGTCATGTATCACTGTCATTTATGTGCCATCCTTATTGAGGTTAGTTTAACCTCTACTTTTCTTCACCAAAGGTTTCATTGCCACTGACATTCAGTTGCTACATCATTGTTTGTTTCTTAAAATCATCCCAACTTTGAGGCATGGGATTGCGCTGGTGATACCATTTGTAGCCAAAGACTGGACAGTAGTGACCATGAAATGGAGCCATGGGATCAAGTTTCTTCCCATTACACTCTATGTAGCAGCCCATAGGCCAAGGATGGGCAACTTTGATGGTAGTGAGGGCCACTAAATTTTTTCCTCATCCTGAGGGCCAGATTTACATGTAAACCTACAATGGGGGGGGGGGGGGGGTCCCTACAAAGTTAAAAGTTTCATAATTAGACTGAAAATGAAAATAAAAGCTGCTCAGTGTTTTATCATATTAAAATTAAAATTATTGATAAAATTATATCTGCCCTGCAATGGACTGGTGATCTGTTCAGGGTGTATCCTGCCTCTTGCCCAAAGATGCTGGGATAGGCTACAGCCCCCCCGACCCAAAAAGGATTAAGCAGTAGAAGATGGATGGATAAAATTACATCATGACCTAATTTTTAAAACTCTCTCCATCAAAATGATGAGCAAAGAGAAATTGTGAATGGGAATTTAAAAAAGAAGCCAAGAAGAAAAGGAAATATGACGAGGCTTAGCTTGCTCTTGGATTCATTGTGGGTGTGGAGGGGCAGAGAAATATCTGTGTGGGCTTGGTAATTTTTGGCTCCCCAAAATGGGGAATTAAAAAAAGTTTAAGAGCCACTGGTATAAATGAACAAAAAACATCAGCAGATTACAATGACCAGTCTTTGAACCTTTATTGCTAACATGGGATTGAAAGAGTGTGCTTCAGTCATGCTCCTTAAGATAAGATAAGAAAAGATAAGATAAGATAAGATAAGATAAGACTAGAAAAGCACTTGGAGACCGCAGACCTCCACCAAGCGCCACAGTTCCCCCCATACAGTGTTTGTGTGTACGTTTTCAGATTCCTTGACCATGAAAACATATGACTAGCAATTGGATTCACAATGATAGGATTAGTGGTTTAGTAGTTATTCACGAAAATGGCATTTTCCGTAATAGCGGTTTAGGGCCACAGTTCCCCCCATACAGTGTTTGTGTGTATGTTTTCAGATTCCTTGACCATTAAAACATATGACAAGCAATTGGATTGACAATGATAGGATTAGTGGTTTAGTAGTTATTCACGAAAATGGCATTTTGCGTAATGGCGGTTTTCTTGTGGACGGAGATCCGGATCACCACCAAAATCTAATCATCTGTAGGATACCCCATTTCTGACAATCTGTGAAAATTTCATGAAAATCCGTCCATAGCATTTTGAGTTATCTTGCTAACAAACAGACAGACAGACAAACAAACAGACAGACAGACAGACAAACCAACGCCGATGAAAACATAACCTCCTTGGTGGAGGTAATAAGATGCAGCCGTGGACAAAATTGTTGGTACCCCTCTGTTAATGAAAGAAAAACCCACAATGGTCACAGAAATAACTTGAATCTGACAAAACTGGTAATAAATAAAAATTCTATGAAAATTAACCAATGAAAATCAGACAATGCTTTTGAATTGTGGTTCAACAGAATTATTTTAAAAAACAAACTCATGAAACAGGCCTGGACAAAAATGATGGTACCCCTAGAAAAGATTGAAAATAATGTGACCATAGGGACATGTTCAACCAAGATGTGTCCTCTAATTAACATCACAGGTGTCTACAAACTTGTAATCAGTCAGTCGGCCTATTTAAAGGGTGACAAGTAGTCACTGTGCTGTTTGGTGACATGGTGTGTACCACACTAAACATGGACCAGAGGAAGCAAAGGAGAGAGTTTTCTCAGGAGATTAGAAAGAAAATTATAGACAAACATGTTAAAGGTAAAGGCTATAAAACCATCTCCAAGCAGCTTGATGATCCTGTGACTACAGTTGCACATCCATCCATCCATCTATCTTCTACTGCTTTTCCAGAGGTCCGGGTCGCAGAGGCAGCAGTTCAAGCAGAGAAGCCCAGACTTCCCTCTCTCCAGCCACCTGCTCCAGCTCTTTAAAGGGGATACCAAGGTGTTCCCAGACCAGCTGGGAGACATAGTCTCTCCACCGAGTCCTGGGTCTGCCCCGGGTTCTCCTCCAAGTGGGACGTGCCTTAAACACCTCAAGAGGGAGGCGTCCAGGAGGCATCCTGATCAGATGCCCATACCACCTCAACTGACTCCTTTCAATGTGGAGGAGCAGCGGTTCTACTCTGAGCCTCTCCCGGATGACTGAGCTCCTCACCCTGTCTCTGAGGGTGAGTCCAGCAATCCTACAGAGAAAGCTCATTTCAGCCGCTTGTATCCGTGATATCGTTTAGTTTAGTTTAGTTTAGTTTATTTGAAAAGGGACAATGCAATTTCATAAAACACATGATTACACATGGTTAAAAAAGCCAGAATTAGCCAAAAGGCTAGTTTTCATCTGTAGTCCCCTGGCCAAGATGTAAAAAAGCAGTAAAATGCATCTACAATAAAAAAAAAAAACATGGTTAGACATTTAAGAGGGCACTAATGTAACAAATAACACATACATAACAAACAGTACATTTAAACACAACATCAAACATCACAGCAGACTTATCTTTTAGTGTTGGCAGCTGTAGGTGTTTATAAGCCACATTTTCAATTTTTTTGTGAAGGCCTTGAATGTTGTCAGCAGTTTAACCTCCTCAGGTACTGAGTTCCACTCACTAGCGCTCCTCACTGACCAGGCCGACTTACTGAAAGTGTTCCTGCGCAGAGGAATGAAACAGTCACCTCTGACAGAGCCTCGAGTGACACGCTCAGAGCTGTTTCTTTGGCTGATGAACTCTGCCAGTGGATCTGGAGCCAAATCATGCAGTACTTTATAAATCAAATTTAAATTTGCAAATGTATGAAGACTATCCCAGTTTAAAAGACTGTATTTTTTTTAAATTGCACAGTGATGATAATGCCTAGGTTTTTTATCCATAACTTTAACTGCTTGTTTGAACAAAACTTCCAATGGTTTTTTTGCACTCAAACCCGCCTGGGACCAGCTAGTTAGGCAGTAGTTGAAGTGACTCAGAATCACTGAATGCAAGTATATTTTTGCGGCTTCAGTTGACATTTCATTTCGAATTGCACGAAAATTTGCAAGATTTAACTTGATTTTTTTACACAATTTAGCAATATGGGCTTTAAAGGAAAGCTGTGAATCTATTATTAACCCAAGATATTTATATTGGCTAACAATTTGTATTTTTTCTCCATTGACATGTATGTCAGGGTCAGGTGACACTCTATTTATTTTAGTGAAATACATGCCTACAGTTTTAGAAACATTTAACTGTAGACAGCACTCCTGCAACCAAGTTGTGACACAGGACATTGTTTTACTAAGTTTAGCAGCAACAGTGTCTCTGGAGCGACCATGAACAAAAAGAACCATGTCGTCTGCATACATTAAGCATTCAGCTTCAGAACAAACAGTGGGCAAATCATTAATATAAGATAAGATAAGATAAGATAAGATAAGCCTTTATTAGTCCCACAACGGGGAAATTCCAGGATTGCAACAGCACAGGGATAGCAACACTCAGAGCAACAATCAGAAGGCAAGAAAAAAACAAGCAAGCAAGAGCAGCTAATATACATATGTACGTATTACTATAAAATATATATATATATACACACACACACAGACACACAGTGCAGAGCATTGTAGCTGGATGGAATAAATATATGAATATATGAACACACAGTGCAGAGCATTGTAGCTAGATGGAATAAATATGTAAATATATAAACACCCACAGTACGGAGCATTGCAGCTAGGTGGAATAAATATGCAAGTATATAAACACACACAGTGCGGAGCAATGTAGCTAGATGGAATAATATGTAGATATATAAATATATAAACACACCCAGTGCTGAGCATTGTAGCTAGATGGAATAAATATGTAAATATATAAACACACACAGTGCAGAGCATTGTTGCTAGATGGAATGAAACAGCATAACCGTCTACTTAGTTATCCTACATGGTATGATTATGTGCCCATACATATTCTCACCCTCCATAGCGACCGGTATGTTCCTAGTTGTATGCCGGAGGGGACCATTGTGTAAGTCTATTGCATCTTTTGCATTCAAAAAACTATTAGTTTGTTACGTCTTTTTGCTATCTCTGCGAGCAGCCCTGCTTAGGTTGTACAGTCTGACAGCCGTTGGTAGGAAGGACCTACGAAACCTCTCGGTTGTGCACCTGGGATGATGTAGTCTGCTGCTAAATGAGCTCCTCAGTGCATTCATATATATAAATGATTTAGTCTTTATGCATATAAAGACTAAATAAAAGGGGCCCTAATATTGATCCATGAGGGACTCCAGAAGTTGGCCTAAGAGAATCAGATCTACATTTGTTAACTGATACAGATTGTGTTCGATCATGCAGATATGATTCAATCCAGCTCACAGCATTGTGAGAAAAGTTAAATTTAAAGAGCTTGGTAAGAAGAACAGTGATTTACTGTATCGAATGCTTTCCTGAGGTCCAAAAACACTGCCCCTACAACTCCACCCTTATCAAGAAAATATTTTATTTTCTCAATGAAGAGGCATGTAGCCATTTCAGTGGAATGCTTGGATCTGAAACCAAACTGCATGGCATGGAGAGAGGGGGAACTACTGTTTAAATAATGGACAATCTGTTCTGCCACCCATTTTTCTGCAATTTTGGAAATGGCCGGAAGAATGCTTATTGGTCGGTAGTTATGCAGCAGAGTTGAGTCACCGGATTTAAAAACAGGGGTAACAATAGTAGATTTCCAGGCCTTTGGAAAAAGGCCAGATGAAATTGAAAGATTAATGATTGAGGCAATAGGAGTGGCGAGAGCTGAACCTAAATCTTTGAGCATGTTCATGTCCATTCCAAAAACATCCTTTGCTTTAGATGGTTTGAGTGATTGAATTAAATCGATAACTTTGGTCTCAGTAATATTTGTAATAGTAAAAGACTGCGATGCAGACAATACAGGGTATTCCTTCCTTTGTTTTACTATAAACTTATCAGAGATTTCTGACACAGATTCAATGAAGTAGTTGTTAAAAGCATCAGCCATCACTTGAGGTTCTGTCAAGATGTTTCCATTCAATTGAATTTGCATTAGTTTTGCTTTGTTTTTCTGGGAATCACCCAATAGTTTTTTAATATATGTCCAGGTTATTTTAGAATTTCCCCTTGCACTATTCATTGTTCTTTCGGTCATTACCCAAAGCTCGTGACCATAGGTGAGAGTAGGAACGTAGATTGACTGGTAAATCCACAGCTTTGCCTTAGAGCTCAGCTCCCTCTTCATCACAACAGACCGGTACAACGTCCGCATCACTGCAGATGCTGCTCCAATCTGTCTGTCGATCTCTCGCTCCATTTTCCCCTCACTCGTGAACAAGACCCCAAGATACTTAAACTCCTCCACTTGGGGCAGGAGCCTATCCCCAACCCGGACAGGACAATCCACCTTTTTCCGGCTGAGGACTATGGACTCAGATTTGGAGGTGCTGATTCTCATCCCAGCCGTTTCACACTCAGCGGCAAACCGTCCCAGCAAGAGCTGTAGGTCATTGCTGGATGAAGCCAACAGGACAACATCATCTGCAAACAACAGAGATGAGATCCTGTGGTCACCAAGCATGACACCCTCCATTCCCTGGCTGCGCCTAGAAATCCTGTCCATAAAAATTATGAACAGGATCAGTGACAGAGGGCAGCCCTGGCAGAGTCCAACTCTCACTGGGAATGACTCCGACCGAGTGTTGGCAATACGAACCAAACTCTCACAATGGTCATACAGAGACCGAATAGCTCGTAACAACAAGCCCGATACCCCATACTCCCGAAGCACCCCCCACAAAAATCCTCGAGGGACGCGGTCAAATGCCTTCTCCAAGTCCACAAAACACATGTAAACTGGTTGGGCAAACTCCCACGAACCCTCAAGAATTCTCAAGAGGGTAAAGACTGGTCCGATGTGCCACGGCCAGGACGAAAACCACATTGCTCCTCCTGAATCCGAGGTTCAACCAATGGCCGGACTCTCCTCTCCAGTACCTTGGCATAGACCTTCCC
The DNA here is from genome assembly GCA_020510985.1 of Pholidichthys leucotaenia. Taxonomy (NCBI): domain Eukaryota; kingdom Metazoa; phylum Chordata; class Actinopteri; order Cichliformes; family Pholidichthyidae; genus Pholidichthys; species Pholidichthys leucotaenia. The sequence goes on from CM035845.1 coordinate 337,432,847, forward strand.
AGGGAGGCTGAGGAGTGTGATCCCTCTAATGTTGGAGCACACCCTCCGGTCCCCTTTTTTGAAGAGAGGAACCACCACCCCGGTTTGCCATGCCAAAGGCACTGCCCCCGACCTCCACGCAATGTTGCAGAGGCGTGTCAACCATGACAGCCCAACAACATCCAGGGCCTTGAGGTACTCAGGGCGAATCTCGTCCACCCCCGGGGCCCAGCCACCAAGGAGATTTTTAACCACCTTGGCGACCTCAGCCCCTGTGATAGGCGAGTCAACCCCCTCGTCCCCAAACCCTGCTTCCTCTGTGGAAGGCGTATCAGTGGGATTGAGGAGATCCTCGAAGTATTCCTTCCACCGCCCGACGATATCCCCAGTCGAAGTTAACAGTGTCCCATCCGCACCATACACAGTGTGGACGGGGAGCTGCTTTCCCCTCCTGAGCCGCCAGACAGTTTGCCAGAATCTCTTTGAGGCCAACCGAAAGTCTTGCTCCATAGCCTCACCGAACTCCTCCCATACCCGGGTTTTTGCTTCAGCAACCACCTGAGCTGCACTCCGCTTGGCCTGCCGGTACACCTCAGCTGCTTCGGGAGTCCCACAAGCCAACCAAGCTTGATAGAACTCCTTCTTCAGCTTAATCTTATCATGGTGGTGGTGGTGGTGTGTGTGTGTGTGTGTGGGGGGGGGGGGTTGCATGCCCCAGTGATCCCAGGAGCTATGTTGTCCTTGGCAATTTGCCTCTGATAGGGTCTCCCAAGACAAACTGGTCCTGGGTGAAGGGCCAGACTAAGAACAATCCAACAGACTCTCATGATAAATTCTATATCAAGGATTCAGTGTACCCCGCCCGGTATGGGGTTACCGGGGCCCCACCCTGGAGCCAGGCCTGGGGGAGGGACTCGAAGGCTAGCGTCTGGTGGCCGGGTTTCCACCCATGGGACCTGGCCGGGCTCAGCCCGAAGGAGTTACATGGGTCCGCCCTCCAGTGGGCTCACCACCTGCAGGAGGGATCATGGGGGTCCAGTGCTATGTGGATTAGGTGGCGGTCAAAGGCGGAGACCTTGGCAGACTGATCCCAAGCTTTCTAAACTGGCTTTTGGTACGTGGAATGTCACCTCTCTGGTGGGGAAGGAGCCTGAGCTGGTGTACGAGGTTGAGAGATACCGGCTAGATATAGTCGGCCTCACCTCAACACACAGCTCCGGTTCCGGAACCAGTCTCCTCGAGAGTGGCTGGAGCTTGGCCTTTTCTGGAGTTGCCCTGGGTGAGAGGCGACGAGCAGGGGTGGGTATTCTTGTTTCACCCCTCCTTGCTGCCTCTATATTGGAGTTTTTCCTGGTGGACGAAAGGGTTGCTTCCCTGCGCCTTCGGGTTGGGAAACGGGTCCTGACCATCATTTGTGCCTATGCACCAAATGATGTTTCAGAGTACCCACCCTTTTTGGAGTCTGTGACTGGGGTGCTGGAGGGTGCTCCTCTTGGAGACTCCATTGTCCTACTGGGGGACTTCAATGCGCACGTGGGCAACGACAGTGAAACCTGGAAGGGGTGATTGGGAGGAACGGCCTGCCCGATCTGAACCCGAGTGGTGTTCAGTTATTGGACTTCTGTGCTAACCACAGTCTGTCCATAACGAACACCATGTTCAAGCATAAGGGTGTCCATATGTGCACCTGGCACAAGGACACCCTAGGTCGCAGGTCGATGATCGATTTTGTTATCGTATCATCAGACCTGCGACCGTATGTCTTGGACACCCGAGTAAAGAGAAGTACAGTTGCACATATTATTCAGAAATTTAAGATCCACGGGACTGTAGCCAACCTCCCTGGACGTGGCCACAGGTAGAGACAGATAATATGAATGGTAACAAAAGAGCCCAGAACAACCTCTAAACACATTCATGGTGAACTCCAAGGTCAAGGTACATCAGTGTCAGATCGCACCATCTGTCATTGTTTGAGCCAAAGTGGACTTCATGGGAGACGACCAAGGAGGACACCACTGTTGAAAACAAATCATAAAAAAGCCAGATTGGAATTTGCCAAACTGCATGTTGACAAGCCACAAAGCTTCTGGGAGAATGTCCTATGAACAGACGAGACAAAACTGCAACTTTTTGGCAAGGCACATCAGCTCTGTGGTCACAGATGCAAAAATGAAGCATACCAAGAAAAGAACACTGTCCCTACTATGAAACATAGAGGAGGTTCTGTTATGTTCTGGGGCTGCTTTGCTGCATCTGGCACAGGGTGTCTTGAATCTGTGCAGGGTACAATGAAATCTCAAGACTATCAAGGTATTCTCGAGAGAAATGTGCTGCCCAGTGTTAGACAGCTTGGTCTCAGTCACAGGTCATGGGTCTTGCAACAGGATAACAACCCAAAACACACAGCTAAAAGCACCCAAGAATGGCTAAGAGTGAAACTTTGGACTATTCTAAAGTGGCCTTCTATGAGCCCTGATCTAAATCCTATTAAATATCTGTGGAAGGAGCTGAAACATGCCATCTGGAGAAGGCACCCTTCAAACCTGAGACAACTGGAGTAGTTTGCTCATGAGGAGTGGGCCAAAATACCTGCTGAGAGGTGCAGAAGTCTCACTGACAGTTACAGAAATCGTTTGATTGCAGTGATTGCCTCAAAAGGTTGTGCAACAAAATATTAAGTTAAGGGCACCATCATTTTTGTCCAGGCCTGTTTCATGAGTTTGTTTTTTAAAATAATTCTGTTGAACCACAATTCAAAAGCATTGTCTGATTTTCATGGGTTAAATTTCATAGAATTTTTATTTATTACCACTTTTGTCAGATTCAGGTTATGTCTGTGACCACTGTGGGATTTTCTTTCATTAACAGAGGGGTACCAATAATTTTGTCCACATGTGTAAGCCTTTGTTAGTCCCACAATGGGGAAATTCCATGATTGCATCAGCAAAGGGATAGCAGCACTCAGAGCAATAGTTAATAAGACAATAACATAAGAACTGGTTCGCCAAAGCAGTAAATAAATATACATACGTGTGTGTTATGTCATAACTTGAGGACAAGGATGACACCAGAAGTGGAGCTGAACACTTGTTTTTTATTCAAGCTGTACTCTGTACAACCAGCTGTACGTGCAGCCGCTGGCTGAAGTAAGGTGGAAGAGACCGTCCCCCTACCTGCAGCCCCTCTTAAACCGCCTGGGTTGGCAGGACCGGAAGCTGGAGCCACTACCCCATACCACACAATTAAGAGCCCCCATATAAACAGTATATGAACAGTAAATAAGTACAGATGGGCGCATGCGCATGCAGCGACCGGCAGTGGGTAAAAAGTTTGGCGTTTCTTAGTCTCTGTTTTTATGCTCTTTAATGCGTTTTACGTAATTCTTGGTGCCGTTTTTGTCCTTGAATGTTTGTGGACTATATAACAAAGAGCTCTTTGGTTCCATCAGTATGGATTTTCTTCTTGTTATTGCACTGTGGCTCTATTCTTACTCTCTTCTTTTTGCCTGGGACATCAGCGCTGTCACACTGGTAAGAATGCAGTACTCCAGAGACATGTTACTGCAGCTAAACATGGATAATCCAGCGTCTGTGACTGAGTTTGTGCCGCAACTGCCGGAGGAAACGCGGAAAGCGTGGAGGTGTAAGATTAAACCTGAGGAGACGTCAGGTTAACCACATTCCTCTTCCTTCCATTATTATGGGGAATGTACAATCCCTGAGAAATAAAGTGGATGAAATTCAAAGAAATGTCTGATATCAGAAGGATTTCAAGAACTGCTGTGTCATGGCTTACACGGAGACGTGGCTTACAGAGCATGACCGTGACCCAGACCTGAGTATTGACGGTTTTGGAGCCCCACTTCGCTTGGATCTACAGGAAGAGGTAACGGGGAAACGTCAGGGAGGTGGCGTATGTTTGTATATTAATAAACAGTACTGTACATCTGTCACGGTCAGAGAGCGCATCTGTACACCAGATGTGGAGCTTCTGTCCATATTTCTACACCACTTTTATCTGCCCTGTGAGGTCCCCCAACTTTTCATCACAACTGTGTACATTCACCTGAGGGGGGATGCTGCCTCCACCTCCAGCACCGTCTTTGATGTGGTACAGCGGATACAGTCGATTTCCCCAGAGGCTCCAAATTTTATCCTTGGGGATTTTAACCATGTGTCTTTAAAGAAGACACTTAAAAACTTTTATCAGTACATCTCTTGCCCAGGTGGGAAAAGACATTGGACCTGTGCTACGGATCTATAGAGGGGGCCTATAAATCTCTTCCCCTTCTTCCTTTAGGCTCCTCAGATCACAACTGTGTACATTTGCTGCTCACATATAAAACTGCTCTCAAAAGAGATAAGACGAAGACCAGGGATATAAAGGTCTGGATAGATGACTCAGTGCTCTGCCTCCAAGAATGTTTTAACTGTACGGACTGGGAGGTGTTCACACTGTCCTGCAGGGATGATTTGGACTCTTTGGTGGACGTGACATGCTCTTACGTGGCTTTCTGCAGGGATATGATTGTTCCACATAAACATATCAAAATATATCCCAACAACAAGCCATGGGTTATTAAATCAGTTAAATCCTACTTAGAGAGGAAAGCACTTGCCTTTAAACAGGGGGTTGTTTCTGAGCTGTAGGTTGCCGCAAAAGAGCTGAAGTCTAAAATTTTAAGAGCAAAACAGAATTATAAATCAGAATTGGTAAGCAAGATGGCAGCAAAGAAGCTTGGTTCAGCCTGGGCTAGTATAAAAACTATTGCAGGCCTTCAGAGCACAGAGTGCAGTAATCGTGTGTTTTTAGATGGTTTTAGTTTAGACACAGAGCTGGCCAATGTTCTGAATTGTTTTTATGGTCATTTTGACTCCTTTGATTTTAGCACAGAAACCCAAGATTTGAAACAGAAACTCAAAGACAATCAGCACTTTAATATTGAGGTGCAGGATGTTAAAAGGGCGTTCTGTGCTGTAAAAGTGAACAAAAGTCAGGGCCCTGATAATATCTGTGGGCACTTGGTAAAATCCTGTGCACATGAACTGAGTCCTGTATTTCACTACATTTTCAATTTTCAGTAAGTCCTTACAGACACAACATGTGCCTAAGATCTGGAAAGATGCTGTGGTTGTCCCCATCCCAAAATCCATCTGTCCTAAAATGGTAAATGAATTTAGACCAGTTGCTCTGACTTCAATTTTAATGAAAATTTTTGAAAAACTGGTCAGATTTGAGGTCCTAAAGCAGACTGAGCATGCATTGGATCCTTTGCAGTTTGCCTACAGGCCTCACAGAGGAGTGGAGGATGCCACTGTCACTCTGTTTAACATGCTTTTTAAACATCTGGATTTTAATGGGGAACACGCCAGGCTTTTACTTGTAGACTTTTCTTCTGCTTTTAATATAATCCAACCTCACATTTTAGTTGAAAGGCTCCTGCAGCAATTTGATTTGAGTAATAATCTCGTGGGTTGGATTCCGGATTTTTTAACCAACAGGACACAGAGAGAAAGGGTCAATGGTACATTGTCTGACAAAAAGTGTTCCTCTACTGGCTCTCCTCAGGGGTGTGTGCTGTCACCACTACTCTTCATCCTGTACACAAACATGTGTCGGTGCAGACATGACAGCAGACACATTATAAAGTATGCTGATGATTCAGTTATTGTCAGTCTCCTTCAGGATGGTGAGAGCAGTCACTGCCCAGTAGTTGATGATTTTGTTCACTGGTGTGAGGATTCCTACCTGCAACTGAATATGAAAAAAAAAAACAAAACCTAAAGATATGATTATCGACTTTAGGAGGAAAACTCCGAAGCACGAAGTCACTGTGCTAAAACGCCAGACCACCGAATGTGTACAATCCTACAAATATCTTGGGACAATTATTGATAGTAATTTAAACTTTGAAGAGAACTGTGAAAGGGTGTGCAAAAAGGGTCAGCGACATTTGCATTGTTTAAGGAAACTCACACACTTCCAAATTGACCGAACAATGTCATGGTTTGGTCAGATAGAAGTGAAACAGAGGAAATCCTTAGAACAAGTAGTTAGATGGTCCAGTCGTTTGCTTGGTGAGTCTCAGCTGAGCCTGACATCCCTGTACACCAGACAGGTACAGAGGATTGCTACCTCCATCTTAAATGATGACTCCCACCCTTTGCACTGTCACTTTCAGCTTCTTCCCTCCAGACAGAGGTTTGTTGTCCCAAAAGGTAAAACCCAGCGCTACAAAAACAGCTTTGTTCCTGCTGCTGTTAAAGAGTTGAACAAGATGTAGCAATATATTGCACATAATTTACTTATCTATTTATTAATTTAATTTAATTTATTTTTTTTAGGTTTTTTATTTGGGTTTTAAATCTTTTATTAGTCATGGTTGACACACCTCTGCAACATTGCGTGAAGGTCGGGGGCAGTGCCTTTGGCATGGCAAACCGGGGTGGTGGTTCCTCTCTTCAAAAAAGGGGACCGGAGGGTGTGCTCCAACATTAGAGGGATCACACTCCTCAGCCTCCCTGGGAAGTTCTATGCCAAGGTACTGGAGAGAAGAGTCCGGCCGCTGGTCGAACCTCAGATTCAGGAGGAGCAATGTGGTTTTGGTCCTGGCTGTGGCACATCGGACCAGCTCTTTACCCTCTTGAGAATTTTCGAGGGTTCATGGGAGTTTGCCCAACCAGTTTACATGTGTTTTGTGGACTTGGAGAAGGCATTTGATCGCGTCCCTCATGGTTTTTTGTGGGGGGTGCTTCGGGAGTATAAGGTATCGGGCTTGTTGTTACGAGCTATCCGGTCTCTCTACGACCGTTGTGAGAGTTTGGTTCGTATTGCCAACACTCGGTCGGACTCATTCCCAGTGAGAGTTGGACTCCGCCAGAGCTGCCCTTTGTCACCTATCCTGTTCATAATTTTTATGGACAGGATTTCTAGGCGCAGCCAGGGAATGGAGGGTGTCATGCTTGGTGACCACAGGATCTCATCTCTATTGTTTGCAGATGATGTCCTGTTGGCTTCATCCAGCAATGACCTACAGTTCCTGCTGGGACGATTTGCCGCTGAGTGTGAAGTGGCTGGGATGAGAATCAGTACCTCCAAGTCTGAGCCCATGGTCCTCAGTCGGAAAAAGGTGGATTGTCCTCTCCGGGTTGGGGAGAAGCTCCTGCCCCAAGTGAAAGAGTTTAAGTATCTTGGAGTCTTATTCACGAGTGAGGGGAGAAAGGAGCGAGAGATTGACAGACGGATTGGAGAAACATCTGCAGTGATGCAGACGTTGTACCGGTCTGTTGTGAGGGAACAGAGTTTTTTTTTTTTTTTAGTTACTTATTTGTACCCGTAGGTAGATTTGGTTTGCAGTCTGGTGACAAGCCACCGGCTGCTGGTCGCTGCGTGCGCGAGCGCCCTAAACCTACATGTTTTTGGTGTGCGGGAGGAAACCGGAGAAATCCCGGAGTAAACCCGCGCAACACGGGGAGAACATGCAAACTCCACACAGCTCACTGTTGGTTGGGGGCTGGGATCGAAGCCACGATCTCATGATCCCCGCGGTCCCCCGGCCGAGGGTAAAACTGTGCTGCCACAGTGCTAAACCACTGCGCCACCGTGCAGAGTTCTAAGGCAAAGCTGTCGATTTACCAGTCAATCTACGTTCCAACTCTCACCTATGGTCACGAGCTTTGGGTAATGACAGAAAGAACGAGATCGCGGATATAGGCGACTGAAATGAGCTTTCTCCATAGGATTGCTGGACTCACCCTCAGAGATAGGGTAAGGAGCTCAGTTATTCAGGAGAGGCTCAGAGTAGAACTGCTGCTCCTCCACATTGAAAGGAGTCAGTTGAGGTGTTATGGGCATCTGATTAGGATGCCTCCTGGACGCCTCCCACTTCAGGTGTTTCGGGCACGTCCCACTGGGAGGAGACCCCGGGGCAGACCCAGGACTCGGTGGAGAGACTATGTCTCCCAGCTGGTCTGGGAATGCCTTGGTATCCTCTCTGAAGAGCTGGAGCAGGTGGCTGGGGAGAGGGAAGTCTGGGCTTCTCTGCTTCTCTGATTGCTGGGGTCTTTCTGCAACTGTGGGGGTTCCCCCCTACAGTTGATAGTGCTATGAGATGACTGTTGTTGTGAAATGGCGCTATATAAATAAAGTTGAATTGAATTGAATTGAATTGCTTGAACTGCTGCCTCTGTGACCCTGACCTCCAGAAAAGCGGTAGAAGATGGATGGATCTTTTATTGGGTTTTGAGTTTTTAATCTCTTTGACTTAGTTTTAACTTTTTTAATATGACCCTTCTCTCTCGGTTTTTCTCTTATCTCTTTGTCTTATGGGAACAGACATTGAGATGGTGACATCCTACAAGTACCTGGGTGTTCATCTGAACAATAAACTAAACTGGTCACACAATACTGATGCACTCTACAAGAAGGGACAGTGCAGGCTGTTCCTACTGAGGAGACTCAGGTCTTTTGGTGTACAAGGGGCGCTGCTGAAGACATTCTATGACACGGTGGTGGTATCAGCCATCACTTTTGGAGTGGTCTGCTGGGGCAGTGGCATTACTGCAGCCGATAGGAAGAGACTGAACAAACTGATCAAGAAAGCTAGCTCTGTCCTGGGGCAGCACCTTGATCCGGTGGAGGAGATAGGAGAGAGAAGGACGGTGGCTAAACTGTCATCTCTGCTGGAGTCCGAGTTCCACCCTATGCAGGACATACTGAATGCACTGAGGAGCTCATTTAGCAGCAGACTACATCATCCCAGGTGCACAACCGAGAGGTTTCGCAGGTCCTTCCTACCAACGGCTGTCAGACTGTACAACCTAAGCAGGGCTGCTCGCAGAGATAGCAAAAAGACGTAACAACCTAATAGTTTTTTGAATGCAAAAGCTGCAATAGACTTACACAATGGTCCCCTCCGGCATACAACTAGGAAAATACCGGTAGCTACGGAGGGTGAGAATATGTATGGGCACATAATCATACCATGTAGGATAACTAAGTAGACGGTTGTGCTGTTTCATCCCATCTAGCAACAATGCTCTGCACTGTGTGTGTTTATACATTTACATATTTATTCCATCTAGCTACAATGCTCCGCACTGTGTGTTTATATATCTACATATTATTCCATCTAGCTACATTGCTCCGCACTGTGTGTTTATATATTTACATATTTTTTCCACCTAGCTACAATGCTCCGTACTGTGTGTTTATATATCTACATGTTATTCCATCAAGCTACATTGCTCCGCACTGTGTGTTTATATATCTGCATGTTATTCCATCTAGCTACATTGCTCCGTACTGTGTGTTTATATATTTACATATTTTTTCCACCTAGCTACAATGCTCCGTACTGTGTGTTTATATATCTACATGTTATTCCATCAAGCTACATTGCTCCGCACTGTGTGTTTATATATCTACATATTATTCCATCTAGCTACATTGCTCCGCACTGTGTGTTTATATATTTACATATTTTTTCCACCTAGCTACAATGCTCCGTACTGTGTGTTTATATATCTACATGTTATTCCATCAAGCTACATTGCTCCGCACTGTGTGTTTATATATCTACATATTATTTCATCTAGCTACATTGCTCCGTACTGTGTGTTTATATATCTACATGTTATTCCATCAAGCTACATTGCTCCGCACTGTGTTTATATATTTACATATTTATTCCATCTAGCTGCAATGCTCCGTACTGTGTGTTTATATACTCATATATTTATCCCATCCAGCTACAATACTCTACACTGTGTGTCTGTGTGTATATACTGTATATATATATTTATAGTAATATGTACATATGTATATTAGCTGCTCTTGCTTGCTTGCTTTTTTTTTTTTTCTTGCCTTCTGATTGTTGCTCTGAGTGTTGCTATCCCTGTGCTGTTGCAATCCTGGAATTTCCCCATTGTGGGACTAATAAAGGCTTATCTTATCTTATCTTATCTTATCTTATCTTATCTTATGTCCTGATTGGTGGAACCTTGAGTACTTTTATCGTGTTTATAGTCAGCCTCACGTGTGCCTGTGTTTGTGTTCATGTTGAATGTAATTGTAGTCTGTAAATATGTGTCTAAAAGGATGTCACCTGACTGCAAAACAAATCTACCTATGGGTACAGATAATGTAACTTGAACTTGAGCTTGAACTTGATAATACTCCCCCCATAGCAAAATTCAAAAGACATACAATCAGCCCACCCCAATTTAGAACCCGAATCATCCGTGAAACATAATTAAAAAAAAATCATCAAAAAAAGGCCTATGACATTCACACCAAAAGAACTAAAATTAGGGGGGATGGGTAGACTGCTGTCCTACCCCCCACATGGCGATTTGGGTTATTCTGCTGCCTATGCTATATAACAGTCCAGTAAAAAAAAAAAAAAAAAAGATTACTGCCGTGTCTCCTATGTAAAATATAACGCTAAAACAATCCAAGATTCAAGATTCAAAGGCTTTATTATCATGTGCACAGTTAAGAAATGCTACATTTCCTGAGCAATGAAATTCTTATTTTGCCCTCTGAACGAATGCCAAGGTAAAAGTTACAAGGTAGAAGGTACAGAAACAACAGTTCTAATAGTTCATGACAGACTAACACAGTAACTCAATTCTAATACTAATGGATGCTAATAACACACACACACACACAAACACATAGTTAGGCAGTAGAGGAATGAAATTGAAAACTCACTGGATGACTGAAGTGACAGTGGTATATTGATATCAGAGATGATGTGAACCTGAGATGGCATGAACCTATGTACAGTGGGCAAATGAGCATTGTGCAATGAGCAGTGGATAATTACAAATTATTTCTGTAACAATAGCACCAGTAGACTGTGCATGATAAAAAGCAGCAGAGATGATATGGACATCAGATGGGTGATACTATATCTACTGTACAGGTGAGCAGTATACAAATTTAGCAGCCAGTGTGAGAGTTTCTATATGCAAAGCTGTGTTACAGAGTCTTGGGAGTTGTTATCTGTTCAGGAGTCTGATGGCAGTGGGAAAGAAGGAGTTTTTCAGCCTGGTTGTCCTGCATTTCACACTCCTGTACCTCCGGCCTGATGGTAGAAGTGTGAACAGTCTGTGCTGGGGGTGGGTGGGGTCCCGGAGGATGGCGTCAGCTCTCTTTTGGACTCTGCGGTGGTAGATGCTCTGCAGAGAGGGGAGTGGAGTCCTGATGATCTTCTCCACTGTCTTCACCACTCTCTGCAGGTGTTTGCACTCCAGGGCAGTGGTGCTGCCGTACCATGCAGTGATGCAGTTGGTCAGGATGCTCTCAGTGATGCAGCTGTATCATCCCCAAAACTATTAACACAGAACAAAATTTTAACAACCAGAACACATCCATGACTCGGTGAGGATGACCCTCCCCCAGACCCATCACTATCAGTCCGCCCCTGGAGGCAGTCCACTTCCCGGACCACAGCTGGTCACCCCAATCCTGAAGCGTCTTCTCCTCCACACCTCCAAGCACTCCAATTGTCTAGGGCCTTTCTGCCTTCCTCAGGGCACATTGGAGCTCATTAGGATGGCACCACGGGCCATCCGACAGCCGAAGATAACCATTGTGCCGCACGTTCTTCACCTGCAGCCGACCCTGGTGCCACTCCATCTTCCGCTTTTCCCTCACCCGCCTGGACCTCGCCTCCACCCGAGCCCGAACCCAGTCTGTGACTCCAAGCGGGGCCTTGCACGGCCTGCGGTGTTTCTGCTTGGCACTCGCTCCTCCAGTGCAACTTGGGCCTGCCCCGACTGCTTGTAGATCTGCTGCTGACCCCGCCCCTGTGGTCCTGTGTTCACCAGTCCTCCACGGCCGTGTGCCGGGAACGCCTGAGACCATCATTTGGGCATCGCTTGCCACCGCAGATCCTCCCCCATGTTGCCCGGTGCCCACATCCAGGGCAGCTCAGACACTGGCACTGGGGCCCTCCCACGGCAACCCTGAGCATGACATGACCTGTGCACTTTTCGGAGTGCCCCGCAGCTGCTCATCCCACACAGCATCGTCCCTAATTCTTGATCCCACAGTCCGCAGCCTGACCACTCTTCCCCAGCACCACTCTTGATGGAAAATCCAAGGCCATAAAACAGGTTGTAACACATGACGTTAGTGCTGTAGGCCATCACGACGAACTCCACATTGGCCATCTCCGCCGATTTGTACTGAGCTGTCAGTGTGACGGTACCCACCGTGGCCAACCGTCCTCCTCCATAACCACAAAGCGGTGCTGAGACATTTCCAATCCTGTAGTGGGGAATACACTCTCTAACCATAGCCCAATTCAGCACAGAACTCTCCGCTCCCATGTCGAACAGCATTGGTACCGAAACTCCATCCAGAACTACCATGCAGTGTGCCCACAGATACTCGGGGACACTGTGTGTATCACCGTTGGAGCTGGAGGAGTTGAATTCCTGTGCAGGCTCTCCTGTTCTGCTGACTGGCATACTCTCACGAAGTGGTGGCTCAGTTGGTAAAGCATCCAACCCACACCCGGGAGGCAGGGGTTCAAATCCCGTCTGGGTCATTCCGAAGACCATATAAAAGTGGAACTTCCTGCCATCCAGCTTGGTGCTCAGCAATAATGGAATGGAGGAGGGAAATCTGTGGTGGCGCCATGCATGGCAGCGGCCCTCTAATTCTACATATGGGGTGTGTGTGATTAACACTGTAGATAGGAAAAACACAATTTTGTTCTACTGTACATAATTGGTTGTATGGTTGAATGACAATAAAGGGTGATTTAATTTTTTAAGTGGTGTAGACGGCCACATTTTCAGCAGCGCTTCCCTCTTGCCGCACACTCTCTAGCCTTATAGCGGTGCATTGTGGTCCCACAACACATGCACCTGGGCTTCCCTGGGGCAGACCTCATCCGTGCAGTGTTGGTCTCCTCCCCCTTGTCGTCGACGCTTTCATCGCTGTCCGGGTTCACTACCTGCGCGGTACTGGGGGATCTTGAATTTCCCGGTGAAAGGTGGTCACTTAGCTCCCAATTTAGGTTGTCCGCTGCTTCCAGCTGTAGCGGCAACTCGACAGCCCTAGTCAGCGTCAACTCACCTGGGAATCGGAGCAGCTTGGAGCAGACTGCAGCATAGTTGGTGTGTTCCACCAACTGGTCGTGAACCATTTCCTCCCCCAACGGCCCAAACCGGCACTCAGCGGCTAACTGCCTTAAGTCTGACATGAAACGCTGGCTTGGTTTGCTTACCAGTTTGCTCCTGTCAGTCAAACTGTGCAGACTCCTGACCGGTATGATCCTGCTGGCACCGCCAGTGTTTGTAATTGTCCACGTCTCCAAGAGTGCCCAGAATTCTCTGTCCCTCCATTCCCAGGTTGTGTACTAACAACACACAAGTGCTCAGCTTCTCCATTTGTTCCAGGTCCAATGCCACCATGTATATCTGAAAAGCCTTGTACCACCTAGGCCCCAGTACAGGCGGTTCCCCCAGGAGCTTAAGGAATGACTGAATAGGTGTTCCACAGTCCACAGCAAATTTCCTTCTTGCCTTGAGAGAGAGCAGTCGCATTTTTCTTCCCTCCTCTCCTGACTTCCTGATCTATTCCCAGCTTTTGCAATGTTGCGTTTTTGTCTGTGTTTAGTCACTCTTCTTCTGCTGAATCTTAATCTAAACGGAAATTATGGATTTGGAAGTGGCTTAAATGTGCTATTGCCACTATTTTTCAACAAGAATTGGGCCAAGGGGGAGCCCGAGAATTGGAACCTGCGAGGAGACTCATGGACATTGGAATTCATGCGTCTGTGGAAACATTATTGGTTATGATCTCAGGACTTCTATTTTTGGCTGTGGAGTTCCCTGATGCATCAGAAATTGAAGGAAGGTGAGAGAGCTGATCAAAGCGGACCCGGCAAGCTCCTTCATCAAATTCGACCAGTTGGGGAGGGCACGAGTAGCGGCAAACGGTGAACTGAATGACAGTGATTCAGTGGAGGAATACATCTGGAGCCCTGTGCTCTCCATGGAAAAACAGTTTAAGCCTGCACATATAATGGAAGCACAGAATTACACGGGTGAGGACAAATTCTATTCTCTGAGTGCACTGTGCTGATTTGATTTGACCTTGTTTGCCCCGTGTTTACATTCCTCCTGATTGAGATAAGCGGAAGGACCGGCTCTTATGTCTACCCAAACAATCGACAATCAGTTGTTGTCGTTTCAGCGGATTGGACCCTCAAGGACAATGCCCATGTGCCTTCTGCAAGCAAGAGAGATAGACTCTGGACTTGTTTATAAGTCACATGATTATAGCATCTATCCACTGCCAGGAAGCGCCCTCTGCTGCTCACTAACAACTGTTACATTTACACTACACAATGCATACAACATTACATGCATACAATACACTGCCTCTCAACTTTTGTGTGTGATCTCCTGCTAAATGTCTGCTAAATGTGCATTGAGGGTTTTTTTTGCCTGCAATCAAAATTTCGCTCACTTGCCGAGCGTCATTCTGATAAAACATGTTTTTTCTCTCGCCTACTGTGTCATATCCATTCTCTTTTTCTTTTTTTCCTTTCTTCTTTATGACTGGCGCCTAGCGGCTGCCCCGGCCTTGGATGCGCTCTGCAGAGCGTGCCCAAATGCCAAGTCACGTTTCGTTACCTTGTATTCATACATGTGTAATGACAATAAAGTTGAATCTCATCTCATCTCATCTCTCACAAGCCTCCATGTGTTTACTTCTCATCACCAAATATTATGTCATAACTTGCAGACAAGGATGACAACAGGAGTGGAGCTGAACACTTGTTTATTATCAAGCTGTACTCTGTGCAACCAGCTGTGCATGCAGCCACTAAACTGCCCCCCTACCTGCAGCCCCTCTTATACCACCGGGGCTGGAGAGACCGGAAGCTGGAGCCACCACCCTGTACCACACAAATAAGAGCGCCAATATAAACAGTATATGAACAATAAATAAATACATAATAGTATGTACACAGTTATATTCATTCATTCATTCATATTCACAGTGCAGAAGCAGCTAGATGGTATCAACAGCATTATGGTTTGTTAAATTCATCATCATCATCATCATCATCATCATCATCATCATCATCATATGTAACGGAGTCGAAAATGTACCTTAAGTATTTCTTTTCTTTTTCCGGTAGTTCATTTTTCCCCCACAGTATCGTGTTGCTTTGCTGGGGGTAAGTCGTGTTTAAAACGCTGCTGGTACTAAATGACTGTATTGTTCGTTAGTTTTATCATTTAAACTGCAACTTTGGTTTGTAATTGTTCCTTATTAATTTGACATGTTACTGTAGTGTATTTTTCGTTATTTGTGTTGTAAATAAGAGTTTTATGGATGTTTCGGTGCACATTAGAAGTCCGCTAGGCGCCATTTTAGAGTTTCGCGCCAAGATAGGCTCTGTGGTGACTCTAGCAGCTTGTGCCAATGTGTAACCCATATTTTTGTAAATGTAGGAGCCTGTGTGGGATCGAGGTACAGACGAAGCGTGATGTATTTTGTTTTGTTTCATTAACAGGTATGTTTGTTTTTGAAAAATCTTCTTATTTGTAATGTAATTTATTTTATGTATTGTAAAATTATTTTAGAGCTCCCTTTCCCACACAGTATCGCGTTGCTTTGCTGGGGGAGCCTGTGTGGGATCGAGGTACGGACGAGGCGTGATGTATTTTGTTTTGTTTCATTAACAGGAGTAAATAAATTGTGGAAACAGCAGTCTGGCGTCATCATGGTCCCTATGCCGCCCACACGTATGCATTGGTGTTCCCGATCACAGCCGTTTAGGGGTGCCCAAAAAGGGGACCCGTTACACTGGTGACGTGACCCTTGGATCTTCAGATCAGCTCGACGCCGGTCACCGTGGATGCTGCATCACCAAATTAGGTCCACGCCAGGACGTATATGTGGTCAGACATAAAAGGACTGTTGAAGCACATTTTAAACTGATTACCCACAGTACATTTATGGTATGTGAAGTAGTGGTAATTGTGATCCTGTACTGTAATATATGTCACTTTATTTTGGAGTTATTCACAACGCAAGTACATTTCACTGTGTAAAGTAGTTCTAAAAAAAAAAAAAAGACATGGATAATTATACAACACCTGTTTTGCCAAAAGGAAGAGGTGTTTGGCGCGGTGATATTGCTAATAGTAGAGATGTGGGACATTCCAAATTCATGAATAGTGGTGGGGATACAGGGTTAGGTCAGAGCCCAGGTTGTATTCCTGTTGATGAGTTCATGAGTGAAGGTCCTCATGTTTCCACACCCTGCAGTAATGTTGGTGCCATTGAACAACTTACAGATATGGTGGGGCAGCTTGGTGCTCAAATTGGTGAGTCTATAGTTGCTAAGTTAATGTCTGCTGGTGTTGTGAATATGACCAATGACAACCAGACTTCTCCTACTGATCGATCTACACATTGTGGTTACCAAATATCACCCTCCACACGTGACTGTCCATGTTAAGTCAGACAGAGAACTACCCACATTTAGAGGTGACAGTATTGACAAATATTCAGTTCGGGACTGGATTGGCTTGTCTAAGACTGACCTTAAGAAGAGAGAGATTCCTGTGTGTGAGCAAGCAGGAGAAATAATGAGTCATTTACTGGGCAAAGAGGGAATGACTGGGGTGTGGCACTGTACTTGGAGGGAGGCAGTGCAGGTCTCACCTCAAGCTCCCACTGCAGTGACACATCTGATGCTGAGTCGATTTTTGCATCCGTGAGAAGCTCATGCAATGATGTAGTTGTTGTGTATCAAAACATTCACATAATTGGCAATAGTTCTAGCCTTTTCTACACACCAGTAGCTTTTGGTGGTGCACTGATAATTGATGGCATGCTGGACAGTGGCTCCATGGCCTGCAGTATCAACGAGGATGCAGAGAAGAAACTGAGAACTGCTGGAGTGATAACAAATGAGAAACAGATTGATGTGAATGTGATGCTGGTTGGGTGTGGTGGACAGCGTGTCAGGCCAAAGAGTGCTTTTGACATTGTGACGGAGGTGTATGGTTGTAAAATGCTGGCCCCCACTCTAGTTGTCTGTGGTCAGCATGATGAGTTGATTATTGGTACCAATGTCATAAAGCACGTCCTACACCATTCAAAACAATGCAAGTCCTATTGGAAAACAGTGTCTGGCCCCTGCCCAACTGCAGAACCAGAAGCTGAGCAGTTCTTGTTTATGCTCACTGGTTTGAACCCCTGGAAAGGAAACGACATTCCTGACAAAGTTGGTACTGTCAGATGTAACTCAGCCACCTACCTTGAACCTGGGTGTGAGTACCTTGTTTGGGGTAAATTGCCTAAAGACACTGTTGTATCTCCAGGCAGTACAGTCATGACAGAGCCCACATCTTCTCGTTCAGCTCCTAGGGGTGTCCTAGTAGCTAAGATTGTAACTCCTATGTGGGGTGACAGGTGGGTCCCGCTCAAACTCATCAACACGTCCAACAAGCCTGTGTTGTTACGGCGCAATGCAAAGGTAGCCGACGTCTACACATGTGTAGCCCTTGAAGACATGGACGCAGATGAGCAGTCTAGTGTACCAGTGACCTGCTACACACAGTCTACAACGGCATATGATGCTGGTATGGAGTCTGTAAAAGAAAAACTCAAGTCAGTGGGGCTTTGTGACATAGACATCAATTCATGCCAAGTGTCAGAGGACTGCAAAAAGAGAATGGCTGACTTGGTACTTCAGTACGAGGATGTCTTTTCACGCCACCACCGAGACTGCGGAGAAGCTAAGGGCTTTGTACACCGCATACATTTATCTGATGATAAACCATTCAGACTCCCATACAGGCGTGTACCCCCTAGTCAGTATCAGAAATTAAGACAGGTGCTAAATGAAATGGAGGAAAAAGACATTATCAGGAAATCGACTAGCGAGTATGCATCTCCCTTGGTTCTCGTGTGGAAAAAGAATGGCGACCTCCGCATCTGCATGGATTTTCGCTGGCTGAATAAGAGGACTCTGAAAGACACTCACCCTCTCCCTCACCAGGCAGATTGTCTGGCAGCACTGGGAGGTAACTGCCTCTTCAGCACAGTGGATTTAACGTCCGGCTTCTACAACATGCCGCTTCATGAGGATGACAGGAAGTATTCTGCTTTTACCACTCCGATGGGCTTGTATAAGTACAATCGCCTGCCCCAGGGATTATGCAATAGTCCTGCTAGTTTTATGCGCATGATGACTGCCATTTTTGGTGACCAGAATTATTTGACTTTGTTGTGCTATTTGGATGATCTGCTGATTTTTGCATCTGATGAGGAGAGTGCATTGCAGCGCCTTGAGATGGTGTTCAGCAGGCTGCGTAGGCACAACTTGAAGTTGGCACCCAAAAAGTGTTTTTTCCTCAGGAGATCTGTGAGGTTTCTTGGTCACGTAATTGATGAGAATGGTGTTTCAACCGACCCTAGTAAGGTTGAAAACATCGCAAAAATGACTTGTGCTGACCTTATGGACACTGATGGTGTGACACCGTCCCAAAAAAGACTTAGATCCTTCTTGGGGATGGTTAATTACTATCAGCATTTTGTGCCAGGATATTCTGCCATTGCCAAGCCATTGTTCAGCCTGTTGAAAGGTAGAAAATTTAAAGGCAGATGTAAGAAAACCAAGATGGCTTGCAGAAAGCTTTGTGCTTCTGATTGGACCCAAGAGCACATACATGCCTTTGAAAGTCTCAAATCTGCTCTTGTTAACACTGTGGTCTTGGCTCATCCTAACTTTTTTTTTTTGTTACTTATTTGTACCCGTAGGTAGATTTGGTTTGCAGTCTGGTGACAAGCCTTTGACCGTCCCTTCATGCTTTCAACTGATGCATCTCTGGATGGGATAGGTGCCATTCTGTCTCAAGTCCAGGAAGGTGAAAGCCATGCCAGACCTATTGCTTTTGCCAGTAAGTCACTGACACAGTCTCAGAAAAACTATCCAGCGCACCGACTGGAATTTCTGGCTTTGAAATGGTCCATCACTGACAAGTTTAGTCATTGGCTAAAGGGTCACAAATTCACTGTTTGGACTGACAACAATCCTTTGACTCACATATTGACAAAACCCAAGTTAGACTGTTTTGAGCAACACTGGGTAGCCAAGTTGGCTGCGTATGACTTTGACTTAAAGTATGTTCCAGGGCGGCAGAACATTGTGGCTGATGCATTAAGCCGTGTGCCTTTTGTCAAGGAAAATATTGGTCACAGACTGTTCAATGAGCCATATGTGAAACTCCTCAGTGAAGTCAAAGATGTGTCTACTGCCTCTGTTCAGGATGCTTTTCGTTCATCCAGTGGTCACGTGGATGCGATGTGTGACAATGCTCATACCTCCCGGGTACACACTCAGATTGTGAATTCAGAAGAAGTGTCTGCTGTGATGCAGTCACACATTGAGTGGGATACTGGTCCGAGGGCCCGGGCAATTGAAGCCTTGCAGTTTTTGCCCCAGTTAGTCCCACCAGGTCAAGACCCGTTGCCTGCCTATTCTGAAAAGGCTTTGCGTGACAAACAGTTGGAGGATGGAATTCTTTCTCACGTCCTGTTTTATTCAATTCAATTCAATTCAACTTTATTTATATAGCGCCATTTCACAACAACAGTCATCTCATAGCACTATCAACTGTAGGGGGGGAACCCCCACAGTTGCAGAAAGACCCCAGCAATCAGGCGATCCCCTGTGAGCAAGCACTTGGCGACGGTGGAGAGGAAAAACTCCCTTTTAACAGGAAGAAACCTCCAGCAGAACCAGGCTCAGGGAGGGGCAGTCATCTGCTGCGACTGGCTGGGGGGTGAGGGGATAGAGAAGAAGAAAAGAACAGACATGCAGAGAGCAAACAGCACGATGGGGACTCAATCTATGGGAGAGAACAAACAGATGTTAATGACCAGCAAAAAAAATATTTCATAGAGAGTGAGGAAAGGAGTGAGGCCCAGTGCATTACTGGAGGTCCCCCGGCTGACTAAACCTATTAGCAGCATAACTAAGGGAGGGTTCAGAAACACATGATCCCTCCCTAATTGTAGGCTATATCAAAAAGGTAGGTTTTAGCCCTATTCTTAAAAACAGAGATCGAGTCTGACTCCCGAATCCAGATTGGCAGCTGATTCCACAGGAGAGGAGCTTGATAACTGAAGGCTCTGCCTCCCATTGTACTTTTGGAGATTCTAGGTATTACAAGTAATCCTGCATTTTGGGAGCGTAGTGCTCTGTTAGGATAATACGGTAGTATCAGATCTTTTAAATAAAAAGGAGCCTGATTGTTTAGAGCTTTGTAAGTAAGAAGAAGGATTTTAAACTTAATTCTAAACTCTATGGGAAGCCAATGAAGGGAGGCCAGAACCGGAGAGATTACCGGAGAGATTACCGGAGAGATTACATTCATTACTAGAATGTAATCTTTTATGTTGAAAGACATCGGAGACCCTCAAGGAGAGAAAGGGTGAAAGAATCATTTTCAGTGATTAAATATCTGAAACACTGGGATAAGCTATCCGTGAGCAATGGTGTTCTGTACAGAGTTTCAAGAGACCAGAGAACCAAGTCCAAACGGCTTCAGTATGTTGTCCCAGACTCACTTAAGGATGAGGTGTTGAAAGGCGTGCATGATGATGCTGGTCATCAAGCCCAGTCGCGAACCCTCAGTTTATCCAGACAGAGATTTTTCTGGCTGACCCTTGAGAGAGATGTTAGAGACCATGTCAGACACTGCCAGCGTTGTGTCCTCAGCATTCCCAGAAAGAATCCACAGTGACCAAGGTCCTAATTTTGAAAGTCAATTAATCAGTGAACTCCTCAAAGTGTCCGGTGTCAGGAAATCTCACACTACCCCTTACCACCCAATGGGAAATGGGAGTGTCGAACGGTTTAACAGGACACTGGGTGGGATGATTCGTGCACTGTCCCCTGAGGTGAAAGCTAACTGGCTACGACGGTTGCAGACTTTGACATTTATGTACAACTGTACAGCCCATGAGACGACTGGCTTTCCTCCTTTTTACCTCATGTATGGCCGTATGCCCCGTTTGCCAGTAGATGTCATGTTTCGTTCTGTTCTTCGCGATGCTGATGTAACCAGTTATGACAAGTATGTGGCAACTCTCACCTGTGAGCTAAAAGAAGCAATGATGGTTGCTCAGGACCGTGCTGTTAAGGAGCAACACAGACATGCTAATCTTTACAACAGGAAAGTGACAGGATCCAAGATTGAGATTGGTGACAGGGTGCTTTTGGCCAACAGAAAGGAGAGAGGCAAAAAGAAAACTGCTGATAAGTGGGAATCAACTGTTTACACTGCAATGGATGTGAACCCACAGACCCATACATACAGAATTTGTGACACTCTTACTGGACGGACAAAAGTGGTCCACAGGAATCTGTTGATGCTGGTAAATTTTCTTCCTGTGGTGGATGTGTGCGATGTGTCCAACCATGGTTCATCCACCTTACTTCCAGAAACCTTAGCTGCAGACATTGGTGATGAGGGAGACACATCTGTGGACCTCTTCGAGGGAGCGAGTGAGGCTGGTACAGGTGATCCGTCTTCAGGTGGAGAAACACGTGAACCATTAGTTGATCCAGAACCTGTTGACTCTGAAAGAACTGTTGAGTGGATCACGCAGCTCACTGAACCATCTGTGTCACAGGTAGACGTTTCTGATGTGACTAGTGTGTCCTCTGACCCCCAGAACTCTTCAGTTGCACCTGTTGCTCAAGGTGTAGATCATCCCATGTCCTCTGACTCTAGACCTGTGACTACAGCTGCTACTGATATTCATGGTGGACAAACACTTGACAGTCAACTAGTTTCTGTTCCTGACTCCGAGAGACAGACAGACACTCCCCTTGTTCGCTGTACTGTTGACCAGACGCCACGTACACATTGTGACCGTCCAAATGCACAATCTCAAATCAGGTCAAGATTTGGTCGCCTGATTAGACCTGTAAATAGACTAGTGCAGACAATGTCCAGGCAAGATGTAATTCAGGACAAGTTCAATGTTCAGGCTGTTTGTAGGTCTGTGTTTCAGACCCTGACTGACTAGATGCTACATGAGTGGACTATCCTTTTGTGGACTTGACCTTGAATTCTAGTGGTCAGCTATTTTATTTTATTTTATTTTATTATACATGAGCTTTTACTACACTAATAGTTGGGGTTTTTGGTGGGGTGTACAAGGCACTCCATTACCAGTGGTTGGGTTGAAAGATAAGCGCTGCTCTCATGCCACTTCGTCCTTGTGTGGGACACTCTTTCAGATGTATTCTTTAACTGACCCCGGGTGTTTTGTATATTGTCATGAGTTCTGTGTAGCTGTGGCTCAAGTTTAATAAAATTCAGTGGGGTGGGTGTAACGGAGTCGAAAATGTACCTTAAGTATTTCTTTTTTCAGTTATGTTTTTCTTTATACTGTTGTGAATTTTATTTTACTTGAGTACTTTTATTTTGGTGGTACACTTTTCACATCCGCTCTTCCTGTACCTCCGAGGCTTCGGTAGTTCATTTTTCCCCCACAGTATCGTGTTGCTTTGCTGGGGGTAAGTCGTGTTTAAAACGCTGCTGGCACTAAATGACTGTATTGTTCGTTAGTTTTATCATTTAAACTGCAACTTTGGTTTGTAATTGTTCCTTATTAATTACCTCCGCCAGGCCGAAAAGGCCAGGAGGAGGTAATGTTTTTGCCGGGGTTTGTCTGTGTGTTTGTCTGTTTGTCTGTCTGTCTGTCTGTCTGTTGGTTAGCAAGATAACTCAAAAAGTCTTGGACGGATTTCCATGAAACTTTGAGGCGTTGTTGGAAATGGTACAAGGAAGAACTGATTAAATTTTGGGGATGATCCGGATCACCATCTGGATACAGGAATTTTTTAAAGCATTTTTTAACACTGTGACATACGGCCATTTTCAACATGTGCGCAGGCGCAATGGAGGGCGCTGGTCATCGTGTCTGACCAACATAAACTCCGCCTTCTTCAACGTTTTAGGCACAAAAGCACGCCGAAAACACTGGTGGGTAGGGCCCGCCACCGTGCCTGTGTTTGCGCGACGCTGCAAAAGCTGAGACGGGCAGCTGTCCGCCGCCGGATTATTTGGCAGAAATTCCCCGGGCAGCCATAGGCGCTGCGCAAAAACGAGCTGCTCGGCAGCGTGCTGTGTGCCTGTGTTTGCGCAACGCTGGAAAAGCTCAGACGGCCAGCT
Organism: Pholidichthys leucotaenia; assembly: GCA_020510985.1. Lineage (NCBI taxonomy): Eukaryota > Metazoa > Chordata > Actinopteri > Cichliformes > Pholidichthyidae > Pholidichthys > Pholidichthys leucotaenia. Next base: position 337,456,066 of record CM035845.1, read on the forward strand.
GTGCGCCGCTGGATTATTTGCCAGAAATTCCCCGGTCAGCCATAGTAGCTCCGCAAAAAGAAGCTCTCTGCCGGGGAAGTTTCCAAATCAGCTTTGGCCGCGGAGCGCAACCCCAATAAAGATAAAGATTAGATGTACCACGAAGGTCAAGTGCAAGCAAGATGTTTGTGTCTGTGAACATTCCGTCTTTTGGCGAGTTGATACGTAACAATGTTTACAGTTTGATGAGAAGGTTGCTGCCATGTAACAATCATCTTATATCAGCAATTGTCAACTCGTCACTCACACTTCACTCCAGCATTTGGAAGTGGTGGCGTTCCATTTTATACTGAGTCCAATATTGTATGTTATTGTTGTTACAAGACCGCCGACTGTCTGCTGATCTGTATATACTTTTATTTATTTTCTACTCCTTTTAGTTCTGCATTTAATATGAACCCTGAGTTTGAAATAAACATTTGAATTTTGAATAAAACCCACGCCAACCCGTCTACCTAATTGGCATCCGTCAGTGAAGCCCTCAGTGCTGCTTTCAGTGATCTAAAACGCTCACATAACCCATTGGCCTGTGGGTTGTACGCAGTTGTGTCATGACTTCTTTTGTTTTTTCTTTTGAATTCTTGGATGGAACATGGGTGGGCAATATAAGCTGCGGATTCAGCCATCACATATTTCGGATAACTTATGTTTAATTGTATAATCAGAGGAGCTATTGTCTAATTTGACCTTGTTGGATTTTATTACCCCCTTTGTTATATTATTCACTTTCTTTTAACCTGTACTCTTAATCTATTCAAAATAAAGATTAATTCATTCATTCATTCAATTGCAACGCCCCCAGCCTGGGAGTTTGCAGATGCAGGACATGGACACAACACCAACACTTCAGTTTATTACCTCCGCCAAGGAGGTAATGCTTTTACTACTGAACCACTAATCCTATCATTGTGAATCCAATTGCTACTCAGATGTTTTCATGGTCAAGGAATCTGACAACGTACACACAAACACTGTATGGGGGGAACTGTGGCGCTTGGCGGAGGTCTGCGCTCTCTGAGTGCTTTTCTAGTTTGACATGTTACTGTAGTGTATTTTTCGTTATTTGTGTTGTAAATAAGAGTTTTATGGATGTTTCGGCGCACATTAGAAGTCCACTAGGCGCCATTTTAGAGTTTCGCGCCAAGATAGGCTCTGTGGTGACTCTAGCAGCTTGTGCCGATGTGTAACCCATATTTTTGTAAATGTAGGAGCCTGTGTGGGATCGAGGTACGGACAAGGCGTGATGTATTTTGTTTTGTTTCATTAACAGGTATGTTTGTTTTTGAAAAATCTTCTTATTTGTAATGTAATTTATTTTATGTATTGTAAAATTATTTTAGAGCTCCCTTTCCCACACAGTATCGCGTTGCTTTGCTGGGGGAGCCTGTGTGGGATCGAGGTACGGACGAGGTGTGATGTATTTTGTTTTGTTTCATTAACAGGAGTAAATAAATAGTGGAAACAGCAGTCTGGTGTCATCGTGGTCCCTATGCCACCCACACGTATGCATTGGTGTTCCCGATCACGGCCATTTAGAGGTGCCCAAAAAGGGGACCCGTTACACATAGCAGTCTGTCGTGGTTGACAATGACTGTTTCGTTTAGGTCTGATCAGATTCCTCCACACAGCTCTGTCCTTAGCCTTCTGCTGCCAGGAACTCCTGTCTATATCCAGCTTCTTCAAGTTTCTTTTTACAGTGTCTTTAAATCTGAGCCCTGGTCTACCCTGATTGCGCTTGCCCTCTTAAATTACCCGGCAGAATATAAATACGTACCCATACAGTATATTTAGAAAGAAATCTCAAAACTTTGAATATTTTTCTGCACAATTAAGGAAAGCCTCCAAGCTCCATGAGGCTTCACCTACTGTAAAAAGGGCCCCCTCTTGTGGTGACTGCCGCTAGACCTACTACCTGCTATCTTTGCATCTTTTGCTCCTGTCAGTCAAACTGTGCAGACTCTTGACAGGTCTGATCCTGTTGGCACCACCCTTTCTTCGTTTTCCCAGTCTGCAGTCTGGAGATTTGGAGCTCAGCACCCAGTTCAAGCCACTGTGTTTCTGGACTCAACATTGAAGCCTTACACGCTCTGTTCTATTGCTGTCATCTGGTAACAGTGCATCGACTGCCAGAGAGTAACAGATTGTATCCTTATTGTTTGCTGCTTTGCTATTAAGCTAACACTTAAAATAAGCTGATATATAATATGTTTACACTCATACTCAAGCCTGTGTTAGCAGCTAAAGATGTATGTTTACTCCAATGTTCATTTGCAACTGAGTATAGTTTCACCATACAATGTTCTTTGGTCATTATTTTATGTACATGCTTGGTTGCTCTGATAGAAGTAGGGCAGACCGTCTTGGTGGCTGCATTCAATATACTACACCGTGCATGCACCACTCTGTGCTCCTAGTAGGTGTAGCAGTCTAAGTGTGCATTATTCTGGATAGCCAACTAATATACAAAAAATATTCAAAAAAGAGACAGTGATTATAATTTGAAAGGAGACTTAAACATTACAAAACCTAAGGTACGAACAGCTGAGAAAAGCCTGTGCATATCTGTCTGTGGGATGGATTTGTGGAACAGTCTGGAGATGGAACTAAAACTATGTACAAACAGAAATCCATTCAAAAATAGGTATAGACATTATTTGCTGAAAGGATATATGCTAGAGGGGTAGTATTAATATGTACGATTCACTGTGCTCACTCTGGGACACTATGGTATGGTAGGTGGGACAGTATTGTGCATATCCGTGTATATCTGTGTTGTTTGAGGCTGGGTTTAGATGTATAGACTGTATGTATGTTGGGATTGATGGTTGTCAATGTTGATATGTACAAAATATAGTTAATTGTCTTCTTGGGGTCTTAATTGTGGTAATAGGTACTGTATATATTTCACATGGGTTGTATTGAGGGAAAGGAGGAGTTGGAGTAAATAAGTGTTAACTTCTTCCTTCTCCCTTTCGAGCACTGCATACTGTCACTTTTATTGCACTTGTCACTTGATTTGTTTTTTTGCTTCTTTGTTTGAAATAAAGTATCTATCTATCTATCTATCTATCTATCTATCTAGCCTATAGAGGGCAATATTGGACCACAAATGACAGGCAAATGAATGTTGGGGATTTGGTAGCCCTGTGCAACCTCTAATATATCTGTTTATTTGTATTACTGTGTAGCGTTGACATTGGGTTTCCAATCTATAAAATCATTCTTTGCTGAAGAAAAATTGTTTCAACTCAAAAGTCTAGTCATGAACTGCTTCTCTCACCCAAGGACCAGAGCTGTAACACTATCCATCGGCCATAAGGTGGAAGTTAATCCCTTCTCCAGGAAGGAATGCCCCAAATCCACAGGTTTATGGTTGATATGTTCCAGACTTTTAAGTCAAGATTCTTCATTAAACAACCAGACAGTTTCACAGTGCCATCTGGTGGACATTCAGGAATATTTAATTTTTCTCTCCCTGCAGTGGAATTTTGGAATTGTGAACAATCAGTTAATTCATATTCTTTCTCCCAAGACAGTATCTTCCACTGAAAACATGACTGAACTCTTGGGATGGACAATTGTGGTGAAATGGTTTTATTGATATGATTTGATATGTGTTGCTTTATTTTCAGGAAGAAATTAATTTTTGCATGCTTACTATCACAGATTAATCCGTTACAATGTAGAGACATTGTTTGTTCCCTTATTATTGAGGAGAATATCTTAGTCACTAAAGTTTAAGAAATTTATACTTTCATAGCCAACATATATGTTTTAGGAGGATCTCACTTTTCATATCAAATGTCTCTCCCCCTCCTCTCCCTCTGCTCCAAAGAGCAGATGCAGTGATGCAGTGAAGCTCCAGTGAAGCTCCAGGCTTCACTGCATCTCCTTTTTAGATAGAGCTTATGACTTCTGTTGAACAGGAAGCTCAAATGTAATTGGGTCAGCTCAGTTTCATGAAATTCAGTGAGATTCTACCACACTCGAAAAAAAAAACAAAAAAAAAACTTTCCTTTGTTTAGTTTTAGCAGAAGACTTCTCTGCTCTTCCATTTTTTTTCTGTCTTCCAAGAAAGGCCCAGAGCCTGTCATGCTCTGTGAAAATTCTTTTTTCTTTTCTTTAAAGTTCACTTTTTCCTTAGTTTAGTCCTTTTCTTTAAATTACCGATCAAGAAGATTGTTGTTTTGATTTTTTCTAAGCTTAAACCAACTCATTCCAGTCACAATGCATCAGAAGAAATGGATGTGTAGTGTGTTTTTGTCTCAATTTGACTCTCTGATCAGTGGCAAGGACTGCAAAAGCTAGCGGAACTCAAATACTTTGCAAGCAGTTTCATGAAATGGTCAGTCAGAGAGCAACTCATTCCGGCTTGGACATTGCCTGGGTTAACAAGGTCAGGAGTTTCTGGCAGCGGAAGGCAAATTACAGAGCTGCGTGGAGGAATCTGATCAGACCTAAATGAAACAGTCATTGTCACCCCCGACAGACTGCTATGATGATGATGGATGATGATGACTCTCTGATGGGACCTTGTACAATTAACAAATTCCTTCTTCAGTGCATAAGAAGAGACCTCACCCAGGCTTGCTGGAAACCCAGCTCCTGCTTGTGATCTCAGGAGCATGGCCTTGTAGAACCTGTCTACCAGTCTATCTCTCAACAGACTCCACTGACATCCAGCTGAATCAAGGTTGACATGTGGGGGCCCTACTGCCACCGGGACGGAATCTGACTCTGTGGATGATGGTCTGTTCAATTTAAACTTAATTCTTCAGAATATTCCTGTGTAAGTTTTTTGAACTTAATTTAATGCAACTTCTATCAGAATTTCAAAATGCATTTTGTCTTTTCATTAATTTACGTTCTTTTTCAGAGTAACACCAATTTTCCATTTTTATAAATAGTTTACTCATCATTTTCTTCATAAAAGTGCATCCACTTTTCTTGACCAATGCTATTTTATGGTTTTCCAATTTCCAGTATACTGACAAGTTAAACTATGGCTTATTTGGTTCCACAAATGTTTGATTCACAGGTTACACTCAGTAACTCAGTAACAGTCTATGATGCTCATAATACATGTTGAATTCCCTGTCTCAAGTTATCCGAATGTGTTCACCTATTCTGACAGTTTCTTATTAAACTATTGAAAGACATATGGGAGTTACTGTTTGATTTCATGTCCATCTTCTTGATTATCAGTAGACAAGAACTCACAAGGTTTTTTGAGATTAATTCATAACACAGAGTTACAAAAATATTTTTTTTGGAAGTTGTCTGTGTTTTTTCAACTGATTTAAGACAATTTTGGACCACTGAATCCAAAAATGACATCTGTTTCTCTCAATCAGGTGCTAAGTAAAAACCTGTACTTAGTACTGTGCATGTACTTACCTTTATATAAAGGTAAGTACATGTAAATTTAATGTTACGTCATCACTGTTCAAAAATCATGGAATTTCAAGACATTTAAAAGAATTTTGCATCATATAAAGCAAAAATACCCGTACATGTAAACAAAAACGTATAAAACAACATGTGGCCATAATTCAAAAAGTTGACCTGATTGAGCAAAACCAATGTGATTTTTGGATTCAGCATATCAAAATTGTCCCAAATCAGTTAAAAAAAAAACTTAGACAATAAATTTGGTGTTGACCAGTGTTATCAGTAGACAAGAACTCACATGTTTTTTTTTTTTGTTTTTTTTTTAGACTGATTCGTAATTGGTACAAATAAAGAATTGTTAATAAAATTGTCCATTATCTGGACTGGTGCCCTACGAGGATATGGTTGTGTAATAGTAGGAAATTTTCATCCCTACTCACATTCATATTAACATTAATACTTGTACTGTGGAAATGCATATTGTGGAGGAATCTGCAGACAGCGTCTCAGTCAGGAGGCAGTGATTAAACATAAGAGAATAATAGGCAAGGATGTCATGGGGAGTTGGCAGGAAGAGGGGAGCTGGGGGGTTTAAGGGAGATATATTGTGGGGTTAGATGTCATGCAGTGTGATGTGAAATGTCATGCAGATGTGAGATGATCTGTTGAGTTTATAAGGAGAACCTGGCTTGACTGATTCAGTACTTTCTGTGTATGGATGATGTGAGAGTGGTTATAAAGCTTCGTCTGTTCGTAAACCAGCCTCATCATTCCCCCACTCTCCACAGTACCAACAATAAAACACCTATAAAACCCATAAATCCACTACAACTGCATTTTCTTAAGTTCTGACACCTTTTATATATACTGTGTAAATAAGGTGTATATGAGTTCAGTAGTGAAAGCAGTATTTTTATGCTTATAGCATTTTAGTTTAAATATTCCAGAGCATGTTCATAACTGTTCTGTTTTAAATGTCCATTTATACAGAACCACTGAGTCTGCCAGACAACTGTAAAGACTGCAATTGTGGTGGTGGCTAAATAAATGACTGAACTGAAGAGACCTGAGTGATTCCTGATTGATCACCTGCTGAGGATTCTGAATTAAACGATCCAGCATATTCTAAGCAGGGAAGATTTATCTCCCCCACACCTGCCAAACAGGAATAAATGCTACAGCTCCTCAGCTGTACAATTTATTCTTGTGTAAATGCAGCCTACTTTTGTTAATGTTTACAGCCTATTAAAACTTTAACTACCACAGGTGCTACATTGCGCCATCAGCCCCTAGTGGTCAAGATTTTTTTTCAAGAAAATATTCAGTTCAGTTGTTATAGATTTCCAAAGCAATAACTTGAAAGTGGGTAAGAGATTATGGCTTACTGTCAATTAGAAACATGTAGAATATGATCCAAAGTTTGATATAGGAGTACATTTACACATCTAATTTGCATAATGCCACGGCTAGTCAATATCAAATTACTAACTTTCAGTCAAAAGTGGACTTTGGACGTATTTACACAAAGAATAGTTTTGCTTTTTGTCACCGTTTCTTGTTTTGGGCATTTTGCTTATCTTATGTCAAAGTATATGAACCAGAAAATCAGGACAATGAAACAAACAAAGACATTGGTCACTTACCACGGCCAGGCAGGCTCGATTACTCATCCTTTTCGGCATCCTGGTTTGTTAGTTTTCTTGTTCTGTTGTCTTTTAGCTTTTCTCTCCCACATCCAGAAACTGTTAGGATTATTCCCTATGTACAATTTTGCTTTATTTCCGCCGCTGTTTAGCTTATATGAGGACATGGAACTGGCGCGATTGTCTCTCCCAGTCACATGGCGCTGGCATCGATAGCAGGTGCTACATCAACCACCTTTCGCCCACCCTCTGGTTATAACAAATGTAAACATTTACCTTCATAAGCTAAATAATCTCTTGTTAGAATCATAGTTCGCAAATTTGGGAGCTAAATGGCTCCTCCGCTCGATCGAGTTCGTCCACAGCGGATCGGTAATGTTCACATTTGTTTGTCTAAAAATTTCTTCTTCTCTGGTATCCCAGAAGGATGCTTCTATGTCCACCATAAGTTCTCCAAGGCAAGAGCAGTAAGGTATATGTGTCTGCCACCTTGTGAGGTGGAATCTATCGTACAACTAAATCAACTGGGGAATATTTACCCATGTCATATAACATCACATGACAGGCGCAGAACTGCAACTGTGGCAGTGGGGGGCGCTATGTCCATGGACTGTAGGGCAGCCTAAGGGTTAATGCAGTTTTAGCATACACAAACATACCTGACAACACTACGATGCACACTGCTGCTCCTGCTATCTCTGTGGCTCCCTCCCTTACTCTCACTCTACCACTTGCAGAGAGCAGCACTTAGGTATCAATTAGAGCTCTTCGCTGGTGGACTCTAGAATGCATTTATATATAAATATCATTTAATATATAAATGACAGGCGATAAGATGGCAGCGCACGTCTGTGCAGCGGCTCTTTGCTCCCTATTTTTGTTTGTATGTATACTGTTTTTGGATATTGGACCTGTGAAGCTGGATTTGTGTACAGTCGTACTGAGCTCATAAACATTGGACTTCAACAAAAGTCTGCTGTTACAGCAGTTTTGAGAACACACAAAACATACTGGAGGCTATCTATGAATCAGCAGGATCACCATGGATTGTTGTTGGTCCTGGGAAGCGACGCAGACGGAGGAGGGAGAGAAAGAAAAAGCGGGGATGCCGGTCGGGCCTGCTGGAAAGGCTAAAGAGACAGCCGCATAGACTTCCGCTACCTAGCATTTTTCTTTCCAGCGCCAGAAGCAACGTCCACAAGATGGATGATCCTAGAGCTACAGCTGGCAACTAGTAAAACTGTGAGAGACTGCTGGTGTGCTGGTTGTTAACAGAAAGCTGGCTCCACCCGCTGATCACCGATGCTGCAGTGCAGCTACCAGGGCGCACACTTCACCGTATGGACCGAACAGTGGAATCCGGTAAATAATAATAATAATGCATCGGTTTTATATAGCGCTTTATCATATATACTCAAAGACGCTTTACAAATAGGTACATTATTCATTCACTCCAGACAGACAGTGGTAGTGGCAAGCTACTTCTGCAGCCACAGCTGCCCTGGGCAGGCTGACGGAAACGTGGCTGCCAATCTGCGCCAACGGCCTTTCCGGCCACCACCGAACATTTTATACTTTTATACACATTCATACCCAGTGTTATGGGGCACTGGAGGCAATGTGGGTGAAGTGTCTTGCCCAGGGACACAACGGCAGGATATCTGGGAGAGCGGATTCGAACCGCCAACCATCGGGTTATTAGACGACCTGCTCTACCTCCTGAGCCACTGCCGCCCCGGTAAACAGAAAGGGGGGATGAGTAAACAGATGGTAAACAGAAAGGGGGCGGTCTCTGCATTTTTCTTCACAACACTTGGACTAACCACAGTCATATTATTAACACTTACTGTTCTCCTGATCTAGAGACAATGTCAGTTTTATGTCGGCCTTTTTATCTTCCAAGAGAGCTGACAGTGATTATTATAACAGCGGTCTATATTCCTCCTGATGCAAATACTAAACCGGCCCTTAGTCATTTGTACAGTGTAATAAATAAACAGCAGCAGGCCTATCCTGCTATGTGTTCACATCCTATGTGTTCACATTATAGCTGGTGATTTTAATCAAGCATGCTTGAAAACTGTGCTGCCTAATTTCACGCAGTATGTGAAATGTGCCACCAGGGGAAAGAATGATCGGGTGTATTCGAACCTGAAGCATGCCTACAGAGCTGTGCGGTGTCCACATCTTGGCCTGCCAGACCATCTATCATTGCTCCTCATCCCAGCATACACCCCCCTCAGGAGAACTGCTAGACCTACTATAAAGAACATCACAACATGGCCTGAGGGAGCTCTTTCTCAGCTGCAGGACTGTTTTTCAAACACTCTATGGGATTTATTCAAGAATGAGGATCTGGAAATGTACACACAGACTGCATTATGCTACATCACCTACTGTATCAACCAGCTGACTGTGGAAAAACACATCAGGGTTTTTCTAACAAGAAGTCTTGATGACAAAAGAAGTCCAGGCACTCCTCACAGCTCATGATATAGCCTTCAGGTCAGGGGATACAGATCTGTATAGCACTGCACGGGCTATCTGAGACGAGTATGGCAAGGCTTTCACCATATCACAACTATAAGGGCAGCAGCATCATTTCCATTGACATCAGCGCCTCACTGGCAGAAGAACTGAACTGCTTTTTCGCACAGTTTGAGGCAAATACACCTCGCCCAGACCCACAGATGTTATTGAATGCCAGCTCTGATGTGCTTATCCTGCAGGATCATGAGGTGAGACAGACACTGAGAGCAGTTCACCCGAGAAAGGCTACTGGTCCCGATGGAGTGCCAGGAAAGGTGCTCAGAGCATGTGCAGATCAGCTTGCTCTGTTTGACTGACATTTTTAATTGTCTCTCAAGGCAGCCGTTGTTCCACAGTGTTTAAAATCTGCAGTCATTATTCCTGTACCAAAAAAAAAAATACTATTAGCAGTCTGAATGACTATCGACCAGTAGCATTAACACCCATTGTTATGAAGTGCTTTGAGAAAATGGTATTGAAACATCTTTTGCCTAGTCTCCCCCCAGACTTTGATCGGTACCAGTTTGCCTACAGGCGGAGCAGATCCACTGAAGATGCTATTGCTATAGCTCTCCACTCAGCATTCAGCCATTTAGAAGACAAGGGGAGCTATGTAAGAATGTTGTTTGTGGACTATAGCTCGGCATTTAATACAGTTATTCCCAACATTCTCATCACCAAATTGCTTCAGCTTGGTCTGCCTACTCACACTTGCAGCTGGATTAAGGACTTCCTAACAAACCGAACACAGACTGTTAGGCTCGGACCCCATTCCTCCGCTACAGTCATGCTTAACACAGGCTCGCCACAGGGCTGTGTGTTGATCCCCACTTTGTATTCATTGTACACAGGTATGGCTGCATACCTCTTCATCCCACAAACATTATAGTGAAGTTTGCAGATGACACAACAGTAGTGGGGCTCAGATCAGGAGGAGATGAGTCCGCATACAGAGATGAGGTCCAGAAACTGGTGAGATGGTGCTCAGATAATAATCTGCTATTGAATACAAAAAAAAGCAAAAAAACAAATGAACTCATTATTGATTTTAGGAAGCATAGCAGTGAGCCGCCTCCTCTATATATAGGCAAGGAGTGTGTGGAGAGGGTGGAGGCTTTTAAGTTTCTGGGTGTTCATATTTCTCACAACCTTACCTGGGCAGTTAACACAATAGCTACGATAAAAAAAAAGGTTCAACAATGTCTACACTTTCTGAGGCTCCTCAAGAAGAATGGCCTGAATGCACAGTTGCTGGTTTTATTTTATCGCTCTGCTATTGAGAGCATTCTGTCATATGGCATCACGGTTTGGTATGAGGGCTGTTCAGCCACAGACCGCAAAGCCTTCCAGAGAGTGATCAAGACTGCGCAAAAAATCACTGGCTGTTCTCTCCCTTCTCTGGAAGAGATTTCCAGGTCTCGGTACCTCAACAGAGCTACTGCCATCATTAAAGACTGCACTCATCCAGGCCATGACTTCTTTCACTTGCTCCCCTCGGGAAAGCCGTACAGATCCCATAAAACCTGGACTACCAGGTTTAATCATAGTTTTTTCCCAGCAGCAGTACGTATTTTGAACGGATTTATGTAACATGTACAGACTGCTGATATTATTTTATGTTATTTTATGGCAATAACCCTGTGTGTATAAGCTGGTCTTATATATTTATCGCTCAGTATGTTTTTATTATTGCTATGTACATACTGTATTCAACTTTTAGGTAATATTGTTTCAAGCATTATTTATTGTTGTAATTATGAGAATGTTAAACGCATGAGTGAACTGTGAGTGTGATAGTTTGTTTTTAGGGAGCAGTATCTCAATTCCGTTGCATTGTTCATTAGCGATGGAATGACAATAAAGGCACTTTGACTTTTGAAGAAGGCGAAGAATCAACTAAGAACAGTCTGTGCATATCTGTCTGTGGGGTGGATCTGTGGAACAGTCTGGAGCTGGAACTGAAACTGTGTACAAACAGAAATCCATTCAAAAATAGGTATAAACATTATTTGCTGAAAGGATATATGTTAGAAGGGTAGTATTAATATGTATGATTCACTATGCTCACTCTGGGACACTATGGGAGGGTAGGTGGGACAGTACTGTGTATATCTGTGTTGTTTGGGGCTGGGTTTAGATGTATGAATATGTATGTTGGGATGGATGGGTGTCAATGTTGATATATGCACAAAATATAGTTAATTGTCTACTTGGGGTCTTAAATGAGGTAATATGTATATATTTCACATGGGTTGTATTAAGGGAAAAGAGGAGTTGGAGTAAATAAGTGTTCACGTCTTCCTTCTCCCTTTCGAGCACTGTACACTGGCACTTTTATTGCACTTGTCATTTGTTTTGTTTTTTTACTTTTTTTGTTCGAAATAAAGTATGTATCTGTCTATGTATCTAAATCAAAGTAGACCAGAATTGTGTGAGATGTACTATCAACTGTGGATTAATGAATGAGCCGGGACCATATGTCTAGTGGGATAAGCCTCAGGAGACCAGCAATTTAAGAAATACTCTTTAGTCCTATGTGTGTTTCCTAGTCTTTCAATGTTTTGTGTTTCTATGTGAGGTGCTATGGTGCAGGTATTTAAGAGGACCCCTGGGAGCATCGCTGTGTTGGTGGAGTTAACAGAGTGGAATTGTTACCAACACAACCAGAGCCTGACTACTCATCAGCAGAGAATAACTGCAGATGAACAAATCACTTTATATGCAGATGACCCTACACTGTTCATATAAGAGGGAGTATCCTTTATATTCTACATTCATGGTGCTACTTTTTATGGTATATTGTTAATTTCTGTTGAACCAAACGTGATATAATTTTACCGTACATGCCTAAAGCAGTACCAGCACACACATTAAAGACATGTGAGCCACTCTGTGGAAATATGAATGTGAAATGCTCTCACCTAGACAGAAAAGGATCCAAACCCAGGAATCCATGCTGATGCGTCTGCTCTGAGTCCTCACTGTCCCTTTTATTAAAAATGTTCACGTTACAAAGACAAGGCTGGAGACGACGAAGTGGAGGAGGTGTGGGACATTCCTGTGAGTGATAAACGCCTCCAATGCTACAGGAAATATCTCTACAGGGTTTTACCAACACACACTTTATAGTTGCTTGTTTTATTGCAGCTTTTTTTTTTTACAGTCTGAGTGCATTGATTCTTTTCATTAATAAGTGACCCATATTAGACTTTGAACTGCTCTCACCATATTAGAACTGCGCTATATTGATAAACGTGGAAGGATTTATTGAAAAATGCTGCTCATAAATCTGAAGGCTGTTTTTATTTATGTATTTTTGGATTATAATCAACCACTAAAAGGGAAGAAGTTTGAGGTGAAGGCAGTAAAAAAATCACATGCTTCACAGAAAGAGGTAACAACAAAAATTCCACAGTGATGAGGGCATCAATAATCCATCATTTAAACTGAAATATTATGGGAAAATGGCAGAAAAGATGGTTTCATTCTCTTCTGTGTCTGATTTCTTCAAGGTTTCAAAACCCCACAAGTGCAACGGGTCCCCTCTGGCACTAGCTTTAAGGTTGACATGGGAAGAACTCTCTTCTGGGGGGAGAAGTAAAGTTACCTTCAACCTTTTTCTAGTAAATTTGAAACGTTTTCTTGTAAATTGGTGACTTTTTCATAAATTTGATACTTAATTCTCATAAATATGTGACTTTTTCTTGTATATTTGCAATATTCATATAGATGCTGACTGGTTTTATATTCTGTTACGTTCTACACTTTTCATATTTAAGGGTTTGAACTCCTCTCCATTACAAGAATAGGGCCCCTCAAAATCTAGAAAGGTGTCATGAACTGAGCCCGTGTTTCCTGTGGGCTCGGTTCTGATTGATCCTGGTGGCTCAGGCAGTGGGTTTATTGTGGGGAGTTGTGTTTTGATTTCTTGTTGTTTTCATGTCCGTGCACCGTTTCTGTTCCTGCCTGTAGCTGCCGCTCTCGTCTGTCCGGCCACACACCCCTCTTTCTGACAGTCAGCTATTTGCCCTGGTAATCATCTTTCCCGCCCTCACCCAGGTGTTCCCAATTTGCTATGCCAGCGGTGTTTGTGCCGCTGGATTATTGTACGTGTTGGATGGTCGTCTACCCTGTCTAACCGTCGTGTCACTAAGGACTGTTCCGTGTGCTCGTCGAGAATCGCCGACTTCTCGGATTGCCCCCGCACTGTGAGTTAGCCTGTGTTCCGTTCACTGCTGTCATCCTCCAGTTTGCGCATTGGGCGTCCTTGAGGACTCAAGTGTATCCGAGCTGTGTTTGTGTCTGTATGTTTAGTTTGGTGTTAATAAACGTGTGTGTGGTGTAACCCAGCGTTGAAATCCATTTGTCCTTTTTCTCCACCTCCATGCGCTGTTGGAGAAGAACACAGAGCGCACATGACAGAAGAATCCAGCCGTAAAAAGGATTTAGCGGGTTTCACCCACACAAATCATTTTTTCGTTTTTTGGGACTGTCTCGTTTCCACTCACCTGCGTCCAGGCACGATGACTGAGCTGCTGGAGAGGGAGCTGCGCTCGCTTTGTCTGCTGAAGGACATACTCACGCGGACGCTGGAGCCCTGTTCATCCGAGACAGCTCGATGGGCTCAGGATACGGCAGTGAGAGTGATGAATTGGGATAGCCTGTGGGACCATCCGGAGGCGACCAAGATTCTCCGGGATATCTTCGCCATGCCATACGTAAGGTCGGGTGAGGAGCTCCCCCCACCCCCGCCCATGCCGTCGTTTCCTGATAATCTGGAGTGCATTGGCCTTGATTATCTGCAGCCGGGTGGTGTGCTCAAAATCCCAGACTATCTGGTGCTCCAGCCGCCCGCAAGGAGAAGGAAGCCTCACCAGAGGAAGTCTCTCTCTGTCACGCGGTGGCCCTCGCGAGCCACCATAAGACACCAATAGTCGCCGGTGAGGTTTGCATGATGTTTTATAAAGAACAGAAGATTGGAACATAAGGAACACTGATGTCTGAGACGAGGAACGCTCGCTCGACGTCAAACACAGGAACGTTTGACGAGACTGCTGCACTGGGCTGCATTCAGCTTCCGCTTAAATGCTGGGCCACTGATGAGCCACGAATGCAGCACAGCTGTTAGGCTTTGACAGCAGGAAGCTCCTCCGAGCGCTGTCATAATAAGAGCTCGGGGAGCCAGAAAGTAAACACTGCTGTCCAGCCTGAAGGAGATGATGTATGGCCTGAGTGCGGACGAGACTGGTGCTCGGACCATGACAGTACCTCCCCCCCGAGGGCGGACTCCGAACGCCCAATGAGAGGACCAACCATAGACCAAAAAAAAAACCCATGCCGATAACAGGAGCACACAGACAGTCAGAAAAAAATGACATTCTCAAATGCAACAATCATAACTAAGGCAGAGCGTAAATGAGACGATCACAAGGTAAAATAACAGAAAATACAATGTGTCCAAATGCGAAAACCGAGATTAAGGCAGACTACAAATGATAAAATTACAGGGCGCGATAACAGAAAATACAATATTCCCAAAAGCACCAAAACACACAGGATGGCCAAGACAGAAAAAAACCCCACATAAACACAGGCAAAACAGAGCAGAATCATCACCCCGCATGACCTTTTTTTTTTTTCCACAATATCTTTATTGAACCTTTTTTTTTTTTTTTAACAAACATGATACAAACAATCAAACACTAACGCTAAAGTACTACAAAAAAAAAAAATGCACTAAAAACACCAACAACCACCAACAAAATCAAGTCTTCAACAATGCTCCTCTGTTTAGTCTAGACAATCCAATACATAAGTATACATATTATGTTCACCAGTTTGGAATTTACAAGGTCCACACACATCATTCACCTTCTTCTTCAAGAGTTATGTTTAAATTTTTTACATAATCAATAAAAGGTCTCCATATATTCTCAAACACAATTTCCTTTGATTTCAGTATATATGTTATTCTTTCTAATGGAAGGTTTATTAACATCTGTCTTAACCACTGAGTCACATCTGGTCTATGAGTCTTTTTCCATAATAGTGCAATACATTTTTTGGCATTAAGCAAACTGAGGTCTATGAATGTTCTTTCACTTGTATTAAAATTATGCTTTTCTGGGTACAGACCCAACAAAAACAGTTTAGGATTCAGTATGATTTGTTTTGAGATTATTTTTTCAATTGTTACCCTCACCTCTTCCCAAAACATTCTTATTAATCTACATTCCCATAAACAATGAAATAGGGTTCCTTTACTTTCCATGCATTTTGTGCATGTATCTGGTATATTTTTGTTATATCTATTTAACTCCTCCGGTGTAACATACATCCGCATTAACCATTTGAAATGTATCAATTTAAGGCGTGCATTTATTGATTTGGTTTGAGCTTCTGTACAAGCCAATTCCCATTGTTCCTCCGAAATTTCAATTTGCAGATCTTCTTTCCAGTAGTTTAATCTTTTCAGTGAATTTTCACTTGAAGATAGTGTCAATGAGTTATAAAACTCTGAAATAATACCCTTTCTTTTACTATCTTTCATCATCATTTTTTCCAAGGATGAATAAATAGGTCGAGTGAGAGCTTTATTTTGATTTGATCGAATAAAGTTTCTAAGTTGAAGATATTTAAAAAAATGTGTTCTATTGAGATTAAATTTGATCCTCAGCTCTTCAAAAGACATTATGTTGTCTGCACATGGCAAATATAAATCCTGAATCTTTTGTATCCCTTTTAAATTCCATACTTTAAATACAGCGTCCGCTCTCCCTGGTTTAAAATATTGATTACCCCATATTGGACTAAATTGTGACAATAACTGTGGTTCTTTTAAATAGTTTTTAGCTTCACACCATATTTTGATCATATGCTTTACAAATGGATTTTTAACTTGTTTTTGTAATTTTTTTGCCGAATCTGAGTATATGAATATGGGAAGAGGTAAAGGTAAATTGTATGATTCCATTTCAGTCCAGTGAGGGAGATCATTTGATGAAAAATAATATGTCATAGACCTCAGTTGTGCCGACCAATAATACAACATAAAATTTGGACATTTCAGACCTCCACGATCAAATGGTAAATATAATAAAGACAGACGTAATCTAGCCCTCCTGTTGTTCCATATAAATTCCACTAACTTTTTTTTTATTCTTGAGAATAGATCTAAAGGTGGTGATAAGGGAATGTATTGAAATAAATAAAGTATTTTAGGTAAAATATTACTTTTAAGTATATTGATTCTCCCGATCATCGACATTGGTAGTGACATCCATCTCTGAGTTAACTCATTGATATCTGACATTAAGGCTTCATAGTTGACGCTGGCGACTGATTCTAGCTTAGGCATAATTTGGATTCCTAAATATTTAAACTGATTTACAACATTGAATTGATTTGCCTCAGGGGCTGGGTAATTTCTCTGGGTCTCATTTAGCATTAATATTGAAGATTTAGTTTTATTTATTTTATATCCTGATATTTCCCCAAAATTCTTTATTAAATTCAACAAGGTTGGAATTGATTTTTTTAGATTCGACATAAACAAAATTATATCATCGGCGTACAGGGAGATTTTATGTTCTGTTGGTCCAACTTTAATTCCATATATTTGTGAATGTAAACGTATCGCTATCGCTAAAGGTTCAATTGCCATAGTAAACAGTAAAGGTGAAAGTGGACAGCCTTGTCGACATCCTCTATTGATTTTTATTGGTTTTGAAATATTGTTATTTGTTAGGATTTCTGCTGTAGCATTATTGTATATTATTTGAACCCATTTTATGAAATTATTTCCAAGTCCAAACCTTTGTAGGACTTCAAAAAGAAAGGGCCATTCAACTCTATCAAAGGCCTTTTCGGCGTCCAATGATAGGAGAGCTGTATCCGGTGCTTCTTTATTAAAATAAATAATATTAAATAGTCTTCTTACATTATGGAAGCCTTGTCTACCCTTTATAAAGCCATTCTGATCTCGATTAATAATATTTGGTAAAATTTCTTGTATTCGTCTTGCTAAAATTTTACAGATTATCTTAAGGTCGGCGTTTAATAGGCTTATTGGTCTCATATTTTCACATTTATTAGAGGGCTTACCTGGTTTTGGCAGCAGTATAATTAAGGCATTATTTATGTATGATGGTAAATTATTATTTTGAAATGCTTCTAAAACCATTTCCAAAAAAGGTTTTATTAATTTATTCTTAAATTTTTTATAAAGGTCAACTGGAAGACCATCTGGTCCTGCACTTTTTCCTGATTTCATATTATCAATGGCTAGCCCAACTTCTTCTTGACTAATTTTAGACTCCAATATCTCCCTGTTTTCATTTGGTATACACGGTATAGATAGTTCGTTCAAAAACCCATTTAGTTTTGTTAAATCAGGTTCATTTTTGGTATCATATAATTTTTCATAGTAATCTCTAAAGGCTCTATTAATTTCTAAAGGATCTATAACTACCTGTCCGTTACTTATAATACTGGTAATTGGTGTTTTAATTTCCAATTGTTTAATCTGCCATGCTAATAATTTTCCTGATTTTTCACCTTGTTCATAAAAAGATTGTTTCAATCTTAGAAGACTCGAGGCAGCTCTATTCGCTGATTTTTTGTCGTATTCAGCTCTCAAAATCAGTAATTCATTCTCCAACCTTGGGTCACTTCCTGCATACACTTTTTCCTGAAGACTTTTTATTTTATGTTCCAATTTAGCTCTCTCCTCTCGAGTCTTCTTAGATTTTGATCCTGTATAACTAATAATATGTCCCCTAATAAAAGCTTTGAAAGCCTCCCACTTTACACATGCTGATGTTTGTGTAGTATTGATGTCAAAGAACTCGTCTATCTGTTTTTCTATATACTTGACAAATTCCTCATCCTGAAGCCATTTATGCTGAAATTGCCATCTACCTGATTCCTTTGTCAGTTTTTTATCTACATATATTAGACAACAGGGTGCATGATCAGAGATCACGATGTTATCATAAAAGCAGTTTTGAATCTTGGACCTTAATTCTGTGGAAATCAAAAAATAATCAATACGTGAGAATGTCTTGTAGGTACTGGAATAACAAGAATAGGCTTTAACTTGTGGTTTCATTTCTCTCCATATATCTAACAATCTCAATTCTTTCATAAAATGATTAATAGTCATCCTACATCCAATGTGCGTACAATCCAGTCCTGTTGATCTATCCACACCTGGATTCAATGTACAATTAAAATCCCCTGCTATTATATGTTGCCCTGTAAGTGATGATAAGATGAGAAATAAATTAGCAAAGAACTTCTGATCATCTATATTGGGACCATATAAGTTCACAAGATTTATATTTTCTAATAGCAAAGAACCTTGAATGATTACATATCTTCCAAATTTGTCTCCAATTACATTTTTCACTTGAAAAGGAACTGATTTATGTATGAGAGTCATAACTCCCCTGGCTCGGGATGAAAATGAAGAGGTGAATACACTTCCCTGCCATCTACTCCTAATTCTTTTAACATCCTCCTCTATCAGATGAGTTTCTTGTAAAAACACAATTCTTGAACCCATGTCCTTTATTTTATTCATAACTTGTTTAAGTTTTTTTAAATTTTGTAGACCTCTGCAATTCCATGAAGTTAAATTAAGATTAACACTTTGGTCCATGATCAATAGAGAGTTTGGGATTACCTTGCAGTGTAAACATGCTCATACAGAGAAGCAAAAACATGAGTGGTTGAACATTCATCCTACAAACTACACACAAACAAATTTCCCCTTCCCACACTTGTGGCAAACCCCCCAAAATCAAAAGAAAAATTCTGTCTCCCGATATAGCCATCGACCGTTCCACACCCACGGGGAACAGCCTAAGCCACTCCTTCTTCATCCTCCCAATCACCCTAACTCTACTGCTTTTAATGACGTAACATTAACTCTCCTCTGTAGTTTTCCAACTTAACTCCAAAATTTTTAACAACTTTGTACATCATAGTTTTTTTTTTGTTTGTTTGTTTTGTTTTTGTTTTGTTTTTTTAATATATAATACAATCTATATTTTGTAAACTTACTATTTACTTCAAGTCAGTCAGATGCCTGTGCAAATGCTTAATTATTCTACCTTATATTTTGTTCATGCTTAGCTCCCACCAGTCTCTTCTTCTTCTTTGATCTTCTTGATGAACTTCTGCGCCTCCTCTGGGGTCTTGAAGATGTGGGTTCTGCCCTCATACGTGGTCAGCAGTCTCGCAGGATAGATTACACCATGACGAATCCCAAGGTTGCGCAGCTCCTTACGTACGGGATCAAACTGCTTCCTCAATTGCTGGATTCCTGTGGCCAAATCTGGGTAGAACCGCACCTGCTGGTCCTGGTGTTTAATCTCTCCTTTTTTAGCTCGTGCAGCGTTGAAGATCTTCATCCTGTCTCTGTTGCTAAGAAACTTCATAATTAAGGTCCTCGGCGGTCCCTTATCTCTCCGTGGGCCAATACGATGTGCTTTTTCCAGAACCACTGCTGATTGCAACTCCTCGCTGCCCAGCACCTCCGGAATCCACTTTTCCAGAAAGGAACATACGTCCCGACCTTCTGATTCCTCTGGAAGACCCACCAGCCTCAAATTATTCTGTCTCGACCGAGATTCCAAATCCAAAATATTATCTTCCAGAGATTTTTTTTTTTTTTCCAAAGTGCGCACCTTTAATTGAAGACGGGTGACGTCATCTTCAGCACTAGCGAGACGGAGCTCCATCTGCGCCGTTCGTTCTACACAGTCACCCAATTCCTTTCTTATTCCTTCCAACGCTGTCATAATCCCATCAAATCTAGAGGAAAAGTCCGCTCTCATTGAACTCATGGCAGACATCAGCGCATCTGCGCCATTCCCCGCAGATATCGCAGCGTTGCCAGCCTCCTCCGCCATATATGGAGTTTTGTTTACTGCGTCACAGACCTGAAAGTCCGTTAATTTGGACTGTTTCGGCGGCTCGCTTTTTCCTTTTCCTGGTTTTCCAGCCTTAGGCTTCGCCGACATATCTTCGCCCAAATGCTGGGATACGTTCTGTCCCAAATGAGAGAGTTATTTGCCGATTTTTTTTTTTCCAGGAGCAGAGCAGAGCGAGACACGTCCGTCCTACGTGGCAGCCATAACCGGAAGTCCCGCATGACCTTTAACCAGACAATACAGGGAAATGGTGACAGGCAGGGACCAAAAACCCACGGGGACAGTTCCGGTGGTCTCCCTGCGTCCCAAGGCCAACAGGGGAATAAGAGGATCAGAACGTGATCGGGCGGCCTACCCCAGTCACAGGCCCGGAAAGTCCAATTCTCCGGCGGCCGAACCAGGTCGCCCCGCAGCAAACACAGAATGTCGGGTGGCCGACCCAAGGCGCTGAACCGGCGAAACAGTTTCTCGGGTGGCCGACCCGCGTCCATCAGCCACCAGAACCGTGGAAAAACAGCCCACGATGGCCTCCCTGGCAGGGAAAAAACGTGGGAGAGCCGGGCCGAGCATAGAAGGCTTCCAACAGCCCCCGGCGACGATGAGCAGGGGCGGTGACTTGGATGAGGGGAGAGAAGATGATGATAGTAGTAGATTAGTTTATTTGACAGGGACAGTGCAATAAACATAGACAATTAATCAAAGACAATCAATCTGATGTGTTGCACATAGAGTGTATAGCTATTAGCTAATTTGCAACTCTTGTCCCTGGATGGGCTTTAGAAAAAAGAATCAAGATAAAAAATATACACAATAACCACATACATCAATGCAGAAAAATTATAAATACACAATTATAAATATTATAAATATTATAAATACACAAATATAACAGCCTGACTCACATTTAACATAAATATTATAAATATTATAAATACACAAATATAACAGCCTGACTCACATTTAACACATATAACATAACTCACATTTGCCTATTTCAGGCCTTCCTCCCTCCGTCACTCACTATAAACAAACACATTTATTCCTTCCCTTCATTCACTCTCACTTTGCAGACAATTAATTCATACATGAGTACATTCTTGTTTATTTTTCAGCCAGTTTTTAACATTTTTAGTGAATGTTTTAAAGTCCGTTATTATTTTAATTTCATTTGGCATTGTGTTCCAGATGTGACTGCCCTTTATAGAGAAAGCTGTTTGTCCAAATGTGGTTCTGCGGTGGAATATTTTACAGTTATTGTTAACAGAACTCCTGGTGGCTCTGCTGCTGTCCTGTCTTTGGACAAAACCAGCAAGTGGCTCGGGTGCTGATTTATGAAAACATTTGAACGTTAATTTCAGAAGACAGAGGTCAATGAAGCTCTCAAAACTCAATAGGTTGTATTTTTTTAAAACATTACAGTGATGCCACCTAATGGGCTTTTTGTCCAAGATTTTTAGGGTTTGATTATATAATGAACCTATATGTCTTATTGTGGAAGGGGCTGCTTGAGCCCAGACTGTCAAACAGTATGATATATGAGAAAAAACCATAGAATGCATATACAGTGCAGCTGCTTCGTAAGGTATGTAATATCTAATTAATTTAAAGCAGTTCAGATTTTTTTTTACTGTTTTTGAAATTTTCTTTATATGAAGATTAAATTTGAGTTGAGGATCTAGTACAATGCCAAGGTATTTGAATTCTGTAACTAAACTGATGTCATGATCATGTATATTAACTTTAAAATGATGAGCCCGTCCAGTGTCAGGTAGCAGGGGATCTGCAGCTCCTTCACCGACCTTGAACCCTGCTGGCGCTGCACCAGCGATGGACCCCGATTGGGTCACGGCTGCACCCGCGTCGGACCCTGACTGGGTCGGCACAGCTCCAGTTCCGACCTCCAACCCCGAACCCAGAACCTCCGGCACAGCGATCGGCACCAGCTCCGCACCGGTGACCCTGGGAGAAGGCTCAGGAGAAAGAAAAGAACCGGGATCAGGATCACCGGTAGCGACAGAGCCCAGCAAGACGAGTTTGGGTGCAGCGGACGGCTGCCCCTGGCTCGTCTCTCTGAGAGACAGGCAAAAATGCTCCAGAATAGAGAGGAGAAAAACAAAGTAGAGCACTTGCCTGTACTCGGGTTCTGTCGCTGTCCAGGACTCCGACGATCCAGGCTCAGACAGAAGGAGATCGTCTTCCGGCTCCCACTCAGCTACTTCGGGTTCTGCAGCTGGCATGATGGTTTCCGCAGCCTGAGGACCCTCCAGCACTGACGTCCACGCTGACAACCCGCACGGCGTGGGGGCAGGGGACCCCCGACCCGCTGGATCGGACCGCTCATCTGTGGAGACCCGGGAACGCTTCGTCATTGGCGCAGGCTCCATGCTGCAGTCCGCTCTCCTCCTCCACCCATGACGTGGCTGCGGGGCTGGAACCAAGCTCTCCAGAGCCGCAGGCCCCCTCCTCATCCGGCGATGTTGGCCTGGCGTCGAGGACTGCTCAGCAGAGGGAGACACAGAGGCAGCAGGTTTAATAACAGAAGCTACAGCAGGTGGTGGGAGCTCGGGGACTGCGAACCCCAAACTCCACCCCCAGGAGTCAGACAAGGCAAATCACAATTATGAGGAGAAGAGTGAACTTGTACTAACCTGTCTCCCAGAGGAAGGATGGTGCCTGCTGTAGGGAACGTTTCCCCGCCGGATGGCGACAGAGGGCCCCCTGGAAGGATGAGGGGAAGCCGCTCGTGATGGATCAGGGATGGGGCTCGCCGAAGCAGGAATCCTGGCACACACAGCAGCCGGGGAAGGCGTCGAGGAGGAGGGGGCGACAGCTGAGACAAACCGGGCACGTAGCGCTGATGGAACAGCAGGAGAAGATGACCCGGGGGGAGAGGCTGTGGGGATTCCCTCCTGGCGAGACGCCGAAGAGGCAGCTGACTGTGAGGTTGAGTCATTCTGGTGGCCCGGAACAGGATCTGGACGGGGTTCTTGCTGAGGTTGACCTTGGCCGTGGCGTCGACGTCTTCGACGGCCCCCAGATGGTGCGAACTCCTGGACTGGATTGAGGACAGGAACGGGATCCCAAAGCGGGGAGAGGGGATGCCTCCTCCTCCGCTTCCTACCGTAGTCCTCCTCCATCATACGGAGTATCTCACGCTCTGCGGCAATGTCATCCCTCCTCGCGCAGACTTCAGGGTGGTCGGCGTAGCGGGGAAGATGATTTAAGACGTCCTCAGCGCAGTCCAGGAACCAGCGTACGTCGCTGTGATAGTCGAGGAGGGAGGCGGAGATGAGCGTTTCATCTACGTACTCCAGGGCGTCCGCTAGCTCGCAGCTCAGACTCCGAGCGCGGCTCTTCCGCGACGGCATTCTCTCAGCACGCCATTACCCAGACAGGAAGGAACAAAGTCTCCATTTGGTGCCTCCGTTTAGGTGCCCTGGCAGCAGTCTACTGTCACACAGTGGCCCTCGCGAGCCACCATAAGACGCCAACAGTCGCTGGTGAGGTTTGCATGATGTTTTATTAAGAACAGAAGATAACACACAAAGTAACAGAAAGTAAAGAGCCACAGTGGGCTAAAACACACTACACTGGATACAGAAACTGCAAGGCTGAACAAGCTCACTTACGAATCAGGAATGGGACGAGGGATGATCATAGACGTGGAATCAATAAGGAACATTGACGTCTGAGATGAGGAACGCTCGCTCAACGTCAGACACAGGAACGTTTGACGAGACTGCTGCATTGGGCTGCATTCAGCATCCGCTTAAATGCCGGGCCACTGATGAGCTACGAATGCAGCACAGCTGTTAGGCTTTGACAGCAGGTAGCTCCTCCGAGCGCTGTCACAGTAAGAGCTTGGGGAGCCAGAAGGTAAACACTGCTGTCAAGCCTGAAAGAGATGATGTATGGCCCGAGCGCGGACGAGATCGGCGCTCGGACCATGACACTCTCATCTTCGGCGGCCGTCATCACTACAGTTGCCAAAATTGTTCCGACTACACCCACCTCTGCGTCATCGGAGCCAGCTCCTCTACAACCCTTTGAAGGAGTCAGTGAGCGTGGAGAGGCTCCCCTGCAGCTACGCTGGAGGATTTCCCAGCATTGGAGCAGCTGCAGGAGGAGCGGCACGCCATCTCGTCTGCTGGGGAGGCTGTTGCTGCGGAGTTGCCCATGATTGAGAAGGGAAGGGCCGCCGAATATATCCGGATCTTCGTCAACAGGGCCCTCGCCGCCCGAGGACCAAAGAGGAAGCTGGAGTGCTTGGAAGGAGCTATGGAGGTTTTGGAGGCTTATCCCGGGTTATGGGACTACCCCGAGTTTGCTGACCTGCTGGCGACGGTGAGTTCGCTTCAGCGCTCCTTCCCCGGGCTGACGTTCCTCACAGCGCCAAGACAGAGACCCAGAGATCAGCAGGCCTTCATTCCTCGGGACTCTTCCCCCAACCCTCCTCCGTCTCCACCATGGTCAGTCCCAGAGAGCAGACCACGGCGTCATCCGGTGAGGAGATTCCAGGAGAAGCCTTCCCCTCCTTCAGCTGTCAACGTCTTTCCAGCCTCCGAGAGGGCCATGGTTCCCTGGTCCACACCCACCTCTGCATCTCCCGAACCGGCTCTTCCATCGTCCAGAGGGGGAGCCAGAGCCAGCGCAGATGCGAGTGAGGATGACTGCCGGTTCCCCGCAGCTGTGAACATTGAGCACCGGGAGAACAGGCAAGTGTGTTTCCGTGCTATTAATCATGATAATGATAAACACTGTCTGTCTCTCGGAAGAGGGGCCCAGCTTCGGCAGTCCGCTGGGTCCTCCCCTCCAGCTGCGGAGGTAAACTACTTCCTTGTCTCATCTGTGTTCCCCCCGTCGATTCCCGAGAGTGAGCAGAGCCACTGGACGATGGAGGAGCCGAGGGCCCCGGAGGATTTTGCTCTGGAGCCAGCACGGAGCTGGTCTCCTGCAACCACGCCGAGAGTCATCGGTACCATGGGAAGGGGCCAAAAACTCCATGCACATGGAGAGGGACAACAATCTGCCTGCTACAGTCGAGAACATCGAACGCTGGGATGACAGGCAAGTGTGTTTTAAGTCAACCCATAAAAACCCTTGTCTGTCTCCTGAGGGAGAGGTCCGGTCTCAGCAGTCCGCTGGGTCCTCTCCTCCGGCTGCAGTAGTGAACTTATCCTCCACTCCCTCTGTGTCTCCTTCTATTCCTGAGTGCCTGTCGGTCCAAGAACTGAGCCGCCAGACGATGGAAGAGCCGGTGGTTCTGGACAATCCCTTCCTAGAGCCAGCAAGAAGAGGTCCTCCTGCAGCCATGCTGGTGGGGTCCCCTGCGTTGGAGCTACTGCAGGAAGTTAATAGGACTGCTGTCACCATCACGCCTGCTGCGGAGACCGCTGCAGCAGAGTCATCCCCCGGACCAGACCCCCAGCCGACGGGACCTGGACCGTCATCGTCGACAGCGTCGGAGTCCTGGACGGCAGTTGAGGTCGAGCACAGGCAAGTTGTCTCTCCTGTAATTCAATTGCCTTTGATCGAGAGATCTTTTCTGGCTCATGGGGAGGAGAGTCGGGTGCGGCTCTTGGCCGTGCCTTAGCTCCCCTCGCCGGGCTCTGCTGCTGCCGGTGACCCTAACCTTTCCTTCTCTCCCATGCCTGCTGAGGCCCTCACTAGGGTCGCCGGGCAGGAGCTGCCATCACCAGGGTTGCCGACTGACGATGATGGGACGTTGGCGGCCCTGGAGGAGGTCACCGGGGGCACAGCACCAAGCACGACGACAGAGGTTACGCACCCCAAATCGCCGGAGTCCTGGACGGCAGTGGAGCCCAAGTTCAGGCAAGTGCACTCCATTATATCAATACCCCAGATATCTATGTCACACTGCCCGACTCATGGTGAGGAGGGCCCAGGGCAGCTCGTAGCAGCCCTCGGGTCTGCCTCACCGGGCTCCGCCACTGCCAATGACCCTAACCCGGTCTCTTTCTCTCTCCCTCCGGGGTTGGATCCCCCTGCCAGGGTCGCCGGAGAGCAGCTGATCTCGCCCAAGATCGCCGAGGATCGTGGCCCAGCGCCAGGTGACCTTAGGAGCACTATCTCCCTTACTGGGGAGGCCACCACGGGAGCAATGAGGCCCCCGATGGGGGTCACCGCTGGTGCAACAGTGCTCCAACTGGAGCCCATCGTGGGTACAGCCATGTCCCAGACCGGGACCATCATGGGTGCAGCTCTGGCCCAATCGGGGTCCACCATGGGTGCAGCTGAACCTCAGTCGGAGGTCACCGCGGGTGCAGCCAGGCTCCTGCTGGAGTCCATCGTGGGTGCAGCGGAGCTGGCCTGGTCAGGGGTCACCGTGGGTGCAGCAGAGCCTCAGTTGGAGGTCACCGCGGGTGCAGCCAGGCTCCTGCTGGAGTCCATAGTGTGCAGCGAAGCCGGCCCGGTCTGGGGCCATCGTGGGTGCAGCGGAGCTGGCCTGGTCAGGGGTCACCACGGGTGCAGCTGAGCCTCAGTCGGAGGTCACCGTGGGCGCAGCTAGGCTCCTGCTGGAGTCCATCATGGGTGCAGCGGAGCCGGCCCAGTTGGGGCCCACTGCGTGGGGAAGCTGGGTCCCAGGCCAGGATTCCTGAGGGTGCTGCTGTCTGCCATAAGGATGCCGTGGTCCCCTTCTCCCCCTGGTCGTACACCATGGGGGTTCCCCTCCCTTCGGTCCGGTCACACACCAGCGAGCTTCCTGGTAGGCAGGCTGCCTCCTGCCTCACCCCGTTGGCCCTGGTGGATTAACAATGCTGGCCAACCGCCTGAGGGAATGAGTCTCTGGGCCAGATGGCCTGTGTTCTCCGGCAGGCTACCAGACTGGGTTCGCTGAACTGCCTGTTGGGCCTGGGACTCAGGGCAGCCTTCCGAGCCTCCACGTCTTTGGTCTGGGGGGGGTTAGTTGTGGACCCTGGGCGGGGTATTGTGTTCCCTCCTTTCCTGTTTCCCCTACCTCCCACCTGGGTTTGTGTGTTATTGTTGTGCCTGTTGGGGCTGGTGGGGGTGGTGGTCCTTGATGTTACCGTGGGTGTCTGGTATCCACCCCTAGGAGGAGGGGCTTTGTCATGAACCGAGCCAGTGTTTCCTGTGGGCTCAGTTCTGATCGATCCTGGTGGCTCAGGCAGTGGGTTTATTATGTGGAGTTGTGTTTTGATTTCTTGTTGTTTTCATGTCCGTGCACCGTTTCTGTTCCTGCCTGTAGCTGCTGCTCCGGTCTGTCCGGCCATGCCCCCCTCTTTCTGACAGTCAGCTCTTCACCCCGGTAATCATCTTTGCCGCGCTCGCCCAGGTGTTTCCAATTTGCCACGCCAGCGGTGTTTGTGCTAAAGCAACTCTTTGCTAGACAAACGCTGCTGGATTATTGTACGTGTTGGATGGTCGTCTACCCTGTCTAACCGTCACGTCACTAAGGACTGTTCCGTGTGCTCATCGAGAATCGCTGACTATTCGGATTGCCCCCGCGCTATGAGTTCAGCCTGTGTTCCATTCACCGCTGTCATCCTCCAGTGTGAGTATTGGGCGTCCTTGAGGACTCAAAGTGTCTCCGAGCTGTGTTCGTGTTTGTATGTTTACTTTGGTGTTAATAAATGTGTGTGTGGTGTAACCCAGCATTTAAATCCATTTGTCCTTTTTCTCCTCCTCCGTGAGCTGTTGGAGAAGCGCACGGAGAGCACATGACAAAAGGCCCCTGTTTGCTTCAGTAGTAATATTGTCAATCTACTCTAAGATGATGGATAACTCTCCACCCCTGAGAAAAAAACAGAATCCAGACAACCTCCAACCTCTGGAGGCACCACTGAGGTAAGAAGACCTGTAATTCCTCTCCTGTCCACTAGTGTGAGACTCCAACAGTGAGTCAGTCCCCATAGACTGTGTAATATAGAGTGATATGTATCTGTTAAGTGCGTGTTGGTTATACGCCAGTAAGCTGGTTGCCAACTGCCAAACAAATCTAAAAGAAGAAGAAGAACACTCCCATATTAAAAAAGCTTACACACTGCTACTAAAACAGATCATTTAGACATTCAGAACAACTATACAAGGCTGAATATTACTAAAACTCTTCTGGTTAAGTTAGGATTAAAATTTAAGGTGTTAGTGGGGATATGGCATACGGTGGCAGCTCAGTTAAAGCAGCGCTATGTAACTTTCTTACTGCGAGTAGGAACATTGAAAAGACCACAACTATGGTGACTATGACCTCAGTCCCAACAGCCAATCACAGGATGCTTAGTTGTTGGTGGATAAAATTGTGCCCTTTGACTGGCTGTTAGGACTGAGGTCATAGTCGCCATAGTTGTAGTCTTTTCGGCGTTCCTACCAAGAACAGAGGGAATGTGGAACCACTCAGGCTATGGTGGAAGTGACATTTACCTGGTCAAAGGTTGATGTTCCATCAAAATAAATTTGGAAACATTATTTTAAGGTGAAAATCTTACATAGTGTTGCTTTAACTGGAGTCACTGCTCTGAAGCTCTGGGTCATATTTGGTTTGAAACTGGTTTCTAATTTTATAATGGTTTGTGAAACAGTTTTTATGTCTATTTCATATCTTTTTTGATTGTAAATTTTAAGCATTTTAGTGCAATTATACCTTACACATCAAAGTTACTTTATACTTTTACATTTACATTTGTAAGTACTAGTGCATACCCGTGCATGTCCATTCGTCGTCGGCTTCCGTCGGTCTATGATGACCATGGGAGAGAATCCTAAACGTCTACCCTGCTAGAACAGCACCGCCTGTGGCTGAACAGGCCGATGCGTGAATGGCAGTCCCTGTCACACAGGTCGCACTTGTGGGTGGTCTCCGTGTTGCTGGGTCTGCGGCGGTTCTTCCTGCGGGTCCTTTTTTCATCTGCTGCAGCAGTCAGTCTCTCTTCACCCACCTTGAGCTGTCTGGTCAGGGTGCCTCTCCATTTGGAGCGGTCCGTTGCAAGGTCCCCCCAGCGCTCTGTATTGATCTCCAGGGCCTTCGTGTCTCTCTTGCAGACGTCTCTAAAGCGCAGCTGTGGGTGGCCAATGTCTCTCCTGCCAGTCGCCAGTTCTCCGTAGAGGACGTCTTTGGGGATTCTGCCATCCTCCATATGGTGAACGTGGCCTAGCCAGCGGAGCCTGCTCTGCCTGAGTAGAGTGAACATGGAGGGAAGGCCGGCGCGGGACAGAACTTCTGTGTTGGACACTTTGTCCTGCCAGGATATGTCCAGGATGTGGCGAATGCAGCGCAAGTGGAAGGAATTCAGTCTCTTTTCCTGCCAGGCGTATGTTGTCCATGTCTCACTCCCATAGAGCAGTGTGCTGATGACGCAGGCGTTGTACACTGCCATCTTCGTCTTGACAGAGAGTTTGGGATTCTCCCACACTCATGTGGTGAGGCGAGCGAGTGTGAAGGCTGATTTTCCAATCCTCTTGTCGATCTCTGTATCAAGGGAGAGGTTGTTGCTGATCGTGGACCCCAGGTACGTGAACTGATTCACGACCTCCAGCTCATAGTCGTCAATGGTGATGGTTGGTCGTGCTTCCATGCCTTGCGCCAAGACATTAGTCTTCTTCAGGCTGATGGTAAGCCCGAAGTCCTTGCACGCCTGGGAGAAGCGGTCCATCAGGGTCTGACGCTCCTGCTGTGTGTGGGTTGCGACTGCAGCGTCGTCTGTGAACAGCATGTCTCTGATTAGAGCCTCGCGTACTTTGGTTCTGGCTTTCAGGCGGGCGAGGTTGAAAAGCCTGCCGTCAGATCTTGTGTGCAGGTAGATTCCCTCTGTTGCTGTGCTGAAGGCATGCCTCAGGAGCATAGCAAAGAAAATCCCAAAGAAGGTTGACACAAGTACACAGCCCTGTTTCACTCCGCTGCGTATGTTGAATGGCTCTGAGACATTGCCGTCGTGCTGCACTATCCCCTGCATGTTGGTGTGAAATGATTCGATGAGGCTTTGCAACTTTGGTGGGCATCCTATCTTTGGCAGGATCTTGAAAAGGCCCTCTCTGATGACCAGATCGAACGCTTTGGTGAGGTCGATGAAGGCAACGTACAGGGGCATGTTCTGTTCTCTGCATTTCTCCTGGAGTTGGCGGATGGAGAATATCATGTCGACCGTTGATCACTCAGCGCGGAAGCCACACTGAGACTCGGGGTAGACACGTTCGGCAAGCTTCTGTAGACGAACGAGAACAACTCGTGCGTTGACTTTGCCAACAACGCTGAGGAGGGAGATGCCCCTGTAGTTGTTGCAGTCACTTCTCTCCCATTTGTTTTTGTAGAGGGTGATGATCTTGGCGTCCCTCATGTCCTGTGGTACGGCACCTTCCTTCCAGCACTGGCAGAGGACGTCATGCAATGGCAGCAGTAGGGCGGTCTTGCAGTGCTTGATCAGGTCGGGGGGGTATGCAGTCGTTGCCGGGTGCCTTGCCAGCGGCCAAGCTATCAATGGCCTTGCTGAGTTCATCGATGGTTGGCTCGGCGTCAAGTTCGTCCATGAATGGCAGGCAGTCGATGGCATCAAGGGCTGACGGTGTCACGGTGTTCTCTCTGGAGTAGAGGTCGGAGTAGTGTTCCACCCATCTCTCCATCTGCTTGTTCTTTTCTGTGATCATCTCCCCAGTGGAGGATTTGAGGGGGGCTGTCTTGCTCTGAACCAGACCAAGTGCTTTCTTGATGCCATCGTACATACCACGGATGTTCCCTGTTATGGCAGCGGTTTGAATGTCTTGGCTGAGCTGAGTCCAGTATTCGTTGGCACAGCGCCGAGCAGTCTGCTGAACTTTGCTTCTCGCAGCCCTGAGAATCTGGAGATTCTTCTCATTTGGGTACTTCTTGTACTCAGCAAGTGCTGAGCGCTTGGCTTCAATGACGGGGGTCATCTCGGTCAACTTGGCATCAAACCAGTCCTGTGACTTCGAGGTCTTCCTCCCAAAGGTAGCCAAGGCTGTGCGGTGGATGGTGTTTTGCAGCTCTTCCCATTTCTGCTTTGCAGATTCTCCTTCTTGTGGTACACCAAGTTCCTTCTCAAAGGTGGAGGCAAACTGCTCAACAAGTTCTGGTTGGGCCATCTTGCTGGTGTCAATCCGTGCCTTTCCAGGCTGTCTAGTACGATGGAATTTCTTCAGCTGCAGCTTGACCTTGCAACACACCAATGAATGGTCTGTGTCGCAATCTGCACTCTGGAACGAACGGGTGATTAGCACGTTCTTCAGTGAGGTGCGCCTGGTCAGGATCAAGTCCAGCTGGTGCCAGTGCTTTGAGCACGGATGTCGCCAGGAAACCTTGTGTTGGGGCTTGGTCTTGAAGAATGAGTTTGTGATGCACAGATCGTGATATGTGCAGAACTCGAGCAGCCGCTGTCCGTTGTCGTTCATTCTGCCCACGCTAAATGGTCCAAGACAGGAGGGACAGGAGTCGTGGTCAGCACCCACTCTGGCATTGAAGTCTCCAAGGAGAATGAGTTGTTCAGAGTTGGGGAGGATCCTGACAGTTGTTGGGAGATTCTCGTAGAACTCGTCTTTTGCCTCTGGTGTGGCTGTCAGTGTTGGGGCATACACACTGACGAGGGTGACTGGGCCTTGAGTGGTGTTGAGGCGGAGGGTGAGGCGTCGTGCAGAGCCATTGCTGCCCAGTTCCACCATCTTCAGCAAGGTGTTCTTCACTGCGAAGAACACTCCGTGTTCCCTGTGTTTGTTGCTGCCCTTTCCCTGCCAGTAGAACATGTAGTCCTTCTCTCTCAGTGTGCCTGCGTCAGCCAACCGTATTTCCTGGAGAGTGGCAATATCCACTTCCAGTCTCTTCAGCTCATTATTGATGATGGCAGTCTTCCTGGTGTCGTTGATGTCCTTGAGGTTAGCAGCAAGTCCTGTCATCATAGTGCGGACGTTCCAAGTTCCCAGTTTTAGAGTTGGTCTCTTTTGTTTTTTTGTCTTGCCTGGTGCGAAGGTTCTCAGCCTGCTGTTCGGACTTCTCCTCATCCCCATGCACCCAATGAGGAAAGCAAGCTGTGGCGGGACAACACCTTATTGGCTGGGGGCTGCCCAGCTTGAGGCGGGCGGTAGCTGTCCAGTGAGATCCGATGATCCCTCCCACCGTCGGGAACAACCCCTGGCGCTGCGCTCTACACCAATTGAGTGGTGGCTTATAACAGGTAACTGTCAATCCCCGTGTTTTGTCTACGCCAAAGGCGAAGCTGGAGTGTCCTCTCCAGTGATCCGGTGTTCTACCGTCCAGCGTTGGGCGTTGGTAGGATTCAAGCCTGGGCAGGAAGATATGGAGGACAAGATGTTGCCCATGCAGCATGTCCCCCCTCTCCACATCACTGATGAATCCAACGGAACAGCAGGGCTGCTACAGTTTGGCACCAGCGCCATCGTAGGAGCTGCCAGAAAGATGTTGAGCACACAGAGAACTGCCTTAGGGACTCCGACTCCGGATTTTTCCTCAGGGTTGACTCCTGAAGCCTCTCCCGTGACCGGGTGTGCCGCAAGGCAGCGGAGATTTGAAATCAGGGTTTACCTTCCCCTAGATGGGCTACCTTCCCAGGTTGACGAGCCACCATCTACCCGAAGCATCTGGTTTTAAGGCGCCAGAGGCTTTTCGAGATGCACGCCATAAGGAGCATTTTATTAGCACTGGGAGCTTAACCCCAGTGCTGCTCCTGGCTATGACAACCTTGGAACCAGTTGTCCATAGAAACCAAGTATAAGCAAGCATTTCTGCATTCCCTTAGAAAACAAGTGTAAGCAAGCATTTCTACATGCCTGTAGAAAGTTACAGTTACCATGGCAACAGTAACCATGGTGATGCCTGCCTTTGATCTTTGACATGGTTACCATGGCAACAGTAACCATGGTGAAACCTGCCTTTGATCATTGATGTCACCACTCGTTCAGTGATGCCTGCCTTTGATCTTTGATGATTTCATAGTGAGTCCAATGATGTCATAGCCATGTTGTAACTAGGCGAAATCTTTAATGAACGCCCATAGGACAGCTATGGGAGTTCATTAATGATGTCCCCTCCTAAACTTCCGCATATCCGGGGAGCCCGAAATTCGGGCATGGACACCCTCATGACCTCAGCAAAGCACGTGTGAAATCTGAGGCCAGTCCGATGAACGGTTTGCAAGATATGAGCGGAACTGACAGACACACAGACAGAGATTTCTTAAATTAATAGAAAGATATTACGTGGAAATCACCATCTGCTTACAATCTTCAATCAGAAAATTAACATTTGTTGGTTGTCCCAAATATAAGGACAGAGATGGAAAAAAAACTTTTATGTATTCTGCTCCAGCCACATGGAATAAGCTCCAAAATAACCTCAATTTACACAACTTAGTAAAGATTTCTGAATTTAACCCTATGAGTGTGTATGTTGCCAAACTGCAACATACCCCCTAGTGGTCAAGAGTGGTAAATATTTTTTGTCAATAAAATAGTTCAGATTTCCAAGGCTATAACTTGAAAGTGGTAAGAGATAATGGCTTACTGTCACTTAGAAAGATGTAAAATATGATCCAAAGCTTCAGATAGGAATACATTTATGCATCTAATTTGCATAATGTCACGGCACCTCTTTAAATTCCATAACTCAGTCAAAACTGGACTTTGGATGTATTTACACAAAAATGGTTCAGTCTTTTGACACCATTTTTTTGTACAGAGGTACCTCATCATCTTATCTTCAAAGCACATGAACAAGAAATCAGTACATTTAAAAAACAACAGAAATTTCTCACTTACTTTTGACAAAGTCAGAGTGAGAAGACAGGCGCAGTGCTGTGCTCTGCCACTATGGGGACGCAAATTCTCACACTCAAAGGATTAAGTCTATAGTTACTGCACTAATAAATGCTACCTTCAACCAACCAACCAACCAACCAAACCAACCAACCAACCAACCAACCAACCAACCAACCAACCAACCAACCAGTCAATCAATCAATTAATCAATCAATCAATCAATCAATCAATGCTTTATTTATACAGCATTTTCCGTACAAATAGATGCAACACAAAGTGCTTCACACATCACTCTATATGGAACTCAAGAAACCTCTGTGTCTGTCTGTCTGTGTGTCTGTCACGACCATAGGACTTTTCTTCTTCTTCTTTTAGATTTTATTGGTGGTTGGCAACCAGCTTACAGGTGCATTACCGCCACCTACCAGGTTGGAGTGTGGACAACAGAATGGCAGGGAAGAAAAAAACTAAATTCTTTTAATTAATCCAGTTGCACTTAAATATCTAAATAGACCTACATATATTTCTTTGACTGTAGTTCCTAACATGTTTCCAAAACAAAACTTAAATTAGCCGTTTCCATTACTGCAATCAGATGTTTCCTTTGTTCCTGGTATCCCTGACATTCCAGCAAAACGTGCTGAACTGTTTCTGGAGAACCACAATGTGCACAGCTGCCAGTTGGGTGTTTACCTATTCTATGTAGCGTCTAGTTTAAAGTAGTGTGTCCAATTTTTAATCAGGTGATGAGTATCTCTTCTTTCCTGGTTCTGCCAACTCCCATTCCAGAGTTTACCTGCTTTTAAATGTCATAAAGATGTCTTCCTGTATCTACTGAGTCCCAATATTCTTGCCACTTTTCCACTATATAATTTTTAATTATTGATTTGCCTTCTGCCTTACTGAGAGAGATTTCCAGATTTATTGCTTCAAATTTTAATGACTGTTTTGCTAATAAATCCACATCCTCATTACCCTCTATTCCAACGTGGGCTGGAACCCAAAGAAAGTTTACTGACTGACCTTTACTGTAGAGGTTGTAAATTAAGGAGTGGATTTCTACAATTAGGTCCTGCCTACACGACTGCAGTGACTGAACACTCTTGAGAGCTGCCCAACTATCTGAAGCAATGACTGCATTATTCCTATAATTTATCTCCAACCACTGTAAAGCTAATATAATGGCAACTAGCTCAACTGTGTATACTGATAAGTGATTACTGGTTCTTTGAGTGATAGATATTTTATACTGAGGAATGTATACGGTATAAGTATAAAATATCTATCAATAAAAGAACCAGTAATCACTTATCAGTATTTTTATTGATATTTATTGATATTATTTATTTTGATATTTTATTGATAGATATTTTATACTGAAGAATGTATACGGCCCCCTCATGGATCGTCACCTTATCGTGGTGGGGGGGTTTGCGTGCCCCAGTGATCCCAGGAGCTATGTTGTCCGGGGCAATTTGCCTCTGATAGGGTCTCCCAAGACAAACTGGTCCTGGGTGAAGGGCCAGACTAGGAACGATCCAACAGACTCTCATGATAAATTCTATATCAAGGATTCAGTGTACCCCGCCCGGTATGGGGTTACCGGGGCCCCACCCTGGAGCCAGGCCTGGGGGAGGGGCTCGAAGGCTAGCGTCTGGTGGCCGGATTTCCACCCATGGGACCCGGCCGGGCTCAGTCCGAAGGAGTTACATGGGTCCACCCTCCAGTGGGCTCACCACCTGCAGGAGGGATAATGGGGGTCCAGTGCTGTGTGGATTAGGTGGCGGTCAAAGGCGGAGACCTTGGTGGACTGATCCCAAGCTTTTTTAACTGGCTTTTGGTACGTGGAATGTTACCTCTCTGGTGGGGAAGGAGCCTGAGCTGGTGTACGAGGTTGAGAGATACCGGCTAGATATAGTCTGCCTCACCTCAACACACAGCTCCGGTTCCGGAACCAGTCTCCTGGAGAGGGGCTGGAGCTTGGCCTTTTCTGGAGTTGCCCCGGGCGAGAGGCGACGAGCAGGGGTGGGCATTCTTGTATCCCCCCACCTTGCTGCCTCTATATTGGAGTTTTCCCCAGTGGATGAAAGGGTTGCTTCCCTGCGCCTTCAGGTCGGGAAACGGGTCCTGACCATCATTTGTGCCTATGCACCAAATGATGTTTCAGAGTACCCACCCTTTTTGGATTCTATGACTGGGGTGCTGGAGGGTGCTCCTCTTGAAGACTCTATTGTCCTACTGGGGGACTTCAATGCGCACGTGGGCAACAACAGTGAAACCTAGAAGGGGGTGATTGGGAGGAACGGCCTGCCTGATCTGAATCCGAGTGGTGTTCAGTTATTGGACTTCTGTGCTAACCACAGTTTGTCCATAACGAACACCATGTCCAAGCATAAGGGTGTCCATATGTGCATCTGGCACCAGGACACCCTGGGTCGCAGGTCGATGATTGATTTTGTTATCGTGTCATCAGACCTGCGACCATATGTCTTGGACACCCGGGTAAAGAGAAGTGCAGAGCTGTCAACTGATCACCACCTGGTGGTGAGTTGGATCCGATTGCAGGGGAGGATGCCATTCAGACCTGGTAGACCCAAACGTATAGTGAGGATGTGCTGGGAACGTCTGGCTGAGGCCCCTGTCCGGGAGGTCTTCAACTCCCACCTCCGGAAGAACTTCAACCACATTCCGAGGGAGTCTGGAGACATGGAGTCTGAATGGGCCATGTTCTCCATCTGTGTTGTTAAAGCGGCGGCCCAGAGCTGTGGCCGCAAGGTGGTCGGTGCATCTCATGGTGGCAACCCCCAAACCAAGTGGTGGACACCAGTGGTGAGGGGGGCCATTAAGCTGAAGAAGGAGTCCTATCAAGCTTGGTTGGCTTGTGGGACTCCCGAAGCAGCTGAGACGTACTGGCAGGCCAAGCGGAGTGCAGCTCGGGTGGTTGCTGAAGCAAAAACCCGGGTATGGCAGGAGTTCGGTGAGGCCATGGAACAAGACTTTCGGCCGGCCTCGAAGAGATTCTGGCAAACTGTCTGGCGGATCAGGAGGGGAAAGCAGCTCCCTGTCCACACTGTGTATGGTGCGGATGGGACACTGTTGACTTCGACTGGGGATATTGTCGGGCGGTGGAAGGAATACTTCGAGGATCTCCTCAATCCCTCAGCCAGAAAAAGGTGGATTGTCCTCTCTGGGTTGGGGACAGGCTCCTGCCCCAAGTGGAGGAGTTTAAGTATCTTGGGGTCTTGTTCACGAGTAAGGGGAAAATGGAGCGAGAGATTGACAGATGGATTGGAGCAGCATCTGCAGTGATGCAGACGTTGTACCGGTCTGTTGTGGTGAAGAGGGAGCTGAGTTCTAAGGCAAAGCTGTGGATTTACCAGTCAATCTACGTTCCTACTCTCACCTATGGTCACGAGCTTTGGGTAATGACCGAAAGAACAAGATCGTGGATACAAGCGGCTGAAATGAGCTTTCTCCGTAGGATTGCTGGACTCACCCTCAGCGATAGGGTAAGGAGCTCAGTCATTCGGGAGAGGCTCAGAGTAGAACCGCTGCTCCTCCACATTGAAAGGAGTCAGTTGAGGTGGTATGGGCATCTGATTAGGATGCCTCCTGGACGCCTCCCACTTGAGGCATTTCAGGCACGTCCCACTGGGAGGAGACCCCGGGGCAGACCCAGGACTCGGTGGAGAGACTATGTCTCCCAGCTGGTCTGGGAACGCCTTGGTATCATCTCTGAAGAGCTGGAGCAGGTGGCTGGGGAGAGGGAAGTCTGGGCTTCTCTGCTTGAACTGCTGCCTCCGCGGCCCAGACCTCTGGAAAAGCGGTAGAAGATGAATGGATGGATGGATGGAATGTATATGGCAGCTCCATTACAACCAGTTGTAGGATCCTTGGAACCATCGGTAAATGCTATCAGCCTATTTCTGAAGTTCTGTTCAATATACAGTATTTATGCACTTTATAATCTGTTGCTGATTGCTTATGTTGCCTCCTCAGTTGTATTTCAAAATCTACCAGTGGCATCTCAAACAGCCAAGGAGGAATAACAGACCACAGGACCATTGGGCTAAAATATATGTATTTTAATCCTGCCTGCTCAGCAATGGCATCACTTATCCATCCAAAGCTACCAATGTTGGACTCATTGTGTTCCTAGTAACCATTAGGAATAGCTTTTGCAGGATGTGACCTCTTATGCCCCTTCAAGTTGATCCAGTATGCCACCATTACTTTGGTTCTTCTTAATCTTAAGGGCATTTCACCCATCTCTACTTGGATCGCTGATACTAGAGAAGTTTTAAATGCACCACAACATATCCTAAGAGCCTTTGTCTGCTCTATGTCCAGTTGGTTCAGGTGACAATCAGCAGCCGACATGAATGCAACACATCCATAGTCTAGTGTAGCTGTCATTAGATCTCGATACACCCTCAACAGAGAGGCTCTAGAGGCCCCTCAGTCCCATCCTGCCAGACATCTCAAAATATTATTTATTTTCGTACATTTTCCTTTGGTTTTTTCAATGTGCTGCTTCCAAGTTAGTTTTTCATCAAACAACACACCTAAATACTGAACTACCTTTACTTGTTCTAACTTTTGGCCATAAAGTTTTAAAGAAATTTCTTTGTGACTTTTAGAGAAGCAAATTATTTGTGTCTGAAAGAATAAGTTCATATTATTCTATATTATTCTTTCATATTTTTTATGTCTGATATATATTTTTTGTGAGTATTATGTGATCCTGTGTAATTATTCTTCATGTGGCCTTCATAATGCCCCAGAGTCGGTGTGAATGCGTGTGTGAATGGGTCAGCAGAGACGTGACTGACACAGCTGCAAAAACTGATAATTTCTGTTTTCAGACTTGCTCTGCTAGTTTCTTGTGTGATCAGGGATGAGCTGAAACTCCCAGTTCATGGGAGATTAGATTTATGGACACTTAGTCAGTCTCCAGATGTACTTCAAGGACGTCTCCTTCTGCTGTTTATCCATTCTAAAGGCTATAAAATACTAAGCATGGAGTGAATGGTTCAGAGTGATGCATGGTTCAGCTCTGCTGGGTTATTCATGTTATCACCTCTCCTGGCCAGAAGAATAAATTTACTCATATCTTGAGAACTCTGCCTGTTGAATTTTTGCTCAGTCTCAATTAATTCAATTTTACCCTAACATCTGGCGCATCTGAACAGGGACCCAAGAAACCCACCTCAGCTTCCGGCAGCTTCAGGCTTCGGGCTATGCACGCTTTGCGGGGACGAAAAAGACTTCACCCCGTCGGGAGAACCGGTTTTGGGGCAAAAAAAGAGGCACCATCCCCCACGCGGTCCAGAGACACTGGGAACTGCTGCTGTGCTGGTTGACAGGTCCAGAACCCTGCAGGCGGATTGAGTCTGAGTACATTTATTCATATTGACACTGGGTTTTTCAGTCCCAGTGGGGTAAATATGCGTGTTGTGTTTGTTAAGCTGAGCATTTGATATTGCAAAGTCTGGTGTGCGTTTCTGTTCGCCACAGCCCGAACGAGGTTTAGTTGGTCCAGAGCAGTTTGGTTCAACGAAGGTAGAAACTCAGTGGTCCCGGAAGTTAAGGCCGCGAAGGATAGCATGTGTTATGTATTGCAGTAAGTGGACCAGGAAATCATAGCGAGGTCTTATTTTTGCCAACAAGAGTAAGCTATGAGTCCATCAATGTGAGATCTTCTCTGTCATCACGAGTGAGCGATTGATGAGGGTTGACCTTTAAATTGCGCTGGTTTGAATAAAATTACTGCAGTTTATTCGTTTGTTTGTCTATTTGTTTATTTGTGTTTTGTGGTTTGTCCTAGTAAGAGAGAAAAAGGATATTCCGCGATGGCGGAAGGAACAGGTCATGCAGAAGTTTGAAGCTGTTATTGTGAATTCTTTGGTCTTTTGTCACTTGTGGTAACATATTGTCACGTCCTGTATTGCTGTCAGTCCGTGTGGTTTGCTCTCCTCACTCTCCTGAGGATTTTGCTTTTAATTGTATTTCAACCACTTTTTTTTCCATCTACCGTTAGTTCTCATTTCTGTTTGTTTATCAAGCCTCTTGCACCTGTGTGCGCACTCCATGTCACTTAATCACCCTCTTTAGCCTTCTGTTCACCTTTCATCAGTGTTTTTGTTAGCTTCGGGTTAGCCACTAGCTATGGCTACTAGCTCTCCTTCCTCTCCTCCTCTGGTGTGCTCTCTCTGTCAAATGTTTAGCTACACCTCTGCCTCTTTTAGTGATAATGGTAAATGTAATAAATGTTGTCTTTTTGAGGCACTCGAGGTGAGGTT
This sequence comes from Pholidichthys leucotaenia, assembly GCA_020510985.1. NCBI lineage: Eukaryota > Metazoa > Chordata > Actinopteri > Cichliformes > Pholidichthyidae > Pholidichthys > Pholidichthys leucotaenia. The sequence goes on from CM035845.1 coordinate 337,496,662, forward strand.
GTCTGATTTGGAATCCCGGCTCTGCTGCATTGAAACACCGTCTGCACCAGTTACTCTCGACGGACGACCCCTAGCTGCAGCGGAGCTCCCTAGCATAGGGCGACCCGTTAGTGGTCCTCCGGCTCTCCTCAGCAGCGAGGAGACTGGGTGGGTGACAGTGAGAAGGAAGCCTAGTCGCAAAGCCCCGGTACACCACCAACCTGTTCACGTTTCTAATCGTTTTTCCCCGCTCAGCGACACACCCGCTGAGGAAAAAACTCTGATCATTTGCGACTCTGTAGTCAGAAACGTGAACCTAGAGACTCCAGCGGCCATAGTCAAATGCATTCCTGGGGCCAGAGCAGGCGACATCGAGTCAAATTTGAAAATGCTGGCTAAAAGTAACTGTAAATACTCCACAATTGTTATTCACGCTGGCATTAATGACATCCGTCTCCAGCAGTCGGAAGTCACGAAACTTAATGTAGAATCGGTGTGTGACTTTGCCAAAACGATGTCGGACTTTGTAGTATTCTCTGGGCCCCTCCCCAATCTGACCAGTGATGACATGGTTAGCCGCTCGTCATCCTTCAACCGCTGGCTGTCTGTGTGGTGTTCTGCAAACAACGTGGGCTACATTGACAATTGGAGCTCATTTTGGGGAAAACCTGGTCTTATGAGACGAGACAGCATCCATCCCACTTTGGATGATGCTTCTCATTTATCTAACAATCTGGCATCTTTTTTATCCAAATTTCCAAAATCTTGACAACTCAGAGTTGGGACCAGGAAGCAGAGTCGCAGTCTTACACGCCTCTCTGCAGCTCCTCTTCATCCGCCACCCCTCAACTTAGCCCCTGCCTTCCCCATCAGAGAATCATTGTCTGCTCCCTCCAAAGTAAATAAAAATATAATATATAAGCATCCCAAAGTGATTAAGCAAAAAGTTGGTGAAACTCAAATTAAGCATGAAGCCTCTAAATTGAATGATTTGGCCTCTGTTCCTCCTCATAATTTAAAAATTAAATGCGGTTTGTTAAATATTAGGTCTCTAACTCCCAAGTCTCTGTTAGTCCATGATCTGTTAATTGATCATCAGATTGATTTAATATCCCTTAGAGAGACTTGGTTAGGGCAAGAGGTTTATGTTGTTTTAAATGAATCAACTCCCTCTGGTTATTTAAACTGTCAAAATCCCAGAAGTTCTGGTCGTGGAGGAGGAGTAGCAACAATTTACCATTCCAAATTACTAGTTAATGTAAAGCAAAAAACATGTTATAATTCCTTTGAGGGCTTGGTCCTCAGTATTCGGCACTTTAGCAATTTTAGGCTAAACCCAATTTTATTTGCCATAGTTTATCGTCCTCCATCAACATACTTAGAATTTTTATCCGAATTTGCTGATTTCTTAGCTGATTTAGTGCTGAAATCTGATAGAATAATTATAGTAGGGGACTTTAATATACATGTAGATGTAGATAGTGATTGCCTTAATGTGGCATTTAATTCAATATTAGACTCGATTGGGTTTTCTCAGAAAGTAGGAAATTCTACTCATTATCTCCACCATACATTGGACCTTGTTCTGACATATGGCATAGAAATAGAAAATCTGGTAGTGTCTCCTCATAACCCTGTACTGTCAGACCATTGTCTGTTAACCTTTGATTTTACTATTTCTGACTATTTGGCTCCTAAAGAAAAATATTACTACAGTAGATGCCTCTCAGATGATGCTGTTACCAAATTTATACAGATTGTTTCCTCTATGCCATGTGTTAACACAATGGAAATAAGCTATGGAGAGCTTGCTCCTTCTGTAATTGATAGCATGGTAGATAGTGTTACAGCTTCTCTGCATCAGACTGTAGACTTGGTGGCCCCCTTAAAAAAGAAAAAGTCTAATCTGAGATTTCTAACTCCTTGGTTCAACACAGAAACTTGTAGCTTAAAACAGAAGACTCGTCAATTAGAAAGAAAATGGCGCTCCACTAATTTAGATGAAATTTATTTAGCTTGGAGAAATCATCTTTTAATTTATAAAAAAATCTCTTAGAAAAGCTAGAATGAGTTATTATTCTGCATTAATAGAAGAGAACAAGAATAATCCCAGGTTTCTTTTCAGCACTGTAGCCAGGTTGACAAAGAGTCAGGACTCTGTCAATCCTAGCAATCCCTTAGAGCTTACTAGTCAGGACTTTATGCACTTTTTCAATAATAAAATTTCATCCATCAGAGATAAAATCAATCAAATTCTTCCCACAGTTAACTTAAATACAGTAACTACTACAACTCCTTCAATTGATGTCTGTCTTGATGAGTTTACTCCAATCGACCTTTGTGAGTTAGACAAAATAGTTTCCTCATCCAAACCTTGAACTTGTCTTTTAGACCCTATTCCTACCAGGTTATTTAAAGAAGTCTTCCCACTTATTGGTAGCTTTATTCTTCATATAATCAATTCTTCATTAACTTTAGGCCATGTACCGCAGGCTTTTAAAACGGCTGTAATTAAACCCTTACTCAAAAAGCCAATGCTAGATCCAGGAGCTTTAGCTAACTATAGACCAATCTCTAATCTCCCTTTCATTTCAAAAATCTTAGAAAGAGTTGTTGCTTCGCAATTATTTGACCACCTGCAGGGAAATGGTTTACTTCAAGAGTTTCAATCTGGGTTTAGAATCCATCATAGTACTGAAACAGCCTTAGTGAAGGTCACTAACGATCTCCTCATCGCATCTGATAATGGACTGGTTTCTGTACTTGTCCTTTTAGACCTTATTGCAGCTTTTGATACTATCGATCATAATATTCTACTTGATAAATTAGAACACTATGTTGGACTTAATGGAACTTCGTTGCAGTGGTTTAGATCTTATTTATCTGATAGGTTCCAGTTTGTTCATGTCAATAATGAATTTTCTTTCAACTCAAAGCTTACTCATGGAGTTCCACAGGGATCTGTGCTAGGCCCTATGCTTTTTAGTTTATATATGCTTCTGTTAGGCAACATTATTAGAAAGCACTTTATACATTTTCATTGTTATGCAGATGACACACAATTATACCTGTCAATGAAGCCAGATGATAGTAATCAGTTAGCCAAGTTGGAAGCCTGTCTTAAGGAAATCAAAGCTTGGGTGACTTGTAATTTCCTGCTATTAAATTCAGATAAGACTGAAGTCATTCTTGTTGGTCCAAAAAACCTTACAAATACCTTTCCAAATCAAACTTTTAGTTTGGATGTGGTTACTCTTTCTCTTAATAGCTCTGTGAGGAACCTTGGAATTATTTTTGATCAAGATCTGTCCTTCAATTCACATATTAAATTTGTTTCTAAGACTGCCTTCTATCATTTGCGTAATATTGCCAAGATTAGGAGCATCTTGTCTCAGAGTGATGCTGAGAAACTGATCCACGCTTTTGTTAGCTCAAGATTAGATTATTGTAATTCTTTATTATCAAGCTGTCCTAAAACATCTTTAAAAAGTCTTCAGCTGATCCAAAATGCTGCAGCAAGAGTTTTAACAGGTACAACTGCGACAGCTTGAACGCCTGAGCTGCAAAACTGGTCTGACTGTACAATCACCAAGTTAGAAGCCGTAGACAGGCTTCTAACTTGGCTAATTGATTACTATCATCTGGCTTCATTGACAGGTATAATTGTGTCATCTGCATAACAATGAAAATGTATACAGTGCTTTCTAATAATGTTGCCTAACGGAAGCATATATAAACTAGAAAGAGTAGGGCCTAGCACAGATCCCTGTGGAACTCCATGACTAAGCTTTGAGTTGAAAGAAAACTCATTATTTACATGAACAAACTGGAACCTATCAGATAGATAAGATCTAAACCACTGCAACGAAGTTCCATTAAGTCCAACATAGTGTTCTAATCTATCAAGTAGAATATTATGATCGATAGTATCAAAAGCTGCACTAAGGTCTAAAAGGACAAGTACAGAAACCAGTCCATTATCAGATGCGATGAGGAGGTCATTAGTGACCTTCGCTAAGGCTGTTTCAGTACTATGATGGATTCTAAACCCAGATTGAAACTCTTCAAGTAAACCATTTCCCTGCAGGTGGTCAAATAATTGCGAAGCAACAACTCTTTCTAAGATTTTTGAAATGAAAGGGAGATTAGAGATTGATCTATAGTTAGCTAAAGCTCCTGGATCTAGCGTTGGCTTTTTGAGTAAGGATTTAATTACAGCCGTTTTAAAAGCCTGAGGTACATGGCCTAAAGTTAATGAAGAATTGATTATATGAAGAATAAAGCTACCAATAAGTGTAGTAGTTACAATATTTAAGTTAACTGTGGGAAGAATCTATTAATGCAGAATAATAACTCATTCTAGCTTTTCTAAGAGATTTTTTATAAATTAAAAGATGATTTCTCCAAGCTAAATAGATTTCATCTAAATTAGTGGAGCGCCATTTTCTTTATAATTGACCAGTCTTCTGTTTTAAGCTACGAGTTTCTGTGTTGAACCAAGGAGTTAGAAATCTCAGATTAGACTTTTCCTTTTTTAAGGGGGCCACCAAGTCTAGAGTCTGATGCAGAGAAGCTGTAACACTATCCACCACGTTATCAATTACAGAAGGAGCAAGCTGTCTATAGCTTATTTCCGTTGTGTTGACACATGGCATAGAGGAAACAATCTGCATAAATTTGGTAACAGCACCATCTGAGAGGGATCTACTGTAATAATATTTTTCTTTAGGAGCCAGATAGTCATAAATAGTAAAATCAAAGGTTAACAGACAATGGTCTGACAGTACAGGGTTATGAGGAGACACTACAAGATTTTCTATTTCTATGCCATATGTCAGAACAAGGTCCAATGTATGGTGGAGGTAATGAGTAGAATTTCCTACTTTCTGAGAAAACCCAAACGAGTCTAATATTGAATTAAATGCCACATTAAGGCAGTCACTATCTACATCCACATATATATTAAAGTATATTAAAGTCCCCTACTATAATTATTCTATCAGATTTCAGCACTAAATCAGCTAAGAAATCAGCAAATTCGGATAAAAATTCTGAGTAGGTTGATGGGGGACGATAAACTATGGCAAATAAAATTGGGTTTAACCTAAAATTGCTAAAGTGCCCAATACTGAGGACCAGGCCCTCAAAGGAATTATAACATGTTTTTTGCTTTACATTAACTAGTAATTTGGAATGGTAAATTGTTGCTACTCCTCCTCCATGACCAGAACTTCTGGGATTTTGACAGTTTAAATAACCAGAGGGAGTTGATTCATTTAAACCAACATAATCCTCTTGCCCTAACCAAGTCTCTGTAAGGGATATTAAATCAATCTGATGATCAATTAACAGATCATGGACTAACAGAGACTTGGGAGTTAGAGACCTAATATTTAATAAACCACATTTAATTTTTAAATTATGAGGAGGAACAGAGGCCAAATCATTCAATTTAGAGGCTTCATGTTTAATTTGAGTTTTACCAATATTTTGCTTAATCACTTTGGGATGCTTATATATTATATTTTTATTTACTTTGGAGGGAGCAGACAATGATTCTCTGATGGGGAAGACAGTGGCTAAGTTGAGGGGTGGCGGACGAAGAGGAGCTGCAGAGAGGCATGTAAGACTGCGACTCTGCTTCCTGGTCCCAACTCTGAGTAGTCAAGGTTTTGGAAATTTGGATAAAAAAGATGCCAGATTGTTAGAGAAATGAGAAGCACCATCCAAAGTGGGATGAATGCTGTCTCGTCTCATAAGACCAGGTTTTCCCCAAAATGAGCTCCAATTGTCACAAGCAATTATATAATATCACAAGCATGTCCAGTTAACCTACTGGGCAGAGATTTGCTCACAACTCTCAATATCATCATAATCCCGACAGAGGGCGGTATGACAGCATCACTCTACATGTGACAGAAGTTGCTGCAGGGTTTTGCTGTGACAAGGTACTCGTATTCACTCTGCTTGGTACAGGCCAGGCCAACCGAGGTGACAGAGAACCTGGTGACAGAGACCATACACCACTTTAAAACACAGATCCCTACAACAAAGCAGGCCACAAACCAATACCATTGCAACATGTATGACAGACATCTGAGTGGCCCAGATGAGAAATTTGAGAAAACATTCTTTGCAAACCCATCCTCCAGAATAGTCATTAAAAATCTATACTGGTCACCAAGAGGTTACACAGGGGCTTCTGTGAGATTGTCTGATGAGGACAGCAGACATTTTAAACACTGGGAGTCACCACACATTGCACTGATGAAGCCCAAACACATGCACTGGAGGGATGTGGGCCAATTTGTAACAACAGCAGAAGAATGTGATCAATCTTGGAAAAACACACCTGAACCAAGAGTCCAATACTGCCCAAAGCTTGAAACATACTGTCTGCCTTTGAACTGGGTGGCCCAAGTACAGAAGGACATCAACATTGATGTCCCACAATAACCAACATGACTATTTCCCCTGACAGAAGGAGAGGAAGATGCACTCTCAGAAATTCCAAATTCTCTGTGGTCAACAGGAAAGGCAGATGCAGGCTTAATGAAAAATGCAGAATTAGTTACAATAAATGCAAAATCTCACTTTAGGCCTTACCAAAGACAGTATCCTCTATGCCTGGAAGCCCAACAGGGCATTAAACCTGTCATAAAGGAACTGAAAAAAGCAGGAGTCATTGTACCATGTCAGAAATCACCATGTAACACACCTTTGTTCCCTGTGAAGAAGGCTGCACCATCCTCCAGCTGGAGGATGGTCCAAGACCTCCAAACAGTGAACAGAACTGTTATCCTTAGAGCTGTTACAGTCCCAGATCTTCACACTTTGTTAAATGACCTACAACCACAGATGAAGTTTTTCACAGTGATTGACATCAGCAATGCCTTTTTCAGCATTCCCATTTATCCAGAACATCAGTTTTGGTTTGCATTCACATTTGAAAATAAAAGATACACATTCACCAGGTTGCCACAAGGCTATTGTGAGTCACCAACCACTTTTTTAAGATAAGATAAGATAAGATAAGCCTTTATTAGTCCCACAACAGGGAAATTCCAGGATTGCAACAGCACAGGGATAGCAACACTCAGAGCAACAATCAGAAGGCAAGAAAAAAAAAAAAAAATTTGCTGACATTTGCAGGCAATGTCAGCAAATTTGGCACAGTTTGTTCCTCCTCATGGGAGTCAGTTGCTCTTATATGTTGACGACATTTTGCTGGCATCTCCTGATGAAAAAATGTGCAAAAAGGACACTATTGCCCTACTGAAATTTCTAGCTGAACAAGGTCACAAGGTAAACAAAGACAAATTGCAGTTGTGGAAAACAGAAGTCAAGTACCTAGGCCACATTTTATCAGTGGAGGGCAGACATGTTGATCCAGCCTGTAAAAAGGCCATTCTGGCAGCACCAAAGCCAATCACAAAGAGAGACATGATGTCATTTTTGGGAACTCTAAATTACTGTCGTTCCTGGATTGCAAATTATTCATTTGAAGTGCAACCATTGTCTGATCTCATTTACAAAAAGCCCATGGAACAGGTGGACAAAATTGAGTGGACACCTGAGGCAGAAGAGGCATTTGTCAGGATGAAAAAACTTCTGGTCAGCACTGCCATTTTGGCACTCTCCGACTACAAAAAGCCATTTATTCAAATGGCTGACTGTAAAGAGGGACACATGACATCAGTGCTCCTTCAGCCAAGTGGTACAAAAATACAAGCCTTCTTTTTATTAGATGTTTCTTAGATGGAACATGGGTGAGCAATATAATAGCAATATATGCGGCTTCAGCCATCCCCCTTTTCAGATAACTTATACTGAATTGTACAATCAGAGGAGTTATTGTTTAATTCGACTTTGTTGGATTTTTCCTTGATATATTATTCTGTTCCTTTCTTTTAATCTTATCTATCTGGAAAATAAAGATTCATTCATATTTATACACTCTTTATGTAGCTACTCAATAGTTTGTGTAAATGGTATCATCTTAGATGAGAAAGCACACTGACCTCTCAGCTGTGAGGCTGAGAACATTGTCTGTAAGGCTGAGAACATTGTGATCAATTATCTTAGTTTTACTGTTAGATTCACTCCCTGCTTGTTAAAAAGGATACCAACTTGCAAAATGCCTAATTTAAGGCTTCAAGACAGCAAACCTTAAATGACCTCGTACTTTTCTATCTGTTCCTGTCCCACTCTCCTCCTTTTGAAACAGAACAGCATTAATATCAAAGCCGTTCTTTTTCAACATCCTGTAGGGGAGGATACCCATTGTGTTGCTAATTGGGGGAACCCCCTGGGTGCCATTGTGGGTGTTTGAGCCCAGTGGTCAAACTGCTGGCATAGGAAGTATTAGTCCCATGGGGGCCTCTGACTCTATTATTAAAACTCTGACCTCCTGTGGCCCTGCAGCTGATACTGATAGGGCAAATTAGGTGGGGCATGGGTATGGCTGTTTTGAAGATTGGGTTTGCTCACTATGTGGTCTTGACATTTCTCTGATATGGAAAGCAACAATATAATTTTACTGTACTTATATGTGCTAAATTGCTCCTCTTTGACCCATTATTTTGCCTTCTTTGACTGTTGCTGCGGAGGGAGGAGGGGGTCACTAGGCAGAGGAGGAGGAGGAGGGTGGACGCCTCCAGGGGGCCTGAAGAGGGTCTCACAAGGTCACTGGGGGAGGGATGGGGTCCATAGCCAACACATCATCTCAAATTAATAGGGAAACAGACAAGTTGTTAAACAGTATATTTTTGTCCTTTTCCGTTTTATGGTGTTTATTGATTATTTTGCATTTGTTCTCACCGTTGCAGCATAAGCCTCTTATTCTTACATTTTTTTTCTTTCCTTCCTCCAATCCTTTCTCCATATTTTGTCTTGTGTCCTGCACAAAACTTTAACATTTCATCAGTTTTCAATTTTCTCAAAAAACAAATTTCCCTTTCCATTTTCTGACCACTCTCACTTCAACAAGGTTCATCTCCACAACAAAAACTTCTATTTATTTATTTTTATTCATTCATATTAGTTTATTTTATTTATTCATTTATTTTTGTATTCATTTATTTATCTACTCCAATTTACAATTTTCCTTATTTATTCATTTAAATTACCCCACCTTTATATATTGTCCACCTAGGATTCTTCTAAACCTTTATTGTATAAGTAGGAATAGTTATTATTCTTACACCTCCCTCTGGCTATTTTAAAGTTAAGCCTTTTCTCTCTTGCCGAATGAGCATGCTTTTTTGCCTCACTACAGTCAAACCCACATAGGTGGGCGAGGGAGGACTTTATGTTTGTTTGACATGCACGACCTTAAAGCTTTCCTTTCAGCCAGAGAGATAAAGTTCCTCATTTATTAGGATGATTTTAAGCCCTAATTTGCAGTAAATTTATGAAAGAGTGCACTTCTTACATTCGGCCACATGATGGAGGCACTGTGCCGCAGCTTGAAGGCGGTTCAAGATGGCGTTCTCATGCACATGTGCACTGAATGCCATGCGCAACTGTGACTGCGCAAGATGGCCCCGGAGCCTATTGTTCACAAACCACGAATTATTTTTTTTTTTAAGAAAATGGAGCACTGTCTCCCTAACTTCAGCTGTAAACATGCCAGAATAACCTTACAACTTTAATTTAGCGCTTCATTTTAATACTGTTACCTCAACTAATCTCCTCTCAGTAACCTGTTTTAACAATCTCACCACCACACAGGAATGGGGGCGAATTACCTCCCTCCTTTGTGGAAAAACACACACCCACCTTTGTTCTAGCCATGTGGGCAGATGAGTGCCATTAGTTAAATCATACTATGGGAAAAGTTTAATAGATATTTCCACCACCGATATTTCTCAAACCACACATTTATCCCCTAAAGACACAGAATTTAACAGAGATCAGCTTGCATGATGTGGAGAATTTGCCGCAGATTTGCATGTACTCGTTTTGTTATAGCTTAACCTATATGTAGAGGATACTTTCATCGAGACCTCTTCAGGTCATCAATACAAGAGGTATCGTATCATAAAGTTCAGTCTTATACTGATTTTAACAAGCTATCTTTATTATTTTATATTTATGAACAGACACTCGCTAATGTTGGTTAAAAAAGATTCTTATGCTATTCTGTAAGTTTTTTATTTTTATACTTATGAACAGACACTAATGTTGGTAAAAAAAAAAAGATACTTATGCTATTCTGTAAGCTATTATTTTATACTTATGAACAGACACTAATGTTGGTAAAAAAAAAAAAGATTCTTATGCTATTCTGTAAGTTTTTTATTTTTATACTTATGAACAGACACTAATGTTGGTAAAAAAAAAAAAAAGATACTTATGCTATTCTGTAAGTTTTTTATTTTTATACTTATGAACAGACACTAATGTTGGTAAAAAAAGATACTTATGCTATTCTGTAAGTTATTATTTTATACTTATGAACAGACACTAATGTTGGTAAAAAAAAAATACTTATGCTATTCTGTAAGCTATTATTTTATACTTATGAACAGACACTAATGTTGGTTAAAAAAAGATTCTTATGCTATTCTGTAAGTTTTTTATTTTTATACTTATGAACAGACACTAATGTTGGTAAAAAAAAAGATTCTTATGCTATTCTGTAAGTTTTTTATTTTTATACTTATGAACAGACACTAATATTGGTAAAAAAAAGATACTTATGCTATTCTGTAAGTTATTATTTTATACTCATGAGCAGACACTCACTAATGTTGGTAAAAAAAAAAGATTCATATGCTATTCTGTAAGTTATTATTTTATACTTATGAACAGACAGTCACTAATGTTGGTAAAAAAAAGATTCTTATGCTATTCTGCAAGTTTTTTATTTTTATATTTATGAACAGACACTCATTAATGTTGGTAAAAAAAAAAAAGATTCTTGTGGCTGCTTGCTACATTACTCACTCATGATTAAGTTTGAGATTCTTATAATGTATTGGAGTACCTAATTTATGCTCACTATTGATGTAAAAAAGATTCTTGCATTGCAAATCTTCCTTATTTGTAAAAAAGCGGCTATTTGGTCCTAGGACATTTCTTCACTCTCCCTCGTGCAAGAAACGTGGTTCATGCTTTACATGTGACCGCAGATTTCCATCACACAAACAATTTAAAATTTGGAGATCGGATATGCCCCTTAATCAGACAACTGTAAATTTAGTATGGCCAAAGTGTACAAATTTGTGTAAAATGAGGTTTTCTGCTTACCTTTTTTTTTTTGTTCAGGCGCTGTAGCCATATGCAAAAAGGGTCTTTCTGTTGTGATGTGTTCAGGCTCGCCTCAGAATAATTTCAATCCGGGTCACTGGCATCATTTTGTTAGAAAAATACCCGATTCTTTGATTGAAAGATCCAAGAACAAGCCGGAGATTTCCTCAATTTAAAGATGGAACATTTATTTAGAAGTCACATGTAAAACAAGCAGTGCTGGATGCAGCGTCACGCCGCTCCCTCTGGAGCATCGCCACACTGACCACAACTTCTGGGTGCGACATACATTAATCTTCTCGGGTTGGTTGGGCCAATCCCCGTACAATAGGATGGGCTTGTATGTGACTGATTGGCCAATTTAACTCTGACATGAACAGGCCATCCACAATTCACATTACCTATCTCCTAAAATGTACTATCAAAAGTATGTGTGTGAGTGTTGGATCCGGGTGTGTATCTAATGTGATAGACCTGACTATAAAAAGAGAGAGAGAGAGCTCTATAGCTCTGCCTAATTCCTGTTTAACACAACGTATTTGTTCATAAGAATGCAAACAGAATATGTATGGAATATGTGTAGAACATAAAGGGAGATTACCTACAGAATTATTATTTTGGCACTCTAACTTTCCATTAACCCTTTTATCCACCTCCACGGCATTCCTTTGGACATCGTGTCTGACCGGGGTCCACAGTTCACCTCAATGGTTTGGAAATCCTTCTGCTGATCACTTGGGATGACTGTCAGCCTCATGTCTGGTTACCACCGCTAGAGCCACGGGCAGGCTGAGCGTACCAACCAGTCCCTGGAGGCCGCCCTCAGATGTGTGGCAGCCGAGAACCTTTCCACATGGAGCACGCATCTGCCCTGGGTGGAATATGCTGCAGCCTGAGTAGCAACGGAGTTGGAGTTGAGACAAGTACCATTTTCTCATGTTTTAACACCTAAAACTGAGAGGTCTTGTATTTAGTGAGGAGACTCAGTTGCCACCTCTTATTGCTGCTGAGCCCTGAAATATTTTTTCTGCTGCCGCCTCTTTGTTTATTCCACCACTCACCTCAACTCCTTGCTTCCCCGAGGTCATCTCCACCTCAACTGGGTCGATAATGGAGGAGATGAGCTCAAGCGCTGCTATTGTTCCTCGTCACGGGCAAACTCCAGCAGTGCTCGTTTTGCCTCATGTGCACTGGTTCGATAATGATGGTAAAAAAGTGAGAGAGAGAGTGGAGAGTCTTCTTTGTTTTCTTATTATCTGTATTAGAAGGGCTTGTCTTACTCTCGATGGGAAGACCCTGTTGCAGCTGCCATCTGCTTCTGAGCTCTCCTCACCGAGCTCCTCTGCTGACTATTTGGGTGTGGTTCCCGCCTCAACCTGTACCTCTTCCTCCCTGTCTGAGGTGGCGGCATCAAAAGAAAATCCTGGTCATCTGGACCAGATGCGCCCCTGCTATCTCAGCCTGAAGTCAGCGTGCCCCAACCATTTTATTTGGGAATCAGCATGTCCAAACCATCAGCACATGAGGTCGGTGTGCTTCAGTCATCTGATGCAGAGGTCAGCACTCCCCAACCGTCTGATGCAGAGGTCAGCACTCCCCAACCGTCTGATGCAGAGGTCAGCACACACCAACTGTCTGATGCAGAAGTCAGCTCTCCCCAGCCGTCTCTTCAAGGGGTCAGCACGCTCCAGTCGTCTCTTCCAGGGGTCAGCGCACCCCAGTCATCTGTTTTTGAGCATGAGACTCTAATGTTAACTGAAGGCTCCCATGCTAGATCCAGGGTTCGGCACCTCTATGTTATTATCATCTGACTTTATAAGCTCCATGTTATTTTCTGTGTCTAAGGGTTCCATGTCATCTCCCGAATACAAGATTTTCTTGTCATCTCCTGGGTTTAAAACCTCTATGTTTACTTTTGAGCAAGAGAGCCCTGTATTGTTTTTTTCCCAGAGTTTAAGGCTCGTGGGTTATTTTCAACAAAGGGGTTGTGTATTATTTTCTGAGCTTGTGGGGCATGTGTTTTCCCCTGTCTGGTGGCCCATGGTCTTTGTTAGGCTACCTGACACCCCGTGCTCACCCTTCCTGTGGCTACTGGACTTTGGAGGGCCACCAGACCCGTTATGTGCTCCAGTTTGGGGACCCATGGACTTGGGCAGGCCCTCCGAGCTGTCTCATCTTGAGATCAGAGTGCCTCAGTTGTCTCATCCTGAGGTCAACGTGCCTCAGTCGTCTCATCCTGAGGTCAGCATACCTCAGTCATTTATTTTTGAGCTAAGGACTCCTATGTTGTTGTCCCCAGAGTAAGAAGCTCTCTTGTGGCCTTCAGAACAAGGGGCTCCAATGTTATCTCCTGAGTTTAAGGGTGCTATGTTTTCACTTCCTGAGTTTAAGGGTTTTATGTTGCCACCCCCTGAGGATACAGGTTTCATGTTATCATCCTCTAAGTTTTAATGGTCCATGTTGTCACCTCCGGGGGTTGATGGTTCCATGTTGACACCTCCTGAGTTTGAGGGTTCTTGGCTGTCATCACCCCCTGAGTGTAAGGTGTCCAGGTGGTTGTTTCCTGAATCTGGAGGTTCTGGGTTGCCATCTCCAGAGTTTGGGATTTCCATGTTACCATCTGAGTTTAATGCCCCCAAGTCGCCCCTAGAGTGTAAAGATTTTTTGTCACCATCTCTAGAGTGTAAAAGTTCTTTGTTGCCATTTCCTGAGGGTGGAATTTCCATGAGGTCATCTCCAGAGGTTGTAGTGTCTATGTCATTATCTCCTGCGGTCAAAGTTCCTATGTTGTCATCATCTCCTTAGTCTGGAGGTTCCAGGTTGTCATCTCCAAAGTGTGGGATTTCCATGTTGCCATCTGTGTTTAACAGACAGAAAGGATTTAGACTGAAGCTAAAGCTTATATATTTCTAACCCTCTCAAAGAACATAAAGAATTACTACATAACAAACAAAATCACATATTTTGATGTCAATCACTGATTAAAGGGAGAAACACTGCTCTCTGCTGGAACTGGAAAGTAACACCATCACTGTTCTAACTGTTCAGCATCCAGAATTTACCATGAAAGACCTACATATAGTACATAGGGTACTAATAAAAGAAGAAGTACACACTGTACACTTGAGAACACATTCTGATTTAAAAATACAAGTTAGAGTTGTGTGGACACTGTTAACATAAGTTTTTCTTTTAATAAGCAGAGCTCATGTTAATTGTTTTTAAAGGAGAATAATTATTTATAGCATCTTCACAAGTATGTTGCTTGGAACCCCAAGCGGGCCGTTTCTAGCTTTTCAGGGGTCCTAAGCAAGATTGTGTTTGTTTGTTTGTTTGTTTGTTTGTTTTGGGGGGGGTCAATTTTTGTAACAGGGAAGAGTTCATACTCTTTTGAATTAAAAAAAAATCTCTTCCATCTTAACATTTAAAAATATGTTGGGCCATTGTCAAGATGAACAGATAAAAAAATAAGTCATTAGAATAAAAATTTAACCAGTAAATTCACAAAAAAAAGTCACAAATTTATGAGAAAGAGCTATCAAGTTTCTCATAAATTTGCTCTTTTTTCCCCCCATTTTTACAAGAGTACCTGGATGCAGAGGCATTATGGCCGCCGAGTCAACTGAGTACCAGATGTGGGGACTGGAAGTAACAAAAAGTTTCGTGGAAAGGACGCCCTTTGTGAATTGGAGACAGGAAGTTGCCCACGTAGCAGCCAGGAAAACAAAATGTAACATTATAATTGGCTAAAAAACGTTAAAATATGGCATCCTTTCCACGGAACTTTGTGTCACTTCCAGTCCCCAGATCTGGTACACAGATGGCTTGGCGGCCATATTGCCGTTTTAAAGCATTTCCATCCATCCATCCATCTTCTACCGCTTTTCTGGAGGTCCGGGTCGCGGAGGCAGCAGTTCAAGCAGAGAAGCCCAGACTTCCCTCTCCCCAGCCACCTGCTCCAGCTCTTCAGAGAGGATACCAAGGCGTTCCCAGACCAGCTGGGAGACCTAGTCTCTCTACCGAGTCCTGGGTCTGCCCCGGGGTCTCCTCCCAGTGGGACGTGCCTGAAACACCTCAAGTGGGAGGCGTCCAGGAGGCATCCTGATCAGATGCCCATACCACCTCAACTGACTCCTTTCAATGTGGAGGAGCAGCAGTTCTACTCTGAGCCTCTCCCAGATGACTGAGCTCCTCACCCTATCTCTGAGGGTGAGTCCAGCAATCCTACGGAAAAAGCTCATTTCAGCCGCTTGTATCCGCGATCTCGTTCTTTCGGTCATTACCCAAAGCTCGTGACCATAGGTGAGAGTAGGAACGTAGATTGACTGGTAAATCGATAGCTTTGCCTTAGAACTAAGCTCCCTCTTCACCACAACAGACCAGTACAACATCCGCATCACTGCAGATGCTGCTCCGATCCGTCTGTCAATCTCTCGCTCCACTTTCCCCTCACTCGTGAACAAGATCCCAAGATACTTAAACTCCTCCACTTGGGGCAGGAGCCTGTCCCCAACCCAGAGAGGACAATCCACCTTTTTCCGGCTGAGGACCATGGACTCGGACTTGGAGGTGCTGATTCTAATCCCAGCCGCTTCACACTCAGCGGCAAACCATCCCAGCAAGAGTTGTAGGTCATTGCTGGATGAAGCCAACAGGACAACATCATCTGCAAACAACAGAGATGAGATCCTGTGGTCACCAAGCATGACACCCTCCATTCCCTGGCTGCGCCTAAAAATCCTGTCCATAAAAATTATGAAGAGGATCGGTGACAAAGGGCAGCCTTGGCGGAGTCCAACTCTCACTGGGAATGAGTCCGACCGAGTGTTGGCAATACGAACCAGACTCTCACAACGGTCGTATAGAGACCGAATAGCTCGTAACAACAAGCCCGATACCCCATACTCCCGAAGCACCCCCCACAAAAAACCACGAGGGACGCAGTCAAATGCCTTCTCCAAGTCCACAAAACACATGTAAACTGGTTGGGCAAACTCCCACAAACCCTCAAGAATTCTCGAGAGGGTAAAGAGCTGGTCCGATGTGCCACGGCCAGGACGAAAACCACATTGCTCCTCCCGAATCCTGAATCATTTCGTTTTTTTTTTTTATCTTACCAATAGATTTGTAAAAACTTTTCAAGTCATTTTTAAATGCTGTATTTGAATGGTTTTTTTGCCAATTATCCGGTACATAGATGACTCGGCGGCCATATTTCTGCTGCATCCAGATGAGTCTCCATTTTTAATGATTTTAACTTTTGTTTTCCAAATTTAACCTTTATTTAGCCAGTCAGACAGATTAAGAACACATTCTCATTTACAACTGTAGCCTGGGGGGAAGGGGGAAGGAACAACTCACTCCATCACAAAAATATGGGCCCCAGAAACCTAGAAACTGGCTATTATTTAATTCCAGCCCACTCACACCATATTACAGCATTCTTGCTCAACAATTATGGCATACTTGAACGTATTTTAGGGTTGTATTATAAGTACTCATTTGTTTGTATTGTGGCACACATATTTGAGTTGCTTAGGCTGCATATGTATGTTACTCTTGCTTCACGTCTCAGAATGAACAATAGGTCTGGGTCTCCTGGGGATAACAGGAGGGTGCGAAATGTGATCTTTAGAGATGGACTTGAGAGATTTCCTGACCACCAGTGGTTTTAGGTGGAGGGGAGAAGACCTGGAGGATGATGTATTGTGTCTTGGGATTTAAAGACAATGTGACTCTGTACTTTGATGTCCCGGGTATAAAAAGGACAGATGTGGGAGGATGTGTCTCTTTTTCTGTTTGGAGGATGTTGGAGACTAGTGAATAAATATGATTTGAGAAATAAACTCAGCCTCATCTTTTCACGCTCTCCACAGTATGCTTTTTGCTAAAATCCAATCCCTGTACAGTCAATGAAAAAAAATGATGAACTGTGAGAAAGAAACAAATGGGGGGGGGGGCCGCATTTTAAAAGGTTCATTGTCCATTGACCCAGATACAGAGCTGCTGCTGACAGTTAATGATTGAACCGATTATTGAATGACTGCTGGTCATCCTTCAGGCTTTTATGCCATCCTGCTTTAACAGCTCAGCCTTCAGTCCTTCAGCTCTAGACATCATGGCTCAGCTGGTCGAGTGTGTCCCTAACTTCTCTGAGGGTCGAGACAAAAAGGTGAGACAAGAGCATTTAGTTGAGTTAAAATGCTTTGTAACATGTTTACTACCCAGCCAGCATGTCCATGTGGGCACCACTGTAGGTTAAATCTGGGCTGTCTTATGGGTCCCATGTGGGTTTGTCTGTAGGCTCAATGTTGGCCTCATCTGTGTTTGCCCACTTGGACTTTACCTGTGGAACAAGTGAGTGGGTAATCTGTTTCCCTGCCTTAAATCCATCTGGGCCCCAATGGGTTTAATGTGGGTGAACAGGTTTCAGTAACACTGGTGCCAGAGGCAAAATTACAAGAAAAAAGTCACAATTTTATGAGAAAAAAAGTCACCAATTTATCAGAAAAAGTCACAAATTTATGAGAAAAAATATGGAAAACTTATGAGTAAAAAATCTAAACTTTATAAGAAAACAACAGTAAATTACTTGAAAAAAATTACAAATGTACAAGAAAAATTTAGCACATTTACAAGAAAAAAGTCATGTTCAGGGTTGTCACCCTGAGTATGATTGGCAGCTGTGGATCTTATTATTACTTGTTAATTTCCAGCTGGCAGATTGAGCTTGCTCTCCACCAGCCCCACAGCCATGCATCCCCCTCACCAGGCATCTAGCAGCGGTATGATCACCACATACTCACTCACACACTCATGCATGCACACTCACACTCATTCATTCTCATCCTAATTCTTACACACACGCACACATACTCCAGTCCAATCAGTCACGCACCTGTTGCCACATGGCTGGTCTGCCTGCTGTCATTAAGGCTGTGTATAAATAGCGGGCCTACGAGACCAGCCGGTGTGGCAGCTTTGCATTGTCAACGTTGGCCATCCAGTCTCGCTTCTGTTAGTTTTCCCCTGGACTTAATCACGTTGTTTCCTCAGAACCTTTCTGCTCCAACATATTGTAAGTCTTCCGTTGTGCCTTTTCTCTGCTCCTGTTTAATTGGAGCGCGTTCCGCACTTCCTAAACCAATTAAGCTTGTAGCCGGGTGTCTTTCCCTTGCTGTGATTGTGTTTTTGGACTGTATATACATATTCACCCATTGTCAATAAACACGTTACTCTGCATTTTGGGCTCACTGCCATTTCATATGTTCGCTGTGCAGTTCATGCAGTGAACATGACAGAAAGCTGCCACCAACAGGGTCCTAGCGAGTAAGTAACGTGCTACTCGTTTTTTTGTGTGTTTTTCACTAACCTGCTCTGAGCGACATGTCCTGGTTGAGCCATTCCCACGCTGGGTTTAGTGGATGGACCGCAGGACAGCCCAGCATGGAGGAGCAGCGGGCGGCCCGGTGTATCTGGGAGCTCCTGGAGGAAGCACATGACTCATTCGGGTCCGGAGACCGCTTAGCCTGCCTCGAAGGAGTTATCCGGATCCTGAGGACTCACCAGGGACTCTGGAATTACCCCGAGTACTCCGAGCTGCTGTCCGGGGTCTTCGCGCTTGAGGAGGCTTTTCCTGACCTGAAGAGAAGGGCTTTTCGGAGGAAGCCCAAACAAAAATGCCCTTCTCTGTTGGCAGCCATCTTCTCCTCCACACCATCCACCGAACCAAGATGGTGTTCACCAGGTCGGCGGCGTCGACGTCACCCGGATTCCTGGAGGATTAATCCAGCCCTGCCAACTGCTCCCACACCAAGCCCCGTTACCTCCACAGCGGATTATCTCCAGGTCCTAGCAGTTCCATCTGCAGGACTCCCTTCCGCGTCCACAGCGAGGTCATCTTCCCCGGCTCGTTCTCCGGCGGCAGTGGGGCGCTTGCCTTCCTCATCGGGGTCTTCCGTCCCTGAGGTGAGTGGGGCGGCTCCCAAATCGTCTTCTAAGGAGCCAGACACCGCCTTTCCCGGACGGATGGGTGGAGACGCCCAAACAGCAGCAGCTGCAAATAACACCATCAACTAGGGAAACAGGCAAGTACCTTTTCATTTAACTCACATTAATAATGAAATATCTTGCCTGATTCCCGGTAGGGAGGCTCAGGGAAAGCAGTCCCCTGAGCTCTCTCCGCCTGCTGCTGTTAAGAACAGTTCACCAGCCCTCTCTCTTCTTTCCTTGATGGGCCTGCCGGAACCGGAGCCGAGCCGCCAGGATCAGGAGGAGCCAGAGGTCCGGGAGGGGGATCCTCTCGCAACTACGGTGAACCAGGTCCCAGCTTCCACGCCGGAGGAGTCACCAGCGTGGATCGTGGCAGCTGGGGAAAAGAAGACTGCTGAGACCGTCACACCTGCTGTGGAGGCCACCACAGCAGAGTCAGCACTCGAGCGGAACCTCGTGGAGCCTGAACCTGAGCAGACATCGCCCAGCTCATTGAAGTCCTGGACGGCAGTAGAGCTTGAGCTAAGGCAAGTGCTCTCTTTTGTCTTTCTCCTTTCCATAATTGAGCACCTTTGCCTAGCTTTAGGTGAGGAGAGCCAGCTGCAGCCAAACGCTGCACTTGAGCTCACCTCGCCGGGCTCAGCTGCTGCCAGCGACTCTGACCCTTCCCTCTCTCTTTCTGAGCCCATTCCCAGAGTCATTGGAGAGGGTCTCCTGTCACCGGACGAGGCTACAGATCCAGGTTCGCCACCAGAGGTCACCGGGGTTCCGGATGAGGTGGCTGTCGGGGGCACTTGGCCCCAGTCCAGGGTGCCAGTGATCAACCATCTCCTCACTCGGGTGTTCACACGGGTCAGCTGGCCCATGGCCAAGATGGCGTTGGGGTCAGCAGTGGCCCAGCCGGGTCCCACCGCAGGTACAGCAGGGGTCCAGCTGGACTCCATCGTGGGTGCAGCAATGGCTTGGTCGGGGTCCATCGTGGGTGCAATGCAGGCCCAGTCGGGGCTCACCACGGGATCAATGAGGTCCTGGGAAGGGACCACCACTGGTGCAATGTTGTACCAGGCCAGGACCACCGCAGACGCAGCCACGGCCCAGCTCAGGTCCACCACGGGTGCTGCTGAGGTTCAATCCTTCATCTAGACCACCAGGGGTGCCATGGGACAGTTTGGGAATGCCGAGGCCATCCTTTGCCTTTTGGAGGCCCTGTGGGTGTTCCTCCTCCTTCTGCCGGGCACCGTCGGGGTCCTTCTCCCTTCGCCGCCAGTGACCGCAGGGGTCTCTCTTGCACTGTTTAGCCACCCACCTTCTCAGCCTTCCCGTGGGTAGGCCACTGCCTCGTCTGCCCTTCCGGTCCTGGTGGCCTAATCATGCGGGCAGGCCGCCCGAAAGACAGAGCTTCCTCGCTGGGTGGCCCGTATGCCCTGGCAGGCTGCCGGATACTGCTTCGCAGGCCACCCACTGGCCCTGGGATCTTGGTCGGCCCCCTGAACCTTGGGCAACCTGCTGGGCCTTGGACTCTGGTCAGCCCCCTGAACTGTGGGACTCTTGGGGATGGGGTGGGTTAGTTTAGTTTTGGGGTTGGGGAGTGTTGTGGTGTGTTATTTTGTGGTGATTTGTCTGTTCTTGATGTGTCCCTCCTAACCTTTTTCCCCCCACCTCCCCCCTGGGTTGTTTGTATGGGCCTTTTTTTTGGGGGGGGGGGGTAGGTTGTATTTTTCTTGATGGTACAGTGGGTGTCTGGTGTCCACCCCTTGGGTGGGGGCACTGTCATGTTCAGGGTTGTCACCCTGAGCATGATTGGCGGCTGTGGATCTTATTATTACTTGTTAATTTCCAGCTGGCAGATTGAGCTTGCGCTCCGCCAGCCCCACAGCCATGCATCCCCCTCACCAGGCATCCACCAGCAGAATGATCTCCACATACTCACTCACACACTCATGCATGCACGCACACACTCATTCATTCTCATCCTAATTCTTACACACATGCACACATACACCAGTCCAATCAGTCACGCACCTGTTGCCACATGGCTGGTCTGCCTGCTGTCATTAAGGCTGTGTGTAAATAGCAGGCCTGTGAGACCAGTCGGTGTGGCAGCTTTGCATTGTCAACGTTGGATATCCAGTCTCGCTTCTGTTGGTTTTCCCCTGGACTTAATCATGTTGTTTCCTCAGAGCCTTTCTGCTCTGACGTATTGTAAGTCTTCCGTTGTGCCTTTTCTCTGCTCCTGTTTAATTGGAGCGCGTTCCGCACTTCCTGAACCAATTAAGCTTGTAGCCGGGTGTCTTTCCCTTGCTGTGATTGTGTTTTTGGACTGTATATACATATTCACCCATTGTCAATAAACACGTTACTTACTCTGCATTTCGGGCTCGCTGCCATTTCATATGTTCGCTGCGCAGTTCGCGCAGTGAACATGACAAAAGTCACAAGGTTATGAGAAAAAAGTCGCAAATTTATGAGAAAAAATGTAGAAAATTTATGAGTAATTTATGAGTAAAAAGCCTCAAATTTGCAAGAAAACAATATTAAAATTACCTGAAAAAAGTTTCAAATGTACAAGAAAAATTTATCACAGTTACAAGAAAAAAGTTACCAATTTATGAGAAAAAATACACAAAATTGTAAAAAGTCTAAAATTTACAAGAAAACAACATTAAATTACTTGAAAAAAATTACAAATGTACAAGAAAAATTTAGCACATTTACAAGCAAAAAGTCACAAGCCTGACATCCCTGTACACCAGACAGGTACAGAGGATGGCTACCTGCAGTTTAAATGATGACTCCTACACTTTGGCACTGCCACTTTCAGCTTCTTCACTCCAGACGGAGGTTTGCGGTCCCAAAAAGTAAAACCCAGCGCTTCAAAAACAGCTTTGTTCCTGCTGCTGTTAAACAGTTGAACAAAATGTTGCAATATATTGCACATAATTTAGTTATCTATTTATGAATTTTTTTTATATTTATTTATTTTTGCAGGTTTTTTTAGTTGGGCTTTAAATCTTTTATTGGGTTTTAGACTTTTGAGTTTTTAATCTCTGACCTAGTTTTTAACTTTTTTAATATGACCCTTCTCTCTTATCTGTTTGTTTTTTCTCTTATCTCTTTGTCATATGTCCTGACTGGTGGAGCCTTCAGTATTTTTATCGTGCTTATAGTCAGCTTCATGTGTGCCTGTGTTTGTGTTCATGTTGAATGTAATTGGGGTTTGTAAATATGTGTCTAAAAGGATGTCACCTGACTGCAAAACAAATCTACCTACGGGTACAAATAAAGGAACCTGAACATGAATTATTGCTGGCTTCTGATAGTTACTACTGTGAAACTCAGGTGACAGCTTTTTCTGAAGTATGACTAAAATTGTGGTTGTCATCTCCGTTATTAACAAGCCTGGTGATTATCATCAGTTAGCTAAAGTTAAATGTGATATTACTGAGCTGGGAGAAATTCTTGATAACATGCACACGCTTAGATTATCTGTCCTTCAAAACGTACAATCCCTCCTTTCTTCTTACCATTCTCTGGTGTTCTTTCTGTCCATGGGTAAAACCAGAGGCAAGGTAAGTTTATTTGTATAGCACATTTCATGTACAAGACAATTCAACGTGCTTGACATAAAAACATTCAAGCATTAGAGCAAGTTTCAAAAGGAATGCATAAGAATTTAAAACCAAACTCAAAAATAAATTAAAGAGAAACAAAAGCAGGGTAAAATAGAATATGACAGAAATAAAAATTTACAGTGCATTGTAGGAGATTAACAATCGTTCTACTGAAAGGCCACGGCAAATAGAAGAGTTTTTAACCTTGATTTAAAGCAGCTGAGAGTTTCAGCAGCCCTAATGCTTTCTGGGAGTTTGTTCTATATGCATGGGGCATAAAAGCTAAACGCTGCCTCACCATATTTGGTTCTAACTCTGGGCACATGTGGTAGACTGCAAGTCTAACTTAAAACATTACTGGCACATGCCTCTAGGGGGAACTACCTTTATTGTTCAGCACTGCTACTAAGGGGACACATTAGAATAAGAGTGTGAAAACCCCGCGCAGAATCCATGTTCAGTCATATTATGTGTGTTGCAGAATAAACGGCAGAGTTAGCCAAAGAAATAACTCAAGTGTGATCATTGCTACACGGTAGGATATCACACAATTGGCGACGAGGATTAAAAAAAAAAAATTAGCGGCGAGAAACAGAGAACATTGCAAGTGTGGCGAACTCAGGTGACTCCAGTAGTTCGAGTGCAAGTTCAGAGGAGGAAAAACGAGGTTTCCCCACCACGACGAGCAATGGCGGCTGTAATCGGAACGGTAACCCCTTTTGATAACTCGACTCAGTCATGGGAAGAATATAGTGAAATGTTGGACTTTTTCTTCCAAGCTAATGACATTGAGGAGCCAGACAAAAGGAAGGCTGTACTGTTGAGTGGAGTTGGTGCAACTACTTACAGCTTGTTGAGAAATTTAATAAGCCCTGCATTACCGAAAGATAAAACATACGACCAGCTTACTGCTGAGCTTCAGAAGCACTTCAGCCCCAAACCGAGTGAAATCGTGCAACGATTCAAATTTAATTCACGCATAAGGAGGAACACTGAGTCCATAGCAGAGTATGTGGCAGAATTGAGGAAATTAACACTGCACTGTGATTACAAAGACTCATTGGAAGAAATGTTAAGAGACAGACTTGTGTGTGGAGTGAATGATGACCGTATGCAACGGCGACTTTTATCTGAAACAAAACTCACTTTTGCGAAGGCTTTGGAATTATGCCAAGCGATGGAAACAGCATCTAAAGATGTGAGAGAGATGCAAGGGAAGCTAACAGAGGACACAGCAACGCATGTTCGTGTGCCTAAGACCCAAGTAGGTGTCCACAAAGTGTCGACTGACAAAACTCAGCACAAATTCCCCAGTTGTTATCGCTGCAAAGGCCAGCACAATGCCGCCGAGTGCAAATTTGCCACTGAGCTGTGTCATAATTGTGGCAAGCGAGGGCACATTAAGAAAGCATGTAGAATAAAGGTGGACAGCGCACAGGTGCTGAAAGCGACAGTTAATGGGCAAAAGTATGAAAACAAGGGCCCAGGAAAGGAACAGCAAGCGAATCAACTGAGAGGGGAGGGAGAAAGTGATACAGAAGACATGGATTTTCACACAATTTACAACACGTCAGAGGAGCTGACCAAGGTAGCGCCCATCACGCGTACCATGAATGTTAATGGAATTAAAGTAACATTTGAAGTTGATACAGGCTGTGGAGTAACCATATTAAGTAAACAGCAATATACACAACTGTGGAAGAAAACAGACACAGCAGAATTAAATCCCTGTTCATTAAAATTAAAAACATACACAGGAGAGAAGCTAGACGTGCTAGGCATGGCACAAGTGAAGGTGCAACACGAAAACAAAGAAAAGGACTTACCTGTAGTAGTAGTTGGGAGCGAAGGACCAAATCTACTAGGGCGAAGTTGGCTACAAGAACTGGCCATGATGGATCAGTTGGTGAATAAAGTGGAATCTCAGCCCAAATTGCAGCTGGAGGAGATCCTCGAAAGACACGCTGAGGTGTTCAAAGAAGGCGTAGGACAGCTAAAAGGTGTCACTGCAAAGATTAATGTGGACAAGGAGGCCCAACCACGATTCTGCAAACCCCGACCGGTACCCTATGCAGTCAAGCCACTGGTTGAAAGCGAGCTACAGAGGCTGCTGGATGACAAGATCATTGAGCCAGTGCAGGTTGCAGAATGGGCGGCACCCATAGTCCCAGTGAGAAAGCCGGATGGCTCCATTAGAATATGTGGAGATTACAAACTCACTGTCAATCGAGCATCACGGGTGGATCAGTATCCAATTCCTAAAGTGGAGGACCTCTTCGCACAGCTGAATGGCGGCCGACACTTCACGAAATTAGACATGAGTCACGCCTACCAACAAGTAGTCTTGGAAGAAGAATCAAGAAAGTATGTAACCATCAATACACACAAAGGCTTATATACCTACACACGCTTACCATTTGGAGTAGCTTCCAGTCCTGCTATATTCCAGAGAACTATGGAGGGCATCCTAGGTGGAATTCCGAATGTTGCCATTTATTTGGATGACATCCTTTGTACAGGACCAAATGAACAAGAACATCTGAAAACGCTGGAGGAAGTGCTTCAACGGTTGGAGAAAAGCGGTCTGAGGTTGAAAAGAAGCAAGTGTGAGTTCATGGGAAAAGAGGTGGTGTTCCTAGGCCACAAGATCAACGCCAGTGGTCTACACCCTCTAACAGACAAAGTGGAAGCCATTGCGGAGGCGCCTGAGCCACAAAATGTTACTGAGTTAAAAGCCTACCTGGGCTTGTTGAACTATTACCATAGGTTCCTCCCAAAGCTCTCCACGCTGCTGGCACCACTACATACCTTACTTAAGAAGGAAGAAAAATGGTCAGGGGGGGTCAAGCAGCAGAAGGCGTTTGAAGAGTCCAAAGCGCTACTTCAGTCCTGTAGTGTGTTAGTGCACTATGATTCAAACAAACCACTCATCCTGGCGTGTGACGCATCACCCTACGGTGTGGGTGCTGTACTCTCTCATCGTATGGAGGATGGCTCAGAGAGACCCATAGGGTTCGTCTCAAGAACTCTTAGTGCAGCTGAGAAAAACTACTCCCAGCTAGACAAGGAGGGCCTTGCAGTAGTATTTGGTGTAAAAAAGTTCCACAAATACCTGTATGGGAGACAGTTCGCTATAGTGACTGACCACAAGCCACTAATTTCACTGTTCAGTGAAATGAGAGCCATACCCCAGATGACATCTCAGAGAATTCAGAGATGGGCCGTTACATTAGCAGCGTATGAGTACACCATCGTTTACAAAGCCGGACGGGACCATACAAATGCTGACGCGATGAGTAGGCTACCCTTGGATGGAGGAAGAGACAGCACGCCTGAGGAGGAGGAGAGAGTGCTATTGTTTGAAGATATCGGCGTGCCCCTGGTGAACGCACAACAAATAAAGAAGTGGACAGACAAAGACCCTGTTCTAGCAAGAGTGCGAGAATACATCTTGCGAGGATGGCCGAAGATGAACAGTCCTGAGTTCATTCCCTATGCCCGACGACAGGATGAGCTCAGCACCCAGGAAGGTTGTATCCTGTGGGGAGGACGCGTGGTTGTTCCACCACCTGGTAGGAATGCCTTACTGCAACAACTACACCAAGCACACCCTGGCATCACTCGCATGAAAGCGTTGGCGAGGAGTTACATGTGGTGGCCCAACATGGATGCAGAGGTGGAGGCGCTTGTGAAGTCATGTGCGGCATGCCAGGAGAACAGGAACAGTCCTCCAGCAGCCCCACTACATCCCTGGGAAGTTCCAGATAAACCATGGAGAAGAATTCACATTGACTACGCAGGTCCATGGATGGGAAGAATGTTCCTGATCATAGTTGACGCATACTCAAAGTGGATCGATGCATATTCTGTGAGTAGCTCTACTTCTACTGTTACCATTGAATGTCTTAGAAAGAGTTTCAGCCAACATGGGCTACCTGAAATCATAGTATCAGATAACGGTACATGTTTTATGAGTGAACAGTTCCAAGAGTTTTCTGAAAAGAATGGCATACGTCACATCACGACTGCGCCATACCATCCTTCTTCTAACGGCTTAGCCGAGAGGGCCGTGCAGACGTTCAAGTCACTCATGAAAAAGATGACAGGAGACTCTATTGAAACCCGAATGTCGAGAGCTCTGTTCAGCTATCGAATAACACCCCAATCTACAACTGGCAAGTCACCAGCTGAGCTGTTGTGTGGAAGGAAGTTGAGGTCAACATTTGACTTAATACATCCAGACTTCAGAAACAAAGTGCATGATAAACAAGAGAAACAAAAAGGTTATCATGACATGCATGCTAGAGAGAGAATACTGAGAGAAGGAGACGTGGTCTACACCCGCAACTTTGGCTCAGGACCAGCCTGGGTACCAGGAGAAATAACAGAAAAGACAGGCCCTGTGTCATTCAAGGTGACATTAGGTCATGGACAAGTGGTGAGGCGACACATCGACCAAGTTCGTGGTAGGAGCTCCATTCCCCTGCCGATGGCACCAGAGGTGTTGTCTGACAACCATTCTGAGGAGAGCATCAACGAACCACCACTTCAGGTGATACCTGAGGTACCCGTCTCTGCAGATTCTACGGGCAGCACTGCAGCAGCCGAAACAGTGGAGCAGTCTGAGTCTTCACCTGCAGTTGGCTCACCAGCCGTGAGAAGATCTCAGCGAGCTAGGAAAGCTCCAGACTACTTGAAGGACTATACTTAGTCAGTAGTGAGTTCCCCAGCCACAGGACAAGAATGCGTCCTGGAACCTCACTGGGATGCGGTAGTCAAACCAATTCCCCAGTTAGACTGTTATGTGTGTTATACATATAAAAAAAAAGAAAAAAAAAAAGAGAAAGACATTATGTGTATGGCACATGTGTTTAAGAATAGTTTAATCTAGAGGGGAGGGATGTGGTAGACTGCAAGTCTAACTTAAAACATTACTGGCACATGCCTCTAGGGGGAACTACCTTTATTGTTCAGCACTGCTACTAAGGGGACACATTAGAATAAGAGTGTGAAAACCCCGCGCAGAATCCATGTTCAGTCATATTATGTGTGTTGCAGAATAAACGGCAGAGTTAGCCAAAGAAATAACTCAAGTGTGATCATTGCTACACGGTAGGATATCACAGCACAGATAGTAGGTCTGATCCTGATGATCTGAGGGCTCTGGGTGGTTCATAATAGACCAGCAGATCTGAGATGTATTTTGGCCCTAAACCATTCAGAGCTTTATAGATCAGCGGGAGTGTTTTGAAATCTGTCCTTTGACAGACAGGCAGGCAGGGTAAAGATTTGAGAACTGGACTTGTATGATCTACTTTCTTGGTTTAGTGAGGACTCAAGCTGCAGCATTCTGAACCAACTGCAGCTGTCTGATGGACTTTTTAGGGAGACCTGTGAGGACAGTGTTACAGAAGTCCAGTTTACTTAAGATAAATGCATGGGCAAGTTTTTCTAGACCCTGCTGAGACATCAGACCTCTAATCCTCGCTATGTTCTTCAAGCTATAATAGGTTGACTTCACTGCTGTCTTAATGTGGCTGTTAAAATTCAGGTCTGAGTCCTGAACCACACCCAGACTTCTGGCTTGGCTGTTGTTGTTTTTTTGTTATGACCCCTCATGCACCATTATGCAGCACACAGAGGGAGGAATGGAAACCCATGAGCAGAAGTAGTTTTGTGCACTTTATTGAACATAAACCCAAACTTTGTCCAGCAAACAGTCACGATAATAAACAGAGGCTTGATATAATTGTAATAGAGGCCACCAAGAAAACAGGAACGCCACCCGGACACTCTGCAGCCGGAGGGAGGGGAATGCCTAGTGCCGCAGAACAGCTGTCGGCACAAGGAGAAAAGAAAACATGAACTTACAGGCTGGAGCAATCCAAGGCAGTCCGTGCTGTCTGGTGGATGAGGGCGAGGCAGGAACAGCCACTAACACCAAATAACCAATAACAGTCTAGTAGCATTAGAGAAGACTTAACTAGTCAGGCTGAAAGTGAACGTAGGGGATGAAAACTTGCATACACAGAGGAAAATGCTACTGTGTATATTGTGCAATGCTCCGGTGATCTCTTCCCACTCAAACACAGCTTAACCCCTTGCACTCCGGTCAATTTCCCTAAAAACGCCAAAAAATAACGTGCCCAAATTAGATCGAAAGCTGCTCTTCAACCCTTTGCAGCATCTTCATGGTGTTGGTCTCATTTAAAAGAAAACACTTTGAATTTTTTGGGCAAAACAGTCATAATCTCTCTAAGTGCTCCGGCCACTGAGTTACAG
This sequence comes from Pholidichthys leucotaenia, assembly GCA_020510985.1. Classification (NCBI taxonomy): domain Eukaryota; kingdom Metazoa; phylum Chordata; class Actinopteri; order Cichliformes; family Pholidichthyidae; genus Pholidichthys; species Pholidichthys leucotaenia. Next base: position 337,525,779 of record CM035845.1, read on the forward strand.
TCATCTAAACGTAGCGAACTTGAAGAAAATAAATTTGGCCTGGGTGTTTTTTGGGATACAAATGCTTGCAAATAACACACAGCTGCACGGCTGCACGGTGGTGCAGTGGTTTAGCACTGCGGCAGCACAGTTTACCTTCGGCCAGGGGATCGCGGGGATCATGAGATCGTGGGTTCGATCCCAGCCCCCGAACAACAGTGAGCTGTGTGGAGTTTGCATGTTCTCCCCGTGTTGCGTGGGTTTACTCCGGGATTTCTCCGGTTTCCTCCCGGATACCAAAAACATGTAGGTTTAGGGCACTCGCGCACGCAGCGACCGGCAGCCGGTGGCTTGTCACCAGACTGCAAACCAAATCTACCTACGGGTACAAATAAGTAACAAAAAAAAAAAAAAAACAGCTTCAGATCCGGGCTGGAAAATGCAACAGAAATGTAGAACCAAGTGTTATCCAGCTGAGGTCCAAATTTTGTAACAATACCACAAAAAATGAATATATTACACAGCTTTTTCCTCAGGTAGTTCCCAGGCGTTTTGGAACTGTGCCAAATTGTGCCAAATGGCACAGTTTGGAAAAACGTCTGTAACTTTTGAATGCTTCAATGTAGAAGTTTCATTTTGGGCTCTAATGAAAGGTCACACTCAGGGCTGTGTCTGTGTGTGTGTGTGTGGGGGGGGGGTTGTCCCCCCCCCTGCTACAGAGGATGGACATCGGCCATTGCTACATGACGGATTAGCCTCATGTGGCGATGTGGGACAGCAGCGCAGTCACCACGGCTCCCCCCCCCTCGCTACAGAAGAATAGCGGGGGGGGGGGGCAGCGTTCCCGGTCTGGACACGGCGAACGACCCCTTGTACCGCGGCGCACAAACTTCAGACTTGGTGCGCCGCACAGTTGTAATTTACCGATCGGTCAAAAGTCATTTTGGATTACAATTTTCAGGGATAAAGAATAATTTAGCTTATAACACCTTACCTCTTCACAGCAGCAGAGTCCTGGTGAACTTCTCTTCCTCATTGTCAGACGAACGCGACGCTGGTCCGCTCATGGTTCTGGTCTCGCGACCCGATCAAAACATAATTCCATTATTGCGGTTTTGTGCTTCCATGATTGCGGTTTTTGGCGAACGATTTTTCAAAACAAATAACAGTAGTAATTAAAAAAAGACTGGCGAACGCGTGTGTGTCACTCAGCCTTCGTCGTCAGCCTCCGTCGGTCTATGATGACCATGGAAGAAATCATAACGTCTACTCTGCTGGAACAAAAACAAAATAAGCACCGCCTGTGGCCGAACATGCCGATGCGCGAATGGCAGTCGCTGTCACACAGGTTGCATTTGTGGGTGGTCTCTGTGCTGCTGGGTCTGTGACGGTTCTTCCTGCGGGTCCTTTTTTGATCCGCTGCAGCAGTCTGTCTTCACCCAGCCTTAAAAAAAACAGCTCGCGAACTTCTCTGCTTCAATTGGCTCACTGCATTCACAGCCTTGGTAGGCGGGTCCTTCTTGCTAGGTTTTCAGTCATTGGTTCTTCAAGGTTTCAGAAACCCAATTCAAGGCTCTTATTAGTCGAATGAGAGGTCAATCATATCCAATCTGTTCGCGGCTGTGTCTGTAGTGGAAGGACTTTTTTCTTTTTTTTTTTTCAGTGCACTCTCCTGCGCCCTCTTGCGCTCGAGGACGCACAAGAGCGCCTTCGTGCGCTCTGGGACGCAGAGACTTGCCCGCCTGCGGTACAACGGAGTGCAAGAGGTTAAGTAATGACAATACTAATGAGAGAAGAGACCGCCGGTGTGGAAGAGCATGGGCTGGACCAAACAGAACACAGGTGTGCATCAAAGCATGTGAATGGAAATGAATGAAGGTGTGTGTGTGTGTGTGTGTGTGTGTGTGTGCGCGTGTGTAAGGGAGACACCAATAATAAGGAACAGCTGGTGATACTGACAGGAGAAGGGGGTATGGCCAAGCTGTTGGAGCGGAGGACCCAAAGGGCTACCTGAAACGCCTGATGGAAAATAGACAGTGAAACGAGACAAAATAGCCACAGTGTCAGAACTGGGTTTGGGACCACCAAACCCAGGTCCATGACAGTTTTCAGCATCATTGATTGAAGCTGAGTACTAACTCTGAGTTATTATTTCGGTTTTGTCTTTGTTTAACTGAAGAAAGTTCTGGCACATCCACTCTTTAATTTGACCAATGTATTTGATCAGTGTTTTAATTGGACCATATCCTGGTGAGATGGTTGCGTAGATTTGTGTATCATCTGTGTAATTATGGTAATATATACTGCTCAAAAAATAAAGGGAACACTTTGAAAACACATCAGATTTTAATGGAAAAAAATAAGCTGGATATCGAAATTGTGGCAGGCTAGTCCAGCTTACTCAGATTAAAAAGTGTTCCTTTAATGTGAGTAAGCTGGACTAGCCTGCCACAATTTCGATTTTTTCCCATTAAAATCTGATGTGTTTTCAAAGTGTTCCCTTTATTTTTTTGAGCAGTATATTTTGTTGTTTTCTTATGATTTGAGCTAGTGGGAGCATATAGATGTTGAACAGCAGAGGTCCCAAAATAGAACCTTGGGGAACTCCACAGGTTATTTTTATTCGTTTGGATTTGTAGTTACCTATTGACACAAAATAGTCCCTGTCTTTCAAATAGGATTCAAACCAGCTAAGTACTGTACCAGGAGGTCCCACCCAGTTTTTTAGCCGGTCTAGTAACATGTTTTGGTTGACCATGTCAAATGCAGCACTGAGGTCCAGTAGAACCAAGACTGAAATGTTGCCATTATTTGTATTGGAGTGGAAGTCATTAAGGACCTTCACTAGAGCTATCTCAGTGCTGTGGTGTGGCTGAAAACCTCAGAGACATCAAAACAGTTATTTAATGTCAGGAAGTTGTACATTTGTTGAAAAACAGCTTTTTCTATTATTTTTATAAGAAAGGGAGAGTCTGTTAGAGTCATTAGCCATTAGCCATTAGCTGCTGCACTCCTGGTTCTCCGATAATTTCATCTTTATGTCTGGTAAACATACGTTTCCATGATGTTACATAATATGAAGCATTGTTAAAAAGCTAAGCTTTTAAACCAAAATTAAACCTGCACTAACATTTAAAGGATAAACTTCCAAACATCCACATATTATGAACTAATGTTCTAAAAATTTTAATCTCCTATATACACTATGATGGAATTAAGTAGGTCCTAAAATTTCATCAGGGGGCTGACCTTCATCTTATCAACCAACCAATTACAAAACAGCAGTAGCTGATTAGACTAGCAGTTAGCAGTAGCCACATATAATCACCACAACAATAATGTCACTAAAATAACCAGCTTAAAAAAATAGATTGTTCCTACCTCTTCAAAGTTGATTCTTTATCGCTGGGCTGTAGAAGTTCTGAATAACAGCTGCAAACAGTTAATTCCATATATTTCTCACATATAAGTCCTGCTAGCTTGTCATTAGCCTGTTGAGTTCGGGAAGTTTGCTCATCTTCCTCTAAAAGCCTCTGTATGCTCTTTGCCATTCTGATTTAGTTCACTTTTCTGAGTTTCTATGAAGACAGCAATGATTCTCAGTTCAATTCAATTTTCAATTCAGCTTTATGTATACAGCGCTATATCACAACAAAAGTCATCTCATAGCACTACCAAATGCAGGGAAAACCCCACAATTGCAGAAAGACCCAGCAATCAGATGATCCCCTGTAAGCAACCACTTAGCGACGGTGGAGAGGAAAAACTCCCATTTAACAGGAAGAAACCTCTAGCAGAACCAGGTACAGGGAGGGGCAGTCATCTGCTGTGACTGTCTGGGGGTGAGGGGATAGAGGGGATGAAAAGAACAGACATAAAGAACATGAACGGTGAGAAGTCAAGTACATTATTGGCGGTCACCCGGCAGTCTGAATCTATTAGCAGCAGACCAAAAGGGGAGTTAAGAGACACAAGATCCCTCCCTAATCGTAGGCTATATTGAAAAGGAAGGATTTTACCCTGTTCTCAAAAACAGAGATCGAGTCTGACTCCCGGACCCAGAGTGGCAACTGGTTCCACAGGAAAGTAGCTTGATAGCAGAAGGCTCTGCCTCCCACTGTACTTTTGGAGATTCTGGGTATTACAAGTAATCCAGCATTTTGGGAGTGTAGTGCTCTGTTAGGATGATAGGGTAATATCAGATCTTTTTTATATAAGGGGGGCTGATTATTTAGAGCTTTGTAAGTGAGAAGAAGGATTTTAAACTTAATTCTAAACTCTATGGGAAGCCAGTGAAGGAAGGCCAGAACCGGAGAGATATGATCTCTCTTTCTAGAACCAGTTAAAACTCTTGCAGCAGCATTTTGGATCGGCTGAAGACTTTTTAAAGATATTTTAGGACAACCTTGTCATGGCTCCCTCTGGGCCATTATCTGCTACAGCTGCATGCACAATTGCTCCCAATCTCCCACGGGCTTTATAGCCTGCTCTGCCTGAGATCTGGCACGGAGCCGTCTGTCGTTCTGCCTACAGAATACGTCTCTCGTCAACAGCCAACTTCCTGGCCTTTTCATCCCTGACCTGAATCGTCTCCTCGCTTCAAGTAAGCCTGTTTCCCACTCACCTTGTTAGTCATCTTCCCCTGTGCACAGGTGGATTTCCCCGGTGGCGGAATCTCCCCTTCTTGGCGGTGGTACGAGCCTTCATCGCTCCAACAGGGCCACCTGCCCAATCCCGGCATGGGCCGAGAGCACTGTCTCCTTGGCTGCAGCCCCTGGGCTAACCTGAGCATCCAGCTTCCATCTGCAAAGATTGCCAGGCTGAACAGCACTCTGCTCTCCCCCAGTCATGACGTCATCACTATTCCTCACCTCCTCATACTCTGCACATACAACACATACACACATTCACACACTCACTTGGAATAAATAAATATAATTGTATTCACTTGAGCCTGAGTGTGTGTTCTCTGGGTCTGATAACTGTCAGTACGGCTCCGTCGGAGCGACCCAGCAAACAGCGTGCTAGCACGCCAGGTTAACAACTTAGAGGCTCGGGTGGATCAAATAGCCTACCAGCAGCAGGTAATCCTCAACCAGCTAGCGCAGATTAACAACCGGTTGGATCGTCTGGATGGGCAACAGGCGTTTCCTCTGGTCTCCAGGAGTATGCCGGCTCCCGTTAGCTCCCCTCCTAGCCAGGCTAGTCAGGTCCCCTTGGCCCGGTTCACACCGGTTCCCACGCCCGCTCGCTTCAGCGGTAAGCTCGAGGAGGCCCGTGGGTTCATTCTCCAGTGCAAAACTGTCTTCCAGCGGGTTCCAGGGGATTTTCCCACTGAACATAGTCGCATAGGCTACATGGCTAATCTATTGGAGGGTAGGGCGCTAGGTTGGGCATACGCTATGATGGCTAAACCAAGCTATGCTAACTTAACCTACCGGCAGTTTGTTTCAGATTTCCACGAGGTATTCAATCATTCTGACCGAGATAGCGTGTACACCACTCGGCTGTTTAATTTTCGACAGGGGGGCAGGTCCATCGTGGACTTTGCTGTCGATTTCTGGGTGGTGGCCGTGGAGGTTGGATGGGAGGATGCCTTGCTGTGTAGCATATTCATTCGGAGCTTGAGCCCTAACCTGCGGGACAAGCTAGCCTGCCTCAATAAGCCTGAGAAACTCACTGAGCTAATTTCCTTAGCTATTAGTTTGGATAATAGGCTGAGGGAGCGGGCAGCCGAACGAAGAGCTTCCAGTCGCTTGGGCACCCAGTTTCATCGCTCCCCTCAGTCGCCTCAATTGGCCCTGCCTTCATCTGAGCCTCTAGACGAGCAGGAAGCTATGGTGATGGGGTGGTGCAAGCTCTCGTTAGCCAAGAAGCAGCGCCGCAGGGAATTAGGATTGTGTATGTACTGTGGTAATGATGAGCATGAGGTAGAGTCTTGTTCCGTTCAGCCAAAAAAGGGGGTCCGTGCATCGCAGTAGGGGGACTTACGGACTCGTCTCGATCTAATCCCCTCACCAAGTGTCTCCTACCAATCAGATTTATTTACAAACAGACCGAATTGCTCACACATGCACTGATTGACTCGGGGGCTGAGCAGAGCTTCATATTGGGGGAACTGGCAACCCGACTGGGGCTTCCCTGCCATCCACTTCAGTCTCCCCTAAGGCTCGTTGCCCTGTCTAAAGCCCCCCTGGCAATGGTTTCTCTACAAACTGCCCCGGTGTCAGTCATCATTTCCGGCAACCATCGGGAGGACCTGCGCTTGTTTGTGTTACCCACTTCAACTTCACCGGTAATTCTGGGCTACCCCTGGCTCCGGCTCCACAACCCCTCTTTCGATTGGCATACGGGGAGTGTCATCTTGTGGAGCTCTTTCTGCCTCAGTGCGTGCTTGCAGTCTGCAGTATGCTCTCCGTCAGTGTCCCTGGTCCCTCACGTGCCCCCTCCTCCTGACCTGTCCAAGGTGCCGCCTGAATACCACGACCTGGGGGCAGTATTTAGCAAATCGCAGGCACTGTCCCTTCCCCCCCCACTGCCCTTATGACTGTGCCATCAATCTCCGAGCTGGTGCCCCGCTGCCGTCGAGCCGCCTCTACAGCCTTTCGGCTCTGGAGCGGGAAGCGATGGATACCTACATCAGGGAGTCTCTCAGCGCAGGCATCATCCGGCCCTCTTTTTCGGCGGTGGGGGTGGGGTTCTTCTTTGTGGGTAAGAAGGATGGCTCCCTGCGGCCATGTATTGACTTCAGGGCCCTTAATGACATTACTGTGAAGGACAAGTACACCCTCCCACTCATGGACATGGTGTTCGACTCCCTCCAGGGGGCTTCCTGGTTCACTGAGCTCGACCTCCGCAACGCCTACCATCTCATGCGGATCAGGGAGGGGGACGAGCGGAAGACGGAGTTCCGGACCCCAAGCGGTCACTTCGAGTACCTCATGATGCTGTTTTGGTTGACCAACGCTCTGGCCGTCTTCCAGCTCCTCATTAATGATGTTTTCTGGGACTTCCTTGGGTCATTTGTCTTCGTGTATCTGGACGATATTCTTATCTTCCCCCAGTCATTGGACGAACATCGGGTCCACATAAGACAGGTCCTCCAACGGCTCCTGGAGAACAAGTTGTTCGTGAAGGCCAAGAATTGTGAGTTCCACGCCAACACGATCTCATTTCTCGGCTTCATCATCTCTCACAACCGGATTATCCCCGACCCTGACAAGGTTAAGGCGGTAATGAATTGCCCCCCTTCCCCATCAAGGAAGCAACTCCAGCAGTTCCTGGGGTTCACCAATTTCTACCGCCGTTTTGTTCCTAATTACAGCGTGATTGCTCTCCCCTTGACCCGTCTCACATCCCCCAAGGTGGCTTTCCGGTGGACGGAGGAGGCTGCAGCGGCATTCACCGCCCTCAAGGGGGAGTCCTTGTCCTCTCGTAGCCTGATGCAGGTGGATCCCTCTCTTCAGTGCCTGGTCGAGGTGGATGCTTCTGATTCCGAGGTGGGGGCAGTTCTTTCTCAGCACTCTCCAGTGGATGGGGTGATCCATCCCTGCGCATTCTTCTCCCGTCGTTTGTCCCCAGTGGAGAGGAATTACGACATCGGTGACAGGGAGCTCCAGGCAGTGAAGTCACTGGTTGGAGGGGGCGGCCCAACCCTTCATTGTATGGACTGACCATAAGAAATTGGAATACCTGAGGACTGCGAAGTGGCTGAATGCCTGTCAGGCCCGTTGGTCCCTGTTCTTTGGTCGTTTCTATTTTACTATTACTTATCGCCCCGGGCCTAAGAACGCCAAACCGGACCCCCTCTCCAGGCAGTTCACTTCGGATGTGGGGGAGGGGCATGAGCACACCATTCTCCCAGCTTCTTGTGTCATTGGTGCCCTCTCGTGGGGCATCAGGGAGAGGGTCTTGAGGGCGCAGGAGGTTGAGCCCGATCCGGGTGAAGGACCCGCAGAGCGGCTGTTTGTCCCCTCGTTGATCCGGGGTGAGGTGATCCACTGGGCCTATTCCTCCAAGTTTTCATGCCATCCAGGGGTGACTCACACAGTGGAGCTCCTGCTGAGATTGTTCTGGTGGCCGGCGCTTCGGAGAGACGTCATCAACTATGTCAGTGCCTGTCCTCAGTGTGCCACTGGGAAGACACCTTCTTCTCCACCTGCCGGTCTCCTTCACCCATTGCCGGTTCCCAGCAGACCTTGGTCCCACATCGCCCTGGATTTCGTGACTGGCCTCCCTTCCTCCAACCAATACACCACTGTTCTCACCATCGTGGATCACTTTTTCAAGGCCGCCCACTTTGTTACTGGGCTCCCTACGGCGCGGGACACGGCTGGCCTGCTGGTGCAGCACATGGTGCGCTTTCATGGGATTCCCATCGACATCGTCTCTGATCGGGGTCCCCAGTTCGTGTCCCAAGTTTGGAGGGTGTTCTGTAACGCGCTGGGGGCAACAGTGAGCTTGTCTTCCTGTCATCACCCACAGAGCAACAGGCAGTGCGAGCAGGCCAATCAGGAGTTGGAGGCTGCTCTATGTTGTGTCATCGCCTCCAGTCCCTTGTCCTGGAACAGCCATCTCCCCTGGATTGAGTATGCCCACAACTCAACCATGTCCTCGGCGATTGGCATGTCCCCTTTCACGGCCTCTCTGGGTTACAACCCTCCGCTTTTTCCCAAGGAGAAGAGGGACATGGCCGTACCATCCATCCACGCCCACCTGAGGCGCTGTTGCCGGCTCTGGACAGCCACTCGCAGGGCCCTTCTTCACACGGCTGAACGCAACGCTAGGACCGCGAATCCCCACAGAAGACAAGCTCCTCAGTACCAGGTGGGTCAGCAGGTTTGGCTGTCAACTCAGCATATTGCTCTGAAAGCTGAAAAGAGGAAGTTGGCACAACGCTTCATTGGGCCCTTCCGTATTGTGCGTATTGTTAACCCTGTGGCTGTGCGCCTGGCTCCCCCCCCCCATCTGTCCTACGTTCCATGTCTCCCAGGTGAAGCCCATCTGTTCCAGCCCCCTCTGTCCCCCTCCCAAGGCTCCACCCCCACCAGTGTTGATTGACAGTGACCCGGCTTGGAAAGTCAACGACATCCTGGACGTCCGCTGCTGGGGTTGTGGTCTGCAGTACCTGGTGGACTGGGAGGGGTATGGCCCCAAGTGGAGATCCTGGGTACATCTGTCATTCGTGTTAGACAAACACCTCATCAGGGACTTCACCGGACGCACCCAGGTAGGCTGGGTCAGGTGCCGGGAGGCACCTCTCGGGGGGGGGGGGGGGGAGTACTGTCATGGCTCCCTCTGGGCCATTATCTGCTACAGCTGCATGCACACCTGCTCCCAATCTCCCACGGGCTTTATAGCCTGCTCTGCCTGAGATCTGGCACAGAGCCGTCTGTCGTCCTGCCTACAGAATACGTCTCTCGTCAACAGCCAACTTCCTGGCCTTTTCATCCCTGACTGAATCGTCTCCTCGCTTCAAGTAAGCCTGTTTCCCACTCACCTTGTTAGTCGTCTTCCTCTGTGCACAGGTGGATTTCCCCACCTGTGGATTTCCCCACCTCCCCCTCTTGGCGGCGGTATGAGCCTCCATCGCTCCAACAGGGCCACCTGCCCAATCCCGGCATGGGCCGAGAGCGCCGTCTCCCTGGCTGCAGCCCCTGGGCCAACCTGAGCATCCAGCTTCCATCTGCAAAGGTTGCCAGGCTGAACGGCGTTCTGCTCTCACCCGGTCATGACGTCATCACTATTCTTCATCTCCTCATACCCTGCACATACAACACACACACGCACTCACACACTCACTTGGAATAAATAAAGATAATTGTATTCACTTGAGCCTGAGCGTGTGTTCCCTGGGTCGGATAATTATGTCAAACCTGATAATAACAAATTACAATAATCTAATCTAGTGCTGACAAAGGCGTGGATCAGTTTCTCAGCATCATTCAGAGACAAGATGCTCCTAATCTTGGCAATATTGTGCAGATTATAGAAGACAGTCTTAGAAACAAATTTAATATGTGAATTAAAGAACAGATCTTGATCAAAAATAACTCCAAGTTTCCTCACAGAACTATTCAGAGTGAGAGTAGTGGCATCCAAATTAAGAGTTTGATTTGGAAAAGTATTTCTAAGGTTTTTTGGAACAACAAGTATGACTTCAGTCTTATCTGGGTTTAATAGCAGAACATTACAAGTCATCCAGGCTTTGATTTCCTTAAGACAGGCATCTAACTTGGCTAATTGATTACAATCATCAGGCTTCATTGACAGGTATAATTGTGTGTCGTCTGCTTAACAATGAAAAAGTATACAGTGCTTTCTAATGATATTGCCTAACGGAAGCATATCCAAACTAAAACTAAAAAGAGTAGGGCCTAACACAGATCCCTGTGGAACTCCGTGACTGAGCTTAGAGTTGGAAGAAAACTCATCATTGATGTAAACAAACTGAAGTCTATCGGACAAATAAGATCTAAACCACTGCAGCGAAGTTCCATTTAGTCCAACATAGTGTTCTAATCTATCAAGTAGAATGTCATGATCGACAGTATCAAAGGCTGCACTAAGATCTAAAAGGACAAGTACAGAAACAAGTCCATTATCAGATGCAATAAGGAGGTCATTAGTCACCTTCACTAAGGCTGTTTCAGTGCTGTGATGAACTCTGAACCCAGATTGAAACTCTTCAAATAAACCCATTCCCTGCAAGTAGTCAAACAATTGCTCAGCAACAACTCACCTCAACTGACTCCTTTCAATGTGGAGGAGCAGCGGTTCTACTCTGAGCCTCTCCCGGATAACAGACTCTCATGAAAAAAAAGCAACAACTCTTTCTGAGATTTTTGAAATGAAAGGCAGATTAGAGATTGGTCGATAGTTAGCCAAAACTCCTGGATCAAGCGTTGGCTTTTTGAGTAAGGGTTTAATTACAGCAATTTTAAAAGCCTGCGGTACATAACCCAAAGTTAAAGACGAATTAATTATATGAAGAATACGGCTACCAGTAACTGGGAAGACTATTTTAATTAACCTGGTAGGAATAGAGTCTAAAAGACAAGACGAAGGCTTAGATGAGGAGATTATTTTATCTAACTCTAAAAGGTCAGTTGGAGTAAACTTATCTAAACAGATATCAGTTGAAGGAGTTGTAGTAATTAATGTACTTAAGTTTACGGTGGGAAGAATCTGACTGATTTTATCTCTAATAGATAAAATTTTATGATTGAAAAAGTTCAACAAGTCCTGACTAGAAAGCTCTAGGGGAATGCAAGGATTGACAGAGTCCTGACTCTTTGTCAGCCTAGTTATAGTGTTGAAAAGAAACCTGGGATTATTCTTATTCTCTTCTATTAATGCAGAGTAATAACTTGTTCTAGCTTTTCTAAGAGATTTTTTTATAAATTAAGAGATGATTTCTCCACACTAAATATAATTCATCTAAATTAGTGGAATGCCATTTTCTTTCTAATTTTTTTTTTTTTTTTTTTGTTACTTATTTGTACCCGTAGGTAGACTTGGTTTGCAGTCTGGTGACAAGCCACCGGCTACTGGTCGCTGCGTGCGCGAGCGCCCTAAACCTACATGTTTTTGGTGTGCGGGAGGAAACCGGAGAAATCCCGGAGTAAACCCGCGCAACACGGGGAGAACATGCAAACTCCACACAGCTCACTGTTGGTCGGGGGCTGGGATCGAACCCACGATCTCATGATCCCCGCGGTCCCCCGTCCGAGGGTAAAACTGTGCTGCCACAGTGCTAAACCACTGCGCCACCGTGCAGCCCAATTGACGAGTCTTCTGTTTTAAGCTACGAGTTTCTGTGTTAAACCAAGGGGTTAGAAATCTCTGGTTAGACTTTTTCTTTTTTAAAGGGGCCACCAATTCTAGAGTCTGATACAGAGAGGCTGTAACACTATCTACCATGCTATCAATTACGGAAGGAGCAGGCTCTCCATCTTTTATTTCCATTGTGTTGACCCATGGTATAGAAGAGACAATCTGCAAAAATTTGGTAACAACGTCATCTGATAGACATCTGCTGTAGTAATACAGTATTTTTCTTTAGGAGTCAAATAATCAGAAATAGTGAAATTAAAGGTTAACAGACAATGGTCTGACAGTATAGGATTATGAGGAGACACTACCAGATTTTCTAATTCTATGCCATAAGTTCCAATGTGTGGTGGAGATAATGGGTAGAATTTTCTACTTTCTTGGAAAACCCTATTGAGTCTAAAATTGAATTGAATGCCTTATTAAGACAGTCACTATTTACATCTACATGTATATTAAAATCCCCTATCATAATTATTCTATCTGATTTCAGCACTAAATCAGCTAAAAATTCAGCAAATTCGGATAAAAACTCTGAGTAGGCCGAGGGAGGACAGTAAACTATGGCAAAGAAAATTGGGTTCACGCCAAGATAGCCAACATGCCCCACACTGAGGACCAGGCCCTCAAAGGAATTAAAACATGATTTTTGCTTTACATTAACTAGTAATTTAGAATGGAAAATTGCTGCTATGCAACCTCCACGACCAGAACTTCTGGGATTATGATAGTTTAGATGACCAGAGGGAGTTGGGAGTTGATTCATTCAAACCAACATAATCATCTTGCCCTAGCCAAGTCTCTGTGAGGGACATTAAATCGATCTGATGAGCAATTAATAGATCATGAACTAGTAGAGACTTGGGAGTTAGAGACCTAATATTTAACAAACCACATTTAATTTTTAAATTATGAGAAGGAAAAGAGGCCAAATTAATAAATTTAGAGACTTGAGGTTTGATTTGAGTTTTACTAAAATTTTGTTTAATCACTTTGGGATGTTTATGCATTATATTTTTTATTAACTTTGGGGGGAGTAGACAAAGGTTCTCTAAGAGAGAAGACAGGGGCAAAGTTGAGGGGTGGCGGATGAGGAGGAGCTGCAGAAAGACATGTATTTATCAAGTTGTGTTGTATTTGTCTTGGGTTGTAATATTTTGGGTAACATGAGACAGACACAATCTCTGTGGGGTTATAAACTGAAGACTGATCTAAACAATGAGGATTATTTGGATTAATGGGATTAATATGAGAAGTGGAAACAAAAAATGGCTGGTTGGCAGACCCTGGAACTTCGGAGTGAGCTAATGCACCAAATTTCAGTCACTGTATTAAAAAACGCTGAGTGGAATAGAACAGATCGTCTCTTAAAACACGTGCATCAAGTCTATTTGGGTGGATGCCATCTGGCCTCATAAGTGATGGGCGGTTCCAAAACTGGTTGAAATTGTCAACAAAACCAATGTTAAAAGTAGGACATGTAGAACACAACCAAGTATTAAGACTGAGAGTTCTGCTAAAATAATTGCAACCTTGTCTGAAAGGTGCCAAAGGCCCAGAGATAAACGCACATCTGCCACAGTTCATAAGAGTGGACAGAAGGATCCTGAAGTCACTCTTTAAGATCTCCGACGCTTCATCTGGGATGTTGTTGCATCCAACATGTACTATGACAGTTTTAACATGGGGGAATTCATTTAATAGGTCAGTGGTAAGAGCCTCAATGTCAGACACACTAGCCCCAGGAAAAAATTTAGTCACACAGTACCTGCTTCTGACATTCCTCATAATCGAGTCACCAATTACCAGCGTTGTCTGGGGGGGCTTTATCAGTGGTTTCTGAAGTGGTGAATAATTTTGTTGATGTTGTGATAGCGGGGTGATGCGCTCTCTTCTTTTTGGAGCTGGTGTGTAATTTGGCTCACCTAAAGTAGTCTTAATCCGGGCTTTGCGGGTTTGAGCCGTCGCTGAAGGGGGAGGAGAAGGAGGAGGAGGGGCTGCTACAGGTGGACGGCCAGCGTCCAGGTGGGGAAAATCCTCCAGAGAAAGGATGTTGAATCTATTTTCCAAAAGCAAGGGAAAAGAAGAGGCACGGGCCTGTCTGGTCAATCGACGATGATTGCTAGCTGTTCCAACCAAGGTCCATTGAGGATGAGAAAAACCACCTGGGGCTTTGGGTTTAGCCCCGAGTCGAAGCCAGTGTCTATTGCTGTGGTCCTGGACATCTGAAGAGACCGGCGCAGGGGTGGAAGTGGATGGAGATGCACTGAATTCACCCAGGTAAGTAGCCGTCTCTGCCAACTGCGAGTTGGTTGTCGGGGCCGTTGTTCATCCGAGAATTATGGTGTCAAGGTGGTCTTCAGCCTCCCGAATCTTATAGAGGATGGAGAGTCTCACTTCCAACTCAGAAACCTTCCTAAGGAGGGACACACAGCTGACACACGTCAGGGATGGAGCCATGACGTTCCAGGTGATAGGTGGATAGCCAGCCAGCCAAAAGCAGCTAAAAACAGGTTAGCTAAAAAGGCTTAAAAACGGGTTAGCAGGTTAGCCTAGCCCGGTAGACAGCCCAGCCGGGGGTCTGACCACCTACGTGTCCGATCGGGCTTTTCTGCTGGGCCAATACTAAGCTAACACAAAGCAACAACTAATATCAGCAAAAAGATTAAAAATTAAAAACAAAATCAATAAAAACAAACAAAAGCAGACAAGATAACGCTTTGACACGACGAGACGTTTACAGATGCCGGCGCATGCGTGGTAATAGCCACGTATTACCACGCATGGCATATGTGTCAAACTCAAGGCCCACGGGCCACATCTGGCCCGGCGTAAAATTATATCTGGCCTGCGAGATCATTTTATATAGATCTATTATTATTGTTTTAAATGGTCCTGCGATATGAAGTGCTGATAACACACAAACTACAGATCCCATCATTGTGGTGATCCGAGCGCTGAGGTTGTCCGTGCCCGGGCCACTCAGCATTCTCCCTCTTTTCCTCCCATTTATTTCTGCCGGTGATTATTGTTCTCCCAGGGCTTTTATTGTGACAGCACCGCGGCCGAACTTCCAGCTGTCAAAGCCGAGTCAGCACTGTCACAGCTGATCTTGATTTTGGTAATTACGTCCCCCTTTCCTGTTTGGTTCTTTTGCTTTTGTTATCAGTTTTTAAGGAAGCAGCTGAGGCTCACTCCTCGCTGCAACCTGTGTCTACCAGGACTAGAGTCCCTATCCCCAGCTCCAGTCTTCCTTCTATGTTTGATTCATCCTCGCTTCATCAGGCGTAAGTGTTTATTCTTTAGTGCCTGGTTCCGCCCTCGCTACGCTTCAGCACTGATGTTAGTGTTCTTTATTTTGTGTTCAAGTTTAGTGTATGTGTTTTTCCCAATGTGGCTCTTTACCTTGTTCTTTCTTTAATAAACAAGCAAACTTTCTGCTGGCATCTGGCGCCTCATTTATGCCCTGAAAGGGGCAAACATGACAGTAGGTTGCAGCCCAGAGAGGTGCCAGCCACAGTGAGTTTGCTTTTGGGCTTGAGTTTTTCTCCTTTTCCAGGTACCAGTTTGATTTGAAGAGATGGCGTTTTGAATCGAGTACCTGATGGAGGTTGATGACCTCCTGTCCAACACCCGTCTGTTCACCCCCTCCAACACCGCACACTGGTACCTGGACCTCAGGCAAAGGCATTAAAGTGCTGTCACCTGACCTTGTATCCTGAGGGCAAGGAGAGAGTGTCGGCGTTAGTGGTGCTGCATCAGAAGAACTGGGAACTGATGGAGAATCTGGCCAAGAAGCCTCCATCTCCTCCCCGGGACACGGTCATTCCAACAAGGGGGAAGCCTCCTGATCGGGCTGGTCCTCTGCGAGGTTCCCGTCCGGACCCTGTCCCGAGACGCCAGAAAAACTCTACCTCCAGCACCACGACGAAAGGTGAAGACAGCAGCCCTAGCCTCCGGGTCATCTTGTCCCGCTGTTCCGTCAGCTCCTCGTCCCCGGACTGCCTCGGCTGCTCCTCCCTCCTCCTCAGTGCTCCCTTCAGCTGCTGTGAGCCCAGTGAGTCCTGCTCTGGCTCCGCCTGTCACCGATCCTGTTGGGGCGGCTCCTCCTTGTCTTCCCGAGGGGCCCTCCGTCACCATCCCTAGGGGAAAGGGAAGAACCAAGCCCGCTGCAGCAGTCACCATCATTCCCTGGGAAAGCAGGCAAGTGTTTGTTCATTCTAAATCTCAGTATAATGAATTGCCTTGTCTGATTCCTGGGGGTGGAGCTCAGTTTTCACAGTCCTCTGAGCTCCCACCACCTGCTGCAGCCATTAAAACGGAACCTGCTACCTCTGTGTTTCTTCCCCTTCTCTCCGAGTGTCCCCTGGTGCCAAAAATAGACCGCTGGATGGAGGAGGAGCCTGCAGCTCTGGAGAGCCTGGTTCCAGTCCTGCAGCCGCGTCACGGGCAGAAGAGGAAGGCTGACTGTCAGATGGAGCCTGTGCCAATGATAAAGTGTCCCTGGGTCTCCGTGGAGCAGCAGTCAGCTCCAGCAGACAATTGATCCCCTGCTATGGCGTGGATTTCAGCGCCAGGGGGTTATCGGACTGTGGAGACCATCATGCCAGCTGCGGAGGCCTCCACAGTCGAGTGGGAACCGGAAGTGGACCTCCACATTGTCGAGCCTGGATCGCTGGAGTCCTGGACGGTGGTAGAGCTCGAGATCAGGCTAGTGCTCTAGTTTGTCTTCTTGCTTTCTGTTCTGGAGCATTCTTGCCTGTCTCTTGGAAAGAAGAGCTGGTTGCAGCTGGCCGCTGCATCCGAGCTTGTCTCGCTGGGCTCTGCCGCTGCTGGTGATCCTGACCCCTGTTCTCCCTCTTTGTCCAAGCCTTACTCCAGGATCACTGGAGATGAGCTGGCTCCGGTCAATATCGTCAAGGCTCCGGGTTTGCTTCGGGAGGTCATCCCAGGTGCTGCGTAGGCCCAATTGGGGTCCACTGAGGGTGCTGCACTGACCCGGACCGGGTCCACCGAGGGTGCTACGCTAGCTCAGTTCGGGTCCACTGAGGGTGCTGCACTGGTTTGGTTCAAGGTCGGTGAGGGAGCTGCAGATCCCCTTCCGCCTGACACTGGACTGGTTCCCCGTTTCCCCCTCCTCCCATTCTCCACCACCGGACACCGCTGGGGTCCCCTTCATTCAGTTCAGCTTCCCCTCGTTGTGCCTTTCGGTAGGGAAGCCACCCCCGAGCTCCCCCCTCCGGTCCTGGTGGTCTAAGGACGCAGGTGTCGGTAAAATGACATGATTGGCCTGTCTTTCTCACACTTCTTTATCTGCTTGCTTTACACGCTACACTGCAGAGTTTAGGTTACACCCAATAATTCACTCGCTGAAACCAGTCAGAATCAGTTCTGCACACAGCCGAACTGTCACATAAGCGGAAATGTACTGATACACTGAGGAAAACCCTCTCCCTCTTGCATGAGAGAGTGGTTAAGCTTTATAAAAACTATAGGGCCCACTTTTTAAGTAGCACTCTCTTGGGGTATTTTCCTAAAGAGCTGTGTTCCAGCGCTGCTTGTAATCCATATCTCACTTTCAGTAAAATAAGTGAAAGTATACTTGATCTCTTAGTCTGGTTATTTGGCCTTTGTATAAAAGAACTGAGGGTTAAGGTATTTTAGACGCAACAGGGTCAACCACCTGACAGACTGTTCCACCGGTTCTGCGTCCTGGGTCGGTCGCCTGACGGACTGCTTCGCAGGTTGGGCTACCTGGGTCGGCCGCCTGAGGTACTGTTTCCCCGGTTCTGGGACTTGGACAGGCCACCCGAACTGTTTTTTTTTCTTTTTCCCGATATGGAGTTGGGATGCCAGGAGGCCACCTGAACTGCCTTTTTTTTGTTCTTCTCTCTACCTGCCGGTATGCCTATACTTGTGTTTTTGTGGTGTGTTTTTTTCTGCTCCTCTCATATAGTGCTATTACGTGATTTCTTTCCCTTGCCATGACATGAGTGTACGGTACATAGATATTTTTGTGTTCACCTGTTCCGCTGCACTCGAACATTGTCTACATTGAAGTGTACATGTATTTTTGTTTTGACTTGTATATCTGGTTTTTCTGTTTCATTATTCATGTTGTAGGCGAGTTTCAGCCACACTGTTTTGTGTTATCTGTTCCTTGTGGGGGTTTTTTTTCTCCTTCCCTCTCTGTATTATGCCTTTAGTCGCTGTGTTTTTTTTTCTCTTCCCGGCTTTCTCTCCCTCCTAGCCTGTTTCCCCCTCTGCCCACTCAAGGTCGGTATTGATAGCCTTCTGCTTGGGGGGGGGGGGGGCGCTCCCTGGATGTTACATGGGACGCCTGGAATGCGTCCTTTGAGCGGGGGGTACTGTGGTGATCCTAGCACTGAGGTTGTCCGTGCCCGGGCCACTCAGTATTCTATCTCTTTTCCTCCCATTTATTTCTGCCAGTGATTATTGTTCTCCCAGGGCTTTTATTGCGACAGCGCCGCGGCCAAACTTCCAGCTGTCAAAGCCGAGCCGGCACTGTCACAGCTGATCTTGATTTTGGTAATTACGTTTCCCCTTTCCTGTTTCTTTTGCTTTTGTTATCAGTATTTAAGGAAGCAGCTGAGGCTCACTCCTCGCTGCGACCTGCGTCAACCAGGACTGGAGTCCCTATCCCCGGCTCCAGTCTTCCTTCTATGTTTGATTCATCCTCGCTTCATCAGGCGTAAGTGTTTATTCTTTAGAGTCTGGTTCCGCCCTCGCTACGCTTTAGCACTGATGTTAGTGTTCTTTATTTTGTGTTAAAGTTTAGTGTATGTGTTTTGCCTCACGTGGCTCTTTACTTTGTTCTTTCTTTAATAAACAAACAAACTCTCTGTTGGCATCTGGCACCTCATTTATGCTCTGAATGGGGAAAACACGACAATAATGCAACGCAACAGCTGCGTTGACAAACGATAGGTTACCCGAGAACATTCCCGCATCAATCAAGTCAAGCGTCTGTTGCTGTATACAATCCTATTGTAAAGTCAAAGCTAGCCCCTAACAATGGTGAAAAGAATAGTTGATTCTGAAAACAGAGCCTTTCAAATCCGATGGGAGGCTGAGTATATGTTTATTGACATTGCCGGTAAACCCGTGTGTCTTATTTGTGGAGCTAATGTGGCTGTAATTAAGGAATTTAATCTAAGACGGCACTATGAGACAAAACATCAGGATAAGCTGAAAAACCTGAATGCAGAGCAGAAGCTACAGAAAGTAGAAGAGTTAAAGAAGAATCTGACATCTCAGCAGACGTTTTTCACCAGAGCAAAATCACAGAGTGAAGCTGCTGTGAAAGCAAGTTTTATTGTGGCAGAGGAGATAGCAAAATCAGCCCGGCCATTTACCAAGGGAGAGTTTCTGAAGAGCTGCATGATGAAGGTGTACGATGTCTTGTGTCTAGACAAAAAGCAGATGTTGGCAAATGTAAGCCTGAGTAGAAATACGGTTGCTAATCGGGTTTGTGAGATGGCCACTGATTTAAGAACACAGTTGATTGAAAGAAGACTTACAACAGATGGAGCACTGGCGATGTGCGGTGAAGAAAGTGGACTAGTGGGAAGGATGCGGGTAAAGATGCAGGAGGAGAACTCTACTGGTGAGTTGACAGCATATCACTGCATCATACATCAGGAAACGCTGTGTGCTAAAGTGTTAAAAATGGAACATTTAATGAGCACTGTAATGCAAACCGTAAACTTTAGCCGAGCTAAAGGTTTAAGTCACCGGCAATTTCAGTCTTTTATGCGAGAAATAGATTCAGAGTTTGCCGACATTCTTTATCATACAGAGGTGCGTTGGCTGAGTCGGGGAAAAGTTCTCAATAGAGTTTCTGAGCTCAGCAAGGAAATCTGTCAGTTCCCGGACAGTAAAGGAAAGACTCCACAGTTTTGTGGGATGAGAAGCGGAAATGTGAGTTGGCATTTCTAGCTAACATAACAACTCATCTCAACATCTTGAACCTTCAGCTCCAGGTACGTGACCGCATGATCACTGACATGTATGATGCAGTGAAGGCATTTCAAGTGAAGCTGCTCTTATGGGAGACACAAATGCACCAGTGCAACTTGCCTCACTTTCCCTGTTGCTAAGTAATGTTGAACCAAGTCAGTGCAACAATGTTCCCTAATGTGCACTTTGCTGATAAACTGAGCACACTTCACACTGAGTTCTCACGGCACTTTGGAGACTTTGAAGCACAAAAAAGGAATTTCGAGCTGCTTTGCAACCCATTTGCCATCGACGTGGAAACTGCACTTGTACAGATTCAGATGGTGCTGATAGAGCTGCAGTGTAATGGGGCACTAAAGGCAAAGTACGACACTGCAGGGCCCGCACAGTTTATTCGCTCCATTCCTGAAGCAATGCCTCAGCTCCGTCTACATGCAGCTGGAACCTTGTGCATGTCTGCTAGCACATATCTGTGTGAGAAGCTGTTCTCAGTGATGAAGATGAACAAAACAGCACACAGGAGTCGTCTGACGAACACCTGCAGTCCGTCCTGAGAATCTCCACAACACAGAACCTGACACCACAGAACCTGACACCAAACCTAAACCAACTTGTTGCCGAGAAAAGATGCCAAGCATCCAGCTCTGACAAAATGGCAGAAGAGCAAAGAAAACTGAATGTTGTGATTGGTTATTTTAACTTTTGCTGAAAAGCACAAATTTTATTTATATTTCCAGGGTTTTTTGGACCGTGTTCATATTTGAATTTGTATGATTTTGACAGGAGATATTTTTTATGGAGAGCAAAATATTTGAAGATATTTAAAGTTTATTTTTTATAAAATAGCACAATAGCAAACTGAATGTTTTGATGTGTTATTTTTACTTTTGAGGAAAAGCATGATTTTTATTTAGTTTTTTCAGGGTTTTTTTGCAGCATGTTCATAGTTGTAACTTGTATAATTTTGACAAGAGATATTTTTATGGAGAGCAAAGTATTTTAAGTTATATAAAGTTTAAGTTTATTTATTCTGGAATAATATTCCTGTCTGTTTTTATTCATATTTATGTTCCAAAAACGTTTAGTTTTAGTGTGGTCAATAAATGTTTATCCTGTTTGTCCCACGACCTAAAGTGTGCTTTGAGTTTTGGCCCGCTGTGCAGCTGAGTTTGACACCTCTGCTCTATGGAGTTTCCATGTGTTTTTCCAAAGATCTAGCCGGAACACAACTTGGCCTTTACAATTCATGCTGAGTTATTCATAACCTGAACTGATTCTCAAGAAAAAGCTGTAATGAAAAGCTGTGAGAGCCATGTTAATGATTGCAGAACATAGCCTGAAAAGTAAATGTTGACGTCGATGTTAAATATTGACTTCAGAAACACCTTTTACTTGTGCTCCCAAGAATGGACCAATTATTAAACAGGCAGTGAGTTTCCTGTTGGATCATCAAACAGCTCCATACTTTAGCTAGAAACTGCAGGTCTTCAGAAAAGATGAACTAACCAGCAGGCTCGTTTCTAGCTTTTTGGGAGTCTTATGCAAGATTAGGTTTGGGGGGCTGATATTTTTGTAATGAGGAGTTTAAACCCTTCAAAAAGAAGAAAAAAGTTTAAAATTTGCAAGGAAAAAAGCTTCAAATGTACAAAAAAGGTCATATTTATGAGAAAAACGTGCAAATGTATGTGGAAAAAGTAGCATTTAAGACAAAAAAAAGTAACTTTTGTTTGCTCCTCAAAAATGTTGAACTTGTAGCTTGAGGGCCCCCTAGTGGCTGAGAAGACATGTTGCATGTATGTACCCTGCTTTAGAGCCAGAAAAGGCCCTGTACGTCCCATAGAGGGGCCAAAAGATATTTTCTCTGAAGAACAGAGAATCTGAGGGATCAGATGTTTCTGGAATCAGAACAGTCTGGTGGACCAACCACTTCTTGGCTGAACCACTCAGGTGATCGATGCCATCTCAGAGGCCGTCTCTGCCACTCCTGGCTGCAGCCTGCTGGATGTCGACCCTGGAGCATCCACTAACCGCACCGTCTACACCTTCGTTGGCTCCCCTGAGGCGGTGGTGCAGGGTGCGCTGAACGCCGCCCGTCAGGCCTTCAGCCTCATTGACATGAGCAGACACTCAGGTGAGTTTGAGCCCTGCAGGTGCATCCAGGAACTCCTCGGGTGGCCTTTAATTTTGTATGTTTCCTGTCCAGGTGAGCACCCACGGACTGGAGCACTGGACGTCTGTCCCTTCATCCCCGTCCAGAATGTTAGCATGGACGACTGCGTCCACTGTGCCAACATGTTCGGACAGAAACTAGCAGAGATGCTGCACGTGCCCGGTGAGGTTTACCACAGATTAAACTAAACACTGACACAAGTTTGTATATTTTACAATTTTGGACAAGACAGGAATGGTTTCACACCAAACCTGAACTCAACCATCCAGTCCACTATGACGCACAGCCGTTTTTAGTATGCCAGTGCAGCGGTACTGTTAGCGGCTTGACATTTGAATGTTTTGTAGTATTTTGACTCTTGCATATCCACTTTGTACAATTTTATTGCAGATGTTCTTCATGTGTATGATGGTGTGTTTTTGTGATCCGCTGCGGGACTACAGATGCAAACTAGATGTGGTGTCTGGCCAAATGAGCTCAAGACAAAACACAAAATATATAAAGGGGTTCTTTATTCTGAATGACAAAAAAAAAAGTTCTTTAAAGTAAACAAATCTTAAAGTAAAACTGTTCACAAATGGAGAGCATTAACAGCTATAGTGGCCTGTCTTCCTTTTAGGAACAGAACACAAAAGCCACATTAACAAAAAAACATGAAATAACCCAATTAAAGTACACTATAAATACCATTAATAGCGAAGAAAACCCATGGCCCTCATCCTTTGGGCCTACAAAGTCACCTGGCCTTCCACCACCCCAACAAGCCTAAAAACATGACACAGACACTTTTACTTCTTTAATAAATACAATGCTAGGCAAACTATAAAAACACATTCGCATACAAATACATTTCATAACGTTTTACCTGAAAGCACTAGCTTGTTCCAAACCTCGGGTGTGGCCTTCTGCTTGAGCTGTCTGAACAGAACAAAAGAACTTCCGGTTTCCTGTCAGGTATTTATAGTGTTCTCCCCCCTTCAGCTGCTACCTACTAAAACTAGGAAAGAGGCTCACAAAATGCCATTGCCCACTAGTGGAGAGGAGAAACATCTTTCTCCCATTCTTCCACCTGGCTGCATAGAAAAGCACTCAGAGAGTGCATACCTCTGCCAAGGCTCATTCCATCCATCATGGATCACCTCCAAAATGTAATGGTTTCGTGTGTAGGCCAGGAGCCAGTTCTCGTGAAAATTGCAGCGGTCTATCTAGTAGTTTTGGAGTATTCTTGCTAACACATTGTGAGAATATAAGAGCCTTGGCGCTTGTCCCAGTGGCTAACTCTGGTAAAATTTTCATCAAAAACCATCCAGTAATTTTTTTGTAGTCCTGCTAACAAACAAATGGCTGGACAAATCTCTAGCCCAAGGACCACCTCTGGTAAAGCTTTCATCCAAATCCATCTAGTAGTTTTGGAGGATTCTTGCTAATACACTGTGAGAAGATAAAAGCCTCGGTGGAGGTATGCATTCTCGGATCATCACCAAAGTGTTATGGGTTCCTCTGCAGCCCAAAGACCACCTCTGGTGAAAATTTCATTCCGATCCATCCATTTGTTAATCCTGCTGCACAAATTCAAACAAGGTCCTTGGTGGAGGTATGCACTCTCAGATCATCTCCAAAATTTAAGGGGTTCTTCTTTGGCTCAAGGGCTACCTCTAATGAAAATTTCATCAAAATCTGTCCAGTAGTTTTTGCATAATCCTGTTAAACAGACATACGGACAAACCGACAGACAGACAAACAGACAGACCATCCTGATTACATTACCTCCTTGGCAGAGATAATTAGCAGTATTGATAAATCTGGCATACTTGCTTTTATTAATGTTCATTAGTATGTAATGTCCTTTTAACCTAGTCACAGGGGGTGCACAAACCAGAGGCATAAAGTTGATCAGAAAAGGAAAGGAGGAAGTGTGGAGGTGAGAGTAGGGACATTAAATGTAGGGAGTATGACTGGTAAAGGCAGACAGTTGGCTGATATGGAGAGAAGAAAGGTAGATATTCTGTGTGTTCAAGAAACCAGATGGAAGGGAAGCAAGGCTAGGAGCACTGGGGGTTGATTTAAACTGTTCTACCATGGTGTAGATAGGAAGAGAAATGGAATAGGAGTAATCTTGAAGGAAGAGTATGTGAAGAGTGTTCAGGAGGTAAAGAGGGAGTCAGACAGAAACATGAGTTTGAAGCTAGAAGTCAAAGGTGTGATGTTGAATGTTGTCAGTGTGTATGCCCCACAAATTGGATGTCAGGTAGAAGCAAAAGAGGAATTCTGGAGTAAGTTGTATGACGTTGTAGAGAATGTTTCCAGGGGGGAGAGAGTGATGATTGGAGTGGACTTTAATGGACATGTAGGTGAAGGGAACAGAGGTGATAAGGAGGTCCTGAGGAGGCATGGTCTTAATGAGAGAAATGTGGAAGGACAGATGGTTGTGGATTTTGCTAAAAGGATGGAAATGGCTGTGGTGAACACATACTTCAAGAAGACAGAAAAGCATAGGGTTACTTACAAGAGTAGAGGGAGTTGCACACAGGTGGACTACATCTTATGCAGAAGAAGAGATTTGAAAGAGATAGGAGACTGCAAGTTGGTGGCAGGGGAGAATGTAGCTAGACAGTATCGGATGGTAGTCTGTAGGATGACTTTGGAAAGCAAGAAGAGGAAAACAGTGAAGGCAGAGACAAAGAATAAGTGGGGGACGTTACAGAAAGAAGAAGATCACACAGAGTTCAGGAAGGAGTTGAAACAGACTCTGGGTGGTAGGGAAGAATTACCAGATGACTGGGAAAGTACACCAAAAGTATTGAGGGAAATGGGTAAAAAGTTATGTGGTGTATCCAGTGGACAGAGGAAGGAAGACAAGGAGACTTGGTGGTGGAATGAGGAGGTACAGGAAAGTATCCAAAGAAAGAGGTTAGCAAAGAAAAAGTGGAATTGTCAGGGAGATGAAGAAAGCAGACAGGAGTATTTGGAATCTAGGTGCATGGCAAAGAGAGAGGTAGCAAAGGCAAAGGAAAATGCATATAGTGAGCTGTATGACAGGCTGGACACTAAGGAAGGAGAAAAGGACTTGTATCGATTGGCTAGACAGAGATGGAGTTGGAAAGAATGTGCAGCAGGTTAGGTTGATTAAGGACAGAATGGTAATGTACTAACAAGTGACAAAAGTGTGTTGAGAAGGTGGAAGGAGTACTTTGAAAAGTTGATGAACAGAGAAAATGGGAGAGAGAGGAGGATGGATGAAGGAAAGATGGCAAACAAGGAAGTCCTGAGGATTAGCAAGGCAGAAGTGAGGTCAGCTTTGAAGAGGATGAAGAAATGAACGGTGGTTGGTCCAGATGACATACCTGTGGAGGTATGGAGATGTTTAGGAGAGATGGCAGTGGACTTTTTAACAAGATTGTTTAACACAGTCTTGGAAAGTAAGAGGATGCCTGAGGAGTGGAGAAGAAGTGTTTTAGTACCAATTTTCAAGAACAAAGGTGATGCTCAGAGCTGTAGTAACTACAGAGGCATAAAGCTGATCAGCCACACTATGAAGATATGGGAAAGAGTTGTTGAAGCCAGGTTAAGAGGAGAGGTGACAATCAGTGAGCAGCAGTACAGTTTCATGCCAAGAAAGAGTATTACAGATGCAAGGTTTGCTCTAAGAGTGTTGATGTAGAAGTATAGAGAAGGTCAGAAGGAGTTGCACTGTGTCTTTGTGGATCTAGGTTCATTTTAAAATTCTTTTATTCGTTTTTAAATCATTAAATGGCCTTGCCCCACCTTACCTCTCTGAGTTGCTTCACCCTTACACCGCTGCTCGGTGTCTCAGGTCAGCTGATGAGCTGCTCCTAGAGATACCAAAATCGAAGACGAAGCTCAGAGGGGACAGAGCTTTTTCTGTTGCTGCTCCTAAATTGTGAAATAATCTGCCTTAATCCATCAGACAGGCCTCTTCACTGTCCAGTTTTAAAACTCATCTTCATACCCATTTTTATTCTTTGGCTTTTGACCTAGTTTGAGACATTGATTTTATTTTGTTGTTATTGTCTCTGTTGCATGACTACTGTTTTGTTTGTGCTCTTTTGTACTGTTTTAGCTGTATTTTATTGTTTTTATAGTTTTATGTTTTTGTATTTTGTTTATTGCTGATGTACAGCACTGTGTGTCAGCTGTCATTGTTTTTAAAGTGCTTTATAAATAAAGTTGAATTGGATTGGATTTAGAGAAAGCAGATGATAGAGTGCCAAGATAGGAAGTGTGGTACTGTGTGAGAAAGTCAGGAGTGGCAGAGAAGTATGTGAGGGTGGTGCTGGACATGTATGAGGATGGCGAGACAGTGGTAAAATGCGCTGTAGGAGTGATAGATGAGTTTGAGGTGGGGGTGGGATTACATCAGGGATCAGCTCTAAGCCCTTTCTTGTTTGCCATGGTGATGGACAGGATGACAGACGAGGTCAGGTAGGAGTCTCCGTGGACCATGATGTTTGCAGATGACATTGTGGTCTGTAGTGAGAGTAGGGAGGAGGTGGAAAAGAATCTGGAGAGGTGGAGGTCTACTCTGGAGAGAAGAGGAATGAAAGTCAGTCGAAACAAGACAGAATACATGAGTGTGAATGAGAGGGAGGCAGGTGCAACGGTGAAGATGGAAGGAATAGCAGTAGTGAAAGTAGATGAGTTTAAATACCTGGGGTCAACCATCCAAAGCAATGGAAAATGTACAACAGAGGTGAAGAAGAGAGTGCAGGCAGGGTGGAGTGGGTGGAGACGAGTGTCGGGGTGATTTGTGACAGAAAGATAGCAGCTATAGTGAAACGGAAGATTTACACAATGGTAGTGACATGTATGGAAATGGTGGCGCTGACAAAAAGACAAAAAGGAAATGGAGCTGGAGGTAGCAGAGTTGAAAATGCTAAGATTTTCATTGGGAGTGACTAGGGGGGGTCAAGATTAGAAATGAGTATGTCAGAGGACAGCTCAGGTTGAGCAGTTTAGAGACAAAGTAAGAAAGGCAAGGCTGAGATGGTTTGGACATGTGCAGAGGAGGGATAGTGGAGATATTGGACAAAGGATGTTGAAGATGGAGCTACCAGGCAGGAGGAAAAGAGGAAGACCACAGAGAAGATTCATAGATGTAGTGAAGGACATGGAGAGGGCTGATATTACAGAGGAAGATGAAGAGGTAGGGTGAGATGGAGACAGATGATCCCTGAGGCGACCCTAAAGAGAGCAACCAAAAGAAGAAGAAGAAGAAGAAGCATGTAATGTCCCTTTCAAATAAACATTAACTAGCGTAGAAAAACATCCCCATGTTGGGGCAGCACGGTGGTGCAGTGGTTAGCACTGTTGCCTTACAGCTAGAAGGTTCCTGGTTCGAATCCCCAGGCTGGCAGGGGTTGGAACCTTTCTGTATGGAGTTTGCATGTTCTCCCTGTGCTGCGTGGGTTTACTCCGGGGGCTCCGGTTTCCTCCCACAATCCAAAGACATGCATGTTAGGTTAATTGGTTGTTCTAAATTGTCCCTTGATATCTGTTTCCTATAGGCCCTTAGAATAGAGGGTTAGTATTAGTGAAAGGGCTTTGAGTGGTCTTTGTGACTAGAAAAGCGCTATATAAGTGCTAGTTAGTTAGTTATCTTAAAGACTTGATTGTACCCTGTTATCCTAACAGAACATTATGTTCTCAGACTGCATAATTTCTAGTAATCCCTTATTTCTAAAATTACTATGAGAAGTAGAGCTTTCAGTTATCAGGCTCCTGTCTTATGGAACCAGTTACCAGCCTGGGTCCATGAGGCAGAAACTCTCTCCGACTTTAAAAAAAAGCTAAACACTTTTCTGTTTGATGAAGCTTTTGATTAGACTTCCAACATATTATCGTCATATATGATTTTTTTCAATTATTATCTACTACTGTATGTCTACTGCTATAGTAGTCATGTGCGTAGTGTGAACTGACTGGCTATGTATGCACTTGATTTTGTGTGTGAGTTGTATGAGAAGCTGGCTAGCTAGAGGGTGAGATTATGTTGTAAGTGACAGCTAGTCACAACTTTTGACTGGACTTTACACATGTTGTAGTTATGAATCTTATTATTGCTATCTACTATGTCTACTGGTACACTGCTGGTTCATGTGTGTAGTGTTCAGGCACTGCATTATGTGTCTGTGGTGTGAGCTGTGTGACCAGCTAGATTGAAAAGCTTGAAAAAATTGCTATAATCCAAAGCTAATCAAAGCTTTTAGCGCAACATTGCACATGCTGTATCTGTACAAACGCTGTTCTTCCTATATGTTGTTGTTGTTGTTATCATCTGTATGAACAGCATGTCTCTTCTTTCTTTTCTTCTCTCCCCTCAACCCCCCAACCAGTCGTGGCAGATGACCGCCCCTCCACTGAAACTGATACAAGCTCACCCTCAACATTATTTTGAGAGAACTCAAATCACCTTCAACTTTTTATGCTCGTAATTTTGCAGCTTTTAATCAAAAATTAGTAAATATTTTCTTGAAAATTTTAAACTTTTTTTCTTAGAAAGCAGCAGCCGGCGGAGGCGCTCCAACCTCAGGAAAAAACTACAGAGGCCCACCGGACTCAACAGCAAATGGCAGAGGCGCGCTGGCCTCTGGATCCAATGACTGAGGCGCACGGGCCTCTGGAACAAACTGCGGAGGTGCACTGCCCTCTGGAACACATGACGGCGGAGGTGCACTGGCCACAGGAACATGCGATGGAGGTGCACTGGCCTCAGAGATACATGATGGAGGTGCACCAGCCTCAGCAGCAAACGGCGAAGATGCACCGGCCTCTGGAACAAAGGGCAGAGGTGCACCATCCCCTGGAACAAACAGTGGAGGCGCACCGGCCTCTGGAGTTGATGGTCAAAGCGTGCCAACCACAGGAGCTGATGACCAAGGCATGCTGGCCTCTGGAACAGATGGTGGGGGTGCACCAATCTCTGGAGCATATGCCAGAGGCACACTTGCCCCATTGAACAGACGGTGAAGGTGCACCGGCCTCAGAAACAGGCGATTGGAGCGTACTGACCTCAGGAGTTGACGGTTGCAGCGTGCTAACCTCACGAGCCGGCAGTAGCAGGGGGACTTTTAGCTCCGCAAACTGCAGCAGGCGAGTTTTTAGTCCAGCCATCTGCAGTTGGAGAGCCCTGAGGTCTGAGCCCAATGATGATAGGCAAACGCTGACCTTAGTGGCCAACAACAGGAGCATGATGGCCTCAGGAACCAACGATGGAGGCGCACCAGCCTCTGGAGCTGATGATTGAGGCACATCAGCCTCAACAGCAGACGACTGGGGAGCGCCGGTCTCAGGAACAGGCGGTTGAAGTGCATTGACCTCAGGAGCTGATGGTTGAAGCGCACTGATCTCAGTAACAGATGGTTTGTGTGCGCTAATTTCAGGTACTGATGACAGTGAAACCTAGAGGGGTGTGATTGGGATGAACGACCTGCCCGATCTGAACCCAAGTGGTGTTCAGTTATTGGACTTCTATGCCAACCACAGTTTGCACATAACGAACACAGCATTCAAGCATAAGGGTGTCCATATGTGCATCTATCACCAGGACACCCTAGGTCGCAGGTCAATGATTGAGTTTGTTATCATGTCATCAGACCTGCAACCATATGTCTTGGACACTTGGGTAAAGAGAAGAGCAGAGCTGTCAACTGATCACCACCTGGTGATGAGTTAGATCTGATGGCAGGGGAGGATTCCATTCAGATCCGGTAGACCCAAATGTATAGCGAGGGTGTGCTGGGAACGTCTGACTGAGGCCCCTGTCCGGGAGGTTTTCAGCACTCACCTCTGGAAGAACTTCGACC
The DNA here is from genome assembly GCA_020510985.1 of Pholidichthys leucotaenia. NCBI lineage: Eukaryota > Metazoa > Chordata > Actinopteri > Cichliformes > Pholidichthyidae > Pholidichthys > Pholidichthys leucotaenia. The sequence continues at coordinate 337,555,563 of CM035845.1, forward strand.
ACATTCCGAGGGAGTCTGGAGACACAGAGTCTGAATGGGCCATGCTCTCCACTTTCATTGTTGAAGGCCATCGGTGCATCTAATGGTGGTAACCCCCGAACCAAGTGGTGGACAACAGTGGTGAGGGGGCCCATCAAGCTGAAGGAGTCCTATCAAGCTTGGTTAGCTTGTGGGACTCCCGAAGCAGCTGAGGTGTACCAGCAGGCCAAGCTGAGTGCTGTTTGGGTGGTCGCTGAAGTAAAAATTCGGCTGAGGAAAGCGTTCAGTGAGGCCATGGAACAAGACTTTCAGTTGGCCTTGAAGAGATTCTGGGAAACTGTCCGGCGACTCAGGAGGGGGAAACAGCTCCCTGTCCACACTGTATATGGTGCAGATGGGGTGCTGCTGACTTTGACTGGGGTTATAGTCAGGCAGTGGAAGGAATACTTTGAGGAGCTCCTCAATCCCACTGGCACGTCTTCCACAGAGGAAGCAGAGCTTGAGGATGAGGGGGATCACTCACCCATCAAAGGGGGCTGAGGTTGCTGACGTGGTTAAAAAACTCTTTGGTGGCCGGGCCCCGGGAGTGGACAAGATTTGCCCTGAGTACCTCAAGGCTCTGGATGTCGTAGGGCTGTCACGGTTGACACGCCTCTGCAACATTACGTGGAGGTTGGGGACAGTGCCTTTGGCATGGCAAACCAGGGTGGTGGTTCCTCCCTTCAAGAAGGGGGACCAGAGAGTGTGTTTCAACTTCAGGGGGACCACACTCCTCAGCCTCCCTGGGAAGGTCAATGCCAGAGTACTGGAGAGGAGAGTCCGGCCATTGATCGAAGCTCGGATTCAGGAAGAGCAATGTGATTTTCTTCCTAGCAGTGATACATCAGACCAACTCTTTACCCTCTCAAGAATCCTCGAGGGGTTGTGGGAGTTTGCCCAACTAACTAACTACTAACTAACTAACCTGCACTTATATAGCGCTTTTCTAGTCACAAAGACCACTCAAAGCGCTTTTCATTAATACTAACCCTCTATTCTAAGGGCCTATAGGAAACAGATATCTAGGGACAATTTAGAACAGCCAATTAACCTAGCATGCATGTTTTTGGCATGTGGGAGGAAACCGGAGAAATCCCGGAGTAAACCCACGCAACACGGGGAGAACATGCAAACTCCACACAGATCACTGTTGGTCGGGGGCTGGGATCGAACCCACGATCCCACGATCCCCACAATCCCCCGGCCAAGGGTAAACTGTGCTGCCGCAGTGCTAACCACTGCGCCACCGTGCAGCCCAACCAGTCCACATGTTTTGTGCACTTGGAGAAAGCATTTGAACGCATCCCTCATTGTCTCTTGTGGGGGCTGCTGCGGGAGTATGGGGTATCAGGCTTGTTGTTATGAGCTATCTGATCCCTATATAACCGTTGTGAGAGTTTGCTTTGTATTGCCAACACTTGGTCAGACTCATTTCCACTGACAGTTGGACTCCGCTAGGGCTGCCCTTTGCCACTGATCCTGGTCATAATTTTTATGGACAGGATGTCTAAGTGCAGCCAAGGAACGGAGAGTGTCATGCTCGGTGACCACATGATCTCATCTCTGCAGTTTGCAAATAATGTTGTCCTGTTGGCTTCATTGACCAATGACCTACAGTTCTTGCTGGGACGGTTTGTTACTCAGTGTGAAGCGGCTGGGATGAGAATCAGCACCTCCAAGTCCGAGTCCATGGTCCTCAGCCGGAAAAAGGTGGATTGTCCTCTCTGGGTTGGGGACAAGCTCCTGCCCCAAGTGGAGGAGTTTATATACCTCGGGGTCTCATTCACGAGTGAGGGGAGAATGGAGCGAGAGATTGACAGACGGATCAGTGCAGCATCTGCAGTGATCCAGATGTTGTACCGGTCTGTTGTGGTGAAGAGGGAGCTGAGCTCTAAAGCAAAGCTGTTGATTTATCGTTCAGTCTACGTTCCTACCCTCACCTATGGTCATGAGCTTTGGGTAATGACCGAAAGAATGAGATTGCAGTTACAAGCGGCTGAAATGAGCTTTTTCTGTAGGCTGGCTGGGTTCACCCTTGGAGATAGAGTGAGGAGTTCAGTAATTTGGGAGAGGCTCAGAGTAGAACCGCTGCTCCTCCGCATTGAAAGGAGCCAGTTAAGGTGGTTTGAGCATTTGATCAGGATGCCATCTAGACACCTCCCACTTGAAGTGTTTCAGGCACGTCCCAAAGGGAGGAGAACCCAGGGCAGAACCAGGACACGCTGGAGAGACTTTAGGGCCTTTTCCACTAGCACGCTTTAGCGCGACACGGGATGGCTCAGCACGCTTTGTACGCTTTTCCACAAGCCCCAACACGGTTTAACAGCCGCGATTCTCAGCCCCGCTCCAGGGCAGGGTACAGCAGTGCTGAGCTGTGCCATGTTGTGACGTTAACAGACTGGTCGCCGCTGATTGGTCAGGTCGTAACCGGCGCTGATTGGTCAGGTTGTAACCGCCCCTCTCCTCCTCCTCATCTACCAAATCTTCACGACCTTCTCAATAAAGTTTTTGAAAAAAAAAAAAAAAGAGTCTTCACGACCGCCTTTACTCAGCACGCAACCACTGTTGGCGGTTTATTTTCAGTGAATTGCTGTGCTATTTTCATTTATTCTCTATCAAAAATGGCTTCGCGTAATAAGGGTGTTCCATGGACCAATAAGGAGCTGCAGTGTCTGCTCACTGCATTGTCAGACGAACGTATCCAGCGCGAGTTAGATGGAGCCGCCCGGAATGAAAAAATATACCGGGAGGTCTCGACATTGGAGTCCTTTAACGGTGAGTTTTAATTTCTTTTTATTGTGTGTTTTTTCGCAAATATATTCGGTAAGACGCTCAGTTTATTTATGCAATAACAAAGCTGTTCATTTGTGGATGGATCGCTGCTTTATTGCAGCACACTGCGGACTAAAGCTTTTATTTTAATTATTCATGTGAACAATATGCTGAAATAAGCTTATGTATTCTTGTTAAAAACTATTGTCTTTTCTGTATATATTGCACTTTCGTGCTGTATTTTATTGTGTGCATTTTCCTTGTAGAATCATCCCACGCGTCCGCCGCGACAGCCCGTCCGGATTAATTCAACCGAGCCTTCCGGACCCACAGCTGGCAGAGACGGCTTCATTCAACCGAGTCTTCGTGACCCAGTTTGGGAAGCTGGTGTAGACACTCAGTGGTCGGCGTGTATAAAATGTCGATTAACCTTCATGTTGTGTTGCAAAGTTTTTTTTTCTTTTAATATTTTGTATATAATAAAATGGAATTGTTTTGGAAAGTGTGGTTTGTCTGTTATAACACTGAATTATAAAACAGTATAATTACATAGAAATTCCATTGCCTAGTCTGATCAAAATGATGCTGATCATCCTGTCAGGGGTCAACCATTGTAAAGGTAATGTAATTTTTAACTACACCAAAAAAGAAATCTTTTTGTAAGCTTTCTGTTCTTTTTATTGAAATATCATAAAAAATTAGCACCAAGTCAAAGTAGGTACAAGTATATGTAAATTGAATGTTCTATCGGCATTCCAAATTCAGAGATTTACAATACTTTAGAAGGAGTGTAGCATCATCTAATCGGAAAATAATAATACTGTTGTTCCAAACGTTGACCTGAAGGTGAAAAACATGAATTTTTTTAATTCAGTACATCCAAAATGCCCTAGGATGTAAAAAATAATACAATTTGGTGTTGGCCAGTGTGCCACTGTCTCATTATTTAATACGAATAAAAACAAGTTTCAGCTCATTATTTCTAGGTCATTTGGCAGTTAATTCAAAACAAAAGTGACTTGTGTTGTTGCAGCTTAATTATGAGATAAAATTAATTGTGAGATAAAACCACAGAGCGAGCAAGGCAATAATCCTTGGATCCTCCATTTTTTGTCTTGTGTAAATAAGGACTCAGTCGGGTGCGTAACGTCACGGGAGTGTGGCCCCGCCTCGCTGAGAATCTGCCGCCGCCCCGCTTCTAAAACCTCCTAACACAAACCATCACAGCACAAACACAACACCGTGCTAATGGAGACAGAAGCATTCCGAGCCGTACTGAAGTGAATCGAGCCGTACCGAGGTGTGCTGGGCTAGTGGAAAACAGGCTTTTGTCTCCTTGCTGGCCTGGGAATGTCTTGGTGTCCTCTCTGAAGAGCTGGAGCAGGTGGCTGGTGAGAGGGAAGTCTGGGCCTCTGCTTGAACTGCTGCTTCCACAACCCAGACCTCCAGAAAGGCGGTAGAAGATGGATGGATGGATTTTTTTAATGTTTTTGTTTGGAGGCAGAGAGCTTTTCCATTTTAAAGTGTTTGGTATAACTGTACTTGTTCATAATCAAAAGAGTGATGTCTGAGTTCCCCCTGAACGGTGTGTTCTCTGAATTTTACAGTGTATCTTTACGGAGAAGCTGCTCGATCAGAGGCCAGGAGGAGTCTTCCATCTGTGCGAGCTGGAGAGTACGAAGCTTTACCTGACAAGGTGGAGACCATACTGGCTTCTGGAACACCAAACGGCAGCTTCTTTATTCCCCATTTTAAAACCAGCTGAGGTTGTGATTTTTTTGTGTGTTTGTGTTCAGCTGAAACAAGAGAAATGGGCCCCTGACTTTGGCCCCGCTGAATTCGTGCCATCATGGGGCGCCACGGTAACTGGCGCCAGGAAGTTCTTAATTGCCTACAACGTGAACCTGATCAGCACCAAAGAGCAGGCTCACCGCATAGCGCTCGACATCCGGGAGCAGGGCCGAGGGAAGGACCAGGTGCATGCTGGCAGTTTGAGTCGATAGCCGTGTTTCCACTGCAGACTAACCTTTTTAGTAGAACTGTTGGTAGAGGAACTCTTTGGGGGCAATTGGCTACTATTTGCAGGACAGCAATATCACATGATGACACAGCTCTCAGAGATGTTTATGAAGTGTCTGCAACAGGATTTGGCCAAATTACCTCAGGGTTTATTTATTTTTCATTTTACACAAGTGGAAGGAGCTCTTTTGATTGGATAGCTTTTTCCCCTATAATGTATTTTGCCGATAATTTCTGAATTTTCCTGTTTATTTCTACTTTAAAAATATTCAAAATATTTGTCCTTCTTTGTTCACAAATTTCTGGCTTTAAATTCCATTCTTATGTGCTCCCGATGTGTTCGGACAAGCCGGGGCTGCTGAAGAAGGTCCAGGGGATGGGCTGGTACCTGGAGGAGTCCAACATCGCTCAGGTGTCCACCAACATCCTGGACTATGAGGTGACCCCGCTCCACGCCGTCTACGAGGAGGTCTGCAGGGATGCTGAGGTAACGATCTCCACCCACCATCAGCAGTCTCGTCATATAGGTGCAGCAGTCTCTAACCAGCAGCTCTGGGGCACGGCTCTTTCTAAAATTTATAAGAAGTAGGAAATTTATGAGGGAAAACAGGTGTAAATTTACAGGAAAAAACCCCCCACATATTTACAAGAAAAAAGTTGCAGATTTACAGGAAAAAAGTTGCAAATTAAAAAAATGCAAATTTATGAAAAAAAAAGCTGCAGGTGTATAAGAAAAATAGAAAAAAAGTTGAATATTTACAAGAAAAAGGTTAGAAATTTACAGGAAAAGTTAAAAATTTATGAGAAAAAAGTCACATATTTTTGAGAAAAAAGTTGTAAATCCAGGAGAAAAAAAGTTAAAAAATTTACAGGAAAGAAAATCCCACAAAATTACAAGAAAAAAAAACCCTGCAAAGTTATGAGAAAAAGCTGCACATTTCTGAAAAAAGTTGCAAAAAAAATGCTAATTTGTGAGAAAAAAAAACATTTTTTTGAGGAAAAAAAAGTCACAAATTTTTGATAAAAAAGTTGAAGGTAATTTTATTTCTCCCACCAAATAATGTTGATGGTAAGCATGTAGCTTTGGGGCCCCCAAGTGGCCGAGGGTTCCAAGTACAAGAAAAAGCTACAAATTTACGAGTAAAAAATTGCAAATTCACTACTGAAAAAAGTCTCAAATTTACAAGAAAAGCTGCAAATTAAAACGAAAATGTACCACAAAGTTGCAAGTTGTCTGTCTCTCTGTGTTGGCCCCGCAATAGACTGGCGATCTGTCCAGGGTGTCCCCTGCCTCTCGCCCAAAGACGATGAGATAGGATCCAGCAGCCCCCCCCCCCCCACGACCCGAAAAGGATTAAGCGGTAGAAGATGGATGGAATAAATGGATGGATGGACCACAATTTACCATAAAAGATGCTAATTACCATGAAAATAAGCACATTTCTGGGGAGATGCATTGTGTTATAAATTCACAATAGCAGGTTAAAATTTCTGTCAGAGAAATCCTGAGCCACTACTAATTTAAACAGGGAAATTTATTCTTGTAATCTGCAGTTTTATTTTAATTTTTAGACTCAAAATGTTTTGTGGCCCCATGATGATTTTCGAAAGCCTGAAATGAGGTCTGAAATAGTTAACCAGGCCAGTGCAGCAGTCTGGTTATCTTTTTATCAGGCTGTTCAAAGGTCACAACAGCTCTTGTTTTGACTGTGGCATCCTAACCTTTGACTTCCTTGTATTCTGGTAATTAATTTACTTCTACACAATTAACTCAAAGTACAAATACTTCATCATAGCAGCAGTATTCTAGTAGCAGACAAGCACTGTTCCTAAAAGGCTCCATGGACCAAAGCAGTTTTTCAACCTTCTTTGAGCCATGACATATTTATTTACACTGAAAAAAAATCCCACAGCACACCACCAACCAAAAATGTTACAGAATGACCCACTGCAGCTTATTACAGCATGTGTAATGTTTAGTGTCCCCAGTGGTTTTGAACCTTGAGGAATCCCATACTTGATACTTTGAGGACAGTTTCTGCACCTTATAAGGTGTTTTGGTGAAAAGCTTACCTTTTAGGTACAGATATGAGAACCCTGTTTCTCTGTGAGTACAGCCGTGGACAAAATTGTTGGTACCCCTCTGTTAATGAAAGAAAAACCCACAATGGTCACAGAAATAACTTGAATCTGACAAAAGTGGTAATAAATAAAAATTCTATGAAAATTAACCAATGAAAATCACACAATGCTTTTGAATTGTGGTTCAACAGAATTATTTTAAAAAACAAACTCATGAAACAGTCCTGGACAAAAATGATGGCACCCCTAGAAAAGATTGAAAATAATGTGACCATAGGGACATGTTCAACCAAGATGTGTCCTCTAATTAACATCACAGGTGTCTACAAACTTGTAATCAGTCAGTCGGCCTATTTAAAGGGTGACAGGTAGTCACTGTGCTGTTTGGTGACACGGTGTGTACCACACTAAACATGGACCAGAGGAAGCAAAGGAGAGAGTTGTCTCAGGAGATTAGAAAGAAAATTATAGACAAGTATGTTAAAGGTAAAGGCTATAAGACCATCTCCAAGCAGCCTGATGTTCCTGTGACTACAGTTGCACATATTATTCAGAAATTTAAGATCCACGGGACTGTAGCCAACCTCCCTGGACGTGGCCGCAGGAGGAAATTTGATGAAGAATGGTAACAAAAGAGCCCAGAACAACCTCTAAACACATTCATGGTGAACTCCAAGGTCAAGGTACATCAGTGTCAGATCGCACCATCCGTCGTTGTTTGAGCCAAAGTGGACTTCATGGGAGATGACCAAGGAGGACACCACTGTTGAAAACAAATCATAAAAAAGCCAGACTGGAATTTGCCAAACTGCATGTTGACAAGCCACAAAGCTTCTGGGAGAATATCCTATGGACAGACGAGACAAAACTGCAACTTTTTGGCAAGGCACATCAGCGCTATGTTCACAGACGCAAAAATGAAGCATACCAAGAAAAGAAGACTGTCCCTACTGTGAAACATGGAGGAGGTTCTGTTATGTTCTGGGGCTGCTTTGCTGCATCTGGCACAGGGTGTCTTGAATCTGTGCAGGGTACAATGAAATCTCAAGACTATCAAGGTTTTCTAGAGAGAAATGTGCTGCCCAGTGTTAGACAGCTTGCTCTCAGTCGCAGGTCATGGGTCTTGCAACAGGATAATGACCCAAAACACACAGCTAAAAACACCCAAGAATGGCTAAGAGCCAAACATTGGACTATTCTAAAGTGGCCTTCTATGAGCCCTGATCTAAATCCTATTGAACATCTGTGGAAGGAGCTGAAACATGCCATCTGGAGAAGGCACCCTTCAAACCTGAGACAACTGGAGCAGTTTGCTCATGAGGAGTGGGCCAAAATACCTGCTGAGAGGTGCAGAAGTCTCATTGACAGTTACAGAAATTGTTTGATTGCACTGATTGCCTCAAATCAGTGATTGCCTCTCTGATTGCCTCATTGTTTCATTGACCTCTGCTTTCTGAAATTAATTTTCAAATGTTTCCATAAATCAGCGCCTGAGCCACTTGCTGGTTTCATCCAAAGACAGGACAGCAGCAGAGCCACCAGGAGTTCTGTAAACAATAACTGTAAAATATTCCACCGCAGAACCACATTTGGACAAACAGCTTTCTCTATAAAGGGCAGTCACATCTGGAACACAATGCCAAATGAAATTAAAATCATAACGGACTTTAAAACATTCACTAAAAAGGTTAAAAACTGGCTGAAAAATAAACAAGAATGTACCCATGTATGAAATTGATTGTCTGCAGGGTGAGAGTGAATGAAGGGAAGGAATGAATGTGTTTGTTTATAGTGAGTGACGAAGGGAGGGAGGCCTGAAATAGGCAAATGTGAGTCAGGTTGTTATATTGTGTATTTATAATATTTATAATTCCTGTATTTATAATGTATTTATAATCTTTTTTGCATTGATGTATGTGGTTATTATTTATTCTGTTTTCATTTTTTTCTTCTCCTTCTCCTTTTTTCTTTTTACTTGTTTCTCCTTTCTAAAGCCCATCCAGGGACAAGAGTTGCAAATTAGCTAACAGCTATACACTCTTTGTGCAGCACATCAGATTGATTGTCATTTGATTAATTGTCTATGTTTATTGCACTGTCCCTGTCAAATAAACAAATAATCAAAAGGTTGTGCAACAAAATGTTAAGTTAAGGGTACCATCATTTTTGTCCAGGCCTGTTTCATGAGTTTGTTTTTTAAAATAATTCTGTTGAACCACAATTCAAAAGCATTGTCTGATTTTCATTGGTTAATTTTCATAGAATTTTTATTTATTACCACTTTTGTCAGATTCAAGTTATTTCTGTGACCATTGTGGGTTTTTCTTTCATTAACAGAGGGGTACCAACAATTTTGTCCACGGCTGTACCACTTATCTGAGGTTTGAGTCTCAGGGGTGTCTCTGATTTAACAAAGTCTCCACACAGTCATGTTTTAAACTAGTGTTTTTTAACTTTTCTGGAGCCAAGGAACCCCTTTTTTAATATAAAAAATGTATATATTTTGGGGAACCCCACCAACCAAAAATGTTACAAAATGACACACTGTAGTCCAGGGATGTCCAATCATGTGCCACGGAGGGCCAAGACCCTGCGGCTTTACCTCCAACCAGGACCTTCAACAGCAAATTCCAGTGAATTTCTTCCCACTGATTGCTAATAAGTGAAAACACCTGCTGAAAAGACTGGGTAGAAGAGAAAACCTGCAGGGTCTTGGCCCCCTATAGCACATGATTGGAGATCCCTGTTGTAGCCTATTACAGCATATGTAATGACAATTTGTCAGTTTGTCCTGTAATGAGGGGATGCAGTGGAACAGCATTCTTAGCAGTTACAGGACAGTTTCCATAGCAACACAGCACTGAGTGGCAATCACATGTGACAGCTTTATTTTGCTTGCAGCAAAACACAAAAATCACACAAAATATTTCATCACAGCAGTGTACAGAGTACCTTTTTTACTTTAGATGTTAATACCAGACCATTTACTTGACTGTAGTGATGTGTGGGTAAAGACCAAGGAGCACATGGTAAGTGAAGAACTGAACAGAGCCTTTATTTATTTATTTATTTAATTTTTGCCCAATTAATACAAGATGGAATGGTAATATTAGCTCTCCACAATACAAGCAAGTACTCTGTGTACTGCTGTGATTGAGTACTGTGTATATTTTTTGTGTTTTACTGCATACACCCTAATGCTGCCACTCATTTTTGCACCTCACTGTTTTTTAACTGCCATGAGTTCTGTTCAGTGACATCATATGCATGCCCTCTGTTAGTGTATACCCACTCACTGTGAAACTTGGGCCTGTTTAGATGAATACAAAGCTGATTTCCTGGCAGGAACATGTCAAGGTTGGCACTTTCCACATGTTTTTACCAGAGGTGTCCCTTTGAATGGAATCCATTTATTTTGTCTGTGCTTGTGATCTTTGTCTTGCATCCATGTGTTCACTTCATTCAAATGCTGAAATATATCTGCTAGGTATGACAACTTTGCACACCACTCATCACTTGCAAACAGCTTGGCGTCATCACACCTTTCATCAGTCAGAAACACTTTTAGTTCCTGTCAGAGCTCTTACACGCAGGCTAGCACTTTGCTATGCAATAACAATCGAACCTCTGTATTGGGCAATTTTTTTTTAGGCTCTGGTCCCATTTCTTCACAAAGAGGAAGATGCAAATATGTGTTTTTTCAGAGGTTTGGTCTTTACAAAGTTTGCGATCCGCACAAAATCATCCAACACTGGAACTAGGTCTGCTGGTAAAGTCTCGGCAACAAGTTCCTCATGATGCATAAAATGAAACTTCCAGTTCGCTCGCAAAAAAGATCAATTCGAAGTAATCGTACATCGAATCACTCAGTGCTGTACTGGAGTTTCATTGGAATTTCATCGCTCAGGAAATGTTGCATTTCTTAACTGTGCTCATGATAATAAAGCCTGTGAATCTTGAATATTGAATCGTGAGTTCCAGCTGGAACTCCCTCATGGATCGTCACCTTATCGTGGTGGGGGGGTTTGCGTGCCCCAGTGATCCCAGGAGCTATGTTGTCCGGGGCAATTTGCCTCTGATAGGGTCTCCCAAGACAAACTGGTCCTGGGTGAAGGGCCAGACTAAGAACGATTCAACAGACTCTCATGAATTGTATATCAAGGATTCAGTGTACCCCGCCCGGTATGGGGTTACTGGGGCCCCACCCTGGAGCCAGGCCTGGGGGAGGGGCTCGAAGGCTAGTGTCTGGTGGCCGGGTTTCCACCCATGGGACCCGGCCGGGCTCAGCCCGAAGGAGTTACATGGGTCCGCCCTCCAGTGGGCTCACCACCTGCAGGAGGGATCATGGGGGTCCGGTGCTATGTGGATCAGGTGGCGGTCAAAGGCGGAGACCTTGGCGGACTGATCCCAAGCTTTCTAAACTGGCTTTTGGTACGTGGAATGTCACCTCTCTGGTGGGGAAGGAGCCTGAGCTGGTGTACGAGGTTGAGAGATACTGGCTAGATATAGTCGGCCTCACTTCAACACACAGCTCCGGTTCCAGAACCAGTCTCCTGAAGAGGGGCTGGAGCTTGGCCTTTTCTGGAGTTGCCCTGGGCGAGAGGCGACGAGCAGGGGTGGGTATTCTTGTATCGCCCCACCTTGCTGCCTCTATATTGGAGTTTTCCCCGGTGGACGAAAGGGTTGCTTCCCTGCGCCTTCGGGTTGGGAAACGGGTCCTGACCATCATTTGTGCCTATGCACCAAATGATGTTTCAGAGTACCCACCCTTTTGGAGTCTGTGACTGGGGTGCTGGAGGGTGCTCCTCTTGGAGACTCCATTGTCCTACTGGGGGACTTCAATGCGCACGTGGGCAACGACAGTGAAACCTGGAGGGGGGTGATTGGGAGGAACGGCCTGCCCGATCTGAACCAGAGTGGTGTTCAGTTATTGGACTTCTGTGCTAACCACAGTCTGTCCATAACGAACACCATGTTCAAGCATAAGGGTGTCCATATGTGCACCTGGCACCAGGACACCCTAGGTCGCAGGTCGATGATCGATTTTGTTATCGTATCATCAGACCTGCGACCGTATGTCTTGGACACCCGAGTAAAGAGAGGTGCAGAGCTGTCAACTGATCACCACCTGGTGGTGAGTTGGATCCGATGGCAAGGGAGGAAGCCATTCAGACCTGGTAGACCCAAACGTATAGTGAGGGTGTGCTGGGAGCGTCAACTGATCACCACCTGGTGATGAGTTAGATCTGATGGCAGGGGAGGATTCCATTCAGATCCGGTAGACCCAAATGTATAGCGAGGGTGTTCTGGGAGCGTCTGGCTGAGGCCCCTGTCCGGGAGGTCTTCAACTCCCACCTCCGGAAGAACTTCAACCATATTCCGAGGGAGTCTGGAGACATAGAGTCTGAATGGGCCATGTTCTCCACCTCTGTTGTTGAAGCGGCGGCCCAGAGCTGCGGCTGCAAGGTGGTCGGTGCATCTCGTGGTGGCAACCCCCGAACCAAGTGGTGGACACCAGTGGTGAGGGGGGCCATTAAGCTGAAGAAGGAGTCCTATCAAGCTTGGTTGGCTTGTGGGACTCCCGAAGCAGCTGAGGTGTACCGGCAGGCCAAGCGGAGTGCAGTTCGGGTGGTTGCTGAAGCAAAAACCCGGGTATGGGAGGAGTTCGGTGAGGCCATGGAACAAGACTTTCGGACGGCCTCAAAGAGATTCTGGCAAACTGTCCGGTGGCTCAGGAGGGGAAAGCAGCTCCCTGTCCACACTGTGTATGGTGCGGATGGGACACTGTTGACTTCGACTGGGGACATTGTCGGGCGATGGAAGGAATACTTCGAGGATCTCCTCAATCCCACTGATACGCCTTCCACAGTGGAAGCAGGGTTTGGGGACGAGGGGGATGACTCGCCTATCACAGGGGCCAAGGTGGTTAAAAATCTCCTTGGTGGCCGGGCCCCGGGGGTGGACGAGATTCGCCCTGAGTACCTCAAGGCCCTAGATGTTGTTGGGTTGTCATGGTTGACACGCCTCTGCAACATTGCGTGGAGGTCGGGGGCAGTGCCTTTGGCATGGCAAACCGGGGTGGTGGTTCCTCTCTTTAAAAAAAGGGGACCGGAGGGTGTGCTCCAACTTTAGAGGGATCACAATCCTCAGTCTCCCTGGGAAGGTCTATGCCAAGGTACTGGAGAGGAGAGTCCGGCCGTTGGTCGAACCTTGGATTCAGGAGGAGCAATGTGGTTTTCGTCCTGGCCGTGGCACATCGGACCAGCTCTTTACCCTCTCGAGAATTCTCGAGTGTTCGTGGGAGTTTGCCCAACCAGTTTACATGTGTTTTGTAGACTTGGAGAAGGCATTTGACCGCGTCCCTCGTGGATTTTTGTGGGGGGTGCTTTGGGAGTATGGGGTATCCAGCTTGTTGTTACGAGCTATTCGGTCTCTGTACGACCGTTGTGAGAGTTTGGTTCGTATTGCCAACACTCGGTCGAAGTCATTCCCAGTGAGAGTTGGACTCCGCCAGGGCTGCCCTTTGTCACCGATCCTGTTCATAATTTTTATGGACAGGATTTCTAGGCGCAGCCAGGGAATGGAGGGTGTCATGCTTGGTGACCACAGGATCTCATCTCTGTTGTTTGCAGATGATGTTGTCCTGTTGGCTTCATCCAGCAATGACCTACAGCTATTGCTGGGACGGTTTGCCGCTGAGTGTGAAGCGGCTGGGATGAGAATCAGCACCTCCAAGTCCGAGTCCATGGTCCTCAGCCGGAAAAAGGTGGATTGTCCTCTCTGTGTTGGGGACAGGCTCCTGCCCCAAGTGGAGGAGTTTAAGTATCTTGGGGTCTTGTTCACGAGTGAGGGGAGAATGGAGCGAGAGATCGACAGACGGATTGGAGCAGCATCTGCAGTGATGCGGACGTTGTACCGGTCTGTTGTGGTGAAGAGGGAGCTTAGTTCTAAGGCAAAGCTGTCGATTTACCAGTCAATCTACGTTCCTACTCTCACCTATGGTCATGAGCTTTGGGTAATGACCGAAAGAACGAGATCGCGGATACAAGCGGCTGAAATGAGCTTTCTCCGTAGGATTGCTGGACTCACCCTCAGAGATAGGGTGAGGAGCTCAGTCATCCGGGAGAGGCTCAGAGTAGAGCCGCTGCTCCTCCACATTGAAAGGAGTCAGTTGAGGTGGTACGGGCATCTGATTAGGATGCCTCCTGGACGCCTCCCACTTGAGGTGTTTCAGGCACGTCCCACTGGGAGGAGACCCCGGGGCAGACCCAGGACTCGATGGAGAGACTATGTCTCCCAGCTGGTCTGGGAACGCCTTGGTATCCCCTCTGAAGAGCTGGAGCAGGTGGCTGGGGAGAGGGAAGTCTGGGCTTCTCTGCTTGAACTGCTGCCTCCGCAACCCGGACCTCCGGAAAAGCGGTAGAAGATGGATGGATGGATGGATGGAGTTCCAGCTGCCAACTATTCACTGAACAGAGCGAGCCAGGCTTGTTCGCTGCCTAGGTTAATGATTCAGCTGGTGATTCCTGGCTTGCAATACAGTTCTGGTAAATGATTCAGTCGAGTACATTCCATGAAATCTAGTACATTTAAATGAATCGTTCATGAACATTACAGCACTACTGTTAACAAAGCCCTTGGTGCACCCAGTGATAGCAGCTGTTCCATCAGTACAGGGCCCAGTTCAGCGTCTGACTCTTTCCTTCTCAAATATTTATCCATCACAGTTTGTTTTTTTTTAATCTAGTCACCATGACCTCTAGCATTAACCTCTGTAAAACGAATGAAGAAGACGAAGAAGATGGTAGCCATTATCAATGCACCCATACTGTAACTGACTGGCACAGCCCCTAGTTCAGTCAAAGTTCCTAACTGATTTCATGTCACGGTGTTCAGAACCTGAACCTGCCGGTGGTCGGCTCTCAGATCGTCGGCCTGATCCCTCTCAAGGCCCTGCTGGACTCTGCCAACTTCTACATCCAGAGAGACCGGCTCTTCGTCATAGAAGAGGAACACAAAGTCCGGCTGGTCAGCTGACAAGTCCTCACAAAACATCTTATCACATTGTTTAAATCCCAGACTGATGGTTTTTCTGTCTTTAGGTGATCAGTAAACTCGGCCTCGACTCCCTTGGCAAATTCAACCCACGGGAGCGAATCATAGAGTGAGTTTTTATGCAGTCCTTTTTGTCAGTCTATTCATCAAATCTTTAAACTGGGCCACAACTGTTTCTAAATGCAGAGGTCAAGTGTTTGTCTGTCATACCTGTTCAGGTACATGGTGAGGTCTCAGGAGGATGGACATCTGGTGTCTTTATCTCTTCGTCAGTTTGTTCAGAGTGTTGGAGCTCGGATAGCAGCTCCTGGTGGAGGATCGGTTTCTGCTGCCATCGCTGCCCTGGTACGAGTTTCTATTGTCAGAATGAAACACCTCCACGTCTAAACGTCTCTGTGGTCATGGTCTGTGTTTCTCCTGAAGGGGGCAGCACTGGGGTCAATGGTGGGTCAGATGACATATGGGAAGAAACAGTTTGAGAACCTGGACAGTGTGATGAGGAGGCTGATTCCTCCTTTTCATCAGGCCATGAATGAGCTGCTGCACATGGTCGACGCGGACTCATCAGCCTTCAACAGCTACATGGTGAGGAAACAGAAACATCTGAGGAGCTCATGATGAAAACAGCTGAGTTTACCACAGGAAAAACCAGTAGATATATTTTTTTTGTTTTTGTGTCTTTAGAGTAGGTTATCATTAATAATTAGTTTTTTCCTGTTACAGGCAGCACTGAAAATGCCAAAGAACACCACAGAGGAAATCCAGAGGTGACTACACTACATTTTATAGGTCACTAAATGGCACCATTTATTAAAAATGACAAAGGCTGAGTCAAAATGTTGAAGTTTCAGCTTTTCTATTTCACTCAATCTGTAAAATAGGGTTTACAGTTAAACCAGAAGTTTCCATATATTTCCTTGGTATTTGATAGCATTTCCTTTAAACTGTATGACTTGGGTGAAACATTTTAGGTGTCCTTCCACAAGCTTCTCTCTGATGTTTGCTGGAATTTTGGCCCATTCCTCCAGACAGAACTGGTGAAACTGAGTCAGGCTTGTAAGCTGCCTTGCTCGCACACATCTTTTCAGCTCTGCCCCAAAAATTTTTATGGGATTGGGATCAGGGCTTTGTGATGGCCACTCCAAAACATTGACATTGATGTCCTTAAGCCACTTTGTAACTAATTTGACGGTATGCTTAGGGTCATTATCCATTTGGAAGACCCATTTGTGGCCAAACTTTAACTCCCTGGCTGAGCTCTTGAGATGTTGCTTCAATATTTCCACATATTTCCACAACTAGGATCTGCCCACCAACCGGGAGGTTAGGGGTTCAAGTCCCGGCCAGGTCATACCAAAGACCATATAAAAATGGTACTTCCCGCCTTCTAGCTTGGTGCTCAGCATAATACAATGGGGGAAGGAGAAGTTGTTTGTGGTGGCGCCTTGCATGGCAGCGACCCTTCTGATTTTACGTGTGATTAACTGTAGATAGGAGAAACATAATTTTGTTCTACTGTACATGGTTGGCTGTATGGACTGAATGACAATAGAGCTGGCTTCTTCTTCTTCCCTCATGATGTCATCTATTGCGTGAAGTGCACCAGTCCCTCCTGCAGCAAAACACTCCCATAACATGATGCTGTCATGGGCAACTTCTGACTGTCAGAAAAGACAGACTTTAGTGCAGGCAGGACTACAGTTTTACTGGGTTTATTTTCCAAATAACACAAAATTAAACCAGCACGGGGGCTGAACACAAAATGAGCTGTGAGAGGCTGAAAACTCACAGAGTAACACGGGAACAGAAGTCAGAGGGATATCCACGGTATGACGCCACACCAAATGAATGCAGACGAGGACATACTGTATATAGGGAAGCAGATGATCAGGGGAAACGACACAGTTGGGGATAGTAATCAGGGATTAATCAGCAACACATGAGGAGAAATGGCTATGACTACGGAAGACATGAGGGGTGAGAATGATCGAAAAGGGAGTACAGGGAACACACACACACAAGACTCATACAGACAACCAAGGCGGGACACAGAACAACAACAGTTTGTAATGGGGACCACATGACAGACTGGACCAGGGAAGACAATAACAATCACAGAGGACCCAGGAGAGGCACAGAAAGAAAAACAAAGGCAAATAATCATTATAATAAACACAGAATGTGGGCATGATCCTAGGACCCAGCCCAGACCATGACAAATGCTGCCACATGGGAGCATTTGTCATGCTCACCACATGCTCACTACATTTGTCATGAACACCACACCACATATGTCATGAACACCACATTTGGGATGGTGTTCTCAGGATTGCAAGCTTCCCCCCTTTTCCTCCTGTAGCATTGACACCAAAATTATAGGAATATTATTATTAATAATTAATAACTGGAATTATAATTATTAATAATAATTGCATTACCTCATTATAACACTAGGGGCACCACTTACAGTTTTAAGAGTAGTGAGAACTCTATTAAGAAACAATTTAGCTTGAGAATTTGGCAACTAACCCTCTAACTGGCCCAGTCACCATATGGCGATATAACCCCTTGTGGTCAAGAGTGGTAAAAAATTTTTGTCAGTAAAATAGTTCAGATTTCCAAGGCTATAACTAGAAAGTTGCAAGAGATAACGGCTTACTGTCAATTATAAAGATGTAGAATATGATCCAAACTTTCAGACAGGAATAAATTTACACATCTAATTTGCATAATGATGTGGCAGTTATAGTGAATTCCATAACTCAGTCAAAAGTGGACTTTGAACATATTTACACAAAGAATGGTTCTGTTTTTTTCACAGTTTTTTTCTACAGGGGTATGTTTTTATCTTATCTTCAAAGTATATGAACCAGAAGATCAGTACAATGTAAAGAAACAAAGAGATTTGCCACTCACTTCTGGCGATGGGGGGGCTCGTCTGCTGCCATGGTCGCTCCGTTTTCATCCATCGTGGTCATTAATTTGCATTCTGTTGGTCATTTATGCTCTCTATCCCATCTACAAACTCTTATGATTATCCCACGTGAATTTTGTTTGTATTCCACGGCTATTTTTTGTATATGATGCAATTTTCTGTGATGATGCATGATGATGCATGGTGGCCATATTGGTCTTGTGAGCTCAAAGCAGGAAAAGGAGGAAGAATAATAAGGATTTCTTCTTCTTTGGTGTATTCCATGTCAGCCATGATTCCTCCAACGCGTGCCTACCACCTTCTGAACTGGCAGATCAGTACAAATCATCAGTACAGCTGGGGAGTTAAAAGGGATGTCAGAGTGAGTTGACAGGCGCAGTTGCTGCGCTGTGCCACTGGGGGCGCACAACCTGTCGATGAAATGTGGCCAGTTAAAAGGTTAATAAGCTAAGCATTAACTAATAATTTCATTGACAATTATTTGATCAGTCTCATAATCTGTCTCAATTCTTGGCACTGTGCGATTCTGGAGTCTGGACAAAGAAAGTGTCACCACGGGTTGAGATGCCGTCTCGGCACTCAGCCCATGTTTTCCCTCATCCCTGCTTCCCATTGAGCAGCGTCTCAGCTGGCCCCCAGCTGGCAGCATTATGGACGGCTGGGGCCAATTAGTCTTCATCAGCTGGGGCGCTGCCAATGAGGATAAATAGGAGCAGCCTCGATGACTCGGGGCTGCGACATAAACACATTGCTAAGCTGAAGCCCCTTCGTCTGGTGTCAGCTTATACTCCTCTTGCAGCATTCCTGTGTTTGTATCCCGCTGTGAGGATGTACGTCTTGTTACCCCCACGTCCGGTACGAGCTGCTTACCTCTGCGCTGTGCAACCTGTGAGTGTACGTCTGCATGAGTATCTGTGCTCTCCTCATCCCTTCCCCTTTACCCTGAATAAAATATCACGACTCACTGGCTTGCCCCTGGCTCTGATTGCCCGGCTCCCTAGAGCCGGATATGACAGTATGTCGCAGCCAGAAGAGTTGCCGGCGGCCGTGAGTCGCTGTGGAAATGTACCTTTCTGTCCGGGTGTCAGCGCTGCTAGCATGCCGTTTCCCAGGAGTCACTTCCGGCGCCAGGGCGACGAGCTGAGGTCCATCTCGGAGGCTGTCGACGGGACACTCTTCACCCTGCACGACGCCTCCAACGCGAGACGCTGGCATCCGGGCCGTGCTGAGGAACTCCTGGACTGTCACCCTCACTCTCTGTACCATCTGGAGGACAGTGCCAGGATAGACGCTGCAGGTACACAGCGAGAGAAGCTCCACGGGGTGGATGGAAATCCCGGCAGGGAGTCGAAGTGGGCGACGTCTTTCCCCGCTTCGGAGTCCCGTTCCTGCCGTCATTCCAGTCCGGGAGTTCGCGCCAACCAGAGGACTTCCCCCGACCTGCGCCACGTCACTCGGGATTCCCTTCAAGGAGCCGCAGCTGACAGCAGTTATGTCCGGGGTCGAGTGGCTGTCGCGAGCTCTACTGTGTTTCCTGTCACCACCTTCAGGCATGTGGCGGCGGCAGTGAGATTGATGGTGAGGACTTCAGGGCTACGAAGCTTTCCCGTGCTCGACGCCGTCCTCGTCTCGATCTCCGATCTGGAGCGGCGAATCCTGGGTTTCCCCCTCGCTTCGTCCCCTGGGAATAGCCGTCATCACATTGCTGAGTCACCTCTGCACGAACCCCGTCCGGATCCAGTTTTGGGCCATCGTCAGGACAGTTCCTCCCACGCAGCTGTCACCTTTTCGCCTCGTCTGTGTGGAGATTCTACAGCCCCGTTCCCTGAGCCTCATTTCCCCGCTGTCATTCCTGGACATTCGGGCTGGCTCACCCCGGCTGTTTTCCCCTCCTCCTCGACGCGCTTCCTGACTGCTGTGTGTGCCTGGAATTCCGACTTGGTGAGCTCTCTGCTGGAGACAACGCGAGCGATCCTCAGACGAACTCCCGGGGGGTCCTCCGTTATCGCCGGGCAGGGAGAGGAAGAAGCAGAATCCACTACAGCAGGCGGTACTCAACCTCCAGGGGGCAGGCAAGTCATTGTTTTTTTACACCTGCTTAATGATTTGCTCTGTCACATCCCTGGAGGAGAAGTTCAGGGTTCGCAGCTCCCTGAACTCTCCCCACCTGCTGTAACTTGTATTCCTAATCCCGCATCCTCTGTGTCTCTCTCCGCTGAGCGGTCCCCGGCTCCGGGTCAACGTGGTGGGATATGGAGAGGGCCTGTGGTTCCGCAGCTACATTGCAGACGGAGGAGGGGGACTGACTGCTGCGTGGAGTCTACGGCGACGACTGAGCGTCCCCGGGTCTCCACGGAGGAGCGGTTCGGTCCGGCGGGACGAGATTCTTCTGGCTTCACGCCGAGTGGATCGTCGGCGGGGTTACCTGAGCTGGAGGGATCTCAAGTTGCGCTGACCATCGTGCTGGCTGCGGGGCCCGACGCGGCTAGATGGGAGCCTGACAACGACCTCCTGACAACGGATCCTGGATCTTCGCAGTCCTGGACGGCGTCAGAACCCGAGATCAGGCGAGTGCTCTCCTTTCTTTTCTCTCTTTTTATCCCCGAGCACTTCAGCCTATCTCCAGGGGAGACGAGCCGGGTGCAGCCGCCCGCTGCGTCTGAGCTCGTCTCGCCGGGTTCTGGCGCTGCCGGTGATCCTGATCCCGGTTCTGTTTTCTCTTCTGAGCCTTCTTCCAGGGTCACCGGCAAGGAGTTGCTGTTCCTCGTGGTGCTGGAGGGTCCGGGTTCAACGTTGGAGGTCGGTTCTGGTGCAGTATTCAACGTGGGTTCGCCCGAGACCCAGTCGGGGTCCAACGTGGGTTCGCCTGAGGCCCGATCGGGGTCCGACGTGGGTGCTGCCCCAGTATTGTCCAGGTCCGGTGAGGAGGTGGCCGTTTTCCTGCGGCCTGACGCCCGCCGCCCTCGTCATCGGCTCTCCCCAGAGCCTCTTCCACCGGGATCCGCTCTGATCCTTCGCCCGTCTCAACGGTCCTGGTGGTTGAGTGATGCGGGTCGACGACCCGACCCACAGAACTTTCGGTTCGGTGATCTGGTTCCCCCCACTGGTCTGTTTCCCTCTGGGCAGCCTGGTTCGGCTGCCGGTGGACTGGATTCCTGGGATCTGGGTCAAGAGTTCGCCGTCCGAACACTTCTCTTCCCCTGATTCGCCAGCTGGACAATGGGCGGGGAGATCTCCGGAGCCATCTCGGCCATTTTTGGACTCTGCCTGCCATTCACCTCGGGTGTCACTTTTTCTTTTGTTATTAGGGTCACTCGGGTGTAATGTTTTGTCCTGTTGGTGGATTCGTTTTTATAGTGCTGTGTTTTCCATCGCTCATGCTCAGCATTTTACTTTTTGTGCCATGTTTTTAGCCTCGTTTTTTGTATTGTAGAGTTATGTTTTGTTTTCCGTAACACCATGCTCTGCAGTTATCCATTTATTCCAGTCACTTTCATTTCTTTAGGTGACTGGGTATTTATATATTCGTGTGAGTGGGTTTTTCTTTGCCTGCACTCAGTATTTCTCTTTTATGTCCCGTTTGTTCATTATAGAGTCATGTGCCTTGTTTTTCGTAACACCATGCTCTGTAATTGTCTATTTGTTCCAGTCACCCTCACTTTTCTTGGTGACTGTGTATGTACTTAAATTAGCGCTGTGTATAGGTTCCCCTTTATTTAACCGTACTCAGCATTTTTGCCCTGTACCTTTTTGGTGGTTCTTTTTTCCTTGCTCTGGGTCACGCATGGTTGGTGCTCTCTGGGTAGTGTGTAACCGGCGTGCTGACCCAGTTCTTCTCCCCATCTGTACCTGGGTTAATTATTCTGTTTTGTCAGTATTGTATTTGGGTTTTTCTTTCCCGCTACCCTACATTGCCCTATTGGTATGGTCCTTCCCTTGGCTTCTTCCCCTCCAGTCCGCCTCCCTTCCTCCCACCCTAGGTGGGGGGGGGGGCTGGGATGTTCCTGGTCGTTCAGGAGCCCGACCTTGGGGGGGGGGCTCTGTCACCACGGGTTGAGATGCCGTCTCGGCACTCAGCCCATGTTTTCCCTCATCCCTGCTTCCCATTGAGCAGCGTCTCAGCTGGCCCCCAGCTGGCAGCATTATGGACGGCTGGGGCCAATTAGTCTTCATCAGCTGGGGCGCTGCCAATGAGGATAAATAGGAGCAGCCTCGATGACTCGGGGCTGCGACATAAACACATTGCTAAGCTGAAGCCCCTTCGTCTGGTGTCAGCTTATACTCCTCTTGCAGCATTCCTGTGTTTGTATCCCGCTGTGAGGATGTACGTCTTGTTACCCCCACGTCCGGTACGAGCTGCTTACCTCTGCGCTGTGCAACCTGTGAGTGTACGTCTGCATGAGTATCTGTGCTCTCCTCACCCCTTCCCCTTTACCCTGAATAAAATATCACGACTCACTGGCTTGCCCCTGGCTCTGATTGCCCGGCTCCCTAGAGCCGGATATGACAGAAAGTACACCTGTGAACAGTTTAGTCAGTTTAATAACGAAAGCCAAAGTGACAAAAGACTGTATAGCTTGTAGAATGGGGAGCTAACCAAAGCTAACCAAGATAGCATGAACAGTGGTAATCTTGCATATATGACAAAACAGCAACATTTATATATTTATAGGTCTTGCATATGTGAAATAAAGCTGGAATGTGATCATGTGGCAGAATGGGGAATTGGTGAAATGACAATAGTGACAAAAATTAGGTATAATGCAAAGCTAATGAAACAGGAATTTGGAAAAAGTGTTATACAAAAGAAAAGGAAATCAAATTTACAATATGTTCAAAAAGAAACGGTAACAGAAACGGTTATGGCTAAGGTGACTAAAAGTCTGTCCCTGAAACTAATGCTGTTGGCTGCTTTACTTTCTTGGAATGGCTAGGTTCATGAGAGACTCAGAGCGAGACCAAAATGAATAGTCAAGCCTCATTGTGTTGCAGACACTGGAGGACTGGGGCTTCTGGAAGCCTGGCTTGTCCAACCTGGGTTGGTGATAGGTCCTTGATGGCAGGAGTCCTCTCTGTGGTTCTATACCATGGGGTCTTGAATTGGGAGCCTTCTCACAGGCGAGGGCCCAGGTTGGGACCAGTAGCTTGGGCTTGCTGGGGTCTTCTTGGGAACAATGAATTGCCCTCTAGGACAGCCTTTGGCATTGGAGGTCTGTCCAGAAGAAAGCTTTAAAAATGAATTAATGAGGTATGCTCTTAAATGTGCAGGTACACTTGAGTTTACAGAAAATTAAGGTTAAAGAAAAAATCAAAGCTTGCGTTGCTTTAAAAAAAAGGAAAACATTGATCTCTTCAACTAGTCAGTGCTTCCTAAAGAAGACAGCAAAGCTTTAAAGAAAAATGCAAAAAGTGTAGAAGTTCAAATGAAGAAGTATACTGAGTAACGAAAAGAAAAAAAAAAATCTGCATTTTTACCTTGAGCAAAAACAAGAGCTGCAGGAGATGTGGCCTAAAGGCTAGACAGAGAGAGGGGGGCTTCTCTCTCTCTGAGAGCCAGAAGGAAAAGAGACCAGGGCAGAAGACGATAACAGAGGACCCAGGGGAACACAGAAGGCAAATAAAGCAAATAATTACATTAAACCCAAACAAGGGGGAAAAAACAGAGAACAAAATGAACATAAAGCGTGGACATGGTCCTCAGACCATGTCCAGATTACGGCAGGACTTCCCCCTCGAGGGAGGATTCCAGACACCTTCCAAACAAAACAAAGAGTACCCCAATCGGGTGGGAAGAAGGGCCATAGGCTTGGCGGGACAAAACAAGAACACAAACAAAGGAAAAATGTTCATCAGGTGGTCGGCTAAAGCCCCACGACCACCAGCAGGAAGAACATGCCGCATCTGGTGGCCAACCAAAGTCCATGGGCCACCAGATGGGTGACCACGGCATGTCGGGTGGCTTACCAAAGTCCATGGGCCAACAGACGGAGGAGCATGGCACATCGGGTGGCCTGCCAAGGTTCATGGACCACCAGACAGATGAACATGGCATGTCGGGCGGACTGCCACAGCCCATGGGCCACCAGATGGAAGAACACAACTTATCCGGTGACGTAGGCTGAGAGGCGTGCAGAGTCAGGAGACTAGACACCACAGGAGCGTGCACATCAGGCGTGGCAGGAGCGCTGAGTTCAGGTGACAGCAGCTGAAGAGCGGTGACCTCGGGAGGCAAAGGTGGAGTGGACTGCTTGGGCAACTAGGGTGGAGCAGACTGCTCGGATGAACAGGGTGGAGTGGACTGTTCCGATGAACCAGGTGGAGTGGACTGCTCTGGCGAACCAGGTGGAGTGGATTCTGTTGAACCAGGTGGTGTAGAGTGCTCCGATGAACCAGGTGGAGTAGACTGCTCCGGTGAACCAGGTGGAGCAGACTGCTCCGACGAACCAGGTGGAGCTGAAGGGTGCACCTTGATCCCTGACGCAGTCACAGGGAGGAAGAAACACAGGTGGGTGATGGGTCCACAACACAACAACCAGCAGAAAAGCTTAGCGGGAAAAGCTCAGAAGCAGATGGGGACTGCAATTGGGTCTCCCCACCAGAAGCAAGACAAGTCCTCTTTAATAATGATGTTAAAAAGACAAAAAAGAGAACCTGCCTTAACTCCTGCTCCCCTGCTGGTGAAGATCCCGGCATGGAAGCAGCAACTGGCAAGACCCAAGGACTGATGGCTGCTGCTGGTGGTGTGCCAACGTCTGGAGACACTGCTGGAACAACTGCTTCCTCTCAAGATGCTGGTGGAACAGCGAGCAAGGTGGTCCGGGACACAGCAGAGGACCAGGGAACCCAACAGACTTGGGTGCTGGCGGAGAACCCGACATGAAAACCAGAATTGCAGGGCTCTGCGGGGCTGAAATGGAGCAAGAGTGGTGTGGGTAACTGAGGCGAAGGGGCATGGCGAGAAGAGGGAGACGCTGGAGCCTGAGAACACTTCATCATTGGCGCAGGCCTCAGAGCAGATGTTGAGCGCTACTCCCACCTGTGGAGTGGCTGTGGGGCTGGTGAGGCTAGGGTTGGAGCTGTTGAACAGGAGCATGTGGGTGCAGGAGCTGGAGAGGGAGACACCGGAGCCCAGGGATGCTTCTTCATCGGTGTAGACTCCAGTGCTTCAGGTGAGCTCCCCGCCATTGTGTGAAACATGCACTGGAGATCTGATACTGAAAGTAATAGTCCAACCAGCTTGGGGTAGCACCGTAGGCTGGGGGTAGATTTAACCACAGCGGCCACAATGTCCAGATACCTCAGGGCAGCCTCAGGCATATGAGAGGTGCGGGGGTGCGAGATGAAGTCCTCGATTGTTTGGGGTACCCACACCTCATTTGCGTCCAGCCCAAACCTGCATTAGTCTGTGTCTGCTGGGTCCTCAATTGTTGGCATCATTCTGTTATAATCTACCTACAAGCAGGTGTAGTTTGTAGGAAGGACCCAGGGCGCAGGCAGGACTTCAGTGCAATGATATTTATTAACAAAACACTCAAGGAGCAAAACACAAAAAAATAGCAGCATGGGGGCTGAAACACAAGAGAAACAAAAGGCAAAGGCTCTCTCACGTGGCAACTTGTAAAACAGCACGGGGAACACAACTAGGACACCATGTTAACATTAATCAGAATCAACTTTATTGCCAAGTATGCTTACACATACAATGTGTATATATGTGTATAATAATGACACAACATAGAGAAGAGACAGAGACAGACATATGTAAGGTAGCCAATAATTCAATTCAATTCAACTTTATTTATATAGCGCCATTTCACAACAACAGTCATCTCATAGCACTATCAACTGTAGGGGGGACCCCCACAGTTGCAGAAAGACCCCAGCAATCGGGCGATCCCCTGTGAGCAAGCACTTGGCAACGGTGGAGAGGAAAAACTCCCTTTTAACAGGAAGAAACCTCCAGCAGAACCAGGCTCAGGGAGGGGCAGTCATCTGCTGTGACTGGCTGGGGGGTAAGGGGATAGAGAAGAAGAAAAGAACAGACATGTAGAGAGCAAACAGCACGATGGGGACTCAATCTATGGGAGAGAACAAACAAATGTTAATGACCAGCAAAAAAAAAAAAATATTTCATAGAGAGTGAGGAAAGGAGTGAGGCCCAGTGCATTACTGGAGGTCCCCCGGCTGACTAAACCTATTAGCAGCATAACTAAGGGAGGGTTCAGAAACACATGATCCCTCCCTAATTGTAGGCTATATCGAAAAGGTAGGTTTTAGCCCTATTCTTAAAAACAGAGATCGAGTCTGACTCCCGAATCCAGATTGGCAGCTGATTCCACAGGAGAGGAGCTTGATAACTGAAGGCTCTGCCTCCCAGAATCAGAATCAGAATCAGAATCAGAATCAGAATCAGAATCAGAAAAAGATTTATTGCCAAGTACATTAACAGATCACTGATAACATACGAGAGAATTTGACTTGACACAGAAAATGAACCTGCATTTCCAGTGACACGGCTGCATCGGGGACGCGCCTGCCAATAGGATGGTACAGATAAGAAATCATACAATAGGAAGGAGCAAAAAAATCATTGAATTCAGAATATTGACCATAAGTAATCAATATTATGATTACAAAGACAAAAAAAGCCCACGATGCACATTCAAGACCAGAGTCCACAGGACACAAGGAGAGCAGTGAATGTTATCTTGTTGTCAGTTTCTGGGTCAGTGTAGATGTAGTGTTGAAGCAATGTTGTATCAATATGAGCACAAGGACACTTTGGCAGAAGATGTTTTGTCTGGCTGCAGCAATTGTCCTTGGCAATTGTCCCAAGCAGCTACTGTCCAGAGGCCGTGTGCTCAGTGTTTTGAAAAACAAAGACTGGGGATTATCAGGAGGATTTTTGTAAGGGAAATTGAGCCAAATAGACTGAACACAGAGAAAGAACTTTATTTTCTTCTGCAGATTCAGTGCTTAATCCTTCATTGCGAGGGCTTTGAGTCCGTCGTGGATAGACTTAAGCGTAGATGTAATCCACCTTCCGAGACAGTTCTCCATTTGTCGCTATCAAAGTCTCCTCCATTTTTCCAATTTGATGGATGCACCTCGCGTGGCCAGCATTTTGATAGGTTGTATCCATCTTCAGCAATTTGCGGTACACCAGGACAATCCCAGTTCCAATCAGAACGATCCCAGTCACCATTATTACGAAGATATACAAATCTTCAATATCTTCGATAGAGAGATTACTCAGGCACAAGATCCTCCAAACACTTGTCACCCGTAAATAGCCCGCTGGAGCCGTCCCTGCGGGGCAAACAGCTTCCCCCGGAGCACTGTTCCTTGTTGAAAAAATAGTGTCAATTGCGTTCAAAGCCCAGCATATCAATTCCATAATTTCTTTTCGATAATCAGCAGTAGACGCAGACAGACAACAGCAAGCTGGGATCCAGTTAGTTAGGGAAGTGGGGAGCTGGAGCAGAGAGAAAAGAGAGAAGCGTCTACTCTCCTTGAAGAGCGGAAGTGCTTTTGGAGATTCTAGGTATTACAAGTAATCCTGCATTTTGGGAGCGTAGTGCTCTGTTAGGATGATACGGAAGTATCAGATCTTTTAAATAAAATGGAGCCTGATTGTTTAGAGCTTTGTAAGTAAGAAGAAGGATTTTAAACTTAATTCTAAACTCTATGGGAAGCCAATGAAGGGAGGCCAGAACCGGAGAGATATGATCTCTCCTTCTAGTACCTGTTAAAACTCTTGCTGCAGCATTTTGGATCAGCTGAAGACTTTTTAAAGATGTTTTAGGACAGCCTGATAATAAAGAATTACAATAATCTAATCTCGAGCTAACAAAAGCGTGGATCAGCTTCTCAGCATCACTCTGAGACAAGATGCTCCTAATCTTGGCAATATTACGCAAATGATAGAAGGCAGTCTTAGAAACAAATTTAATATGTGAATTGAAGGACAAATCCTGATCAAAAATAACTCCAAGGTTCCTCACAGAGCTATTAAGAGAAAGAGTAACTGCATCCAAACTGAAAGTTTGATTTGGAAAGGAATTTCTAAGGTTTTTTGGACCAACAAGAATGACTTCAGTCTTATCTGAATTTAATAGCAGGAAATTACAAGTCATCCAAGCTTTGATTTCCTTAAGACAGGCTTCTAACTTGGCTAATTGATTAGTATCATCTGGCTTCATTGACAGGTATAATTGTGTGTCATCTGCATAACAATGAAAATGTATACAGTGCTTTCTAATAATGTTGCCTAATGGAAGCATATATAAACTAAAAAGAGTAGGGCCTAGCACAGATCCCTGTGGAACTCCATGACTAAGCTTTGAGCTGAGAGAAAACTCATCATTTACATGAACAAACTGGAACCTATCAGATAAATAAGATCTAAACCACTGCAACGAAGTTCCATTAAGTCCAACATAGTGTTCTAATCTATCAAGTAGAATATTATGATCAATAGTATCAAAAGCTGCACTAAGATCTAAAAGGACAAGTACAGAAACTAGTCCATTATCAGATGCAATGAGGAGGTCGTTAGTGACCTTCGCTAAGGCTGTTTCAGTACTATGATGGATTCTAAACCCAGATTGAAACTCCTCAAGTAAACCATTTCCCTGCAGGTGGTCAAATAATTGCGTGGCAACAACTCTTTCTAAGATTTTTGAAATGAAAGGGAGATTAGAGATTGGTCTATAGTTAGCTAAAGCTCCTGGATCTAGCATTGGCTTTTTGAGTAAGGGTTTAATTACAGCCGTTTTAAAAGCCTGCGGTACATGGCCTAAAGTTAATGAAGAATTGATTATATGAAGAATAAAGCTACCAATAAGTGGGAAGACTTCTTTAAATAACCTGGTAGGAATAGGGTCTAAAAGACAAGTTGAAGGTTTGGATGAGGAAACTATTTTGTCTAACTCACAAAGGTCGATTGGAGTAAACTCATCAAGACAGACATCAATAGAAGGAGTTGTAGTAGTTACAGTATTTAAGTTAACTGTGGGAAGAATCTGATTGATTTTATCTCTGATGGATGAAATTTTATTATTGAAAAAGTTCATAAAGTCCTGACTAGTAAGCTCTAAGGGGATGCTAGGATTGACAGAGTCCTGACTCTTTGTCAACCTGGCTACAGTACTGAAAAGAAACCTGGGATTATTCTTGTTCTCTTCTATTAATGCAGAGTAATAACTCGTTCTAGCTTTTCTAAGAGATTTTTTATAAATTAAAAGATGATTTCTCCAAGCTAAATAGATTTCATCTAAATTAGTAGAGCACCATTTTCTTTCTAATTGACGAGTCTTCTGTTTTAAGGTACGAGTTTCTGTGTTGAACCAAGGAGTTAAAAATCTCTGATTAGACTTTTTCTTTTTTAAGGGGGCCACCAAGTCTAGAGCCTGATGCAGAGAAGCTGTAACACTATCCACCATGTTATCAATTACAGAAGGAGCAAGCTGTCTATAGCTTATTTCCGTTGTGTTGACACATGGCATAGAGGAAACAATCTGCATAAATTTGGAAACAGCATCATCTGAGAGGCATCTACTGTGATAATATTTTTCTTTAGGAGCCAAATAGTCAGAAATAGTAAAATCAAAGGTTAACAGACAATGGTCTGACAGTACAGGGTTATGAGGAGACACTACAAGATTTTCTGTTTCTATGCCATATGTCAGAACAAGGTCCAATGTATGGTGGAGGTAATGAGTAGAATTTCCTACTTTCTGAGAAAACCCAATCGAGTCTAATATTGAATTAAATGCCACATTAAGGCAGTCACTATCTACATCCACATGTATATTAAAGTCCCCTACTATAATTATTCTATCAGATTTCAGCACTAAATCAGCTAAGAAATCAGCAAATTCGGATAAAAATTCTGAATAGGTTGATGGGGGACGATAAACTATGGCAAATAAAATTGGGTTTAACCTGAAATTGCTAAAGTGCCCAACACTGAGGACCAGGCCCTCAAAGGAATTATAACATGTTTTTTTGCTTTACATTAACTAGTAATTTGGAATGGTAAATTGTTGCTATTCCTCCTCCACGACCAGAACTTCTGGGATTTTGACAGTTTAAATAACCAGAGGGAGTTGATTCATTTAAACCAACATAATCCTCTTGCCCTAACCAAGTCTCTGTAAGGGGAATTAAATCAATCTGATGATCAATTAACAGATCATGGACTAACAGAGACTTGGGAGTTAGAGACCTAATATTTAATAAACCACATTTAATTTTTAAATTATGAGGAGGAACAGAGGCCAAATCATTCAATTTAGAGGCTTTATGTTTAATTTGAGTTTTACCAATATTTTGCTTTATCACTTTGGGATGCTTATACATTATATTTTTATTTACTTTGGAGGGAGCAGACAACGATTCTCTGATGGGGAAGACAGGGGCTAAGCTGAGGGGTGGCGGATGAAGAGGAGCTGCAGAGAGGCGTGTAGGACTACTACTCTGCTTCCTGGTCCCAACTCTGAGTAGTCATGGTTTTGGAAATTTGGATAAAAAAGATGCCAGGTTGTTAGATAAATGAGAAGCACCATCCAAAGTGGGATGAATGCTGTCTCGTCTCATAAGACCAGGTTTTCCCCAAAAAGAGCTCCAATTGTCAATGTAGCCCACGTCATTTGCAGGACACCACACAGACAGCCAGCGGTTCAAGGATGACGAGCGACTAAACATGTCATCACTGGTCAGATTGGGGAGGGGCCCAGAGAATACTACAGTGGCAGACATCGTTTTTGCAAACTCACACACCGATTCTATATTAAGTTTCGTGACTTCCGACTGCCGGAGACGGATGTCATTAATGCCGGCGTGAATAACAATTGTGGAGTATTTACAGTTACTTTTAGCCAGCATTTTCAAATTTGACTCGATGCCGCCTGCTCTGGCCCCAGGAATGCATGTGACTATGGCCGCTGGAGTCTCTAGGTTCACGTTTCTGACTACAGAGTCGCCAATGATCAGAGTTTTTTCCTCAGCGGGTGTGTCGCTGAGCGGGGAAAAACGATTAGAAACGTGAACAGGTTGGTGGTGAACCGGGGCTTTGCGACTAGGCTTCCTTCTCACCGTCACCCACCCAGTCTCCTCGCTGCTGAGGAGAGCCGGGGAACCGCTGACAGTTCGACCTAAGCTAGCTAGCTCCGCTGCAGCTAATGGGTGTCCGTCGAGATTAACTGGCGCAGACGGTGTTTCAATGCAGCGGAGCCGGGATTCCAAATCAGACAACCTCGCCTCGAGCGCCTCAAAAAGACAACATTTATTACATTTACCGTTATCACTAAAAGAGGCAGAGGTGTAGCTAAACATCTGACAGAGAGAGCACACCAGAGGAGGAGAGGAAAGAGAGGTAGTAGCCATAGCTAGTGGCTAGCTAGTGGCTGGAGAGCTGGAGAGCAAACCACACAGGCAGACAGCAAAACAGGAAGTGACGATACGTTACCACAAGGAAGTGACGATCTCACGTTCTGACGTGATCAGAACGTTTGTGATAATCACAAACGTAAGACAGCTGGGAGACAATCAGGGGCTAAACAGTAACACACATGAGGGAAAGTGTCTACAGGTATGGAAAACATGAGGCGCTGGGAACAATAGGTAAACAAATTACGAAAATATGTACACATGAGACCCAGAACCAGAAAGGACAAAACCAAGGGCAGGGAAACACAAAAACCACAATAATGACAATAAAGGCAAACAGGGGACACAACAGACCAGGGAAACACAGAAGACAATAACAGAGGACCCAGGGGGACACAGAAGGCAAATGGACACAAGATGGAAATAAGCTTTAGCTATAATCTTGTATGCTACATATTTACATGTCTTTTGTTCATTAATATGCACTGTCCCTTTTATAAATAAATAAACTTATAAACTTGTAAATAATGCAAATAATTATAATAAACCCAAACAGGGAAAAACACCGATAACAAAATGAAGACAATCTGGACATGGTCCTGAGACCATGTCCAGATTATGACACAGCCTGCACATTATTGATTGCGGAGACTCTTGGTGGGTGGGCTGTTCTAGTCTGTTCACGATGCTTTCAGACATTAAACACTTGCCTACATCTTCAAAAGTAAAAAGCAAAACATTTTTCTGAAAATGGTCGAGGTGAGAAATAAATGTATAGTTGCCAAATATGTGTTTACTTTTTACTAACAACCACTATTTTAAAAGTTCAGCACAAACTACAGAAGTGATCGGCTCCACGCACCTGCTCCTCATTTGCATATTATGGATCTGAGCGGGGATTCAGGAAGAGGAGGCCCCGCATGCTACCAGAGTGGATGCGGAGCCTGTTACATATGCAGTGAATGGGAAGCGTGAAAATGCAAGCCTAGGTGGACATGTAGCTTGAGGGGAGATAAATCTGGAACAAAGTTAAAGTCTCACAAGTTCACAGATTGAGCAACCATGAGAAGGAATTGCAGAGTTCAATCTGGATTGAGCATGCTACACTCCAAATGTAGCGATGGTCATTATGGCTAAATAATTCAATTTTAGTCTCATCAGACCACAGGACATGTCTCCACAAATTAAGGTCTTTGTCCCTGTATGCATTTGCAAACGATAATATGGCTTTTTTATGTTGCTTTTGGAGTAATGGCTTCTTCCTCATTGAGTGGCCTTTTAGCCCATGTCGGTACAGGACGCATTTCACTGTGGGTAATGGCACTCTTTTACCAGCTTCAGCCAGCATCTTCACAAGATCTTTTGCTTTTTTTCTGGGGTTGATACACACATTTATCACCAAAACACGTTCATCTCTGGGACACAGAGCCAATCTTCTTCCTGAGTGGTATGATGGCTGGACATTCCCGTGGTGTTTATACTTGTGTATAACTGTTTGAACAGATGAACGTGGCGCCTTCAGGCATCTGGAAACTGCATCCAAGGATAAACCAGACTTGTGGAGGTCCACAATTCTTTTCCAGATATTAGTGTATGCAAACTTCTGACTTTAAAGAAAGTACGGTAATAAAAAATTGTCTAAAAAATTATTTAGCATATAGAAACAATTTTGGTAATTCTAAATGTCCCCAAACAGGAAAAGCTTAGTTTGATTTGATGTCAAACAGTGAGAAAAAAGGTTTGCGTCTTTTTATATACTGTATGTAAACTTCTGGTTTTGACTGCATGTTTTGTTGGTTGCACTGAATATTTTGGAATGTGTTTTGGTGTCGCCATCAGGAGAGAGACAGCAATGCAGGAGGGACTGAAAAATGCTGTGGGCGTGCCGCTGGCTCTGGCAGAAAGGATCAGCCTCCTCTGGCCAACTCTTGAAGAAATGGTCATGTACGGAAACATAGGCTGCAAATCTGATGCTCAGGTGAAAAACACATCCTAATTCTGCGTATTTTATCAACTAAAACTACTAAAAAGTCATGAATTAGTTAAATACTGCATTTTGCATATTTTGTTCAAAGCAAATAAAATACAATACCAAACAATATTCACAGGAGATTTGAAAAAGGAGAAAGCCATAATAACTCAAAAGGAACAGGTCTTTAAAAACCCAGAATTTAGGACTAAATTGAAAGAACTGTCTGTGAAGGAGTCAGTATTTGGAATGAGCTGAACAAAGAAGCCAAAACAACAGGAACTGGTATTGCATTAAAAAATAATTAAAAACAATGCAATAAACAAATATAATGAAATGTGTTAGTCACATTTTGTAAATAAATAGATAGGATGGTATGACAGTCTGCAGCATTTGTTTCATTTGTGTTCTTCTTCTTCCGGCTGCTCCCTTTAAGAGTCGCAACAGTGGATCATCTGCCTCCATCTCACCCTGTCCCTTCATCTTCCTCTGTAACACCAACCCTCTCCATGTCTTTCACTACATCCATGAATCTTCACTGTGGTCTTCCTCTTCTCCTCCTGCCTAGCAGCTCCATCTTCAACATCGTTTGTCCATTATATCCACTGTCCCTCCTCTGCACATGTCCAAACCTTCTCAGCCTTGCCTCACAGTGGTACATACTGTTACCGAACAGCCAGAAGGTTCCAGGTTTGAATCCCCAGGCTGGCAGGGGTAGGAACCTTTCTATATGGAGTTTGCATGTTCTCCCTGTGCTGTGTGGTTGTACTCTGGGAGCTCCGGTTTCCTCAGACAATCCAAAGACATGCATGTTGTTACAGTGGTAGGAAAAAGTGTTTGCCCCCTTTCTGATTTCACATTTTTTGCATGTTTGTCACACTTAAATGGCCCTGTGTGAAAAAATGATTTCCCTCCCTGTTAAAACATAAATTAACTGTGGTTTATCACATTTTTGGAAAGCTGAGTTCAATTTCTCTAGCCACACCCAGGCCTGATTACTGTCACACCTGTTCTCAATCAAGAAATCACTTAAATAGGACCTGCCTGACAAAGTCAAGTAGACCAAAAGATCCTCAACAGCTAGACAACATGCTACGATACAAAGAAATTCAGGAACAAAGGAGAAACAAAGTAAATGAGCTCTATCAGTCTGGAAAAGGTTATAAAGCCATTTCTAAAGCTTTGGGACTGAACAACAGTGAGAGCCATTATCCACAAATGGTGAAAACATGGAACAGTGGTGAGCCTTTCCAGGAGTGGCAGGCTGAATAAAATTACCCCAAGAGTGCAGCAATGACTCATCCAAGAGGTCACAAAAGACCCCACAACAACATCCAAAGAACTGCAGGCCTCACTTGCCTCAGTTAAGGTCAGTGTTCATGACTCCACCATAAGAAAGAGACTGGGCAAAAATGGCCTACATGGCAGAGTTCCAAGACAAAAACCACTGCTGAGCAAAAAGAAAAAAATAAAGGCTTATGTCAGTTTTGGCAGAAAACATCTTGATGATCACCAAGACCTTTGGGAAAATACTCTGTGGACTGACGAGACAAAAGTTGAACTTTTGGGAAGGTGTATGTCCCATTGCATCTGGCGTAAAAGTAACACAGCATTTCAGAAAAGGAACATCATACCAATAGTAAAATATGGTGGTGGTAGTGTGATGATCTGGGGCTATTTTGCTGCTTCAGGACCTGGAAGACTTGCTGTGGTAAATGGAACCATGAATTCTGCTGTCTACCAAAAATCCTGAAGGAGAATGTCCGGCCATCTGTCCATGACCTCAAGCTGAAGCGCACTTGGGTTCTGCAGCAGGACAATGATCCAAAACACACCAGCAAGTCCACCTCTGGATGGCTTAAGAAAAACAAAATGAAGACTTTGGAGTGGCCTAATAAAACTCCTGACCTTAATCCGATTGGCATGACCTTAAAATGGCGGTTCATTCTCGAAAACCCTCCAATGTGGCTGAATTACAACAATTCTGCAAAGGTGAGTGGGCCAAAATTCCTCCACAGTGCTGTAAAAGACTCATTGCCAGTTATCGCAAACACTTGATTGCAGTTGTTGCTGCTAAAGGTGGCCCAACCAGTTATTAGGTTTAGGGGCAATCACCTTTTCACACAGGGCCATGTAGGTTTGGAATTTTTTTTCTCCTTAATAATGAACACCTTCATTTAAAAACTGCATTTTGTGTTTACTTGTGTTATATTTGTCTAATATAGAATAGAATTTAGAATAGAGGGTTAGTACTAGTGAAGTGCTTTGAGTGGTCTTTGAGACTAGAAAAGCGCTATTTACTGTAAGTGCAGGTCCTTATCCCCTTACCCCCTTACTTTGTCACAAAACCTGAGCTGTCCCTCTGATATACTTGTTTCTAATCCTTGCCTTCCTCGTCACACCCAGTGAGAATCTTAGCATCTTCAACTCTGTCACCTCCAGCTCCACCTCCTGTCTTTTTGTTAGCACCAAACCATACGTCTCCAAACCATATGTCATAGCACAGGCATACTCAATTGGCAGACCACGGGCCACAAGTGGCCCAGAACCAACCTTCAAGTGGCCCAGGCCCAGTCTGTGGTCCATCCAGAGAAGCAAAGACCATCACATTTCACAGAATTGCAGAAATCCATTAATTACTACAGACCATAAATGCAACACTCTACGTAGCCTAGCAACTGTCAACACACAATGCAGTGCATTTGTTTTAAAGTGTGAGCTCTATGACTGTGGCTAATGGTGCTAGTGGCAAGATACCAAGCCTAAAACATGTCATTGTCAACTATGAAGCGTAAAATTGAGTTTAACCCTGCCTTGACTGACAAGTATTTGTTCATTTTACTGTCAGCTTCAAACACCAAATCCCTGTGTTTAATCTCCATAAGTGTATGGGCATAATAAGAGTACAATTTCCAGAGGCACCACACTGAGAAACGCCCGGCTTTCCGGACAAACTTTCCCGAAGGATCTCAGGGGAGAGTGGTAAAAGTGCAGCAGAGTTTGATTGCATCTTACAACCATAGCTGTACCACAATGGCGCAGACATGCACAGCTCAAAAGAGAGATGCAGCTGCTTCCTTCTGTGTTTTGTGGCAAAAAGGAAGATGCCATTTACAGACGCTGAAACCCTGAAAGACTGTATGCTGGCCATCGTCGATGAAGTTATTAATGAGGACAAAATGAAATTGAGTGTGACAGCTGCTGTTAAAAATGTGCCTTTTGTTATGTCCACAAACTTGGCAGTAAAGAGATGGGCGAGGATGCTGCACTGGAAGTGGGCTTTTATTATAGAACAGCCAACACTACACTACATGTTACACCACACAGAGTCGTTCGGACAAAAGAGCCTGGAATGGTGCATGCTCCCTTATATATGTCGGCGTGATGATGCCACCAGCCGGCTGTGTCATCACACCGCACATTGCGTCCAAATCCCATCATGACACCCCCCCCCTTACAACACACAAAACACATCCAATTATGACCCTCCCCAATTTGGTACATAAGAACCCCTCAATAAACACACTAAAATAAAAACGGTAAACACACTGAACAAAACTAAAACTAGGGCGTGTGGGTGGACTGCCACTTGACTCTGCACGGCTAAGTGGGGTATTCTGCCACTTTGGCATTTTCCAGCTGTGCTCCTAACCAAACCGTCTTTTTTTTTTTACAGTCTCCCATGGTAAAAGTGGGTCTACCGGGAGGGGGCCCTGTAGCAGCCCCATGGCAGATGTGCCCCTGGGGGTGGCAGACCCCCGGGACAAGGGCCGATCTTCACAATGCAGGAGCCCAGATCCCACACCACATCCACTGACTCACGCACAGCCTCATCACCCGGAGCAGCCACCTGGACACACCGCAGGTGGTTTTCCTGTCGAACCGAGCTGTCCGTCAGCCGGAAACACGCCGTCCCCAATTTCTCCATGATCCTCTCCACTCATCGTTTCGCCGGCTGTGGCCCGGCCAGTCATCACCCTGGTCTCTCATCAGCATGAACTCGAACCCAGTCCATGACCTGGAGTGGTACCTTGCTTGGCTTAATGTGCTGCT
This sequence comes from Pholidichthys leucotaenia, assembly GCA_020510985.1. Classification (NCBI taxonomy): domain Eukaryota; kingdom Metazoa; phylum Chordata; class Actinopteri; order Cichliformes; family Pholidichthyidae; genus Pholidichthys; species Pholidichthys leucotaenia. The sequence goes on from CM035845.1 coordinate 337,592,858, forward strand.
GTACTCCCGGTGGCTCTGCAGTCACTGCGTTTGCAGTGGATCCTTCACCTGTCGTCTCCTTTGACGGTTGAGGCTCACTGTGGGTATTGAAGGTGTTCTGTGCCCACTCTGGGTGCTCTCCTCCCGAGAGCATGAAATGAGTGCTTTGATGTTGGTACCATCCGTAGGTACCTCATCTCACACCACGACATTGTCCTCTGGGTCCTGCGAGCACCCGGACTACTCGAACCCAGCGCTGTCCCTTATGGCGAAACCCAGTCCATAGAAAAGGTCACATCCCATAATGCTGTCACCATGTGCTACCACATGGAACGTGAAGTCATGCACAGCTTCAGACTTGTAGCGAGCAGTCAATTCCACTGTCCCAACATTGCATAGTCTGTGACCTCTGTACCCATACAGCAGCACTGGGTTCTTTCCGATCCTGTGGTAGTGTCATGAATTGCCCCTCAGGGCAGAGAGGAAGACCCAGATGCTGAACTGTAGTTTGAGGTATTGAGGTATTTGAGGTAGGTAACATTTGAAACTGGGACTCACCGAGTGGATGGTCGTTGTCGGCGGGCGGGCTGGCTTACTTGGCGGGCTCCACAGGCCTGGCAACCAGCAAGCATACCCTGGTGAAATAGTTCATGCACCCACACTTGTTGCACCGTTTTCCTCTTGCCAGGCAAACTCACGTTCTGCTCTGGTGCATCGGGGACCCACAACACCCGCTGATGGGGCCTCTCGGTTCACTGCATTAGCCTCATATTCTTCTTCTGTGCTCTCTCAGTCTTTCGAGTCCACTGCATTTGCCGACGTCATCTGTTCGGGCAACTTCTGTGACTGGCGCCAATTTAGCTTTGAGGCTAACTTTTCCGCAGCCTCCAACTGGAGTGCTAGCTCGACTGCTCTAGCTAGCGTCAGGTTATTTGGCAGTGTTAGCAACCTAGCTCATAGCCCAATGTTACATGTATGTAAGGCCAATTGGTCCAGCATCATCTCGTGCTCCAACGGCCCAAAATGGCACACACTAACGGTCTCAAATCAGCGATGAACTGCTGTATTGGATCACCGACTCTTTGGTGTCTCTGGCAAAAGCGAATCCATCGTACCATCACGCTGTCCAGTGTGGTGAAATAGTTAGCTAGCAGCTCCACAACTTCCTCATACGAATCCATTGTGCCGAGCGTGCGGAGAATCCTTTGGCCCCTTTATGCCTAGGTTGTGGACAAGTAGTGCTCGTGTCCTCACCTTATCTAGCTTTCCTAGGTCCAATGCTGTAACATACGTTTTGAACGGCTCCAGCCAACGTGGCCATGGAACTGGTGGCTCTCCTGGGAGCTCAAGGAAAGGCCACAGCGGTGTTACGCACGCCTCCATGGTTAATCCTCCATCGCCAAATGTTATGTCCACAAACCTGGCAGTAAAGAGATGGACGAGGATGCTGCACTGGAATTGGGCTTGATTATAGAATGGCCAACAGTACACTACATGTTACACCACACGGAGTCATCCGGGCAAGAGAGCCTGTAATGGCAGACACTCCCATATATATGTTGGCGTGATGACGCCACTAGACAGATGTGTCATCACGCCGCACATTGTGTCCAAATCCCATCATGACACTGTTGTCAGACACATCAAACATTCGCAGGGTTGAAATTCTAGCTACAGATGTATACGAAACACTGTTGAATGATCTGAAGAAAGCTGATGTGATGCCCTTAGCAGTGGATGAGTCCACGGACAGAACTGGCACTGCACAATTGTGCTTATACATCAGATACTTTGACGGCAAATGCTTCAGAGAGCAACTGCTTGGCTTGCTGCCATTAGGACACACAACTGGTGAGATAATCTTTGAGAAGATTTCAACATTTTTCATAGACAGTGGTCTGGATATGGAGCATGTGTGTATTCTTGTGACAGATGGGGCTCCATCAATTGTAGGTAAAATAAGTGGACTGGCAGCACGTTGGCCAGCTGTTGCACCTCAGGTAACATCATTACACTGAATTGTGCATCAGACAGATGTTGAACAAGTGCGATCAAGTTACATGCCTTGATTTCAAATTGTGGCCCAACTGATTTTGTAATTGAATAGCCCTGTCATCGCAGGTCTCACTACAGTCTTGTAAATCTTCCTTTTCACTCTAGCTGCTATCTTTCTGTCACAAATCACCCCTGACACTCATCTCCACCAACTCCATCCTGCTTGCATTCTCTTCTTCAGCTATGTTTGTTTCATTTGTGTTACTTCTTTTAATTTGTTTGCTGTATATAGTAACAGATGAATTGTGATAAAAGTGGCAAATTTCAAAAGATTTTTTCTTTCTTTCTGCTCCCTTTCACTCTTTCAGTTTATGGAGATTTTGTCTTGCTTTGTTTTAATGTGTTGTTTCATTGAATGAAATAAAGTTCTAACTAACTAACTAGCTAACTAACGAACTAATTCAATTCAATTCAACTCAACTTTATTTGTATAGCGCCTAGTCACAACAAAAGTCATCTCAAGGCACTAGATACATAAGCACAAATCATAAATAATTCAGAGAAAAGCCCCGATGATCAAACAGTCCCCTATGAACAGCAGTAGGCAACAGTGGGATGGAAAATCTCCCTTATAGGAAGAAACCTCCGGCAGAACCAGGCTCTGGGAGGGGCAGTTTTCAGCCACGACTGGAGACATGCTATTCATAACAACAACATATAGGTAGACAGATATAATGTGCAAATTCTATCAAAGCTAACTTGACCTAAGATTACAGGATTTTAATGGGCTTTTTACAGGCTTATTAAGCTTACTAAATGATCTCATAGGAAACACTGAGTAGACACATCCGTAGCTGGACCTGGTGGTGTAATGCCCAAACATTATGCACAGTGAGCATAAATAGCAGCTTTTGGGGTTTTTTTGTTTTGTTTTATATATACATATATATATACGTATATAAGTGGACATAGTTGATACTAATAATAAAATTCAAAACAGTAGCCATGTTTACATGCGCAAAATTTCTTCAATGTGATTACAGTTCAGCTCAGAACTTTACTGTTTACATGGACCCTGAAAAGGTTGATCTGATTATGACGTACGTTTACATGTGTCACATGTTTGAACAGACTAAATCATTTCTGACATACGTAGAATTGTATGACATTCCAGAAATAGTAGAAGAAGAAGCAACTTCTGATGTAAACAAACCCTGCTTCATGTCTTTCTCTTTTTGAAATGGACCTGTATTGTTTTATTCAGACTGCACTTTGGCTTCTGCTGGTCTCTGATATGAAGCTTCAAGCCCAGCAGTACATACTTCTGCATATGACAAACAGAGGGAGACAGCAGGATGATACAGACCAGTTCTGTTTCACTCCCGCCATGTCTACCGCTAGCTGCTGTAAAGGCGGAAATACGTCATGTCGACGTCTGGCTGGCATACAGACATGCGCAGTAAACACATTTTCTACCCAAACTTTGGAATAAGTGTTTATATGCTCACCAATTGGATCAACAATTGGCATAACACACCCCTCTCAATCGGAAGGAAATTTTGATCCCAAGGAGTATGATCAGGTCAGAATCTTCAGATTGGCGTTTGCATGAAACATTTTTACTTCGATCAGGCTTTTAATCTGGTTACTTGTGTCCATATAAACATGACTTATGACGTGCAAAATCCAATCTAGACTTGTGAATGACGTTCAATTAAAACAAGATATCACATCTAGCTAGAAAGCTGTCACATAGCTCATACATACAATCAAACACAATCAAACATATGCACAGCGGGCCCCATTGATGTGGACTACAACACTATGCACACGTCTAGCAGTGGAACAGTATGTACAGTACCGTTATACTACTAGTTACAAACATAACATGTGGGAAGACTATTCAAAAACTTTGTCAAACAGGAAAGTTTGCAGTTTTGTCTTAAAGGCAGAGAGGGTGTCAGCCTCACAGACCCAGGCTGGTAACTGGTTCCATAGAAGAGGAGCCTGATAACTGAAAGCCCCCCCCCCCCCAATGGTACTTTTAGAGACCTTAGGGATTACTTGGAGTCCTGCATGCTGAGAGCATAATAATCTGTTAGGATAACAGGGTACTTTTATGTATGTAATACCTGGTGATGAATGAAGCAAGATGAGGTTTGTCGAACACAGCTTTATTGATGATGGAACACAGCGGTAACACGGCAGGCACCTGGCGTTGGCACCGGTGTCAAAGAGGCCATAACATGGTGGCTGGCCCAATATATAGGGCAGTGCGGTGATGTGTCAAGAAGTCCACGTGACCACACTACATTTCACAATAAAGTGACCCTTTTCCATATACCACAGGTACGATCAATTCTTTAAAATAACTGGGGGATAGATTATGTATGGCAGGGGTCACCAACTGACAGACTCCGGTCTGGATCCGGACCTCAAGAATCCTCCATCCGGACTCCGAAGCCTTTTGACTGAATTTGGGAAAAAAAAAAAGGATACTGTTTGGTTTTGACGAAACGAAAGAAGTGGAACTGAAATGCTGTGTTGGCAACCACCTGAACATTTTATAGTGCAAGCTCTTTGGCACTCAGATTCCACTCTCTGTTGTCCCACCAACTCCACTCTCTGCAGAGACTCTGGGTCCGACCGCTCCAGCAGGTATGCAGTGGGTCATAAAAACACGGTTTACTGCAGACGTCTGACACACACACAATGTCAGGATATCCACCCAGACAGACATGCTTTATTCCAGGTCTGTACCCATGAAATGATGCGCTGTTGTGAAACTTGAGTGTATCTACTGTGGCTCTTCTGCCTCTGATTCTGCTGAGATTTGTCCATGTTTGGATGCAGGGGTGAGGTCGCTTTGTCCGGGACCGTGACGGTGATTACGTTGGGCCCGCATGACGCTGGTTATATGGAGGTCTTTTAGGTAAAATCTGATATCACATAAAAACTCCATAAAAGCTCTGTGTTACTGAACATAAAAAGTTCCAAATCCCCTTTCCCTGTAACCATGGATTATACAGTCCCTCCAGGATGTTTTTATGATAGTTGCGGGCCACAAAGCCTGAATTTGCAGGAGCTTTTTTAAAAAGTTGCAATAAAAGTTGTGATATTTTTAGTGTTTTTTGCACTAAAAGTTGTGGGAAGAATTCCAAATTTTAAAGCAGATGCTTTTTTCCAGTTTACTGCAATGATATTCTACAGATACATCTCAAAAAATTAGACTATCATGAAAAATTTCAATATTTTTTGTCACTCATTTCAGAAAGTGAAACCCATATATTGTACAGACTCATTACACAGTGTACACACTGTACACATTCCACAGTGTACACATTCCAAGTGTTTATTTATTTTAATCTTGATGATTATAGCTTACAGCCCATGAAAACCCCAAATTCAGTTTCTCAAAAAACTAGAATATTACTTAAAATTAATTTAAAAAAAATAGTTTTTAAATAGAAATGTTGGCCGACTGAAAAGTCTGTCCATGTTCCACTCAATACTTGGATGGGGCTCCTTTTGGATTAATTACTGTATCAATGTGGCGTGGCATGGAGGTGATCAGCCTGTGGTTCTGCTGAGGTGTTATGAAGGTCCAGGTTGCTTTGATAGTGACCTTCAGCTCGTCTGCATTGTTGGGTCTGGTGTCTCTCATCTTCCTCTTGACAATCCTCCATAGATTCTCTATGGGGTTTAGGTCAGGAGAGTTTGCTGGCCAATCAAACACAGTGATGCCATGGTCATTAAACCAGGTTTTGATACTTTTGGCAGTGTGGAGGGGGGGGGGGGGTGCCAAATCCTGCTGGAAAATGAAATCAGCTTCTCCATAAAGCTTGTCAGCAGAGGGAGGCATGAAGTGCTCTAAAATTTCCTGGTAGACGACTGCGCTGACTTTGGTCTTGATAAAACACAATGGACCAACACCAGCAGATGACCTGGTTCCTCAAATCATCACTGACTGTGGAAACTTCACACTAAACCTCAAGCAACTTAGATTCTGTGCCTCTCCACTCTTTCTCCAGACTCTGGGACTTTGATTTACAAATGAAATGCAAAATTTACTTTTATCTGAACAGACGTCATCTGCTGGTGTTGGTCCACTGTGTTTTATCAAGACCAAAGTCAGCGCAGTCGTCTGAAAGAAAGCACGGTGGTGGAGTGGTTAGCACTGTGGCAGCACAGACACTCACCCTTGACCGGGGGATCCTGGGTTCAGTCCCAGCCCCCGACCAACAGTGACCTGTGTGGAGTTTGCATGTTCTCCCCGTGTTTGTAGGGTTTTACTCCGGGATTTCTCCGGTTTCTTCCCACATGCCAAAAACATGCAAGTTAGGTTAATTGGCATCAACTGGGGATGCCTAAATTGTCCTTAGGTATACCTAAATTGTCCTTAGGTATGACTGTGAGAGTGAATGGTTGTCTGTCTCTCTGTGTTGGCCCTGCGATGGACTGGCGATCTGTCCAGCGTGGACCCTGCCTCTCGCCCAAAGATGCTGGGATAGGCTCCAGCCCCCCGTGACCCGAAAAGGATTAAGCGGAAGAAGATGGATGGAAGATAGATGCATATTAAAGAGTAGAGATTTGGAAATTATTGGCAGCACCTTCATTTGAAAACTCCCTATGGTTTCCAACCACGGGGTACTGAGCGGAGAGGGAAAAATAAATAATTTATTCTGTTGCTCTGTATTGGCTATTGGAGTCTGTGTTTTTCTGAAACCCCCCCCCCAAAAAAAAACCCAGAATATTCTCTCTCTTTCCACGCCTACCTGTCTGTCTGCTGTATGTCGGGCTTCACATGCACACACACACACCTTTCATTTACAGAGGGACACGGGGGGGGGGGGGATGGGTGGCTGGGTGCGTTTGTCCATCCACACCGGAGATTAACAGTTTTAAAGCTGACTGACCAGATGTAGTAATGATTTTACCTCTAAATATGTATAAAATGTTCAAACGCTGTAGTGTACTCTCCACACGCGCAATCCCGTGACGGGGGGCTTTTGGACAGGTGTGTATTTTTCAACACAAACCCAGCACTTCGTACACGTAGTCAGGATGGAGACGTGGCGAGGCGCCCACGGGCAGGCTGGGGGGCACGGAGGAAGGACGGTGTTGAAAACCTCACGGGTGAGTGGGTTTTTTTAAAATTACACACTCTGTTTGCTGATTAGTTCCGTTACTCACTGTAAACTCACGACTCACTGTAAACACAAAAGTGAACGCGGTGCAGCGATGCATTTGATTGGTTAGACTGAGCGTTTCAGCGCGTTGGAGACAAATTTGATTGGTGAAATTGGCGGAGGTTGACGAGGATTGGCCAAAATTGCGGGAAAGTTGTAGTGATTGGACAGAGTTGCAAGGTCACGCAATAGTCGCGCTGATTGGCTGATTTCACGTGAATTGGTGCAATCCCAACATCGCAAAATCCTGGAGGGACTGATTATAGCTCTATCCATGCTGTAAAAGAGTGTTACTGTTGAAATAAAATTCAGTGTAATTCTGTAGAAAGCATTTATATTTGTCTTTTATCCATCTATCCATCCATCTTCTACTGCTTTTCCGGCGGTCCGGGTCACAGAGGCAGCAGTTCAAGCACAAAAGCCGAGGCTTCCCTCTCCCCAGCCACATAAAATTAGGGCAATGTTGATCTTCCGCACTATGCCAATGGTCTTACGCATTGATTTGCCACCGTATGTTCAATGGTCTTACGCATCCCCTCCAATTGTCTCTGCATGAAATCTACCTGTGGGTCATGCAGCTGGCTTCCTTCAACCCGCTTCTGCTTCCTGCTGGCTTTCCCGGTCCCAGCTAGAGCAGCTAAGGCTGGGGGAATAGAGCCCTGGGCTGGTGCATACCAGTGTCCGGGCCATTTCCTCCTCCTTCACTCCCGCAGAAGCTATTACTCCTCCAGGAGAACAATAAGGAGAGAAAACAAGACAGTTATTCTCATTATTATTATTATTATTATTATTATTATTATTCACATCATAGCAGTCTGTCAGAGGTGACAATGACTGTTTCATTTACGTATGATCAGATTCCTCCACACAGCTCTGTCCTTAACCCTCCACTGCCAGGAACTCCTGTCTATGTCCATCTTCTTCAAGTTTCTTTTTACAGTGTCTTTAAATCTGAGCCTTGGTCTACCCTGATTGCGTTTGCCCTCGCGTAACTGTGAGTAGAGTAACTGCCGAGGGAGACGCTGGTGATCCATCCTCTCAACATATCCGAGCCATCTCAGGTTCATCTGTATTAGCATGTCCTCCATTGATGGTAGACCAGCTCATTTCAGCACTTCTATGTTGGTTATCTTGTCTTTTCATAAGATATTCATTATGGCTTGAAGGTGTCTTATCATGTATGCGCGGAGTTTCTTTACCTGCGCCCTGCAGACAGTCCAAGTTTCAGCACCGTACAATAGAGTAGCCAGTACTGTCGCTTTGTACACTTTGCATTTCACACAGATAGACACGTCGATTGTTCCAGTCTCTCCCTCATTTCCAAACACAGCACTTGCTTTTCCCATTCTGAGAGATAGTTCATCCTCCAGCCTAGCATTCTCTGAAACAGTACTCCCGAGATACTTGAAAGTCCTACACTTGACTACTGGCTCCGTACCAATGCTGATCTCTTCTGGTAGTGATGTTGATAACTGGAACTTTGGCGGCTGACAGAGGCACTCTGTCTTCTTGATGTTGATTTTGAGGCTGAATTGGCTAGCTGCTCTTGCAAATTTCTCCACTAAAGATTGCATATCTTCCACACTGCGTGCAACTAGAGCACTGTCGTCGGCAAAGAGCATTTCTCTTACTACCTTTATCGATGTCTTACTCTTGGCTTTAAACTGTGCCACATTGAGCAAGTCTGCATCTTTCCTTCTTTGAATGTATACTCCTTCTGAAGTGTCTTTGAAGGCCATCTCAAGCATGGCTGACAGATATAGCAAGAAGAGTGCAGGTGCCAGCACACACTCTTGTTTCACCCCGTTACTTACTGAAAAGTCTTTAGACACTGAACCACTCATTGCCACGTTTGCTTGCATACCTGTATGGAGTGCCTCGATCAGGTTGACAAACTTCTCTGTACAGCCATATTTCTTGAGTCGGAGTCCTTGTCGCAATACAGTATCGAAGGCTTTACTGAAGTCAATGAAGACTACATAAAGCGGCATGTTCTGTTCGATACTTTTCTTGAACCTGTTTCAAGCAGAAAATCATGTCCATTGTGCTTCTTTCACTTGTAAAGCCGCACTGGGTTTCCGCTAGTACATTCTGCGAGATGTGTTCATTGAGTCTGTTCAGTAGTACACGTGAGAGAATCTTACCAACAGTGGTTAGCAGTGATATACCTCGGTAATTTCCACAATCTTTAATAGGAGAGAAAACAAGATAGTTATTCTCATTATTATTATTATTATTATTACTGTCATCATAAACAGACCAAAGGGCTGTTCCATGAGGTACAAGCATGCTAGTCATAAGACAACACAAAAATATCAGATTTCAGTTCCTACCTGAATGCAGTACCACTCCCCCACAAATGGTGGCAAGTGTACACCAAGCACAGGAGCGCTCAGTACCAAGACAAAGAAGACATCTCCTTCCTTATTTTTTTTGAGAAGATGACTGTCAGTCGAGAAAAAGAAACAATACAGAATTAATGGCAAATTATATCATGCTGTTAATTGTTAAGTAATTCCTCCTTGATGAAGTCACAAATATATCACATATCTCAAGCAGATAAACAAATTGTGTGCTGTGAAGCTGTAAAAAAACCCAGTTCTTCTGCCTGAAGAGAAGGCACAAAATACATGGCAAACCTTAAGCAGGTAAGGGTAGACATACCTCACACCATTAAACTTGTCAGCAGTTTCGGCTGAAAAGACGGCAAGTGTATATTACATACCTCAGGCGGGCACAAACCATGCACGCCATGGTATACAGCCACTGCAAAACCTTCTCTCATTCAGCCGAAAACCACAACAATTTTGACACAGCAATGGGGTACCCAGAGTAAGGCAGCCCAAACAGCACAAGCATAATGTCAAACAAACAGTATAAGCTCTTACCGTACCAGGAGGAAAGAAAGAGGAAGACTGAGAAGATGCAGAGGATATATACAGGGTGTGCATCCACAGGTGTGGTTAACCCTGTAAGGATTACAGTTGATTACATGATCTGCCTCTCCTGTGGCTGGTGTCGCAGATCTGCACCTGTCACGTGATAGGTCAAAAAGTATGGGAAAAAAAAAAAAAACCAGATGTACCAAGCATTTCACATCACTAGATGGCAGACACATATAGCTTACTGGTCTGCACTGGAGGACTCAGTTCAGCAAACCAAACCGCGTTGAATCTGATATCAGTTCCGGGACGCAGAAGAGATGTATAAACAATTGCGCAACATATATTTCCACAGGGAGGAAGAATTTGCTCCAAATTTTGCCAACTATAATTCTAAAAGGGATTATTTAGCTTCCGAAGGGAAATATTTACCTTCTGGACAGCACAAGATGGACATGCAAAACACTTTTCGTCCGCTATTAACATAGTTGCATGTGACATGAGAGGACAAACTTGCTGGTTCTGTGGGGTAAATTAACCGAAATCGAGGTGGAATAAATCAGAAGATAAATGTGATTGTTTCTGGATGTGGGAAAGAAAGCGAAAATGACTGACAGAAGACAAAATAAGGACCGGGGTGAGCACATGGACGCATGGTGACACATAATGAGTGGTAGGTCTGATGTTTTTTATCAGTTTGTTTACATTCTACTGATTTTCTGGTTCATATATTTTGAAGAACAAAGACAAAGACAAAAAACAAAACCACATAACTTTTGGTCATGTAATCTGATGTGGTTACCATCTTATTACACAACATAACAAAAATATTTTTTTTGTATGTTGTCTGTGTTTATTCAACTGATTTAAGACAATTTTGCACCACTGAATCCGAAAATGACATCCGTTTCTCTCGATCAGGTCAGGTTTTTATGCTAAGTTGTAAGCAGTTGTACAGCAGTTGTACAGTTGTACTGTAAACTGAATAGTAGACATTGATTCCAAGGTTGTCATAGCCAGGAGCGGCACTGGGGTTAAGCTCCCAGTGCTCATAAAATGCTCCTTATGGCGTGCGTCTCGAAAAGCCTCTGACAACTAAGTCCAACTCCTAGCCTGCCCGTGTGGTTTAGTCTCTAAGCCCGGCGGAACTGCTTTTACTAATAGGAGAAGGGGCGAGGGCGGATCTCTGGCGCCTTAAAACCAGATGCTTCGGGTAGATGGTGGCTCGTCAACCTGGGAAGGTAGCCCATCTAGGGGAAGGTAAACCCTGATTTCAAACCGCCGCTGCCTTGCGGCATACCCGGTCACGGGAAAGGCTTCGGGAGTTAACCCTGAGGAAAAATCCGGAGTCGGAGCCCCTAAGGCAGTTCTATGTTGTGCTCAACATCGTTCTGGCAGCTCCTGCAACGGCGTTGGTGCCAAACTGTAGCAGCCCTGCTGTTCCTTTGGATTCATCAGTGACGTGGAGAGGGGGGACATGCTGCATGGGCAACATCTTATCCTCCATATCTTCCTGCCCAGGCTTGAATCCTACCAACGCCCAACGCTGGAAGGTAGAACACCGGATCACTGGAGAGGACACTCCAGCTTCGCCTTTGGCGTAGACAAAACACGGGGAATGACAGTTACCAGTTATAAGCCACCGCTCAATTGGCGTAGAGCTCGGTGCCAGGGGTTATTCCCGATGGTGGGAGGGATCATCGGATCTCACTGGACAGCTACCGCCCGCCTCAAGCTGGGCAGCCCCCAGCCAATAAGGTGATGTCCCGCCACAGCTTGCTTTCCTCATTGGGTGCATGGGGATGAGGAGAAGTCCGAACAGCAGGCTGAGAACTTTCGCACCAGGCAAGACAATAAAACAAAAGAGACCAACTCTAAAACTGGGAACTTGGAACGTCCGCACTATGATGACAAGACTCGCTACTAACCTCAAGGACATCAACGACACCAGGAAGACTGCCATCATCAATAATGAGCTGAAGAGACTGGGAGTGGATATCGCCACTCTCCAGGAAACACGGTTGGCTGACGCAGGCACACTGAGAGAGAAGGACTACACATTCTACTGGCAGGGAAAGGGCAGTGACGAACACAGGGAACACGGAGTGGGCTTTGCAGTGAAGAACACCTTGCTGAAGATGGTGGAACCGAGCAGCACTGGCTCTGCACGACTCCTCACCCTCCGCCTGAACACCACTCAAGGCCCAGTCACCCTCGTCAGTGTATATGCCCCAAGACTGACAGCCACACCAGAGGCAAAAGACGAGTTCTACGAGAATCTCGCAACAACTGTCAGGATCGTCCCCAACTCTGAACAACTCATTCTCCTTGGAGACTTCAATGCCAGAGTGGGTGCTGACCACGACTCCTGGCCCTCCTGTCTTGGACCTTTTGGCGTGGGCAGAATGAATGACAACGGACAGCGGCTGCTCGAGTTCTGCACATATCACGATCTGTGCATCACAAACTCGTTCTTCAAGACCAAGCCCCAACACAAGGTTTCCTGGCAACATCCACGCTCAAAGCACTGGCACCAGCTGGACTTGATCCTGACCAGGTGCACCTCACTGAAGAACGTGCTAATCACCCGTTCGTTCCAGAGTGCAGATTGTGACACAGACCATTCATTGGTGTGTTGCAAGGTCAAGCTGCAGCTGAAGAAATTCCATCGTGCTAGACAACCTGGAAAGGCACGGATTGACACCAGCAAGATGGCTCAACCAGAACTTGTTGAGCAGTTTGCCTCCACCTTTGAGAAGGAACTTGGTGTACCACAAGAAGGAGAATCTGCAAAGCAGAAGTGGGAAGAGCTGCGAAACACCATCCACCGCACAGCCTTGGCTACCTTTGGGAGGAAGACCTCGAAGTCACAGGACTGGTTTGATGCCAAGTTGACCGAGATGACCCCCGTCATTGAAGCCAAGCGCTCAGCACTTGCTGAGTACAAGAAGTACCCAAACGAGAAGAATCTCCAGATTCTCAGGGCTGCGAGAAGCAAAGTTCAGCAGACTGCTCGGCGCTGTGCCAACGAGTACTGGACTCAGCTCAGCCAAGACATTCAAACTGCTGCCATAACAGGGAACATCCGTGGTATGTACGATGGCATCAAGAAAGCACTTGGTCCGGCTCAGAGCAAGACGGCCCCCCTCAAATCTTCCACTGGGGAGATGATCACAGAAAAGAACAAGCAGATGGAGAGATGGGTGGAACACTATTCCGACCTCTACTCCAGACAGAACATCGTGACACCGTCAGCCCTTGATGCCATCGACTGCCTGCCATCCATGGACGAACTTGACGCCGAGCCAACCATCGACGAACTCAGTAAGGCCATTGATAGCTTGGCCGCTGGCAAGGCACCCGACGACGACGGCATACCCCCCGACCTGATCAAGCACTGCAAGACCGCCCTACTGCTGCCATTGCATGACGTCCTCTGCCAGTGCTGGAAGGAAGGTGCCGTACCACAGGACATGAGGGACGCCAAGATCATCACCCTCTACAAAAACAAAGGGGAGAGAAGCGACTGCAACAACTACAGGGGCATCTCCCTCCTCAGCGTTGTTGGCAAAGTCTACGCACGAGTTGTTCTCGTTCGTCTACAGAAGCTTGCCGAACGTGTCTACCCCGAGTCTCAGTGTGGCTTCCGTGCTGAGCGATCGACGGTAGACATGATATTCTCCATCCGCCAACTCCAGGAGAAATGCAGAGAACAGAACATGCCCCTGTACGTCGCCTTCATCGACCTCACCAAAGCGTTCGATCTGGTCAGCAGAGAGGGCCTTTTCAAGATCCTGCCAAAGATAGGATGCCCACCAAAGTTGCAAAGCCTCATTGAATTGTTTCACACCAACATGCAGGGGATAGTGCAGCACGATGGCAACGTCTCAGAGCCTTTCAACATACGCAGCGGAGTGAAACAGGGCTGTGTACTTGCGCCAGCTCTCTTTGGGATTTTCTTTGCTATGCTCCTGAGGCGTGCCTTCAGCACAGCAACAGAGGGAATCTACCTGCACACAAGATCTGACGGCAGACTTTTCAACCTCGCCCGCCTGAAAGCCAGAACCAAAGTACACGAGGCTCTAATCAGAGACATGCTGTTCGCAGACGACGCTGCAGTCGCAACCCACACACAGCAGGAGCTTCAGACCCTTATGGACCGCTTCTCCCAGGCATGCAAGGACTTCGGGCTTACCATCAGCCTGAAGAAGACTAACGTCTTGGCGCAAGGCACGGAGGCACCACCAACCATCACCATTGACGACTACGAGCTGGAGGTCGTGAATCAGTTCACGTACCTGGGGTCCACGATCAGCAACAACCTCTCCCTTGATACAGAGATCAACAAGAGGATTGGAAAATCAGCCTTCACACTCGCTCGCCTCACCACACGAGTGTGGGAGAATCCCAAACTCTCTGTCAAGACGAAGATGGCAGTGTACAACGCCTGCGTCATCAGCACACTGCTCTATGGGAGTGAGACGTGGACAACATACGCCCGGCAGGAAAAGAGACTGAACTCCTTCCACTTGCGCTGCATTCGCCACATCCTGGACATATCCTGGCAGGACAAAGTGCCCAACACAGAAGTTCTGTCCCGCGCCGGCCTTCCCTCCATGTTCACTCTACTCAGACAGCGCAGGCTCCGCTGGCTAGGCCACGTTCACCGTATGGAGGATGGCAGAATCCCCAAAGACGTCCTCTATGGAGAACTGGCAACTGGCAAGAGAGACGTTGGCCGCCCACAGCTGCGTTTTACAGACGTCTGCAAGAGAGACATGAAGGCCCTGGAGATCAACACAGAGCGCTGGGAGGACCTTGCAACGGACCGCTCCAAATGGAGAGGCACCCTGACCAGACAGCTCAAGGCAGGTGAAGAGAGACTGACTGCTGCTGCAGATGAAAAAAGGACCCGCAGGAAGAACCGCCACAGACCCAGCAGCACGGAGACCACCCACAAGTGCGACCTGTGCGACAGGGACTGCCATTCGCGCATCGGCCTGTTCAGCCACAGGCGGTGCTGTTCCAGCAGAGTAGACGTTTAGGATTCTCTTCCATGGTCATCATAGACCGACGGAGGCCGACGACCGACGAGACATTGATAAAGGTAAGTACATGTAAATTGAATGTTACATCATCATTGTTCAAAATTCAGAGAATTTCAAGAAATAAAAAAGAATTTTGCATCATATAAAGTGAAAATACCTGCACATGTAAACAAAAATGTAAAAAAACATGTGGCCATAATTCAAAAAGTTGACCTGATTGAGCAAAACCAATGTGACTTTTGGATTCAGCTCATCAAAATTGTTCTAAATCAGGTAAAAAAAAAACTTACACAATAAATTTGGTGTTGACCAGTGTTATGCAAATTAGATGTGCAAATTTACTCCTATCATAAACTTTGGATCATATTCTACATCTTTCTCATTGACAGTAAGCCATTATCTCTTACCACTTTCAAGTTACAGCCTTTGGAATTTGTTGATCTCTAAACTGAATATTTTCTGGAAAAAAATCTTCACTACCAGAGGGTGCATGCAGATGGTGTAGATCTGCAACCGAAAACCTCAAGTAGCCATTATTAATTTGGTATAATGCTCCTACCCCGAGGATCGGTGTCACTTGGTTACAGGTTCACTGAAATGAAATAAAACTATATTTTGTGTTTACTTGTGTTATCTTTGTCTAATATTTAAATTTGTTTGATGATCTGAAACATGTAAGTGTGAGAAACATACAAAAAAATGAGAAATCAGGAAGGGGGCAAACACTTTTTCACACCACTGTATAACTTAAGGGAAATCCAAAAGTATAAATCTTTATATGTGCATACAAGGAAAAGAAGTTTTTGTTTCAATTTGTGGAATTAAACTGTGGAATAGTTTGAATGTGGATTTTAAAGAATGTAAAAACATAAAACAATTTAAAATAAAATATAAAGGAATGGCTTAAAGTATAAAAGCAAAGCCCATCTAAAGATCACCAGCTACTCACTGGTTGGTACTGGTATTTGTTGTTTTCCATGGTGCCTTTTGTATTTTCATGTGCCTACATAGTATATACTTATCATATGTATGCGCATGTACTGTGTATGTGTATATATCCTATTTTTAATCATGTGTGTGTATGTGTGTGTATATATACTGTATGTATATATTTATGTGTATATTCGAGCTACATTTTTTAATCGGGGATATTAAGCAGGAAGCTAAACATGATTAGATCATTTCTGCCATGAGGAGGAAAGGAGGTGGGAATAAATAAGTCTATGACTTCCTCCCACTGCTTTTTGAACAAGAACTGGAAATATTACATGATGGTGTTGTTTTTTCTGTGTGTGTATTTCGTTGTGTTTATTTGTGGTGGCATGTCCACCTGCTTTGCTTTCTTTTCCTTCATTGTTTTTTACTTGTTTGAAAATAAAGCTAAACTAACTAACTACAGTAACTAACTAACAAACTAAACATTTTGACACAAGAAAGCCAAATAATCTGGTGTTATGTGTATGGTTTTCAGGTAGCAGCTAAAGCTCTAGAGACAGCTGTTTTCGGCGCTTACTACAACGTTACGATCAACCTGAAAGACATCACAGACGACAGATTCAGAGGGGCTGTAAGTGTGTCCACGTACATTTGGAATTCCTCGTATTTACAAATGAAACATTTACTCATTGCTGACGTTTTGTCTTAGATGCAGAAAAGAGCATCAGAGTTGCTGCAGGAGGCCAAGGACAGCACCGCCTCCATCCTCGACGCTGCTGACAAGAGAAAGTGAAGACAGATGAGATTAGGTGCAGCTCTGAAATGCTGTTGAAAGCATGAGTGACCCATGTCATGTTTTTCCACATTTTCTGATTTATCTATAATGCTACAGGGATGAATTGTCATCCTAAAGGTGCTCAAAGGCTCAGAAAATGAGATGTACCTACTCTGTAGTAACTCATGTAACTATGACATCCTATGACTTAGCTGATATTTTCTAGAAAGTGTGCTTCCATGAGACGGTGGGGGTGTCTGTCTGTGAGCGTCTAAACCTGCCTACTGACAGTGCTGTTATGGAGCTAGCGCACAGACCCACGGCAGTTTTTATGGCTCTTGTGTGTTAAATTCTCACCCTTCTAGACATCCGTGTTCCCCGCTGAGTCAATAAATCACAGTCAGTATTATATCTCACTTCATTTTGACTCATTTTTTTTATTTTGGCAAGACGAGCCCAGGAAATTGTGTTGCTAGAGTAGTGAGGTCAGCAGTGATAGTCGACAGGACTAGCCAGTTTTACATCATCAGTGAGTTCCAGAATTCATTCAATTCTGATTCACAGTGTACTAAATCAATTTTTGATTGATGAAAACTCAAGCAAGCAACATTTATTTGTCTAGCACCTTTCAAAGACAGAAATCACAAAGTGTTTCTGTCAGGAAACTGCTTTGGAAGACAATCGTGTATTTAAAGCGGGACCCAAGAGCGCAGGCAGGACTCGGTATCAGACTCACAGTGTAGTCAGTCTGAACAATAATTCATTAGAATTATTCTATGACCTGTAAAGGAAATGATTTTATCAGGGTCCTGTTATGTCATAACTCGTAGACAAGGACGAGGCCAGGAGTGGAGCTGAACACTACTTTATTAAACCAACTGGACTCTGTACACCCGACCGTACATGCAGCCGCTTGGCAGAGGAAAGGCGGTAGAGACCGCCCCCTACCAGCAGCCCCTCTTATACCACTGGCGATGGCGGAACCGGAAACCAGCGCCGCCATCCCGTACCACATAAGTAAGAGCTCCGACATGAACAATAATAACACAGAATAAATACTTAACACCCCACCCCTCCGCAGAAAGTCCAAAATACACACACAATCAACCCACCCCAAATTGGAACCCAAATCATCTGCTAAGCATAAACAAGCTAAAATCACTAAAAGGGGCCTATGACATTCACACCAAAAAACTAAAATTAGGGGGGACGGGTAAACTGCCGTCCTACTGCCCACACGGCGAGACGGGTTATTCTGCCGCCTATACTATTAAAGGTTCCAAGGTTGTCATAGCCAGGAGCGGCACTGGGGTTAAGCTCCCAGTGCTCATAAAATACTCCTTATGGCGCGCGTCTCGAAAAGCCTCTGACAACTAAGTCCAACTCCTAGCCTGCCCGTGTGGTTTAGTCTCTAAGCCCGGCGGACCTGCTTTTACTAATAGGAGAAGGGGCGAGGGCGGATCTCTGGCGCCTTAAAACCAGATGCTTCGGGTAGATGGTGGCTCGTCAACCTGGGAAGGTAGCCCATCTAGGGGAAGGTAAACCCTGATTTCAAACCTCTGCTGCCTTGCGGCATACCCGGTCACGGGAAAGGCTTCGGGAGTCAACCCTGAGGAAAAATCCGGAGTCGGAGCCCCTAAGGCAGTTCTATGTTGTGCTCAACATCGTTCTGGCAGCTCCTGCAACGGCGCTGGTGCCAAACTGTAGCAGCCCTGCTGTTCCTTTGGATTCATCAGTGACGTGGAGAGGGGGGACATGCTGCATGGGCAACATCTTGTCCTCCATATCTTCCTGCCCAGGCTTGAATCCTACCAACGCCCAACGCTGGAAGGTAGAACACCGGATCACTGGAGAGGACACTCCAGCTTCGCCTTTGGCGTAGACAAAACACGGGGAATGACAGTTACCGGTTATAAGCCACTGCTCAATTGGCGTAGAGCGTGGCGCCAGGGGTTGTTCCCGACGGTGGGAGGGATCATCAGATCTCACTGGACAGCTACCGCCCGCCTCAAGCTGGGCAGCCCCCAGCCAATAAGGTGTTGTCCCGCCACAGCTTGCTTTCCTCATTGGGTGCATGGGGATAAGGAGAAATCCAAACAGCAGGCTGAGAACCTTCGCACAAGGCAAGACAATAAAACAAAAGAGACCAACTCTAAAACTGGGAACTTGGAACGTCCGCACTATGATGACAGGACTCGCTGCTAACCTCAAGGACATCAACGACACCAGGAAGACTGCCATCATCAATAATGAGCTGAAGAGACTGGGAGTGGATATCGCCACTCTCCAGGAAACACGGTTAGCTGATGCAGGCACACTGAGAGAGAAGGACTACACGTTCTACTGGCAGGGAAAGGGCAGTGACGAACACAGGGAACACGGAGTGGGCTTCGCAGTGAAGAACACTTTGCTGAAGATGGTGGAACCGGGCAGCACTGGCTCTGCACGACTCCTCACCCTCCGCCTGAACACCACTGAAGGCCCAGTCACCCTCGTCAGTGTGTATGCCCCAACACAGACAGCCACACCAGAGGCAAAAGACGAGTTCTATGAGAATCTCGCAACAACTGTCAGGATCATCCCCAACTCAGAACAACTCATTCTCCTTGGAGACTTCAATGCCAGAGTGGGTGCTGACCACGACTCCTGGCCCTCCTGTCTTGGATCTTTTGGCGTGGGCAGAATGAACGACAACGGACAGCGGCTGCTCGAGTTCTGCACATATCACGATCTGTGCATCACAAACTCGTTCTTCAAGACCAAGCCCCAACACAAGGTTTCCTGGCAACATCCGCGCTCAAAGCACTGGCACCAGCTAGACTTGATCCTGACCAGGCACACATCACTGAAGAACGTGCTAATCACCCGTTCGTTCCAGAGTGCAGATTGCGACACAGACCATTCATTGGTGTGTTGCAAGGTCAAGCTGCAGCTGAAGAAATTCCATCATGCTAGACAACCTGGAAAGGCACGGATTGACACCAGCAAGATGGCCCAACCAGAACTTGTTGAGCAGTTTGCCTCCACCTTTGAGAAGGAACTTGGTGTACCACAAGGAGGAGAATCTGCAAAGCAGAAGTGGGAAGAGCTACGAAACACCATCTACCGCACAGCCTTGGCTACCTTTGGGAGGAAGACCTCGAAGTCACAGGACTGGTTTGATGCCAAGTTGACCGAGATGACCCCCGTCATTGAAGCCAAGCGCTCAGCACTTGCTGAGTACAAGAAGTACCCAAACAAGAAGAATCTCCAGATTCTCAGGGCTGCGAGAAGCAAAGTTCAGCAGACTGCTCGGCACTGTGCCAACGAGTACTGGACTCAGCTCAGCCAAGACATTCAAACCGCTGCCATAACAGGGAACATCCGTGGTATGTGCGATGGCATCAAGAAAGCACTTGGTCCGGCTCAGAGCAAGACGGCCCCCCTCAAATCTTCCACTGGGGAGATGATCACAGAGAAGAACAAGCAGATGGAGAGATGGGTGGAACACTACTCCGACCTCTACTCTAGACAGAACACCGTGACACCGTTAGCCCTTGATGCCATCGACTGCCTGCCATCCATGGACGAACTTGACGCCGAGCCAACCATCGACGAACTCAGTAAGGCCATTGATAGCTTGGCCGCTGGCAAGGCACCCGGCAACGACGGCATACCCCCTGACCTGATCAAGCACTGCAAGACCGCCCTACTGCTGCCATTGCATGACGTCCTCTGCCAGTGCTGGAAGGAAGGTGCCGTACCACAGGACATGAGGGACGCCAAGATCATCACCCTCTACAAAAACAAAGGGGAGAGAAGCGACTGCAACAACTACAGGGGCATTTCCCTCCTCAGCGTTGTTGGCAAAGTCTACGCACGAGTTGTTCTCGTTCGTCTACAGAAGCTTGCCGAATGTGTCTACCCCGAGTCTCAGTGTGGCTTCCGCGCTGAGCGATCGACGGTAGACATGATATTCTCCATCCGCCAACTCCAGGAGAAATGCAGAGAACAGAACATGCCTCTGTACGTCGCCTTCATCGACCTCACCAAAGCGTTCGATCTGGTCAGCAGAGAGGGCCTTTTCAAGATCCTGCCAAAGATAGGATGCCCACCAAAGTTGCAAAGCCTCATCGAATCGTTTCACACCAACATGCAGGGGATAGTGCAGCATGATGGCAACGTCTCAGAGCCATTCAACATACACAGCGGAGTGAAACAGGGCTGTGTACTTGCGCCAACCCTCTTTGGGATTTTCTTTGCTATGCTCCTGAGGCATGCCTTCAGCACAGCAACAGAGGGAATCTACCTGCACACAAGATCTGACGGCAGGCTTTTCAACCTCGCCCGCCTGAAAGCCAGAACCAAAGTACGCGAGGCTCTAATCAGAGACATGCTGTTCGCAGACGACGCTGCAGTCGCATCCCACACACAGCAGGAGCTTCAGACCCTGATGGACCACTTCTCCCAGGCATGCAAGGACTTTGGGCTTACCATCAGCCTGAAGAAGACTAACGTCTTGGCGCAAGGCACGGAAGCACCACCAACCATCACCATTGATGACTACAAGCTGGAGGTCGTGAATCAGTTCACGTACCTGGGGTCCACGATCAGCAACAACCTCTCCCTTGATACAGAGATCAACAAGAGGATTGGAAAATCAGCCTTCACACTCGCTCGCCTCACCACACGAGTGTGGGAGAATCCCAAACTCTCTGTCAAGACGAAGATGGCAGTGTACAACGCCTGCGTCATCAGCACACTGCTCTATGGGAGTGAGACGTGGACAACTTACGCCCGGCAGGAAAAGAGACTGAACTCCTTCCACTTGCGCTGCATTCGCCACATCCTGGACATATCCTGGCAGGACAAAGTGCCCAACACAGAAGTTCTGTCCCGCGCCGGCCTTCCCTCCATGTTCACTCTACTCAGGCAGCGCAGGCTCCGCTGGCTAGGCCACGTTCACCGTATGGAGGATGGCAGAATCCCCAAAGACGTCCTCTATGGAGAACTGGCAACTGGCAGGAGAGACGTTGGCCGCCCACAGCTGCGCTTTAGAGACGTCTGCAAGAGAGACATGAAGGCCCTGGATATCAACACAGAGTGCTGGGAGGACCTTGCAACGGACCGCTCCAAATGGAGAGGCACCCTGACCAGACAGCTCAAGGCGGGTGAAGAGAGACTGACTGCTGCAGCAGATGAAAAAAGGACCCGCAGGAAGAACCGCCACAGACCCAGCAGCACGGAGACCACCCACAAGTGTGACCTGTGTGACAGGGACTGTCATTCGCGCATCGGCCTGTTCAGCCACAGGCGGTGCTGTTCCAGCAGAGTAGACGTTTAGGATTCTCTTCCATGGTCATCATAGACCGACGGAGGCCGACGATCATACTATTAAAGTCCACAAAAGAAAAAAAATTACTGCCGTGTTTCCTATATACCATACTAAAATAATCCACAAAACTATTAACTCAGAACAACTGAACAGTTATAACTCTGTGAGGATGACCCGTGCGCCTTCCCCCAGACCTTCACCATCAGTCCACCCCTGGCGGCAGTCCGCTTCTCGGACCACAGCTGGTCGCCTCCTCCTCGGAGCGTCTTCTCCGCCACACCGCCGAGTGCTCCAACCGTCTGGAGTCGTGCTCAACTGTAACTCATTGGGATGGTGCCACGAGCCATCTGACAGCAGCAGGTATCGATCCTGCCGCTCACCCACCACCTGCAGCTGACCCTGGTACTGCTCCATGTTCCGCTTCTGTCTCACCCGCCTGGACCTCGCCTCCGTCCGAGCCCAAACCCAGTCTGCAACTCCAAGTGGGGCCTTGCACAGCCTGCGGTGTTTCCGCCTCGCACTCACTCTTCCAGTGCCACTCGGTCCTGCCCCGACAGATTGTAGATCCGCTGCTGACCCCGCCCCTGTGGTCCCATGTTCACCAGTCCTCCACAGCCAAGATCCTGGCACATCTGAGACCATCGTTTGGGCCCCGCTCGTTGCCGTAGGTCCTAACCCATGCCGCCCAGCGCCCACATCCAGGGCAGCTCGGACACTGGCATCAGGGTCCTCTCACGGCGACCCTGAGCGCGACACAGCCTGTCCACTTTCCGGAGTGCCCAGCAACAGTTCATCCCACACCGTATCATCCCAGACCCTCGGAACCGGTCGGTCCCACAGTCCACCACCTTACCACTCTTCCCAAGCACCGCTCCTGATGGAGAATCCAAGGCCGTAAAACAAATTGCAGCCCATGATGCTAGAGCCGTAGGCTGTCACAATGAACTCCACAGTGGCCATCATCGCTGACCAAGCCATCGATGTGATGGTACCCACCGTGGTCAACTGTCCTCCTTCATAGCCGTAAAGTGGCGCTGAGAAACTTCCAATCCTGTAGTGGTGAAAACACTGTCTGACTGTAGCCCAATTTAACACAGAACTCTCCGCTCCCATGTTGACCAACATCGGTACCGGATCTCTATCCAGAATTGGGCAGCACGGTGGTGCAGTGGTTAGCACTGTTGCCTTACAGCTAGAAGGTTCCTGGTTCGAATCCCCAGGCTGGCAGGGGTTGGAACCTTTCTGTGTGGAGTTTGCATGTTCTCTCTGTGCTGCGTGGGTTTACTCCTGAGGCTCTGGTTTCCTCCCACAATCCAAAGACATGCATGTTAGGTCAATTGGTTGTTCTAAATTGTCCCTAGACATCTGTTTCCTATAGGCCCTTAGAATAGAGGGTTAGTACTAGTGAAAGAGCTTTGAGTGGTCTTTGTGACTAGAAAAGCGCTATATAAGTGCAGGTTAGTTAGTTAGTTAGTAATTACCGTGCAGTGCGTGTGCCCATCGGTACTCGGGGACACCGTGTGTACCAACGTTGGAGCGGGAGAAGTCGAAGTCCTGCGCTGGCTTTCTTGTCCAGCTGACTGGTACACCCTCACAAAATGGTGGAAATGGCCGCAATTTCCACAGCGCTTCCCTCTTACCGGGGCCCCACCCTGGAGCCAGGCCTGGGGGAGGGGCTCGATGGCTAGCGTCTGGTGACTGGGTTTCCACCCATGGGACCCGGCCGGGCTCAGCCTGAAGGAGTTACATGGGCCCGCCCTCCAGTGGGCTCACCACCTGCAGGAGGGATCATGGGGGTCTGGTGCTATGTGGATTAATTCAATTCAGTTCAATTCAACTTCATTTATATAGCGCCATTTCACAACAACAGTCATCTCATAGCACTATCAACTGTAGGGGGAACCCCCACAGTTGCAGAAAGACCCCAGCAATCGGGCGATCCCCTGTGAGCAAGCACTTGGCGATGGTGGAGAGGAAAAACTCCCTTTTAACAGGAAGAAACCTCCAGCAGAACCAGACTCAGGGAGGGGCAGTCATCTGCTGCGACTGGCTGGGGGGTGAGGGGATAGAGAAGATGAAAAGAACAGACAAGTAGAGAGCAAACAGCACGATGGGGACTCAATCTATGGGAGAGAACAAACAAATGTTAATGACCAGCAAAAAAAATATTTCATTGAGAGTGAGGAAAGGAGTGAGGCCCAGTGCATTACTGGAGGTCCCCCGGCTGACTAAACCTATTAGCAGCATAACTAAGGGAGGGTTCAGAAACACATGATCCCTCCCTAATTGTAGGCTGTGTCAAAAAGGTAGGTTTTAGCCCCATTCTTAAAAACAGAGATCGAGTCTGACTCCCGAATCCAGATTGGCAGCTGGTTCCACAGGAGAGGAGCTTGATAACTGAAGGCTCTGCCTCCCATTGTACTTTTGGAGATTCTAGGTATTACAAGTAATCCTGCATTTTGGGAGCGTAGTGCTCTGTTAGGATAATACGGTAGTATCAGATCTTTTAAATAAAAAGGAGCCTGATTGTTTAGAGCTTTGTAAGTAAGAAGAAGGATTTTAAACTTAATTCTAAACTCTATGGGAAGCCAATGAAGAGAGGCCAGAACCGGAGAGATATGATCTCTCTTTCTAGTACCTGTTAAAACTCTTGCTGCAGCATTTTGGGTCAGCTGAAGACTTTTTAAAGATGTTTTAGGACAGCCTGATAATAAAGAATTACAATAATCTAATCTCGAGCTAACAAAAGCGTGGATCAGTTTCTCAGCATCACTCTGAGACAAGATGCTCCTAATCTTGGCAATATTACGCAAATGATAGAAGGCAGTCTTAGAAACAAATTTAATATGTGAATTGAAGGACAGATCTTGAGCAAAAATAATTCCAAGGTTCCTCACAGAGCTATTAAGAGAAAGAGTAACCGCATCCAAACTGAAAGTTTGATTTGGAAAGGAATTTCTAAGGTTTTTTGGACCAACAAGAATGACTTCAGTCTTATCTGAATTTAATAGCAGGAACTGGGGATTCTAAATTGTCCTTAGGAATGACTGTGAGAGTGAATGGTTGTCTGTCTCTCTGTGTTGGCCCTGTGATGGACTGGCGATCTGTCCAGGGTGGACCGTGCCTCTCGCCCAAAGATGCTGGGATAGGCTCCAGCCCCCCCGCGACCCGAAAAGGATTAAGCGGAAGAAGATGGATGGATGGATGGAAATTACAAGTCATCCAAGCTTTGATTTCCTTAAGAAAGGCTTCTAACTTGGCTAATTGATTACTATCATCTGGCTTCATTGACAGGTATAATTGTGTGTCATCTGCATAACAATGAAAATGTATACAGTGCTTTCTAATAATGTTGCCTAACGGAAGCATATATAAACTAAAAAGAGTAGGGCCTAGCACAGATCCCTGTGAAACTCCATGACTAAGCTTTGAGTTGAAAGAAAACTCATTATTTACATGAACAAACTGGAACCTATCAGATAAATAAGATAAGATAAGATAAGATAAGCCTTTATTAGTCCCACAATGGGGAAATTCCAGGATTGCAACAGCACAGGGACAGCAACACTCAGAGCAACAATCAGAAGGCAAGAAAAAACAACATCTAGCAAACATATGTCCATATTACTATAAATGTATATATATAGACACACAGTGCAGAGCATTATGGCTGGTGGATGTGCAGCAGAAAGTCTAAGCTCTCTCTCCGCGGATGCAGCGGGCCAGCTGGAAGTCTTTGGGCATGATGGTGACCCCCTTAGCGAAGAAGAGACCACCAGGTGGGTCTCGCTGGTCTCCTGCAGAGCCATGACGGCGAAACTCAGGAAACGCAGGACGGTCTTGAAGTCCTGAGCGATCTCCCTCACCAGGCGCTGGGCGGGCAGCTTACGGATGAGCAGCTCCGTGGATTTCTGGTAGCGACGGATCTCTCTCAGAGCCACGGACCTGTGACCTGTAAATAAGATCTAAACCACTGCAACGAAGTTCCATTAAGTCCAACATAGTGTTCTAATCTATCAAGTAGAATATTATGATCGATAGTATCAAAAGCTGCACTAAGGTCTAAAAGGACAAGTACAGAAACCAGTCCATTATCAGATGCGATGAGGAGGTCGTTAGTGACCTTCGCTAAGGCTATTTCAGTACTATGATGGATTCTAAACCCAGATTGAAACTCTTCAAGTAAACCATTTCCCTGCAGGTGGTCAAATAATTGCATAGCAACAACTCTTTCTAAGATTTTTGAAATGAAAGGGAGATTAGAGATTAGTCTATAGTTAGCTAAAGCTCCTGGATCTAGCGTTGGCTTTTTGAGTAAGGGTTTAATTACAGCCGTTTTAAAAGCCTGCGGTACATGGCCTAAAGTTAATGAAGAATTGATTATATGAAGAATAAAGCTACCAATAAGTGGGAAGAAACCTGGTAGGAATAGGGTCTAAAAGACAAGTTGAAGGTTTGGATGAGGAAACTATTTTGTCTAACTCACAAAGGTCGATTGGAGTAAACTCATCAAGACAGACATCAATAGAAGGAGTTGTAGTAGTTACAGTATTTAAGTTAACTGTGGGAAGAATCTGATTGATTTTTATCTCTGATGGATGAAATTTTATTATTGAAAAAGTTCATAAAGTCCTGACTAGTAAGGTCTAAGGGAATGCTAGGATTGACAGAGTCCTGACCCTTTGTCAACCTGGCTACAGTGCTGAAAAGAAACCTGGGATTATTCTTGTTCTCTTCTATTAATGCAGAGTAATAACTTGTTCTAGCTTTTCTAAGAGATTTTTTATAAATTAAAAGAAGATTTCTCCAAGCTAAATAGATTTCATCTAAATTAGTGGAGCACCATTTTCTTTCTAATTGACGAGTCTTCTGTTTTAAGCTACGAGTTTCTGTGTTGAACCAAGGAGTTAGAAATCTCTGATTAGACTTTTTCTTTTTTAAGGGGGCCACCAAGTCTAGAGTCTGATGCAGAGAAGCTGTAACACTATCCACCATGTTATCAATTACAGAAGGAGCAAGCTGTCTATAGCTTATTTCCGTTGTGTTGACACATGGCATAGAGGAAACAATCTGCATAAATTTGGTAACAGCAGATTACCAAATTTAATTTAATTTAAATTTAATTTAATTTAATTTAATTTAATTTAATTTAATTTTTAAAAAATTAATTTAATTTAATATTATTATTACTGTAATAATATTTTTCTTTAGGAGCCAAATAGTCAGAAATAGTAAAATCAAAGGTTAACAGACAATGGTCCAACAGTACAGGGTTATGAGGAGACACTACAAGATTTTCTATTTCTATGCCATATGTCAGAACAAGGTCCAATGTATGGTGGAGGTAATATGTAGAATTTCCTACTTTCTGAGAAAACCCAATCGAGTCTAATATTGAATTAAATGCCACATTAAGGCAGTCACTATCTACATCCACATGTATATTAAAGTCCCCTGCTATAATTATTCTATCAGATTTCAGCACTAATTCAGCTAAGAAATCAGCAAATTCGGATAAAAATTCTGAGTAGGTTGATGGGGGACGATAAACTACGGCAAATAAAATTGGGTTTAACCTAAAATTGCTAAAGTGCCCAATACTGAGGACCAGGCCTAACACGTTTTTTGATTTACATTAACTAGTAATTTGGAATGGTAAATTGTTGCTACTCCTCCTCCACGACCAGAACTTCTGGGATTTTGACAGTTTAAATAACCAGAGGGAGTTGATTCATTTAAACCAACATAATCCTCTTGCCCTAACCAAGTCTCTGTAAGGGAAATTAAATCAATCTGATGATCAATTAACAGATCATGGACTAACAGAGACTTGGAAGTTAGAGACCTAATATTTAATAAACCACATTTAATTTTTAAATTATGAGGAGGAACAGAGGCCAAATCATTCAATTTAGAGGCTTTATGTTTAATTTGAGTTTTACCAATATTTTGCTTTATCACTTTGGGATGCTTATGTATTATATTTTTATTTACTTTGGAGAGAGCAGACAATGATTCTCTAATGGGGAAGACAGGGGCTAAGTTGAGGGGTGGCGGATGAAGAGGAGCTGCAGAGAGGCGTGTAAGACTGCGACTCTGCTTCCTGGTCCCAACTCTGAGTAGTCAAGGTTTTGGAAATTTGGATAAAAAAGATGCCAGATTGTTAGATAAATGAGAAGCATCATCCAAAGTGGGATGAATGCTGTCTCGTCTCATAAGACCAGGTTTTCCCCAAAATGAGCTCCAGTTGTCAATGTAGCCCACGTTGTTTGCAGGACACCACACAGACAGCCAGCGGTTCAAGGATGACGAGCGGCTAAAGATGTCATCACTGGTCAGATTGGGGAGGGGCCCAGAGAATACTACAGCGGCAGACATTGTTTTTGCAGTCACACACCGATTCTACATTAAGTTTTGTGACTTCCGACTGCCGGAGACGGATGTTATTAATGCCAGCGTGAATAACAACTGTGAAGTATTTACAGTTACTTTTAGCCAGCATTTTCAAATTTGACTCGATGTCGCCTGCTCTGGTTCCAGGAATGCATTTGACTATGGCCGCTGGAGTCTCTAGGTTCACGTTTCTGACTACAGAGTCGCCACTGATCAGAGTTTTTTTCTTCAGCGGGTGTGTCGCTGAGCGGGGAAAAACGATTAGAAACGTGAACAGGTTGGTGGTGTACCGGGGCTTTGCGACTAGGCTTCCTTCTCACCGTCACCCACCCAGTCTCCTCGCTGCTGAGGAGAGCCGGCGGACCGCTAACAGGGGGGCCTAAGCTAGCTAGCTCCGCTGCAGCTAAGGAGCGTCCGTCAAGAGTAACTGGCGCAGATGGTGTTTCAATGCAGCGGAGCCGGGATTCCAAATCAGACAACCTCGCCTCAAGCGCCTCAAAAAGACAACATTTATTACATTTACCGTTATCACTAAAAGAGGCAGAGGTGTAGCTAAACATCTGACAGAGAGAGCACACCAGAGGAGGAGAGGAAGGAGAGCTAGTAGCCATTGCTAGTGGCTAACCC
This sequence comes from Pholidichthys leucotaenia, assembly GCA_020510985.1. Lineage (NCBI taxonomy): Eukaryota > Metazoa > Chordata > Actinopteri > Cichliformes > Pholidichthyidae > Pholidichthys > Pholidichthys leucotaenia. Next base: position 337,621,996 of record CM035845.1, read on the forward strand.
AAAGCTCAGGAGAGTGAGGAGAGCAAACCACACAGACAGACAGCAAAACAGGAAGTGACGATATGTTACCACAAGGAAGTGACGATCAATTAGGTGGCAGTCAAAGGCGGAGACCTTGGCAGACTGATTCCAAGCTTTCTAAACTGGCTTTTGGTACGTGGAATGTCACCTCTCTGGTGGTGAAGGAGCCTGAGCTGGTGTACGAGGTTGAGAGATACCGGCTAGATATAGTCAGCCTCACCTCAACACACAGCTCCGGTTCCGGAACCAGTCTCCTGGAGAGGGGCTGGAGCTTGGCCTTTTCTGGAGTTGCCCCGGGTGAGAGACAGTGAGCAGGGGTGGGTATTCTTGTATCCCCCCACCTTGCTGCCTCTATATTGGAGTTTTCCCCGGTGGATGAAAGGGTTGCTTCCCTGCGCCTTTGGGTCGGGAAACGGGTCCTGACCATCATTTGTGCCTATGCACCAAGTGATGTTTCAGAGTACCCACCCTTTTTGGAGTCTGTGACTGGGGTACTGGAGGGTGCTCCTCTTGGAGACTCCGTTGTCCTACTGTGGAACTTCAATGCGCACGTGGGCAACGACAGTGAAACCTGGAGGGGGGTGATTGGGAGGAACGGCCTGCCCGATCTGAACCCGAGTGGGGTTCAGTTATTGGACTTCTGTGCTAACCACAGTTTGTCTATAACGAACACCATGTTCAAGCATAAGGGTGTCCATATGTGCACCTGGCACCAGGACACCCTAGGTCACAGGTCGATAATCGATTTTGTTATCGTGTCATCAGACCTGCGACTGTATGTCTTGGACACTCTGGTAAAGAGAGGTGCAGAGCTGTCAACTGATCACCACCTGGTGGTGAGTTGGATCCGATGGCAGGGGAGGAAGCCATTCAGACCTGGTAGACCCAAACGTATAGTGAGGGTGTGCTGGGAACGTCTGGCTGAGGCCCCTGTCCGGGAGGTCTTCAACTCCCACCTCCGGAAGAACTTCAACCACATTCTGAGGGAGTCTGGAGACATGGAGTCTGAATGGGCCATCTTCTCCACCTCTGTTGTTGAAGTGGTGGCCAGAGCTGCGGCCGCAAGGCGGTCGGTGCATCTTGTGGTGGCAACCCCCAAACCAAGTGGTGGACACTAGTGGTGAGAGGGGCCATTAAGCTGAAGAAGGAGTCCTATCAAGCTTGGTTGGCTTGTGGGACTCCTGAAGCAGCTGAGATGTATCGACAGCCCAAGCGGAGTGCAGCTCGGGTGGTTGCTGAAGCAAAAACCCCGATATGGGAGGAGTTTGGTGAGGCCATGGAACAAGACTTTCGGACGGCCTTGAAGAGATTCTGGCAAACTGTCTGGCGGCTCAGGAGGGGAAAGCAGCTCCCCTTCCACACTGTGTATGGTGCGGATGGGGCGCTGTTGACTTTGACTGGGAATATCGTTAGGTGGTGGAAGGAATACTTCAAGGATCTCTTCAATCCCACTGATACGCCTTCCACAGAGGAAGCAGGGTTTGTGGACGAGGGGGATGACTCGCCTATCACAGGGGCTGAGGTTGACAAGGGGGTTAAAAATCTCCTTGGTGGCTGGGCCCCAGGGGTGGATGAGATTCACCCTGAGTACCTCAAGGCCCTGGATGCTGTTGGGCTGTCATGGTTGGCACACCTCTGCAACATTGCGTGGAGGTTGGGGGCTGTGCCTTTGGCATGGCAAACCGGGGTGGTGGTACCTCTCTTCAAAAAAGGGGACCGGAGGGTGTGCTCCAACTTTAGAGGGATCACACTCCTCAGCCTCCCTGGGAAGGTCTATGCCAAGGTGCTGGAGAGGAGAGTCCGGCCGTTGGTCGAACCTCGGATTCAGGAGGAGCAATGTGGTTTTTGTCCTGGCCATGGCACATTGGACCAGCTCTTTACCCTCTTGAAAATTCTCGAGTGTTCGTGGGAGTTTGCCCAACCAGTTTACATGTGTTTTGTGGACTTGGAGAAGGCATTTGACCGTGTCCCTCGTGGTTTTTTGTGGGGGGTGCTTCGGGAGTATGGGGTATCGGGCTTGTTGTTACGAGCTATTCGGTTTCTGTACGACCGTTGTGAGAGTTTGGTTCATATTGCCAACACTCGGTCAGACTCATTCCCAGTGAGAGTTGGACTCTGCCAGGGCTGCCCTTTGTCACCGATCCTGTTCATAATTTTTATGGACAGGATTTCTAGGCACAGCCAGGGAATGGAGGGTGTCATGCTTGGTGACCACAGGATCTCATCTCTGTTGTTTGCAGATGATGTTGTCCTGTTGTCTTCATCCAACAATGACCTACAGCTCTTGCTGGGATGGTTTGCCACTGAGTGTGAAGCGGCTGGGATGAGAATCAGCACCTCCAAGTCCGAGTCCATGGTCCTCAGCTGGAAAAAGGTGGATTGTCCTCTCTGGGTTGGGGACAGGCTCCTGCCCCAAGTGGAGGAGTTTAAGTATCTTGGGGCCTTATTCACGAGTGAGGGGAAAATGGAGCGAGAGATTGACAGACGGATCGGAACAGCATCTGCAGTGATGCGGACGTTGTACCGGTCTGTTGTGGTGAAGAGGGAGCTTAGTTCTAAGGCAAAGCTGTAGATTTACCAGTCAATCTACGTTCCTACTCTCACCTATGGTCACGAGCTTTGGGTAATGACCAAAAGAACAAGATTGCGGATACAAGCGGCTGAAATGAGCTTTCTCCGTAGGATTGCTGGACTCACCCTCAGAGATAGGGTGAGGAGCTCAGTCATCTGGGAGAGGCTCAGAGTAGAACTGCTGCTCCTCCACATTGAAAGGAGTCAGTTGAGGTGGTATGGGCATCTGATTATGACGCCTCCTGGACGCCTCCCACTTGAGGTGTTTTGGGCACATCCCACTGGGAGGAGACCCCGGGGCAGACCCAGGACTTGGAGGAGAGACTATGTCTCCCAGCTGGTCTGGGAACGCCTTGGTATCCTCTCTGAAGAGCTGGAGCAGGTGGCTGGGGAGAGGGAAGTCTGGGCTTCTCTGCTTGAACTGCTGCCTCCGCGACCCGGACCTCTGGAAAAGCGGTAGAAGATGGATGGGCTTCCCTCTTGCTGCACACTCTCTGGCCATGTGGCGGTGCTTCGTGGACCCACAACCCATACACCTGGGCTTCTCTAGGGCAGACCTCATCCATACAGTGTTGGCCTCTTCGACGCCGTCTACAATGCTTCTATCACTGTCCGGGTCCACTACCTGTGCAGCCATGGGGGATCTTGAACCTTCCAGCAAAAGGGGCTTGTTTAGCTCCCAAGTTAGCTTATCTGCTGCTTCTAGCTGTAGTGCTAACTTGACAACCCTTGCCAGCGTCAACTTCCCCGGAAACTTGAGCAGCTTAGAGCGGACTGCAGTGCAGTTGGTATGTTCCGTCAACTGGTCGCACACCATTTCTTCTTTCAACGGCCCGAACGGGCACTCAACAGCCAACTGCCTTAAGTCTGACACGAACCGCTGGATCGGTTCACCTACCTGTTGGCAGTGCTATCTGAACTTAATCTGCTTTACGATGACGTTGTCCGGCGCTCTGAAATGGCGGGCCATTTACTCAACTACTTCTTCATTCATGTCTGCATCTCCAAGAGTGCCCAAAATTCTTTGTCCATCCATTCCCAGATTGTTTACTAATAATGCACAAGCTTGCAGTTTCTCCATTCTTCCCAGGTCCAGCGCTACCATGTACATCTGGAAAGCCTCATACCAATGAGGCCATGGTACAGGCGGCTCCCCCGGAAGCTCCAGGAATGGATGAATTGGTGTTCCACACGCCTCCATGATTTTATCTCTCGTTGCCAAATGTTATGTCGTAATTCATAGACAAGGACGAGGCCAGGAGTGGAGCTGAACACTACTTTATTAAACAAACTGGACTCTGCACACCCGACCGTACATGCAGCCGCTTGGCAGAAGAAAGGCGGAAGAGATCGCTCCCTACCAGCAGCCCCTCTTATACTTCCGGAGATGGTGGAACTGGAAACCGGGGCCGCCATCCCGTACCACACAAATAAGAGCTCCGACATGAACAATAATAACACAGAATAAATACTAAACAGGTTCAAAGTTTAAGAAATGAGCCAGTCGGTATTGATCATTTCCTAGATTTTGGTTTTCATTTAGTAATAATTTTGTCAGTAATTCCTTTTGAAAATGTATCTAACTAATAGTACTCATCACTCTGAACAATAATACATTGGAATTATGGGGTGACCTCTAAAGAAAATGATTTTGTGAGAATCCAAAGGAGGGGAAATTAACCACTCACTACAGATTTTATGGACTTTGCCTATAATTTATTAATAATTTTGACAGTAAAGTTATTTCAAAATGCACCATACTCATAGTACTCATCACTCTGAACAGCAACCCATTGATATTATGTAGTGACCCACTAAAGAAATGATTTTAATAAGGTTTAAACAAAATAGAATTAAACTAGAAAAAACACTCAGAGAGCGCATACCTCCGCCAAGGCTCCTTCAGTCTCGCATGGATCACCTCCAAAATGTAATAGGTTTGTGTGTAGGCCTAGAGCCACTTGTGGTGAAAATTGCATCAGTCTGTCCATTAGTTTTGGAGTATTGTGGCTGACACACTGTGAGAAGAGCCTTGGCTGAGGTATGCATTCCCAGATCATCACCAAAATGTAATGGGTTCCTCTGTAGGCCAAGAACCAGCTCTGGTGAAAATTTCATCCAAATCCATCCAGTATTTTTTGTGTAATCCTGCTGCACAAATACAAACAAAGCCCTTGGTGGAGGTATGCACTCTCAGATCATCACCAAAATCTAATCATCTGTTCCCCGTGCCATTACACACCTTTTCTGAAAATTTCGTCAAAATCCGTTCATACGTTTTTGAGTTATGTTGGTAACAGACAGACAAACAGAAAACATTAATGTAAAAACATTACGGTACCTCCTTGGCGGAGGTAACAAACTGATAGACGAACTGCTTACAGTTTCCAATATCAGGCGTTCAGTTTTGACTCTACCGTAATGTCTAGAATAGACGCGCATGCTACTTTAAGCCGAGGCTTGACCAGCTCTTCGCGGCCACTTGACTGCAAGTAAAAAGTGCACTAGTTATGAAACTAGCAAAGAGTACAAACACCACTAAACTGCTATTTGGCAGTACAGTGTTAAAGTAACTGGAAAATAAACGTACCGATATTTACACTTTTGTTCATGCGCAAACTCCACAAATATCTGGTTTACCCGCCTGCCTTCAGACTAGCCGTTAGGAAAGACGCAGCGGTGCGGTGGTGACCTGCACAATTTCCTTTCTGATTGCCTTCAAAATAAAACTACACATGAGAGATACTCTATAGTGCGCTTTTAATCTGGAAGTCTGTCCTACAGATATGTTGACAATTCATTCCACACTTTACTAAAAGGTGGGTTTCCACGTTGCATCCGCAGTTCATTAAAGCGTTTAAGTGAAAACTCAATTTTGAAGCAGAAGGAAGGCCTACTCAAAGGCAAAATAAAACGTTAGCGATGTGGACAAAAATGAACATTACCATGTTCTTTTGCACTGACAAGTTATATCTGGTGAGTAAGATACAGAGCAGACGGTCACAGGTGATAGAGTGATGTTATAGAGTGAAGTAGGTGGCGGTAATGCACCTGCAAGCTGGTTGACAACCGCCAATCAAATCTAAAAGAAGAAGAAGAATCTGGTGAGTAGCTGTTGTGTCAAGGTTTGACTTTCAGAGGCATGTTTATGTGATGCCTGCGTGCGTTGTGAGTGAGTGTGGCATAAGAAAGTAAAACAGGGACCTTCAATGGTGTGTGTAGGATAGGAATATCATATAATATATTAGTATAGCGGTGCACTAGGCTGGGAGGGGTGAAGCCCCGCCTATAGGAGGCGGCGCCACCTGTACTATAAAAGCCTGAGGCAGGAGACCTCTGGCGTCCTTGCCACACTCCCGTACTCGCGGTAGGATCTCCCTATATGTGTTATAGTTCTTACCTAATAAACATTATAAACGTCACCTCACCTCCTCATTATTTGGGACATAACATTGGCGACGAGGATAATTGGAGATGGAGAGAGCTGCAGCTGCCCTTCGACCTTTTTTGGAGGCTCCAGGGGAGCAGTTGGTCCCGTGAACCAGGTGGTTTGCGGCCTTCCAAAATTATCTACTCGCGTTGGACCTCGGCGACCTGACAAAAGCACATGTGAGGGTTCTCCTTGTCCATAACCTGGGCATGGAGGGTCAGAAGATCCTCAGCACTCTTGGAGGAGGTGACACGTTTGACGATGTGGTGAGGCTCATGGCTGGCTACTTTTGAGCGCCCGACAACATCATCATGCGGTGCATCCAGTTCCGGCAACGGCGCCAATGGCCTGGTGAATCGGTCCAGCAATTCATGGCAGACCTCCGGCAGCTAGAGGGTGAGTGCAGGTTTGGACCCTTGGAGGAGGAGATGGTTCGTGACCAACAGGCTGAGCACGTGGCCTACTCCTCGGCGAAGGTTTGCCTGCTAACGCATGCTGGTGAGCTAACCCTGTTAGTGGCCATTGAGCTAGCACAGCAACACAAGGCAGCAGAGTGGCTAGTGAAACACATTAGCCGCGAGAAAGCCCCTCAGAAGAGCGGAGAACATGGGACGACCCTGGCTTTGGATTAATTCAGACAAGGGCAGCGACGATGAGTATGCGGCCATCGTCAAAATAAGGTCCACCCTGGGGACACCACGATGCTACGGCTGCGGATCCGCTAAGCACCAGTATCGAGCCAGGGAGTGGATGGTGCGGCCTGCTCCATCACTTCGCCAGAGTTTGCTGCAACTTTGCCAAGGAGGAATGGGACCCGGCTAAGGTAACACCGAAAAAGAAGGCCCCAACAGTGGTTCACACAGTCTTGCCTGACACTGACGGACGTATAGTTTGTGACATCGTGCTGGATGGGATGACGGTGCCGCCGTTGGTGGACACGGGGTCAGCGGTCTCCATCCTGAACTTGGCAACGGTAAGACGGTGTTTTCCCCATTATAGAGTTAGCGGCACCAGCATCACCTGTTATGGTTATGGTAGCCACCTGCTGGATATTGTGGGCTCGGTTTGGCTGTCAGTGAGGTACGGAGGAGCCTCTATCTACACCAACGAGTTCCTGGTGTCGTGGGAAGGAAATAACCTAATGGGGTGTGACGTCTTCTACGGGCTTGGGTTCGCCATTACCTGTGGAGAGTTGGAGGAGTGGGCAGGTGGTAGTTTGTGGGACCGGCCCTTTTATGTGGGATGTGAGAACGAAGTGTGGGACTTAGGGTGGCCCATTCTGGGTGAAGAGGGACACCGCCGACACCATAGTACGCCAACTAGGCGGGGTTCCCGTGCCAGTGTTTGTGGTCCAGCGGAGGATGGACCCGCATGGTATGGTTTGATCTCTGCGGAGGTGGAAATGTCCAGAGAGTGAGAGTTGCTGGGTTTCGGTGGTCAATGGGATACCACTGTTGAGCCAGCAGTAACTGATGCCGCTCCAACGCACCATCATCAGGTGTCCGGGGCAACACCAGACGGCGCAGACCCCAACCGTGCCGTTAACCAAGGCGAGGGACATAGACGGAGTCATAAGAGAGCCAGAACACGGCGCAGTCAACGGAGGAAGCCAGTGGGTGCTCCCCTAAGGGAGGGCAATAAAGTGTGCCCTAGGGTTGAGCCTCAGCTTGGTCGGGTGCACAGTTCCAGAATTGGGACAGCGGGACAGGATGATCTGTGGGTGGTCCAGTCCGGTGGCAACGGCTACTTAAAACTGACTGATGGGTCTGACAGGCATCCCAACGAGCTGCGACGTCGGAGTGCTGTGGGGCGTCGATGCAGTCCGTCTCCAATTGCAACAAAGCGGAGACACTCTGGAAGTGGGCCGCGTGACGGACACTCTGGGGGGGGGGGGCTTTAAAAGACCCGGGTTGAATGTATGGGGCCAGGTTTGTAGTTAATTGTTCTGTTTTTTAAAAAAAAAGAATAGAAGAAATACAACCGTTTTGAGGTGTGTGTTTACTGTGGGCTGACCTGTGAGTACGTGTTACTGTTTGGTCAGGGGGTGTAGGTACAGTGATCACCATCTTGTAAAGTGTTGTATTTTGATTTTATTTCCAGCACATGTTGCTGAGGTGATTCCCCTTTCACAGGCTGGTCTTTATGGCCGTGGGTGGTCTCATTAGGGACGTAATTACCTTTGCATTAGGGTGAGTCATTTGATAGGCAGGAGACCACTGTTGTGAGTGAGTGTGTGACTGTTGTGTGTGTCAGGTGCTATAAAGCCTGAGTGTGAATGGAATGGTTATTGACCATTGTGTGAAACTGGGTTTTTTTTTTGTGTCTTTATTTTGTGGAGTTCCCTGTTTACATGTTTATGTATATTCTGTGGGTTTATGGGATGGGTACCACCATTTTCTGTGTTTTGTTTCTATGTGTTTAGCTTAGGAGAGATTATTTTAGTTTGGTGAGTGACTCATTTTTCTTTCAGAGACTCTTATGTTTAAATAGTGGAGGGTTCCGCTGAGCCAGTGTTGTGTGAATGGATAGGCCTGTTCCCCTGTATTAGTGTGATTCGGGTATAAATTGATTGGTTGGGTAATTAGTGTGGTTGCAGTTTTTTCAAGGGGTGGGGGGTGTAGGATAGGAATATCATATAATATATTAGTATAATATGCTAGTATGGCGGTGCACTAGGCTGGGAGGGGTGAGGCCCCGCCTGTAGGAGGCGGCGCCACCTGTACTATAAAAGCGTGAGGCAGGAGATCTCTGGTCTCCTTGCCACACTCCCCTACTCGCGGTAGGGTCCCCCTATATGTGTTATAGTTCTTGTCTAATAAACATTATAAACGTCACCTCGCCTCCTCATTATTTGGGACATAACAGTGTGCACATGTTCACCTGTTCCCACATAACATTTGGCTACGAAGATGGCTGGATTTCATCTTCCTCCACCGGACCCGTTCTTTGAAGTGCCAGCGGAACCACTGGTGCCATGGACACGACTGTTGGCAGGTTTTAACGCTTATACTGGAGTGGTGGCCTAGTTAGTCGAGCATCTGCTCTACACCCGGGAGGCCGGGGTTTAAATCCCGGCCCAGGTCATGCCGAAGACCATATAAAAGTGGCACTTCCTGCTGTCCAGCTTGGTGCTCAGCAATAATGGAACGGAGGAGGGAAATTTGTGGTGGCGCCTTGCATGGCAATGACCCCTCTGATTCTAGATGTGATTAACATTGTAATAAGAGAAACGTAATTTCGTTCTACTGTACATGATTGGCTGTATGGATTGAATGACAATAAAGTTAGCTTTACCTTATATCAATGCAATGGGGCTCTCCAATGAAGCTCTCACTGAGAAACTGAAAACAGACCCTTCTCGTTCATTGTCTCGGGGCCGAGGAACAGCGAATTCTTGCAGCATTGGGATCACCAACAACGTTTGATACTGCTATGATGCTGTTGACAACTCATTTCGCTGACAGTGAGTTTTATGTGGCAGTACAAGCTATGGAAACGTCAGGGGCCCAGTGAGTCAATACAAACTTTTGTGGCCAACCTTCATGAGCTTGCCAGAGCTTGTGACTATAGTGCGCTGCATGATCAAATGATAAGAGATCAAGTGATTGAAGGCACGTCATGTGAAAGAGAAAAACTTGATGGAATCTGACAACCTGACACTGGCAGACGCAGTGTTACAAGTGGAATCTGCTTTGGAATGCTCTTCTCTGTTAAGCAGTGTTGGACAAACACCGGCTCCTCTACTCGCTCAACAACTACAATACACCACCCACACAGCATCAGCACAGACTCCTCCAGCCGCAGACAGCAGCATGCCTGTGTTACAGATGGACAGACAGCGCCCCTGTGGGGGTCTCAGGAGCAATTGCACCAACTGTGGTGCTAATTCTCATGCAACCAGAGCACCACAGTGTCCTGCCAGTGAGCAGATGAACAGGAATGGTTATAAACTTAATCATGTTGCTAAAGTCTGCCGCTTAGCTACATTCCAGGCATCCCCACAAAACAGACTTGCCCCACCCAATTCTGGATACGCAGAAATAAATAGTGTCCATACTGGAAGAAGATAGATAGATAGATAGATAGATAGATAGATAGATAGATAGATAGATAGATAGATAGATGTACTTTATTGATCCCAAACTGGGAAATTACAGTGTTACAGCAGCATGACAGTTGACAGCCAAACAACAGAAACGCACACGACAGACAAAGGGATTACCCATGGAAAGTAAAAAAAGAAACTAACACGACTATAGAACCTATATACATCATAGCTTAATATATGATGACCCGTATAAACACATGAATCATCCCATTGCACAAAGAAGGACTATCAGGAGCAGAGTGAAAATGTGAGGTACAGTAAGTACCTCACATTTTAACCTCACAGTAAGTACATCATTTAAGAAAAGCACAGTGCAATTAGGGGAGGTAAGCATGTCGACACTGCAGCTGCAGCATCACTGCTCAATCTGACTACATATAAAACATTTTTCCCCACACTCCCCATGGCTCACCACCCAAACTTCCCCTGCGAGGATATGGGAACTCTAAGATTGCGATTGTGGGCACTGTTTACCTTTCAGTTACGGAAAAAAAGCACCTGCCTTCCTTCCTCTTCACAGTGGTGCATCAGGGTGCCATCCTGCTTGACCTGGACCTGTTTATGGACTCGGGCTTCTCACTAGTGGACAATAGTGGCCATGCTATAATACAGGTCTTGCCCACGACACTCCAAAAGCAGTCAGCACTGTTCAATAGGCTAGGTTGCTTTGCTGCATTTGTTCATCGCCCTCGGGTAGACCCCAAAGTGACACCAGTGATCCAGCCCCTCCGACAGCTACTGCCTGTTCTCTGGGATGGTATCACAGCCGAACTTTCCTCCATGCTGGAAGAGGGCATCATCAAACCCATAGATGCGTTCCCATGGGTCTCAAACCTGGTGGTCACTAAGAAGAAGAGAGGGGCTCTCCAGATTTGTGTGGACTTACACCAGGTTAGCAAGGTCATCATTCTGGACAAGTATCCCCTGCCTACAGTGGAGGAGCTCACCACTCTCTTCTACGGCTCAAAAGTGTTTTCAAAGTTCGGTTTGCAACAAGGTTACCTTCAAGTACCTCTACACCCAGCCAGCCGTGACTTGACTGCATTTGTGACACACACTGGTATCTTGAGGTAAACCCATATGCCATTCGGCCTCTGCTCAGCACCCAGCTGCTTCCAAAAAATAATGTCCACACTCCTGGCTGGGATCCCAGGGAGAGAGAGAGGTCATTGAAATTGTTAAATCGTTTAAAAGTAAAACATCTATGGACTGTGATGGTATTGACATGCTCTTAGTCAAAACTATTATTGAATGCTTAGTGAAACCACTGCCGTATATCTGTAACCTGTCTCTCCAAACAGGTATATTTCCCAATGCAATGAAAATAGCTAAAGTAATTCCGATATACAAGACGGGTGACAGAGGGGAATTCTCAAACTATAGACCAATTTCACTATTGCCGCAATTTTCCAAGATACTTGAAAAAATATTCTGTGAGAGAATTGACAACCTCATACTGAAGAATAATTTATTATGTGAGCAGCAATATGGGTTCAGACACAAGAGGACAACTGCATTTGCTCTAATGGAATTTTTAGAAAAAATATCAACTGCCGTTGAAAATAAAGAGTATTCAGTTGGGGTATTCCTGGATCTTAAAAAAGCATTTGATACAGTGGATCATAATTTATTATTAAAGAAACTACAAAATTGTGGTATTAGGGGGGTAGCACTGTCCTGGTTATGTAGTTACTTAAAGAATAGATATCAGTATGTATGTGTTGGTAACAAAAACTCACAGTTACTGAAGGTTACTTGTGGAATCCCACAGGGTTCAGTTTTGGGGCCATTGTTATTCAATATGTATATAAATGATATATGTAAAGTTTCAGAAAAAATGGATTTAATATTGTTTGCTGATGACACTAATTTATTATGCAGTGGAAGCAATTTGGAACAACTTTTGGATACACTCGGAAAGGATTCAGGAAAGCTTAAACTGTGGTTTGATTCAAACAAATTAATGCTCAATTTAAGTAAGACAAAATTTATAGTTTTTAACAACCATCACAACAACTTAGTATCTAAACTCAGTGTAAATGGTGTAGAGATTGAAAAGGTATCCAAAACTAAATTTCTTGGTGTAATAACTGATAATAAACTGTGTTGGAAGTCACATATTAATTATATTAAAGGTAAAATATCCAAATCAATTGCAATACTACACAGAGTGAAATATTTGCTGAATCAACCCACACTATATACCTTGTATCATTCATTAATACCCATACATGACATATTGTACTGAAGTATGGGGAAATACATATAAAACATACAGTATATCCAGTCTTTATGCTTCAGAAGAGAGCTATTAGAATAATAAACAAAGCTGCTTACAGGGAACCAACAAACTCACTTTTTCTTAAATTAAAAGCTCTCAAGCTGAAAGATCTGGTTGACTTTAAAACTGCAGTAATAATGTTTAAAGTGAAGAATCTATCACTGTCCGCAAATATCCAAAAGCTGTTCCAAATAAGGGAGAAACAATATCATTTCAGAGGAACATGTATATTTCAAAAACCTTCAGTGAGAACTACCACCAAGCAACACTGTGTTTCAGTGCAAGGAGTCAGATTATGGAACGATTTTGGACCTGAATTAAAATCATGTACAACGCTTGGACAATTTAAACAAAAACTAAAGGAAGAAATACTCCAAACATATATAGAAGATGACATGTAAAATCACATAAGGATTGTCATATCCAGTCTGCGTTGTGTTGCTGCCTAGTTTTTTTTTTTTTTGTCACATTTTGTCTTAGCTTTGTTCTGAATTGTAATCGCTCTTGTTTTGTTTTTCTTTTGAATTCTTGGATGGAATATGGGTGGGCAATATAAGCTGCGGCTTCAACCATCACCCATTTCGGATAACTTATGTTGAACTGTATAATCAGAGGAGTTATTGTCTAATTTGACCTTGTTGGATTTTCTTCCCCCTTTGTTATATTATTCTGTTTCTTTTAATCTGTACTTTTAATCTATCCAAAATAAAGATTGATTGATTGATTGATCGATCGATCCCAGGGACAGCAGTGTATCTGGATGACATTATTGGGCATGGGCCGGACCAGTCCACTCATGATGCCTGCCTCCACAGTGTGTTTGAGGCACTTACCAGACATCACCTCACCCTGAACGCAGACAAATGTATCTTCTCAGCTCCTGTCATGGACTTCCTAGGATTCCGCCTCTGTCGAAGGGATTCAGCCCCTGTGGTGCAACATTGAGGCAATGCAAAACATCACTGAACTGACTTCCGCTACTCAGGTTGCCTCATTCCTGGGGATGATCGTGTATTACCTGCACTTCCTGCCCCGGTACTCCAACACGACAGCACCCCTGCGCTGGGGTGTTCCTCATCACCACTGTTTTCTTGTGATTATTTACAATCTCCACTCAAAGTGGCCCGAGGTGGTACCAGTGGCAATGGTGATGTCGCAGGTCATAATCCGGATATTGGACAGTCTGTTTGCACACTGGCGGTTGCCGAGGTCCGTGACAACTGATAATGGACCCCAGATGACATCTGCTGAGTTCTCGGACTTCCTGGCAAGCAGGGGCATCAAACACATCAGGACTGCATTCTATAACCCTCAGGCCATCGGAGGAGTGGAGCATTTCAATGGTACACTGAAAAACAGAATCTGATCACACCTGGCCCAAGCTGTACATTCGAGGTGGCACTGAACCAAACAGTGCTGCACTATAGGGCAAGCAAACACTGTGCTACTCAGGCATCACCAGCGTTTCTAATGCTTGGCCATGAACTGGAACTGACATTGAACAGGCTCCGAGCACCCACTGAGGCACCCAACAAGCCTTCACTCACTCAGATTCAAAAGACCGTGGTTGCACGACAGCAGGAGATAAAGGAAAAGGTGGACAAACGACGCAGGGCCCAACCACTCTCAATTCAGGTCTCAGACTGGGTCAGGGTTTGATGTCCACAACACCACAACAAAATGGCTTCATTCTGGTCTCAACCCAGGCAGGTCATTCGCATTCTTGGACCTGCAACTTTCCTGCTTGATGATGACTCGCGATGACTATGCCTGCAGATTGAGGAAGGTACCGGCACCCTTCTCACTGGACCATGTAGCGGCAGTGCCAGCTCAATCACTGTCTTCTACCAACCTAGGCACTGACCCTGGCCCACCCCCCGGGTCAGCCCCCACTCCAGTGTTGCCTGCACTAGATCAGTCGGATGTACCACACTATCAAGAGCTGGTGCTGAACTCTAGGCCAGTGCGGGTCAGAACACAGCATAAGGACTACATCACAGAATATCATGCATAGGCTTGGGTGGGGGGTCGTTGACAGTTCTGTGGACATGGTTCTTGGGGACAGCTGTCCCTCTGCTATTCCTTCAGTTAATTCTGTTACCTACATATTCATTGCCACGCTTCTTTTCTTTTTTGGGGGGGGGTGGGGGGTGGGTTGTGTCTGGGTTTGCCTTTCAGAGACGTGGTTATGTGGCGCCAGTGTGCGTGCGTTGTGAGTGTGCGTGGCATAAAAAAGTAAAGCAGCGCATGAGCTAACCTTCAATGGTGTGCACGTGTTGATCTGTTCCACAATTTTGTTGTACTGTACAACTGTACAATGACAATAAAGCCCATACTGTTCTATAACAGTAACCATATTTAATGCATCTACGGTGCAGAATTACAATGGTTAGATAGCTACTGTGATTTTTGTTATTAGGATGCTAGCTGGAGGAGTCAAAGGTCAAAGTTAACATTGCAGTTGCACTGTGGTAAATGCTACATTTACTATTATTATAAAATGAGTAAAGCTAGGGCCACTGAACCTGACGTACAGGTTCACCTTGGGATCCTGACCTCAGACTATGGGTTTGGGATCAAAAGGTCAAGGTTAGCACTCCCTATGCTCTTTTACTATAGAACGTGTAAAGCTCTCTGTGGTCACCATACTTGCTACACAGGCTCACCTCAGGATCCTGCCCTACGGGTTTTATACTTTGTTGTATATTCGTGGATGATGGGTTCATCATAATTTGGTTCTGCCACAGTAGTAATTATATTGAAAAGCTGAAAACTGCTGTCCATCAGTAGGTATTGGGATCTTCAAAGAAAACGACAGACAGAGACGGGGGGTATTGTACTCACCTCAGTGCTCATGCTGCTTTATAAATTTGCTATAATTTTTCCCATAAATTTCATAATTTTTTTAGTTTTCTTCTCATACATTTTGGACACTTAATATTTTTTTCTCATATGTTATATTTTTTTCTCATTAATTTGTGACTGAGCTAAAGAACAAATTAATGTAATTCTGAACACTATGTACACAATGACAAAAAAAATTAAATTTAGTAAAATGACCAAGGCTGCAGTAATTTCTGGTGAGAATAAGTTACTATAGTAGGGACAAGACCATTTTTCACCCGTTTAAAAATCAGTGAAATCAAAAGTAACTTTTTCCGCTGCCAATGGTGCACATACCTTGTCGGGGTGCAGTGGCTTGCGTGCCTCAGCAACCCCTGGAGCTGTGTCGACGGGAGCCTAGTGCTTCCAGAAGGTTCAACCATGTCGAACAGGTCCGCATGGGGTAGAGGCCAGACTAAAGAGTGCACCCTGGTCCTCCAGGTTGGGGGTTGTGCAGCATGTAACAAATCACTCACGGAAAACCCAAGTTTTGTTACAGCAACAAATGTCCCAACAGCGGAACAGGCGGAGAGGAGAGAGAACTCCCAATGGCTGTGAATACGGAGGAGGACAGACAGTTGCACGGGAAGAAGGGTCTCGGAAAGCCTTGGCAGGCAACCTTTCTACAGGGTGGACCAAGCTCTCGACAGCCCAGCCATGGAAGGCAGTTGGTCTAGGGGAGGGACCCCCAACAAACGTCCATGGCTGAAGACGGAGATGCAGGACCCCTGTGGTGCCACAAACCTCTGCATCATGCATATCCGCTTCATGATGAGTCACACTGATGTTGCACGTGATGGTGCTCATCCTCTGGGGATCCACCGGGGAGCAAGAGTGCCGGGCCCTCAGCCTCAAAGGGGCCCACCCTCAGCTACCGGAGGTCACCTCACCTCGTCCTGCACGACCAGGGGACGGGGAACGAGGAATGCTACTGGCCGAAAAGAGACGCCAAAGGAGAGGAACGTCAACATTCTCCAGTGGAATGCAGAAGGAGTCTACAACAAAAAAATATCCCTTGCCGAAAGACTTCACTCAGAAGACATTGATGTCACCTGCCTACAGGAGACACACCTGAAGGAAAACCAACGCTTCAGTGTTAGGGGATACCAGGTCTTCAGGAAAGACACAAAAGGAAGAACAAAAGGAGGAGTGGCAATTCTTGTCAAAAACACCATACCAGCAAAAGAGTTTGACGTCAGTACGAACAACCAGGCAGAAATCCATGGAGTTCGAATCATGGTTCACAATGAAAGCATCACGATTTTCAATGTGTACTGCCCCCCAGAGCGAGAGCTCTCACTTGACCAAATGAAACCCCCAGACCACCGATGCTTAGTCATCGGTGACTTCAACAGTCACTTAGAGGCATGGGGATTAGGGATGGGCATAATTTACCGATTAACCGATAATTGATCATTAAGAATTTCACCGAGGAAGTTCATTTTCGTCGACAAACCGTTTTTTTTTTTTAAACAATCCGAGGTTATTAGGCCTACTGCACGGCCGTCCTCAAACAATGCAATGGCAAAATTTGGGCACCAGGGGGCAACATTACACCATCGCCGTACCCTGGCATGCCTCAGTTGATACATGCGGGCTTCCGTAGGGCAATCGCCAAATCATGAAGCGGTTACGGCGAAGTGTTGCGTGGGACCATTTCAATTTAAAAAATGACCAGGTGTACTGCAATCACTGCAATGCAGCATACAAATATACCTCATCGACAGGGTCCATGGAACACCCTTATTACGCGAAGAAACCGCCAACAGTGGTTGCTCGCTGAGTAATGGCGGTCGTGAAGATTCTTTTTTTTTTTCAGAAACTTTATTGAGAAGGTCATGAAGATTCGGTGTACACACGTCGAGGGAAGCTGCAGGAGGCGGCGTCGTGGCTCGACGGGAAGACTATTTCGCACAAAATGGCACAAGAGAACAGCAAAAAGTTCTGCGCGGCTAGACTAAGTAACACGAGCGATAAAGAGCAATGAATGCGGTCTTCCTTCGCTGGGTGGGCGCTCGGCAGGGAGAGAAGCTGGGTAAAACGTCTCGGCCAATCAGCTTGCGGGGTGAAACGTCTCGGCCAATCAGCTTGCGAGATTCCTGAGGGCTCTCCGTGCTGATTCCTGATGTTCTAATGTAGTCTACCTGCCTTGTTACGTACCTAAAAATGTTAATGATTAACCGATTATTAATCATTAATTCTCCCGACGATCGGTGAAGAAAATTTCACCGAATGCCCATCCCTAATGGGGATACAGTGAAGCAGATAGAAGAGGAGAGGAGGTGGAAGATTGGCAAGTCAACAACAGTCTTCTGCTAATGAATGATCCTGATGATCCACCAACTTTCTTCTCCAGGGTATGGCTGAGTAACACCACACCCGATCTTGCGTTTGCCACCAACGACATGGCCAGGCTGGCAAAAAGAACGGTACTTGGCCAGCTCGGGGGAAGTGACCATAAACCTGTGAAGATCGGACTGGACATCAGCTACAAACCACAAGAAGCTAAGACATTCCCCAGGTGGAATTACAAGAAGGCCAACTGGGTGCGCATCTCAACACTGGTGGACCGGTACTCTGCGGAGATCTGTCACAAGCAGCAGAACCTCAACAAGAAAGTCAGGGTGCTGAGCCATGCTATTCTGAAGGCTGCAAATGAATCTACTGTATACCTCGGGGAGCCAGAAAGAACTATAGGCCTTACTGGACAGAGGAGCTCCAGCAGCTTGAAGACATTTTGGCAGAGGCAAGGGAAAAAGTAGAAGCAGATCCTACAGTAGAAAACAACATTGCCCTGAAGGCGGCCACTGCAAAACACAGACAGACCAAACTGCAGATCAACTCCCATGAGCTCCAGGCTGAATATGCACCCACATACCTCGGGATCACCATGGATCGCAGACTGACTTGGAAGAACCAGCTGCACAAGAACCAGGCAAGAGCAAAGATCAGGATGGCCCTAATGAAGAAACTGTCAGGAACAGACTGGGGTGCAGACCAGGGTGTCCTGAAGAAGCTCTACGTGGGGAGGATTCGGCCTGTTCTGGAGTATGGCATGGCAGCAACCTCAACAGCTGCCAAAAGCAACACTGAGAAGCTGGACAGACTCCAAAACCAAGCCATGCGAATGATGACAGGAGCCATGCACAGTACCCCTATCAAAGTGCTGGAGACAACAACAGGCCTTGCACCACTGGAAGACAGAAGAAACGTCAAGGTACTGACCCAGGCCGCCAAATTCAAAAGACTGGAAAACCATCCCATGAAGGACAGACTGAGCAAGCCAACAAAAGGGAGACTTAAGAGATCGAGCTTCATCCACCAGAGCAGGACACTTGAAAGGAGAGACCCAGAACTGATGGACCACATACCAACACCAATACCACCCATAGCATCTGTTCCCTCCTGGAACCGACAGAACTTCCCAGCCATACGCACAGACATATTGGGCATTGGGAAGAAAGGAACACAGTCAGACCAAGAGAGGAAGTCGCTGGCCCTGGAGTTCATTCGGTCTGCCTACCCTAAAGACCAGTGGACGCACATCTACACAGACGGCTCTGCCATGGAAGCAACTAGGAATGGAGGAGGCGGCGTGTACATCAGGTACACTGACGAGGAGACCCACATTCCCATTGCAACTGGAAAGTACTCTACCAATTTCAGGGCTGAGGCAGAGGCCCTAAGAACAGCAGCGGCCCACGTCAGAGAACATCAAGACAAGGCACGCAAGCAGGTCGTCATCTTCACTGATGCCCTCTCTGTCTTGGATGCACTTCAGGACCCCCGACGCAAAGAACTGAATGAACTCACCCTCACTCTGTCTCAACTAGCAACACAGGCGAACGTATCGCTCCAGTGGATTCCTGCCCACTCTGGAGTCTATGGAAATGAGACGGCTGACAGACTTGCTAAGGAGGGTGGGCAGCAAGACCAGGAAGACAGGCCGGTCTCTTACAGTGAGGAGAAAACCATTATTAAGGCCCTGTCTCACAAGAAGTGGCAGCAGCAACACCCAAAGTGCTGCAAGGATGACAACTACTACAGTCTGAGCAGGGCTGACCAACTCATTCTGTTCAGACTCCGAACTGGACATAACAGAATGCATGCTCACATGCACCAGAAACTTAAAGTTGGACAGTCGGACAGATGCCTATGTGGTACTGCCCAAATGACCAGCGAACACCTCCTCCAAGACTGCTCAGACCACGCTGCACTCAGACGAGCTACGTGGCCTGACCCCACATCACTGAGCCAAAAGCTGCACGGGGGCCTCAGGGACCTCCTCAGGACGGCAGCATTCGTCAGGGCAGCTGGTGTGACCATCTAGTAATCGATGAAGAAGAAGAAAAGTAACTTAAAGATTAATGTAATTGAGTAAAAGTAAAGGTTTTATCTCAAAATTGTGTTCATGTAAGAGCAAAAAGTGTTCTGCAATAAATTGACTAATGTAATCACAACTTGGTGAAAAAGTTTATGGAGTACACTTACGTAGAGCAACACTATGTAGAATTTTGACCTCAAAATAATGTTCCCAAAATTATTTTGATGGCACATCAAACTGACTGGGTGAATGTCACTTCTACCATAATCTGAGTGTACCCACATTGCCTGGAACAGCTTTTTTCTTGTAGGAACACTAAAAGGACTACAACTATGGTGACTATGACCTCAGTCCAAACAGCCAATCACAGGGCACAACTTTAGACATCAACAACTAAATTTAACTAATTTTAACTATTTTTGAGTTCTAGTTCCTGTTATTTTATCCTTGGTTGGTTTTCACATATTCTGTATTGTTTCTTAGTGTGACTTATTTTCCTGTTTACGTCCATTGTAGTGTTGTTATTTTCATATTTGGGTTTACTTGTATTTTTTCCTTCAGTCTTTATTTGTCATCAAATTATATTTGCATGTTGCCGGTTCCTTCTCTCTCTCTCTCTCTCTCTCTCTCTCTCTCTCTCTCTCTCTCTCTCTCTGGGGTTGCAGCTGTCAGAGGCACTTCCAGGTTTTACCCTGGTTGTGGGCGGTGCCCTTGTCAAGCTGTCAGCCCTGTCTCTTCTCCTCATGACTCGCAGCTGATTGTAATCACTTCCACCTCCAGCCCGCTCATGTGATTCACACCTGATGGCATTTGTGATAATTGTTTGCATGTCTACTTAAGGACTGTTTGGTTATTCATTCGTTGCCGAAGTTTCATGAAGGAATCCTATTCCTGTTCCTGTCAGTACCCTGACTCGTCTTGACACTTCATCCATCCTTCTCCCTGCTACATCTGTTTGTAAGTTTTACTTTTGTGCACTTTTGGACTTGTGTTTTTTCATTAAAGTACCACAAAGTGCAGTTCAGCACTTGGGTCTCTCTTCTCTGCCCCAAGGTGCAATCCATGACACATAATTGTAGGTCAGTATCCCGAGGCGAACCTGTGTAGCAAGTTTGGTGACCTTAGAGAGCTTTACACGTTCTATAGTAAGAGAGCATGGGGGTGCTAAACCAGACCTTTGACCTTTGACCCCAAACCTGAAGTCAAAGGTCATGGTGTCAGAGTGAACCAGGTTTGGTGACCCTAGCTTTCTTTGTGGTTGAGATATCATTTACTCGTATATGTCATTTTGATGTTGACTTTTGACCTTGTGATCCCAAACCCACAACCACCCTTCAGGGTCACAGGGTGAACCTGTGTACCAAGCTTGGTGACCCTAGCTTTACTCATTGTACAGTAATAGGGCATAGGGAATGTTAACTGACCTTTTGATCCCAAACCCATAGTCAGGTCAGGGTGTAAGTCGTCCAAGATGTGTCTTAGACACAGATACTGTATCAATTTGAAAAGCCTACATCATTTCTTTCAGTAGTTATTGTATTCACAATATTTAGGGAAAAACTGTCCTCTGACCTTGACCTTAAGGCCATCCAATCAGAGCCAAACTGCAATATGCACATCATCAGTGTATGTCAACCCCTGGTACCAAGTTTCAGTACATCTGAAACAAAACTGTAGGAGGAGTTGATTTCACATAAGTGGGACAGCGGGACAGACAGACTGGCCCATAACATAATCCCCCTTCGATCTTCGACCAGCAGAGGATAAAACATGGTTATAGAGTACAGCGCTGTTTTGATAGTCACAGGGAGAGTCACAGTAAGTTCGGCCTTTTCATCTACAGACAGAGCTACTAGAGGATTGACCCCCCCCCCCCCCCCCCCCCACTGTAGCTTTCACTACTTAACAGTAGCTGTGTGGCCTAGGGTCAGAGAAACGGAGATAGGCACCGCCCCTATACACCACATGGTGCCCCACATGCTATGGAAGGGAATTAACTGTCATCTGTGGATCCGGGGCAAAAACAAAAAAGGAATTTTTCTTCAATTTCCAAGATCCTCCATATCAACATACATGCCTACAACAATATTAAGGATTTTTCTATTCAACTGACATCTTTTTTTTTTCCACAATATCTTTATTGAACCTTTTTTTTTTTTAACAAACATAATACAAACAATCAAACACTAACACTAAAGTACTACAAAAAAAAAAAATGCACTAAAAACACCAACAACCACCAACAAAATCAAGTCTTCAACAATGCTCCTCTGTTTAGTCTAGACAATCCAATACATTAGTATACATATTATGTTCACCAGTTTGGAATTTACAAGGTCCACACACATCATTCACCTTCTTCTTCAAGAGTTATGTTTAAATTTTTTACATAATCAATAAAAGGTCTCCATATATTCTCAAACACAATTTCCTTTGATTTCAGTATATATGTTATTCTTTCTAAAGGAAGGTTTGTTAACATCTGTCTTAACCACTGAGTCACATCTGGTCTATGAGTCTTTTTCCATAATAGTGCAATACATTTTTTGGCATTAAGCAAACTGAGGTCTATGAATGTTCTTTCACTTTTATTAAAATTATGCTTTTCTGGGTACAGACCCAACAAAAACAGTTTAGGATTCAATATGATTTGTTTTGAGATTATTTTTTCAATTGTTACCCTCACCTCTTCCCAAAACATTCTTATTAATCTACATTCCCATAAACAATGAAATAGGGTTCCTTTACTTTCCATGCATTTTGTGCATGTATCTGGTATATTTTTGTTATATCTATTTAACTCCTCCGGTGTAACATACATCCGCATTAACCATTTGAAATGTATCAATTTAAGGCGTACATTTATTGATTTGGTTTGAGCTTCTGTACAAGCCAATTCCCATTGTTCCTCTGAAATTTCAATTTGCAGATCTTCTTTCCAGTAGTTTAATCTTTTCAGTGAATTTTCACTTGAAGATAGTGTCAATGAGTTATAAAACTCTGAAATAATACCCTTTCTTTTACTATCTTTCATCATCATTTTTTCCAAGGATGAATAAATAGGTCGAGTGAGAGCTTTATTTTGATTTGATCGAATAAAGTTTCTAAGTTGAAGATATTTAAAAAAATGTGTTCTATTGAGATTAAATTTGATCCTCAGCTCTTCAAAAGACATTATGTTGTCTGCACATGGCAAATATAAATCCTGAATCTTTTGTATCCCTTTTAAATTCCATACTTTAAATACAGCGTCCGCTCTCCCTGGTTTAAAATATTGATTACCCCATATTGGACTAAATTGTGACAATAACTGTGGTTCTTTTAAATAGTTTTTAGCTTCACACCATATTTTGATCATATGCTTTACAAATGGATTTTTAACTTGTTTTTGTAATTTTTTTGCCGAATCTGAGTATATGAATATGGGAAGAGGTAAAGGTAAATTGTATGATTCCATTTCAGTCCAGTGAGGGAGATCATTTGATGAAAAATAATATGTCATAGACCTCAGTTGTGCCGACCAATAATACAACATAAAATTTGGACATTTCAGACCTCCACGATCAAATGGTAAATATAATAAAGACAAACGTAATCTAGCCCTCCTGTTGTTCCATATAAATTCCACTAACTTTTTTTTTATTCTTGAGAATAGATCTAAAGGTGGTGATAAGGGAATGTATTGAAATAAATAAAGTATTTTAGGTAAAATATTACTTTTAAGTATATTGATTCTCCCGATCATCGACATTGGTAGTGACATCCATCTCTGAGTTAACTCATTGATATCTGACATTAAGGCTTCATAGTTGACACTGGCGACTGATTCTAGCTTAGGCATAATTTGGATTCCTAAATATTTAAACTGATTTACAACATTGAATTGATTTACCTCATGGGTTGGGTAATTTCTCTGGGTCTCATTTAGCATTAATATTGAAGATTTAGTTTTATTTATTTTATATCCTGATATTTCCCCAAAATTCTTTATTAAATTCAACAAGGTTGGAATTGATTTTTTTAGATTCGACATAAACAAAATTATGTCATCGGCGTACAGGGAGATTTTATGTTCTGTTGGTCCAACTTTAATTCCATATATTTGTGAATGTAAACGTATCGCTATCGCTAAAGGTTCAATTGCCATAGTAAACAGTAAAGGTGAAAGTGGACAGCCTTGTCGACATCCTCTATTGATTTTTATTGGTTTTGAAATATTGTTATTTGTTAGGATTTCTGCTGTAGCATTATTGTATATTATTTGAACCCATTTTATGAAATTATTTCCAAGTCCAAACCTTTGTAGGACTTCAAAAAGAAAGGGCCATTCAACTCTATCAAAGGCCTTTTCGGCGTCCAATGATAGGAGAGCTGTATCCGGTGCTTCTTTATTAAAATAAATAATATTAAATAGTCTTCTTACATTATGGAAGCCTTGTCTACCCTTTATAAAGCCATTCTGATCTCGATTAATAATATTTGGTAAAATTTCTTGTATTCGTCTTGCTAAAATTTTACAGATTATCTTAAGGTCGGCGTTTAATAGGCTTATTGGTCTCATATTTTCACATTTATTAGAGGGCTTACCTGGTTTTGGCAGCAGTATAATTAAGGCATTATTTATGTATGATGGTAAATTATTATTTTGAAATGCTTCTAAAACCATTTCCAAAAAAGGTTTTATTAATTTATTCTTAAATTTTTTATAAAGGTCAACTGGAAGACCATCTGGTCCTGCACTTTTTCCTGATTTCATATTATCAATGGCTAGCCCTACTTCTTCTTGACTAATTTTAGACTCCAATATCTCCCTATTTTCATTTGGAATACACGGTGTAGATAGTTCGTTCAAAAACCCATTTAGTTTTGTTAAATCAGGTTCATTTTTGGTATCATATAATTTTTCATAGTAATCTCTAAAGGCTCTATTAATTTCTAAAGGATCTATAACTACCTGTCCGTTACTTATAATACTGGTAATTGGTGTTTTAATTTCCAATTGTTTAATCTGCCATGCTAATAATTTTCCTGATTTTTCACCTTGTTCATAAAAAGATTGTTTCAATCTTAGAAGACTCGAGGCAGCTCTATTCGCTGATTTTTTGTCGTATTCAGCTCTCAAAATCAGTAATTCATTCTCCAACCTTGGGTCACTTCCTGCATACACTTTTTCCTGAAGACTTTTTATTTTATGTTCCAATTTAGCTCTCTCCTCTCGAGTCTTCTTAGATTTTGATCCTGTATAACTAATAATATGTCCCCTAATAAAAGCTTTGAAAGCCTCCCACTTTACACATGCTGATGTTTGTGTAGTATTGATGTCAAAGAACTCGTCTATCTGTTTTTCTATATACTTGACAAATTCCTCATCCTGAAGCCATTTATGCTGAAATTGCCATCTACCTGATTCCTTTGTCAATTTTTTATCTACATATATTAGACAACAGGGTGCATGATCAGAGATCACGATGTTATCATAAAAGCAGTTTTGAATCTTGGACCTTAATTCTGTGGAAATCAAAAAATAATCAATACGTGAGAATGTCTTGTAGGTACTGGAATAACAAGAATAGGCTTTAACTTGTGGTTTCATTTCTCTCTATATATCTAACAATCTCAATTCTTTCATAAAATGGTTAATAGTCATCCTGCATCCAATGTGCGTACAATCCAGTCCTGTTGATCTATCCACACCTGGATTCAATGTACAATTAAAATCCCCTGCTATTATATGTTGCCCTGTAAGTGATGATAAGATGAGAAATAAATTAGCAAAGAACTTCTGATCATCTATATTGGGACCATATAAGTTCACAAGATTTATATTTTCTAATAGCAAAGAACCTTGAATGATTACATATCTTCCAAATTTGTCTCCAATTACATTTTTCACTTGAAAAGGAACTGATTTATGTATGAGAGTCATAACTCCCCTGGCTCAGGATGAAAATGAAGAGGTGAATACACTTCCCTGCCATCTACTCCTAATTCTTTTAACATCCTCCTCTATCAGATGAGTTTCTTGTAAAAACACAATTCTTGAACCCATGTCCTTTATTTTATTCATAACTTGTTTAAGTTTTTTTAAATTTTGTAGACCTCTGCAATTCCATGAAGTTAAATTAAGATTAACACTTTGGTCCATGATCAATAGAGAGTTTGGGATTACCTTGCAGTGTAAACATGCTCATACAGAGAAGCAAAAACATGAGTGGTTGAACATTCATCCTACAAACTACACACAAACAAATTTCCCTTTCCCACACTTGTGGCAAACCCCCCAAAATCAAAAGAAAAATTCTGTCTCCCGATATAGCCATCGACCGTTCCACACCCACGGGGAACAGCCTAAGCCACTCCTTCTTCATCCTCCCAATCACCCTAACTCTACTGCTTTTAATGACGTAACATTAACTCTCCTCTGTAGTTTTCCAACTTAACTCCAAAATTTTTAACAACTTTGTACATCATAGTTTGTTTTTTTTTGTTTGTTTTGTTTTTTTAATATACACTCACCGGCCACTTTATTAGGTACACCATGCTAGTAACGGGTTGGACCCCTTTTTGCCTTCAGAACTGCCTCAATTCTTCGTGGCATAGATTCAACAAGGTGCTGGAACCATTCCTCAGAGAGTTTGGTCCATATTGACATGATGGCATCACACAGTTGGCGCAGATTTGTCGGCTGCACATCCATGATGCGAATCTCCCGTTCCACCACATCCCAAAGATGCTCTATTGGATTGAGATCTGGTGACTGTGGAGGCCATTTGAGTACAGTGAACTCATTGTCATGTTCAAGAAACCAGTCTGAGATGATTCCAGCTTTATGACATGGCGCATTATCCTGCTGAAAGTAGCCATCAGAAGTTGGGTACATTGTGGTCATAAAAGGATGGACATGGTCAGCAACAATACTCAGGTAGGCTGTAGCGTTGCAACGATGCTCAATTGGTACCAAGGGGCCCAAAGAGTGCCAAGAAAATATTCCCCACACCATTACACCACCACCACCAACCTGAACCATTGATACAAGGCAGGATGGATCCATGCTTTCATGTTGTTGACGCCAAATTCTGACCCTACCATCCGAATGTCGCAGCAGAAATCGAGACTCATCAGACCAGGCAACGTTTTTCCAATCTTCTATTGTCCAATTTCGATGAGCTTGTGCAAATTGTAGCCTCAGTTTCCTGTTCTTAGCTGAAAGGAGTGGCACCCGGCGTGGTCTTCTGCTGCTGTAGCCCATCTGCCTCAAAGTTCGACGTACTGTGCGTTCAGAGATGCTCTTCTGCCTACCTTGGTTGTAACGGGTGGTTATTTGAGTCACTGTTGCCTTTCTATCAGCTCGAACCAGTCTGGCCATTCTCCTCTGACCTCTGGCATCAACAAGGCATTTCCGCCCACAGAACTGCCGCTCACTGGATATTTTTTCTTTTTCGGACCATTCTCTGTAAACCCTAGAGATGGTTGTGCGTGAAAATCCCAGCAGATCAGCAGTTTCTGAAATACTCAGACCAGCCCTTCTGGCACCAACAACCATGCCACGTTCAAAGTCACTCAAATCACCTTTCTTCCCCATACTGATGCTCGGTTTGAACTGCAGGAGATTGTCTTGACCATGTCTACATGCCTAAATGCACTGAGTTGCCGCCATGTGATTGGCTGATTAGAAATTAAGTGTTAACGAGCAGTTGGACAGGTGTACCTAATAAAGTGGCCGGTGAGTATATAATACAATCTATATTTTGTAAACTTACTATTTACTTCAAGTCAGTCAGATGCCTGTGCAAATGCTTAATTATTCTACCTTATATTTTGTTCATGCTTAGCTTCCACCAGTCTCTTCTTCTTCTTTGATCTTCTTGATGAACTCCTGCGCCTCCTCTGGGGTCTTGAAGATGTGGGTTCTGCCCTCATACGTGGTCAGCAGTCTCGCAGGATAGATTACACCATGACGAATCCCAAGGTTGCGCAGCTCCTTACGTACAGGATCAAACTGCTTCCTCAATTGCTGGATTCCTGTGGCCAAATCTGGGTAGAACCGCACCTGCTGGTCCTGGTGTTTAATCTCTCCTTTAGCACGTGCAGCGTTGAAGATCTTCATCCTGTCTCTGTTGCTAAGAAACTTCATAATTAAGGTCCTCGGCGGTCCCTTATCTCTCCGTGGGCCAATACGATGTGCTTTTTCCAGAACCACTGCTGATTGCAACTCCTCGCTGCCCAGCACCTCCGGAATCCACTTTTCCAGAAAGGAACATACGTCCCGACCTTCTGATTCCTCTGGAAGACCCACCAGCCTCAAATTATTCTGTCTCGACCGAGATTCCAAATCCAAAATATTATCTTCCAGAGATTTATTTTTTTTTTCCAAAGTGCGCACCTTTAATTGAAGACGGGTGACGTCATCTTCAGCACTAGCGAGACGGAGCTCCATCTGCGCCGTTCGTTCTACACAGTCACCCAATTCCTTTCTTATTCCTTCCAGCGCTGTCATAATCCCATCAAATCTTGAGGAAAAGTCCGCTCTCATTGAACTCATGGCAGCCATCAGCGCATCTGCGCCATTCCCCGCATATATCGCACCTTTGCCAGCCTCCTCCGCCATATATGGAGTTTTGTTTGCTGCGTCACAGACCTGAAAGTCCGTTAATTTGGACTGTTTCGGCGGCTCGCTTTTTCCTTTTCCTGGTTTTCCAGCCTTAGGCTTCGCCGACATATCCTCGCCCAAATGCTGGGATACGTTCTGTCCCAAATGAGAGAGTTATTTGCCGATTTTTTTTCTCCAGGAGCAGAGCAGAGCGAGACACGTCCGTCCTACGTGGCAGCCATAACCGGAAGTTCCAACTGACATCTTTACTAATTTTTATACATATACACATACATAATTATACACCGGTGCCGGCATGCCAGTCATGGGGAGCTGAAGGCCAGCAGAGCTGCTGAGAGCCACTTTATGACGGGTCGTGGAAGAAGAGTGGAGTACTGCAGAACGAGACATTGCCCTTTAAGATCCCATGGCTCAACTACCAGCCTCAGTTTACGGCAGTTGGTGGAGCGCGCGGTGCCGGCGATTTAATGTGGCATCTCAGCGGGGTTGTTGGTGGGTGGGCCGGGATGATGTGAGATGCACATACGACTGCGGATCGGGGAACCAGTGCTGCTCATCCAAGCTAGAAGGAGCTGGCTAGAAGCTACTCAGCTAATGGCTAACTGATGTAAGACAGAGGGTGGAGATGAACAGCTGAAGTCTGGTTCTTAAAGTGACAGGCTTTAAATCAGAGCGTTTGAAAAAAGCCAAGAAAAATAAAAAACAAATTTGCTTCAGTAATTAAGAAATTAAAGAAAATGTGAACAAAATATGTCGCAAGCACTTCATTAAGACATGAGTGAGCAGTTAAATGTGTAAAAAGTCCAGTCAATGAGCCCTTTAAAAAAGAACCAAGGTTTTGTGTCATAACTGAAAGTTTGTTGCTGTCTGTTTTTGTTCTAAACAACCTTTTGAAATATGCTGTAGATATATGGACATGTTGAATCTATGTGTGAAGAAATAAAAAGTTAATGATGAGATTGTGTGTAATTTTTCATAGAGCTACTGAGAGAGTGTCAGCTAGTTTTCATTTTACTTGGGTAGTCCAAATGAAAATGTACAGATTGTTTACTGTTTATGCAAGTGGTGATCTACCTCTTATTTATATAGACACAACTATATTTGTAGATTTTCTACTAGTTTTCACTTTACTTGAATAGTCCAAATGAAATTCTGTAGATGCTCAATGGTTATGCAAGTGATAGTCTATATGTAGTTGAAAGTCATTAAAATTTAAATATACTCTGTTGAGGATTAGTTGATCAGCAGATATGAACCAAATGTATGTTTGAATGTCACTTTAGGATATGAGGAAAAAATTCTGTTACCACCAAATATTGCATAGTTTTTAATTCATAAATTAGATAGATAGATAGATAGATACTTTATTTCGAACAAAAAAAGTATAACAAAAACAAACAAATGACAAATGCAATAAAGTAACAGTATACACTGTTCGAAAGGGAGAAGGAAGAAGTGAACACTTATTAATTCCATTTCCTCTTTTCCATAAATACACCCATGTGAGTTATATACAAATTACCACCTTTAAGACCCCAAGTAAACAATTTACTGTATTTTTTACAAATCAACATTAACACCCATCCATCCTAACATACATTGATGTCCATACATCAAAACCAGCCTCAAACAACACAGATATACACAGTGCTGTCCCACCCACCATTCCATAGTGTCCCATAATGTCCCAGAGTGAACATAATGAATCGTACATATAAATACTACCCTTCTAACATATATCCTTTCAGCAAATAATGTTTATACTTCTTTTTGAATTGATTTCTGTTTGTACATAGTTTCAGTTCCGGTTCCAGACTGTTCCACAAATCCACCCCACAGACAGATATGCACAGACTTTTCTTGGTTGTTCGTATCTTGGGTTTTGTAAAGTTTAAGTCTCCTCTCAAATTATGATCATTGTCTCTTTTTTTTAAATATTTTTTGTATATTAGTTGGGAGTTGATTATTAATTGCCCTGTACATTACTTGTGCTGTCTTAAATTTAACTAAATCGATGAACTTTATGACATGTGACTTTAAAAACAACGAATTGGTATGGTCTCTATATCCTACATTGTTTATTATCCTTATAGCTCTTTTTTGTAATGTGCATATTGACTGTAGGTTGGTCTTGTAGGTGTTTCCCCAGACTTCTACACAATAGTTAAGATAAGGTAAAAACAGTGAATTGTACAATAAGACCAATGATTTATAGTCCAAGATGTGTCTTGTCTTCCCCAATATGCCTATACATTTTGCTAACTTGGCCCGGATGTGACTGATGTGAGGTTTCCAGCAGATTTTATTGTCTAGCGTCACCCCCAGAAACTTATTTTCCTGTACTGTTTCTATTCTGGTATCATCTATCGTTACCATTATTTCATGATTTATTTTATAATTTCCAGACAACATAACCTTTGTTTTTTTTAGATTTAGAGATAATTTTTTTTGTTGAACCACTGCGTTAACTTTTTCATTTCAGTTGTGACCACCTCTAAAACCTGCTGCAAATTCTCACCAGTGCAAAGGATATTTGTGTCATCCACAAACAAAATAAATTTCAGAATTTTTGATACTTGGCATATGTCATTTATATACAAAATAAAGAGTTTGGGTCCCAAAACTGACCCCTGGGGCACACCACAAGTGATGTCCATGAAGGGTGATTTGTGCTCACCAATTTGTACAAATTGTTGTCTGTTACTTAAATAACTTTCCACCCAACTCAGTCCTACCCTCTTATCCCATACCTTTCCAGTTTCCTTAGTAGTATTCTGTGGTCAATGGTGTCAAAAGCTTTCTTTAAATCTATAAATACTCCTACAGCAACCTTTTTTTTTTATCTATACAACTAGTAATTTCTTCTGTAAGTTCGATCAGTGCCAAATATGTAGATTTATCTGCTCTAAAACCATACTGGCTATCTGTAAGGAGGTTGTGTTTTTCAATGAAATCATCCAGTCTCTTAGTGAAGATTTTTTCAAGTATTTTGGAGAATTGTGAGAGTAAAGAGACTGGCCTGTAATTTGTGAAGCGATGACTGTCTCCTGTTTTGTATAGAGGTATTACTTTTGCTATTTTCATTTTGTCTGGAAATGTACCAGTTTGAAATGACAGGTTCCAGATGTGGGTGAGTGGCTTAACAATTCCTTCAATTACTTTTTTCACTATTGTCATGTCAATTTCATTCCAGTCCGTTGATTTTTTGTTCTTAAATTTACTCACAGTCTCAATAATTTCCTTTTCAGTAACTGCACCCAAAAAGATTGTGTTTGGATTTCTATCTTCTATTTCATTCACAGAACCACTGTTGCTTGTTTCTGGTGTCACTATTGATTTTGCTAATTCAGGACCAACGTTTGCAAAAGATTTATTGAAACCACTGACCACATCTTCCATATTATTTATCAAATTGCCATTTTCAATAAAATATTCTGGATAATTAGCATTCTTAGGTCAATTACTAATAATCCCATTGAGTACTTGCCATATTCCTCGTAAGTTATTTTTGTTATCCTCTAATATTCTGTTGTAATATTCTTTCTTACAGGTCCTCATTATATTAGTAAGCTTATTTTTATATCTTTTATATTTGATCTCACCTTCCACTGTTCTGCATTTAATGAATTGTTTATATAATGTATTCTTCTTTTATAAATTGAACAAAATAATAATGAAACGTGAATAAATAGATAAATATTGAAAGGTTTGGGCACCCTATACAATTAATTAAGCAAATTATTGTTGAAATTATAGTTGAAATTGAAAAAAAAATTAGTATTGTTTAGTTTCTTGGTTTACTTGTCAGGGACTATGTACAGAAAAACAACCTTAAATATAGGGTAAAGATGGTCTGTACCAGATTATAGCGTTCTCACTAATTTCCATCTGTAGTCCCTGAGGCAGGCAGGAAGATATTAAAAGATAAAACAATTTTTGTGTACCACTATATCCATTGTTTAAAATATACATACATAAATTGTTCTATTTATTGTTGAACATCTACAGTAGGTAAATGTATTATTGACCATATAAATTGTTGAACATTTCTATATATATGATGTTGAACATCCATATAGTACATGCATTGTTGAATATTTATATATACATTCCTGAACATCTATATAGACACACTGTTGAACATTTAGAAATACTCTTGGACATTTTTAGTTGAACATTAGTTGAACATCAAAATGTTAAATAGAGATTTATGATGTAGTTTACAACTTGTTTGTTGAACGGCTGTAAGTAGTCTGTTGAAATTTATATAACACGTTGAGTGGTTAGTTCAAGCCCAACTACACTGTTTATAGAGTATGTTGTAAATACAGTATCTCACAAAAGTGAGTACACCCCTCACATTTTTGCAAATATTTTCTTATATCTTTTCATGGGACAACACTGAAGATATGACACTTTGATACAATGTAAAGTAGTCAGTGTGCAGCTTGTATAACAGTGTAAATTTGCTGTCCCCTCAAAATAACTCAACACATAGCCATTAATGTCTAAACCGCTGGCAACAAAAGTGAGTACACCCCTAAGTGAAAATGTCCAAATTGTGCCCAAAGTGTCAATGTTTTGTGTGGCCACCATTATTTTCCAGCACTGCCTTAACTCTCTTGGGCATGGAGTTCACTAGAACTTTGCAGGTTGTCACTGGAATCCTCTTCCACTCCTCCATGACAACATCACGATGCTGGTGGATTTTAGAGACCTTGCATTCCTCCACCTTCCATTTGAGGATGCCCTACAGATGCTCAACAGGGTCTAGGTCTGGAGACATGCTTGGCCAGTCCATCACCTTCACCCTCAGTTTCTTTAACAAGGCAGTGGTCATCTTGGAGGTGTATTTGGGGTGGTTATCATGTTGGAATACTGCCCTGCGGCCCAGTTTCAAAAGGGAGGGGATCATGCTCTGCTTCAGTATGTCACAGTACATGTTGGCATTCATGGTTCTCTCAGTGAACTGTAGCTCCCCAGTGCCAGCAGCACTCATGCAGCCCCAAACCATGACACTTCCACCACCATGCTTGACTGTAGGCAAGACACACTTGTCTTTGTACTCCTCACCTGGTTTCCGCCACACACGCTTGACAGCATCTGAACCAAATAAATTTATCTTGGTCTCATCAGACCACAGGACATGGTTCCAGTCATCCATGTCCTTAGTCTGCTAGTCTTCAGTAAACTGTTTGTGAGCTTTCTTGTGCATCATCTTTAAAAGGGGCTTCTTTCTGGGACAACAGCCATGCAGACCAATTTGATGCAGTGTGTGGCGTATGGTCTGAGCACTGACAGGCTGATCCCCCACTCCTTCAACCTCTGCAGCAATGCTGGCAGCACTCATACATCTATTTTCAAAAGACGACCTCTGGATATGACGCTGAGCACGTGCACTTAATTCCTTTGGTTGACCATGGTGAGGCCTGTTCTGAGTGGAACCTGTCCTGTTAAACTGCTGTATGGTCTTGGCCACCGTGCTGCATTTCAGTTTCAGGGTGTTGGCAATCTTCTTATAGCCTAGGCCATCTTTATGTAGAGCAACAATTCTTTTTTTCAGATCCTCAGAGAGTTCTTTGCCATGAGGTGCCATGTTGAACTTCCAGTGACCAGTATGAGAAAGTGTGAGAGCAATAACACCAAATTTAACACACCTGCTCCCCATTCACACCTGAGACCTTGTAACACTAACAAGTCACATGACACCGGGGAGAGAAAATGGCTAATTGCGCACAATTTGGACATTTTCACTTAGGGGTGTACTCACTTTTGTTGCCAGTGGTTTAGACATTAATGGCTGTGTGTTGAGTTATTTTGAGAGGACAGTAAATTTACACTGTTATACAAGCTGTACACTGACTACATTGTATCAAAGTGTCATATCTTCAGTGTTGCCCCATGAAAAGATATAAGAAAATATTTACAAAAACGTGAGGGGTGTACTCACTTTTGTGAGATACTGTACATAGCTGAACATCATGTGTACTCTACAGATAATCTGTTGCACAACAACAGACAATGTCAAATAGTGGTGTTGTAGAATTTCATAATGAAATGTTATTCCTTGAAAAAATTTTTATACCGGAGTGGTGGCTGAGTTGGTAGAGCATCCGCCCCACACCTGGGAGGCCTGGGTTCAAATCCCGGCCGGGTCATGCTGAAGACCATATAAAAGTGGAACTTCTTGCTGTCCAGCTTGGTGCTCAGCAATAATGGAACAGAAGAGGGAAATTTATGGCGGTGCCTTGCATGGCAGCGACCCCTCTAATTCTAGATGTCGTTAACATTGTAGATGAGAGAAGTGTAATTTCGTTTGGCTGTATGGATTGAATGACAATGAAGTTTACTTTATAAACATTTTGTTAACTATCTGTAGGCGGACTATCCAAAGAAAATGTTACCAACTTATTAAATTACTTTCATCCTCATTATCTGGTTTCTAAATCGTGTTTAAATGATAGTTTTATTCTGTTTGAGCTCTTCAGCCTCTAAACTTGTCACTCTGAGGAGGAAGCAGAGCCTGAAGAGTTAGAGGAAGAACATGTGACCACATCCTGACTGCACGTGCACGCGCACACGCACACACAGCAGAGCCAGTCAGTCGGAGAGACGATGATGCTTCAGGTGAGCTCATTTCATTTAGAATCTACTTTAACTGTTAAACCGTGGCTGTTTCTGTGATTATGCTCTCATGTATGGAACAAGAGCTGAAGAATTTGTTCTGTCCAGTTTTCATGTTTATGTCTGAACTGTCGACTGTGTCACAGAGCTGTCAAAGAAGAAACTACAAATTAACCACTAAATTTAAAAATGTCTTAGTCATTTAAAAAAAAGGTATGTAATTAAAACAAATAGCAAAACTAATTATATAGTGTTGGTTTTTGGGTGAAATTCAGTTGTGTGTAAAAGCTTTATATCTGCCTGTCACTTTAAGAGTGTTAATGGTGTGAGTGGCTGGTTGTGTTTTTTATACACATTCACTCTGAGTCATACAGATATGACAGCAGCTGTGTGATGGCAGCACCACAGACCATCACAGATCCACCAAAGATAACAGAACAGCAGCAGCCACCCAGAGGTGTAAGGACAGGGCCGTTTCTAGATGTTTGGGAGACCTTATGCAAGAGTGTGTTTTAGGGGCCCCTGTAGTTTTAATGGGGGAGTGTTCAGAGCCTTTAAAAATGCTTTCCATACCTACTGCTGCACGTTCTTTTCGGTAGCCATGTGTGTCGTATTGGAGAGCAAACAAGTCTGACTCCTACTCCCCCTCTAACAAATCCCTTCATATTCCCAATTATTATTCATAACCAGACATCATTTGTGTCTCCACAGAGTCCTGCGAAGACACCATCACGATAAAAACCAAAACACCTGCCATACATCACCATGCACACACATGCAGACACACTCAGGGTCAACAGGTGTGTGTGACAACATGGCTGAAACGTGGGCGTTCTCTGCATCTCCCATCACCTCCCCTTCATCTTTCAGTAACCATGGAAGCCATCACTCAAAGGTTTTACTTTATTTTACCATCTTTAGCAATCCTGTCTTAAATGGCACATACAGTATGATACACCTTTTTGATTGATTGATTTATGCATCGCTTAAAATAACATTGTACAAAAGGGCCAACATATATTTAAAAACAATGGGATGACAGAAGAAAGTGGGCACAATTATTTCCACTGTGGTCCCTTAAAGCAATCAAATAAACAACATAGATAATAGCAATGAAACAGATATGTCCTAGGCTAACAATAAAAATTAATAATACATACAAGGATTTTGCTCTTGTTCATTGAGACGCTGAAGTAAAAAGTTTTTGACTCAAAATTTAAACTGGAACTTAATCGTAGCACCTTGAATATAGCTAGGTAGTTCATTCCATTTCCATTCCATTGCATTCTGTTGGGTGTCATGGAGTGTCATGTGTTTACTCTTCCTGGGTTAACTGGATTATTTCTGCTGCTGGGGATCACCTATTCCTCTTCTTCTCCTTTTCCCTGCTGATTAATGCAGATCTGCAGGATTTAACACCTCCGAACACCACCGCTTAGTTCCTCCTCACGGCTGTCTTTTAAAAAAACGGCCAACACACGCCAATTTAGCACATCCTTTTTCCATGTAAATTAGAAACATTCTTTTGTAAATGTGAAGATTTTTCTCATAAATTTGCAGGATTTTCCTGCAGAGTTAGAGCCATTTTACTCAGAAATATGCAGCTTCTTACTTGAAAATTTGCAGCTTTTTATTATTCATAATTTTGCAGCTTTTTCCTCATGAATTTAGAACTTTTCTTACTCTTGAATTTGCAGTTTAAAAAAAAAGCTTAAACTTGCAGCATTTTACTCAAATGTTATATCTGCAGAGTTTTAGGTTGTAAACAATTCAATTCAATTCAGCTTTATTTATAATGCGCCACATCACACCAAAAGCTGTCTCGTGGCGCCACAGTGCAAAAAAAAAAACAAAAAAAATCCACAGTCACAGAAAGACCCATCAATCAGACGATCCCCTATGAGCAAGCACTAAGCAACAGTGGAGAGGAAAAACTCCCATTTGGAAGGAAGAAACCTCTACCGGAACCAGGCTCAGGGAGGGGCAGTCATCTGCTGCGACTGGCTGGGGATGAGGGGATAGGGAGGATGGAGAGGACATACATAAAGAACATAACAATAAGATACCAAGTACATTATTGGAGGTCAACCAGCAGTATGGATCAGATAACAATAGAACAAGAGTGGGATTAAGAGACACAAAAACCCTCCTTAAATGTAAGCTATATTAAAAAGGAAGGATTTTACCCTGTTCTTAAAAACAGAGACCGAGTCTGTCTCCCGGACCCAGAGTGGTAACTGGTTCCAGAGAGAAGGGGCTTGGTAGCAAATTTAGAAATTGGAATTGGAAATTTACACCTTCTTTTGTCTGTTTGCTAAAGTTGCAGCTTCTTACCCATAAAATTCCACTTTTTTTGGTCAGAAATTGGCAGCTTTTAACTGAGACTTACATCCCCTTTTTTGTGTCAGGTCAGGCATTGGCTTGCTTGCTACCGGATAACCATGAAAACCGGTACTACCTGTCTCATGGGTCGGGCTGTCGGCGACTCATCCGGCATCCCCAACCTTCCGAGGGCGTGGAGGGTGAAACAGGGCATCCTGGCAGAACTAAAAACAGTATTTGCCACAGGTCTGTGGTGGACCACTCCCAGTTACACGGGGTGAGACTGGACATCCTAGCAGATAAACACATCTGTCGCAAGGTCTGTGGTGGACTGTGCCAGTCGGTGCATTGTGACATGCACTACACAAAGAGCAGAGATAAACAAACCTATCATCTGGCCAGTCACTGCAACAGATACTGGAGTCAGTTTGTCTTGGCTTGTCCTTGCCACTGATAATACCTTTATCTGCCAAGAATGTGCTGCTAGTCCAGCAAAAGCTAGCAGTACTCAAATACTTTGCAAGCAGTTTCATGAAATGGTCAATCAGAAAGCAACTCATACCGGCTCAGACATCGCCCGGGCTTACAAGGTCTGCGCTGATCTGTTCACACTCCGACAGGCAGCGAAAAGTAAGCTAGGAGCAGGAAGACAAACGAAGAGGAAAACAGCAACGTTTTGTGTAGCAGAATGGAATGTATGCACTCTGTTGGACAGAACAACATCACAGCACCCAGAAAGGCAGACCATGCTTGTGGCCCTGAAAATGAACAGGTACAATGTAGACATCTTCTTTTGGAGTGGGAGATCAACTCAAGAAAGGAGAGAAGCAGGAGTGGGCTTTGCAGTTAGAAAGGAGATAGCAGCAATGCTTGATGAGGAACCGGTGCCAGTCAACAACAGGATAATGACTATGAGACTCCCACTACAGCGGAAGATGTATGCCACACTCATCAGTGTATATGCCCCAACAATGACCAACACAGAGGAGGTGAAGGAAGAGTTCTACAGTGATTTATGTGAGACTATCAGGCGTGTACCGACTGATGACAGGCTGATACTCGTTGGAGATTTTAATGCCAGAGTTGGTTCGGACACAGAGAAATGGAAAGGAGTGCTAGGCAGTCATGGAGTAGGCAAGTGCAATGCTAATTGAGAACTTCTACTTGCACTATGTTCAGAGTACAACCTTGTGATAACCAACACTCATGCACAAGGACACACACAAGAAGACATGGATGCACCCAAGATCCAAGCACTGGCACTTATTAGACTACATCATAGTCAGGCAGAGAGACATAAGGGATGTATTGGACACCAGAGCAATGAGAGGCACGGACTGTGGTACTGAGATCTAGATTAAGGATTTGCAGATGAAAACAGCACTGCAGGACGGGTGCAAAGCCACCACGGAAGCCAAACACTAGTGCACTGAAAGGCCAAAAGAAGCAAGAAGAACTTACACAGGAAATGGATGAACACTTGAAAGACTGGGACAGCAACAACTCAGAGAATGACATAGAAGAGAAATGGGCAACACTGAAGGATACGGTGTATCAGACTGCGAGTGATGTATTAGGCTACCCTGAGAGGAAACATCAAGATTGGTTTGATGAGCAAGATGAACACCTGAAGAAACTAGTAGAAGCGAGGAATACAGCTAGGCAGGAAAACCTACAGTGTAACACAAGGTTGAAGAAGAAGAAATACTCAAAGGCTCAAAGTGAGATACAGAAGTACACCAGAGAGATGAAGTCCAACTGGTGGGATGAAAAGCGGAGAAACTTCAAACTGCAGCAGACAGGAAGGACATGAAAACATTCTTCACAGGTTTGAGAGAAATCTACAGCCCTAAACCAAGAGGATTGATCCAACTAAAGGCTATGGATGGTGAAACGGTTTTGCAGGAGAAAGACAAGATCCTGGACAGATTTGCAGACCACTTTGACCAACTACTAAACAACCCTGGAGATCTCACTGAAGAGGCTAAAGAAGCTCTAGTGCAGCGACCAGCTGTATCAAGTCTGGATGAACCACCAAATTTTGATGAACTAATGGCAGCTATCAGGACAACACAGGATGGTAAAGCTCCAGGAAGGGATGGAATCCCAGCAGAAGTGTGGAAATTTGGTGGTGTTCAGCTGACCAACTGCCTGCACAGGCTCATCCAAGAGATATGGGATGCCCAGGAAATACCTCAAGACTGGAAGGATGCAAGTATTGTGCCTTTGTTCAAGAAAGGTGACAGGAAAGACTGTGGAAATTACCGAGGTATATCACTGCTAGCCACTGTTGGTAAGATCCTCTCACGTGTACTACTTAACAGACTCAGTGAACACATCTCGCAGAACGTACTACCGGAAACCCAGTGTGATTTTAGAAGTAGAAGAAGCACGATGGACATGATTTTCTGCTTGAAACAAGTTCAAGAAAAGTGTATCGAACAGAACATGCCGCTTTATGTAGTCTTCATAGACTTCAGTAAAGCCTTCGATACTGTTTCGCGACAAGGACTTTGGCAGGTACCCAAGAAATATGGTTGTACAGAGAAGTTTGTCAGCCTGATCGAGGCATTCCATACAGGTATGCAAGCAAAAGTGGCAATGAGTGGTTCAGTATCTAAAGACTTTTCAGTAAGCAACGGGGTGAAACAAGGGTATGTGCTGGGACCTACACTCTTCTCGCTATATCTAACATGTGGAACATATCCGTGTGAAATGCAAAGTGTACAGAGCGACAGTACTGGCTACTCTATTGTACGGTGCTGAAACTTGGACTGTCTACAGAGTGCAGGTGAAGAAACTCCACGTGTACATGATGAGACACCTTCTAGCCATAATGAACATCTCATGGAAAGGCAAGATAACCAACATAGAAGTGTTGAAACGAGCTGGTCTACCATCAATGGAGGACATGCTAATACAGATGAACCTGAGATGGCTTGGACATGTTGAGAGGATGGACCACCAGCGTCTCCCTTGGCAGTTACTCTACTCACAGTTATGCGAGGGAAAACGCATCAGGGTAGACCAAGGCTCAGATTTAAAGACACTGTAAAAAGAAACTTGAAGAAGTTGGACATAGACAGGAGTTCCTGGCAGCAGAAGGCTAAGAACAGAGCTGTGTGGAGGAATCTGATCAGACCTAAATGAAACAGTTATTGTCGTCCATGACAGACTGCTATGATGATGATGATGATTATGAGTTCATTCCATAATAAAATACTGGTAAAACTAAAAGAAGTTTTGCCATGACATTTTACTTGGGGTACATGAAGAGACATGGCGCTATATCTTGTACCGATGGAGTGAATGTTCCGCATCAGTACAAAAGGTTCCAATAAATAATTTGGAGCAGTACCGTTAATGATATTATAGACCAGATGGAGTTTTACCTGGTTGACTCGTAACTCCACTGGTAACATATAGACTAGTTCAACTTCCTGAGCTCCAGCATGACTTCTGGCTGGTGCATTCAAGAGATCCCGAATGATTTTATTGTGAGTACTCTGTAACCTGTATTTAATATTTCTTTGTTAAACCAGTGTACTAAGATGTGCTGGCATAGCCAAAGTGACACTGAATAAGTGCTGATACAAGCAATTTCTTGGTTTTCATGTCGACATTCTGTACTTGTCAATAAAGAAATTTTTAATTTGGCATTTTCCTTAGTGATAACGTTTTCTGCCATACCTTCTCCAGAAAGAGATTGATTGATTATGGCACCTAAATATTTCACTTGATTTTGACATCTTAGTGTAATTCTGGCACATTGCACCTTAATGGAATTCTGTTTACGGAGTTTATGTTTAGAACAAAAAAGAATGAACTCTATTTTTCCCAAGTGAAGCGAAAGCTCGTTGTCAATCAGCCATTCTCTAATTGATTCAAGTTTCGAGGAGAGATTCCTCTCTATTGCCTGGGTACAATTGCCGGAAACAATGAGGGCTGTATCATCCGCATATAACAAAGTCTTACAATTAACTGCATAAGGAATGTTATTCACATATATGAGAAAAAGTAAAGGCCCTAAGATCAAGCCCTGTGGTACACCACAAGTTATACTTGCAGATGATGAAATTGTACCACTAATCTCAACTGCTTGTTTTCGCTCATCTGAATAGGACTGAAAAACCAGGCTAGGGCTGAAACCTGGCCTTCTCCACATGTTGACACAGTTTCCAGAAACCCAGCCATTGGGGGGGGGGGTGTACACTCCTGGTGCTGGTCCCACACCCGGGGAACATTGCATCAGAAGCATACGGATCATGACGATCGAGTCCTCCATACTGGATTGGTTGAGACCCGAGTTAACAATGACCACCACCAGTGCTGTTAACTCACGGAGTTGCTGGTGGAAATTGGGTTGCTGTTGGTTGAAGATCGAGGAGGAGGAGAGGGGAAAGGTGGCAGAGAAAGAAAAGGGAAGGCAGGAGTGTAGAGGTGAGCGTAGGGACTTTGAATGTTGGGACTATGACTGATAAAAGAAGAGAGTAGGCTGGATGTGATAGAAATAAGAAAGGTAGCTATACTG
Organism: Pholidichthys leucotaenia; assembly: GCA_020510985.1. Lineage (NCBI taxonomy): Eukaryota > Metazoa > Chordata > Actinopteri > Cichliformes > Pholidichthyidae > Pholidichthys > Pholidichthys leucotaenia. The sequence goes on from CM035845.1 coordinate 337,663,702, forward strand.
AGTGTACAAGAAACCAGATGGAAGTGAAGTAAAGCCAGGAGCGTTGGAGGTGGATTCAAATGGTGCATACCAATTCAGCCCATCGTCCGTCCTACCCCTTAGCCCTAGCCCTCCGTTTTGCTGAGGGGTAAGGCAAAGGGGTGAATTGGGATGCACCCAGTTTTCTACCATGGTGTAGATGAGAAAAGAAATGGAGTAAGGGTAATCTTGAAGGAAGAGTTTGTGAAGAATGTTTAGGAGTGTCCAGTCCCAAGAGGTCTAATTAATGTCTGAATGTGATTAAGTCCAAATGAGACATTATTGGGGACAGGGATGCACTGAAACAAAACTACAGTACAAATGCTAGGCAGACTAGTCTGTTGCCCTTTTACAGTAAACAGACCAACCTTGGCCAGTGTGGAGGCCTATTACTTACAAAATGAATTAAAATAAGCCAGTTATATTATCAGCTGTGACTTCGTGAAACAGGTGGGAACTGGGATGTCAGGTGGGGTGATAAGAATTTTAAGAAAATAGAAATATAAACTGTGGTCCAAGCTAACTTTGTAGAAGGCTAGCAACTATGGTACCACCACTAGTAGGTCAACTGAAGCTGGGAAGATGGTACTGTGTCATTCCAGTGAACCATTCATTTAGAGAAAGGTACTGAGACAAAGGCTTATGATAACAAAATGGAAGAGTTGTAGTCTTTCAGACTTTCCATTGGAAGCCACTGCAGGTATTGACATAGATGTGCAAAAGCACTGAAAAAGACACATTTCCAACACAGTGGATCATTAGTTAACACTGCAGCCTCAGAGCAAGAGGGTCTGGGATTGAACTCAGATCTGATCCCAGGTAAAGACCATCATGTGCTTATCTGTTTGAAGTTTGTATGTCCTCCCCATGCTGCTTGAGTTTGTTCCAAGCGCTCCAGTTTCCTCCCACAATTTGAAAGACATGCTTGTTCGGGTGCTTTGCATGGCTGTGGCCCCTCTGATTCTAGATGTGACTGGATTGCAGATAGGAGAAATGTAATTTTTTCTACTGTATGTGCTTGGCCGCATGGCTTGAAAGACAATAAAGTTAGCTTTCTTTCTTTATGTCCCCTTTAATGTTCAAAACATGTTTAAAATGACTTCTTCCTTGTTGTCTTTCCAGCATGTAAAAGCTCACTACTGCCCAGATCAGATTACTTCCCCAGTCCTTAAGGCCCAATCTCAGGACTCCTTATTTATCTTTCCAGAACCCCCAGTATCCCCTCCTCACCCGGTACTTCAGTGCCAAACATCCACCCCTCATCTTGTACCTCAAACCCAGGTATCTTATGGCCAACTGGCTCCCCAAAACCAAGAATCCTCCTCTCACCTTGTACCCAAAACTCAAATAACTTCCCCTCACCTTATATCCCATCCTGAGGTATCCTCGTGTCATGCTGTTCCTGAAAGTCAAGTCACCTCCCCTCACTTTGCGCCCCATCCAAATATACCATCCCCTCACCTTGTTCCTCACGCTCAAGCAACCTCCCTTCACCTTTTACATTCCCAGAGAGCCTCCCCTCACTCAGTGCTACATCATGAGGTAACTTCCCCTCATCATTGCCTGCCACACCTTACTTCTCCCACCATTAAAACCCAGTCCAAGAGCTCTCTGTTTCACTTCCCCCATCCACATAAAACCTCCCCTCACTTTGTGCCTTATCCCCAGGTATCCTCTCCTCACATTGTACCCCAAACCCAGTTATCCTTCCCTTATTTTACACCCGAAATGCAGATATCCTCCGCTCACTGTTCACCCCAAACCCAGGTAACTTCCCCTCACTGTGTACCCCTCTCCCCAGTATCTTCCTCCCCTTTCTACCATCAGCCTCAGGTTGCCTCCTCTCAACTTGCACCAAAGTCTCAAACAACCTCCCCATACCCTTCTTATGCCAACAATACCCCCCATAACTTTGAACAACAGGTGACCTCCCCTCACCTTATGTCCCAAGCCGGAATAACCTCCCCCCACCTACTCTCCCAGCCTCAGCACCTCATCTTCAGCCAAACGCAAGATCCAGATCCGGGAAATCCAAACTGGGCCAAATGTGAACCTTCCTCGGAACTTTCCTGCTTTCTTGGCACTGACAATTTATCCATCCAGGTAATCTCTCAAAAACTTCCAGTTTACTGTTGCTCTTGTTTCTATACATTTTCATAATCTACTTTTTTTCTGATCTAAAACAGAATCAGACCTTGGTTCACGTGAATGTCCAGAATCAGAACCAGTTTTTTACAGGCCTAAGCCATCAAAGAGATGAAATGGACAACACATTCAAGCCATATGACAATCCACTTGTCAGTAGCAGCGAGTGTGCACAGAGAGACTTGTCTGATCCAGGTCAGGACACCTGGGAAACTCTGGACCAAACCCTGTCCCAAGTGCAGAGCTCTACATTGGGTCCAGTGTCCTCAGGAGGTGCCATGGGGAAATGGGGGACCGTGGACTTTAACTCTTCTTCTGCTGAAGGTTTCAACAGCACCCAGTTTGTTAATGATGGCTATGTTAATACCCCTCAGCCCTTCTGTAGCCCTACAACCCCAGGTCCAAGTCCTCATTACCCTGAAACCCCAACCGACTCCAGACCTGGCCTGCATTTTAACTCCAGGAAAGACAGACAGAGTTTTCCTGTCCAACTAACGAGAGATCCAACTGCTGAATCCTATTCCCACCATCTGCATCAGACCAGCCAACCCATTTCCTTGTGCCAAACGGAGCCGATTCAAGACTTGAAGATTGTCAACTATGGTTCCAGCAGGCCAGACACCAGTTTCTCTCCAGAGGATAGAAATCAGCAAATCAGTAGTGCAATAGTGAACCTGAGAGAGAATTGTAAAAGAAGAAGAGGGGGACATCAGCCAAACAAGAACTGGGTGAGTTATGATCCCATCTCAAATGTAATGTGTAAATGAATCAGTCAGTAAAGAAGTAGGGAAATATGCAAGTCAATGAGTTACTATGGCAATAAGCACATTTAGCATGTTCAGATGCTAGGGGTGAAACTGAAAATGTCTACAGTCCAACCCATTCCTGCTGATATTCAACTTTTGTTGTCTTACTAATGGAAGCCCTGAGGTTACTGTATGGAACTACCAAAAAACTTTTTAACGTTTTAGTGAAAACGTGGTAGGGTAGCACGGTGGTACAGTGGTTAGGACCGTTACCTCACAGCTAGAAGGTTCCAGATTCAAATCCCCATGCTGGCAGGGGTAGGAACCTTTCTGTGTGTAGTTTGCATGTTCTCCCTGTGCTATCTGGGTTTACTCTGGGTGCTCTGGTTTCCTTCCATAATCCAAAGATAAGATAAGATAAGCCTTTATTAGTCCCACAACGGGGAAATTCCAGGATTGCAACAGCACAGGGATAGCAACACTCAGAGCAACAATCAGAAGGCAAGAAAAAAAAAAACAAGCAAGCAAGAGCAGCTACTATACATATGTACATATTACTATAAAATATATATATACACACACACACACAGACACACAGTGCAGAGCATTGTAGCTGGATGGAATAAATATATGAATATATGAACACACAGTGCAGAGCATTGTAGCTAGATGGAATAAATATGTAAATATATAAACACCCACAGTATGGAGCATTGCAGCTAGGTGGAATAAATATGCAAGTATATAAACACACACAGTGCGGAGCAATGTAGCTAGATGGAATAATATGTAGATATATAAAAACAGAGTGCGGAGCATTGTAGCTAGATGGAATAAATATATAGATATATAAATATAAACACACCCAGTGCAGAGCATTGTAGCTAGATGGAATAAATATGTAAATATATAAACACACACAGTGCAGAGCATTGTTGCTAGGTGGGATGAAACAGCATAACCGTCTATTTAGTTATCCTACATGGTATGATTATGTGCCCATACATATATAAGATATGCATGTTATGTTAATTGGTTATTCAAATTGTCCCTAGGTATCTGTCTCTGATAGATCCTTAGAATAGAAGCTTAGTGTAGCTACTAGTTAAGTGCTTTGAGTGGTCTTTGTGACTAGAAAAAGTGCTATATAGGTACAGGTCCTTCTCCCTTACTCAGGTGAATTGCAGCCTCATTAACTCCATTCTTACACAGTACAGTCTCAGCTGCTACAGCGGGGCTTCCCACCTACAGATTTTTGAAGAAAGTGAGTAAAGACTGCAGTTCACTGAGCAACCACAAGGTATCACTAAAGTCCAAGTTTACAAAAGTTCAATATAGCACCCAATGGCAGTGGGTGCTAAAAAAATTTTTTAGGGGGGCACACCTGAATGTGATGATTGAAATCATCTAAAAAACCTCATCCTCACCTTGCTTGTGGTTTTGGTTTATTTTGAAGAAGTATGACGTCTGAATTGAAAATAAACTTTTTTGAGGAAAATAGATAGATAGACAGACAGATAAACTTTATTGATCCCAAATTGCAAAATTACAAAAATTAAAATGCTGCATCTACAACATTTATAGACACAGAGAAGCCTCATCTTTAACTTTTATTATTATTTTCTGTAGTTTTAAATTCCTTGGATCCACTCGTGATCTTTAATTTGAATTTTAGATTCACAATTCCACCCACGTTTCCATAACTTTCTACAACATCACATTGGAAATAAGTATTTTCAATTTCATGTGTCATCCTGGATTTCATGTGACGTTTCATAGTGTATGTATATTTTCATTTTTTATGTTTGTATACCATATCTAGTGTCATTTTTATCTGAATAAATAAATGAATAAAACACAAACTCACTTCTTCAGCAATCGTTTTATGGTTGCATTCTGACAGAAGCTCCTTGTATAAGTCCTCCCATGATCTTTGGTCTGTTGCTGGATGATGAAATCTGGACGATTGGGTCCCAATTCCTTTATCCACTTTAACGCATACCCCTATGACAAACCGATAGATATACAGTGGTGTGAAAAAGTGTTTGCTCCCTAAACCTAATAACTGGTTGGGCCACCCTTAGCAGCAACAACTGCAATCAAGCCTTTGCGATAACTGACAATGAGTCTTTTACAGCGCTGTGGAGGAATTTTGGCCTACTCATCTTTACAGAACTGTTGTAATTCAGCCACATTGGAGGGTTTTTGAGCATGAACCTGTTAGGTCCGTAAAACGTGGCACAATAATGAGGCGAGTGGTGAACTGAACAGGACCTTATTATAGATCTCACTGTCAGTAAAGAGACACTGCCGTCAGGCTGAGAGGTGGTCAAGAGACCGCCCCTCTACCGCACAGCCCTCTTATACTCTGGGTGACGTCACCACCCGTGTTACACTATTATGTGCCGTAAGAACAACACAACACCCCCCACCCTTCCAAAAAGTCCAAAACGCATGCACACCAGTTAGACCCTCCCGAATTTAGTGCCCGAATCGCACTCTAATAATAAACAAGGTAATTAGGCCTATCTATGCACACACAAACAACTAAAACTAAAGGGGGACAGGTGGACTACTGTTCCACCTCCACATAGCCAGACGGATTATTCTGCCGTTTTTATTATTATCCAGTCCATGAAATTTAAAAAAACCCAAAACTGCTGTGTTCCTACTATAAACATAAAACAATCCCACAAACATACAGTATATACATACATACAGGTTATACCCTCAAACATGAATTTAGTAAACAACTTAATCATCGAATATGTCAATATACACATCAACCCCATAACCTGGGCAGCCCACACAACAACTTCATGTGCTAGCATGTCAGGATAATTACTCAGCACCGTGGACAGCTCACATAGCAACTGCATTTACTAAACACACTGACAGCCACACTATGGAGCCTGGACAATTCACATAGCAATTTTGTATATTAACCAAACTGACATACTGCCTACATAACCAGAAGAATGCACACGTTAATATTTCAGCAACTCACATCGTAGCATTATGCAGAACACATTAACTTGGTCAATTAATAACACGTTAAGCACATTGCCCCCCCGAAATTACCAGTCAGACATCATGGAGAGCCCCCCCGACACCCGTCAGGCAGGTCCCAACCCGAGCATCTTGTTTTGGCACCTGGAGGTGACCCACGTCAACACCGAGATGCCTCCCCTTCTTCATTGGTGCGCTGCAGCCCGTTGGGATGTCTCCGTGTACCATCAGACAGCTAAAAGTAGCCGTCCTCCTGAACAGCCACCACCTGCAGCTGCCCCTGGTCCTCCTGTTGTTTCCTCTTCCTGCGAGCCCCTCTCAACCGGGCCCTGTCCCTGGGCCGGACCACATCAGCAACCCCAAGAGGAGCCCGGCTCGGCCTTGAGTGTTCCTGTGTGGCACATCGCTTTACAGTGCCAGCTGGTCCTGCCCCGCTTGCTTTCATTTCAGATGCTGGCGAAGCCGTTGTGATCCCCTGCTTCTCAGTTCCTCCCAGCCAAACTCCAGAGGCAGGTTGGACCAGCCACTGGGCTCCATCCACCATCACAGGTGTCCCACTGCACAGCCCAGTTCCCTCAGCTAGGGTAACTTGGACTCTGGCGCAGGCACCCTCCTGCATTGATCCTGGATGGGATTGGTCCCGCTCATCTCCCAGAATACTAGGCCAAGGTTTGTCCCATATTGCGTCGTCCAACACTCGCAGAACCAGCTGGTCCCGCGAGCCACAGCCCGACCACTCCTCTCCACTATCGCTGGTGATCATGAAGCCAAGTTCGTAGAAAAGGTCGCAGCCCATCACATTCACTCCACTGGCGGTCACCACAAGCTGCAGATTGGCTACCTTCGCTGCTTTATATCTAGCTATCAGTTCCATCGAACCCACAATGGGCAGTCTATTTCCACCATATCCACAAAATGGCGTTGAAGGACCTCTCACTCGGTGATATAGGAAAAAAACGCCTTACAGTGGGCCAGTTCAGCACGGACCTCACCGCGCCCGTGTCCACCAGTAATGGCACCTCCTCACCGTCCAACTTCACCATACAGTATGTGTGGCCCTCTGTGCTCGGGGAGACAGTGTGAATCACCGTAGGAGTTGGAGCAGGGATATCTGCTTTGTGTTGCCGTTTCCCTCGCTCAAACCTATTACAGGCCCTGGCAAAATGATGCAGGTGTCCGCATTCGCCACAGCATTTACCTCTTGCCAGACACTCTCTAGCCTTTTACTGGTGCTTAGTGAACCCACAACCCGAACATCAGAATCAGAATCAGATTTATTGCCATTGTTCATGTAGTACACAAACTAGGAATTTGTCTCGGTGCAATGCTGCAACATTAAACATAGAGTAGCACTAAACTAACTAACTAACCTGCACTTATATAGCGCTTTTCTAGTCACAAAGACCACTCAAAGCGCTTTTCATTAATACTAACCCTCTATTCTAAGGGCCCATAGGAAACAGATATCTAGGGACAATTTAGAACAGCCAATTAACCTAACATGCATGTTTTTTTTGGCATGTGGGAGGAAACCGGAGAAATCCCGGAGTAAACCCACGCAACACGGGGAGAACATGCAAACTCCACACAGATCACTGTTGGTCGGGGGCTGGGATCGAACCCACGATCCCACGATCCCCACAATCCCCCGGCCAAGGGTAAACTGTGCTGCCGCAGTGCTAACCACTGCGCCACCGTGCAGCCAAAGATAAAAGCTAAAGATAAAAATAAAAAAACTATGCATGCAATAAAATGTAGAATATGAGTAATACTAATCTATGCAATTTTTAAATATATTAACAAGCAGCAGATATCGTGGAGTTCCACATAGTGCAGTCGGTAGTGCAAAAAGAAAAACAGTGATAATTGTCATGAGACCGGTTGAGCTGCTGTACATAGTACACGAGAGTCTAATAAGTCACTTAGTGTTCAGCAGTCTGATGGCAGAGGGGAAGAAGCTGTTCATGTAGCGGGAGGTTTTAGTCTGAATGGACCGAAGTCTTCTACCTGAGGGGAGGGGGGCAAACAGTACATGTCCAGGGTGTGAAGGGTCGGCTATGATCCGGTCTGCATTGGGTGATCACAGGGCGGACCTCATCTTTACAGCTGCAGCACATTCCTCTTGCTCGCTGTCTTTGCTGTCCGGATCTACAGCCTGCATTGTCGATTGTGAATCATGGCAGCATAGCGTAGGTCTCTCATCGAGGTCGTGTGATAACTTGTCCGCCACTTCACACTGTTGGGTGATCTCCAGAGTCGTGGCTAAAGTTAATTTGCCAGAGTGTGTAAGCAATCTTGACCGTGCTGACAAACACAGCGTGTGCTCCGTCAGCTGGTCGCGGACCATTTCTTCCTCTAAGTCACCAAACTGGCAGTCTCCAGCCAGCTGCCGCAAGTCCACAACATAGTGCTGCACCGACTTGCCGGTCCACTGGAGGCGCTGCCAAAACTGGATCCTCCTGATGATGACGTTTGCAGGCACACAAAAATGTCACGCCATTAGCTCAACCATGTCATCGACGCTATCGCTAGCTCCCAAGGTAGAAAGGATACGTTGTCCTTCCATACCTAAATTGTGGACTAAAATCGCCCATGCTCGTACCTTCTTCAGTTCACCGATGTTTAGTGCCACCAGATAGTTCTGAAACGCGGCGAACCACCTTGTCCAAGGCACCACAGGCTCTCCTGGAGTCTCTGAAAATGGCCGAATAGAAGACACGCCCACATTCATACTTTATCCTTGTTGCCAAATGTTATGTCCGTAAAACATGGCACAATAATGAGGTGAGTGGTGAACTGAACAGGACTTTATTATAGAACTCACTGTCAGTATAGAGACGCTCCTGTCAGGCTGAGAGGTGGTCAAGAGACCGCCCCTCTACCACACAGCCCTCTTATACTCTGGGTGACGTCACCACCCGTGTTACACAGTAATGTGCTCTAAGAACAATACAACAGAACCACCTTTTTAAGGTCATGCCACAGCATCTAAATCAGATTCAAGTCAGGGCTTTGACTAGGCCACTCCAAAGTCTTCATTTTGTTTTTCTTAAACCATTCAGAGGTGGACTTGCTGGTGTATTTTAGATCATTGTCCTGCTGCAAAACCCAAGTACGCTTCAGCTTGAGGTCACAAACAGATGGCCGGACGTTCTCCTTCAGGATTTTTTGGTAGACAGCAGAATTCATGGTTCCATTTACCACAGTAAGTCTTCCAGTCGTGAAGCAGCAAAACAGCCCCAGGCCATCACAGTACCACCAACATATTTTACTGTTAGTATGATGTTCGTTTTCTGAAATGCTGTGTTACTTTTACGCTGGATGTAATGGGACACACACCTTCCAAAAAGTTCAACTTTTATCTCGTCAGTCCACAGAGTAATCTCCCAAAAGTCTTGGGGATCATCAAGATGTTTTCTGGCAAAACTGAGACGAGCCTTTATGTGCTTTTTGCTCAGCAGTGGTTTTCGTCTTGGAACGTAGGCCATTTTGCCCAGTCTCTGTCTTATGGTGGAGTCATGAACCCTGACCTTAACTGAGGCAAATGAGGCCTGCAGTTCTTTGGATATTGTTGTGGGGTCTTTTGTGACCTCTTGGATGAGTCATTGCTGCGCTCTTGGGGTAATTTTGGTCAGCCGGCCACTCCTGGGAAGGTTCACCACTGTTCCATGTTTTTGCCATTTGTGGATAATGGCTCTCACTGTGGTTTGCTGGAGTCCAAAAGCTTTATAAATGGCTTTATAACCTTTTCCAAACTGATAGATCTCAATTACTTTGTTTCTCCTTTGTTCTTGAATTTCTTTGGATCATAGCATGATGTCTAGCTTTTGAGGATCTTTTGGTCTACTTCACTTTGTCAGGCAGGTCTTATTTAAGTGATTTCTTGACTAAGAACAGGTGTGGCAGTAATCAGGCCTGGATGTGGCTTGAGAAACTGAACTCAGCTTTTCAAAGATGTGATAAACCACAGTTAATTTATGTTTTAACATGGGGGCAATCACTTTTTCACACAGGGCCATGTAGGTTTGGATTTTTTTTACCCTTAATAATAAATACCTTCATTTAAAAACTGCATTTTGTGTTTACTTGTGTTATCATTGTCTAATATTTAAATTTGTTTGATGATCTGAAACATTTAAGTGCAACAAACATACAAAAAAATGTGAAATCAGGAAGGGGGCAAACGCTTTTTCACACTACTGTAACTATCGGTTTAGCATACTTTGTCAGAATCAGTTGCACTGCAAATGTGCCACTAACATTACATAATTGCTTACTTTCCGTCAGCTTAGCCATGGTATCCTATTTACCTTCCGTCAGCTGTAATGAGTAATTTTTAACAGCAGGAAATAAATATATATAAATAGACACACACTGAAAACACACCACATTTTTGGATCAGCCAATCATGGTGCAGCGCTGTCAGCTGTTTCCATCAGCTGTATCGTATGCTGAAATTATGAGCAGAGGTGTATTTCCTGTTACCAGAGCAACCCAGAGCATGGCCATTCTAAATATGGCCAATTGGCAGAACACTGGCTCAGTGTTTCTTGGCAAGTGGGAGGGATCTGATGATTGACAAATTTTACTCCCAATCACATTAAGATAAAAATACAAAACACTTCCGAATGGCTCCAGGGTGCCCAGATGTGCGTCCCAGGATTGAGTTTTGGATGTCCAATCAAAAGCTGCACCCGGTCACATGGGGAGAAAAAGTTTGGTGACTTCAGTGATGATAAGTTCGACCAGCGACCCTAACCAGGAAGTGGTCTATAATGCAAGCGTACATATTGAAATGTTATTTAAAATGGCTGCTGCTATAGAAGCTTACATATCAACTACAGAAGGACATGCTATGTCTCTCATTTATTTAGCATGTCAGGATTGGTTGATTTAGGAAATATTTTTATCTCTGAATATTTTAAGGGGGCGGTGCACTTGCGCCCTCTATTGACGCGCCGCCTCTGATAGCACCTTCAATGGGACACAGAGACTTTTAAACCTAAGGGCAGTAGTTGAGTTTATGTAAACACCATATCAAAAGTCTGTGTGCAAATGTATATGCTGACTATAAAAAAATGTAACATTTATGAGGAAAAACTTGCAAATAGCGCCATTTCCACTACAGGAACTAAGAACCAATTTTAGGTGACAGGAACTTGATAAGAAGAGTCCTGTATCTGACCCTCTCCTCGGTCTTGTCTCCATTATGGGGGTAGGAACCATCAGTTCTCCTGAGGATTTGTTCCTGATGTAACTGTCTGACAGTTTCGATGATGACGATGCAGCGGAGCAAAGTTAAATATGTTTAAAATACATTAAAATATACAGAAATGATTATGCATGACATGAATGCGGAGTGGAGTGATGGGACCAACGTGCTACCGCTGTTGTTTAATAATTGCAGAGAGGAATGGATTCATTATATACAGTAGCACAGCTACACAAGCAGCACCAGCAGGGACTCGGTCCCATGTTGGCCGACAGTATGGTGCCACTCTCTGGCCACAGACAGCCCGAACTGGTGGTCCTGTGACTTGCCTCTTCACTATGTACGTGCAACCTGATGCATGTGTGGCTACATATGACAGTTGATATGGCTGCTCATCTCCACAACCATGGCAGTATTAACTTTTACTTTTTAGGCACACAGCCGGCCAATGGGAGACACCGTCTCCCATTGGGAGACGGTGTGTGGGTTCACGTCTGTGTGGGTTCACGTCCTGGAGAATGACAACGGTAGCAGCCGGTGTTATGCGCTGTGCCGCTTTGCTGTAATTCTTCCTCCTGAAGCTTGCACTGCATGGCCACATCTGCTGGATAATTGTTCAGACCCTCCGCAATCATGGGGGCATTATATGCTACATTTTTAAACAATAGCCCTTCACTTTTATCTTTTTGTGGTCAAATTTGGCACTTTTCATTTGTGTGCATTTTTCTCACAAAGCGCTCTAGTCATGATGCTGAATTTTATCCAGTGAGAATCAAGTCAATCCTGAACTCCTTCCAGCAGTTTTCAGGGCTTCTCTGAATTACCTGTCCCTTACCAGGGCCTTATTTCAGCCACTATGAGTTCCTGAAAATTTCCCCTTTCAGGGAGGTTCCTGTAATGGAGACACACATCACGGGGGAAGTTCCTGTATAATTGGTTCCTGTAGTGGAAAAGGGGCTGTTATTGTGGGAAAAGTCACAAATGTTATCAAAAACAGTCACAAATATAGGAAAAAAGCAATAAGGAGAAATGAAGACTGGAAGGGAGAAACCTTTCAAGTTTATGAGAAAAAAAATTGGAGAAAAAAGTTGCAAATCTATGATTTATAAAACATTACTAATTTATGAAAAAAGTCATATCGATAGGACTTGTTATGCAGGCAGTGATTAGGTGCAAAGGTGATTTATTAACTAAACCAAAAGTACAAACAAAAGGCAGCACATGGGCTGAAAACTAAACTTGGCATGGCAAATATTAAAGTAAAACTTGGCAAACTTACATGGAACGGGGACAAGAGCAGGAACATGGACGAGGAGACACAGCAGGATAATAGACAATGACCTCACAATGAGCCAAACACAGAGAAACACATTTGTAGGGGCAATTAACACGACGCAGGACAGCTGAGAACAATCAAGGGCTGAACAGTGCACACATGAGGGGGAATAGCTATGGGTACAGAAACATGAGGGACTGGAGACAATAAGTAGACAATTATACCACAGGACCATAATAAAGACACTAAAGACAAACAGGGGATGACACAGCAGACCAGGGGAGACAGAGAAGCTAATAAGTATAATAATAATCACAGAGGAACAAAATGAACAAGAGGCATGGAACCTGACAATAACATCTCAAATATAGAAGAAAAACTCACAAATTTATGTGAAAAAAAATGACAGAAAAGTTGTAAGTTGATGAGTAGATACTGTAGCCTGTCAGCGCCTTTGTGTTTGGTGTAAATATACCAGTCGATAGCTAATTGCAGCAACACGACTAGTATGTTAACCAAGCTTTGAAGACATCTGTTTTTTAGGTTTAAAATACTGACATTACCTGTCAGTTTTCAAAGTTTGTTTGGTGAACAAACATCTTCTAGTGTGTAACGTATTAGCATCTGAAACTAAAACCATGCTAGTTAGCCACATGGAGCCGTGTATTTGACCTTTGCTTGTTCATGCTGGTTTCAGATGAAACAGAGTCAACCTGACGCTGGCCTTCGAGACTCCAGGTAATGAGACAATTAGAATATGATGGTTGTGCATATTCTAAAGCATTGTTTTACTGGTGAATTTTGTCTTGTAGGCTGTTGTGTGTGGTGTGTAAACGTGACTTCAGGAGCCTGCCGGCGTTAAATGGCCACATGCGCTCCCACACCGGCTTCAGATCAGCTACATTCACGAAAAAGGTGAAAATTTTAATATGTTTTAGCCATTTCCACTGATCTTTTTATGCACTGATGGGGCAAACTTGTTTATGTTTTTATTTTTTTTATCATAATTTTTACTGGTTTATTACTTATTTATTGCATATTTTCAGGAGAAAAGCTGCAAATTGGGGGGGAAATTACAATTACAAAAAAATATATAAGAAAACTGTCAAACTTGTAAAAGCACTTGAAATTGTTGCAGACAAGAATCAAAATTTCAAATCAAAATTGCACATTCATCGTCGTCGGCCTCCGTCGGTCTATGATGACCATGGAAGAGAATCCTAAACGTCTACTCTGCTGGAACAGCACCGCCTGTGGCTGAACAGGCCGATGCGTGAATGGCAGTCCCTGTCACACAGGTCGCACTTGTGGGTGGTCTCCGTGCTGCTGGGTCTGTGGCGGTTCTTCCTGCAGGTCCTTTTCTCATCTGCTGCAGCAGTCAGTCTCTCTTCACCCGCCTTGAGCTGTCTGGTCAGGGTGCCTCTCCATTTGGAGCGGTCCGTTGCAAGGTCCTCCCAGGTACGTGAACTGATTCACGACCTCCAGCTCATGTTCGTCGATGGTGATGGTTGGTGGTGCTTCCGTGCCTTGCGCCAAGACGTTAGTCTTCTTCAGGCTGATGGTAAGCCCGAAGTCCTTGCATGCCTGGGAGAAGTGGTCCATCAGGGTCTGAAGCTCCTGCTGTGTGTGGGTTGCGACTGCAGCGTTGTCTGCGAACAGCATGTCTCTGATTACAGCCTCGCGTACTTTGGTTCTGGCTTTCAGGCGGGCGAGGTTGAAAAGCCTGCCGTCAGATCTTGTGTGCAGGTAGATTCCTTCTGTTGCTGTGCTGAAGGCATGCCTCAGGAGCATAGCAAAGAAAATCCCAAAGAAGGTTGGCGCAAGTACACAGCCCTGTTTCACTCCGCTGCGTATGTTGAATGGCTCTGAGACGTTGCCGTCGTGCTGCACTATCCCCTGCATGTTGGTGTGAAATGATTCGATGAGGCTTTGCAACTTTGGTGGGCATCCTATCTTTGGCAGGATCTTAAAAAGGCCCTCTCTGCTGACCAGATCGAACACTTTGGTGAGGTTGATGAAGGCGACGTACAGGGGCATGTTCTGTTCTCTGCATTTCTCCTGGAGTTGGCGGATGGAAAATATCATGTCTACCGTCGATCGCTCAGCGCGGAAGCCACACTGAGACTCGGGGTAGACACGTTCGGCAAGCTTCTGTAGACGAACGAGAACAACTCGTGCGTAGACTTTGCCAACAACGCTGAGGAGGGAGATGCCCCTGTAGTTGTTGCAGTCGCTTCTCTCCCCTTTGTTTTTGAAGAGGGTGATGATCTTGGTGTCCCTCATGTCCTGTGGTACGGCACCTTCCTTCCAGCACTGGCAGTGGACGTTATGCAATGGCAGCAGTAGGGCGGTCTTGCAGTGCTTGATCAGTTCAGGGGGTATGCCGTCGTTGCCGGGTGCCTTGCCAGCGGCCAAGCTATCAATGGCCTTGCTGAGTTCGTCGATGGTTGGCTCGGCATCAAGTTCGTCCATGGATGGCAGGCAGTCGATGGCATCAAGGGCTGACGGTGTCACGGTGTTCTGTCTGGAGTAGAGGTCGGAGTAGTGTTCCACCCATCTCTCCATCTGCTTGTTCTTTTCTGTGATCATCTCCCCAGTGGAGGATTTGAGGGGGGCCGTCTTGCTCTGAGCCGGACCAAGTGCTTTCTTGATGCCATCGTACATACCACGGATGTTCCCTGTTATGGCAGCGGTTTGACTGTCTTGGCTGAGCTGAGTCCAGTACTCATTGGCACAGCGCTGAGCAGTCTGCTGAACTTTGCTTCTCGCAGCCCTGAGAATCTGGAGATTCTTCTCGTTTGGGTACTTCTTGTACTCAGCAAGTGCTGAGCACTTGGCTTCAATGACGGGGGTCATCTCGGTCAACTTGGCATCAAACCAATCCTGTGACTTCGAGGTCTTCCTCCCAAAGGTAGCCAAGGCTGTGCGGTGGATGGTGTTTCGCAGCTCTTCCCACTTCTGCTTTGCAGATTCTCCTTCTTGTGGTACACCAAGTTCCTTCTCAAAGGTGGAGGCAAACTGCTCAACAAGATCTGGTTGGGCCATCTTGCTGGTGTCAATCCGTGCCTTTCCAGGCTGTCTAGCATGATGGAATTTCTTCAGCTGCAGCTTGACTTTGCAACACACCAATGAATGGTCTGTGTCGCAATCTGAGTCGCAATCTGCACTCTGGAACGAACGGGTGATTAGCACGTTCTTCAATGAGGTGCGCCTGGTCAGGATCAAGTCCAGCTGGTGCCAGTGCTTTGAGCGTGGATGTCGCCAGGAAACCTTGTGTTGGGGCTTGGTCTTGAAGAACGAGTTTGTGATGCACAGATCGTGATATGTGCAGAACTCGAGCAGCCGCTGTCCGTTGTTGTTCATTCTGCCCACGCCAAATGGTCCAAGACAGGAGGGCCAGGAGTCATGGTCAGCACCTATTCTGGCGTTGAAGTCTCCAAGGAGAATGAGTTGTTCAGAGTTGGGGATGATCCTGACAGTTGTTGTGAGATTCTCGTAGAACTCGTCTTTTGCCTCTGGTGTGGCTGTCAGTGCTGGGGCATACACACTGATAAGGGTGACTGGGCCTTGAGTGGTGTTGAGGCAGAGGGTGAGGAGTCGTGCAGAGCCATTGCTGCCCGGTTCCACCATCTTCAGCAAGGTGTTCTTCACTGCGAAGCCCACTCCATGTTCCCTGTGTTCGTCACTGCCCTTTCCCTGCCAGTAGAACGTGTAGGCCTTCTCTCTCAGTGTGTCTGCGTCAGCCAACCGTGTTTCCTGGAGAGTGGCGATATCCACTCCCAGTCTCTTCAGCTCTTTATTGATGATGGCAGTCTTCCTGGTGTCGTTGATATCCTTGAGGTTAGCAGCGAGTCCTGTCATCATAGTGCGGACGTTCCAAATTCCCAGTTTTAGAGTTGGTCTCTTTTGTTTTTTTGTCTTGCCTGGTGCGAAGGTTCTCAGCCTGCTGTTCGGACTTCTCCTCATCCCTATGCACCCAATGAGGAAAGCAAGCTGTGGCGGGACAACACCTTATTGGCTGGGGGCTGCCCAGCTTGAGGCGGGCGGTAGCTGTCCAATGAGATCCGATGATCCCTCCCACCGTCGGGAACAACCCCTGGCGCCGCGCTCTACGCCAATTGAGCAGTGGCTTATAACCCGTAACTGTCATTCCCTGTGTTTTGTCTACGCCAAAGGCGATGCTGGAGTGTCCTCTCCAGTGATCCGGTGTTCTACCTTCCAGCATTGGGCGTTGGTAGGATTCAAGCCTGGGCAGGAAGATATGGAGGACAAGATGTTGCCCATGCAGCATGTCCCCCCTCTCCACGTCACTGATGAATCCAAAGGAACAGCAGGGCTGCTACAGTTTGGCACCAGCACCGTCGCAGGAGCTGCCAGAACGATGTTGAGCACAACAGAGAACTGCCTTAGGGGCTCCGACTCCGGATTTTTCCTCAGGGTTGACTCCCAAAGCCTTTCCCGTGACCGGGTGTGCCGCAAGGCAGCGGAGGTTTGAAATCAGGGTTTACCTTCCCCTAGATGAGCTACCTTCCCAGGTTGCCACCATCTACCCGAAGCATCTGGTTTTAAGGTGCCAGAGATCCGCCCTCGCCCCTTCTCCTATTAGTCAAAGCAGTTCCGCCGGGCTTAGAGACTAAACCACACGGGCAGGCTAGGAGTTGGACTTAGTTGTCAGAGGCTTTTCGAGACGCACGCCCTAAGGAGCATTTTATGAGCACTGGGCGCTTAACCCCAGTGCCACTCCTGGCTATGCGCTCCTTAACCCCAGTGCCGGGCTCCTGGGCTCCTTAACCCCAGTGCCGCTCCTAGCTATGACAACCTTGGAACCTGGGGATGTTTTTGAAATTGCACATTGAATACAAATATTACAGATGTAAAAGAAAATGAATTGCATATTTAATTTTTAGCACATTTTTAGCTAATCTGTCCACATTTCACAGGAATCGCTACTCCTAGGCAACTGCCTCACAATGATCCTCAGGTGGGTCTGCATCTATACGCTGAGGTCAAGGTCAAAGGTCAGGAGATGCGAGTGCTCTAGGGGTGATTTCATCAGACTGCAGGGATGTACTCCATCCTTGATGGACTGGTTATTTATGTCTGTACATATGCAGTTAAAACTACAGAATCACCACAAATCAACAGATAATGAATGAACACTTTAGAAAAAAACAAAATTGTGAGAAAAGCTGCACATTTTCAGTTAAAAGTGAAAAAGTCATAAGAGAAAGAGTGTCAAATTTCTGAGAAAACACTTGCAAATGTATGGGAAAAAACACATTTAAAGTTACACATTCAGAAGAAATTTTGCAGGTTCAAAAGAAAACATTTGCAAATGTTAAAGAAAGATTCACTTAAATTGAAATGTCACAGATTTACAAAAATACTGTAAGTTGTAACAATGGAGATTGATTGATTGATCCGTTTTCTCCCAGAACTCCTCCCAGCCTGCTCTGCCCTCCGTCTCCATGTTGATGCCCGTCTCTGTGCCAATCACAAAATCACGGGGCACGTCAAAGGCGTGTCGGAGTGGGCAGACCACATGTGGCCACCTGCCGTCGGCCAGGGGAGGCACAGCGCTCTACCGCAGCCTGATGCACGCAGATGATGATGCAGGGGGTCATTACACCCCGCCCCCCATGCTGTGCCCACTGAGGGCGGGGCCAGGGCTGTACTGTTCTCTGCTCGGCGGCAGGCAGCAGAAAGTTCAGGCCATTCAGCTGCACAGTGAGTTTAAAGAATCTATAGCTTGGGGACGGTAGTTAATAGATGGTCTGAAAAGTTATGTCAATGTGAGTTTCTTAAACCTGCATTTAGTCTAATCACCAGCAGAGGGTGCATGTGTTTCCAGACCTGTAGAGTCGCTGAGGTCAACAGGTTTCATCCCACATGACAGTTTTCATATTACTATAAAGTAAAGATTAGCATATAAAATCAAAGTAGCTCTGATTGGCTCGGACTTTATAAGCATCTGACTTCACTAGCCAATAAACACTCAGATTCACTCGCTAATATCCAATGGAGGTGGAAATGTTGACTCTTTATAACCTCCTAAAGGAATGTCAATGTCACATAAGCTTCACCCATCTCTTATTTAAGGTCCATGGTTTAACTAGAGACACCTAGTGGCTACAGCCTGTATTACATATACAGTTTTTTGTAACATATTGTTGATTTATCGGAGTTCTCCAAGGTGTTAATGAAACATCTGTCACATGCTTTGGTCAGAACACGTCAGGGTTTAATTACTGTGAAATCATTTTACACATGGGGAAGGAGCTCTCCTCAAACCAGGCTGTTTTTATACCATATTGTTTTAAATGCTAATTAGCCTCAGTTCACCCCACCCTCCCTCATAAATGTTTGATTGTTACTGTCTAAACATTACAAAGAAGATTGCTGGAAAGAAATGAAACCTGTTTATCATTCTTTATTGGATGACAAAGCCTGTCTCTGATTGGCAGATGGATTTGGTCACATCGTTGCCATAGAGACAGCCTGTCCTGAAACTCCAGCATCAGGAGACATTAAGCCGTGCGTAGTTTTCTTCCCACCGCATTGTAAACATGTTTATGTGACAATATCTTATTGACTTGAACTGTCAATCACAGACGGATCAATTTAGGGCCGGGTTTCCAGGCTGAGATCCCACCCCTTCAGGACAGAAAAAACACCCCCTCTGACTCACACAATGCACTGCTGCTGTGGAGACCATGTGGCGAGCTGGAGCGTCCCGTTAATCAGCACCGAGGTACAAACACACACCGGGCAAATTGTGTTTCTCTTATTGCGTGTTTTTTGTTCAATTTAACCTTTGGTTGTTTCAGTCGAGGCTCTTCTGATGATGGCCCGATCCAGCGTGGTTCCAGGGGGTGAGGCCAGCCCAGAGTATGCCCTCCATGTCTTATCAGAGAGCAGAGGAGACTTTCTGGTAAATTCGTATTGACTGTTTGGATTTAAAGTATGAGCTGTGTGTGGATGTGTGTTATCATTTACACTGTAATTGTAATGTGCTCTCATCTAGTTGTGTTGGTTAAAGCCGTTACAGTATCCCCAGACACAGTACATTCTGTTAGCCTTTTGTTTTCTTATTAAAGATGTAACGGATGCCAACTAGTACTGTTCGGCGTAGAACGTTAGTAAACCTCCCTCCCAAAGCCTCATACAGTATCGGTAGCGCTGAGCTATCGGTCAGACCTTTAGCTCAGCGCGATCGTGCTGTGTCTCCCATGCTCGAACTGTGTAGTTGACTGAGAGGTCGCGGGTTCGTGTCCCGTGTGGGGCGAACTGCGCAGGATGATCTCTGTCACAAAGACAAGGATAGAAAGAGGGTGTTTTTACCTTCTTTTCTTTTCTTTACATGTTTCGACTGTTCACTGCAGTCTTCATCAGAAGACTTCTGATGAAGACTGCAGTGAACAGTCGAAACATGTAAAGAAAAAAAGGTAAAAACACCTCCTTTCTATCCTTGTCTTTAATAAGAAAACAAAAGGCTAATAATTAAAAGAAGACAAAATGAACCTACTCGAGCTAATACATTCTGTTTTTTCTTCATTTAAGTGGAGAAAATTTTGGCTTAAACACAACTTAATGTCAGTGATGCAGTCAAATTAAACACTTTGTGAGTCAGTTCGCTCTGGGCTCAAAGGTAAATAAAGCTGCAAATCGTCCACATGACAGTGGAAAGGCATGTTGTGCCTGGCTGTTATTGACCTATGACACCTCAGCAGTGCCACAGGTTGATCACCTCCATGCTACACTGATGCAGTAATTCATGTAAAAGCAGCCCTGACCAAGTACTGAGTGGTACACGGACATACTTTTCAGTTGGCCAACATTTCCATCAAAAATCATATTTTAAAAATTGATCTTATGTAATATTCAATTTTTTGGAGAAACTGAATTTGGGGTTTTAATGAGCTGTAAGCCATAACCATCAAAATTTAAAGAAATAAACATTTAAAATATGTGTATTGTACTGTGTGTGTATTGAATCTGTATTATGAGTTTCACTTTTTCAATTGAATTACTGAAATAAATAAACTTTTTGATGATATTCTAATCAATTGTTATGCACCTGTATACTTTATTTATATCTTAATGTTGAATTATTACAACCCTTATACAAACAAAATGGAACATACTGTCATCTTTCACAAGGTATCCACACTACAAGACCGTGGAGCCTTTCATCACACTATATTTCACAATACTAATTATCTTTAAAAAATGCAACATGGGCTCTAGCATCATCACATTACAGTTTATCCACAAAGTGAAAACTAGTACGTATGTCTACTGTGTGTGAGTGTGTGGGCGTGCGGGCGCACGCACACACAGATCATACAGCCAGACTTGGGTAGTCAGAATTTGTAGCCAAGTAAAAGTAGGCCTTATGATATTAATCAAATTAATATTATATTATTCTCATAAATTTGTGAGGTTTTCTCCAAACTTTCAGACACTTTTTGCAGATTTATTACTTTTCTCATCAATTTGGGTTTTTTTCACTCCTCAATTCATCTCTATTTTATAATAATGAATTTTTGTTCTTACTTGAAAACTTTGTGTTAAAATTGAAGAGCCAGGACAAAATGAGTTTACCTGTGTTTTTGTAGAAATAAAATGGAATAAAACTATGTTTATTTCAATAAAATCCCTTATAAAGACCAAGGATGCAGTCGCTTCTGTTTTAACGTTAGCCTCTGTTTTGTGCCCCGTGTTATGTTTGGGAATTGGGAATGACTCACGCTGAGTGGCGTTGGTTTGGAGCACAACTTTATCACAAGAAGAGCACATTTAGTGGCTACAGACTGTGGTGGGAAGGCTGAGCACTATGGAGCTAAGGGAGGAAGAGCCACAAGAGGCAAGAGAGGCTAAGATGGCTGACCCACACATTATATATCCTCGGCGTGGTGACATCACCAAACGGCTGTGTCACCACGCCGATGCCAACCAATACTCGTGGTTACACTACATTCACCCCCCCCCTCCATTTAAAAAAACAGAAAACACATATATTCAAATTAACCCTCCCCAATTTGGTACATATAAAACTAGCTAGAGCCAGCGGGTACACTACCACGTGGCCCAGTGCGACTGAGCGGTTTATTTTGCCACTGTGTTGGCAGACAAGAAGTCCTTCTTTTTTTTTTCCTTCATTGGGGAAGGCAGTTCAGTTAGAGGGGCCTTGAGGCGAGCTCACGGTGGACGCACCCCTGGAGGCGCCAGCTGCAGCAGGCCCGGGCACCATCCCACTGGAGCCACAGCACGCTCGTCAACGATGTCCCAGCCAAGGTCCCACACCAGCTGGGCCGGCTCCAGCGTCGCGTCCTGATCCGTGGCAGCTGCTCCCACGTTCTGCAGACGGCTGGCTTGCCATCTTGATCCGTCCACCATCTGAACGGCAGCTGGTCTCAGCTGCGCAGCAATCTTCACGGGTGTCGGTGGTGGTGATGCTGTTAAGGCCGACTGCGGATCTGGTCGTTCGGTTCTATGGACCAGATCACAGTTCATCTCTGTGAGTGGCGCTCTGTTCGGCTGCGTTCGGCATCGTGGTTGTGATGTTATAACTCTCACATCTGCTGTGGGGCATCCACCAGGTTGTGGTGGTTCTGCTGTGTCCTGTTGGGTCATGGACTCTTCATCCTGCGGCGGCTCCTGAAGGCTGATGCCGGTCGTGGATTCGGAAGCAGTCCAGTTTCTTTTCCTCACCTGGTGCTGGTTGAGGTAAGGGTGGTTCTATTGCGTTCTGTTCTGTTCGGACTCTTCATCCTGCAGCTCAGTGGCGGCTCCTGGAGGCTGGTGCTGGGTGTGCATTCGGAAGCAGTCCGGATTCTTCATTCCCTCACCTGGTCCCGGTTGAGGTTGGGGTGATATGTCGTTGTTGTCAGTGACGGGATGCGCGCCGGGATGTCTTCGGTCACCAGGGTCCACTTTCTCCTTGAACTCCCTCTCCTGTGGCTCCATGGCAGCTGCCTGAAGCTCATGCCGGGCGAAGATCAGAGGTGTGTCCAGTTTGTTCTCCCCGTCTCCTTTGGAAGTCTGGTCATGGCTATATGCTGCCATCGCTGTTGGTAGAACCTGCAGCGGGTTGTTGTGTCCCGGGGTTCCAGATTGACACAGGCTCCCTCTCCTGCAGCACTGCAGACTTATACTGGGTGAGGATCTGAGGCAAGTCCGGTCGCTGCTTTCTCTCCAGGCTATGTTCACTCTCTGTGCTGCGCTCTTCGGCTAGCTTATCACGGGTTAGCGCATCTTCTAAGGGCCCGGGGGCACGCATGCTCGCTAAGACTCGGAGCTCCATAGCATAATGTTGAATTGACTCACCCTCATGTTGTTTGCGGAGAAGGGAGGCAATTCTTTGGGCTATAATGTTTCTCACGTTGCTGTCGTATTTCTCCATCAGAGTCACGCATTCGTCGAATGAGTCCGCTTAACCCAGAGTAAGGTGCACCTGCCGTCCTTCTTCACCTAGACTGAGAACCAGTACGCTCTTCAGCTTCTCGTCATTAGCGTGACTCAGGCCAACCGCGTCAACGTAATTTCTAAACATGTTGAACTAGCGGCACCATGGGACGGACGGCTCACCTGGGGTCTCCAGAAACAGCTGTGGTGGTCATAAATGTGCTTTCAGATGCACGTTCGTCTTCAGGATAAATGTTATGTTTTCCTCCGGAAGACCCATTTTTCTCCTTGTCACCTTTTGTTATGTCTGGGAATCGGGAATGACTCACGGAGAGTGGCGCTGGTTTGGAACATGAACTTTATTACAACAAGAGCACATTAGCAGCTATAGACTCTGGTGGGAAGGCTGAGTGCTATAGAGCTAAACGAGAAAGAAAGGCAAGAGGCACGAGAGCCTGAGATGCCGACCCACACATTACGTATATATCCTTGGCGTGGTGACGTTACGAAATGGCTGCATCACCACGCCAATGCCAACCAATACTTGTGGTCACACCACACCACACACACACACACACACACACACACACACAAACCACCTAAATGTTGGTTGTTATGCATCTTCTTGCTTACAAAATAAATTCCAACAGACCCAGAGATATTCAACATTTTGCACAGTAATCATAAGAGCCAAGGCTGGCATCATAAATCCAAACATGGCTGGCCTGGCTGCTGCAGGAGTCACTGGCCCCACTCAGTGGCTGCTGTGGCAGAAGTGAACGGCTGCCACCTGTGCTGCGGTGTTGCTTTCAGGTACGCTCAGAAATCTGATGGTTCAAAAACATACATTATTATGTAATAAAACAAAGTTTTATTAGCGGGGAGGTGGGGTGGAGGGTACTGAATTCAGTATAATTAGATCTCTGTATCTAACCATACTGAATGTTGAAATTTTAAATAGCCAGTCAAAAGGGCACTTTGGACAGTAATGTGAAAGGGGCAGGTGCTCAAGCCCCCATCGCTCCACGCTCTGCAAGTGTATGTTAGCGTGTGACCCAAAACCGTCAGAGAACGGTAAGAGACAACCTCTACCTAATGACCAGCATGCAGACTGAAGCAGGTGAACAACTGTGGGGTTTGTTACTGCTGAGTACTCCTAAAGCTTATTTGATTCCATGTAAACGTCCAAACTGTCACACTTGATTATTCTCCCCGATCAAACATGGCTGACATCATTTTAAATTCTTCTATCCTGTAGATGACGGTGGAGAAGCTGCTGTCTACTTCTGGAACCAAGAACAACAGCAGCGGCAGCAGAGCCGGTCAGCCGTTCCTCCTTTTCCTGCTCTACCCTGAGAGTTTTAGGTTCACACAGAACAAGTTCAGATGACGTGAAATCTGTGGTGTACTTTAGGTTTGAGCTGGACTGCTGCGGAGAAGAGGTTGCTGGTTAAATCCCTACAACTCCATCAGAAGGACTTCAGGAGCGTCCAGAAGGCTGTTAGTTTGATCTAAGTGCAGCTCCACCACGTGTGTATTTAGAGTGCTGTCATCTATGATGTACAAATGTGTGTGTGTGTGTGTGTGTGTGTGGTTTTTTTTCAGGTTCGAACAAAGTCAATCTCTGAATGCATCGAATTTTATTATCTGTGGAAGAAGAAGCTCAGCCTCAGAGCCAAAACTCCGGAGGGCCTGACTGTCAGAAATGTAAGAAACACCTTCAGTTTGTTCTGAGAGTATCAGTGCTGTTAAAGCTGCCCATTAAAGGGGTCGTTGACTGAAAAATGCTGTTTTTGTAGGTTTTGCATGTACTGGTCATGTGATTATTGAGAAAATGTCAAAACACTCACTTTTCTTTAAAGAACAGACTACCAAGAGCAAAACTGACTGTTCTGGACTTGACACGGGACATTACTTCCGTAGTACGCTGCAGAAAATGAAATCTTAGGAAGAAAAATATCTTAAGGATATAATTCTTGTTTTTTTGTTTGACAGCATATTATTTGTCATGCAGTTTTCTGTAAGAAAATTTTACTTGTTATAAGTTTTCTTTTGTAAACGTTTTTAAAGCAATTTAATCAGGTTGTCAGTAAAAAAAATTCTACCAAAGTAGCAAGAAAATGTCACTGATCATATTGCTTGAAACAAGAAAAAATTTCCTGGTAAAAAAAATATATATATATATTATTATTATTCTTGTTTTAAGCAATTTGATAAGTAAAATTTTCCTGCTCCATTGGCGTATTTTTTTTAACTAGATTAAACCAGATTAAATTGCTTAAAATGTAAAAAAAAAAATCTTATAACAAGTAAAAAAATTTTCATACAAAAATCTGCACAAGAAGAAATATCTTGTCAGACAAAAACAAGAATTATATCCTTGATTTAAAATCTTTTTTCTTACTAACATTTCAGTTTTTGCAATGTGAACCCAGCCAACTGCATCCTCAGTACCCACCCTCTGCTCTATTATTGGCCAGCCTAGCTGTCAATCATGTGAGCAGAACTCCACCCCCTGTCACACCTTGACGATTTAGGCAGCGTTTGCGGCTGTATCAAAATTCCTCTAAAACACTGGCATATTCACAAAATTTTCAATTTTCACTTTTGACCATATGAATCATGTGTCTATAAGGAATTAGACGTATACATAATGTATTAGTAACTTATACTGTATAGAACATTTCCATAACTTATAAATAACTTATACCAACGAATGCTTAGCATGTTGCCGGCGTTCGCAACTTATGCCCAACGATAGTCTAATTTATGTACAACTTATGCATAGCTTATCCTAACTTCTGCATAGCGCGGTCATGCCAAACTGCCATCGCCTTCCGATCCATGAATCCTAGGTATGCGAGATCATCTCTGTTCAACTGAGACGATTCTCCCCTCCACAGACCATCGCACAGCGGGAGGTGTGACCCACCTGGCAGAGCTGTCAAATCTGTCAGGTCGGTCGCATCTAAAACAGCTGATGTGACACGCCAGGAAGGTCAGATGACAGTTGTCACAACCTGGCTCAACAGTTGTGGCAAAGGCACATGAACTGATGGGGATAAAAAAGTTGACTTTCAATAAAGTGAAAAAAAAACCAAGATAATGCATGGAGTGTGCTTTTACTGGTGTGGACTCAAAAAGAGTAGAGGCTGCAGCCAAGGGAGAGCAAAGTGGGATTTATCATCCAACAACAGCTGATGGTAAACAGCTGAGCTTTGTGCATCAGGTGATCTCATCAGTTGATTGGGTCCACCTCCTCCGGTTTTCTGACATTTTGGCATATCTATCAGAAGAGCACCTCCAGTTACTACTCCTTCATTGTCCTGTGTGGACAGCCGGTGGTACAGACTGCAGTCAAAGGTAAAAACATGGCAAGGAGGGCTAAACGGTGATTTGGCTTTCACAATATCCTGTAGCTTGAAAGTGTTACACTAATTTGGCTCAGACACATCCCCGATAGTTCCTGTTACACGAACAAGTACGTGTGTTTAGCTCTCTGCTTGTGTGTATGCACTGCAGGCAGCAGCTGAGCTGATCAGAACAAAGAGCAGGTGGATCAAGTCAGTTCTTAATTAGTAAAGGAGTCACATAGTTGAAACATGTCAAGGTATGATACATCTCTTTCCTTTGTCTGAATAGAAAAACAAGACCAGTTTGACATGGACATCTGCTCACCATGGAGTCTTGACGGGTTCCTCCTGTGAACCAACACTGTCAATACACCATTATACAGTAGCTGTAAGTTAGAAACACGTTCAGTAAGTCACACATACCGTAGGTTCAAAGAGCGTTACTCACAGGTTAGAAATAAGTTTTGGTACACGAGACATTTATCTCGACGTATTTTGACTTATGAGTAGCTTACAAGTAACGTGTGAATGTTCGCATAACTTACCTACAACTTAGGCCCCACATACGCGGGACATATCAGCCATACGCTGGACTTCACTGTACTACGACATATGCCAGCGTGCTTCAGCATGCTCTTAACTTTTACAAAATTTACCCATAACTTATTTGACGTACGCCAGCGTATTCTCCAAATGTTTTATATGTCCAGGATACGCTGCCTAAATCATCAAGGTGTGGTAGAGGCTTTAGATAACAAGTTAGCTTACCAAACAATGGTTTATGTTATTATTTTCTTTAGGTTTCAGTCACCCTAACAGACATCACTGTTTCCACCTGCTTCACTAATCCACAGTCGATAATAAATCTCCGGCCATTCTGGCTTGTTTTGTTAAATTTTCACCATAATGCTACAGTATATTGAGTTCTGTTAGCATTAACTTGGCTAGGTGGTCAGTCAGTCTGGTTGGTTTGGATGTCTATTTTCTATAAACTCTACCCTCCCCAACACACACACGAATCCTTGGTCATCTAAAAACATTTGACCAAAAATTTAATTCTTACCAGCTAGCTGCGATAGCCAGCCAGCCATGTTTCTGTGCTTACTGTACTCCAGTGACCAGTATCAGCCACTGGAACCGCGGACCCCTGCCAACCAGTGATGCTTTATTTCATTCATTCTTTAGGACAAACGTTAGTCGGCTCAGTGGTGACAGGTTAAGTCAGCCCTGATGCAGCCGGCCCCCAAGTCCACCTTGGGATCCCCAACAGCCCAAGTGGTGAACCCAGTGGCGGGGGGGGGGGGGGGATTTGGTGGGATCGGGGCGCACTTGGATGTGATGAGTGTCGTCATCTAAAGACCCTCACAGACCAGAGCAAAACACAATCGTATGTGAAAATCATCAGTAAATTCAGAAAACAGAACACTTTAATGAAAACTAAAGTACTCTGCTGCCAGATGTGCTAAAGTAGTTTAAAATTTAACAAGAACGATTCCGTATCATCAGATACATTGGGCCTCGTGCAAGAACGTGTTAGTACATGAAAATCCCACATCCTTTTGTTAGTAGCCACATTAGTATGAACAGACCTCTTCAGATTCAACAAACACTCGTACGTCCTGCAGAAGTGTGTAAACGGTGCACGTAAATCTGGGGAATCCCACCCTGTATAAGTGGGCGCGTTCACAAGTACTGAAGAGCTGCAAAACTGAGGCCCTAAAACTACCATATAAGGCCCTGCTTCCCATCCTCTGGCCAGAAGTTTCATTCATAAAAATGGTTTTACAGCGTAAGAAGACAAATTCTTGAGGGAAACTGAAAATCTCCTGTCTGACATCCAAAAGGTAAAAAAAATCAAATTTAAGTAGCATCAACAGTGGAATCAAAGGACTGGCAAAAATGAAAGAATCCATCAGATTCTGGCAGATGTTTCAGATGGTCCTGTTAGGGGCCCACATAAAGACACACACACATAACGCCTGATAATCTGCATGGGATAATTTAGGCATTGATGAAACGATTCTGCTTTTGATTATTTGTAATTACTTTAATTTTAATTATTACTTGAGTCACATTATTAAATTTTGTCAACTAATTAAGTCAATGGGGTTTATAGGGTATAAAATACTTGATTCAGACAAAATGCAAAGCCATTTAGTGAAAACGAGGTTAGAGTAACAGCAAACTATCTACACAAAACTCTTATAACTAGTCTGGACCACTCCTACATTTTGATAGTTTCCGTACTAAATTTCAAGCTACAACATTGATCATGTGAACTTGTAGGTGTCACTGAATCCATCAAATGTCACATTTATGGACAAATGTGTTTGTACGGTTGTCCATAAAGTTTCTGTGCCAGGACTCTGAAATAAAATGCAGGGAAAACAAAAAACACGTTACTCACTAGGCATCCAGCTAGCCAGCTCCATTTAGCAGAGTGTAGCGTCGGGGCTGTGTTCATGTTAACTGGGTTATAATGACACAGCAGTGTTATAAGAAGCGTCAGAGCAGTGAGTGATCATGCGTTTGTGTCTCCCTCAGTGAGACGGAGGTCTGTGGGAATGACCTCCCCTCCTGTCTGTGTTCAGCAGGTGTGTTTAAATAAAGCCTCTTTCCTCACAGTCATCTCTCCTTTCTTGTGTGAAGCCTCTCAATGACGTCACAATACATATTCTGAGAGAAGCTCCTTGTATAAGTCCTCTCACGATCTTTGGCCTGTTGCTGGATGATTAAATCTGGACGACTGGGTTGCAGGTCCTTTATCTTCTTTTTTCCACACCTGACCGGCGATTAAATGATGTTTGCTTTAATGAAACAACCGAGTTTTCCTTCAGCTCCACTGCCATCTTCACTCAAGCTGAATCCACTAGCTGCTCTGTCAGTTTCCTGGCAAGCAGGAGAGATCTAGTGATTGACGGCCTTGACTCCCAATCGCATTAAGATAAAAATACAAAACAAAAAAAACAACAACTTACGATTGGCTTCGGAGTGTCCAGATATGCATCCAGAATTGAGTTTTGGATGCCCAGTGAAAAGCCGCTCCTGCTCAAATGGCGGCTTGTGGCGTCAAAATACTGAAATAGCAATATACTGTATTTTGATTCAAGATATTTGAAGTATTCACTTTGTTCCCAGTAGACATGTTGATACCAGCTGCAGCTTTCCTGGTGTTTTCTGTCAGCCAGATGACACATGGGCCTTATAATAAAATCTGAAATTTCTAAGTATACTGTGTGGTACCTCAAGTATGTTCTTTTTGTCTTCTTTTTAATTATTAGTTTTATTATTATTATCATTAATTAATCAATTAATTCATTATAATAATTTATAGTAATTATTATTTAATTATTAATAATATACAGTGTATTATGACAACACTGATGTCTACAACATTGTGGCACCGAGCAAAAGTTAAAACCCTCCCATTAATGTGACCTATAACCTGTACAACCTAATTGAAAAACAAACTGAAATCTTTTAAGGGGAAAAATAAAAAACAGTAACCTGGTTGCATAAATATGCACACCCTGTTATAACTGGGAATGTGGCTGTGTTCAGAATTAACCAGTCGTATTCATACTCATGTTAAATGGGAGTCATGTTCATGTTATGTCCACTAGATGCACACGTCAACGGTGAGTCAATCCCCATCGACCTCTGTAATCCTGGTTTCTGTTGAAGGAACTGTGGGTAAAACTTAAGGGAAAGGAACTTTGGTCAGGGTAGCCGATCCACTCAACTGCTGTGTCTCCGTTGGAGCAGTAGGACCCATCAGTCTATGGAGGCTTAATTTGTGTTAGGATCATTTCACAGCTTTGACTGTGAGACGTTTCCCCAAAGCAAACAAGCCGCCCTATTTATGTCAGGGTGTTTTCTCACCATAGTACCTGTTCCGTAGGTTTAACCCCTAAAGCCTGAAACATTTCATGAGTGTAGTCACTCCTTACTGTTCTGCAGAACAGAGCATTTCCCCAGCTTTGGAATGGTTGAACTAATACAAGCATGGACTAGTTTCTCAGCATCACTCAGACAAGATGTTCCTCATCTTGTCAATATTATGAAAATGGTAAAAAGTGGTCTTGGAAATTTGTCTGATATTCAAGTTAAAGAGGAAATTAAGTTCAAAAATGACAGTCAGTGCAGAAGTATAAATGCTGACGTCAGTATACGGCACTAGTGTAGGTATGTGGGTAGGGTCGACTTAGGGTTAACACAGAAGCATGATTTAGTCAGTTCAAAGGCAGCAAAGATACAGTGCCTTTAAAAATTATTCACCCCCCTTGGATGTTTCATCCTTTTCTTACCTCCGCCGAGGAGGTAATGTTTTTACCGTTGTTGCTTGGTTTATCTTTTAGCAACGTAACTCAAAAAGTTCTGAACAGATTTTGATGAAATTTTCAGGAAAGGTGTGTAATGGTACGGGAAACTGATCATTGCATTTTTGTGGTGATCTGGATCATCACTCGATCCAGGAATTTTGGGGAAAAATTGGTATATACTTTTGCTGGTACACCAGAATTTCTGTAGCTAAGTTACCTAATACTGTTTATTTGTTATTTCAATAAATCTTATAGAAGGAAACTTGAATTAGTATTTTTCATCATTATCAAATGCAGAAATGTTGCATTTTAGAAAACTGATGCATTTCTAACAATGTCATTTGGGGGGGAAATGAGCTGCTTGGCAGAGGTGTACGCTCTCCGAGTGCTTTACTTGTTTTTGCTGCCATTTCTCCATCTGTTAGCAGGATCACGCAAAAATCCATTGACCCTGTTTACATGGTCACGAGTAAACCGATTACTGGAATAAACCGATAAAGGTAATAAATGGCTTATGGTGTTTATACACCGAGTAAATGGTTTATTGGGCAAATAAACTAGGTGTGTTAATCTGTTTTCTCATAAACCGATAATGGCCTTTAACTGATAAAGGTAATCGGATTACTGTGTTTACATGACAGTTTGAATAATCAGGTAACTCCAGAAAGCTGATTATAATCGTTTTACTGGTGGCCATGTAAACATGGTCAGTGATGGATTTGGATGGCATTTTCACCAGAGGTGGCCCTTGGCTCAAAGATGAACTCATTACATGTTGGAGGTGATCCATGAGTGCATACCTCCGCCAAGGCCCTATTTCACAATGGACGGAGGGGAGGACAGAGGGAGGGAGGGAGCCTTGGTGAAGGTATGTGTTCTCTGAGTGCAGTCTAGTTGCTTTACAAAAAGGAAATCATGGTCAAAATGTAATTTGACTTTTTTTGACAAAAACAGATTTTTTCAAACTACAGTCAGTTAATTAAAATTATATAATGTAAAGGAAATCATTGTGTGAGTATTCACCCACTTTAAAGTGACTGACCAAATTCAACAGAGGTCCAGCTAGTTGATGCCTGCAGTCTCACAATTAGTGAAATGGAGATCAGCTGAGTGCAGTTAATGTCTGTCAAGTGACTGTAGTATGAAGACACCTGTGTCTGGGAGGTCCAGTCTCTGCTTCATCAGTATTCCTGCTACAACTGCAGCATGAAGACAAAAGAACACTCCAAGCAAATCAGAGAAAAGATCACTGAAAAGTCTCAGACAGGAGAGGCTACAAGAAGATTTCCAACTTCCTGGGCATCGCACAGAGTTCAGTTAAATCCATCATTCAGAAATGGAAGAAGGATGGTACTTGTCGAAATCTGGCTAGAGCTGGTTGTCCTCACAAACTGAGTGGTCGAGCAAGAGGAAGACTGGTGAAGGAGGCCACCGAGACACCTACAACCACTCTGAAGGAGTTGAGAGCTTCAGTGGCCCAGATGGGGGAGACTGTACAACAACAACTGTCGCCCAGGTTCTTCACCAGTCCAAGCTGTATGGAGACTGGCAAAGACAAAGCCACTGTTGAAAAAAGCTCACATGAAATCTCACCTGGCATTTGCCCAAAGGCATGTGGGAGACTCCAAGGTCAATTAGAAGAAGGTTCTTTGGTCTGATGAGACAGAAATTGAGCTTTTTGGCCATCAGACCAGACACCATGTTTGGCGACCACCAAACTGCCCATCACCACAAATGCACCATGTCCACCATGAAGCACGGTGGTGGCAATGCCATGCTTTGGGGCTGCTTCTCAGCAGCAGGCCCTGGAAAGCTTGTAAAGGTAGAGGGGAATATGAATGCAGAAAAATATCACCAAATCCTGGAGGATAATGTGGTTCAGTCTGCAAGAGAACAACGACGTGGAAGATTTATTTTCCAGCAAGGCAACAACCCCAAGCATACAGCAAAAGCTACACAGAAATGGATCAAAGACAAGAAGGTCAAGGATCTGGAGTGGCCATGTCAAAACCCAGATCTCAGATTTGTGGTTGGACTTGAAAAGAGCTGTTCACGCCCAATCCCCAAGCAACCTGACAGAGCTTGAGCTGCTTTGGAAGGAAGAATGGAGAAAAGTTGCAGTGTCCAGATGTGCCAGCCTGATTGAGACATGTCCACACAGACTCAGTTTCCAGATGTGGCAGCCTGATTGAGACATGCCCACACTGACTCAGTGTCCAGATGTGCCAGCCTGATTGAGACATGTCCACACAGACTCAGTTTCCGGATGTGCCAGCCCAACTGAGACATGTCCACACAGACTCAGTGCTGTGATTGCAGCCAAAGGTGCATCTACTAAATACTGACCTAAAGGGTGTGAATCCTTAAGCAATCAATTGCTTTACCTTATATAATTTTAATTAACTGGCAATAGTTTGTAAAAATCTGTTTTCATTTTGACATGAAAGAAGCTTTTTTGAATATTTTTATCAAAAAAGTCAAATTATTTTGACCATGATTTCATTTTATAAAGCAATAAAAGGTTGAAACAGCCAAGGTAAGGTCTAAGTGTCAAGTCAAGAACAAACTACAAGCAAACAAAAACCCAACTTAAATTCAAAATGGAAGTTACTCATTATGTTTAAATCCCCTGTACCAAGTTCAGGGTGGACTCCATCAGGCCCTTAGACCAGTTTTACCCCCTAGTTGTGCTGATCAGTCTGTAAACTATGAGATTCACTTTGAGTAACTCGGCGCTGAGTTTCAGGTCATTGAACACAAATGAAACTGGAGGCTGAGCGAATAAAAAAACCACAGAAACCAAATTCCTGTGTGCTGCACACACACAACAGCGCAGAACACACACCGAAACACACACCCAGGACACCCACTTCCTGTCAGACCCGCCACGCTTCTGAACACGATGTGACATTTCAAGTAGCCAGCACATGTATGCGTGTGTGGTCAGAGTTTGGTGAGACAATTTTAATTTTCCATCAGAGCTTCAGTTTTATCAGCTGAGCTTTCCGTCACCGTGAGCCGCTTCAGCTTCCCGTCAGAGGCCTCTGGTTTCAGTGGGCTGCCGTTTCGTGAAGATGCACCAGTCCCATATCAGTTTTAAAATCTAAGGGTTCTTTCACAGCTAACCAGTTTGGTCCAGATTTTCAAACTTTTCAGTTTGATTTGGACCAAAATTTAAGGTGTGAAACCTCCCCTGAACCACAGTCTAGACCACAGGTGTCATGAGCCGAGAGCTGGAAGTTTCTGCCAGGCTCGGTCTCATGGCCTTTTCTGTGTATTTACATATTTGTTGTATTTTATGCCTTCTGGGTTTCTGTATTCATGTTCTGTTTGCCATTCTCCTGTTTGTGTTCTAGTTTTGTTACACTTTTATTTTGTATTTTTTTATATTTAATATTTTAGTCTGCTTGGATTAATATTTTATTCTTTATTTCCTCATTGTTGTTCTTTTGCTTGTTGACAGCTGTCAGTGGCGTGGTGCCCCATGTGGGCGTTGCCCTGTCAGCAGTCAGCTTTGGTTCTCCCCTCTCTCACTGCCCCCAGCTGGTCCTAATTATGTACCGTTGCTTTCTCCTGCCCGTTCAGATACCCACACCTGTCATTTATTGTGTTAATGGTTTTTTTTTTATCCTATTTAAAGGGCTTTATTTTCATTTTCTCATTGCCGCTGTCTTGGTTGTATTCCCCTCATCTCCACCAGAGCCCTGCCCTGCTCTGGTGTGCAGTATCTGTAAATTTTCTCCCTCGTTTGTATTTTGTAGTAAGAGCAACTTGTTGAAC
Source organism: Pholidichthys leucotaenia (assembly GCA_020510985.1). Classification (NCBI taxonomy): domain Eukaryota; kingdom Metazoa; phylum Chordata; class Actinopteri; order Cichliformes; family Pholidichthyidae; genus Pholidichthys; species Pholidichthys leucotaenia. The sequence continues at coordinate 337,697,970 of CM035845.1, forward strand.
TTTATGTTTGTTGTTTCTTTCAATTAATTGCCCAAACTCACAGTTCAGCGCAGGGGTCTCATCTTCCTGCCCCGAAGGGCATTCATGACAGAAAACAGCAGCCGCTAGAGACCCAGCTGCTGTGAGTTTGGTGATTTTTTTTTTTTTTTTTTGGCTGTTTCTTTCACCTCTGCGATGGCGAAAGCTCGTTGGTTTCTCTTATTTTTTTTCCCATTGGTTTTCTTTTCACACCGGGATGTACTATGTCTGTCACCCTGGAGGTGTCCACCCTTAGACTGGATGAAGCGGAGTGGTGGTCAGTGTGTGTCCTGGAGGATATTCTGTAGCAGGCTCAAGCCTCCTGTACTCCCGAGGCAGCCCAAGAGTGTCTGGAGGGCGCGGCGCAGTTGCTTGAGGCATGCCCCAGCCTGTGGGATCACCCGGAGCTGACAAACCTACTCCTCTCCATATTTCTTCCTCAATCAATGAGTGATGAGCCGGGGGAGTCAGTTCCGATGCCTGTGCCTGCGCCAATGAAGAGCAGGCACTTGCGCGAATGGAAGCCTCCAGCCTCTAACCACTCTCTGATGCCAGCTCTGCCTCCTCTTTCTGAGCTTTGGCCCGCTCCATCAGCCGAGGAGCTGGAGGGGCACAGGCAGGTTTTACTGGCAGAGACTGACCTCCTCCTGAAAGCTAAACCATGGCTCCTCCCGGATTTGGCTTAGGAGCTGGAGGAGATTTCACCGAGAGACCTGGAGTTTGAGCCCATGAGTGAGTGTCCCCTGACTCCGGAGCCTCACCCTCTCCACCTTGAACCTAAGTCTCCGCCTCCCGCTCCTCACCATCATTCTGGGAAATCCTGCCTGAGGAACACTCCTACCTCTCAGTCGGCAGCTTCTCCTACACCAGGACGGAAGCCTCCCTCAGCAGTGCACCTTCTCTGTTCGTCTTCTTCAGCCAAATTGTCACCCTTCTCCCTCTCTAACTGCTGTTCCTTGCTTCCCCTTGATGCCTCCTCCCGCTGCTGTGAGCCAAGCTGTTTTTTCCCTGGCTCCGCCCTAAACCGTGTTGGCAGGGGCAGCTCCTCCATGTTCCTCAGAGGGGCCCACGACCGTTGGTCACGGAGAGGGTCGATCTCCAACCAGCTGCAGCAGTAAACATCATGCCCGGGAATGCAGGCAAGTGACTTTTCATTCTCTATTACCTACGGTTGAATTATCTTGCCTGATTGCCAGTGGTGAGGCTCAGTCCTTGAAGCCCTGTGAGCTCTCACCGCCTGCTGTAGCTAATGACTTATCACCTGCTCTCTCCGTGTCTCCTCCTCTGCCCCTTGAGTATATGCCGGCCCCTGGATTGAGCCGCTGGACATTGGAGGAGCCTGTGGCCCTGGAGGACCTGGTTCCAGCCCCACAGCCATGCTCTGGATGGAGGGTGAGTGCTGAAACCAAGCTGATGCCTGTGCCAACAGAAGAGCGGCCCCGGGCTCCAGCTGAGCAGGATTCAGCGCCAGCAGGAGAATCACCTCCTGTCACCACTCAGGGTGAGCCACCTGCGTGGGTCACCTCACTGGGAGGCCCCAGGACTGAACTGACCACAATGCCTTCTGCAGGGACCACCGCAGCAGAGCCGGAGTTGGACCCCCAGAGGGCCAGGCCCATAGAACCACCACTTGGATCGTTGGAGTCCTGGACGGCGGTGGAGCTTGAGATCAGGCAAGTGTACTCCTTTGTCTCTGTCTCTTGGAGAAATTTTGCCTGGCTCTAGGTGGGGAGAGCCAAGTTCAGCCATCAGCTGCACCTGAGCTCACCTCGCTGGGTTCCACTGCCACCGGTGACCCTGACCCTGTGTCTTTGCATCTCCTGTCGGAGTTTTTCCCCAGGGTCACAGAGGATATTCCACCTGTGCTAGATGTCTCCATGGGTCCAGGCTTGCCTCCTGAAATCATTGTGGGTCCAGCTCCTCCCACTGAGGTCATCGTGGGCACTCTGCCCCGGTCTGGGACCTTCGTGGGTGCTGCTCCCCATCCGGCTGAGATCTTCAAGGGTGCTGCATCCTCTTCTGTGGGGGTTGTCATGGGTGCTCTGTTCCAGCTGCTCCCTCTCCGGCTGAGATCTTCAAGGGTGCTGCTTCCTCTTCTGTGGGGGTCGTCCTGGGTGCTCCGTTCCAGCCCGGGGCCTCCGAGGGTGCAGCCTTGGCCCAGTCCGGGTCCAGTGAGGGTGCAGCCGTGGCCCAGTCTGGGTCCACCAAGGGTGCTGCTTCCCTTCCAGTGGGGGTTGTCGCGGGTGCTCCATCCCAGCCCGGGACCTCTGAGGGTGCAACTCCACTCCAGCCTGGAGCCACCGTGGGTGCAGCCTTGCTCCAGCCTGGAGCCACCGAGGTTGCTGCTGTGCTCCAGCCTGGAGCCACCAAGGGTACAGCCTTGGTCCAACCCGAGCCCATCAAGGGTGCAGCTTTGGCCCAGTCTGGGCCCACCAAGGGTGCAGCATTGGTCCAGTCTGGACCCACCACGGGTGCAGCTATATCACAGTCCGAGACCACCGCGGGTGCTGCGTCACTCCAGCCCGGGGCCTCTGAGGGTGCAGCTCCACTTCAGCACAGAGCCACCGCAGGTGCAGCCTTGCTCCAGCCTGGAGTCACCGAGGTTGCTGCTGTGCTCCAGCCCAGAGCCACCGAGGGTACAGCCTTGTCCGGGCCCACTGAGGGTGCAGCATTGGTCCAACCTGGACCCACCGAGGTTGCAGCTTTGTCCCAGTTCGAAACCACTGCAGGTGCAGCATCACTCCAGCCCGGAGCCACCATGGGTGCTGCTTCGCTTCAGTCTGGAGCCACTGCGGGTGCAGCTTTGCTCCAGTCTGGAGCCTCCACGGGTGCAGCTGTGCCCCAGTCCAGGGCCACCGCGGGTGCAACTATGTCCCAGTCCAGGACCACTGAGGGTGCTGCTGGCCAGTTCGAGGGCGTTGTGGTCCCCCCTCCTGTGCCGGACGCCGTTGTGGTTCCCCCTCCTGTGCCAGACACCGTTGTGGTTCTCCTTCCTGTGCCAGACGCCGTTGTGGTCCCTCCTACATCTGACATTTTCTTGGTTCCCCTGACTTCTCCATCATGCCCACTACTTGCCCTTCCCATCGGGCAGCCACCTCATTGACCACCTCTCCTGTTCAGGTGATTGAAAAACTCACGGGTGCAGCTGTGCCCCAGTCCGGGGCTACTGTGAGTGCAACTATGTCCCAGTCCAGGACCACTGAGGGTGCTGCTGGCCAGTTTGAGGGTGTTGTGGTTCCCCCTCCTTCACCAGACACCACCGTGGTTCCCTCTCTTCTTCTAGATGCCATCTTGGTTCCCCCTCCTGTGCCAGACGCCATCATGGTTCCCCCTCCTGTGCCGGACGCCATCGTGGTTCCCCCTCCTGTGTCAGACACCGTTGTGGTTCTTCCTGTGTCTGATGCTGTAGTGGTTCCCCGTCCTGTGCCAGACGCTGTTGTGGTCCCTCCTCCATCTGACATTGTCTTTGTCCCCTTGACTCCTCCATCATGCCCACTACTTGCTCTTCCCATCGGGCAGCCGCCTCGTTGACCACCTCTCCTGTTCAGGTGGTTAAAAAACTCAGGCAGACCACCCAACAGGCAGTGCCGCAGAGTTGGGTGGCCCATGTTCTCTGAGAGGCCACCCGACCCCTTTCATTGTGCTATCTGGCAGGCCTGGGACTCTGGACGTCCGCCTGAACTGTCCAACTACTCGGTCCAGGGGGCTTAGGGAAGTTGAGGGTTTTTCCTGGTGTGGGTCCTGAGTGGGGTTGTTTCATTCCCTCCTGAGATGTTCCCCCCACCACCCTCCCAGGGTGAGTTATTGTGCTCCTGTTGGGGGGAAGGGGTCCTCCTTTTTTTTATGTTACCCTGGAGGTGTTTGGTTTCCACCCCTTGAGAGGGGGGCTCTGTTATGAGCCAAGAGTTGGAGGTTTCCGCCAGGCTCGGTCTCATGGCCTTTTCTGTATATTTACATATTTGTTGTATTTTATGCCTTCTGGATTTCTGTATTCATGCTCTGTTTGCCATTCTCCTGTTTGTGTTCTAGTTTTGTTACACTTTTATTTTGTATTTATTTAGATTTATATTTTAGTCTGCTTGGATTAATATTCTTTATTTCCTCATTGTTGTTCTTTTGCTGGTTGACAGCTGTCAGTGGCGTGGTACTCCGTGTGGGCGTTGCCCTGTCAGCAGTCAGCTTTGGTTCGCCCCTCTCTCACTGCCCCCAGCTGGTCCTAATTATGTACCATTGTTTTCTCCTGCCCGTTCAGATACTCACACCTGTCATTTATTATGTTGATGGTTTTTTTATCCTATTTAAAGGGCTTTATTTTCATTTTCTCATTGCTCATTTTCTTCATTTTCTTTATTTGCTCATTGCTTCATTTTCTGATTACATTCTCTTGGTTGTATTCTCCTCATCTCCACCAGAGCCCTACCCTGCTCTGGTGCACAGTATCTGTAAGTTTTCTCCCTCGTTTGTATTTTGTGTTAAGAGCACCTTGTTAAACTTTATGTTTGTTGTTTCTTTCAATAAATTGCCTAAACTCACAGTTCAGCACGTGGGTTTCATCTTCCTGCCCCGAAGAGCATTCGTGACAACAGAGCTTCCGGCAAGAAGAGGTGGTCTAGGTCAAGATCAAACTGAACCTTGGAGTGGTTTGTTTAGAGCAGGGATGGGCAACTTTGGTGGTAGTGAGGGCCACAAAACTTTTTCTTCACTTCCCAAAGGCCAGATTTACAAGTAAACCTTTTTTTTTTTTGGTGGGGGGGTGGCGGGGGTTCTTCAAAGTCAAAAGTTTAACAATTAAAACTGAAAATGCAAATGAAAATAAAAACTATTCATTGTTTTATCATATTAGAATTAAAATTACTGATAAAATTATATCATGAACTAATTTTTGAAACTCCATCAAAATGATGAGCAAAGAGAAATTCCGGATGGTAATCAAAGCCAAGAAAAAAGGAAATATGACGAGGCTTAGCTTGCTCTTGGATTCATTGTGGTTGTGGAGGGGCAGACAAAGATCTGGGTGTAGGTGGGCTTAGTCATCACCTGCCTCCCCCAAGTGGGGAATGAAAAAAAGTTTAAGAACCACTGAACAAAAAAAATCAGCAGATTAAAACGACCGCAGTCTCTGAACTTTTATTGCTGACGTGGTATTGAAATAGTGTCAGTGCTTCAGGCCACCAGATGTGACTGTTCTGACTTAGAATGACTGGACTTGGTCTTGATGAGGTCTTGACTTCAACACTAGATGATTATGCATTGGAGAGAAAAGCTGTGACAGTCTTACGCTGTCCTCTTTTGGACAAGCGTGTCAGTTACACCTCTGACCAAGGTATCAAGTCACATATTCACACATTTTTAACAACTCTAGACAGCAAAATACACACAAGTCTCACTTCATCTCCCAAGTCAAAACAAGTCATCGACTCTTTTGAGATTTAGGACTAGCTAACGATTGTCTCAGAGTAGAAGCAGATAATGTTTCTGGTGTGTTTGCTGTGATTTAAAAAGCTTGCCTCTCTGGGTTTTTTTCAGGGTCAGAAGTCGTCCCGGTGTCAGGAAGCATCATGACCTTCTGGAGCGTCGACACTAACACACGCAGCCATTAAGGATCAGATGGACCGCACTTGCCCCTTTATTTCTGTTTAGACCTTTAAACCCCACATAGTACATATATAACAGCATTAGATATCATGTATTTATTTTAAATGCAATATTTCTGCCTATTCATAAAAATGAATGTCTTGTTGGTAGTGCTCTTTCTTAGTTCTACTTCACCAGTTGTCTAATGTAATATTATAGTTGTACTCAGTAGTCTGTTAAATTTATATTAAATTTAAAACCCTCACAATTTGGCAAGAATAAAGTTGGTACTCAAGTAACTATTGTACTCTAGTAATATTTATTTCATAACTCTACTTTTACTTGAGTACACTTTATGACTACAAAGACTGCATACATAGGTGTAAATCAGCCATCAAAAACTTTTCTATGATATGTTCAAATGTTCTAATACCACTGAAGCACCAGTGCATACAGTGGGGTAAAAAAGTATTTAGTCAGCCACCAACTGTGAAAGTTCTCCCACTTAAAAGATGAGAGGTCTCCAATTTTCATCATAGGTATACCTCAACTATGAGAGACAAAAATGAGAAAAAAAAAAATCCAGAAAATCACATTGTCTGATTTTTAAAGAAGTTATTTGCAAATTATGGATTGTCACCTTATCGTGGTGGGGGGGTTTGCGTGCCCCAGTGATCCCAGGAGCTATGTTGTCCGGGGCAATTTGCCTCTGATAGGGTCTCCCAAGACAAACTGGTCCTGGGTGAAGGGCCAGACTAAGAACGATCCAACAGACTCTCATGATAAATTGTATATCAAGGATTCAGTGTACCCCGCCCGGTATGGGGTTACCGGGGCCCCACCCTGGAGCCAGGTCTGGGGGAGGGGCTCGAAGGCTAGCGTCTGGTGGCCGGGTTTCCACCCATGGGACCCAGCCGGGCTCAGCCCGAAGGAGTTACATGGGTCCGCCCTCCAGTGGGCTCACCACCTGCAGGAGGGATCATGGGGGCCCGGTGCTATGTGGATTAGGTGGCGGTTAAAGGCGGAGACCTTGGCGGACTAATCCCAAGCTTTCTAAACTGGCTTTTGGTACGTGGAATGTCACCTCTCTGGTGGGGAAGGAGCCTGAGCTGGTGTACGAGGTTGAGAGATACCGGCTAGATATAGTCGGCCTCACCTCAACACACAGCTTCGGTTCCGGAACCAGTCTCCTGGAGAGGGGCTGGAGCTTGGCCTTTTCTGGAGTTGCCCCGGGCGAGAGGCGACGAGCAGGGGTGGGTATTCTTGTATCATCCCACCTTGCTGCCTCTATATTGGAGTTTTCCCCGGTGGATGAAAGGGTTGCTTCCCTGCGCCTTCGGGTTGGGAAACGGGTCCTGACCATCATTTGTGCCTATGCACCAAATGATGTTTCAGAGTACTTACCCTTTTTGGAGTCTGTGACTGGGGTGCTGGAGGGTGATCCTCTTGGAGACTCCATTGTCCTACTGGGGGACTTCAATGCGCACGAGGGCAACGACAGTGAAACCTGGAGGGGGGTGATTGGGAGGAACGGCCTGCCCGATCTGAACCCGAGTGGTGTTCAGTTATTGGACTTCTGTGCTAATCACAGTCTGTCCATAACGAACACCATGTTCAAGCATAAGGGTGTCCATATGTGCACCTGGCACCAGGACACCCTAGGTCACAGGTCGATGATCGATTTTGTTATCGTATCATCAGACCTGCGACCGTATGTCTTGGACACCCGTGTAAAGAGAGGTGCAGAGCTGTCAACTGATCACCACCTGGTGGTGAGTTGGATCCGATGGCAGGGGAGGAAGCCATTCAGACCTGGTAGACCCAAACGTATAGTGAGGGTGTGCTGGGAGCGTCTGGCTGAGGCCCCTGTCCGGGAGGTCTTCAACTCCCACCTCCGGAAGAACTTCAACCACATTCCGAGGGAGTCTGGAGACATAGAGTCTGAATGGGCCATGTTCTCCACATCTGTTGTTGAAGCGGCGGCCCAGAGCTGCGGCCGCAAGGTGGTCGGTGCATCTCGTGGTGGCAACCCCTGAACCAAGTGGTGGACACCAGTGGTGAGGGGGGCCATTAAGCTGAAGAAGGAGTCCTATCAAGCTTGGTTGGCTTGTGGGACTCCCGAAGCAGCTGAGGTGTACCGGCAGGCCAAGCGGAGTGCAGCTCGGGTGGTTGCTGAAGCAAAAACCCGGGTATGGGAGGAGTTTGGTGAGGCCATGGAACAAGACTTTCGGTCGGCCTCAAAGAGATTCTGGCAAACTGTCCGGCGGCTCAGGAGGGGAAGCAGCTCCCTGTCCACACTGTGTATGGTGCGGATGGGACACTGTTGACTTCGACTGGGGATATCATCGGGCGGTGGAAGGAATACTTCGAGGATCTCCTCAATCCCACTGATACGCCTTCCACAGAGGAAGCAGGGTTTGGGGACGAGGGGGATGACTCGCCTATCACAGGGGCTGAGGTCGCCAAGGTGGTTAAAAATCTCCTTGGTGGCTGGGCCCCGGGGGTGGATGAGATTCGCCCTGAGTACCTCAAGGCCCTGGATGTTGTTGGGCTGTCATGGTTGACACGCCTCGGCAACATTGCGTGGAGGTCGGGGGCAGTGCCTTTGGCATGGCAAACCGGGGTGGTGGTTCCTCTCTTCAAAAAAGGGGACTGGAGGGTGTGCTCCAACTTTAGAGGGATCACACTCCTCAGCCTCCCTGGGAAGGTCTATGCCAAGGTACTGGAGAGGAGAGTCCGGCCGTTGGTCGAACCTCGGATTCAGGAGGAGCAATGTGGTTTTCGTCCTGGCCGTGGCACATCGGACCAGCTCTTTACCCTCTCGAGAATTCTTGAGGGTTCGTGGGAGTTTGCCCAACCAGTTTACATGTGTTTTGTGGACTTGGAGAAGGCATTTGACCATGTCCCTCGTGGATTTTTGTGGGGGGTGCTTCGGGAGTATGGGGTATCGGGCTTGTTGTTACGAGCTATTCGGTCTCTGTACAACCGTTGTGAGAGTTTGGTTCGTATTGCCAACACTCGGTCGGAGTCATTCCCAGTGAGAGTTTGGACTCTGCCAGGGCTGCCCTTTGTCACCGATCCTGTTCATAATTTTTATGGACAGGATTTCTAGGCGCAGCCAGGGAATGGAGGGTGTCATGCTTGGTGACCACAGGATCTCATCTCTGTTGTTTGCAGATGATGTTGTCCTGTTGGCTTCATCCAGCAATGACCTACTGCTCTTGCTGGGACGGTTTGCCGCTGAGTGTGAAGCGGCTGGGATGAGAATCAGCACCTCCAAGTCCGAGTCCATGGTCCTCAGCAGAAAAAGGTGGATTGTCCTCTCCGGGTTGGGGACAGGCTCCTGCCCCAAGTGGAGGAGTTTAAGTATCTTGGGGTCTTGTTCACGAGTGAGGGGAAAATGGAGCGAGAGATCGACAGACGGATTGGAGCAGCATCTGCAGTGATGCGGACGTTGTACCGGTCTGATGTGGTGAAGAGGGAGCTGAGTTCTAAGGCAAAGCTGTCGATTTACCAGTCAATCTACGTTCCTACTCTCAACTATGGTCACGAGCTTTGGGTAATGACCGAAAGAACGAGATCGCGGATACAAGCGGCTGAAATGAGCTTTCTCCGTAGGATTGCTGGGCTCACCCTCAGAGATAGGGTGAGGAGCTCAGTCATCCGGGAGAGGCTCAGAGTAGAACCACTGCTCCTCCACATTGAAAGGAGTCAGTTGAGGTGGTATGGGCATCTGATTAGGATGCCTCCTGGACGCCTCCCACTTGAGGTGTTTCAGGCACGTCCCACTGGGAGGAGACCCCGGGGCAGACCCACGACTCGGTGGAGAGACTATGTCTCCCAGCTGGTCTGGGAACGCCTTGGTGTCCCCTCTGAAGAGCTGGAGCAGGTGGCTGGGGAGAGGGAAGTCTGGGCTTCTCTGCTTGAACTGCTGCCTCAGCGACCCGGACCTCCGGGAAAGCAGTAGAAGATGGATGGATGGTGGAAAATGAGTATTTGGTCAATAACAAAAGTTCATCACAATACTTTGTTATATACCCTTTGTTGGCAATGACAGAGGTCAAACGTTTTCTGTAAGTCTTCACAAGGTTTTCACACACTGTTGCTGGTATTTTGGCCCATTCCTCCATGCAGATCTCCTCTAGAGCAGTGATGCTTTGGGGCTGTTGCTGGGCAACACAGACTTTCAACTCCCTCCCAAGATTTTCTATGGGGTTGAGATCTGGAAACTGGCTAGGCCACTCCAGGACCTTGAAATGCTTCTTACGAAGCCACTCCTTCGTTGCCCGGGCGGTGTGTTTGGGATCATTGTCATGCTGAAAGACCCAGCCACGTTTCATCTTCAGTGCCCTTGCTGATGGAAGGAGGTTTTCACTCAAAATCTCACGATACATGGCCCCATTCATTCTCTATCAATTCTCTAGCACAGTTGATTTCTTCACACCAAGCTGCTTACCTATTGCAGATTCAGTCTTCCCAGCCTGGTGCAGGTCTAAAATTTTGTTTCTGGTGTCCTTTGACAGCTCTTTGGTCTTGGCCATAGTGGAGTTTGGAGTCTGACTGTTGGAGATTGTGGACAGGTGTCTTTTATACTTATAACAAGTTCAAACAGGTGAATTTAATACAGGTAACGAGTGGAGGACAGAGGAGCCTCTAAAAGAAGAAGTTACAGGTCTGTGAGAGCCAGAAATCTTGCTTGTTTTAAGTATTGAGATGAACTTTTGTTATTGACCAAATACTTATTTTCCACCATAATTTGCAAATAAATTCTTTAAAAATCAGACAATGTGATTTTCTGGATTTTTTTTTCTCATTTTGTCTCTCATAGTTGAGGTATACCTATGAAGAAAATTGGAGACCTCTCTCATCTTTTAAGTGGGAGAACTTGCACAATTGGTGGCTGACTAAATACTTTCTTGCCCCACTGTATTCACTTACCTTGGGATTCAGATAACACAAGATTTCCCTTCTCTTTTCAAAGATAACTACCCCCCTCTTGTGGCCAAACTGCAGACTAATATTCAGTTTTGGAGATCTCTCCCTATTTCATTGATTGGGAGGATTAGCGCAATCAAAATAATATTTCTTCCTCAGTTATTGTATCTCCTCCAATGTCTACCTGTGTTTTTACCAAAATCCTTTTTTTTTTTTAAAAAAAAATTTAGACTCTCTCATTTTACCTTTTATTTGGAATTACAAAAACTATAGGATTAAAAAGGCTCATCTTTGTAAACCCAGGCGGGTGGGAGGACTTGCTCTCCCCGACTTTTGTCTTTATTATTGGGCATTCAACATTAAAATAATTTCAAAATGGTTGGATAACTCAGTTAATTTCTCTCGCTGGCTGCAGTTGGAGCGGGAGCATTGCTGCCCACACAGTTTGGGGGCAGTGATCCTGTCTCCTGTAACTTTAGATAAGTCTGTTTATGGTGAAAGTGTTGTTATAAATAGCACAATCAGAATTTGGAAACAAATTAAGATGAATGTCAGGGTTAAATCACTCTCCTTTTTACTTCCCATTGCTGGGAATCCGTCTTTCCCACCATCTCAGTCTGATAATGGATTTTTTTAATGGAGAGACCTGGGTATTCAAAATATCGGTGATCTTCACCTGAATGGTACCTTAGCTTTATTTGAACAGCTACAAGAAATGTATGAATTACCCAGGAGTAATTTTTTTTAGGTTTATACAAATCAGAAATTATGTGCGTACTTACATACCTTCCTCTGAAAGTGCATCAGCTACAGTCCTAGACAAGTGCCTTCTTCAAAACTCAGGCTCTGATTAAAAAGTATCACATTTTTATGATGCCTTACAATCCATCAACTCTCCCTCAACGTCCGAAATTAAAAATGATTGGGAAAATGAGTTGGGGACACAAAGTGTTGATGAACTCTGGGATAAGAGTCTTGAAGACATCGGTACCTGCTCTTTAAATTCTAGGCATTGTTTGATTCGGTTTTGTGTCCTTCACAGACCACACTGTTCTAAATCCAAGCTTCACAAAATTTTTCCAGACTTCTCTTCACAATGTGATAAATGCTCAGCAGCAGAGGCGAACCTCGTTCACTCCTTTGTTCTGTGCCCCAAATTAACAAAATATTTGTTACAAGTGGCTCTTGTGAGCCACTAATAAGAGCCAAGGGCCAACCGGTGAGTTTGCGTAGATTATTAATAAAGGAAAAGGAACGAAGGAAAAGAGCCTCGTGGGGCAAAACACAAATAACACAGGAGGTACACTTACGGATAACGATGAGGGAAGAAAGAACCTCGTGGGGCAAAATGCAAATAATATAAGAGGTACACTTACAGATAACAATGAGAGAAGAGAGGAGGGCTGGAGCCGGACGTAGGGACTCCAGCCTAATCCACAGCGAGAGGTACGTGTGGATAATGTGAGGTCGCAGCCCTGAGCAATCAGGGCCGCTCGCTTATAATGATAATAATGCATCAGATTTATATGGCGCTTTATCATAGACACTCAAAGACACTTTACAAGTACAATATAGTGGTTGACAGCGCCTCAGCTGATGAGAGGTAATTGGCCTCCAGCCGTCCCGTGGAGCTTCACAGCTGGAAGCCCGCTGAGACGCTGTCATAGCAAAAGCTGGGCTGAGATGATGTATGGCCTGGGCGCGGACGACATCGGCGCACAGACCATGACAGGACCTCCCCCTCAAGGCCGGGCTCAGAACGGCCAGTAACACCCAAGCCCACCCCACCCCACCCCCACCCCTAGGGTGGGCGGATGGGGCGCAGGCCAGGAGGGAGTGAGTCAGAAAAAGAGGAGGGAAAAAAACCCCACAACACTGACAGGGAACAAACGAAGCAATTACAGAGTACGGGAGAGAGAAGGAAAAAAAAACACAGTACTCCATAAAATGCGGACAATATGCAGACAGGACCCAACAAAAAAAGCAACAACAGGAGGCCTATAACTAAAACACAGAGGCTCCTAAGGCGTAATATGGCAGATATAAAACATCCCTCAAACAGGAGAGGGGAAGAAAAAAAAGACACGCTAACCGCGATGGGACTACAAGAAATCATAATATCATACCTGCACACTCACAGAATCCCAAAGGAACCCAAAGGCACAGGAATGACAGGTGAAATAACACAGTTCGGGGGGTCTCCCCGCACCCAGCGTCCAAACCGCCAACAGGGGTAATGGGAAGAGTTCAGGCGGCCTACCCGAATCCCAGGCCAGGGAAAACAGTGCTTCGGGTGGCCGGACCAGGCCGCCGAATAGAGAATCCAGTGGGTTGGGTGGCCGGCCCAGAGAGCCAAATGGGCGCGGCAGTCCTTCTGGTGGCCGACCCGCACCGCTCAGCCACCAGGACCGCAGGGGAGAGAAAGGCAACGGCTTCCCTGTAGGGGGGAATAGCGAGGGCGAGCCGGGCCGAAAGCAAAGAGTCCATACAGCACCTGGTGGAGAAGGCTTGGGGGGATGATGAAGATGGGGGAGAAGATGAGCCGGTCCAGTGTCCGGTGGCAGGGGATCCACAGCTCCCTCACCGAACTTGGAACCTGCTGGTGCTGCACCCTCGTCGGAACCTGATTGGGTCACGGTTGCACCCGCAATGGACCCCGATTGGGTCATGGTTGCACCCGCGTCGGACCCCGACTGGGTCAGCGCCGCACCAGGACCGACCTCCAACCCCGAACCCGGAACCTCTGGCACAGTGGGCGAAAGCCGCTCCTCGCCGGCGACCCTGGGAGAAGGCTCGGGAGAGAGAAAAGAACCGGGATCAGGATCACCGGCAGCGCCAGAACCCAGCGAGACAAGCTCGGACGCAGCGGGCGCCTGCACCCGGCTCGTCTCCCCAAGAGACAGGCAAAAATACTCTAGAAAGGAAAGGAGAAAGACAATACAGAGCACTTGCCTGATCTCAGGTTCTGACGCCGTCCAGGACTCCGATGATCCGGGCTCAGACGGCAGGAGGTCGTCATCAGGCTCCCACTCAGCTGCGTCGGGCTCCGCAGCTGGCATGATGGTGTCCGCAGCCTCTGGATCCTCCGGCACCGATGCCCATGCCGACGGCCCACACGGCATGGTGGCAGGGGACCCTCAACCCGCTGGACCGGACCGCTCGTCCATGGAGACCCGGGGACGCTTCCTCGTCGGCGCAGGTTCCACGCTGCAGTCCGCTCTCCTCCTCCGCCCATGACGTGGCTGCAGGACCGGAACCAGGCTCTCCAGAACCGCAGGCCCCCTCCTCATCCGGTGACGTTGGCCTGGCGTCGAGGAGCACTCAGCGGAGGGAGACACAGAGGATGCGGGGTTAACAATTAAAGCCACAGCAGGTGGTAGGAGCTTGGGGGGCTGTGAACCCCGAACTCCACCACCAGGAGTCTGACAAGGCAAATCACAATAATGAGAATATGGATGAATTTGGACTTGCCTGTCTCCTGGAGGCTGGATGGTGCCTGCTGCAGCGGACGTTGCTTCTCCCTTTCCCCACCGGACGGTGACAGAGGGCCCCCTGGGAGGACGAGGGGGAGCCACTCGAGAAGGTTCCGGGACGGGGCTCGCCGAAACAGGACTCCAGGCACACACAGCAGCTGGGAGAGGCGTCGAGGAGGAGGGGGCGTCAGCCGAAACGAGTCAGGCACGGAGCGCTGGCGGGACAGCAGGAGAAGATGGCCCGGGAGATGAGGCTGCGGGGATTCCCCTTTGACGAGGCGCAGGAGTGACAGCTGTGTGGGGGATTGAGCCCTTGCGGCAACCCGGAACTGGATCCGGACGGGATTCAAGCTGAAGTTGATGGCCGGTGTGACGACGGTTTCCTGCAGGGGGCGAGGTGAAGGTGAAGTCCGGGAATCGCCGCTCCTGTGCAGAAACAGAGGTGAGGAAATCGGCGAACTCAGGGAAGTCACTTAACTCAGGATTCCTCTCCACCAGTCTGACTGCCGCCGTCACGTGTTTAATGATTTCAGATGGATGCACAGCGGAGCGAGCAGCAGCCACTCGGTCCCAGATCTTGATTGCTGTCAGCTGCAGCTCCTCTGGGGGAATCCTGACTGACGTCATGCTCGATGGGGGAAAACCCCTGGATGGTGCGAACTCCCGGGCCAGAACGGAGGCAGGAGCGGGATCCCGAAGCGAGGGGTGACAATTCCTCCTCTTCGGCTTCCTGCCAGGATTTCCCTCCAGCCCACGGAGTATCTCGCGCTGTGCGGCGATGTCAACTTTCCTCACGCTTACCTCAGGGTGATTAGCGAAGCGGGGAAGATGATTAAGAATGTCCTCAGCTTGGTCCAGGTACCGGGGCACGTCGCTGTTGAAGTCGAGGAGGGAGGCGGTGATGAGGATTTCATCGACGCACTTGAGGGCGTCTGCCAGATCGTCGCTCTGACTCTGAGTGCGGGCCCTCCGCGACGGCATGTCTCCAGCATGGTACCCAGACAGATAGGAACAACAGTCCAATTAATGCAAACTCACGGTAGCCGGCAACTCACTGGCTGCGACCTACTGATACGAGTGGCTCTTGCGAGCCACTAATAAGAGCCAAGGGCCAACCAGTGAGTTTGCATAGTTTATTAATAAAGGAAAAGGAACAAAGGAAAAGAGCCTTGTGGGGCAAAACACAAATAACACAGGAGGTACACTTACGGATAATGATGAGGGAAGAAAGAGCCTCGTGGGGCAAAATGCAAATAATATAAGAGGTACACTTACGGATAATGATGAGAGAAGAGAGGAGGGCTGGAGCCGGACGTAGGGACTCCATCCTAATCCACAGCGAGAGGTACGTGTGCATAATGTGAGGTCGCAGCCCTGAGCAATTAGGGCCGCTCCCTTATATAGTGGTTGACAGCGCCTCAGCTGATGAGAGGTAATTGGCCTCCAGCCATCCCGTGGAGCTTGACAGCCGGAAGCCCGCTGAGACGCTGTCATAGCAAAAGCTGGGCTGAGATGATGTATGGCCTGGGCGCGGACGACATCGGCGTACAGACCATGACAATATTGGACAAAAATTTTTGATGCCTTATCAAAAATTCTCCAGATTAAAACTGAACCAGACCCCATCTTTATCATACTGGGAGTATCTGATAATATATCTACGTTACAGAAAACACAAAACCAAGTCCTTTCTTATAGTTTGATTGCAACTAAAAAACTGATCCTGATGTTCTGGAAAAAGAAGGAAGCTCCTACCTTTAAGCTCTGGCTTAAGGCTTTAGCTGATACACTCCATTTGGAAAAAATTATATTCTTCTTAAAAAATAAAGAATGGCAGTTTGATACGATCTGGTTACCCCTCGCCTGTTATCTAAAAAGCAACTTTTAATTCATTAATCCTCTGTATTGTCTATGCAATGTAGCTGTTTGCCTTATTATTGTTCATCACAACAGTTGTCATACATTATGTTTTATTAGCAGAAAGAGTGGGGTGGGTGGGGTGAGGCGTGTTAAGAGCCTTTTTGTTTTTGAAAAAATAATGGAAAAATATGATGTGCTTTATTATGAAATGTATATACAGTATCAGATTTTTAATAAAAAGCATTTGACAAAAAAGAAATTGTTGTCTCCGCACCATATGGTCAAGCGGCTCACCTCCTTCCTGTAGTTTGTCTCGTCTCCGTTGCTGATGAGACCCACCACAGTTGTGTCGTCTTCAAACTTGATGAAGAGGTTGGATCTATGTGTTGGTGTACAGTCATGGGTCAGCAGAGTGAAGAGGAGAGGGCTCAGCACACATCCTCTGGGTCCCCCTGTGTTCAGAGTGATGGTGCTGGATGCGTTACTGCCAACTGTAGGGGTTCCCCCCTACAGTTGATAGTGCTATAAGATGACTATTGTTGTGAAATGGTGCTATATAAATAAAGTTGAATTGAATTGAATTGAACCCGTACTACCCGTGGTCTCCCCGTCAGGAAATCCAACAGCAAGTTTGTTGCGTCTATAATGCCTTAACCCCCAGTTCTTTTATACGAAGGCCAAATAACCAGACTGAGAGATGAAGTATACTTTCACTTATTTTACTGAAAGTGAGATATACCCTCTTGCATATCGGGAGTGCTCTCTCCTTTTGTTTTCTGAGGCGTGGCTAACTGAACTAGCAGCAGATGCTAACATTGAGCTGGAGGGTTTCCACATGATACGGGCAGACCGAACACCAGACAGTGGCAAAGCAAGGGGCGGTGGAGTGATAATGTATGTTAACAACAACTGGTGCAGACCAGGACATATCACTATTAAACAAAGACACTGCAGCAAAGACATTGAGTTGCTAGCTGTTAGCATGCGGCCTACATATCTCCCGAGAGAACACTCACACGTGATCTGCATTGTTGTTTATGCAAATCCGACAGCAAACGCTGGGACAGCGCGTGACGTTATCCATTCAGTAACCAGCAGGCTGCAGACAGAACACCCAGATGCTCTTCTCCTTATCTCAGGCGATTTCAACCATGTTTCACTATCTCCCATTCTACCCACGTTTACCCAGTATGTCACATGCCACACTAGAGACAATAAAACACTGGACTTATTCTACGCAAACACTAAGGAGGCGTACACCTCATCACAACTCCCCCCACTCGGGAGATCGGATCACAACTTGGTTCATCTCCGGCCGGTGTACAAACCGCTAGTGCACAGATAACCTCCGGCCATGCGCACAGTGAAGTTATGGTCTGAGGAGGCAATGGACACTCTAAAGGGCTGTTTTGAAGCCACCGCCTGGAAGCAGCTCTGCGATCCACATGGTGAGGACATCGATGGCCTCACACACACCTTCACAGGCTACCTCAGCTTCTGTGTGGACAAATCCGTTCCCACCAAGACCATACGGTGTTGCTCAAACAACAAACCCTGGATCAACCCTGAGATTAAAACACTTCTGAGAGAGAAGAAGAGGATCTTCAGGTCGGGGAATAGGGAGATGCTGAAGTCTGTACAGAGGGAGCTGAGGAGAAAGATCAGAGAAGGCAAGGACAGCTTCAGGAAGAAGATGGAGGACAAGCTGCAACAGAGCGACATCAGCGGGGTCTGGAGAAACCTCAAAACCATCTCTGGGCTCCAGAATACCTCCCCCAAGGCCACGGGGCAGGGAGTGGGCGAACAATCTGAATCTGTTTTTCAATAGGTTTGACCAACCGCCCTCCCCCCTGACTGCACAACAACCACTGCTGCCTCTAAAGACATCAAGTCCTGCTGCCCACTCCCCACTCCACCAACCCCCCCCCCCCCCACTCCCAACACACAGCCCCCCATCCTGACCCTGACCAGGATCCAGGTGAGGACGAAGCTGAGGAAGATCAAGGTGAGGAAGGCGTCAGGACCGGACGGCATCAGCGCAAAGCTCCTCAAGTCCTGTGCAGACCAGCTGTGTGGGATTGTGATGTACATCTTCAACCTGAGCCTGAAGCTGGGGAGGGTACCACAGCTGTGGAAAACATCTTGTGTGGTACCTGTACCAAAAACTTCCCACCCCAAAGACCTGAACAGCTACAGACCGGTGGCCTTGACGTCCCACTTGTTGAAGACCCTGGAGAGACTGCTCCTTGCTCACCTCCACCCCCTGGTGGAACTAGCGATGGATCCACTCCAGTTCGCCTACCAGCATGGCATTGGGGTGGAGGATGCGGTGATCTTCCTCCTTCAACGTTCTCTGTCCCACCTGGAGAAGCCCAGGAATGTGGTGAGGATCATGTTCTTTGACTTCTCCAGTGCTTTCAACACCATCCAACCGATGATTCTGAAGAACAAGCTGCTGCGCGCAGGGGTGGACCATCACCTATCATCATGGATCCTGGACTACCTCACGAACCGGCCTCAGTTTGTGAGAACCCGGGACTGTGTGTCCGACACGATCATCGGTAGCACGGGGGCCCCCCAGGGAACGGTGTTGATTCCCTTCCTGTTCACTCTTTATACTGCGGACTTCTCACACAACACAACACACTGCCATCTACAGAAGTTCTCTGATGACTCTGCGATCGTTGGCCTCATCTCCAATGGAGATGAAGCTGAGTACAGAGGGCTTATCCAGGACTTCGTGGACTGGTGCCATTGGAACTGCCTCCAGATCAACGCGAGGAAAACTAAGGAGCTGGTGGTGGACTGCCGCAGGCAAGGACAACCCCTCACAGCACCAGTAAATATACAGGGAACAGACATTGAGATGGTGACATCCTACAAGTACCTGGGTGTTCATCTGAACAATAAACTAGACTGGTCACACAATACTGACGCACTCTACAAGAAGGGACAGCGCAGGCTGTTCCTACTGAGGAGACTCAGGTCTTTTGGTGTACAAGGGGCACTGCTGAAGACATTCTATGACACGGTGGTGACATCAGCCATCACTTTTGGAGTGGTCTGCTGGGGCAGTGGCGTTACTGCAGCCGATAGGAAGAGACTGAACAAACTGATCAAGAAAGCTAGCTCTGTCCTGAGGCAGCGCCTTGATCCGGTGGAGGAGATAGGAGAGAGAAGGACGGTGGCTAAACTGTCATCTCTGCTGGAGTCCGAGTTCCACCCTATGCAGGACATACTGAATGCACTGAGGAGCTCATTTAGCAGCAGACTACATCATCCCAGGTGCACAACCGAGAGGTTTCGCAGGTCCTTCCTACCAACAGCTGTCAGACTGTACAGCCTAAGCAGGGCTGCTCGCAGAGATAGCAAAAAAGACGTAACAACCTAATTGTTTTTTGAATGCAAAAGATGCAATAGACTTACACAATGGTCCCCTCCGGCATACAACTAGGAAAATACCGGTCGCTTTGGAGGGTGAGAATATGTATGGGCACATAATCATACCATGTAGGATAACTAAGTAGACGGTTGTGCTGTTTCATCCCATCTAGCAACAATGCTCTGCACTGTGTGTGTTTATATATTTACATATTTATTCCATCTAGCTACATTGCTCCGCACTGCGTGTGTTTATAGTTTTACATATTTATTCCACCTAGCTGCAATGCTCCGTACTGTGGGTGTTTATATATCTACATATTTATTCCATCCAGCTACAATGCTCTGCACTGTGTGTCTGTGTGCATATATATATATTTATAGTAATATGTACATATGTATATTAGCTGCTCTTGCTTGCTTGCTTTTTTTTTCTTGCCTTCTGATTGTTGCTCTGAGTGTTGCTATCCCTGTGCTGTTGCAATCCTGGAATTTCCCCGTTGTGGGACTAATAAAGGCTTATCTTATCTTATCTTATCTTATATGGATACAAGCAGCGCTGGAACACAACTTTTTAGGCAATTCCCCAAGAGAGTGCTACTCAAAAAGTGGGCCCTATAGTTTTTATAAACCTTAACCACTCCCTCTTGCAAGAGGGAGTGGTTTTTCCCTCATTGTATCAGTACATTTCTGCTTATGTGGCAGTTCGGCTGTGTGCAGAACTGATTCTGACTGGTTTCAGCAAGTGAATTATAAGGTGTAACCTAAACTCTGCAGTGTAGCGTGTAAAGCAAGCAGATAAAGAAGTGTGAGGAAGACAGGCCAATCATGTCATTTTACCGACAAGTTCCACAGTGAAGTGTTGAGCCCCAGCTGATCCAGTTTGTGAATGAACTGTTGGTGAATGAACTGTTGGGGGATGATTGTGTTGAATGCTGAACTAAAGTCTATGAACAGCATTCTGATGTAGGAGTCCTTTGTTTCCAGGTGTGTGAGGGCTGAGTGGAGGGCAGTAGAAATGGCATCATCGGCCGAGTGATTGGACCGGTATGCAAATTGGAACGGGTCCAGGGAGGGGGCAGAGCAGACCTGATGTGCTGCATGACCACTCACTCAAAGCACTTCATGATGATGGGAGTGAGTGCAACAGGACGGTAGTTATTGTAGCAGGAGGAAGACGACTTCTTGGGGACTGGAATGATGGTGGTGGCTTTATAGCACGTGGGGATGACAGCCTGTCTCAGTGAGATGTTGAAGATGTCTGTGAAGACACCTGTGAGTTCCTCTGCACAGGCTCTCAGTACACGACCAGGTGTGTTGTCAGGACCTGTAGCTTTGCTTGCATTGATCCTGCCAAGGGATCTCCTCACGCTGTCCGGGGACAGTGTAATCACCTGGTCACCAGAAAGAGGTGGTGGCTTCTATGCAGGGTACTGTTGAGTGCCTTGAAGTGAGCAAAGAAGTTGTTCAGCTCTTTCAGCAGAGAGGAGGAGCTGCCGCAGGTCTGTGGTGTGGGCTTGTAGTCTGTGATGGTGTGTATCCCCCACCACAGACTCCAAGTGTCTCTGCTGTTGCTGAAACAGTGGGCTATCCTCCTGGAGTACTGCCTCTTGGCCTCTCTGATGCCTCGGGACATGTTGGTCCTAGCTGTCCTTAGGCCCCCCTTCTCCCCAACTCTGAAGGCAGCGTTCCAAGCTTTCGGGAGCTTGTAGATCTCCCCTGTGAACCATGGTTTCTGATTGGCCCAAACAGTGATGTGATGGTCTTGGTGTCTGTGACATCATCAATGCACTTTGCGATGTAGGCAATAACAGTCTCTATGCACTCCTGCAGATCTGTGGTGTTGTGGTAGGTGGCAGCCTGCTTGAATATGTTCCAGTCAGTGGTGGTGAAGCAGTTTTGAAGTGCCTCAAAGAACCCTTTTGGTGACACACGTACCTGTTTCCGAACTGGTTCAGTGACTTTAACCAGTGGTCTGTATGCTGGAATTAGCATAACAGTAATGTGGTCAGAGGCACCGACGTGGAGGAGGGGGAGAGCCTCATACACACTATGCTCAGTATTTTTTCTACACTTTGTACACAAGCTTGCTTTTTTCACCCTTGCTGTATAACAACTAGCAACAATTCAAATACATTTCAGAATCAATAACTTTGTGGAGAGATGAATAACCAGGCCAAGCGTTCACGGTATAAGGGACTTTATTCTCACTCCATCTCTCTCACATCCACCAGAGTCAAAAGAATTAAGCACACAGATTGCAAACACTCCCTTTTATCACCCCACACCTCTACTACGAGAGGTGCTGCATTTACATATTAATCCCTCATTATTCTCTCTGTCCCCCAGCACCTTTGATCCGCTAAGCCGTTCAGTCTGAGAGGAAAACTACTGCGTGCCCCCCCCCACCCCAGAGTCTCAGACTGAGCCTTAACCCCCATGTCCTTTGGGCTTCAGCCTCTGCCCATATCTGCTGTAACGGGCAGTCTCCAGCTCTGAGGTGCTGCTGTGCCGGTGGGGGGTTCCTGGGGGTATGTCCGTCTGTGGGGGGACAATGGGGGGGGGAGCCTTCAGCATGCTCATGTGACTGGTCTGAAGAGTCATTTACCTTGGGAGTTCTTAGTGGGGGTCTTCTGCGCCGAGGAGCTCGGGCCAACACCACCTGTTTGCTAAAACAAAGGCGGGCTTAAGCCTGTCTATGCAGACTGTTTCCCTGCGTCCCCCCAAGTCTAACACAAAATGTTTGTCCCCGGGTTCCAGCACTCTGAACGGGTCATCATAGGGAGGGCGCAAGGGGGTCCGGTGGGCATCATGCCTGACAAATACGAACGCCGTGTCCTTCAAGGTCTTTGGCACAAAAGCACGTGGAAAACAGTGGTGGACCGGACCGGGTACCATCCCTACCACTGCGCTATGCAGTGAAAGCGGGGATGGATCAGTGTTTGGCACGGGGCTGTCCAGCAAAAATTCCCCTGGGAGCCGCAGCGGCTGGGAAAAAAACAGCTCTGCTGGGGAGGCTGCTAAATCCTCCTTCGGTGCTGAACGCAACCCTAATAGAACCCACGGCAACCAGTCCACCCAATTTGCATCCGTCAGCGGAGCCCTGAGCGCACCTTTAAGCGATCTGTGGAAACGCTCGCATAACTCATTGGCCTGGGGGTTGTACACGGTCGATGGATTGTGACACCCAGGTTCCGGGCCATGGTGGACCAGATCAGACGTGATATCCGAAGGGGCGCAGAAACATGCCACCCATGTCGTCAAAAAAAGCGCGTGCAACTTCTGCGGACACGGTGAAAGCTAGCGGGACTGCTTCAGGCCAGCGCGTGGTGCGGTCCACCACTGTCAGGAGGTGCATGAACCACTGCGATGGCGGGAGAAGGCCCACGAGGTCCACGTGCATGTGGCTGAACCTCTTAGCTGGGAGATGGGACGGCTCCAAGGGGGCCTTTGTGTGCCTGTGCACTTTGACTCATTGGCATGCTATGCAGGCTGCAACCCACTCTTTCACCTGTTTGCGCAGGCTCGGTCAGACGAACTTCGCTCCCACCATTTTGACTGACGCGCGCACTCCTGGGTGCGCCAGGGAGTGAACGGACTAAAAACATGGCGGCGCCAAGTGCATGGGACCATCGGGCGCGGGCGGCCTGTGGAGACATCACAGATTGGGGGGGCCCCCTGTCTTGCAGCACTCTGCTCTCCAGCCTTAACCCTATTGGTCCAGACTGGAGCACGCAAACGTCTGCATCGCCGATCTGCTCCACGGCCATGGTCGTGTAATCTATCCCTTGATAGACTGAGGCCACTAATGCGCGCAAGAGGCAGTCTGCCACCATGTTGAGTTTACCGGCCACATGCTGAATGTCGGTCGTAAAGTCCGAGATCGCAGCCAGCTGTCTCTGCTGCCGGCCCGACCATGGTTCCGAAACCTTGGCCATCGCATATGTTAGCGGCTTGTGGTCCACGGACGCAGTGAAGGTGTGCCCTTCCAGCCAGAACTGGAAGTGGCATATGGCCAGGTGGAGAGCCAGTGACTCTCTGTCGAACACGCTGTATTTACGCTCACTGTCGCGCAAATACCTGCTAAAAAAGGTGAGTGGCTGCCAAGAACCGGCGACCCATTGCTCCACGACGGCCCCTATGGCCACGTCTGAGGCGTCGGTAGTAAGCACTATCCGAGCCGCCAGGTCCGGGTGCGCCAGCAGTGTGGCGATCGCCAGGGTTGTTTTAACCTCAGAGAATGCCTGCTCCCGCTCAGGAGTCCAGTCGACTCTGTCCGCCGGTTTCCGTTTCTTGAGCTTGGTGTACTATGGCTGCATGAGCTGGGCTGCGCGGGGGAGGAAACGGTTATAAAAGTTAACCATCCCCAAAAACTCCTGCAGTGCCCTGACCGTCTGAGGCCAGGGAAAATCTGCCACTGCGCGCACTTTGTCCGATAAGGGTATCGCACCCTCCGGTGAGATGCGGTGGCCCAAAAAATCAATTCCCATCACCCCGAACTGGCACTTCGCCAGGTTGATTATTAATCCGTGCTCCTCCAACTTCTGGAAAACTGTCCTGAGGTGGGCTACGTGTTCGTCCTCGGACGCACTGGCCACCAGGATGTCGTCCAGGTAGACGAACACAAACGACAGATCACGCAACACCGCATCCATCATGCGTTGAAATGTCTGTGCCACGCCTTTTAACCCAAAAGGCATGCGTAAAAACTCAAAAAGACCAAACGGGGTTATTACTGCCATTTTAGGTATGTTCTCAGCATGCCCCGGGACCTGGTGGTAACTGTGGACCAGGTCTATCTTGGAAAAAATGCGTGCCCCGGTGAGGTGAATGGAAAAATCCTGAATATGGGTGATCAGGTAGCGGTCGTGCATTGTGGCGTTTTTCAATCTGTGGAAATCTCCGCACGGTTGCCACGATCCCTTGGCTTTAGGAGCCATATGTAGCGGGGATGTCCATGGGCTGTTTGAGCTTCTGATGATGCCCAACTTTTCCAAGTTGGCAAACTCCTCATGCGCTATGGGCAGTTTAGCTGCGTCCAGGCGGCGAGATCGTGCGAAAACGGGCGGCCCCGTGGTGGTAATGAAGTGTTCCACCCCGTGTTTAGTGACGGTTGCCGAAAACGTTGGGACCGTGAGTGCTGGGAACTGGGTGAGTAGTGTGTGGAACTTACCCCCGGAGCTGTGACGTTGGCTAGTGTTGTTGGCCTGGTTCCTCGAGCTGTACAGGGCAGAGAATCAAAAGACATAGCGTTAATCAGGCGTCTGTTAGCCACATCGACGAGTAGTCCGTGTGCACACAAAAAATCAGCGCCCAAAATGGGGAAGCTGCATGCCACTATGACGAATGTCCATTGGTATGTACGGCCTTGCAAGGATACAGTCAGTGTCCTCTCACCAAAAGTCTTAATGTCTGAGCCGTTTGCGGCCATCAGTTCAGGGCCGCTAGTTCCCACCAGCTGGTTGGCATAGGATGGCAGGATGAGGCTCTTTTGGGAGCCGGAGTCCATGAGGAACCATCTCCTGGCGCGTGAGTCTGTCACATAAATCAGCTTGCTTGTTTCGCCGGCGGTCACAACTGCTACCGACTGCAGGCTCTTGCATTTCCCGAGTGCTTGAATTTGCATGGTGGCACGCATCGCGTGCATCTTCTCCAAAACAGCGGTGGTAGAAACAGAGCGTGTCTCTCTGGTGTTTCTTGGCCTCCGCTGCCGCCACCGTCCCTGGTTCCTCACCTCCGCTGGCCGTCTCGCTGGGTTCCGACACCGCTGCATTCACTGTGAGGGCCCTGGTTGCGAGAATGATCCGATCTGCCTCTTCGGCTAGTGCCCGGTAGTTGCGCGCGGCCAGCAGCAGCGAATTGACAAGGACCGCCCTGCCGCTGTCAGGAGGTTCTGTAGAAAAAGGTGGACAAATAGGAAATGCCCGTCATCTGCGCCCATCAACACCAACATCTTCTCCACCAATTCGACCGCTGACCCGTCTCCCAAGTTGGAGCGCGTCAGGAGCCTCTCCGCTCTCTCACAGTCCGAGAGCATGTAGCGCCGGGTCAACGCGGTTTTGAGAGCACCGTATTTGTCGCGGGCTGGGGGCTGTTGGAGCAGGCTCGCCACCTGCTGCGTTGTGCGTGCGTCCAGTGCTGCAACCACGTAGTAATATCTGGTGTCCATCCATCCATCTTCTTCCGCTTAATGCTTTTCAGGTCGCGGGGGGGCTGGAGCCTATCCCAGCATCTTTGGGCGAGAGGCAGGGTACACCCTGGACAGATCGCCAGTCCATCACAGGGCCAACACAGAGAGACAGACAACCATTCACTCTCACAGTCATACCTAAGGACAATTTAGAATCCCCAGTTTGATGCCAATTAACCTAACTTGCATGTTTTTGGCATGTGGGAGGAAACCGGAGAAATCCCGGAGTAAACCCACGCAGACACGGGGAGAACGTGCAAACTCCACACAGATCACTGTTGGTCGGGGGCTGGGATCGAACCCAGGATCCCCCGGCCAAGGGTGAGTTGCTGTGCTGTCGCAGTGCTAACCACTCTGCCACCGCGCTGCCCATATCTGGTGTCATCTGCCGTTATTCCCCGGAGCGCGAACTGGGCCTCTGTGTGAAGGAACCAAGACTTCGGGTCGTGTAGCCAAAAATCTGGGAGTTTGACCAAAACGGTGCACACGTTGCTGGCACTTCCCGTCCGGGTCGTCTCCGGGGTGTTTGGCTCATGTTCCATTATGCGTCTAGGGTCACCAGTGTGGAGAGATGAATAACCAGACCAAGCGTTCATGGTATAAGGGACTTTATTCTCACTCCATCTCTCTCACATCCACCACAGTCAAAAGAATTAAACACACAGGTTGCAAACACTCCCTTTTATCACCCCACACCTCCACTACGAGAGGTGATGAATTTACATATTAATCCCCCATTATGCTCTCTGTCCCCAGCACCTTTGATCTGCTAAGCCGTTCAGTCTGAGGGGAAAACTACTACATGGGTTACCCACAACTTCACTATTATTGAGAACTATGCGAAGTATAATAAACATCATTTCTGACAGACTCAAGTGGTTCTTTTCATTAACACCCTTGATCTTTACATTTCCTCCATTAACCTTTGTGATGGTTCCAAGGTTGTCATAGCCAGGAGCAGTACTGGGGTTAAGCTCCCAGTGCTCATAAAATGCTCCTTATGGCATGCGTCTCGAAAAGCCTCTGACAACTAAGTCCAACTCCTAGCCTGCCCGTGTGGTTTAGTCTCTAAGCCCGGCGGAACTGCTTTTACTAATAGGAGAAGGGGCAAGGGTGGATCTCTGGCGCCTTAAAACCAGATGCTTCGGGTAGATGGTGGCTCGTCAACCTGGGAAGGTAGCCTATCTAGGGGAAGGTAAACCCTGATTTCAAACCTCCGCTGCCTTGCGGCACACCCGGTCACGGGAAAGGCTTCGGGAGTCAACCCTGAGGAAAAATCCGGAGTCGAAGCCCCTAAGGCAGTTCTCTGTTGTGCTCAACATCGTTCTGGCAGCTCCTGCGATGGCGCTGGTGCCAAACTATAGCAGCCCTGCTGTTCCTTTGGATTCATCAGTGACGTGGAGAGGGGGGACATGCTGAATGGGTAACATCTTGTCCTCCATATCTTCCTGCCCAGGCTTGAATCTTACCAACGCCCAACGCTGGAAGGTAGAACACCGGTGCGCATCGGCCTGTTCAGCCACAGGCGGTGCTGTTCCAGCAGAGTAGACGTTTAGGATTCTCTTCCATGGTCAACATAGACCGACGGAGGCCGACGACGAATCGGTTTGATAGCTCTGTTAGACCTTCTAATGACTGTTACTTATGGATTATCTTGAGCACTTACAAGCTGCTCATCATTCTGGCAAGGAGTAGCATCTGAGTTGTCATTGTTCTGACTGTTATTTTTCTCCAGTTCATGTACAATGGCGTGAAAAAGTGTTTGCCCCCTTCCTGATTTCTCTTTTTTTTTTTGTATGTTTGTCACACTTAAATGTTTCAGATCATCAAACATATTCAAATATCAGACAAAGATAACACAATTAAACAGAAAATGCAGTTTTTAAATGAAGGTGTTTATTATTAAGGGTAAAAAAAAAATCCAAACCTACATGGCCCTGTGTGAAAAAGTTACCCCCCCCCCCCCTTAGTTAAAACATAAATTAACTGTGGTTTATCACATCTTTGGAAAGCTGAGTTCAATTCCTCGAGTCACACCCAGGCCTGATTACTGCCTCACCTGTTCTCAATCAAGAAATCACTTAAATAGGACCTGCCTGACAAAGTGAAATAGACCAAAAGATCCTCAAAAGTTTGACATCATCAAAGAAATTCAGGAACAAATAGACACAAAGTAGTGAGATCTATCAGTCTGGAAAAGGTTATAAAGCCATTTCTAAAGCTTTGGAACTCCAGCAAACCACAGTGAGAGCCATTATCCACAAATGGCAAAAACATGGAACAGTAGTGAACCTTCCCAGGAGTGGCTGGCTGACCAAAATTACCCCAAGAGCACAGCGACGACTCATCCAAGAGGTCACAAAAGATCCCACAACAACATCCAAAGAACTGCAGGCCTCACTTGCCTCAGTTAAGGTCAGTGTTCATGACTCCACCATAACAAAGAGACTGGGCAAAAATGGCCTGCATGGCAGAGTTCCAAGACGAAAATCACTGCTGAGCAAAAAGAACATAAAGGCTTGTCTCAGTTTTGCCAGAAAACATCTTATTGATCCCCAAGACTTTGGGGAAAATACTCTATGGACTGACGAGACAAAAGTTGAACTTTTTGGAAGGTGTGTGTCCCATTACATCTGGCATAAAAGTAACACAGCATATCAGAAAAAGAACATCATATCAGTAGTAAAATATGGTGGTGGTAGTGTGATGGTCTGGGGTTGTTTTTCTGCTTCAGGACCTGGAAGACTTGCTGTGGTAAATGGAACCATGAATTCTGCTGTCTACCAAAAAATCCTGAAGGAGAATGTCTGACTGTCTGTTCGCGACCTCAAGCTGAAGCACACTTGGGTTCTGCAGCAGGACAATGATCCAAAACACACCAGCAAGTCCACTTCTGAATGGCTTAAGAAAAACAAAATGAAGACTTTGGAGTGGCCTAGTCAAAGTCCTGACCTGAATCCAATTGAGATGCTGTGGCATGACCTTAAAAAGGCGGTTCATGTTTGAAAACCCTCCAATGTGGCTGAATTACAACAATTCTGCAAAGATGAGTGGGCCAAAATTCCTCCACAGCGCTGTAAAAGACTCATTTCCAGTTATTGCAAAGGCTTGATTGCAGTTGTTGCTGTTAAGGGTGGCCCAACCAGTTATTAGGTTTAGGGGGCAATCAGCAGTTTCACCAAGGTAATAAAACAAAAAGTTGGTAAAACTCAAATTAAACATGAAGCCTCTAATTTGAATGACTTGGCTTATGACTTTAGACCCTATTCCTATCAGGTTATTGAAAGAAGTCTTCCCATTTACTGGTAGCTCGCGTCTTCAAATAATCAATTCTTCATTAACATTAGGCCATGTACCGCAGGCTTTTAAAACTGTTGTAATTAAACCCTTACTCAAAAAGCCAACGCTGGATCCAGGAGTTTTATCTAGCTATAGACCAATCTCTAATCTCCCTTTCATTTCAAAAATCTTAAAAAGAGTTGTAGCTACGCAATTATTTGACCACTTGCAGGGAAATGGTTTATTTGAAGAGTTTCAATCTGGGTTTAGAATCCATCATAGTACTGAAACAGCCTTAGTGAAGGTCACTAATGATCTCCTTATCGCATCTGATAATGGATTTGTTTCTGTACTTGTCCTTTTATACGTTAGTGCAGCTTTTGATACTATCAATCATAATATTTTGCTTGATAGATTATAACACCATGTTGGACTTAATGAAACTCCGTGGCAGTGGTTTAGATCTTATTTATCTGATAGGTTCCAGTTTGTTCATGTCAATAATGAGTTTTCTTCCAACTCAAAGCTCAGTCATGGAGTCCCACAGGGATCTGTGCTAGGCCCTATTATTTTTAGTTTATATATGCTTCTGCTAGGCAACATTATTAGAAAGCACTGTATACATTTTCATTGTTATGCAGATGACACACAATTATACCTGTCAATGAAGCCAGATGATAGTAATCAATTAGCCAAGTTACAGGCCTGTCTTAAGGAAATCAAAGCTTGGATGACTTGTTATTTCCTGCTGTTAAATTTAGACAAGACTGAAGTCATTCTAGTTGGTCCAGAAAACCTTAAAAATACCTTCCAAATCAAACACTTAGTTTGGACGCGGTTACTCTTTCTCTTAATAGTTCTGTGAGGAACCTTGGAGTTTTTTTTTTTTGATCAAGCTCTGTTTTTCAATTTACATATTAAACTTGTTTGTAAGACTGCCTTCTATCATTTGCGTAATACTGCCAAGATTAGGAGCATCTTGTCTCAGAGTGATGCTGAGAAACTGATCCACACTTTTGTTAGCTTAAATTAGATTATTGTAACTCTTTATTATCGGGTTGTCCTAAAACATCTCTAAAAAGTCTTCAGCTGGTCCAAAATGCTGCAGCAAGAGATTTAACCCCTTGAACTCTGTGAATTCTGTGGGCGGTCACGTCTCTGCATCTTAGTGCGTCTCAGTGCGCACTGGAAAAAAAAGCTGTATTTCCGGTCTTCCAGTACAGACACAGCCTTGTTACAACCTGAGAAAAAAGCTTTGTAATATATTCATTTTTTGTGGTATTTTTACAAAATTTTGACCTGAGCTTGAAAACACTTGGCTCTACATTTCTGTTGTGTTTTCCAGCCAGTATCTGACAGCTGTATGTTATTTACAAGCATTTGTATCTAAAAAAAACCACCCAGGCGAACTTTCTTGTTACTCAGTGGCAGGAGCACTTAGAGAGATTATGACTGTTTTGCCAAAAAATTCAGAGTGTTTTCTTTTAAATGAGACTAACCCCATGAAGATGCTGCAAATGGTTGAAGAACAGCTTTTGATTTACTTTGGGCATGTTATTTTTAGGCGTTTTTAGGGAAGTTGAACAGAGTTCAACAGGTTAACAGGTACTAGAAGGAGAGATCATATCTCTCCAGTTTTGGCCTCCCTTCATTGGCTTCCCATAGAGTTTAGAATTAAGTTTAAAATCCTTCTTCTCACTTACAAAGCTCTAAACAATCAGGCCCCTTTTTTATTTAAAAGATCTGATACTCCCCTATTATCCTAAAAGAGCACTACACTCCCAAAATGTAGGATTACTTGTAATACCTAGAATCTCCAAAAGTACAATGGGGGGCAGAGCCTTTAGTTATCAAGCTCCTGTCCTGTGGAACCAGCTGCCAATCTGGATTCGGGAGTCAGACTTGATCTCTGTTTTTAAGAATAGGGTTAAAACCTTCCCTTTTGATATAGCCTATAATTGGGGAGGGATCATGTGCCCCTGAATCTTCCCTTAGTTATGCTGCTAATAGGTTTAGACAGCCGGGGGACCTCCAACAATGCACTGGGCTTCACTCCTTTCTTCACTCTCAGTGAAATATTTTTGCTGGTCATTAACATCTGTTTTTTCTGTCCCATAGACTGAGTCCCCGTTGTGTTGTTTGCTCTCTACATGTTTGTTCTTTTCATCTTCTCTATCCCCTCACCCCCCAGCCAGTTGCAGCAGATGACTGCCCCTCCCTGACCCTGGTTCTACTGGAGGTTTCTTCCTGTTAAAAGGGAGTTTTTCCTCTCCACCATCGCCATGCGCTTGCTCACAGGGGATCGCCTGATTGCTGGGTTTTTTCTGCAATTATGGGGGTTTCCCCTACAGTTGAAAGTGCAATGAGATGACTGTTGTTGTGAAATGGCACTATATAAATAAAGTTGAATTGAATTGAATTGAACTGAATTAATGCTTCCTTTTTGATCTGACCATAATTACACTCTGACGTTGTTAGTGGTAGTGATGCATAAGCAACTGGTCTCCATGTGTTGTCATATTGCTGCAACAATACTGCTCCTATGCCTGCTTTAGAAGCATCTGCTGATTTTTTTGTTTTTCTCTTGTCATCATAGAATCTCAACACTGGAGTTTGTGTGATCAGTGTTTTGAGATCATCAAATTCCTTCTGATGGTTAGCATCCCAGCTCCATTCAGTTGTATCACAAAGTAGCCTCCTAAGCTGAGTAGTGTGTGTCGCCAGGCTAGGGACAAACTCGCCTACATAGTTAACCATGCCAAGTAATCTTTGAACTCCCTTTTTATCAGTTGGTGGTAACAGGTTATTAATAGCAGCTACTTTGCTCTGATCCATCTGTACACCAGAGCAGGACAGTTTCTCTCCTAGGAAAGTTATTTCTGTTTTCCTGAATTCACATTTGTCTGCGTTTAGCTTCAGACCATTCACTCTGGCTGCCTCAAGAACTTGTTTTAGCCTGGTGTTGTGCTCCTCAATAGTTTTACCCCAAACTAATATATCATCAGTGTACACTTTAGTGCCTTGCACTTTGTCAAAAATCTGCTGTACCGTTCAATGAAATATTTCTGGTGCTGATGTTAAGCCAAAAGGTAGCCTTTTAAAGAAATACCTTCTAAAAGGTGTGTTTAAAGTGCAAAGTGCTGAACTCTCTTTGTCCAGGGGTATCTGCCAAAATCCTGCTGATGCATCAAGTTTGGAGAGATACTTGGCTCCTGCTATGTCACTGAGTAGCTCATTTGAGATGAGAGATGAGATGAGATTCAACTTTATTGTCATTACACATGTATGTTCTGGTTGGTAGCTGAAAATGTTCTCTTTTCACGGGTCTAAGAGACCCATTGTTTTTTTCCACTATGACTCGTAAATGCACCCATTCAGTAGGTTCTTCTACCTTACAGATTATGTCTAGAGCTTCTAGTCTCTGCAACTCTGCTTTTAATTTGTTTCTGAGTGCCAATGGTACAGGTCTTGGAGCATGAACAACTGGATGATTTGACTCCTGCAATGTTATTTTGTATTTTACCTTACCAATGCCTTGAAATGGTAAATGGCGTTCACTTATATAGCGCTTTTCTTCTCATCTAGGATGACCAAAGCGCTTTACAGATCCTGCCATCTATGCCTCCCTCCCTCCTGCCCCCTCCCTGCACCCGATCCTGCCACCTATTCACACACACATTCACACACTGATGGCGGCAGAGCTGCCATACACACAGGCGCTAACCAGGCCACCAGGAGCAACTGGGGGTTCAGTGTCTTGCTCAAGGACACTTCGACAAGTGGACAGCAGACAGAGTGGGAATCGAACCCATCAGTAGTCGGTCACACTACACCTGCGCCACCGCCGCATACATCAGGATACCCTTTTTCAATTTGAGGCTCTGTCTTCTTTTCACAGACAACCTGCACTTTTTTAAATAGTCCTAACATATTACATGTCTTCAGACCCAAAATCGGCATTTCGTTACTTTTTACAATCGCAAATGGTATCTCATGTGAGTCATCATAACATGCACTGATAATGTACACGCGCCAACAGTGGGAATCTGTTCTCCACTATATGATTTCAGTCTCATAATTTGTTTCTCATTCACCACAGGTTTTACCTTAAGGCGCTGTATGTCAGTCTCTGGAATAATGGTCACTTGTGCTCCTGTGTCAAGCTTGAACTGGATCTGTGTACCATTTACCTCGTAGCTTGCTGTCCAGCCTTCCTCATGTGTCGCAGCTCCCACAGTACCAATAAAGAGATCTCCTGTCTCAGCGCTGCCACAATTGTCGTCCTCCTCTATACTGTGGATCGCCCCTCTCTGCTTGGCTTGCTTGTATGCCCATGCAAAGTGGTTCCTTCATCCACAGCCGCAACACTCTTTCCCATAGGCTAGACACTGGCGTGGTGGGTGCTCTCCTCCACAGCTGTCACATCTGCATAGCTCCCTGTTGCTGGTGCGTGGCTCCCTGCCACCTTTGCTCTGCCTTGGCTTTCCTCTCTCTGTTTTAGTGGCACTGGGATTCACCTTTCTCCTCACAACTGCCTCCATGCTGCAGTCTTTGTTGTTTGTGTTATTGCTGTCCATCATTTTAATTCGACTCGGTGTAGCCTCTTTAGCTTGGCATATCTGGATTGCTGTCTCCAGTGTTAAGTCACCTTCAGCCAGAAGTCGCTCTCGAAGGCTCTTGTCTAAAACTCCAATAATTATGCGGTCTCTGATTAACGAATCTGTCCGCTGTCCAAAGTTACACGATTGACTTTTGAGTTTAAGGTCCATAATAAACTCTTCTATTGTCGCTGATTCAGCCTGGTGTCTACTGTGAAAGATGTATCGTTCATAGGTTTCATTTCTCTTTGGCATGCAGAATTTCTCAAATTCCTCCAACACTTTATTATAGTCAACTTGTTGTTCAGTTGTTAGCCAAAAGCTACTGAAAACATCGATAGCAGCTGAGCTAGCTACTGTCAGGAATAGTGCAACTTCCTGCTCACCGCTCTTATCAGCTGCTCCGATTGCCGTAACATACAGGTTGAAACATTGTTTAAACCACTTCCACTGTTCTTCCACATTACCCGTCAGCTTGAGTGGAGAAGGAGGTCTTAATTGATCCATCTTCTATTTGCGCTAGCAGTTAGTTTTACTTAGCTTTACTCCAAGGTCGGCTCCTTTCACGTCACACTCGTTCATAGGCTTGAACTGCTGAATGGATGGCGAGTTCTGTCACTCCTGGTACCATGTCACGTCTTGTGGTTGATAAAAGAAAGGACAGTGAGTGTATCTAAGCACTTTTAATCAACTTTTTGCTCAGCTCAGCATACAGCAAAGGTTCACGCCATGTGGAGACATACAGAGATTGGTACAAGTGCGCCCCCATCAGGACTGGCTGATACTGAGTCAGTCATGTAGCTCTGATTATATGTAATAAACCACACGTCTGACAGTGACAAAAGAAAAGAAAAAGGAGGAGAAAAGAAAGCAAGACAGTGGTAAGTAGGGCAACAGTACAGTAGTTAATTTAGCTCAGAGCAGCTCCACACAAACTTTTGAAACAAATAAATGTTTACATTTCACATGTATTGGTTTGTTTCAGATTATTAATTATATAAAGGGGATGAACGCTGGTTGGAGGGGCCTCCTGTCAATTTGTGAGACTGTAGAACCGCCTCTGGCTGAAAACCTGTGGGGAAAAAAAATCCTCCACATTCCTCCACTGCAATGATTTGATAAGGTTTGACTCCTCCTGGCTCCAAAGGTCACTTCGCCTGCGAACAACATGAGAGAGGAGCAGTCATGGGAGCCCAGCAGGAGGAGGAGGAGGTGCTGGAGGGGAAGAGGAGCCACAAATCAGCTAAAGAGGTTTATTTCAGCGTCCTGCCCGAAAAGTATGAGCCGCTGATAGAGGAGGACGAGGAGGATGGGGAGGAGAGGAGGAGGAAGGAGGAGAGGAAGGAGAAGAGGAAGAAGAAGTTCAAGAAGTTCAGAAAGGTAAAAAAAAAGAAAGATGACCTTTGATCTGAAGGATTAGGAAGCAGAATGAAAACAAGTGAGTCACAATAAATGTTCAGGATAAACAATTTTATAAGAAATAAAAATTCTAAGGAAAAGTTTTTATGTTTAACAGAAAAAAATTGCAAAGTCACATTTTTTTTTTTTAAATTTCCATGAAAAAAACGCAAAGAAATCTCCCAATTTAGCACTTTAAGATTTAAATTTTTGAGGAAACAAGACATGAATTTTCAGGGAAAAAAAGTTGAAAATGTACAAGAAAAAAAGCTGCAAATTCAATAAACTGAATAAATACAGATCAATTTAAAAATATAATAACAGAATAAACTATGAGTACATTTCATTAAAATATACACCAGCTAAATAAATATGAATATATTTCATAAATTTCAAATTATTAATTGTAAATAATGTATGAAACCAAACTTTGGATGACATTCATTAGCTAAATATTACATCATTTGCTCATCTTCTTCCAGCTGCTCCCTTCAGGGTCTCCACAGTGGATCATCTGCCTCCATCCCTTCATCTTCCTCTGAACACCAACCCTCTCCATGTCCTCCTTCACTGCATCCATCAATCTTCTCTGTGGTCTTCCTCTTTTCCTCCTGCCTGGCAGCTCTCATCTTCAACATCCTTTGTCCAATATCCCCACTATCCCTGCTCTGCACATGTCTAAACCATCTCAGCCTTGCCTCTCTTACTTTGTCTCCAAACCGCTCAACCTGACCTGTCCCTCTGATATGCTCATTTCTGATCCTGTCCCTCCTAGTCACTCCCCATGAAAATCTTAGCATCTTCAACTCTGCCACCTCCTGTCTTTTTGTCAGTGCCACTGTCTCCAAACCATACATCATAGTAGGTCTCACTACTGTCTTGTAAATCTTCCCTGTCACTGTTGCTGCTACCCTTCTATCACAAATATTACATCATTTAAGTGTGTGTATTTATATAATTAAACACAGAAAGGGACACACTTACCTACCTCAAAATAAAACTGGCAACTTTGTAAAAAAAAAAATCAACAATGAATAATACTACATAAACTGAAGGTTGAAATTAGTTGATTTAGACACATCCTGCACCACCCTCACATACTTCCTCATACAGTACCACCCTATCATCTGCTTCCTCTAGATTCCCAAAGACACAGTGCAGTTCCTTCTGGCCTTCTCCACACTTTTCCAGCAACACTCTTAGAGCAAACATTTCATCTGTAGGACTCTTTCTTGGCTCTGTCTCTCATTTTCTTGATTCATCAGCTCCTCAAAGGACAATGTATATGAATAGTATTAAAATAAAACAAATTAAACATCTTGTTTCATTGAATCACAAAAACGTTAGTTTTTTAAATGCTGAGCCAGCGTTTTTCTGCTGCTAACCTACTCAAAGGTCACTCCAGATGAACAAACACAGAAAAAAAGGTCAGATAATCTTTACACATTATATCAAACACAATTAATAATTTTACACAATAATGAATAGAATTACATTAAAATAATCCTGTTATGACTCTTTGATTTTGCTCAGGTTGGTGCTAAAACATTAACAGTTCTAAGGGGTTTACAACATTTGGCTCCAGAGTCACATACAACCACAGAACAATAACACCACTGCGTCTGTAAGACAATGGAGAAACTTAAAATATAAATAAATATTATTTGCTTATTCTCTCCTTCATGCATTTCTTTTTTGCATTTGATTTTCTCATAAATTTGTGACTTTTTATTTTTTTTTAAAGTTACTTTGTTCATTGATTTGTAAATATCCCTGATAAATATTACCTGTGGCTTTTTTCTAGTCAATATAACATTTTGTAAAAACATTTGATCTTTTTTCTCAGAAATCTGCAACATTTTTTCTCAGAAATTTAAGACCTTTTTTCCCCTCATTAAATGTTGCAAATGTTTCTTTTAAATTAGAGTTTTTGTTGTGAATTTGGGACTTTTCGTAAGTTTTTTCATCAAACTACAAGGGTCCTTGTAACTTTACTTCCCCTGAAAAGAGTCTCATATATATATATATATATATATATATATATATATATATATATATATACAGTATATATACAGTATATATACAGTATATACTGTATATACTGTATATAAGTATATATGTGTGTGTGTGTGTGTGTGTGTTATGTTTTTGTGACTTTTAATCACAACTCCCCCCCCACACACACACACACACAAACCCTCTTTGATTTTTTTCTTTCCCATCATTACTGATGTATCCCTTTATGGACCACTTATTGACTGAAATACTTGGAAATTCAAAATTTTATTCCTAGAAGATTGCTTCAATGACTGTTATTACTATTAATATTATTACTATATTACTACAAAAACCCAGCCACAGGGGGTGTACAAGCCAGTGTACTCCTAGTGCCAGTCCCAAGCCCGGATAAATAGGGAGGGTTGTGTCAGGAAGGGCATTCGACCTAAAACCTTTGCCAAATCAAACATGCAGATCATGATGAATGAGACTTTCATACTGGATCGGTCGAGGCCCAGGTTAACAACGACCGCCACCGGTGCTGTTAACCAACAGGGTGCTGGTGGAAATTGGGCTACTGTTGGCTGAACATCAAGGAGGAGGAGAGGTGCAAGACATGTTAGGAGGGAGAGAGAGAAAAAGAAAGGTAGACGTGTGGAGGTGAGTAGGAAGTTCAATGTAGGGACTATGACTGGTAAAGGCAGTGAGTTGGCTGATATGCTGGAGAGAAGAAAGATAAGATAAGATAAGATAAGATAAACTTTATTGTCCCTCAAGGGGAAATTTGTCTTGGGCTTGTCACCCGTGCTGCAACCACACAATACACACATACACAATGGCTGTAGTACATAATGAATGAAATAAAACCCAATAAATAATACAAGTACATACATACATAAATATATAACAGCAGTCATTAAGAACAGGAGTTATAAGTGTCCCTTACCTATTTATCTGAGTTTAAAAGTTTTACTGACATTGGGATAAATGAGTTCTTTTATCTGTTGAAGCTGCACTTGGGGACTCTGTATCTTCTCTGAGGGCAGCCACACATATTCATTGTTTAGTACATGGCTCATGTCACTGATTATTTTTTGAGCTTGTCTACAGGCTGCCTGGTCGTGTAAGATCTGCATGGGTAAATACTCTTTAACTCCAATAATTTTCCATGCTGTATGAATTAAACGCAACACTCTGTTCTTTAGTTTCACAGAGAGGTTGCCAAACCAAGCTGTAATGCTGTATCTAATACAGCTCTCCAACACAGCCTGGTAAAATATTAACATAATCCTTTTATCAACACCATGTATTCTTAATCTACGCAAGAAATGCAGCCGCTGTTGTAGTCTACTGCAGAGGTAATCAATATGTGTGCTCCAGGTTAATGAATTGTCAATAAATACTCTCAAATATTTATAGGAACTAACCTGTGTTATAGTGTGGTTGTGGATGACCACAGACCTGTGGTCACCAACTCCCCGAGGGTCAAACATCATCTCCCTTGCTTTATCAGTATTCAAAATGAGATGACTGTCATCACACCAATTGACAAACCTCTGAATTTCTATAAAATAGCTTGACAGATCATGAGTCTTTTGAAGTAGTGATAAAATAGCAGTGTCATCAGAAAATTTAATAATTTGATTGCCTGGATAGACACTTCTGCACTCAT
This sequence comes from Pholidichthys leucotaenia, assembly GCA_020510985.1. Taxonomy (NCBI): domain Eukaryota; kingdom Metazoa; phylum Chordata; class Actinopteri; order Cichliformes; family Pholidichthyidae; genus Pholidichthys; species Pholidichthys leucotaenia. The sequence continues at coordinate 337,736,346 of CM035845.1, forward strand.
CAGTGTACGAGGTGAACAAAAATGGTGAACTAACACAGCCTTGGGGAGCTCCTGTGCTGAGGGTTCTAAATTTAGATAAAGTTCCATTTACACTAACTTGCTGTTTACGATAAGTTAAACATGAGTGGTACCATTTAATAATGACAGGATGCACTTTAAAATCATTTAACCTCTTAAAAGGTGTGGCTGCAGTGTGTTAAAAGCTGAACTAAAATCAACCAATAAAAGACGAGCATATGAGGTTGTCTCCTCCAAATGTTTAAAAACAGAATGAGTTAAGGTTAAAATGGCGTCCTCTGCACTTCTATTATTTTTATAAGCAAACTGCAGAGGATCCAAAAGTCCTCCAAAATCAGTTTTCAGAATGTCAATGACAATCTTCTCGAGGCACTTCATTACCAGTGAGGTCAGTGCAACAGGACGATAGTCATTATTCTCTTTGCAGCTTGCTTTTTTTGGTACAGGAATTATAATAGAGCTTTTCCAAATTACTGGGACAGAACACGTATCTAAAGACTTCTGGTAGATGGGACTCCAGGCTTCTGCTAGCTCCTCACTACATGACTTCAGTAAGCACCCAGAGATCCCGTCTGGTCCAGATGCCTTCCTGGGGCACATACGCGAGAAAAATCTTTCCACTGTGGTGGCCACACATATGTGACCTATTTTGTGACTCACATTTTAGATCAGAACAAAGACAGAGCTTCCTTGGAGATAGCAGGAAGCGGCAAGGATGTTAGCTCTGGTATGCAGAGCTTGAGACTGTGGGGGGTTATTAGAGGATTAAGGAGAGGATGCATGGTAGACTGTGGGGGTGAGATCAGAGAGAGGAGATGCATTGTTACTCCCGGTTATAACGCAATGTGATTTGTGATGCATGTGACTTGTGAACTGTGAAGAGTCCTGGTATTTAAGGACGAGAGTTCCCTGTAATCTTCTCTTTCTTCTTTGAGACGTTGGTGAATGTGAATAAAGATGACTTGAGAGAACCCTGTCTCGTCCTTCCCACATTCCCACACTGGTGACCCAAGACGAGCATGCAACGAGAGGAGTTTTCCCCCAGGCCAGCCTCGTCAGGAGCCCCCAGCCAAGCGAATGCCGCTACAGCCCAGCTACCGGACTTCTGGCAGAACAATCCGCGCTCCTGGTTCAATGCAATTGAGGCACAGTTCAACCTCCAGGGGATATCGGTAGATGCCACAAAATTCTACCACGTGGTCGCAAAACTGGACAACTACACGGCCCAGCATGTGGAGAGCCTGATCGACCAGCCGCCGGACAGCGACAAATACAGCACGTTGAAGGCTGCACTCATCCAGCACTTCACCCCCTCGGTTGAGGAGCGAGCAGAGAGGCTCCTGGCGCTTACTGAGTTGGACAATGACATGCCCGGGAACCTTATTGAGAAGTTGTTGAGGTTGAAAGGCTCAGATGACGACCACTTCATCTTCACCCACCTTTTCCTCAGGACTCTACCGTCAGCGACGAGAGCGACCCTGACCAGTTCACCGTTGTTGGCCCAGCGGGACTACCGCGCGCTGGCCCGGGAGGCACAGCGAATTGTCAATGCCAGCAGACAGTGCGCGGCCACGGCTGCAGCAGCGGAACTCAGCGCAACAACCGCAGATGGCAGGGGGCCAGGGGCAGCAGTAGCAGACCCACCGACGACGGCGGCGGCGAGAGCCAGGGAACGCGGAGGAGACGTCCTTTGTTTCTACCATTGCCATTTCGCAGAGAGGGCACGTGTGTACCACCGTGCCAGTTTCAGCATTTGGGAAACGCCAAGACCAGGGAGTCAGTAGCAGCCGCGGCCCTCGGGGAGGAGAACAAGCTGCTCTACTTGTTGGACGCACGCTCGGGGAGGCAGTTCCTCGTGGACACAGACTCCCAGTTGAGTTTCATCACACCTTCCTACACGGACAGACTAGCAGGTTCCAGAGGTGTCAGGGTGACAGCAGCGAACGGCTCGGAGATTAAGACCTTCGGTGAGAAGACTCTGCTTCTGTCTCTACACGGCCGTACATTTGAGTGGACTTTTGTTGTAGCAGCAGTGAATTTCAATATGGTGGGGGCTGATTTTTTGTGCTCACATGGTTTGTTGGTTGATCTCGCTAACAGGCACCTGGTTAATGCACTTTCTTTTGATTCTATCCCCTGTACAGCGCAAGTGGCCCCGCCAACAGCACAAGCCAACGTCACAGCTGCAAGCGGTAAGTTCCACACACTGCTCACTCAGGTCCCAGCACTCACTGTCCCCACATTTTCGGCAACAGTCGCTAAACACGGGGTGGAGCATTTTATTACCACTACCGGACCGCCCGTTTTTGCAAAAGCTCGGCGCTTGGACGCAGTTAAACTGGCCATAGCGCTCGAGAAGTTCGCCAATCTGGAGAGGTTGGGCATTATCAGGCGTTCAAACAGTCCGTGGGCTTCCCCGCTACACATGGTCCCGAAAGCGGACGGATCATGGCGACCTTGCGGGGATTTCCGCAGGTTAAACAACGCTACAGCGCACGACTGCTACCCAATCCTGCATATCCAAGATTTTTCCGTTCATTTGGCAGGGGCTCGTGTTTTTTCTAAGATAGATTTGGTCCGCGGTTACCACCAAGTCCCAGTGCACACTGAGGACATACCCAAAACAGCGGTAATAACTCCGTTTGGCCTATTCGAGTTTTTACGCATGCCATTCGGACTTAAAGGGGCTGCACAGACGTTCCAACGCATGATGGACGCGGTGCTTCGCGATCTCTCTTTCATGTTCGTCTACCTGGACGATATTTTGGTAGCCAGCGCGTCCGAAGACGAACACGTAAAACACCTGGCCACAGTTTTCCGAAGGTTGGGAGATCACGGGTTAATAGTCAACCCAGCGAAGTGTCAGTTCGGAGTGGCGCAGATCGATTTTTTAGGACACCGCGTCTCCCCCGAAGGAGCAGTTCCGCTCCCTGACAAAGTGCGCGCGGTGGCAGATTTTCCCCGGCCGCAGACGGTCAGGGCGTTACAGGAGTTTTTGGGAATGGTGAATTTTTATAACCGTTTTCTCCCCCGCGCGGCGCAACTCATGCAGGCGCTGTATACCGCGCTCAAAAAAAAGAAACCCGCGGATAAGGTCGAGTGGTCCCTGGAGCGGGACCAAGCATTCTCGGAGGTGAAAGCAGCCTTGACAAAGGCTGCGTTGTTGGCACACCCAGACCCAACGGCCCGCATAGCGCTCACCACTGACGCGTCAGATGTGGCCATAGGGGCGGTCATGGAGCAACATGTAGCCGGGGTTTGGCAGCCCCTCGCCTTTTTCAGCAGGACCTTGCGCGATAGCGAACGTAAATACAGCGCGTTCGACAGGGAGCTGCTGGCTTTCCATTTGGCTATCCGCCACTTTCAGTTCTGGCTAGAAGGACGCTCTTTCACCACGTTCGTTGACCACAAACCGCTAACATTCGCGATGGCCAAGGTTTCCGAACCGTGGTCAGGCCGGCAGCAGAGACAGCTGGCCGCCATATCAGAGTTTACCACTGATATTCAGCATGTGGCGGGCAAACTCAATGTAGTGGCAGATTGCCTCTCGCGCGCCGTGGCGGCCCCAGTCAGCGTAGGAGTAGATTACGTAGCCATGGCCGCGGAGCAGGTCAGTGACGCAGATGTGCGCGCGCTCCAGTCTAGACCAACAGGGTTAAGGCTGGAGAGCAGGGTGCTGCAAGACGGTATGCCTCCCCTAATCTGCGAAGTCTCCACTGGACGGCCGCGTCCAGTAGTACCGGCCGCGTGGTGCCGCCACGTTTTTGACTCGATTCATTCTTTGGCGCACCCGGGAGTGCGCACGTCGGTCAAAATGGTAGGGGAGAAATTTGTATGGCCGAGTCTTCGCAAACAAGTTAAGGAGTGGGCAGCAGCCTGCACGGCGTGTCAATGAGCCAAAGTACACAGGCACACGAGGGCTCCTTTGGAGCCGTTTCACATTCCGGCCAAGAGGTTCGATCACGTTCATGTGGACCTCGTGGGACCCCTCCCGCCATCGCAGGGGTACACACACCTTCTGACAATGGTGGACTGCACCACGCCCTGGCCTGAAGTAGTTCCGCTGGCATCAACCACGGCCGAGGAGGTAGCACGCGCGTTTTTAACAGCTTGGGTGGCGCGTTTCGGAGTTCCGTCGGACATTGCGTCCGACAGAGGCCCTCAATTTGTGTCCGAACTTTGGTCGACTATGGCCCGCAGCCTGGGTGTCACGATTCACCGCACAACCGCGTACAATCTGCAGGCTAACGGGTTATGCGAACGTTTTCATAGGTCATTGAAAGCGGCTGTCAGAGCGTCACTGACGGATGCAAATTGGGTAGACAAGTTACCGTGGATTTTATTGGGGTTGCATTCTGCACCTAAAGAGGACTTAGAAGCCTCCCCAGCGGAGCTCGTGTTTGCGCAACCACTTCGGCTGCCTGGGGAGTTTCTCCCAGATAACCCGGCGCCAGACACCTCCCCGTTGCAGCTGTTGCGGAGTAACATAGAGTCAAGCACGCTGCCTGGCCCCGCGCACCACAGTTTTCCGCCCGTTTTTGTGCCTAAGGCGTTGAAGAACGCAGAGTTTGTTTTTGTCAGACACGATGCGCATCGACCCCGGTTGCGACCACCTTATTACGGGCCTTTTAGAGTGCTTTAAACAGGGGACAAGCAGTTTTTGCTAGATTTGGGAGGTAGGAAAGAAAAAGTTGGCATAAACAGACTCAAACCCGCTTTTGTGGTGGCGGATGAGCAAGTGCTGTTGGCAAGGGCCCCGCGGCGAGGTAGACCCCCACGGGGGGCTTCACAGAGTAATGTTTCCCCAGATCACCCGCAGGGACTGACAAAGGGTTTCCACCCCAGACGGCAAACCCCCAGCGTGACAGCGCTGCGGAGACGTTGAATCCCAGCTACAGCAGATACGGCAGGAGACTGAAGCCTAGACAGCATGCGGACTGATGTGTATTGATTCTATCACGGCATGCATGTTGTTATTCTCTTGTTTGTCTTAAATGTTGGGGGGGGGCTGGGGGGGGCCACACATATGTGACCTATTTTGTGACTCACATTTTAGATCAGAACAAAGACAGAGCTTCCTTGGAGATAGCAGGAAGCGACAAGGATGTTAGCTTTGGTATGCAGGGCTTGAGACTGTGGGGGTGTTATTAGAGGATTAAGGAGAGGATGCATGGTAGACTGTGGGGGTGAGATCAGAGAGAGGAGATGCATTGTTACTGCCGATTATAATGCAATGTGATTTGTGATGCATGTGACTTGTGAACTGTGAAGAGTCCTGGTATTTAAGGACGAGAGTTCCCTGTAATCTTCTCTTGCTTCTTTGAGACGTTGGTGAATGTGAATAAAGATGACTTGAGAGAAACCTGTCTCGTCCTTCCCACATTTCCACACCATAACATGCTGGTCAACTATAATTTTCGCAGAGCCTAATACTGATATAGCGTCCAGAGCAGCTTTTTGTTGATGAGAAAAATCTCTAGTCTCAAATCTGCAAAAGAAATTATTCAACTCGTTTGCCTTTTCTTCCTCATTCATTACATTAATGCAGCTTTTGGATGGAGTCATCTTTGTCATTACTTTAACTGAGTCCCACAATTTCCTAGAACTTTTTCCTAGGCATTCAGATTCAAATTTCTTCCTCATCTCATCTCTAGCTGTTCTTAGTTTATAATTAAGTTCTTTCTGTATATTTTTCGTACTTAACATGTCCCCATTCTTAAAAGCAATCTTTTTCTGTACTATGCACCATTTTAATTCCTTAGAAATATAAGACTTATTATTGGGGTACATAGTGATTACTTTCTGAGGTAAAACATTTTCGTTACAGAATTTTATGTACTCAGTTATGGTATCTGTGGCCTCCTCCAACTCCAAGTTATGGAAGAGTCCCCAGTCGGTACAAGAAAAACAACCTCTCAAACTTTCTATACCTTCATTGTCCCATATGAAGATTGTCTTTGTCTGTGGTTTGCTGCTTTTAAGCAAGGACTTGTAAGTAGGAATCAGATGAACAGCATTATGGTCTGAGGACCCCAAGGGGGGCTTAACCCTTGCTATATATAAATCCCCTAGAATCAAACAAGGTGCTTCAGGAGTGCATTCCAGTTGTCTGTGTACACAGTCCACGATAGCGTTCGCCGCGTTGAAAGCGTTCCCACTGGGCAGGATATAAACGGTGCATAATAACATGTTTCCAAATTAACGGGGGAGATAAAAGGGTCTCAGGCTTAAGCACAGCAGTTCTATGTCCGGGGTACAAACCGATTCTCTTGTAGTGAACTGTGAGCACCATTTGTTCTTAACGTACACACAAATACCTCCTCCTTTGATCTTACTGGAGAGCGCGTCCCTGTCCTGCTGCACCAGGGAGAAGCCGTCCACGGATAGGAGCGAGTCAGGTACGTCCTCCTGAAGCCACGATTCTGTGAAAACGAGCAGGCATGACTCCCGGTACTCGTATAGGAACCTGGCGTTGATTTTGAGTTCCTCCATTTTGCTCTTCAGTGAGCGGACATTACAGAGCAACATGGATGGCAGTGGCGGCCTGTTCTCTCTCCTCCGCAGTCTCTGTCGTACTCCGCCACATTTTCCTCTCTTCCGCAACTGGCTTCTACGTCCTCCCGTCGGATTTCATAAGAGCTCCCTAGGAAGGAGGGGTGCCAAGACGTGGCTGGAACGAAGAAGCAGGAGCTGGTCTCGAGTATAGCTCAGGAGCGTGGTTGGCCTCATGTCCCGATCCACTTGGGTACAGTGGCACATTATCCCGAGCAACCAGACCACGAGCAGTCCCTTTAGCAAAAACATCATTATGATGTTTCAGACTGAGCACTAAAAACTAAGTACTACAAATATACACACACAGTAGCAGCACAAGGTAGCCCGGGTCGCAGCAGAGCAGCACCACCAGCAGCGTCCATGTTGAAAAAAAAAAAAAAAGAGGTAGATATACCGTGTGTTGAAGAAACCAGATGGAAGGGAAACAAGGCTAGGAGCACTGGAGGTGGATTTAAATTGTTCTACCATGATGTAGCTAGGAAAAGAAACGGAGTAGGAGTAATCTAGAAGGAAGAGTATGAGAAGAGAGTTCAGGAGGTAAAGAGGGAGTCAGACAGAATCATGAGTTTGAAGCTAGAAGTCAAAGGTGTGATGTTGAATGTTGTCAGTGTGTTTGCCCCACAAGTTGGATGTCAAGTAGAAGAGAAAGAATAATTCTGGAGTAAGTTGGATGAAGTGGTAGAGAGTGTTCCTGGGGGGAGAGAGTGATGATTGGAGCGAACTTTAATGGACATGTACTGTAGGTGAAGGGAGCAGACGTGATGAGGAGGTCCTGGGTAGGTACAGTGGTGTGAAAAAGTGTTTGCCTCCTTCCTGATTTCTCTTTTTTTTTCTATGTTTGTCACACTTAAATGTGTTTTAAATATTAGACAAAGGTGGTAAATGGTGTTCACTTATATAGCGCTTTTTCGCATCTCTAGATGACCAAAACACCTTACAGATCCTGCTGTCCAATCATTCACACACTGATGGTGGCAGAGCTGCCATACACAGGCGCTGGCCTGACCCACCAGGAGCAGCCTGGGGTTCAGTGTCTTTTTCAAGGACACTTCGACATGCAGACTGCAGATGGAGCGGGAATCGAACCCCTGACCCTCCAATCAGTAGTCGGCCATGTGATGTAGTTATTTAGTGTTCATATGTTGTTTCATATTGGAGCTCTTATTTGTGTGGCACGGAGTGATGGCTGAGACTTCCGGTTCTGCCAACCCCGTGTGTATAAGAGGGGCCGCAGGTAGAGGGGCAGTCTCTTCCGCCTTTACCTCTGCCAGCGGCTGCATGCATGGTTAGGTACACAAAGCCCTATACTAAATAAACGAGTATTCAGCTCCACTCCTGGCGTTCACCAAGACTCCAAGTTTAGACGTAACATTTGGTGATGAGAAGTAAAACCATGGAGGCATCTGGGACACCAATTCAGCTGTTTTTGGCGCTCCTGGGGGAGCCGCCTGTATCGTGGCCTCGGTGGTACGAAGGCTTTCAGACATATATGGTGACGTTGGACCTAGGAAGAATGGAGAAGCTGAGGGCATGTACGTTGCTGGTGCACAACCTGGGAATGGAAGGACAGAGGATTTGGGGCACGCTTGATGATGCGGACAACTATGAAGAAGTATGAAGACGAGCTAATGGTGCACCATTTCAGGGTGCTGGACAACATCATCATCCAGAGAATTAAGTTCAGACAGTGCCATCAACAGGTAGGCAAAGCCATCCAGCGGTTTGTGTCAGACTTGAGACAGTTGGCCGCTGAGTGTCGGTTTGGGCCATTGGAGGAAGAAATGGTTCGCGACCAGTTGGCGGAACACACCAACTGTGCTGTGGTCCTCTCCAAGCTGCTCACACCCCCGAGTGAGTTGACGCTGGCCAGGGCCATCGAGTTGGTGCTCCAGCTGGAAGCAGCAGACAAGCTAACTTGGGAGCTAAGGGGGTATCTATCACCGTGAGAGTCACAATCCCCCATGGCCACGCAGGTAGTGGATCTGGACAGTGATGGGAGCAATGAGGATGACGTGGAGGAGACCAATGCTGTACAGATGAGGTCTGCCCCAGGGAAGCCCAGGTGTATGGGCTGTGGGTCCATGAAGCACCACTATAAGGCCAGAGAGTGTGCGGCAAGAGGGAAGCACTGCGGCAGATGTGGCCATCTACACCACTTCGCGAGTGTATGCCAGTCAGCAGAACAGGAGATCCCACGCAGGAACTCAACCCCTCCCACTCTGACGGTAACACATACTGTGTCCCTGAGTACCAGTGGGCGGACACACTGCACGGTGGTTTTAGATGGAGTTCCGGTACTGATGCTGATCGACACGAGGGCAGAGAGTTCACTGCTGTACTGGGCTACGGTTAGAGAGTGTTTTCCCCACTACAGAATTGGAGGTGACTCAGTGCGGCTTTGCGGCTATGGAGGAGGACGGTTGGCCACGGTGGGTACCGTCAGACTGACAGCTAGGTACAAGTTGGCGGAGATGGCCGATGTGGAGCTCGTCGTGACGGCCCGCGGCACAAACATCATGGGCTGTAACCTGTTTTATGGAATGGGGTTTTCCATCAGGAGCGGTGCTGAGGAAGAGTGGTCAAGCTGCGGACTGTGGGACCAACCGGTTCTGAGGGTTCTGGATAATGCTGTGTAAGATGAACGATTGCTGGGCACTCCGGAAAGTGGACAGGCCTTGTCACGCTCAGGGTCGCCGCGGGAGGGCCCCGGTGCCAATGTCCGAGTCACCCTGGACAAGGGTACCGGGCGGCAGGGGGGTGAGCCTGCGGAGGCAAGCGATGCCCAAATGATGGTCCCAGGTGTTCCCAGAGTACGGCCGTGGCGGGCTGGTGAACATGGGGCCACATTGGTAGGGTCCACAGCAGATTTACAAGCCGTCAGGGCAGGACTGAGTGGCACTGGGAGAGCGAGTGCAAGGCGGAGACACCGCAGGCCGTGTAGGACCTCGCTTGGAGTCGCGGACTGGGTTCGGGCTCGGGCGAAGGCGAGGTCCATGCGGGTGAGAACCAAGCAGCAGATAGAGCAGTTCCAGGGCCGGCTGCAGGTGATGGGCGAGCAGCAAGATGGATACCTTCTGCTGTCAGATGGCTCATGGCACCATCCTAATGAGTTACGGCGCGCCCCGAAGAAGGCAGTTGGGCACGGCCTCAGACGATTGGAGCGCTCAGAGGTGTAGAGAAGACACATCGGGACGGAGGCGACCAGCTGTTTCCCGGGAAGCGAGCTACCTCCAGGGGCAGACTGAGTGGTGGAGGGTCGGGGGGGGGGGGGGCACAGGTCATCCTCATAGTTTTTTACAGGACTTTTATATAGCATAGGCAGCAGAATAACCCGCCTCGCCGTGTAGGGGGGTAGAACAGCAGTCTACCTGTCTACCCTAATTTTAGTTATTGTGTGTGAATGATATAGGCCCCTTTTTGTAATCTTAGTTTAGTTATGTTTAGCAGATGATTCGGGTTCCAAATTGTATTGGGTTGATTATATATGTGTTTTGGATTTTTCTACGGGGGGGGGGTACTTATTTAGTGTTCTTATGTTGTTTCATATTGGAGCTCTTATTTGTGTGGCACGGGGTGGTGGCTCCGACTTCTGGTTCCGCCAACCCCGTGTGTATAAGAGGGGCCGCAGGTAGGGGAGCGGTCTCTTCCGCCTTTACCTCTGCCAGCGGCTGCATGCATGGTTAGGTACACAAAGCCCTATATTAAATAAACGAGTATTCAGCGCTACTCCTGGTGTTCTCCTTGACTCCAAGTTTAGACTTAACAGGCCACACTACACCTGCTCCACAGACGCAGCTGTAGTGTGCCTAAGGCAGGCAGTGCTTTCCGACAGTCCATTGGGTACAGGGTCTTGCTCACGCAAGATGAACATGCTCACAAAGTAGAAAACGATGGCAGACATGATTCCAGACAAAAGTTGGCGCAGAAACCAGGAAACAACAATACGGAGGACTTCCAACCATTTGACTCCCTGCTGGCCACTGGTAACCAGTGATAACACAAGTAAACACAAAATGCAGTTTTTAAGTGAAGCTGTTTGTTATTAAGGGTAAAACAGAATCCAAACTACATGGCCCTGTGTGAAAAAGTGATGCCCCCCACCCCTTTTAAAACATAAATTAACTGGTTAATCATATCTTTGGAAAGCTGAGTTCAGTTTCTCTAGTCACACCCAGCCTGGGGTTCAAATCCCCAGGCTGGCAGGGGTAGGAACCTTTCTGTCTGGAGTTTGCATGTTCTCCCTGTGCTGCGTGGGTTTACTCCGGGGGCTCCGGTTTCCTCCCACAATCCAAAGACATGCATGTTAGGTTAATTGGGCATTCTAAATTGTCCCTAGATCTCCTATAGGCCTTTGGAGTGGAGGGTTAGTACTAGTGAAGCGTTTTGACTGGTCTTTGAGACTAGAAAAAGTGTTATATAAGTACAGGTCCTTATCCCTTATCCCTTATCCCTAGGTCCTTACCGAGGCCTGATTACTGCCACACCTGTTGTCAATCAAGAAATCACTTAAATAGGACCTGCCTGACAAAGTGGAGTACAGCAAAAGATCCTCAAAAGCTAGATATCATGCTGCGATCCAAAGAAATTCAGGAACAAATGAGAAACAAAGTAATTGAGATCTATCAGTCTGGAAAAGGTTATAAAGCCATTTCTAAATCTTTGGTACTCCAGCGAACCATAGTGAGAGCAATTATCCACAAATGGCAAAAACATGGAACAGTAGTGAACCTTCCCAGGAGTGGCTGGGGTTCATGCTCAAAAATCCTCCAATGTGGCTGAATTACAACAATTCTGCAAAGATGAGTGGGCCAAAATTCCTCCACAGCGCTGTAAAAGACTCATTGCCAGTTATCGCAAATGTTTGACTGCAGCTGTTGCTGCTAAGGGTGGCCCAACTAATTATTAGGTTTAGGGGGCAATTACTTTTTCACACAGGGCCATGTAGGTTTGGATTTTTTTTCCCCTTAATAATAAACACCTTCATTTAAAAACTGCATTTTGTGTTTAATTGCGTTACCTTTGTCTGATTTTTAAATTTGTTGATGATCTGAAACATTTAAGTGTGACAAACAGGAAAAAATGAGAAATCAGGAAGGGCAAACACTTTTTCACACCACTGTATGGTCTTAACGAGAGAAATGTGGAAGGACAGATGGTTATGGATTTTGCTAAAAGGATGGAAATGGCAGTGGTGAACACATACTTCAAGAAGAGAGGATTATAGGGTGACTTACAAAAGTGGAGGGAGGTGCACACAGGTGGACTACATCTTATGCAGAAGGAGAAATCTGAACGAGATAGGAGATTGCAAAGTGGTGGCAGAGGAGAATATAGTTAGACAGCATTGGATGGTAGTCTGTACATGGCCCGTCTGTACATGTTCCCGTTCCAAAATCCAGCTGTCCTAAAACGGTAAACGACTTTAGACCAGTTGCTTTGACTTCAATTTTAATGAAAATTTTTGAAAAACTGGTCAGATGTGAGGTCCTAAAGCAGACTGAGCATGCATTGGATCCTCTGCAGTTTGCCTATAGGCCTCACAGAGGAGTGGAGGATGCCACTGTCACTCTGTTTAACATGCTTTTTAAACATCTGGATTTTAATGGGACACACGCCAGGCTTTTATTTGTGGACTTTTCCTCCACCTTTAATACAACCCAACCTCATATCTTAGTTGAAAGGCTCCTGCAACAATTTGATTTGAGCAATAATCTGGTGGGTTGGATTCTGGATTTCTTAACCAACAGGACGCAGAGAGTAAGGGTCAATGGTACATTGTCTGACCTAAAGTGCTCTTCTACTGGCTCTCCTCAGGGGTGTGTGTTGTCACCACTACTCTTCATCCTGTACACAAACATGTGTCAGAGCAGACATGACAACAGACACATTATAAACTAGAAAAGCACTCGGAGAGCGCAGACCTCCGCCAAGCGCCAAAGTTCCCCCCCATACAGTGTTTGTGTGTACGTTTTCAGATTCCTTGACCATGAAAACATATGACTAGCAATTGGATTCACAATGATAGGATTAGTGGTTCAGTAGTAAAAGCATTACCTCCTTGGCGGAGGTAATAAACTGAAGTGTTGGTGTTGTGTCCATCTCCTTCATGTGCAAAGTCCCAGGCTGCGAGCGTTTTCATAGATCACTGAAAGCAGCACTCAGGGCTTCACTGACGGATGCAAATTGGGTAGACAGGTTGCCGTGGGTTTTATTGGGTTTGCACTCCGCGGAAAAAAAGAGGATTTGGAAGCTTCCCCGGCAGAGAGCTGGTTTTTGCGCAGCCCCTATGGCTGGCCGGGGAATTTCTGCCAAATAATCCCGCACCGGACAGCTGCCCGTCTCAGTTTTTGCAGCGTAGGGCAAACACAGGCACGCTGGCGGGCCCGGCCCACCACTGTTTTGACGGATGCAAATTGGGTAGACAGGTTGCCGTGGGTTTTATTGGCTTTGCGCTCCGCGGAAAAAAAGAGGATTTGGAAGCTTCCCTGGCAGAGAGCTGGTTTTTGCGCAGCCCCTATGGCTGGCCGGGGAATTTCTGCCAAATAATCCGGCGGCGGACAGCTGCCCGTCTCAGCTTTTGCAGCGTTGCGCAAACACAGGCACGCTGGCAGGCCCTGCCCACCACAGTTTTCCGCGTGCTTTTGTGCCTAAAACTTTGAAGAAGGCGGAGTTTGTGTTCGTCAGACACGACGACCAGCGCCCTCTATTGCCCCTGCACACATGTTGAAAATGGCCGTATCTCACAATGTTAAAGAATCCTTTAAAAAATTCCTGTATCCAGACGGTGCTCCGGATCATCCCCAAAATTTAATCAGTTCTTCCTTGTACCATGCCTGAAAGTTTCATCGAAATCCGTCCAAAACTTTTTGAGTTATCTTGCTAACCAACGGACAAACAAACAAACAAACAGACAAACAGACAAACGCTGGCAAAAACATAACCTCCTCCTGGCCTTCGGCCTGGCGGAGGTAAGTATGCTGATGACTCAGTTATTGTCAGTCTCCTCCAGGATGGTGAGAGTGGCCACGGCCCAGTAGTTGATGATTTTGTTCACTGGTGTGAGGATTACTACCTGCATCTGAATACGACAAAAACTAAAGACATGATTATTGACTTTAGGAGGAAAACTCCCAGGCACAAAGTCACCGTACTAAAAGGCCAGACCACCGAATGTGTACAACCTTACAAATATCTTGGGACGATTATTGACAGTAATTTAAACTTTGAAGAGAACTGTGAAAGGGTGTGCAAAAAGGGTCAGCAACATTTGCATTGCTTGAGAAAACTTGCACGCTTCCAAATTGACCGAACCATAATGACAATGTTTTATTAGGCTTTTATTGAATCTGTTTTATCCTTTTTTTTAGTGTCATGGTTTGGCCAGATAAAACTGAAACAGAGGAAATCCTTGCATCAGGTAGTTAGATGGTCCAGTCGTTTGCATGGTGAGTCACAGCTAAGCCTGACATCCCTGTACACCAGACAAGTACAGAGGATGGCTACCTCCATTTTAAATGATGACTCCCACCCTTTGCACTGCAACTTTCAGCTTCTTCCCTCAAGACGGAGGTTTGCTGTCCCAAAAAGTAAAACCCAGCGCTACAAAAACAGCTTTGTCCCTGCTGCTGTCAAAGAGTTGAACAAGCTGTAACAATATATTGCACATAATTTAGGTACCTATTTATTAACTCCATTTTATATTTAAGATAAGATAAGATAAGATAAGCCTTTATTAGTCCCACAATGGGGAAATTCCAGAATTGCAACAGCACAGGGATAGCAACACTCAGAGCAACAATCAGAAGGCAAGAAAAAAACAAGAACATCTAGTAAACATATGTACATATTACTATAAATATATATATATATATATATATATATATATATATATAGACACACAGTGCGGAGCATTATGGTTGGTGGATGTGCAGCAGAAAGTCTAAGCTCTCTCTCCGCGGATGCAGCGGGCCAGCTGGAAGTCTTTGGGCATGATGGTGACCCTCTTGGCGAAGAAGAGACCCACCAGGTAGGCCTCGCTGGTCTCCTGCAGAGCCATGACGGCGGAGCTCTGGAAGCGCAGGTCGGTCTTGGAAGTCCTGAGCGATCTCCCTCACCAGGCGCTGGACAGGCAGCTTACAGATGAGCAGCTCCGTGGATTTCTGGTAGTGACGGATCTCTCTCAGAGTCACGGGCCTGTAACGGCGAGGCCTCTTCACTCCGCCGGTGGCCGGAGTGCCTCTCCGAGCAGCCCTGGTGGCTAGCTGCCTCCTGGGGGGCTTCTTCCTCCAGTAGATTTTACCGGCGGTCTGCTTGGTTCTTGCCATAGCTCTTTATTATTCTGTCTTATATTTCTTGCATGCCGCCTAAACTCCAGCCCGGCACCCGCGTCGTTATCGCTACAGCTCCCGGTATGTCGAGTTTCCCATTAGCACCGGGCGGCGGCCAAGTGCTAGCTTGCACCAGCACCAGCTCCTCCCCGCTGCAACGTCTCCCGCTGCAAACAAACTGCTGCAAACAATTTACTTATTTTTGTAGGATGTTACTTGGGTTCTAAATATTTTATTGGGTTTTAGACCTTTGAGTTTTTGATCTCTTTGACTAGTCTTTAACTTTTTAATATGACCCTTCTCTCTTATCTCTGGTTTTTCTCTCATCTCTTTGTCTTTATACCCTGATTGATGGAGCCTTGAGTATTTTTATCATGTTTATAGTCAGCTTCATGTGTGCCTGTGTTTGTGTTTATGTTGAATGTAAATTGTGGCGTGTAAATATGGATGTTACCAGACTGCAAAACAAATCTACCTACGGGTACAAATAAAGTAACCTGAACCTGAACCTGAACCTGTAGGATGACTTTGCAAAGCAAGAAGAGGAAAAGAGTGAAGGCAGAGCCAAAGATTAAGTGGAGGAAGTTACAGAAGGAAGAAGGTCACACAGAGTTCAGAAAGGAGTTGATACAGGCTCTGGGTGGTAGGGAAGAATTACCAGATGACTGGGAAAGTACAGCAGAAGTATTGAGGGAAACAGGTAGAAAGGTATGTGGTGTATCCAGTGGACAGAGGAAGGAAGACAAGGAGACTTGGTTATGGAATGAGGAGGTACGGGAAAATATTCAAAGGAAGAGGTTAGCAAATAAAAAGTGGGATAGTCAGGGGGATGAAGAAAGTAGACAGGAGTATTTGGAATCTAGGCGCATGGCAAAGAGAGAAGTGGCAAAGGCAAAGGAAAAGGCATATAGTGAGTTGTATGAGAGGCTGGACACTAAAGAAGGAGAAAAGGAATTGGTAGACAGAGAGATCAAACTGGAAAGGATGTACAGCAGGTTAGGTTGATTAAGGACAGAAATGGTAATGGACTAACAAATGACGAGAGTGTGTTGAGAAGGTGGAAGGAGTACTTTGAAGAGCTGACGAATAAAGAAAATGAGAGAGAGAAGAGGATG
The DNA here is from genome assembly GCA_020510985.1 of Pholidichthys leucotaenia. Classification (NCBI taxonomy): domain Eukaryota; kingdom Metazoa; phylum Chordata; class Actinopteri; order Cichliformes; family Pholidichthyidae; genus Pholidichthys; species Pholidichthys leucotaenia. The sequence goes on from CM035845.1 coordinate 337,752,361, forward strand.
GATGAAGGAAAGATGGTGAACAAGGAAGTCCTGAGGATTAGCAAGGCAGAAGTGAGGGCAGCTTTGAAGAGGATGAAGAATGGAAAGGCGGTTGGTCCAGATGACATACCTGTGGAGGTATAGAGAGGTTTAGGAGAGATGGCAGTGGACTTTTTAACCAGATTGTTTAACACAATCTTGGAGAGTGAGAGGATGCCTGAGGAGTGGAGAAGTGTTTTGGTACCCATTTTCAAGAACAAAGGTGAGTGAGCAGCAGTACGGTTTCATGCCAAGAAAGAGTACTACAGATGCAATGTTTGCTCTAAGAGTGCTGATGGAGAAGTATAGAGAAGGTCAGAAGGAGTTGCACTGTGTCTTTGTGGATGTAGAGAAAGCATATGATAGGGTGCCAAGAGAGGAAGTGTGGCACTGTATGAGAAAGTCAGGAGTGGCAGAGAAGTACAGTGGTGTGAGAAGGTGTTTGCCCCTTTCCTAATTTCTCATTATTTTGTATGTTTGTCTCACATAAATGTTTCAGATCATCAAACAAATTTAAATATTAGACATAGATAACCAAATAAACACAAAATACAGTTTTTAAATGAAGGTGTTTATTATTAATGGTAGAAAAAATCCAAACCGACATGGCCCGACATGTGTGAAAAGGTGAAAAGTATCCCACCCCCCCACCCTCCATTAAAACATAAATTAACTGTGGTTCATCACATCTTTGGAAAGCTGAGTTCAACTTCTCTAGCTACACCCAGACCTGAGTACTGCCACACCTGTTCTCAATCAAGAAATCACTTAAATAGGACCTGCCTGACAAAGTGAAGTAGACCAAAAGATCCTCAAAAACTAGACGTCATCAAAGAAATTCAGGAACAAATGAGAAACAAAGTAATTGAGATCTATCAGTTTGGAAAAGGTTATTAAGCCAGTTCTAAAGCTTTGGGACTCCAGTGAACCACAGTGAGAGCCATTATCCACAAATGGCGAAAACAATGGTGAACCTTCCCAGGAGTGGCCGGCCGACCAAAATTACCCCAAGAGCACAGCGATGACTCATCCAAGAGGTCACAAAAGACCCGACAACAACATCCAGAGAACTGCAGGCCTCACTTGCCTCAGTTAAGGTCAGTGTTCATGACTCCACCATAAGAAAGCGACGGCAAAAATGGCCTGCATGGCAGAGTTCCAAGACGAAAACCACTGCTGAGCAAAAAGAACATAAAGGCTAGTCTCAGTTTTGCCAGAAAACATCTTGATGATCCTCAAGACTTTTGGGAAAATACTCTGTGGATGGACGAGACAAAAGTTGAACTTTTGGGAAGGTGTGTGTCCCAATCACTTTGGGATGCTTATACATTATATTTTTATTCACTTTGGAGGGAGCAGACAACGATTCTCTGATGGGGAAGTCAGGGACTAAGTTGAGGGGTGGCGGATGAAGAGGAGCTGCAGAGAGGCGTGTAAGACTGCGACTCTGCTTCCTGGTCCCAACTCTGAGTAGTCAGGGTTTTGGAAATTTGGATAAAAACGATGCCAGATTGTTAGATAAATGAGAAGCACCATCCAAAGTGGGATGAATGCTGTCTCGTCTCATAAGACCAGGTTTTCCCCAAAAAGAGCTCCAATTGTCAATGTAGCCCACGTCATTTTTAGGACACCACACAGACAGCCAGCGGTTCAAGGATGACGAGCGACTAAACATGTCATCACTGGTCAGATTGGGGAGGGGCCCAGAGAATACTACAGTGGCAGACATCGTTTTTGCAAAGTCACACACTGATTCTACATCAAGTTTCGTGACTTCCGACTGCCGGAGACGGATGTCATTAATGCCGGCGTGAATAACAATTGTGGAATATTTACAGTTACTTTTAGCCAGCATTTTCAAATTTGACTCGATGTCGCCTGCTCTGGCCCCAGGAATGCATTTGACTATGGCCGCTGGAGTCTCTAGGTTCACATTTCTGACTACAGAGTCGCCAATGATCAGAGTTTTTTCCTCAGCGGGTGTGTCGCTGAGCGGGGAAAAACGATTAGAGACGTGAACAGGTTGGTGGTGAACCGGGGCTTTGCGACTAGGCTTCCTTCTCACCGTCACCCACCCAGTCTCCTCGCTGCCGAGGAGAGCCGAGGGACCGCTGACAGGGGGGCCTAAGCTAGCTAGCTCCGCTGCAGCTAATGGGCGTCCGTCAAGATTAACTGGCGCAGACGGTGTTTCAATGCAGCGGAGCCGGGATTCCAAATCAGACAACCTCACCTCGAGCGCCTCAAAAAGACAACATTTATTACATTTACCGTTATCACTAAAAGAGGCAGAGGTGTAGCTAAACATCTGACAGAGAGAGCACACCAGAGGAGGAGAGGAAAGAGAGCTAGTAGCCATTGCTAGTGGCTGGAGAGCAACCACACAGGCAAACCACACAGGCAGACAGCATAACAGGAAGTGACGATACGTTACCACAAGGAAGTGACGATCCAACAGCGTAGGATAGACTTTGGAGTGGCCTAGTTAAAGTCCTGACCTGAATCTCAATGACCTGACCTGACCTGATGCAGTGAAGGAGGACGTGGAGAGGGTTGGTGTTACAAAGGAAGATGAAGGGATGGAGGCAGATGATCCACTGTGGAGACCCTGAAGAGAGTGCCAGAAGAAGAAGAAGACTATATTACTACAAGATAGTATTTCCACTGAAGTTTTTCATTCTATAATGGTGTGTCTGCTGTGGTTTGTTTTTTCTTTCCTTTACACACAAACACACAGACGCAAAGAAGCTTTCATCAGCGGAAAACTTATGGCTTAAGACCATCAGTGTGACATAAAGGTTACCAATGTAGGTTTTTCTCCAAAATTTGTGACTCTTGTAAATTTGCAAGTTTTTTTCATATGTTATAGATTATTTTTCCTTTGCCTTGTAAATGTGAAAAAAATCTACACATTTATAATTTTTACTAACTTCTTCATTATTTTTTCTTATAGTTTTATGATTTTCATAATTTTAATTCATAAATCATAAATTCATTATTTTTTTTTTATTTTATGAATTTTATTTTATTGTATATTAATTGATTGTGAGTAATGCTCTGAGCTGCTGAGGTTGATCAGCCTCACTATGAAGATGTGGGGAAAAGTTGTTGAAGCCAGGTTAAGAGGAGAGATTACCATCAGTGAGCAGCAGTACGGTTTCATGCCAAGAAAGAGTACTATAGTTGCGTAGATTTGTAGTTAAGACCAGACTGTCACAGCCCGAGTGCCGGTTCCGTCTGCACTCGGATCTTGTACCTTTTCCTGGCTTTGACAGCAGTGGTTTCCTTCTAGCTCCCCGGGCTCTTATTGTGACAGCGCCCGGTGGAGCTCCCTGCTGTCAGAGCCAACAGCTGTGCTGCATTCGGGGTCATTAGTGACCAGGGTTATAAGCAGGCGCTGAATGCTCCCCGAAGCAGCAGTCTTTGTCTACGTTCCTGTACGTTCCTGTTAACATTCCTGTTAATCTTCCAGTTGAGCTACCTGTTAGGATACGCTCTGTTCCGGTTATACTTTCCCGTTAAGGTACGTCCTGTGTTTGTCTTACCCGCACCATTGTGTCGATCATTCCTTGTTATCGCACTCCTTAATAAACATCACTGCAACTCACTGGTGACTGCTGGCGTCTTATGGTGGCTCGTGAGGGCCACCGTGACAGTAGACTGCTGCCAGTACGTCCGGAGAGGGGCGTCACGCTGAGACGCCATTCACCGTGAGTATAGCAGTATTGGACTGTTGTTCCTACCTGTCTGGGTACCGTTGCTGAAGGATGCCGTCGCGGAGGTCCCGCACTCAGAGTTCGAGCGATGTCCTCGCAGACGCCCTCGAGTGCATGGACGAAATTCTCAATACCGCTTCCCTTCTTGACTTCAGCAGCGACGTGCTCCGGTACTTGGACCAAGCTGAGTAGGTCCTCGACTATCTCCCCCGCTTCGCCTGTCATCCTGAGGTGAGCGCGAGGAGGTTAGACATTGCCGCACGGCGAGAAGTACTCCTTGGGTTGGAGGGAAATCCTGGCAGGAAGCCAAAGAGGAGGAGACGTCACCCTTCGTTTCGGAATCCCGCTCCTGCCTCCCCTCCGGCTTGGGAGTTTGCGCCATCCAGGGGCCTTTCCCCATCCAGCACAACGTCACTCGGGATTCCCCTGGAGGAGCTGCAGCTGACTGCAATCAAGGTCCGGGACCGAGTGGCTGCCACTCGCTCCGCTGTGCACCCGTCCATAGTTATGAAGCATGTGGCGGCGGCAGTCAAGTTGGTGGAAAGGAATCCTGAGCTGCGTGACTTTCCTGAGTTCGACGCCCTCCTCGCCTCTGTCTCCGCACAGGAGCGGCGGTTCCCGGGCCTCACCTTCGCCTCACCTTCCACCAGAGATCGTTGTGGCCTCCAAAACCCTCCTCAGCTTGAACCCCATCCGGATCCAGCTCCGGGTCGCCGCAAGGGCTCTACCCCTCGCACAGCTGCCTCTCCTGCGCCTCGTCAGAGGGGATTTCCCGCAGCCTCATCTCCACCTGGGCTAGCTCCCGCTTTCTCGTCAGCGTCCCATGCCCAGCTCATTTCGGCTGTCGCCCCCTCCTCCTCGACACATTCCCCGGCCGCTGTGTGCACTCCGGTTCCAGCCCTGGCGAGCCCCGTCCTGGAACCATCTCCAGCGGGTCCACCTCTTTCATCCAGGGAGCCCTCTGGCGCCATCAAACGGGGAGAAGGAGGAACAACGTCCCCTACAGCAGGAACCATCTCTGCCCTGGGAGAAAGGCAAATGCATGATAATTTGTTACATCTAAATTATGATTTGCCTTGTCTGACTCCTGGGAGCGGAGTTTGGGGTTCGCAGCCCCCCGAGCTTCCTCCACCTGCTGTAGAAAAATTTACTAAACCTGCTACCTCTGTGTTCCCCCCTGTCGAGCGGTCCGCGACGCCAGGCCGACGTCGTCGGATGAAGAGGGGGCCTGCGGCGCCGGAAGGCCTGGATCTGGCCCTGCAGCCACGTCGTGGACGGAGGAGAAGAGCGGACTGTGGCCCGGAGCCTGAGCCAACGAAGAAGCATCCCCGGGTCTCCTCGCCGGAGCGGTCCGAGCCAGTGGGTCAAGGGTCCCCTGCCCCCATGCCATACGGGTCATTGGCGTGGACAGCAGCGTGGGAGGAACCTCAGGCTGCAAATGACATCCTGCCAGCTGTGGAGCCCGATGCAGCTGAGTTCGAGCCTGCTGACGAGAGTCACCCCCCTGAACCTGGATCGTCGGAGTCCTGGGTGGCAACAGAACCAGAGTGCAGGCAAGTGCTCCCTCTTCTGTCTCTGTCCCCTGTGTTGGAGCATTTTTGCCTGCCTCTCAGGGAGGCGAGTGAGGAGCAGCCGCCTGCTGCGTCCGAGCTCGTCTCGCTGGGTTCTGTTGCTACCGGTGATTCTAATCCCGTTTCTGTGATTCTAATCTTTTCTCGTTTCTGAGCCTTGTTGCAGTGTCACCGGCGTGGAACGAGTCGGAGCCACTGGGTTGGAGGTCTCAGGTTCGGGGGTGGCGATCGTCAGCGGAGCTGCTCCAACCCAATCGGGGTCCATCGCGGAGGCTGCTGTGGCCCAGTCGGGGTCCGACGTGGGTGCATCAGAGGCCCAATCGGGGTCCACCGCGGGGGCGGTTCTGGCCCAATCGGGGTCCAACGTGGGTGCGTCGGAGGCGCAATTGGGGTCCACCGCGGGTGCGAATCTGGCCCAGTCGGGGTCCAACGTGGGTGCACCGGAGGCTCGATCGGGGTCCACCGCGGGTGCGGTTCTGGCCCAATCGGGGCCCAACGTGGGTGCAGCTGGGACCCAATCGGGGTCCAACGGAGGTGCAGCGCCAGCGTGGTCCGCGGACGGGGGAGGAGCTGCGGACCTGTCACCGTTGAACAGATCACAGGCTCATCCTGGTCATCTATCCCCTCTGAGTCACTGCCCCTGTGCATCATCGCCGGGGGTCGTGGGGATTCCTGCTCACTTGCCCCGGCTCTCCTGAGTTTTGTCCTCGTTAGGGAGGCCGCCGCGGGCTGTTTTTTCCCAGGACCGGTGGCTGAGGGACACGGGTCGGCCGCCGGAGGAACTGTTCCGCCGGTTCGGCGCCTCGGGTCGGCACCTCAGGTCGGCCACCCGACGTTTTGTGTGTGCCTTCGGGCAACCTGGTTCGACCACCGGAGGAGCGGACGTGCTGGGCACAGCCCGAGTGCTGGTTCCGTCCGCACTCGGATCTTGTACCTTTTCCTGGCTTTGACAGCAGCGGTTTCCTTCTAGCTCCCCGGGCTCTTATTGTGACAGTGCCCGGTGGAGCTCCCTGCTGTCAGAGCCAACAGCTGTGCTGTATTCGGGGTCATTAGTGACCAGGGTTATAAGCAGGCGCTGAATGCTCCCCGAAGCAGCAGTCTTTGTCTACATTCCTGTATGTTCCTGTTAACCTTAGCTGTTAACATTCCTGTTAATCTTCCAGTTGAGCTACCTGTTAGGATACGCTCTGTTCCGGTTATACTTTCCCGTTAAGGTACGTCCTGTGTTTGTCTTACCCGCACCATTGTGTCGATCATTCCTTGTTATCGCACTCTTTAATAAACATCACTGCAACTCACTGGTGACTGCTGGCGTCTTATGGTGGCTCGTGAGGGCCACCGTGACACAGACAAAGACTTGGACTTGTATGTCCAGGACTTTAAAGGGTTGGCACCAAGCAAGACCAAGACGTACGTATGTAGGTAGGTATGTAGGTATGTCTTGTCAGATGCAACATTTGCTTTACGAGTGTTGATGGAGACGCATAGAGAAAGTCAGGATGAGTTACACTGTGTTTTTGTGGATCTAGAGAAAGCAAATGATAGGGTGAAAAGACTGAGAAAGTCAGGAGTGGAAGAGAAGTATGTGATGGTGGTGCATGACATGTACAAGGTTAGTGAGGTGTTCTGTAGGAGTGGCAGATTGTGATTATGGGATGACATCAGGGATGTGCTCTGAGCCCCTTCTTGTTATGATGGAGGACCAACAGCAGAAGAGAGTGATAAGATAATAATGCCACTGATTACACTTATTTTTTTCTACTTGTATGACATCATTATAATGTTAATTAATCTGTAAATTAATCAATCAAAACTCTTCTTCTTCTGTAATACAGAACGTGTGGAAGTCTCTGAGGTTCAGCTGCCGTTGTTTGTTTTCGGGGCTGCAGCTCATGGCATCCTCTTACTCCACACCTCTGTCAGCCATGACCACGGTGGTGACGGAAGTCCGACGACCCAACGGCGGCAAAGCATGATGGGAAGAGAGACAGCAGGACCCTGACCACAGACCTGTACTTTATTGATGTAAATCTAATAATAGGTTTAGATAATAGATGTGTTTATTACCAACACACAAAAAGAACAAGAACAATAAAGTGTCATTTGTAGCCATTGAACAAAAATAATAATAAAAAACATGATGCAAGATATAATTGATAATCAAAACAACCAAATTTCATGTGAAAAAGTGAGGGATGAAGGCGGCTGTATTGTTAGTGAATTCATCTGTATGTTCTGTATTTATCTTTACAAACATTAAGACAACGTCTGATTGATTTGGATTTGTGTTGTTTCTCTTTGATGGTATTCTGTAAATACAAACGGGAAGTAAACTGTCATTGAAAAATGTGATTGGGTGTTGGGGCAGTGGTGGTGTAATGGTTATGGATATGGACTGGTGAGTGGCTTTGCTTGGTGCCCTCAAGCAAAGCCCTTCACCTCAGCTGCTCCAGTGGAGCTGCTCAGTGGCCACAGGTCAGTCTGTGGTTGGACTGGACAGCTTCCTGGTGAGAGTGTGAACAGGGCATCCTTGGAAAAGAGAGGTTGTCTCTCAGTGGAACTTCCCTGTATAAATAAAGGTTAAACAAAAAAAAATGTGTGTATATATATATATATATATATATATATATACTGTGTGTATATATATATATATATATATATATATACTGTATATACCTAATGCTGATGAAAACATCTCTTTAAAAATAATTGTAAAATTGTGTTTGGAAACCCTGAACAGCCCGACATTTATACATTTTATTTTCTCTCTTTGCCTGTGATAAATTAATTTCATTTGTTTTTCCCATGATGTGGCGTTATCTATAATATAATAAAATAATCTGTAAAATATTACATTGCTATAGAATTTCCTTACATTTGTAACTATTTACATATGTAAATACATATGTAAATACATATGCGCTGTCCCTTCTCTACAAGAAGGGACAGCGCAGGCTGTTCCTGCTGAGGAGACTCAGGTCTTTTGGTGTACAAGGGGCGCTGCTGAAGTCATTCTATGACACGGTGGTGGCATCAGCCATCACTTTTGGAGTGGTCTGCTGGGGCAGTGGCATTACTGCAGCCGATAGGAAGAGACTGAACAAACTGATTAAGAAAGCTAGCTCTGTCCTGGGGCAACGCCTTGATCCGATGGAGGAGATAGGAGAGAGAAGGACGGTGGCTAAACTGTCATCTCTGCTGGAGTCCGAGTTCCACCCTATGCAGGACATACTGGATGCACTGAGGAGCTCATTTAGCAGCAGACTACATCATCCCAGGTGCACAACCGAGAGGTTTCGTAGGTCCTTCCTACCAACGGCTGTCAGACTGTACAACCTAAGCAGGGCTGCTCGCAGAGATAGCAAAAAGACGTAACAAACTAATAGTTTTTTGAATGCAAAAGATGCAATAGACTTACACAATGGTCCTCTCCGGCATACAACTGGGAACATACCGGTCGCTATGGAGGGTGAGAATATGTATGGGCACATAATCATACCATGTAGGATAACTAAGTAGACTGTTATGCTGTTTCATCCCATCTAGCAACAATGCTCTGCACTGTGTGTGTTTATATATTTACATATTTATTCCATCTAGCTACAATGCTCCGTACTGTGTTTTTATATATCTACATATTATTCCATCTAGCTACATTGCTCTGCACTGTGTGTGTTTATATACTTGCATATTTATTCCACCTAGCTGCAATGCTCCGTACTGTAGGTGTTTATATATTTACATATTTATTCCATCTAGCTACAATGCTCTGCACTGTGTTCATATATTCATATATTTATTCCATCCAGCTACAATGCTCTGCACTGTGTGTCTGTGTGTGTGTGTGTATATATATATTTTATAGTAATATGTACATATGTATATTAGCTGCTCTTGCTTGCTTGTTTTTTTTTTTTTTTTTTTTTTTTTTTTTTCTTGCCTTCTGATTGTTGCTCTGAGTGTTGCTATCCCTGTGCTGTTGCAATCCTGGAATTTCCCCGTTGTGGGACTAATAAAGGCTTATCTTATCTTATCTTATCTTATTTTAACACAAAACATTTTTTTAAATTAGTAAGAATTCAGGTATTTGAGAACTTGTGCTATTACATACAAGCATATTACTACTACGAAAAATAATAATAAATTATGAAAATGATGTCTGATGAAATGATGTACCCAGATAACGGTGTGAAAGAGACCCAGGCAACTGGGATGGGTGTCTCACCCGTCATGAGGATGGGTAACAGAGCAGCCAGAGCCGGGTGGATACCGAGCTGCTGCTCACAGAGGATATCATCCAACAGTCAGGAAGAGCCCAGCTGCAGGATGTGCAGAAAAAGTGAAGAAAACCTTGAAGTGTCTCCTTACTGAATGTCCTAAACTAGCCCCGCCATGAAAGTGTGGCTCAGGGTATCTGTTGGGATTTGTGAAAGCAGTTTGGAGTTGACTGTGGAGAAAAGTGGTACGGGCATCATTGTGGAGAGCACAGAGGCAAAGATACTCTGGGATGTCACGATACAGACTAGGGATGTTAATGATTAATTGACTTTCGATTAATTGTTGATATGAATTTAGTCGACTGAATTAAATTAGTTGTCAATTAAATGATAACGCAGCAGTCCTTTTCAATGGGAGCTTATTCTATGAAATGTAGTGGCGTCGCTGTCCAGGCGGGGGCGCACGCGATCACCAACTGCCGCATTTCAACTGAAAAAGCAGAAGAAGACACTAACCTTCTCCCCCAGAGCACATGCGCTGTGCAGAATGAAAAAACTCGCCCTTCCAGGTTACGTTGAAGTGCCTCAACAAGTTCTAATAGTGCACGAGCTTGAAGGTCCACCTGCTTCAAATAAACATAGAAACTGACCGAAGCAAAGAGAAAGATTACACGAGCACAAAATCCCATCCCACAAGATGGGATAGGAAAGCAGACCAGACTCAAGTCACCACTGAGGTAACAGACAGCAGAGGGGGTCCAGATCGTTCTGCATTTGCCTTGATTTCCGGGGTACTGTGCTAATGTTTAACATGCAACAGATGAAGTGTTATGTCGATAATAGGAGCCAAGGATGAGACCGAGTGTTGAACTGGACACAGCTTTATTTGTGACTCACTCTCACAATACGAGTGCATCCATCAGGCTGAGAGGAGGACAAGACCGCCCCTCTCCCTCACAGCCCTCTTATACCCCGGGTGGCGGCAGAACCAAAAAGGTGGAGCCACCACCCGTGTCACACAATAATATGTCCCAAAACCCAACACAACCCCCCCCCACACACACACACTTCAACAAAAATGTGTTACGATCCGAGAGGTCTTGTCCGCGCTCGGGCCACGTATAGCTCGCTGCCAGCTTTGACAGCTGTGGGTTATATTCTGGCTTCACCGGGCTCTTATTGTGAAGGCGCTCGGTGGGGCTTCCGGCTGTCAAAGACGGTCAGCTGTTTGTCATCACTGCTCATTAGCGCTTGGCTTTATTAGGCAGGCGCTGACGGTAGTCTAGTTGCGGGAGTATCGTCAAACAATCATCAGACCTTCTTCGTCAAGTTCATGTCAGGTTGTTGCTTTCTTGTTATGTCATAGTTTAGCTCGTAGTGGCTGGGGTTAGCCCTACGAGCCCCTGTACCTCGTAGTGTGTGTTTTTGCCCTTAGCGGCTCATAGTCCTGTGTCACGTCTTGTCCTGTAAATAAACATCATTGCAAAACTCTCCGGTGATTCTTGGTGTCTTATGGTGATCCGCGAGGATCACCGCAAGACAAAATGGTCCAAAACACGCGCAAACAATCAAAACCCTTGCCAATTTGGAACCCAAATTATGCACTAAAACTAAACAGAAATACCTAAAAGGCCTATTACATTCACTCAAAACAACTAAAACTAGGGGGGAACATCTGGACTACCCCCACACGGCAAGTCTGCCGTCTGAACTCAATAAAACAGTCCATATAAAACTTAAAATACTGTTGTATTCCTAAAATAATATAAAACACAAAATAATCCCATTAACAGAACTAAATAGCACAACAGTTGTCCCCTTTTTCATCACCGTGCATAACATACACTGTCCAACTGTCAACTTGCCCCATGAGAGGAACCACCCCCCGGAAAAACGCCGGACGATTCCACTCCGGTGCACCTTCTCTTTTTTGCTCCCGGGGATGACCCACGTCCAGGTCCAAACTCCTCTTCCTTCTCTGGGGCGTGCTGCAGTTCATTAGGATACCTCCACGAGCCATCAGATAGCTGGAGGTAGGCATCGTCCCAAACAGCCACCACCTGCAGCCGCCCCTGGTCATCTTCTCTCCGACCTTTGGCCGAACACTTCTCGACCAGGCTTCCTCCCTGGGTTGGACCACATCCGCAACCCCCAGCGGCGCCCTACTTGGCTTCCAGTGTTTCTGTTTGGCACGTCGCTTCACCGTACCAGCCGGTCCTGCCCCGCTCTCTTTCATTTTCACTGCCGGCGTTGCCATTGTGACCCCCTGCTTTCTGGTCTCTTCCAGCCAAACTCCAGGAGTAGAATGGGCCCTCCACTTGGCACCACCCGCCGTCACGGGCGTCCCACTGTGTCACCCAGTTCCCGAAGCTAGGGTTACTTGGGCGCTGGCCCCGGGACCCTCCCGTGATGGCCCTGGGTGGAATTGGTCCTGCTCATTGTCCAGGTTACTAGGCAAAGGTTCGTCCCACACAGCTCCGTCCATCATTCGTGGGACCAGCCAGTCCCACAAACCACAGCCCGACCCTTCTTCTCCAACGCTGCTCGTGATGGTGAAGCCCAGTCCATAAAATAAATCACACCCCATAATATTCTCTCCACTGGCAGTCACAATGAACTTCACGTTGGACTCCTCCGCCAACTTGTACCTAGCTGTCAGTTCCACCATCTTCACCATGGACAACCTTCCTCCATCATATCCACACAGTGGCACTGAGTCACCTCTAACCTGATAATGTGGGAAGAAACTCCTCATGGTTGGCCAATTTAACACAGATCTCAGCACTCCTGTGTCGATCAGCAATGGCACCGTTACCCCGTCCAGTTCCACAATACAGTAGGAACGGCCATTGGTACTTGGGAATACGGTGTGAATAACCGTGGGTGGTGGAGCAAGGAGATCCTGCTTGCGTCTCGGATCCATTGCTCAAACCTGTAACATGTCCTGGTGAAATGATGCAGGAGTCTGCACTTGCTGCAGCGTCTTCCTCTTGCCGGACACTCTCTAGCTAGCCTTATAATGGTGGTTAGTGAACCCACAACCCAAACACCTGCGCGATCCTGGGGCAGACCTCAATCTGACAGTATTAGTGTAGCCTTCGTCATCTTCCACGCCGTCGTCACTGTCCGGGTCCACTGCCTGCACCGTCGACTGTGGTTCAAATTAGCGATGTGACGCTCTCTTGCCGGGCTCCCGTGAAAGCTTGTCCAGTGTCTCAAACTGCTGAGCTAACTCGATGGCCTTGGATAACGTCAGCTCGCCTGAGTATGTCAGAAGTTTCGACCTCGTAGCTGGGCAAACAGTGTGTTCCGCCAACTGGTCGTGGACCATCTCTTCCTCCAACATTCCAAACTGACAGTGCTTGGCCTTGTAGGCCTGCTACAAACCGCTGCACCAACTCGCCAGTCCGCTGGCGGCGCTGTCAAAACTGGATCCTCCGGACGATCACGTTTTCCGGGGCATATAAATGTTGCACCAATAGCTCCACCACTTCCTCAAAACTATCACTCTCACCCAAAGTGCTCAAGATACGTTGACCTTCCATTCCTAGGTTGTGAACCAACAGTGCCCGTGCCCTCAACTTCTCCAGTCTTCCAAGGTCCAAAGCCGCCATATATAGTATGCTTGAAAGGTGGCAAATCACCTTGTCCAAGGAATGGGTGGCTCACGGGGAAGCTCCAAAAACGGCCGAAATGATGTAACCCCCACGTCCATACCTTTTTACTCGCCAAATGTTATGTCGATAATAGGAGCCAAGGACGAGACCGAGTGTTGAACTGGACACAGATTTATTTGTGACTCACTCTCACAATACAGGCACATCCATCAGGCTGAGAGGAGGCCAAGAGACCGCCCCTCTCTCTCACAGCCCTCTTATACCCCGGGTGGCGACGGAACTGGAAAGGTGGAGCCACCACCCGTGTCACACAATAATATGTCCCAAAACCCAACACAACATGAAGTAGCTCACAATTGATTTTCCTGTTAAAACGCACTAAAAAAAAAAAAGTGTATTTGAGGAATAGTTGAAACAACATAATATTTTGTCTCAGTCTTGTTCATATTTCTGCTTTAGTTGTGACAGTATACTTTTGTGGATTAGATCAACTTAAAACCAATTAGGCTTCTGTTTTGTGAGTCTGATGTCATGATGTCAGGTCTGGTATTTTCCAGATTTTTCTACTCTTGCAAGCTGCCATTTTCTCTCCTCACAGTCTGCTAAAGAAGGTAAGTCTACATAAATTTATATTTATTTTTGGTAACTAAATTAAGAATAACATCTGATACAAAGCCATCTGCATAGTTTAATTTTTAATGGTTAGGTTTTGTAAACATTTAATCATGCAAATGTTAGCAAGATTTGAATTAACTTTGAACATTTAATTTACTTTTTTTATTTAAATGTGTTGTGATAGCTGTATGACCGTTAACTAATGTGTCAAGTAACTTAAACACACCACGGGTATTTCAGGTGGTCAGTATCGAACGCGGCACATCTTTAGAAGAGGAATGGGATTTAGTCACAATAACTATGAGAGCCTGGGGGAAATATTTATTCCTAAATATTTAATATTACATGATTGTATTGGAATAGTGGATATATTTGAAAAATTACAATTTATAGGTAAGACTGTTGATTTACCCCAGTTAAGAGCATTCGCCATCATAGCTGCAGACCCTCCAGCCCCCTGTGGCTGAGCTCCAAAGGCATCTGGGGCTAGCACATTGGTGTCACTCACCGACGCAGGCACCTTACCTTCATGTTTTGTACCCCTCTCTGACATGTCCCAAGCTCCGGCACTGAGACCCTCCTGCGCCAAACCTGAGTGAAGCTGGTCCTGCTTGACCACTGTGAGTAGCCTAGCCCGCAATGCGGTGCTGCACGTGTGCGCCACAAGCTGGTCATGTGCCATTTCATCTTCCACTGGCCCAAAGCGACACTCACTAGCTGGCTGCCTTAAATCAGCGACAAACTGGCAAATAGGCTCACCTACCCGTAGATTTTGCTGCCAGAAATGAATCTTCTGGACAGTCACGCTATCCGGGGTGTGGAAATAGTTTGCTAGCAGCACCACGACGTCCTCAAAGGAATCCAAAGCTCCGAGTGTGCGCAGGACTGGCTAGGATGGCTGAAAAGAGGGCCGAGTGCATAAGTCCCTCCTGCCAGTGCATAGCCTCTCCTCTGTCAAGACTCCTGCTTTTCCTCTTCGTGGTACACCACAGATACTGGGTACATTGTGGTCCCAGGCAGAAGTGCAGGGGATTTCGGAGCAGGTTGGAGTCCCAGAGGTGCAATGTGAATGGCCCACCGGTGTGTGGACACGCCCTGGCACTCACCAATCCAACCCCCAGCTAAGGGTCTAAATTGTGAAACCATGGCAGCAGGCAGTGGATCTTCCTTTCCTGACACCTTTGACGTTTCAGAGTAGCGACAGGAGGATTTTTTGGCCAGGTGTCTCCAACATTTCGAAGTAGCAGCTGGGCGAGACTATCAGCATGAGTCTGACACTGCAAGGCAGTCATGTTGTTGGCAAGTCATCTGGTTCTTTTTCCTGCCACTTGATTCCCCAACCACATGACCCAGAGGGTGGGAGAGTTCTGGCACAATGCTCTCCTTACCTAATTTTTGTGCAGGCCACTTCTGCAATCTAAGTCGCAAAGTGACAGATCTCCTGTGGTGCCAGCAGGTCTGAGAAGGTGGAAGTTGGTAGCAGGAATCTATTCAATTCAATTCAAACTTTATTTATATAACGCCATTTCACAACAACAGTCATCTCATAGCACTTTCAATTCAATTCAATTCAACTTTATTTATATAGCGCCATTTCACAACAACAGTCATCTCATAGCACTATCAACTGTAGGGGAAACCCCCACAGTTGCAGAAAAACCCAGCAATCAGGCGATCCCCTGTGAGCAAGCGCTTGGCAGCGGTGGAGAGATAAAAACTCCCTTTTAACAGGAAGAAACCTCCAGCAGAACCAGGCTCGGGGGGGGGGGGGCAGTCATCTGCTGCAACGGGCTGGGGGGTGAGGGAATAGAGATGAAAAGAACAAACAGGTAGAGAGCAAACAGCATGATGGGGACTCAATCTATGGGAGAGAACAAACAGATGTTAATGACCAGCAAAAATTGAATTGAAAGACAGATCTTGATCAAAAATAACTCCAAGGTTCCTCACAGAGCTATTAAGAGAAAGAGTAACCGCATCCAAACTAAAAGTTTGATTTGGAAAGGTATTTCTAGGGTTTTTTGGACCAACAAGAATGACTCCAGATCTTATCTGAATTTAATAGCAGGAAATTGCAAGTCATCCAAGCTTTGATTTCCTTAAGACAGGCTTCTAACTTGGCTAATTGATTACTATCATCTGGCTTTATTGACAGGTATAATTGTGTGTCATCTGCAGAACAATGAAAATATATACAGTGCTTTCTAATAATGTTGCCTAATGGAAGCACATATAAACTAAAAAGAGTAGGGCCTAGCACAAATCCCTGTGGAACTCCATGACTGAGCTTTGAGTTGAAAGAAAACTCATTATTGACATGGAGGAGAATAGCGGTTGCCCAGGAGGAATCTGAAGCAGCTGCATATGAAGCAGAGATCATTTCATTTGTTCAGTGTTCATGTGCATACATATGTCAAACGTGTTTTTTAAATAAAATGTTGTGCACTTTTCATCTACATCGCCTCTGTTGTTCAAAATGGTTAAATGTTAACAGACGGTTAATTAAATGCTGAAACACCAGAGTAATTTAAAATAATGCAGAAGTTTAATCCTAAACCCCTTTAACTTACCAAATAATTTTAATATTATAAAAAAAGCCAATCCAAATCTAGACCCATTTTGTGTATTGTGTAATAATGATACACTGATGATAAACTGACTTCCCAAAAAAAGCAGCAGCTAGACAACGCACTTTTGGTTTGATGGAATTGCCAATTGACCTTGGAATTATATGTGGAAACTTGTTATACTTCCAGTTAACTTTAACTTACAAAACAATTAAAAATATTATAAAAAAGCCAATCCAAATCTAGGCCCATTTTTTGTATTGTGTATCATTTGAGTATCATTTTACAATCTATTGTTCTTTATAAGGGTTATCTGTTCAGTGGTGGCTAATTACACACTAAAACAACGTAGAAAATGACTGCAAAGAAAATGCTGCAGCTAGACAATTCACTTTTGGTTTGATGGAATTGCCAATTGACCTTGGAATTATATGTGGAAACTTGTTATACTTCCAGTTAACTTTAACTTACCAAATAATTTATATTATAAAAAAGCCAATCCAAATCTAGGCCCATTGTGTATCATTTGAGTATCATTTTTCCTATCTATTGTTATTATACTTAATTTTAATATTTCAATATTATATATTGATAACGGTTATCTGTTCAGTGGTGGCTAATTACACACTAAAACAACGTAGAAATGACTCAAAAAAATGCTGCAGCTAGACAACTCACTTTTGGTTTGATGGAATTGCCAATGAACCTAGAAATTTTATGAATCTTTTTTTAATCCTACTAAATACTGTGACATTGTCACACTGCCCAACACCAAATTATAATTTTCTTTTTCAAACCAAAGATCACTATGGATCTATTGAATCACAATAGCATAGGTTTATCATATTCATGTCAACGTTTACAACATCGAAAATGTTATATTTGGTTTTACATGTATGGGTATTTTCACTTTATATTATACTAGACTGCTTATAATTTATTGGAATTCTCAGAATTTGGAATGCCGATAGAACATTCAATTCACATGTACTTACCTTTTACCCAATTCGACTTTCACCTTTATCAGTGTCTACTGCTGAATGTAAATTACACCTGTGCAACTGCTTACAATTTTACTTAAAAACTGTACCCAATGTAGAGCAATGTATACAGCAGTGGTAATATTTATTAAATTTAACAATAACAATTACATTACCATTAAAAATCTTGACACCTTTATGGCTGAACAGCGGCATTAGGGTCAAATGAGGCAATGGAATGTGTATGTAATTATTCGCCTTTATCATCCTGTGTTATAATATACAAACCACACTTTTATCCAAAAGACTAACATTTAATTACATTACAAATATTCCCAAAACATGTTTACAAATGGGGAGCTTTCAGTACTTCGACCAGACTGCCAAAATGGTGTAGGAAGGCTCCGTGGAAGGAAGCTGTCTCTGTCAGCTCATCCCTTCTTAATGCGGCTTCCTGCTCATGGGCTAACTGCAGATGTCTTTCACGCTGTTCGTGCTGCCGTTGATGCTGTTCGAGCATCCTTTCATGGATCCGCATCTCCTCAGCATGATTCTGGGCCATCAGTGATGCAAGGTCTGCAATGTTGTTGCTTTTCAGCTTGCCTATATGAACGACAGAAGTCATTGTATTTAGATAACACTGGATCAAAACATGTCAGAAAAAATATTATGGAATTAAACTGTTGAAAGCCTGTGGTGGGATGCTTCATTGCTGTATTTAAGCTCAACTGTCATGTTGCTGCCCCTCAGTAGAGTGGACTATGCAACTTCTGTGGTGCTGTGGTTAGGCCCCCCTTCATTTCAAAAAGGATTAATTGTAAAAAGTATTTTGATTTAATGGGTTATTTTTAAAAGAATTTCTTTGTACTGTGGCCTCATAAATCAGAATGGGTTAATAGTGTTAGCTGACTTGAAGAATTTCAATCAAGCATGTTGATTTGAAGTTGGTACATGTGCTCCTTTTTTTTGTGAAAATACAACAGTATTTCCACCACCAACACACCTATAACACTGGGCCACTGTGGCTATGAACACCCCTGAATCTAGTATTTTTATAAACGTAGAAAGACATTTTAAATTCCTTATTATGCGTCTATAGAAAATAACAATCACATATAAAAACAACCAGGTGGTAATTTTCAGTTTGTTGTGCCTTACCAGCACTTGACTGGGAGATGCCGGATAGTGATGGAGCTGGCGGTTGGTGAGGCGGACCCCTGGGATTTGAAAACTGTGTATAGAAGGAAAAAACACACAATAAAGCTCACAAACAAAGTGCAACATGTACCGTAAACACAAAACTTTTTAACCAGGATACAATAAGCTTACGTCAGCGTTTTGTTCACGTGAATACTGAAATAAAAGCGCGATTCAGCAGCTTGATGCGAGGTAGCAGCAAGGTACAGAGGTAGCTAGCTATTAGCGGGCTAGCCATCACCACAATTGCCCACAATCAAACAACTTTCTTTATTGCTTAAATAAAGTGCGCTTTTGACCGAAAGGCAAGAAGACAGACAATAACAAAACAACACTCACCGTCACCGTTTTCCAATTGCGTGGCCGTGTCGAGTCCAAATTCTCTGCCATTGCTAGCAGGCCGGACACTTTCTGGTATATTTTTTCATTGCAAGTTGCCCCACCAACTCGCTCTGGATGTAGTCATCGGCTACGAGGGACAGAAAAGTCCACACCTCCTCGTTTGTTCATGGAATAAACTTGCGCGTGGACATCGTTATATGAGAACACAATTGTGAATCCAGTCACCGCGGTTACTCGCTGAAATTACAAATGGCGGTCGTGTAGCTTCAACAGAAAACAAAACGGACGCGTTTTGTGACGTTACGCCCTGACCAATCAGCGGTTAGCAGTCGATTTACGTCAAATCACACCTCGCTTTTCGCTCGGCTGTACCCTGCCTCTGAACAGGCACGAAAATCGTAACGGTTAAACCGTGAGGACTGAGGTGGAAATGGCAAAAAACAGAAACAAGTTAAAAAAAAAGTAAAGCCAAGGTGATACTGGTGGAAATGGGGCTATAGTGTTCTAATCTATCAAGTAGAATATTATGATTGATAGTATCAAAAGCTGCACTAAGATCTAAAAGGACAAGAACAGAAACAAGTACATTATCAGATGTGATAAGGAGGTCATTAGTGACCTTCACTAAGGCTGTTTCAGTACTATGATGGATTATAAACCCACATTGAAACTCTCCAAGTAAACCATTTCCACAGGTGGTCAAATAATTGCGTAGCAACAACTCTTTCTGAGATTTTTTGAAATGAAAGGGAGATTAGAGATTGGTCTATAGTTAGCTAAAACTCCTGGATCCAGCGTTGGCTTTTTGAGTAAGGATTTAATTACTGCATTTGTGCGGCCTAGGAGTGATGGTCACACAGCTCCTGATAGGTGACAGAGTTGTGAGGTCCTTCCTGGGTGACCAGGCGACCCTTTTTAGGGATGCCTTGCCTGCCTCAATATGAGGATGCCTCTAGAAAATATGAGGTAAAAAAGGCTCATCCTCAACTAACCTGGCTGGCTGCCCACGGTCAGCAGGTTCTCCATCTTAGTGGGCGCAAATTAAAGCTACAGATTGATGTTGGAATGTGTGAACACTCCTCAGTAATAACCCTAACCTTCCCAAGAGACAAACTGCTTTGCTTGCCAAGGAGCTCGATGCCTTCAGTGTGAATATTGCTGCTATCTCAGAGACGAGGCTCTCAGATAGAGGGGAAAGAAGAGAAAAGACCCATACCTTGTTCTGGTCTGGTAACCCCAAGGATAAAGTCTACAGGGCACTTCTGGCACTGGTTTTGCTGTTGCTAACTGGTTGCTCCCCCAATTGACTGAGATGCCTCGACCAGTGTCTGATCGACTGGTGACCCTACGTCTTGCCATCTCCATCACCACACACATGACTTTGATCAGTGTGTACGCACCAACAATGACTCATGACTCTGTCCATATAGCTGCTTTCTACTCTCAGCTTAAAGAAGTGCTGCAAACGATCCCCAGCACAGACACAATTGTACTGCTTGGTGATTTTAATGCCAGAGTTGGATGCAACCGAGATACATGGCCAGGAGTCCTCGGCAGATTTGGACGGGGATCTTATAATAGTAACAGAGAGTTCTCACTCACAGTGACTAACACTCGCTTTAATGTGCCTGATCATCACTTCTTCTCCTGGAGACACCCAAAATCCAGACATGCCCATCTTTTGGATTACATTTTGATAATGTCATGACTCGCCGCTCATCAGCTGCCTCAGCTGCGCGCACACCTGCGCCTCGTCAGCAGCGGGCTATTTAGCCCACTCAGCCCAGTGCAGCGGTCTGGAGCCGTCTGTTCGCATCGGCACTTCTTCGCTCGTGTATCTACCCCTGATTACCAGTGAGACTTCAATCCTACGTAAGCATACCTTACCTTTCTCCAAGTCTTCACCCCTGTGCACAGGTGGATTCTCTGGCGGCGGATTCCCCTGTCATCGCCACCCAATCCTCACCATCGTCGCAGGCTCTGCAGGACGCTGTCTTCTGGGCTTCCCCCTTGGCCAACGCCAGCCACCTGCACCCACAAGGTTGTCCGGCTGTACGGCGCACTGCTCTGCTTCCTGCGCATCGGCGTTCACCCCCATCACATACACATACCTCACACATCCATTCAGACACACCTGCTTGTTGTATAAAGCTGTTAAATCTATCCTGAGCCTGCGTGCGTGTTTCCTGGGCCAGACATTATGTCAGTACGGCTCCAGCAGAGTGGCTCAGCAGACAGCGGGCTCGTACGCCGTCTTTCCAGGCTCGGGTGGATTTAATAGCCCATCAACAGCAGGTGATTTTGAACCAGTTGGTCAACATTACTCACGGGTTAGACCGCTTGGACCCCCAGCAGGCGTTCCCCTTGGCTCACGGGGGGGGGGGGGGGTAGTGCCTGCCGCTCCGGTGCCCGGTCAGTTTGCCACGGGGACGCCCACTCGACTCACACCGATCCCAACCCCCGCCCGCTTCAGCGGAAAGCTCGGCGGAGCGCGGGGGTTCATTATGCAGTGTGAGTCGGTGTTTCTGCGCGTTCCCGGGGATTTTCCCTCGGACCACAACTGAATTGGCTACATTGGTAACCTTCTGGAGGGGCGAGCGCTAACTTGGGCTTACGCCGTTATGGCGAAGCCCAGTTACGCAAACCTCTCCTACAGCCAGTTCGTGCAGAGCTTTCTCGAGGTATTTGGTCATTTCCGGCGCGATAGCGTCCTCACTGACCGGCTCCTTGGCCTCCAACAGGGAAGCCGGTCAGCGGCGGATTATGCTATCGACTTCCGGGTCGTAGCGGAGGAGGTTGGCTGGGGTGAGGCGGCACTCTGTGGCATCTTCCTCCGCAGCCTCAGCTCTGGTCTGAGGGATGAGCTGGCCGGTCGAGATCTTCCGGAGACGCTTGCGGAGCTGATCTCCACAACCATTAGTTTAGATAACAGGCTGCGTGAACGGTCCACCAAGTGGAAGTCTATCAGCCGCTTGCGTGGAGGCCCCGTCCACACGCCTCAAGGCTGCCCCCTGGCGTTACCTCCACCGGAGTCTTCCGAGGAATCGGAGGCGATGGTGGTTGGTCAGTCAAAGCTCCTCCTAGCGGAGAAACAGCGCCGCCAGGAGTTGGGCCTCTGCATGTATTGCGGAGGAAATCAACACACCGTGGAGCATTGCCCGGAGAAGCCAAACGGGGAGGTCCGCGAGTCACTGTAGGGGGCCTCGCGGACTCTAACCGGTCAAATCCCCTCACAAGTGTATCCTTGCCCATCCGATTTTGTCACAATGCCACGGGGCATCTCACACACGCACTGGTAGACTCAGGAGCAGAGCAGAGCTTCATTTCAAAGAGCCTGGCAACCCAATTGGGCATCCCCTGCCACCCTCTGGCCGCTCCTCTCAGCCTGATCACCCTTTCCCATGCGCCCCTCGGACAAGTGACTCATCGCACGCAACCAGTCCCTGCCATAATCTCTGGTAACCACCGAGAGGACCTCACCCTGTACATCCTGTCCTCCTCTTTGTCGCCTGTCATCCTTGGGTACCCCTGGTTGCGTCTGCACAACCCCGTGCTGGATTGGCAGACAGGAAGAGTCGCCGCCTGGAGTTCCTTCTGCATGGGTACCTGTTTACAATCTGCAGCCTGCGCCCCGTCTTCTCCTCCCCCGGCTAAGGACGCCGCGCCTCAGGATCTCTCTCTGGTGCCCTCGGAGTTCCATGACCTGGGTCTCGTATTCAGCAAGTCCAGGGCGATGTCTCTTCCTCCTCACCAGCCCTACGACTGTGCCATCAACCTCCACCCGGGGGCGCCCCTGCCTTCCGGACGCCTCTACAGCTTGTCAGCGCCAGAGCGAGAAGCTATGGATAGTTATATCAAGGAGTCACTCAACGCGGGAATCATCCGTCCCTCCTCGTCTCCACTCGGCGCAGGGTTCTTCTTCGTGTCAAAGAAGGATGGGTCACTCAGCCCATGTATCGATTTTCGGGCCTTGAATGACATCACAGAGAAGGACCGTTACACCCTGCCACTAATGGACACTGCCTTCCACTCCCTCCAGGGGGCGACCTGGTTCACCAAATTGGATCTCCGCAGTGCATACCACCTCGTCCGGATCAGGGAGGGGGATGAGTGGAAGACGGCCTTTAGAACGCCTAGTGGGCACTTCGAGTACCTAGTGATGCCCTTTGGACTGACCAACGCCCCTGCTGTATTTCAACGCCTGATCAATGACATCCTGCGTGATTTCCTCGGCCTCTTCATGTTCGTATACCTGGATGACATCCTCATCTTCTCCAGGTCACAGGAGGAACACCAGGTCCATGTGAGGCGGGTCTTACAGCGGCTGCTGGAGAACAGGCTGTACGTCAAAGCCGAGAAGTGTGAGTTTTACTCCAAGACCACCTCCTTCTTAGGATTTGTAATCTCACACAATCAGGTCCTACCTGACCCCACTAAGGTTAAAGCGGTGGTTGAATGGCCCACGCCGACCTCCAGGAAGCAGGTCCAGCAATTTATTGGGTTTGCCAATTTCTACCGCCGTTTTGTGCCTAATTTCGGTGCCATCGTTGCCCCGCTGACCCGTCTCACTTCCCCCAAGAACCCCTTCCGCTGCACCGAAGAGGTCGCTGCGGCGTTCCAGGCGTTGAAGACGGAGTTCTCCTCTTCCCGAGTCCTGACCCAGGTCGACCCCGCACTGCAGTGTTTGGTGGAAGTCGACGCGTCTGATACGGGAGTGGGGGCGGTGCTATCCCAGCGATCACCCACCGATGGGATCAAGCGACCCTGCGCCTTCTTCTCACGGCGTCTGTCTCCGGCCGAGCGGAACTACGACATCGGGGACAGGGAGCTTCTCGCCATCAAGCTCGCCCTGCAGGAATGGCGCCACTGGCTGGAGGGGGCTGCGTTACCATTCGTGGTGCTGACGGACCACAAGAACCTAAAGTACCTTCGATCTGCCAGACGTCTGAATGCCCGCCAGGCGCGCTGGTCCTTGTTCTTTGCCCGGTTCCGCTTCACCATCACCTATCGCCCTGGCTCCAAGAACGGCCTGCCCGATGCCCTCTCCAGGCAGGTTGCCCCTGAGACGTCAGAGGAGCCAGGTCATACCAACCTGCCCAGCTTGTGCATGGTAGGGGCGATTTCCTGGACCATCAGGGACAAGATCCGGAGGGTGCAGGAGACCGAACCGTACCCTGGCGGCGGACCAGAGGGAAGGCTGTTCATTCCATCTTCTGTCCACGGGGAGGTCATCCATTGCGTCCACACCTCCAAACTCACCTGTCACCCTGGCGTATCCCGGCTAGTGGATCTCCTCCAGCGTTCCTTCTGGTGGCCAGGTCTGCAGAAGGACATCACCAACTACGTCCGGGCGTGTCCTGTGTGTGCCACCGGCAAGTCAGGAAATTCTCCCCCTGCGGGTCTGCTCCAGCCCCTGCCGATCCCTGGCAGGCCCTGGTCTCACATAGCCCTCGACTTCGTCACCGGTCTCCTGACCGCTAACACCTATGACGCCGTCTTGACCATCGTGGATTGATTTTCCAAGGCCGCCCACTTCGTGCCACTTCGGGGTCTTCCAACGGCATGGGAGACAGCGGACCTTCTGGTTCAACACGTGGTCAGGCTGCACGGGATACCGGTGGACGTCGTCTCGGATCGGGGGCCCCAGTTTGTCTCAGAGGTGTGGAAGTGTTTCTGCAACGCCTTGGGGGCCACAGTTAGCCTCTCCTCCTGTCACCACCCGCAATCCAACGGGCAGTGCGAACGGGCCAACCAGGAGCTGGAAGCTGCCCTACACTGCGTCACTTCCTCCAACCCATCTTCCTGGAGCATGCACCTGGCCTGGGTAGAGTACGCCCACAACACGGCTCGGTCTTCTGCCACAGGGATGTCCCCCTTCAAGGCGTCCTTGGGTTATGATCCACCTTTGTTCCCGGAGCAGGAGGCTGAGCTGGCAGTTCCTTCCATCCAAGCGCACCTGAGACGGTGTCGGGGTCTGTGGACCAAGGCGCGCGACACGCTCCAGGCGACGCGCAACAGCACCACGGCGAATTGCCACAGGAGACCGGCCCCTGCCTACCAGGTGGGTCAACAGGTCTGGTTGGCCTCTCAAGACATCCATCTTAAGGCTGAAAAGAGGAAGTTGGCCCCACGCTTCATTGGCCCCTTCACCATTTCTAAAATTGTTAACCCGGTGGCTGTGCGTCTGGCCCTCCCCCCCTCCCTCCGCATTTGTCCCACCTTCCACGTGTCCAAGATTAAGCCCTTTGTCTCCGATCCCCTCTGTCCCCCGCCCACAGCGCCACCCGCGCCTATGATGATCGACGGCCACCCGGCCTGGAGAGTCGCCTCCATCATGGACTCCCGGTGCCGAGGTCGCGGGCTGCAGTACTTGGTGGACTGGGAGGGATTTGGCCCTGAGTGGAGGTCCTGGGTGCGCTTTTCTTTGGTGTTGGACAGGAGTCTCATCACGGAGTTCCACCGGGCGCACCCGGACAAACCAGCGCCAGGAGGCGCTGCTATGGGGGGGAGTACTGTCACGACTCGCCGCTCATCAGCTGCCTCAGCTGCGCGCACACCTGCGCCTCGTCAGCAGCGAGCTATTTAGCCCACTCAGCCCAGTGCAGTGGTCTGGAGCCGTCTGTTCGCATCGGCACTTCTTCGCTCATGTATCTACCCCTGATTACCAGCGAGACTTCAATCCTACGTAAGCATACCTTACCTTTCTCCAAGTCTTCACCCCTGTGCACAGGTGGATTCCCTGGCGGCGGATTCCCCTGTCATCGCCACCCAATCCTCACCATCATCGCAGGCTCTGCAGGATGCTGTCTTCCGGGCTTCTCCCTTGGCCAACGCCAGCCACCTGCACCCACAAGGTTGTCCGGCTGTACGGCGCACTGCTCTGCTTCCTGCGTTCACCCCCATCACATACACATACCTCACACATCCATTCAGACACACCTGCTTGTTGAATAAAGCTGTTAAATCTATCCTGAGCCTGCGTGCATGTTTCCTGGGCCAGACATTATGTCAGATAAGTCAGAACAAGACTTGTCACATGTGCATCACTAGGGCCATGAGAGGCCCAGAATGCGTCAGTGACCACTATATGATAAGGTGTAGGCTCAAGGTCTCCATCCATCAGCCCAGACAGAGAACAGCCCCACGCCCAAGCAAGAAGCTCAATGTCAACCGACTTAGGGAAGCCAGTGTTAGGGAAGATCTCTATACACTTTTTTTTTTGTCAGTGCTTCCTGTTAACCACCAAGAATTTCACTGCGGCTGAGAAGTGGCAGAATTTCAGCTTGTGTCTTTACAAAGCTGCTAAAGAAGTACTGGGACACCCAAAGCGCAGGAATCAGGACTGGTTTGATGACTCTGAGTCTCATATCTCAGAGCACATCAAGGAAGCGCGCAAAGCTTACCAGTTCTTTCTTGCCAAGCCAAGATGCCAGAGAACCAAACTCGAGTTCGCTAAAGTGAAGGCAGAACTTCAAGGCAAGCTTAGAGACATGGGAGATGAGTGATGGGATCAGAAAGCTGAAGAAATCCAGAAAATAGCAGACATGGAGGATACCAGAGACTACTACCAAGCACTGAGGACTGTTTATGATCATAGAGGAACTCAGCCCAGCCCTCTGCTTGCAGCTGATGGTACTACCCTCCTAATTGAACAGGGTGACATTCTTAATCGATGGAAGACACACTTCGACCAGCTCTTGAACCAAAGATCAAACGCTGATATCTCAATACTTGATAGAATTTCACAGCTTCCAGTGCTGTTCAGTGCTGATGACCCTTTGCTCATAGACGGAGTGCGACAGGCTGTACAAAGCCTTGCCTCCAATAAATCTCCCGGAATGGATGGTAACCACGTGGAGATCTACCAGAATGGAGGAGAGCAGATCATCTGTATTCTATATGATGTACTATCAACCATTTGGAATGAAAGGCTTGTGCCACAAGGTTTCAAAGATGCTGTTGACATTCTCATCTTCAAGAAGAAAGGCAACAAGCAAAAATGTGGTAATTACAGAGGCATTTCACTTTTGTCAGTCGCTGGCAAAGTACTTGGCAAAATGATTTTGGAGTGCCTCAAACCATCCTCAGTGCAGTTCTCCCTGAATTGCGGTGTGGTTTTCATAGGACATGAAAACCATGTCATAGGACATGAAAACCACATTTTCATAAACCACACTGCGACATAAACCACAGTTTTTATTTATTTTTATTTTTTTAATGGTGCCGGAGGCAGGGTGGCCGTACCAGCAGCAACTCTCTC
This sequence comes from Pholidichthys leucotaenia, assembly GCA_020510985.1. Lineage (NCBI taxonomy): Eukaryota > Metazoa > Chordata > Actinopteri > Cichliformes > Pholidichthyidae > Pholidichthys > Pholidichthys leucotaenia. The sequence goes on from CM035845.1 coordinate 337,779,458, forward strand.
GTGTCTTTGTGTTTCTATCTGTTTATACCTGTATATAGTGTGTCTCTTACTAACCAGGGCTCTGTAGGAATACTTGGACTAAGACTGGCCAACTTTTTCTCTATTTTAGCCGGTCTTTTTTTCTAGTTTTCGTTGCTTTTTCTCTTCCTCGGGCAATGGAAATCAAACAGAAGTGGGGACAGATGCATTGTTTACACATGCGAACAGCTGATTGCGCTGAGGAGGCCGGATCCTGGAGCGCTGCGGCCGGCAGTGAAGCCCCTCATCCCGGATGAGCTGAAGAGGAGACACCGCGGGCAAAGGGCTGGAGTGAAGGTTAGGAGGAGGAGGAGGAGGAAGCATAAGCCGGCTGTACCGATGATCATCGCCGGGAACGTGCGATCGCTGGGAATTAAAACAGACGAGCTTACAGCGCTGGTCAGGACGCAAAAGGAGTATCGTGAGTGTAGTTTCATGTGTTTTACGGAGACGTAGTTACACTCACAGATCTGGGATGTAAACGTAGCGATACCCGGCTTCAGGACTATACGGGGGGATAGAGACGTGAAAAACAGCAGGAAAAAGAGAGGAGGAGGCGTGGCACTTCTTGTTAATGAACGATGGTGTCATCCCAGGCACATTTATGTGAAGGAAAAGTGCTGCAGCCCGGACATTGAACTGCTGGCTGTCAGTATGAGACCTTATTATATGCCGTGAGAAATGAAGTGCGCTTTAATTGTTATCGTCTATGTCCCTCCGTCAGCTGACGCAGCGGTGGCCTGTGACGTCATCAGCTCCACTGCGGCCACATTACTGGAGAAGCTCCCAGATGCATTCATGGCCATCACAGGTGATTTTAACCATGTCTCAGTGGGAAAAACACTACCAAACTTTCACCAGTTTATTGACTGTCCCACCAGAGAGAACAAAACACTGGATTTACTGTATGCCAATGTCAGGGATGCATATAGTGCAACAGCTCTACCCCCCATTGGTAAATCAGATCACTGCATGGTCATGTTAACACCCAAGTACGTCCCCTTTGTGCAAAGGCAGCCTGCTTATACACCGACTATGAGGAGGTGGACACAGGAGGCTGCTGATGCAGGAGGAAGACTGCATCACACAGGAGACTGCTTCGAGACGACAGACTGGAGCGTACTCTGTGAACCACATGGGGTGGACATAGACAATATGACTGACTGCATCACAGAATGCATTAGATTCTGTGAAGACATGACCATGCCAGCTCAGACTGTACGCTGCTTCTCCAACAACAGACCATGGGTCACCAGTGACCTGAAAGCACTTCTGAACAAAAAGAAGAGAGTTTTTAGGGCTGGAGACAAGGAGAAGCTGAGGGGAGTGCAGCATGAGCTGAGAGAGATGCTGAGGAAGTGCAAGGACAATTATAGGAGGAAGTTGGAAGAGAAACTCAGGCAAAACAACACTAAAGATGTGTGGGAGGGAATGAAACAAATAATTGGGTACAAGGGGAGAGTCAGGCAGCCATCTGGGAGCCAGGAGAGAGCTGAGGAACTGAATCTGTTTTTTAATAGGTTCAACTCACAGTCTGTCACCTGAGCAACACAACCAGACCCCCACACTCCCCTCCCCACCCACGCTCCCGTGCAGAACCTCTCTCCATCTCCCCCCTCCTCCTCCTCAGGGGGCACCAGGACCCTCCCTCACTTCACGGTGACTAAAGATCAGGTGGAGAAACAGCTGGAGAGACTCCGTCAGCGGAAGGCTTCGGGCCCTGACGGCATCTCCGCAAGGTCCCTGAGGACCTGTGCCAACCAGCTAGCTCCGGTGCTGAAACACCTGTACAACCTGAGCCTGAGTCTGAAGAAAGTACCGGTGCTGTGGAAGACATCCTGCCTGGTTCCTGTCCCCAAGAAGTCATCTCCATCGGATCTGAATGACTACCGACCAGTTGTCCTCACATCTCATGTGATGAAGGTCCTGGAGAGACTGGTCTTAGCCCACCTGAGGCCGCAGGTGAAGACGTGGCTGGACCCTCTGCAGTTTGCATATCAGCCCCATTTAGGAGTTGAAGATGCTGTCATCTACCTGCTGCAACGAGCCCATCTGCACCTGGATGGTGGAGGAGATACTGTGAGAATCACTTTTTTTGATTTCTCCAGTGCCTTTAACACCATCCAGCCACTGCTGCTGGGTGACAAGCTGCGGGTGATGGGGGTTGACAGCTCTGTGATCTTCTGGATTACTGACTACCTGACAGGAAGACCACAGTTTGTCAGGCTGGGCAGTGTCTTGTCTGGAGTGGTGGCTAGTGATACGGGAGCTCCAGTGATACGGGAGCTCTCTCCTTTTCTTTTTACCTTATACACCACTGACTTTCAGTACAACACTGAGTCATGCCACCTGCAAAAATTCTCTGATGACTCAGCTGTTGTGGGGTGTATAAGTTGAACAAGTTGTAACAAAATATTGCACATAATTTAGTTACCTATTTATTAATTTCATTTTATATTTACTTATTTTTGTAGGATTTTTATTTGGGTTCCAAATCTTTTATTGGGTTTTAGACCTTTGAGTTTTTAACCTTTTTGACTAGTCTTTAACTTTTTAATATGACCCTTCTCTCTTATCTCTGGGTTTTCTCTCATCCCTTTGTCTTATATCCTGATTGGTGGAGCCTTGAGTATTTTTATCATGTTTATAGTCAGCTTCATGTGTGCCTGTGTTTGTGTTTATGTTGAATGTAATTGTGGTTTTTAAATATGGATGTCACCAGACTGCAAAACAAATCTACCTACGGGTACAAATAAAGGAACCTGAACCTGAACCTGAACCTGAAGAGGAGGAGAGGAGGGGGAGTACAGGGCAGTGGTAGACAGATTTGTAGAGTGGACGGAGGAGAATCACCTGAGGTTGAATGTCAGCAAGACCAGAGAGATGGTGATTGACTTCAGGAAGAGGAAGGCTCCTTCTCAGCCACTGCAGATTAGGGGGGAGGATGTGGGAGTGGTTGAGGACTACAAATATCTGGGTGTCAGGATCAGCAGCAGGTTGGACTGGAGATCCAACACTGATGCTGCGCACAAGAAGGGGATGAGCAGACTCTATTTCCTGAGAAAGCTGAGATCCTTCAACGTGTGCAGCAGGATGCTGGAGCTTTTCTATCAGACTGTTGTCGCCAGCGCCATCTTCTTTGCTGCTGTCTGTTGGGGTAGCAGTATCAGGGCCAGAGATACCAACAGACTTGACAAGATTATCAAGAGGGCTGGCTCTGTAATTGGTCTCAGACCAGAGACCTTTGAGACAGTGGTGGAGAGGAGAACACTAAATAAACTGCGATCCATCATGAACAATCCTGATCACCCCAGGTTAGTAATTGGTGAGAAGAGGCAGATAACATACAACAACCTAACAACTTCAACAGAATTAGCTACAACAGACAAACAAACAACAATCTCAGCAAAAAAGAAAAAACAGACAAATGTTAATGAATTAAACAGAGATCAAATAAGAGACCTGCGCTCAATCACACTCTTTTTCCAATGTAGCTAAGGAGACAAACTAGACTCTAGATTAACCGGGGGTTATGGGTCATTTACCTTCTTGGATTTTTTTTGCTTCCTAATGGGAAAAAAGCTTCCTTCTCCTTTCCATAATTTCCTGTGGAAACTGATCATTTAGACCATAATTTGTGTTTTGAAGCTGCCTGCCCTGCCTCTGTACCAGGATTTTTTGCGTGAAACGTTCAAATTTAGCGACAATGGGTCTGGGATGTTTAATTTTTCTGTCCAGTGCAGTGGACTCAGAGAAAGGTAACTGATTTCACAACGTCGGAGGGCATATTCAGCTGCGTAGACATGAATTCACAGATCATCTGTTCTGGATTTTCATTGTTTTTTTTCAGCAATTCCAGAGAAAACCAGGTTATCTCTCATGGCGCAGGATTGTAGGTCAAGAATTGTTTCCTTCATTTTCTGGTTTTCTTTTACAACGATGTCAAGTTGCGTGGTTAGCGCGTTTGATGACTTTTTCAAGCTGTTATTTTCTTCTAAGAAAGAGAGACGAGCTGTGCCTGGCTGAATTCCAAACTCTCGAACGCTCTGAAACTCTTCATGGGGCAACTCAACCAACACAAGTCTAGCATCCATGCTGAAAAGTTTGTTTTCAATAGAGGAAAGAATATCACGAACCTCTGGGCTGCTCTGTGATTTCTCAGGTGTAATTTGCGGTGAATCTGCAGATCTGGCTCTTTTAGAAGGGGAAGAAGGAACGTGAATTTTAACGGGAGATACGTTCGCCTCCTCCATGTCACAACAGCAGTGATAAAACACGTCAATATAGTTCTCAAGTTCCTCCAGCTCCCTCGGGAAGATGGCAAAATGATATACAAAAAAAGAAAGATAAGAACAGACAGTCAGTTAGTGGATTAATTACAACAAAAAAAAAGCTGCCTGTGGAAAAGTTTATCTGGAAAAGTCCACATGTTGGTGTAGGTTTGGTAGGAGGGCTTTTAAATCCACATGGCTGAAGTCTCCCGCTGTGATGAGGAATCCATCTGGATGTGCTGTTTGTGTCTCATAGTCTGGTAGAAAGCCTGTTTTCCACTAGCCCAGCACACCTCGGTACGGCTCGATTCACTTCAGTACGGCTCGGAATGCTTCTGTCTCCATTAGCATGGTGTTGTGCTTGTGCTGTGATGGTTTGTGCTAGGAGGTTTTAGAAGCGGGGCGGCGGCAGATTCTCAGCGAGGCGGGGCCACACTCCCGTGACGTTACGCACCCGACTGAGTCCTTATTTACACGAGACAAAAAATGGAGGATCCAAGGATTATTGCCTTGCTCGCTCTGTGGTTTTATCTCACAATTAATTTTATCTCATAATTAAGCTGCAACAACACAAGTCACTTTTGTTTTGAATTAACTGCCAAATGACCTAGAAATAATGAGCTGAAACTTGTTTTTATTCGTATTAAATAATGAGACAGTGGCACACTGGCCAACACCAAATTGTATTATTTTTTACATCCTAGGGCATTTTGGATGTACTGAATTAAAAAAATTCATGTTTTTCACCTTCAGGTCAACATTTGGAACAACAGTATTATTATTTTCCGTTTAGATGATGCTACACTCCTTCTAAAGTATTGTAAATCTCTGAATTTGGAATGCCGATAGAACATTCAATTTACATATACTTGTACCTACTTTGACTTGGTGCTAATTTTTTATGATATTTCAATAAAAAGAACAGAAAGCGTACAAAAAGATTTCTTTTTTGGTCTAGTTAAAAATTACATTACCTTTACAATGGTTGACCCCTGACAGGATGATCAGCATCATTTTGATCAGACTAGGCAATGGAATTTCTATGTAATTATACTGTTTTATAATTCAGTGTTATAACAGACAAACCACACTTTCCAAAACAATTCCATTTTATTATATACAAAATATTAAAAGAAAAAAAAAACTTTGCAACACAACATGAAGGTTAATCGACATTTTATACACGCCGACCACTGAGTGTCTACACCAGCTTCCCAAACTGGGTCACGAAGACTCGGTTGAATGAAGCCGTCTCTGCCAGCTGTGGGTCAGGAAGGCTCGGTTGAATTAATCCGTGCGGGCTGTCGCGGCGGACACGTGGGATGATTCTACAAGGAAAATGCACACAATAAAATACAGCACGAAAGTGCAAGATATACAGAAAAGACAATAGTTTTTAACAAGAATACATAAGCTTATTTCAGCGTATTGTTCACATGAATAATTAAAATAAAAGCTTTAGTCCACAGTGTGCTGCAATAAAGCAGCGATCATCATCCACAAATGAACAGCTTTTTTATTGCATAAATAAACTGAGCGTCTTACCGAATATATTTGCGAAAAAACGCACAATAAAAAAAAATTAAAACTCACCGTTAAAGGACTCCGATGTCGAGACCTCCCGGTATATTTTTTCATTCCGGGCGGCTCCGTCTAACTCGCGCTGAATACGTTCGTCTGACAATGCAGTGAGCAGACACTGCACCTCCTTATTGGTCCATGGAACACCCTTATTAAGCGAAGCCATTTTTGATAGAGAATAAATGAAAATAGCACAGCAATACACTGAAAAGAAACCGCCAACAGTGGTTGCGTGCTGAGTAAAGGCGGTCGTGATGATTCTTTTTTTTTTTTTTTTTCAAAAACTTTATTGAGAAGGTCGTGAAGATTCGGTAAAAGAGGAGGAGGAGAGGGGCGGTTACAATCTGACCAATCAGCGCCGGTTACGACCTGACCAATCAGCGGCGACCAGTCTGTTAACGTCACAACACGGCACAGCTCAGCACTGCTGTACCCTGCCCTTCAGCGGGGCTGAGAATCGCGGCTGTTAAACCGTGTTGGGGCTTGTGGAAAAGCGTACAAAGCGTGCTGAGCCGTCCCGTGTCGCGCTAAAGCGTGCTAGTGGAAAAGGCCCTTTAGTGCTTTACTCCTCTCGCTGATAGCAGTGGGCAGGGTATACACGGGGACTAGAAGGACGGATGAAAATTCTCTCAGAATGTAAAAGGATCGGCACTTGATGATCATAAACTCCACCAACGCAGAACAGTGTTTATGCATAACAGTTGCATCACAGCACCAAGCGTGACTGATGTAGACACAGACTCCTCCACCTCGCGTTTTCCCTCCTTCCTTGAACACTCTGTCGCTATGATAGCATGTTAGCCCTGTTAACTGAATGGCAGAGTCCAGTATATTGTCATTTAACCATGTTTCCGTAAAGATAAAAACACAGCAGTTCTGCGCACCACGTTGCGTAGTTCTCAGCAGCTGGATGTGGCCTATTTTGTTGTCTAGTGAGCGTACGTTGGCCAGAATGAGGGAAGGAATCGGAGTCTGTGTGGGCTAGTGGTTAGCTTTGTTCGGATACCTTCGCGTTTACCTGTTTTGTTGCTGCTCACACTGTCTACGTCGCCTCCATTTGGGATGAGACACAACAGTGGAGTCTGGGAGCGTGGAGGTCTGGTGGGGAAGACCCAGGCAACGGAGTTCCTCTGTAATATAGTAATAATATAATATTTATTCTCTTAATTTCTGATTTTAAATCTATTTTATGTCACAACTAGAAAAGCACTCGGAGAGCGCAGACCTCTGCCAAGCGCTACAGTTCCCCCCATACAGTGTTTGTGTGTATGTTTTCAGATTCCTTGACCATGAAAACATATGACTAGCAACTGGATTCACAATGATAGGATTAGTGGTTCAGTAGTTATTCACGAAAATGGCATTTTGCATAATGGCGGTTTTCTTGTGGATGGTGATCCGGATCACCACCAAAATCTAATCATCTGTAGGATACCCCATTTCTGACAATCTGTGAAAATTTCATGAAAATCCGTCCATAACTTTTTGAGTTATCTTGCTAACAAACAAACAGACAGACAGACAGACAAACAAACAGACAGACAGACAAACAGATAGACAGACAAACCAACGCCGATGAAAACATAACCTCCTTGGCGGAGGTAATTACTTACAGCCATGGACAAAATTGTTGGTACCCCTCTGTTAATGAAAGAAAAACCCACAATGGTCACACAAATAACTTGAATCTGACAAAAGTGGTAATAAATAAAAATTCTATGAAAATTAACCAATGAAAATCAGACAATGCTTTTGAATTGTGGTTCAACAGAATTATTTTAAAAAACAAACTCATGAAACAGGCCTGGACAAAAATGATGGTACCCTTAACTTAATATTTTGTTGCACTGTAGCACCTTGGGAGAGTCAGATTTCTAGCATCTCAGACAAGAGACAGCGAATAAGCATGGGAGACAAAAGAGCAGGAATCTCCTGGTGAGAGAGCGCGAAGGAGTCAAGGATGTAGGGGGTTGAATGCAGTGTGATGCAAATGTCTTGTTGTGTGTGATGTAAGCCGTGAAACTTAAGAGGAGAGTCTGGTAAAAAGTTCGGTCTGTTCTGTGCTCGTGAGATGTGAGTGTGAAATAAATCATTTTGAAATGAATCTGCCTGTGATTTCACACACTCCACACTGGTGACCCAAGACATATTATGGAACACGAGGCAAGATCCCCGGAGCCGGCCCGGTCAGGAAGCTACAGTGAGGCGGCAGCCATCCCACAGACAGCCCGGACTGGAACCTCCAGCCACGCGTGTGCGGTTTCAGTCAAGCTACTGGATTTCTGGCAGCACAACCCGCGCTCTTGGTTCCACCTCACCGAGGCCCAGTTCACCCTCCGGGGAGTAACGGCAGATGACACCAGATTCTACCATGTGGTCGCAGCACTCGACACCCGCACAGCTCAACAGGTAGCGAGCCTGCTCGATCAGCCTCCAGCCAGCAACAGATACGAGGTGATCAAAGCTGCGCTCATCCAGCGCTACACGCTCTCAGACTGTGAGAGAGCGGAGAGGCTCCTGACGCGGACCGAGTTAGGAGAGGGTTTGGCCATAGACCTGATGGAGAAGATGCTGGTGTTAATGGGCACGGACGACGAGGACTTTCTGTTTACCCACCTCTTCCTCCGGAAACTTCCGACAGTAGCGAGAGCGCTTCTGGCCAATTCGCCGCGGCTGGCCAACTCGAGACTACCGTGCGCTAGCCCAGGAGGCAGACCGGATCATCATCACCACCAGGGCGACCACAGTCAACGCAGCAGCAGCAGAGCCCAGCGAGACGACCAGAGGAGGCGAGGAGCCACCGACGGTAGCAGCAGCGGGGACCAGGGAGCGCCAGAGAGACACGCTCTGTTCCTACCACCGCCGCTTTGGAGAGGACGTACGCAGATGTACGCCACCGTGCCAATTCCAGCGCTCGGGAAAACGCCAAGGCCGAGGGTCGGTAGCAGCAGCGACCCTCGGTGAAGAGAACAAGCTGCTCTACCTAACGGACGCACGCTCAGGGAGGCATTTCCTCGTGGACACCGGAGCCCAGAAGAGCTTCATCCGGCCGACCTACGCTGACCGGCTGGCAGGACCTAGCGGCCCCAAGATGGTGGCAGCAAACGGCTCGGATATTAAGACCTTTGGTGAGAGGACTATGCTCTTATCTTTATACGGCCGTACATATGAGTGGACTTTTGTCATAGCAGCACTGAATTACCATATACTGGGGGCTGATTTTCTGTGTGCACATGGTTTATTGGTTGATGTTGCTAACAGGCGCCTGGTTAATGCACTGTCCTTCGATTCTCTCCCCTGTATAGCTCGAGTGACCCGGCCAACAGCACAAGCCAACATCACAGCTACAGGCGGTAAGTTTCACACACTGCTCACTCAGTTCCCAGCACTCATGGTCCCGACGTTTTCCGCGGCCATCACTAAACACGGGGTGGAGCACTTTATCACCACCACCGGGCCGCCCATTTTTGCAAGACCTCGGAGCTTGGACGCAGCAAAGCTGGCCATAGCGCGCGAGGAGTTCGCCAGCCTGGAAAGGTTGGGCATCATCAGGCGCTCGAACAGCCCATGGGCTTCCCCGCTACATATGGTCCCTAAGGCTGAGGGATCGTGGCGACTGTGCGGTGATTTCCGCAGGTTGAACAACGCCACAGCGCACGACCGCTACCCGATTCCCCACATACAGGATTTTTCCGTTCACCTCGCCGGGGCACGCATTTTTTCCAAAATAGACCTGGTCCGCGGTTACCACCAAGTCCAAGTGCGCGCTGAGGACGTGCCCAAAACAGCAGTAATAACGCCGTTCGGTCTATTCGAGTTCCTGCGCATGCCATTCGGGTTAAAAGGAGCGGCACAGACGTTCCAGCGCATGATGGATGCAGTGCTGCGCGATCTCCCGTTAGTGTTCGTCTACCTGGACGATATCCTTGTAGCCAGCGCATCCAAAGACGAACACGAAACCCACCTCACAACGGTTTTCCGGAGGTTGGAGGAGCACGGGTTAATAATCAACCCGACGAAATGCCAGTTCGGCGTAACGGAGATTGATTTTTTGAGGAACCGCATCTCTCCAGAAGGAGCGATCCCGCTGCCCGGCAAAATGCACGCCGTGGCGGATTTTCCCCGGCCTCAAATGGTCAGAGCGCTACAAGAATTTTTGGGAATGGTAAACTTTTATAACTGTTTCCTTCCCCGCGCAGCGCAGCTCATGCAACCATTGTACGCCACACTCAAAAAACAGAAACCCGCGGATAGAGTCGAATGGACCCCGGAGCGAGAGCGGACGTTCTCGGAAGTTAAAGCAGCCCTGGCAAACGCCGCACTGCTGGCACATCCAGACCCGACGGCCCGCATAGCGCTCACCACCGACGTTTCAGACGTGGCCATAGGGGCTATCGTGGAGCAGCGCGTCGCTGGGGCTTGGCAGCCGCTCGCCTTTTTCAGCAGAACTTTGCGCGACAGCGAACGTAAATACAACGCGTTCGACAGAGAGTTGCTGGCTCTCCACCTGGCCATTCGCCACTTCCAGTTCTGGCTGGAAGGGCGCAGTTTCACCGCATTCGTGGACCACAAGCCGCTAACATTCACGATGGCCAAGGTTTCAGAACCGTGGTCGGGCCGGCAGCAGAGACAGCTGGCCGCGATCTCAGAGTTTACTACCGATATTCAGCATGTGTCGGGTAAACTGAATGTAGTGGCAGACTGCCTCTCGCGCGCCGTGGTGGCCCCGGTCTGCGTGGGGATAGATTATGCAGCCATGGCCATGGAGCAGATTAGCGATGCAGACGTGCGCACGCTCCAGTCTGGACCAACAGGGTTAAGGCTGGAGAGCAGGGTGCTGCAAGACGGCATGCCCCCCCTAATCTGCGATGTCTCCACGGGTCGCCCACGTCCCGTGGTCCCGGCCACGTGGCGCCGCCGCGTGTTTGAGTCGGTTCACACTCTGGCACACCCAGGAGTGTGCGCGTCGGTCAAAATGGTGGGAGAGAAGTTTGTGTGGCTGAGCCTACGCAAACAAGTGAAAGAGTGGGCTGTAGCCTGCGTGGCGTGCCAACGAGCCAAGGTACACAGACACACGAAGGCTCCCTTGGAGCCGTTTTGTATTCCGGCTAAGAGGTTCGACCATGTTCACGTGGACCTCATGGGCCCCCTCCCGCCATCACAGGGGTGCACGCACCTCCTGACAATGGTGGACCGCACCACGTGCTGGCCAGATGCGGTTCCGCTGGCGGCAACCACGTCCGCAGACGTAGCGCACGCTTTTTTAACAGCATGGGTGGTGCGTTTTGGAGTCCCGTCGGACATTACGTCCGACAGGGGCCCTCAATTTGTTTCCGAACTCTGGTCTGTGATGGCCCGCAGCCTGGGTGTTACAATTCACCGCACAACTGCGTACAACCGACAGGCCAATGGGTTATGCAAGCGTTTTCATAGATCACTGAAAGCAGCACTCAGAGCCTCATTGACGTATGCAAATTGGGTAGACAGGCTGCCGTGGGTTTTATTGGGGTTGCGCTCCACGCTGAAAGAGGATCTAGAAGCTTTCCCGGCAGAGCTCGTTTTTACGCAGCCACTACGGCTGCCCGGGGAATTTCTACCAGATAATCCCGCTCCGGGCAGCTGCCCGTCTCAGCTTTTGCAGCGTAGCGCAAACACAGGCATGCTGCCGGGCCCTGCCCACCACAGTTTTCCGCGTGTTTTTGTGCCTAAAACTTTGAAGAGCGCGGAGTTCGTGTTTGTCAGACACGATGCCCACCACCCTCCATTGCGCCCACCCTACGATGGACCGTTCAGAGTGTTGGAAACAGGGGATAAGCATTTTTTGCTAGACTTGAGGGGTAGGAAGGAAAAAATTGGCATAGACAGACTCAAACCCGTTTTCGTTGTGGCGGATGAGTAAGTGCTGTTGGCTAGGGCCCCTCGGCGTGGAAGACCCCCACGGAGAGCTCCCCAGGGAAACGATTCGCCAGAGTAGCCACACGGACAGACCGAAGTGGCCCCCCTCCCAGCAACCTCGGCACGACAGCGCCACGGAGGCGGTAAAACCCAGTTACAGCAGATACAGGAGGAGACGGAAGCCCAAACAGCATGTGGACTGATGTTCTATTGTTCTATCACAGCATGTGAACTGTTATTCTATTGTCCTATCTAAGATGCTGGGGGGGGGGGGCGGTATTTGTAGCACCTTGGGAGAGTCAGATTTCTAGCATCTCAGACAAGAGACAGCGAATAAGCATGGGAGACAAAAGAGCAGGAGTCTCCTGGTGAGAGAACGTGAAGGAGTCAAGGATGTAGGGGGTTGAATGCAGTGTGATGCAAATGTCCTGTTGTGTGTGATGTAAGCCGTGAAACTTAAGAGGAGAGTCTCTGGTAAAAAGTTTGGTCTATTCTGTGCTTGTGAGATGTGAGTGTGAAATAAATCATTTTGAAATGAATCTGCCTGTGATTTCACACACTCTACAGCACAACCTTTTGAGCCAATCACTGCAATCAAACCATTTCTGTAACTGTCAGTGAGACTTCTGCACCTCTCAGCAGGTATTTTGGCCCACTCCTCATGAGCAAACTGCTCCAGTTGTCTCAGGTTTGAAGGGTGCCTTCTCCAGACGGCATGTTTCAGCTCCTTCCACAGATGTTCAATAGGATTTAGATCAGGGCTCGTAGAAGGCCACTTTAGAATAGTCCAATGTTTGGCTCTTAGCCATTCTTGGGTGTTTTTAGCTGTGTGTTTTGGGTCATTATCCTCTTGCAAGACCCATGACCTGCGACTGAGGCCAAGCTGTCTGACACTGGGCAGCACATTTCTCTCTAGAATATCTTGATAGTCTTGAGATTTCACTGTACCCTGCACAGATTCAAGACACCCTGTGCCAGATGCAGCAAAGCAGCCCCAGAACATAACAGAACCTCCTTCATGTTTCACAGTAGGGAAAGGTTTCTTGCTATGCTTCATTTTTGCGTCTGTGAACATAGAGCTGATGTGCCTTGCCAAAAAGTTCCAGTTTTGTCTTGTCTGTCCATAGGACATTCTCCCAGAAGCTTTGTGGCTTGTCAACGTTGATCGTCACTTCCTTGTGGTAACGTATCATCACTTCCTGTTTTGCTGTCTGCCTGTGTGGTTTGCTCTCCAGCTCTCCAGCCACTAGCTATGGCTACTACCTCTCTTTCCTCTCCTCCTCTGGTGTGCTCTCTCTGTCAGATGTTTAGCTACACCTCTGCCTCTTTTAGTGATAACGGTAAATGTAATAAATGTTGTCTTTTTGAGGCGCTCGAGGCGAGGTTGTCTGATTTGGAATCCCGGCTCCGCTGCATTGAAACACCGTCTGCGCCAGTTAATCTCGACGGACGCCCATTAGCTGCAGCGGAGCTAGCTAGCTTAGGCCCCACTGTCAGCGGTTCCCCGGCTCTCCTCAGCAGCGAGGAGACTGGGTGGGTGACGGTGAGAAGGAAGCCTAGTCGCAAAGCCCCGGTTCACCACCAACCCGTTCACGTTTCTAATCGTTTTTCCCCGCTCAGCGACACACCCGCTGAGGAAAAAACTCTGATCATTGGCGACTCTGTAGTCAGAAACGTGAACCTAGAGACTCCAGCGGTCATAGTCCAATGTATTCCTGGGGCCAGAGCAGGCGATATCGAGTCAAATTTGAAAATGCTGGCTAAAAGTAACTCTAAATATTCCACAATTGTTATTCACGCCGGCATTAATGACATCCGTCTCCGGCAGTCGGAAGTCACGAAACTTAATATAGAATCGGTGTGTGACTTTGCCAAAACGATGTCAGCCACTGTAGTATTCTCTGGGCCCCTCCCCAATCTGACCAGTGATGACATGTTTAGTCGCTCGTCATCCCTGAACCGCTGGCTGTCTGTGTGGTGTCCTAAAAATGACGTGGGCTACATTGACAATTGGAGCTTTTTTGGGGGAAAACCTGGTCTTATGAGACGAGACAGCATTCATCCCACTTTGGATGGTGCTTCTCATTTATCTAACAATCTGGCATCTTTTTTATCCAAATTTCCAAAACCATGACTACTCAGAGTTGGGACCAGGAAGCAGAGTCACAGTCTTACACGCCTCTCTGCAGCTCCTCTTCATCCGCCACCCCTCAGCTTAGCCCCTGTCTTCCCCATCAGAGAATCGTTGTCTGCTCCCTCCAAAGTAAATAAAAATATAATGTATAAGCATCCCAAAGTGATAAAGCAAAATATTGGTAAAACTCAAATTAAACATAAAGCCTCTAAATTGATTGATTTGGCCTCTGTTCCTCCTCATAATTTAAAAATTAAATGTGGTTTATTAAATATTAGGTCTCTAACTCCCAAGTCTCTGTTAGTCCATGATCTGTTAATTGATCATCAGATTGATTTAATTTCCCTTACAGAGACTTGGTTAGGACAAGAGGATTATGTTGGTTTAAATGAATCAACTCCCTCTGGTTATTTAAACTGTCAAAATCCCAGAAGTTCTGGTCGTGGAGGAGGAGTAGCAACAATTTACCATTCCAAATTACTAGTTAATGTAAAGCAAAAAACATGTTATAATTCCTTTGAGGGCCTGGTCCTCAGTGTTGGGCACTTTAGCAATTTCAGGTTAAACCCAATTTTATTTGCCATAGTTTATCGTCCCCCATCAACCTATTCAGAATTTTTATCCGAATTTGCTGATTTCTTAGCTGATTTAGTGCTGAAATCTGATAGAATAATTAGTAGTAGTAGTAGATTAGTTTATTTGACAGGGACAGTGCAATAAACATAGACAATTAATCAAAGACCATCAATCTGATGTGTTGCACATAGAGTGTATAGCTATTAGCTAATTTGCAACTCTTGTCCCTGGATGGGCTTTAGAAAAAAGAATCAAGATAAAAATATACACAATAACCACATACATCAATGCAGAAAAATTATAAATACACAATTATAAATATTATAAATATTATAAATACACAAATATAACAGCCTGACTCACCTTTAACATAAATATTATAAATACACAAATATAACAGCCTGACTCACATTTAACACATATAACATAACTCACATTTGCCTATTTCAGGCCTTCCTCCCTCCGTCACTCACTATAAACAAACACATTTATTCCTTCCCTTCATTCACTCTCACTTTGCAGACAAATAATTCATACATGAGTACATTCTTGTTTATTTTTCAGCCAGTTTTTAACATTTTTAGTGAATGTTTTAAAGTCCGTTATTATTTTAATTTCATTTGGCATTGTGTTCCAGATGTGACTGCCCTTTATAGAGAAAGCTGTTTGTCCAAATGTGGTTCTGCGGTGGAATATTTTACAGTTATTGTTAACAGAACTCCTGGTGGCTCTGCTGCTGTCCTGTCTTTGGACGAAACCAGCAAGTGGCTCGGGTGCTGATTTATGGAAACATTTGAACGTTAATTTCAGAAGACAGAGGTCAATGAAGCTCTCAAAACTCAATAGGTTGTATTTTTTTAAAACATTACAGTGATGCCACCTAATGGGCTTTTTGTCCAAGATTTTTAGGGTTTGATTATATAATGAACCTATATGTCTTATTGTGGAAGGGGCTGCTTGAGCCCAGACTGTCAAACAGTATGATATATGAGAAAAAACCATAGAATGCATATACAGTGCAGCTGCTTCGTAAGGTATGTAATATCTAATTAATTTAAAGCAGTTCAGATTTTTTTTTACTGTTTTTGAAATTTTCTTTATATGAAGATTAAATTTGAGTTGAGGATCTAGTACAATGCCAAGGTATTTGAATTCTGTAGCTAAACTGATGTCATGATCATGTATATTAACTTTAAAATGTTGCAGGTTACATTTTTTGATTGAAAAGCACATTGAGACTGTTTTCTGAAGGTTCAGCAATAGATGGTTCTTGAGGAGCCACTCTTGGACATCAACCATACTTGTAGACAGTACATCTGCGGCCTGTGCTGGAGTCTTGGCAGCTGTGTAAATAACTGCATCATCTGCATAAAGTTGGCATGTTGCAGCTGAGCAGTGTAACGGCAAGTCATTAATAAAAATGCTGAAAAGTAAAGGACCAAGAATGGACCCTTGTGGGATACCCATGCGGTTGTTTAAAAATGAGGATTTATCCTGGTGAACTTTTACACACTGTTCTCTATTCTGGAGATAAGATGCAAACCATTCTAATGTATTTGGGGAGAAGTTAAAAGATACCATTTTGGATAAAAGCAAACTGTGGTTTACAGTATCGAAAGCCTTTTTGAGATCTAGAAAAACAGCTCCTACCACATTACCCCTGTCCAAGGACTGTTTGACGTTTTCAATAAGGCAACAATTTGCTGTTTCTGTTGAGTATCCTGGTCTAAAACCAAATTGATGTGGATGAAGAAGTTGACTGTCTTGTAAGTAGTCTATCAGCTGTGTAGCTACAACTTTTTCAAGAACCTTAGATAGGACTGGTAAGATAGAGATTGGGCGGTAATTGCATATATCGTCTTTACTGCCTGATTTATGAACTGGTATGACGACAGCTTTTTTCCAGCCAGATGGAAATGTACTAGACCTAATGGAGAGATTAATGAGATGAGTCAGTGGTTTGATTAATATTTTGCTGTGCATTTTGAGAAAGGAGGTGCTCATATTGTAGATATCACTAGTTTTTATACATGTGGATGTAGATAGTGACTGCCTTAATGTGGCTTTTAATTCAATATTAGACTCGATTGGGTTTTCTCAGAAAGTAGGAAATTCTACTCATTACCTCCACCATACATTGGACCTTGTTCTGACATATGGCATAGAAATAGAAAATCTTGTAGTGTCTCCTCATAACCCTGTACTGTCAGACCATTGTCTGTTAACCTTTGATTTTACTATTTCTGACTATTTGGCTCCTAAAGAAAAATATTATCACAGTAGATGCCTCTCAGATGATGCTGTTTCCAAATTTATGCAGATTGTTTCCTCTATGCCATGTGTCAACACAACGGAAATAAGCTATAGACAGCTTGCTCCTTCTGTAATTGATAACATGGTGGATAGTGTTTCAGCTTCTCTGCATCAGGCTCTAGACTTGGTGGCCCCCTTAAAAAAGAAAAAGTCTAATCAGAGATTTTTAACTCCTTGGTTCAACACAGAAACTCGTAGCTTAAAACAGAAGACTCGTCAATTAGAAAGAAAATGGCGCTCTACTAATTTAGATGAAATCTATTTAGCTTGGAGAAATCATCTTTTAATTTATAAAAAATCTCTTAGAAAAGCTAGAACGAGTTATTACTCTGCATTAATAGAAGAGAACAAGAATAATCCCAGGTTTCTTTTCAGTACTGTAGCCAGGTTGACAAAGAGTCAGGACTCTGTCAATCCTAGCATCCCCTTAGAGCTTACTAGTCAGGACTTTATGAACTTTTTCAATAATAAAATTTCATCCATCAGAGATAAAATCAATCAGATTCTTCCCACAGTTAACTTAAATACTGTAACTACTACAACTCCTTCTATTGATGTCTGTCTTGATGAGTTTACTCCAATCGACCTTTGTGAGTTAGACAAAATAGTTTCCTCATCCAAACCTTCAACTTGTCTTTTAGACCCTATTCCTACCAGGTTATTTAAAGAAGTCTTCCCACTTATTGGTAGCTTTATTCTTCATATAATCAATTCTTCATTGACTTTAGGCCATGTACCGCAGGCTTTTAAAACGGCTGTAATTAAACCCTTACTCAAAAAGCCAACGCTAGATCCAGGAGCTTTAGCTAACTATAGACCAATCTCCAATCTCCCTTTCATTTCAAAAATCTTAGAAAGAGTTGTTGCTACGCAATTATTTGACCACCTGCAGGGAAATGGTTTACTTGAAGAGTTTCAATCTGGGTTTAGAATCCATCATAGTACTGAAACAGCCTTAGCGAAGGTCACTAACGACCTCCTCATTGCATCTGATAATGGACTAGTTTCTGTACTTGTCCTTTTAGATCTTAGTGCAGCTTTTGATACTATTGATCATAATATTCTACTTGATAGATTAGAACACTATGTTGGACTTAATGGAACTTCGTTGCAGTGGTTTAGATCTTATTTATCTGATAGGTTCCAGTTTGTTCATGTAAATGATGAGTTTTCTTTCAGCTCAAAGCTTAGTCATGGAGTTCCACAGGGATCTGTGCTAGGCCCTACTCTTTTTAGTTTATATATGCTTCCGTTAGGCAACATTATTAGAAAGCACTGTATACATTTTCATTGTTATGCAGATGACACACAATTATACCTGTCAATGAAGCCAGATGATACTAATCAATTAGCCAAGTTAGAAGCCTGTCTTAAGGAAATCAAAGCTTGGATGACTTGTAATTTCCTGCTATTAAATTCAGATAAGACTGAAGTCATTCTTGTTGGTCCAAAAAACCTTAGAAATTCCTTTCCAAATCAAACTTTCAGTTTGGATGCAGTTACTCTTTCTCTTAATAGCTCTGTGAGGAACCTTGGAGTTATTTTTGATCAGGATTTGTCCTTCAATTCACATATTAAATTTGTTTCTAAGACTGCCTTCTATCATTTGCGTAATATTGCCAAGATAAGGAGCATCTTGTCTCAGAGTGATGCTGAGAAGCTGATCCACGCTTTTGTTAGCTCGAGATTAGATTATTGTAATTCTTTATTATCAGGCTGTCCTAAAACATCTTTAAAAAGTCTTCAGCTGATCCAAAATGCTGCAGCAAGAGTTTTAACAGGTACTAGAAAGAGAGATCATATCTCTCCGGTTCTGGCCTCCCTTCATTGGCTTCCCATAGAGTTTAGAATTAAGTTTAAAATCCTTCTTCTTACTTACAAAGCTCTAAACAATCAGGCTCCTTTTTATTTAAAAGATCTGATACTACCGTATCATCCTAACAGAGCACTACGCTCCCAAAATGCAGGATTACTTGTAATACCTAGAATCTCCAAAAGTACAATGGGAGGCAGAGCCTTCAGTTATCAAGCTCCTCTCCTGTGGAATCAGCTGCCAATCTGGATTCGGGAGTCAGACTCGATCTCTGTTTTTAAGAATAGGGCTAAAACCTACCTTTTTGATATAGCCTACAATTAGGGAGGGATCATGTGTTTCTGAACCCTCCCTTAGTTATGCTGCTAATAGGTTTAGTCAGCCGGGGGACCTCCAGTAATGCACTGGGCCTCACTCCTTTCCTCACTCTCTATGAAATATTTTGTTTTTTGCTGGTCATTAACATTTGTTTGTTCTCTCCCATAGATTGAGTCCCTATCGTGCTGTTTGCTCTCTACATGTCTGTTCTTTTCTTCTTCTCTATCCCCTCACCCCCCAGCCAGTCGCAGCAGATGACTGCCCCTCCCTGAGCCTGGTTCTGCTGGAGGTTTCTTCCTGTTGAAAGGGAGTTTTTCCTCTCCACCGTCGCCAAGTGCTTGCTCACAGGGGATCGCCTGATTGCTGGGGTCTTTCTGCAACTGTGGGGGTTCCCCCTACAGTTGATAGTGCTATGAGATGACTGTTGTTGTGAAATGGCGCTATATAAATAAAGTTGAATTGAATTGAATTGAATTGAACATGCAGTTTGGCAAATTCCAGTCTGGCTTTTTTATGATTTGTTTTCAACAGTGGTGTCCTCATTGGTCGTCTCCCATGAAGTCCACTTTGGCTCAAACAACGACGGATGGTGCGATCTGACACTGATGTACCTTGACCTTGGAGTTCACCATGAATGTGTTTAGAGGTTGTTCTGGGTTCTTTTGTTATCATTCGTATTATCCGTCTCCTCCTGCGGCCACGTCCAGGGAGGTTGACTACAGTCGAATGGAGCTTAAATTTCTGAATAATATGTGCAACTTTAGTCACAGGAACATCAAGCTGCTTGGAGATGGTCTTATAGCCTTTACCTTTAACATGCCTGTCTATAATTGTCTTTCTAATCTCCTGAGACAACTCTCTCCTTTGCTTCCTCTGGTCCATGTTTAGTGTGGTACACACCATGTCACCAAACAGCACAGTGACTACTTGTCACCCTTTAAATAGGCCGACTGACTGATTACAAATTTGTAGACACCTGTGATGTTAATTAGAGGACACATCTTGGTTGAGCATGTCCCTATGGTCACATTATTTTCAATCTTTTCTAGGGGTACCATCATTTTTGTCCAGGCCTGTTTCATGAGTTTGTTTTTTAAAATAATTCTGTTGAACCACAGTTCAAAAGCATTGTCTGATTTTCATTGGTTAATTTTCATAGAATTTTTATTTATTACCACTTTTGTCAGATTCAAGTTATTTCTGTGACCATTGTGGGTTTTTCTTTCATTAACAGAGGGGTACCAACAATTTTGTCCAAGTGTGTATCTTACTGTGAATTATTAATACTGTAATGTCGGGGCTGTGTTAAGGGGGGCGGGGATTCTCCCGGCATGCTTTACCAGCAGAGGACGTTATATTCATGTGTGTTAAAATGTTATTACTGTGTCATTATAACGCAGTTATAATGACACAGCAGTGTTGTAGGTAGGATCAGAACAAGACTGATCATGTGTTTGTGCAACCCTTATTGAAAGCTGTACTGTATATGCATTCTATGGTTTTTTCTCATATATCATACTGTTTGACAGTCTGGGCTCAAGCAGCCCCTTCCACAATAAGACATATAGGTTCATTATATAATCAAACCCTAAAAATCTTGGACAAAAAGCCCATTAGGTGGCATCACTGTAATGTTTTAAAAAAATACAACCTATTGAGTTTTGAGAGCTTCATTGACCTCTGTCTTCTGAAATTAACATTCAAATGTTTCCATAAATCAGCACCCGAGCCACTTGCTGGTTTCATCCAAAGACAGGACAGCAGCAGAGCCACCAGGAGTTCTGTTAACAATAACTGTAAAATATTCCACCGCAGAACCACATTTGGACAAACAGCTTTCTCTATAAAGGGCAGTCACATCTGGAACACAATGCCAAATGAAATTAAAATAATAACGGACTTTAAAACATTCACTAAAAATGTTAAAAACTGGCTGAAAAATAAACAAGAATGTACTCATGTATGAATTAATTGTCTGCAAAGTGAGAGTGAATGAAGGGAAGGAATGAATGTGTTTGTTTATAGTGAGTGACGGAGGGAGGAAGGCCTGAAATAGGCAAATGTGAGTTATGTTATATGTGTTAAATGTGAGTCAGGCTGTTATATTTGTGTATTTATAATATTTATAATATTTATGTTAAATGTGAGTCAGGTTGTTATATTTGTGTATTTATAATATTTATAATTGTGTATTTATAATTTTTCTGCATTGATGTATGTGGTTATTGTGTATATTTTTTTTTCCCATCTTTACTTGATTCTTTTTTCTAAAGCCCATCCAGGGACAAGAGTTGCAAATTAGCTAATAGCTATGCACTCTACTGTATGTGCAACACATCAGATTGATTGTCTTTGATTAATTGTCTATGTTTATTGCACTGTCCCTGTCAAATAAACTAATCTACTACTACTACTAAACAGAGGTCTGTGAGAATGACCTCCCCTCCTGTCTGTGTTGAAGGGTGTGTTTCATTAAAGCCTGTTCGTCACAGCCATCTTCTCCTTTTTCTTGTGTGAACCCCTAATACGTCACACTGGTGTCAAGAGTGGGAGATGGAGCAGATGAAAGCCAGGACTCGAGCGGAGATCCAGCAGCTGGAGCGATTCATCGCTCAGCTGGGGATGGACGACAGAGCCGAGACACCGACCCCCGGAGTTGCCCATCAGGATGAACGGAGCAGCGGACCCAACGGGACCAGCGGACCCTGCCTTCTGCCTTTTTCAAGGCAATGCGGGCTGAGCAGAGCAAATCAGCCCCGCTCCCCGCCCTTTTCAGGGCAGGACGGGCCGGCGATTCCACTGAAACCAGGAGCGGTGATCGACCGAGAGGCAAACGTCCCACCCATCCAGCAGCGGGCCAAGATTACCCGTTTCAAAGGTGAAACCCCGCTGGATGACTACCTGGTCCAGGTCGAGCTGGCTGCTGCGTTGAACGGCTGGCCACCCGAAGAGACCGCCGTGCAGGTTGCGCTGGCCCTGGAGGGAAGGGCTCTCCGCACGCTGTCTGATCTCCAGCCGAGGAGCACCGCAGCTGGCCAGTGCTACAAGGAGCACTCTGGAGGTTTGGGAGAGCGGCCAACACTGAGCACGCAGAGGAACAGCTGGCCAACTGCCGGCGAGGCAGCCGGGAGAGCCTGGGAGCCTACACAGCAGACATACGGCTGCTGACTCGACGCAGCTACCCGGATTTTGAGCCAGAAGTAGTGGAGAAGCTCGCCCTCCGGAACTTCATCAGGGGTCTCCACCCAGCCCAGCTCCAGAGCCACATCCGGATTAATGCTGCGAGCAGCTGGGAGACGGCTGTGGCAGAAGCGGAGCGGGTGGAACCTCTGATAAATTGTACAGCTGATGCATTGGCACCGAGACAGAAAGCCTGCCAGGCCACAGCTGAGAGAGAGGAGTTGAAGGAGGAGGAGCTGCGGCAGACCATGGCGGCGCGCCCACGGAGAAGACGGCCGCGGCGGCGCGAGGAAGGGTGCTTCTGCTGCAGGGAGCCAGGACACATTGCGCGGTACTGCCCTGCACCCACCCCACAACAAAAAGATGAGCTGTCACCATGTGTGGGCCGAACTGGACACTCGCCAGGAATGTACCTACGGTGCAGCCTGGACAACACGCCGATCTGGGCCCTGATCGACACCGGTTCTACCATCTCCTTGGTCCGACCCGGTGTGCTGCCAGGCACGGACGAGACGGCACCGCAGGGGTGGGAACCACCGGGCGCTGCGTCACCACAGCTACCGGTGAGCGCACCAGATTGGGAGGGCGAAGAGTTCTTGTGGTGGGGGTGGCCGGCCAGAACACAAACCACCCGTTCTGGCTGGGCGATATCCAAGACCCCTGCATTATTGGAGTTGATCTGCTCGCATCATGGAGTGCGAAAATTGACACCGCCAGATCGTCCCTCCTGCTGGGAACTCGGACCATCACGCTGTGCAGCGGGACCCAGAGGAGGAACCCGGAGGCCTGCGTGATCAAGGGACCGCCAGGACGGACTGAACCGGGCGGGTCACCGCAAGAACTGGACACAACGGTGCCACCAGCACGAGCAGAGGGAGCACGATCACAGATAGAGACAGCAAGGGGGAGGATCACAGCGGAGCGGGTCAACGTGTCAGCAGAAATGCAGCAGGCGGTTGAGGAATTGTTCCAGCAGAGCTGCAGTGGGCTGGAATCAGGACAGACACGCCAGCTGCGGAAGCTGTTGGACTGTCGTCACTGCCAGCAGGCAGAGGATGGAGACCAGGTTGTCCCACGGGCTGCTGCTTTCTGGACCACTGTGAGCAGGAATAACACAGCGGCACACAGTTCCCCTCGGATAATCAGGCAGCTCCCCCCAGCGATGACATCACAGAGGCCCTTGGCTCACAGCAGCTGCAGAGCAAGCAGGACAGAGATCCGGTCATTTCCAGGGTTCGGCAGTGGCCAGACGTGGGCCAGCGGCCTGTGTAGGAGGCCCTGGCAGCGGCAGGGTGTCGGCAGAAGCGGGCATATGACTCCTGCTGCCAGGGGAGGGACTTTGCACCAGGAGATTGAGTCTGGGTTTTCTGCCCCGAGAGGAAAAGAGGACGGTCACCAAAACTGGCGAGCCATTGGTCGGGACCGTGCGTTTTTCTACAGAGACTGTTGGATGTGGTGTACAGGGTGAGGCTTGAGAAAAGGGACCGGGTCGTGGTACTCCACCGGGACTGTCTCACCCCATACCAGCCATCCGCCCCGCTGGTGGTCGAGCCGGAGCCTCCATCCTGACCAGATACTCCGACCGAGACACAGGTGGACACTGGCGGACCTGTACGTGCTGGTCGTCGGCAACGGAGGCCGCCCCGACACCTGGACGGATTCGTGTTGGACTTTTATTATTCTGGGAACAGAAACCAGTCCGGGGGGGGGGGGCAGTGTAACGTCGGGGCTGTGTTAAGGGGGGCGGGGATTCTCCGTCATTATGTGTCATTATAACTGTGTTATAATGACACAGCAGTGTTGTACGTAGGATCAGAACAAGACTGATCATGTGTTTGTGCAACCCTTATTGAAACGGAGGTCTGTGAGAATGACCTCCCCTCCTGTCCGTGTTGAAGGGTGTGTTTCAATAAAGCCTGTTCGTCACAGCCATCTTCTCCTTTTTCTTGTGTGAACCCCTAATATGTCACAATACTGTGACGTATGCAGGGTTCACACAAAGAAAGAGGAGCAAGATGGTTGTGATGAACAGGCTTTATTTACACACCACCAACCCCAACTTACTTCCGAGCACAGAGAGGAGGGGAGGTCATTCTCCCAGGCCTCCGTTTCAATCATGGTTACACACACATGATACATCTTGCCCTAATCCTGCTAAACACTGCTGCATTACACTGCATTATAACTGCGTTATAATGACCCAGCAGTATAACTCAGTAATAACACATTTAATACACACACACAGTAACGTTTTCAACTGGCAAAGCATGCTGGGAAATCCCTGCCCCCCTTAACATGGCCCCGACGTTACAATACTTATGAATACATGTCTGTTTGACTGTATTTAGGGCTTGTTTTATTCTTCTCGTCACCTTAACTGTCTCATCTTTTTATCAGCAAATCTTATTACTTCAGTCATTCATTCATCTTCTTCCGCTTAATTCTTTTTGGGTCGTGGGGGGGGGGAGGGGGGCTGGAGCCTATTATCAGTGACTTTTTATCACCCTGTCCGAGCCTCTGCGTTTCCTCATGGGGGGGCCTCCCACGGCGGGTTGTGCCTCTGGCTGTGGGAAGCTGGCCTGTGATTGCTTGGGGGCTACAGGACCCGTCACTCGGATGGTACAACGGGACACGTACCTTTACTCACCCCCCAAACCCCCTCTTGGGTCACGCTGCTGCTGCTGCGTTTCACGGTCATCAGCAACACCCAAGCCGCCTCCCCGTCTACCATGCACCCCCCCCCCACTCAGCCAGCCACGACATGCATAGTCAGAGAGGTTTCCCTGATCACACCGCCAGCACCGAGTGTGTCTGTGCTGAAGGAAAATGAAATGATCAACATGGCGGAGTTGTTGGGTGATAATGCATTTCTTCACTCTTCCTGAAGGGGGCCATATTAAGCAACTTCCAAATGTTTATCTTTTGTTCTTATTAAAGACAAGAATAGAAAGGAGATGTCTTTACCTTCTTAACATGTTTCGACTGTACACTGCCGCCGAAACATGTTAAGAAGGTAAAGACATCTCCTTTCTATTCTTGTCTTTAATAAGAACAAAAGATAAATAATTAAAGGAAGACAAAATGAACCTACTTGAGCAACTTCCAAATGTCCTGTTTGATTATTAATTGGTTTAAAAATAGTTTCATTATTCATATTAAAGTAGCTACCAAATAAAGGCTTAATTTTATTGAACTAGAAAAAAAAAAAAGCTGGCCTGCGATTGCCCTGGTCTGCCCGGCTGAGGGGGTCATGCGCTTCGGCGTCGACCCCTCAGACAGGACTTGGGTGGTCTCAGAGGTGGTCTTCCTGTAGCCGTGGACTTGGCCCTTTCCCTGCTGCTGATGGCTCCCCAGTGATGGTGCTCCCACTCTTGGATCCTCGGTGCTCAGCCTTAAGTCTTGAGCTACTTGATGAAAGTTTCTTTGTGTGTTTGTGGGGGTGAATTGTGTTTTATTTCAATGTGTGAACCACTTTGTGTTGCAACCTTTTGTATGAAAAGTGCTATATAAATAAAGCTTTGAGAAAACAGTAGCAGATTCATGTAAAAGTTCACCATTTTGAAAAAGGAAAAGACACATTTAGGAAAAAAGGATAATAAATTTCAGAGAAACTTCACAGACTAGTGACTAAAGTCATAACTTGCAACTCAAGTCAAGTTAGCACATTCCTGCAGCCATTTCCTACTCATTTTCAGAAAATCATGCTAAATGGCAGACATTTCATTCAAAATAATAACTAGAAGTTTACAAATTGGAATAAATTACTTGTGGGTCAAGCTTGCTTTGAGTGCTGGTGATCTTGGGCCAGTTCACCCAGGGCTTTTTCTGTTATGGATTCCATGAAGCAAAAACCTGAACAGAGTTCAAGTGAAAAATGTCAAAGCTGTGGTCCAGTCTTTTTAAAAATGTTTTCCTGAATCGGGTCTGAGATGCTTTCAAACAGTATGATGGTGAATTTATAGTGACTGGAATTACTTTGAATTTAAACTGGGTCAAAGGAATCAGTTTTCAAACTGTCCTCTGTATTTCTATAATCTTGTAATTAGATCACAACATAAGACCCTGTATTTCCTTCAAAAACATTTTTTTTTCTGAATGAAGATTGTCTAACACAGAAAATTTTCTTGGATTAAATACTGTCTAAAGCTATGGTATTTGATTTAGAATATTAATGGCAGATATATAAAACTGAGACCACGCAGGTGGCGCTGGTGCTCTCCCTCCAGGCGGTCTCCGGGGCGGTGCTCGGCTCACTTTCCATGGAACATCTTAGGTGTCACCAATGTGGAGAAAGGAGGCAGGCGAGGCGACGAGCTGGACAACCAGAAATTTTATTCTTTCTCCAGCACAACTTACAGCAAAAGAGCTCCCGGGTCTCTGTGCATTCCTCTTTTATATCTTTAATACCATGCATCGAGACCCGGAACTTCCGACCATCATACACTGTGTTTAGAACAAAGCCTGTGTGGCACATTAACATGACATAACGCCGGTGCCGCTCTCACACCCTTCTTTTCCTAGCGGCTCCAGCAGTTCCGTTCCTCCTCTCCCTGGGGGGGCACATAGTCCTCACTGTCCCATCTGATACCCCTCCCGGTGACGCCTCTTCTTTTGGTTCATCGTTCCCTGAGTGGAGAAGTCCAACACCATGCCCCCACACTGTATACGTTAATAGTGAAATCAGATGGTGATAATTTTGCTGTGGTCTCTCAATTTTTTTCCAGAGCTGTAGATTTAGGTTTTTTTTTTCCCCAACATTCTTTTTATTGTTATCACCACATAAAGAAATATAATAACACAAACTGAACAAACATATCAACCCCACCCCACCCTCCCAAATGTTCCAATTAATAGATGGGGATCCAAGTAATTATAGTCCATTAAATAGTAAAAAAGGATACAAAACAAAACATTCCTACAAAGTTGCGTATTACAGAGGGCCATTGTTCACGCGTCACTGCACTCTTCCATCACATGTGACAAGTCTGTTCCTAATAAATAGGAAATGAAGGGGTCCCAGATGTGGTGAAAATTATGCTCTTGATGTTTTAATGTATAGGTAATTTTCTCCAAAGGGAGAGTGGTAGATAACTCAGACAACCACTTATTGATTCTTGGTCTTCTAGTGTTTTTCCAGGATCAAGCTATTACTCTCTTTGCAATTAATATACTTAGGGCTATAAATAATCGTTGATTTTTTTTCCATTTTCAAATTCTCTGGGTACAAACCTAATATAAACAGCTGTGGGATTAAGGGTACTTGAATATGTAATATATCTTGAATGCATTGTTTCACTTCTTGCCAGAACCTTTGTATTTCTGTACATTGCCAAGTGCAATGGAAAAATGTACCCTTTTCTCTCTCACATTTGATAGAAATATCAGGAATAACACTATTATATTTATTTAACTTTTCTGGAGTTACATACGATCTCATTAACCAATTATATTGCAGTAATTTCAGGCGGGTGTTAGTGGTTCCTGATTGTGCTTTAGTGCATGCTTCTTCCCACTCTTCTACTGCTTCTTCCCAACTATTTCTTCAAATGTCATTAACACCTTTTGCTCATTATATAAATCTCCTATTTTCCCCAACCCCTTCATAACCCAAGATTTAAATCCCCCGTCTGCTTTTCCTGGTAAGAAGGAATCGTTCCTCCATATTGGGCTGAAGACAGAGAGAGAGGACATTTCTCTAAGATAGTTTTTAACTTGATGCCACACTACCATCATATTTTTCACAACAGGATTTTTTGTGTTCTTTTTAAGGATTTTAATGTTTGCTGAATACAGGTATGTAGGGAGAGGCAAACTTAGCTGGAGTTCCTCCATTTCTTTCCAAAGAGGAGCATCTCTTTCTGTGAAATAGAACAGCCATGTTCTCAGTTGTGCTGCCCAATAGTACCAGAGTGGGTTGGGACATTTAAGCCCCCCTCTATCAAAAGGTAAGTACAGTAATGACAGTCGTGTCCGGGGACGTCTATTATTCCACAAAAATCTGATAAACATTTTTTTTAGTTAAAATGAACAGGTTACTTGGAGGAGGAAGTGGAAGGTTTTGAAATAGATACAATAGTTTAGGCAATATATTCATTTTAAGGCCATTTATTTTACCTATTAGTGATATTGGTATATGTGTCCACCTATCTAATGATTTTGAGATTTCTTCCATTAATGGTTCATAATTACATGCTAATTACATGCTATAATATGTTTAAGTTGTGGGGCAATTTGGATACCCAGGTATGTGAAACAATCCACAATTTTAAATTGAGTGGCTATTTTAGGAGGGTTTTTACTTTCTAGTTGATTTAGGAACATAATTGATGATTTTGATTTGTTTAATTTATATCCTGAAATTTTTCCAAATATATTGATGAGAGCTAATAATTCAGGAATGGATATAAGGATGTAAGGATCTCAAATAAATATAGCCATTCCACTCAATCAAATGCTTTTTCGGCGTCTAATGACAGTAATGCTGTATCTGCTGCCCCTTTTTCCTCAGTCAATATATTTAGGATTCTCCTAACATTATGGAAGCCTTGCCTACCTTGTATAAAACCATTTTGATCTTTGTCAGTAATACTTGAAATAATTTTCTCAAGTCGCCTGGCAATAATCTTACTCAAAATTTTTAAATCCACATTTAAAAGACTTAGTGGCCTAAAATTTTCACAGTTGTTTTTTGGTTTGCCAGGTTTTGGCAACAAAGTGATTAGAGCTCCCCTTAAGGATGTTGGAAGGATTCCATTACGAAAAGATTCCATAAACATTTCTAATAGTGGTGGCATAACTCTCTGTTTGAACAATTTATACATTTCAATAGGCATCCCATCAGGCCCCGGGGTTTTCCCTCCTTTAATACTATCAATGGCAGCAGATACTTCCATTAGAGTTACGTCTTTCTCTAGTTCTTCTTTAATTTCTTCTGATATCTTGGGAATCTGAATGTGGTCCATGAAATTATTTAATTCGGACGTATCCAGACCTATTTCTGAACTATAAAGTTTTTCCAAAAAATTCTTGAAGCTTTCATTTATTTCAGTTGTGTCCACAATAGTCTCACTGTTACCATTTTGTATTGAGGTTATAAGTCTTTCATTCTGCATTTGTTTAATGCGCCATGCCAGCACTCTGCCGGGTTTTTCACCCTGATCACAGAATGTCTGTTTAAGTCGTAGTAAACCTGATAAAGCTTTTGTTGAAGATATTTCATTATATTGCGCTCTTAGTAGAAGTAGTTCCTGGTGAGTAACTTGAGAGCCTGATTGGTAGTATTTTTCTTCTAATTTCTTTATTCTTGCTTCTAGTGATTTTGTATTCCTATAAGTTTCTTTGGCTTTGAAACTAGTGATATTAATTATTTGTCCCCTAATAAATGCCTTAAATGCCTCCCATCTGGTACTTCCTGAGGTCTCTGTTGTATTTGTTTCAAAATAAAATTTAATCTGTTCATCAAGAAAGGAAACAAAGCCTGTATCCGCCAACCATTTTATTTTAAATCTCCATTTAGGAATATCACAAATCAATTTGGGATCATAATAAACTAAAGAATTTGGGGCGTGGTCTGACAGGAGTATGGCATCATAGGAAACTAGATTTAGAGTTTTATCAATCATTTTTCCAAATACTAATTATAATTAAAGGCAAATAAAATAAAAATAAATCATAGCAAAATTCACCATTTTCCATAAAAATACAACTGATTAATAAAATATTCAGGCTGAAGCTCCAGTTGATTTTCTTCTTTCAATCCTACAGGTGATTTAGTTCATCTAGAAGCAGAAAATCAAGTTTAATCAGAAACAATGAAGCAGACAGTAAACACCAGACTGATCTTTCACCATAATCCTCAAACACAAACAAACAAAATGATAAGAAGGATAATTTGCCGTCAGAGATTTTGCTGGGGTTATTGTCTAATCTTTAAATCTGTCCCTGATGAGTCTGGCTGGTCCCTGTGGTGACGGTGAGGAGTTAATGAGCAGAAATCTTTTCCTCTCCCATGACCACATCTCCACCTGCCCACGCTCCTCCACGGCCGATCTGTCCACCACCTTGTTGCGGAATCTGGAAAGACAACAGAGAGGTCAGAGGTCACCGATGTCAGACTGGGGTCAAATCTCATTCTCCTCCCTTGCAGCCTGGTTGACTTTAGGCGCGTTCACGTTAAGTGACTGAGGGTTTATGGCCGTCCCAGTCTGGAATCAGGAAGTGGCTGACTGATCACTCGCTGACTTTTTGAGCCCTTAAACGAGCCTTTCTCTAAGTCACCACAGCATGCTGACTGAAGGTAAGGGAATCACCCACCCATCTGATTTTTGTGATCTTATATACACTATTTTTGTTTCCTAACCCTTTTAATAAAGAAAATTAAAAAGAGCTTTCAGTGTTGCCAAGGTAACATAGTGTGCCCCATTTCTACCATTCTGAGCCACTTCATGCCCTCACAGACTCGCACACTGGAGCACTACCGACGGCAGCAGCCCGAGTCTAGGAGGGCTCGGGCCTGAGGGATCAGGGAGGAGACTGAGACTGGACCTGGACCTGGGAGCGAGTCCCCTGTCCGTCTGAGGAGAGGCAAGGCTTCCACCAACCTTACTCAAGAAGGACGACATCAAGGCCTCGTCCTGGATTTCCTCGAGGAAGACACGGAGCCGCTGGCAGTTCTCTGCACCCAGTCTGCAGATGTCACAAATCCAGAATCATTCATCTTAAGAAAAGTTACATTTCCTGAAGAAAATGCTGCAAGCTTAAAATGTTTTCCGGAAATACAAACAAACAAACCAATAAAAAAAAAAGCTGAAATATGCTGGTTTAAAAATTATTAGCTTAAAGCTGAAAAATTAGCCAGTGTTGCCAACTCACTCTTTGGAGTGAGAAACCCTATTTTTTCATTCCAAAATAAGGGAAATACTAACAATAGTGTGTCCACCTTATTCCTAGCCCCCATGATGCCTTGCGTGAACTATGGTTGCAACTTGTGGTACTAGTTTAGAACGTGTGGTCGCCACTGAAACGGGACACTTTTCCTTGTTAAAAAACAATGACTTCAGCATCAGAAATGCGGGAACACGGCCTGCTGTGCCTCGTAAACAGTAATATAATCATACCACTTCCCACCACTATCTAGGGATGGGAAGATGACCTTAAAAAGCGGCCCGGCAGACAGTAGCTCCGTTTGTTAGCACCGCTGCTAAGACGCTAACGCTGTAAACAAATCAAAGCTCTGAGATACGTGACCCGCGCTGGCAAAATGAGTCTCACTGAGGAAATTTTCAAAACTGAGGTCATGTTATTTTCATATTCTGTATTGAAAGACCTTCAAAATGATATTTAATTTGTAGGAATTGTGCAAAAATGGACCAGCAACAAGACGATTTTGTTGATATTTTGGCTGGTTTGAAAACTTGCGTTTGATCGGTCCCGAGTTAAGTCTTCTGCAAAAACACGTAGTTTTAGAAAGTAGGAGTTCCAAGCTTTCCAATGATACCAGGCACTGACGGAGGTTTTCCGGGACTTGTTGCCAGCAAACAAAGAGTCATGATTTATGACTTCTCGTGCCTGTAGCTCGTAATTACCCGGTGCACATTCCAGCTCATTCTGCCAGCATGGGTCACATATATCATTGTCTCCACTGCAATAAAATCAGCTGCATTTTGTTAAAATATGTTGGACATAATCAGATTTACCTCAGAGCAGATGTAGAATCTAGTCAGAGCCACAAAGAACCACAACAGCGTGTTTGGCTGTTTTAATGTCGGGGTAGAACAGACAGCTGCAGCTGTTCGTTTTACCCCGACATTAAAATGCTCATGCTGCTGTCATGCCCTGAATGCTTGTTATTTAACTTAACACAGACATTTTCTGACAATTGTTCAGAATTTTATTGACCTATATTTTGTGATAATTTAAAACTTAATGCATGCTGAAGCATACTGAAGTCCATATCGTTACAAGGCAGTGCAACGAATGCAAAAAAAACCCAAAACACTGTTTGATATCTTTCTTAAATTGTTAAGCCTTAGGAAGCAAACTGTAACTATTTTTTATTTATAATTTTACTTCATGCAGCCTTACATCTGGCGACATATATAACACAAACGTCAGATCTGTGACATTCATACAAGTGAAAACATAGCTGCTGTGCTCTTGAGTCCGTCCTGTGTCTTTACCACCGATACACAACCACAAACACCAACAGCAAGTACCAGAACTACACCAAAACATTCAAAAACTACAAGAGCTGACATTAGCTGCCACTTGAGTGCAAAACACGTATGTGGACTATGCATTAAAATGAATTAGAAAAACTTTTAAAAACGCTATTTTAAATGCCCCTGCTACTCCACTCTTCATCATCATCATCATCATCATTAAAGCAGTCTGTCGGGGGCGACAATGACTGTTTCATTTAGGTCTGGTCAGATTCCTCCACGCAGCTCTGTCCTTTGCCTTCCGCTGCCAGGAACTCCTAACCTTGTTAACCCGGGTGACGTCCGAGCCGGTATGAGTTGCTTTCTGACGGACCATTTCATGAAACCGCTTGCAAAGTATTTGAATACCACTAGCTTTTGCTGGACTAGTGGCACATTCTTGGCAGATGGAGGTATTATCAGTGGCAAGGACAGGCCAAGACAAACTGACTCCAGTATCTGTTGCAGTGACTGACCAGATGATAGGTTTGTTTATCTCTGCTCTTTGTGTAGTGCATGTCACGATGCACCGACTGGCAAAAGTCCACCACAGACCTTGTGACAGATGTGTTTATCTGCCAGCATGTCCAGTCTCACCCCGTGTAACTTGGAGTGGTCCACCGCAGACCTGTGAAAGATATTGTTTTTAGTTCTGCCAGGATGCCCAGTTTCACCCTCCACGGCCTCGGAAGGGCGGGGTTGCCAGTTGAGTCGCCAACTGCCCGACACTGCCAAAAATATCAAAACCTGGTTTAATGACCATGGCATCACTGTGCTTGATTGGCCAGACCGATTTAACACGACTTCAGCCAAAACCAGAAGCTCCACCCTTAATCCTTCCTACAGCGACACGCCCAGGAATAAGGTGGATTGACTTCCTTCAGATTTTGTTTACACAATATTAGCTTAACACCTGAAAGCTTAAAGTAGGAACTCAAAATCAACTAAAGTTAAAATGCTACATAAAAGTTTAACCCCTTGCACTCCAGTCAATTTCCCTAAAAACGCCAAAAAAATAACGTGCCCAAAGTAAATTGAAAGCTGTTCTTTAACCCTTTGCAGCATCTTCATGGGGTTGGTCTCATTTAAAAGAAAACACTTTGAATTTTTTGGCAAAACAGTCATAATCTCTCTAAGTGCTCCGGCCACTGAGTTACAGTCATCTAAACATAGTGAACTTGAAGAAAATAAATTTGGCCTGGGTGCTTTTTTGGATACAAATGCTTGCAAATAACACACAGCTTCAGATCCGGGCTGGAAAATGCAACAGAAATGTAGAACCAAGTGTTATCCAGCTGAGGTCCAAATTTTGTAACAATACCACAAAAAATGAATATATTACACAGCTTTTTCCTCAGGTAGTTCCCAGGCGTTTTGGAACTGTGCCAAATTGTGCCAAATGGCACAGTTTGGAAAAACGTCTGTAACTTTTGAATGATTCAATGTAGAAGCTTCATCTTGGGCTCTAATGAAAGGTGACACTCAGGGCTGTGTCTGTGTGTGTGTTCCCCCCCCCCCCCCCCCTCGCTACAGAGGAAAGACATCGCCCGTTGCGCCACGGTCCGTCATGCAGCGATGACGCACAGCTGTAATTTACCGATCGGTCAAAAGTAATTTTGATTACAATTTTCAGGGATAAAGAGTAATTTAGCTTAGAACACCTTACCTCTTCACAGCAGAAGCGGAGCTGGCAAACTTCTTCCTCATTGTCAGACGAACGCGACGCTGGTCTCGCGATCCGATCAAGACATAATTCCATTATTGCGGTTTTGCGCTTCCATGATTGCGGTTTTTGGCAAACGATTTTTCAAAACAAATAACAGTAGTAATTAAAAATAGACTGGCAAACGCGTGTGTGTCACTCAGCCTTCGTCGTCGGCCTCCGTCGGCCTATGATGACCATAGAAGACAATCCTAATATCTATTCTGCTGGGACAAAAACAAAATAAGCACCGCCTGGCCGAACATGCCGAATGGCAGTCGCTGTCACAAAGGTTGCACTTGTGGATGGTCTCCATGCTGCTGGGTCTGTGGGGTTCTTCCTGCGGGTCCTTCTTTGATCCGCTGCAGCAGTCTGTCTCCACCCAGCCTTAAAAAAAACAGCTCGCGAACTTCTCTGCTTCAATTGGCTCACTGCATTCACAGCGTTGGTAGGCGGGTCCTTCTTGCTAGGTTTTCAGTCATTGGTTCTTCAAGGTTTCAGAAACCCAATTCAAGGCTCTTATTAGTCGAATGAGAGGTCAATCAGATGAACTAATCTGTTCGCGGCTGTGTCTGCAGCTTTTATTTTCAGTACGCGCTTGGACGCCATCACCATCTCCATCATACGTCCTACATCACCATCTCCATCATGCGTCCTAGAGCGCACGAGGGCGCACGAGAGCGCCCTCGTGCGCTCTGGGACGCAGAGACTTGCCCGTCCGCGGTACAACAGAGTGCAAGAGGTTAACACTTAAGTAAAACTGACAAAAGCTGAAGAAAAGCAGGTTCAAAATGCTATCTTAAAAACTAAAATGGCATAAAGTTATACAGTATTAGCATAAAAGCTGACATGGCTTTAAATTCAATAAAGTTGGCTTAAAACTGCTAAACAGAAGCTTTAAACTGGAA
Source organism: Pholidichthys leucotaenia (assembly GCA_020510985.1). Classification (NCBI taxonomy): domain Eukaryota; kingdom Metazoa; phylum Chordata; class Actinopteri; order Cichliformes; family Pholidichthyidae; genus Pholidichthys; species Pholidichthys leucotaenia. Next base: position 337,814,366 of record CM035845.1, read on the forward strand.
AATGCCAGCTTAAAAGCAAAAATGGTCAATATTTATAGGGATTTTATATAAAAATAAAAATAGCTTAAAGCTGAACTTTGTAGGCTTCAAATAGGAACTAGCTTAATAAAGTTGTTAAAATGCTACATAAAAATGTGGCGTAAATTTACACAACTTTAATCTAAAAACAGAATAGCTTAAAAACTAAAATGGCATAAAGTTATACAATGGCTGACATGGCTTAAAGTTGAATAGTTAGCTTGAACATGCTAAATAGAAGCTTTGAACGGGAACATGCCAGCTTTAAAGTTAAAATGGCCTAAATTGGTTGATATGGAAGATGGCGGAGAGACATAACACTTAAACAAAGAGCTCTCCCTAGCCGGATTAAAAATCATCGGTAAATGGCCAACTCGACATAAACGAATCAATAAACTAAGGGATGAAAACACGAAGGAACCGGGCACAAGGACAAAAACAGGGTAAAATTGAAGAATTCCTCTCCAACAACGCAGGAAAAACCGCTGTACGCAAAGCCCAAAAAAACGAGGTGTCTACAGCAGAGAAAATGGAAGACACCAGACTCGACAACATGAACGCTGGCATCGCCAGTTTGGGTGAAGAGTTAAGAGAATTCAAGCGACAGCTACAACAGGATTTAGCGGCTCGTAAGGAGGAACTGAAAAAAGAAATTAAGGAGGAAATCATGGACCTCCGAAGAGAAATGGAGCGTAAATTAACGGAAAACATGGAGGAGCTGCGCTCCCAGCGGGCGTGTATGACAGAAGCGCAGACCCGAATTTCGGAACTAGAAGATTGGAAAAGCGAGGCAAACGAACAACTACAAACCCTGACGACGCAAACGCAGAGGATGCAGGAGAAAATAAACGACTTGGAGAGCAGATCCCGACGAAGCAATATGCGCATCTTTGGAATTCCGGAGGGCATTGAAGGCAACTCGATGACAAAATTCATGGATCAGTTCTTAAAAAAAGAACTGGAAATACCCGGAGAAACGGATCTGCAGATTCAACGGGCGCACAGAGCACCGGCACAGAACCCGAAAACAAACTCTCCACCCAGGTCAGTTGTGGTAAACTTTGTGAAATATGACATAAAGGAAAGAATCCTGACGCAAGCATGGAAAAAAAAGATACGAATCGGCGACAAACAGGTATTTTTTGACCATGACTACCCGACAGAAATCGTGCAGCAGCGGAAGAAATATGCCAATATTAAAAAAACGCTGAAAGAGAAAAAAATTAGATTCCAAACGCCGCTAACGAAAATGAGGATTCATTGGGAGGAAGGCACAAGAACCTACAACACGGCCGAAGAGGCAGCGCGGGATATGATGGAGCGGGGCCTTGAGGTGAGCGTGCCGAAGGAGACGGCTGGAGCAGCGGCGGCCCTGAACGCACCACGACAGACGGAGTGGAGACGAGTGAACGGCGGAAGAAGGGGGAGAGACGTAGAGCAGCGGGCCCAGGACAAGCTACAAGGCTTTCAACTGAAAGCCTAGATCATAACAAAGATTAAGAAAGGCACAGAAGAAATGAAGGCCAAGAAGACAAGGTAAAAGAGAAACAGACGGCTAGGAGAGGTTTAAGTGATATTTGTTGGACATTTCTAGACTTATGACTATTACTTTGATAGTAATTAGAAGTCTAGGGAGGGCCCTTCACTCTGTGAAGACAAACCCCCCACCCACCAACAGGGACCAGTGGGCAGAAGAAAGGCCCAAAGTACGGAGGTCGAGATTTTTTAATGTGTTTTTATATAAATATGTGTTATTTTTGTTGTTAAAGGGGCTAGGAGCACAAGTTAAAAAAATGGAAAAACATGAATATGGGTAAAAATCTTAAGATAATGACATTAAACGTGAATGGTCTGAACTCACCTGTTAAAAGGGAAAGAATAATAAGAAAATTCAAGAAGGAAAAAGCTGAAATTATATTTATGCAAGAGACACATTTGAGCAAGACAGAACATGTGAAACTAAAGAGATTTGGCTATAAGAACTCCTACTACAGTTCATTTAAGGGAGGAGCAAAAAGGGGGGTTATGATACTAATCTCAAACAAAATACAATTTGAAAGTGAACAGGAAATCCAGGATAAAGAAGGCAGGTATGTAATAATAAAGGGAAGAATAGATGGTATGCAGATTACATTAGTGAACATCTATGCCCCACCAGAAAGTGACAAGGGTTTTTTTCAACATCTGTTTGATCTCATAGCAACACACAGTGAAGGAGTCCTAATTTGTGGAGGAGACTTAAATGCTGTCATGAATCATGAAGTTGATACAACAAGTGTTAAGAAGACAAAAAAAACATGTAACAAAGTTCATAAGAACCTCACTGGCAGAAATGGGTATGGTAGACATATGGAGGGACCTACACCCACTCGAAAAAGACTATACACATTATTCAACAGTCCATAAAGTACACTCTAGAATAGATTACTTCCTTATGAATGAAGGTGACAGACACAGGGTGAGAAATTGTTGGATTGGAGGGGCAGAAATATCAGATCATAATCCTATATACATGGAAATATATTTGAACAATAGAAAACGACAAACAACATGGAAACTTAACGTAGGACTGTTAAATGATGAGAAAATGAAAGAAAGAATAAAAATAAACATAAACGAATATATCCAAGAGAATGACAATGAAGAAGTGGACCCAACAATACTATGGGACGCACTAAAAGCCGTGTTAAGGGGTAAATTAATTGTTGAAACAGGAAAAGCAAATAAGACTAAACTGGAAGCGTATGAACAAAGATGTGAGAGACTGAGGGAACTAGAACGTAAACATCAAAGCACAAATGACCCAAAAATATATCAAGAAATTAAAGAAGAAAAAACAAAGATAAAAGAAACACAAATGGATGAAATTGAAAGGAAAAATAGATATCTAAAGCAAAAATATTATGAAACGGGGCCAAAAGCCACAAAACTGCTGGCAAAACGGTTAAGAAAACAACAAACAATGAATAATGTATACAAGATTAAAGACCCCACCACAAATAAAACCACAGTTAACCCAGAAAACATCGAAGAAATTTTCCATAATTTCTACCAAGAACTATACTCGCAACCTGAAGAAACAAATACTAAAGATATCAAAAAATTTCTAGACACATTGGACTTGCCATCAATAGGAAATCAACAAAATGAAAAACTAACAGCAGAAATAACAACACAAGAGATCAGAGATGTGATTAAGTCACTTAAAAACGGTAAATCACTAGGTAGTGATGGATACCCATCTGAGTTTTATAAACTGTTTATAGAAGAACTCACGCCACAACTCCTAAAGTCATTTAATTGGACGCTGAACAACAACAAAATACCTCCATCATGGAACGAAGCAATCATTTCAGTTATTTTAAAACCAGGGAAAGATAAAGAACAATGCGGAAACTATAGACCAATCTCGTTATTAAATGTAGATTATAAAATATACACAACAATTATATGTGAACGAATAAAGACATTCTTGACGGAATTGATAGAAGATGATCAAACTGGATTCATAGAGGGACGCCAAACACATGACAATATCAGGAGAACAATACATATAATTAACCAAATACATAAAGAAAAGAAAAGCGCAGTAATAATGAGTTTAGACGCAGAAAAAGCATTTGACAGGGTTAACTGGAAATTCCTATATAGTGTACTGGAGCGCTTTGGATTTAACGAAAAATCAGTACAATGCATAAGGACGCTATATCAAGAACCTGTGGCAAGAATCAAGATAAACGGTAGCTTAACAGACAAAGTAAATATACAAAGATCAACTAGGCAGGGATGCTGCTTATCGCCCACCTTGTTTGCTCTGTTCATAGAACCATTGGCTCAAGCGATACGACAAAATAAGAAATTAAAAGGTGTAACAATAAAGGGGGCGGAACACAAGATTGGGCTATTTGCAGACGATATTATAGTTTACCTTGAACAACCAGATGAATCAATAATGGAAATGATGAACTTGATAGAAATTTTGGAAAATTATCAGGATACAAGATAAACATAACAAAAACACAAATACTGACATTCCACTATAACCCTCTAAACCAGATAACTGATAAGATCAAACTAAACTGGAACCAAAAAGAAATAAAATACCTTGGAGTGAACATACCTAAAGACCTAAGCAAAATATATAAAGCAAACTATGATAGGTTGGAACAAGAAATAAAAAAGATATTGATAGATGGGCAATCTTAAATATGGATCTGAATTCAAAAATTGAGACAGTCAAAATCAGCATACAACCTAGATTACTTTACCTCTTCCAGGCTATACCAACAGAGATTCCAGATGCCCAGTTCTCAAAGTGGGACAGGATGATATCGAGATTTGTTTGGGGAGGTAAAAAACCAAGAGTGAAATATAAACCCTCCAATTACCAAAAGAGAAAGGAGGCATGGGCCTACCGAGTCTAAAGGAATATTACTACTCAGCACAAATACGATATATCATATGTTGGTGCGACGAGGGATATGAGGCAAAATGGAAAGAAATGGAAAAGGAAATTGAGGGACTCCAGTACAAAGCATAATAGGGGATAAAGATGCATATAAGCAAATCAAACAAATAGACCCAATCACTAAATTTACTTTAGAACTGTGGTATAAAATAGTACAAAAAATATAATATAAGGGAAGACATAAAACTATTGAAATGGGTAGCATTTGACAGTCAGTTTGAACCGGCAAAACAAGATAGGGGATACAAAAATCTGGTGAACAAGGGAATCACAGCATGGGGCAATATCGGAAAAAAAGATCTCGGGAGCTTTGTAAATATCAGGAGAAAATTTAAATTAGAAGATCGGAATTTTTCAGATATCTGCAGATGAGAGATTACTATATGAAGAAGATTAGGCATAACCTCCAAACAGATGTGAACGAGATTATACAACTTATTTTAAGCTCATATGCAGGAAATAAAATAAGAATTATTTCAAAACTATATCAGAAACTTATGACAAACAATCATACAAGTAACTATATAAAGGAGAAATGGGAGAAAGAGCTCAATCTAAACATAACAGAAGAAAGCTGGCAGGAAATATGGAAACACAACACACATCAACAAATTCAAGGGCATGGAGGGAATTTGGATGGAAAAACCTGATTCGCTTTTTCATTACACCACAGATTCAAGGAAAATATACAATACCCAATCTTTATGCTGGAGGGGATGTGGGGCTCAAATGCAGACCACTCACTTATGTTTTGGAAATGCTACAAAATATCATCATTTTGGAAATTATGCATGTGACAATACAGAGGATATTAGGATATAATATACCAATGAACTGTAACCTGATGTACTTATGTGATCTTAAAAAAGACAATGTTATACAGGCTGAGGACAGATATCTAGTTAAAATCTTGTTGATTGCATGTAAAAAAACTATCACAAAAAAATGGCGATCAGAAGTTCTTCCTGACCAAGAACAATGGACTGACATTGTTGAGGACATACGTATGATGGAAAAAACTAACATATCGACGAAGAATGCAAGAAGGAATATGGGAGAAAAAATGGCGGAAATGGACACACTACAAAGTGCAACAACGAGGCAGAAATTGAAAGAATAACCAAAGGACACTGAAAAAACCAGAAGAATTAGAGATGGAAAACTAAAACTTGATGCTCCAACATTTGCCCCCCCCCCCTTTTATTTTTTTTTTATTTTTTTTTATTTATTTTTTTTTTTTATTTTTCCCTACCCTAACCCCTTTGTTTTTTAAATGTAGAATGTGATCTGAATGCATTATATATGATGAAAAATGAATAAAAATCTAAGTTACAAAAAAAAATGGCCTAAATTCATTAGAAGTTTGCATAAAAATTGAAATAGCTTGAGGCTAGCAAACTTAAAATGCTAGTGTAAAAGCTAACACATGCTGTGTTGAAAAAAAGTTCACTCCCTCCCCATATAGTGTACTATCACTCTATAAATGTGTGTGTGTGTGTGTGTGTGTGTGTGTGTGTGTGTGTGTGTGAGTGAGACGACCAAAGATCATGGGACTGACCGCCTATGATGTTTCTATGATGTGTGCATGATGTGTCCTATGATGTTCCAATGTATAACGACTCCTCATGCATGAAAAAAATTATCCGTCCTTGAACTGCATCACTCACGATCATAGGACTCGCTATGACATCATCAAAGATCAAAGGCAGGCATCACTGAATGAGTGCTGAAGTTCTTGCTTACACCTGCTTTCTACGGGCATGCACAGGTAGGCACTAGTGTTCGAAATGTTCACTCCCTCCCCATATTGTGTACTATATAGTGAATCAGCCATTTTGCCATGCTGTTCAAAATCTTTACTGAAAATTTCATTCACTATATAGTACACTCAAAATATCCCACAATGCATTTTGAAAAGTAATGTACAACGGATGGTCACTACATTAGCCAATAGAATTACGGAAGATACGCTGGTTTTGAAGGAAAATAATTTTGTCTTGTTTGTGGTAGATGTGATAAACTGCACTGTGCAGACTTCCAAGAAAACAGAAAAAAAAATCAAAATCATTGTCAAGCAGCAGAAAAATATCTTGGCATTAAGGGGCTACAGTGGTAAACAGTTGAGGACTTCTTCTTCTTTAAGATTAGATAATGAGAGGAGACGCAAATACAGATTAAAAAAGAAGAAGAATGTCACAAAGCTATGAGGAAAACATCATAAAGCTATGAGGAAAACGTCACAAAGTTATGAGGAAAAAACAGGACACAGAAAGACATGACATATATGGAGTGTGTGGCGGTGGTGCACCTGTAGGCTGGTTGCCAACTGCCAATCAAATCTGGAGGAAGAAGAAGAAGAGAACTAACCATTAAGGTGGCTCCTGACATGCTGGAGTGATGTTGATTAAAATTGTCCACAAGATAATAGAGTGATAACAGAGCGAGTGATTAGACCAAGAAGAAAGATAGAAGCATGTGGCGGTAATGCACCTGTAAGCTGGTTGCACACCGCCAATCAAATATAAAGACGACGACGAAGAAGCAGAGTGATGGGAGGTTCGATTGGACACAGCAATAGAAGGACTACAGTTCTGCCCAAACAGAGTGATGGATATAGAGTGAAGTATGAGGAGACGAAGAAGAGTGATGTCTGAAGATAGAGTTGAGGTTCGATTGGACACAGCAATGATGACAGAAGGACTACAGCTCCTGACCGGGTAGGGTGATGTGGAGTGAAGTGTGTGGCGGTGGTGCACCTGTGGGTTGGTTGCCAGCCGCCAATCAAATCTAAAAGAAGAAGAAAACAGACATAAGATGAGAGTGATGACCTGAAGAATATAGAGTGGGACCAGATAGAGTGTTATAGACATCATGTAGATGTGGAAATCTCACTGTCTGAAGAAAAAGAAGATTGATCGGAACTCCTTATGGGAGCTCCTTATACAAAGGTATAGAGTGAAGAAGACGAAGAAGGGGTTGCCAACCGAGAATTCTGACTTTTGATACACAGAGTGATGTTTACTGAGTGAAGTACGTGGTGGTAAGAACTACAGCTCCTGGTCAGAGAGAGTGATGATATAGAGTGAAGTGCATGGCAGTGATGCACCTGTGGGCTGGTTGCCAACTGCCAATCAAATCTAAAAGAAGAAGAAGTATATATAGAGTGATGACTACCTGCAGGAATTAATTTTTTTCCCACCGTTAGTCTGTTATGTTTTACTGCCTCACCATGATGATGTCATTAACCGAGCCATGAAAACAAGCCCAGTAGTGTCCGAAAGCTGTTAATTTTATTGTTATATTGAGTTTACTGGTTCCAAGGTTGTCATAGCCAGGAGCGGCACTGGGGTTAAATTCCCAGTGCTCATAAAATATGCTCATATGGCGTGCGTCTCGAAAAGCCTCTGACAACTAAGTCCAACTCCTAGCTTGCCCGTGTGGTTTAGTCTCTAAGCCCGGCGGAACTGCTTTTACTAATAGGAGAAGGGGCGAGGGTGGATCTCTGGCGCCTTTTAAAACAGATGCTTCGGGTAGATGGTGGCTCGTCAACCTGGGAAGGTAGCCCATCTAGGGGAAGGTAAACCCTGATTTCAAACCTCCACTGCCTTGCGGCACACCCGGTCTCGGGAAAGGCTTCGGGAGTCAACCCTCAGGAAAAATCCGCAGTCGGAGCCCCTAAGGCAGTTCTCTGTTGTGCTCAACATCGTTCTGGCAGCTCCTGCGACGGCGCTGGTGCCAAACTGCAGCAGCCCTGCTGTTCCTTTGGATTCATCAGGAGAGGGGGGACATGCTGCATGGGCAACATCTTGTCCTCCATATCTTCCTGCCCAGGCTTGAATCCTACCAACGCCCAACGCTGGAGGGTAGAACACCGGATCACTGGAGAGGACACTCCAGCTTCGCCTTTGGCGTAGAAAAAACACAGGGAATTTGGCGTAACACAATTTGGCGTAGAGCGCGGCGCCAGGGGTCGTTCCCGATGGTGGGAGGGATCGTCGGCTCTCACTGGACAGCTACCGCCCGCCTCAAGCTGGGCAGCCCCCAGCCAATAAGGTGTTGTCCCGCCACAGCTTGCTTTCCTCATTGGGTGCATGGGGATGAGGAGAAGTCCGAACAGCAGGCTGAGAACCTTCGCACCAGGCAAGACAAAAAAACAAAAAGAGACCAACTCTAAAATGGGAATTTGGAACGTCCGCACTATGATGACCGGACTCGCTGCTAACCTCAAGGAATCAACAACACCAGGAAGACTGCCATCATCATAATGAGCTGAAGAGACTGGGAGTGGATATCGCCACTCTCCAGGAAACACGGTTTGGCTGAAGCAGGCACACTAAGAGAGAAGGACTAACAGTTCTACTGGCAGGGAAAGGGCAGTGACGAACACAGGGAACACGGAGAGGGCTTCGCAGTGAAGAAACACCTTGCTGAAGATGGTGGAACTGGGCAGCACATTGGCTCTGCACGACTCCTCACCCTCCGCCTCAACACCACTCAAGGCCCAATCACCCTCGTCAGTGTGTATGCCCCAACACTGACAGCCACTACAGAGGCAAAAGATGAGTTCTACGAGAATCTCGCAACAACTGTCAGGATCATCCCCAACTCTGAACAACTCATTCTCCTTGGAGACTTCAATGCCAGAGTGGGTGCTGACCACGACTCCTGGCCCTCCCGCCTTGAACCATTTGGCGTGGGCAGAATGAACAACAACGGACAGCAGCTGCTCGAGTTCTGCACATATCACGATCTGTGCATCACAAACTCGTTCTTCAAGACCAAGCCCCAACACAAGGTTTCTGGCGACATCCGCGCTCAAAGGCACTGGCACCAGCTGGACTTGATCCTGACCAGGCGCACCTCACTGAAGAACGTGCTAATCACCCATTCGTTCCAGAGTGCAGATTGCGACACAGACCATTCATTGGTGTGTTGCAAGGTCAAGCTGCAGCTGAAGAAATTCCATCGTGCTAGACAGCCTGGAAAGGCACGGACTGACACCAGCAAGATGGCCCAACCAGAACTTGTTGAGCAGTTTGCCTCCACCTTTGAGAAGGAACTTGGTGTACCACAAGAAGGAGAATCTGCAAAGCAGAAGTGGGAAGAGCTGTGAAACACCATCCACCGCACAGCCTTGGCTACCTTTGGGAGGAAGACCTCGAAGTCACAGGACTGGTTTGACGCCAAGATGACCCCCATCATTGAAGCCAAGCGCTCAGCACTTGCTGAGTACAAGAAGTACCCAAACGAGAAGAATCTCCAGATTCTCAGGGCTGCGAAAAGCTCAGCAGACTGCTCGGCGCTGTGCCAACGAGTACTGGACTCAGCTCAGCCAAGACATTCAAACCGCTGCCATAACAGGGAACATCCATGGTATGTACGATGGCATCAAGAAAGCACTTGGTCCAGCTCAGAGCAAGACGGCCCCCTTCAAATCCTCCACTGGGGAGATGATCACAGAAAAGGACAAGCAGATGGAGAGATGGGTGGAACACTACTCCGACCTCTACTCCACACAGAACACCGTGACACCGTCAGCCCTTGATGCCATCGACTGCCTGCCATCCATGGACGAACTTGACGCCAAGCCAACCATCGACGAACTCAGCAAGGCCATTGATAGCTTGGCCGCTGGCAAGGCACCCGGCAGCGACGGCATACCCCCCGACCTGATCAAGCACTGCAAGACCGCCCTACTGCTGCCATTGCATGACGTCCTCTGCCAGTGCTGGAAAGAAGGTGCCATACAACAGGACATGAGGGACGCCAAGATCATCACCCTCTACAAAAACAAAGGGGAGAGAAGCGACTGCAACAACTACAGGGGCATCTCCCTCCTCAGCGTTGTTGGCAAAGTCTACGCACGAGTTGTTCTCGTTCGTCTACAGAAGCTTGCTGAACGTTTCTACCTCGAGTCTCAGTGTGGCTTCCGCGCTGAGCGATCGATGGTAGACATGATATTCTCCATCCGCCAACTCCAGGAGAAATGCAGAGAACAGAACATGCCCCTGTACGTCGCCTTCATCGACCTCACCAAAGCGTTCGATCTGGTCAGCAGAGAGGGCCTTTTCAAGATCCTGCCAAAGATAGGATGGCCACCAAAGTTGCAAAGCCTCATCGAATCGTTTCACACCAACATGTAGGGGATAGTGCAGCACGATGGCAACGTCTCAGAGCCATTCAACATACGCAGCGGAGTGAAACAGGGCTGTGTACTTGCGGCCAACCCTCTTTGGGATTTTCTTTGCTATGCTCTTGAGGCATGCCTTCAGCACAGCAACAGAGGGAATCTACCTGCACACAAGATCTGACGGCAGGCTTTTCAACCTCGCCTGCCTGAAAGCCAAAACCAAAGTATGCGAGGCTCTAATCACAGACATGCTGTTCGCAGACAACGCTGCAGTCGCAACCCACACACAGCAGGAGCTTCAGACCCTGATGGACCGCTTCTCCCAGGCATGCAAGGACTTCGGGCTTACCATCAGCCTGAAGAAGACTAACGTCTTGCGGCAAGGCACGGAAGCACCACCAACCATCCCCAATCGACGACTACGAGCTGGAGGTCGTGAATCAGTTCACGTACCTGGGGTCCACGATCAGCAACAACCTCTCCCTTGATACAGAGATCGACAAGAGGATTGGAAAAATCGCCTTCACACTCGCTCGCCTCACCACACGAGTGTGGGAGAATCCCAAACTCTCTGTCAAGACGAAGATGGCAGTGTACAACGCCTGCATCATCAGCACACTGCTCTATGGGAGTGAGACGTGGACAACATATGCCCGGCAGGAAAAGAGACTGAATTCCTTCCACTTGCGCTGCATTCGCCACATCCTGGACATATCCTGGCAGGACAAAGTGCCCAACACAGAAGTTCTGTCCCGCGCCGGCCTTCCCTCCAGTTCACTCTACTCAGGCAGCGCAGGCTCCGCTGGCTAGGCCACGTTCACCGTATGGAGGATGGCAGAATCCCCAAAGACGTCCTCTACGGAGAACTGGCGACTGGCAGGAGAGACGTTGGCCGCCCACAACTGCGCTTTAGAGACGTCTGCAAGAGAGACACGAAGGCCCTGGAGATCAACACAGAGCGCTGGAGGACCTTGCAACGGACCGCTCCAAATGGAGAGGCACCCCTGACCAGACAGCTCAAGGCGGGTGGAGAGAGACTGACTGCTGCAGCAGATGAAAAAAGGACCCACAGGAAGAACCGCCACAGACCCAGCAGCACTGAGACCACCCACAAGTGCGACCTGAGTGACAGGGACTGCCATTCGCGCATCGGCCTGTTCAGCCACAGGCGGTGCTGTTCCAGCAGAGTAGACGTTTAGGATTCTCTTCCATGGTCATCATAGACCGACGGAGGCCGACGACGATTGAGTTTACTATATTGTCCACCATATCTAAATTCACTATATACTAGCAAGTAGGGAGGGAGGGAGTGAACATTCCAAACACAGCCAAAGTCTTCTCTTAAATGCTAGCTTAAAAGCTAAAATGGCCTAAAATTACACATTAGCAAAAAAGCGGAAAGTGCTTAAAGTTAAATATGGCCAAAGTTACATAATGTTAGAATAAAAGTGTAGTACCGTAGAGAAAAAATTGGTGAAAATGATGAAGAAAAACTTAAAAGCTTAAAAATGGTAGCTTAAAAAGCTAAAATGCAGGAGAAGCTGACAGAAGAGTTCCTAACAGAATTCACATTATAAATCTCTGTATTGTGTCTGCTTTCCTAGGGTTCAGCAGAGACATTTACTTGATAGTTAGAGGACCACGGTGAAGCAGCAGTGGAATGAGACACTGAGCAGGGATGCAGGACTCAGTCAGGTCTAACTGTCCACTGTCCAGTATCTCAGCAGGCTAGCCAAACTACTGACAACCCTCATCAATACTCTCTCTGGTGGTCGGGCTTTCTCAGTCACAACAGAAAGTTCTTCAACAGCCAGTGGACAGATCAGTCTGCCTCTTCTAACCCACTGAACCAGGAGCAAAGACATGCTGCTGGAGAGCCTGAGAACCAAAGGGAGAACATTAAACATCAGTGACTGAAGACTCAGAGTGGACAGCAGTTCAATAAAGTCATGAGGACAGCAGATAGTGATGAGATTTCATGACCTCAGACTGTGGAGTTGTGCTGTGTGTCTGAAGAGGAGGACAGCTCCTCTGACAGACATCCTGCTGGGTCTGAGGGTCAGATCCACTTTAGAGCCACACAGTCTGAGAACTCTCCCCACAGAGGAGCAGGTTCTCCTGCTCAACTCTCCTGTTAACAGCAGCTGGAACCCCAGGAGCTGCAGCAGAGACTCCAGCTTCTGGACCTCATCTCTGGACCTCACAACAGATGGATGCAGACACAGTCTGGGAAGAACTCTGGAGTACAGCTGAGAGAAGAAATGACATCATCACTCTATAAATTCAAGAAATCTCTGCGTGTCTGTGTGTGTCTGTCTGTCTGTGTGTCACGATCATAGAACTCGCTAAAAGATCATGACCGCCTATGATGTTCCTGTGACCTCTACATGATGTCTATATAGGCATCACTCACGATCGATAGAATGATCTGCTGCAGCTGCTATGACATCATAAAAGATGATTGGACTCACTATGACATCATCACAAGATCAAATGCAGGTATAACAGGACTCGCGATGCCATCTTCAGAAGTCAAAGGTAGGCTCACTCTCACTCTATATTCACTCTCTATATAATTCAAGAAATCGCTTCTGTTAGATTTGATTGGCGGTTGGCAACACAGCTTACAGGTGCATACACCACTGACTTGATTATCATCAGTCGTTATCTTTGTATAGGCGACTGTGGTGCAGATGTATGACCGACTACTGATCGGAGGTCATGGGTTCGTTTCCCGCTCTCTCTGCAGTCTGCATGTCAAAGTGTCCTTGAGCAAGACACTGAACCCCCCGTGCTCTGGTGGCCAGGCTAGCGCTGTGTGCGTATGGCGGCCTCTGCCGCCATCAGTGTGTGAATGTGTGCGTGAAAGGGTGGATAGCAGGATCTGTAAAGCGCTTTGGTCATCCAGAGATGAGAAAAAGTGCTATATAAATGCCATTTACCATTTACCATTTGTATAAGGAGCTCCTTATGTGTTAAAAAATTATCCGTCCTTAGACTGTGTCCTACGTGCGGCTCCTCTGCATCGACCAGCTTACGATGTCCACAATCATAGAAATTGCTAATAGATCATAGGGACCTCACTATGACATCATCAAGATCAAGGCAGGTCACACGCACGATCATAGGACTTGCTATGACATCACAGATCATAGGACTCGCTATGACATCATCACAGATCAAAGGCAGGTATCACTGTGTTGATACACCTGCTTCTCCACCTTTTCTCCACCTCCACCTGCTTTCTTATGGGGCTTGCAGAAATACATTGCTTATACTTGGTTTCTATGGGCATGCACAGGTATGCACTAGTCATTACAAAGAGTGCATCATGGAAAATTTTTAAAAAAATGCAATTTTTCCACAGACAGTGACTGAGTCTTGATTTAATTTACCTGAGCTGTGAGATATAAGGCAGAACACTGAAGGAAACTCCTCACTTCACTCTCTTCATGAGACCAGCCTTTCAGCTCTACTGGTTTCTTCTCTGGGGTGGAGTTTCAGCATCTCCAGGTGGGATGGAGGACCTTCCTCTCTGAGAGGTTTATGGACCAGACTGGAGGAGCTGATTGGAAAACTGACTGCAATGATGGAAGGAGACCTCAGACCTGTTTCGTCTGACAGTCCTTCACATGGGGTGGTACAGATCCAGAGGAAGTTTGACTGATGAGGATAATCCACGTCACCGCCATAAGGGAATGTCTCATATCTGCAGACTGATGATAACAGCTCCCAGGATCTTCTCTCCTTCCTGCTGTTCTCTCTCTGCTGCTGCTGCACTGATCAGATTTACAACCAACCTGACTTCGTCTTCATTTGATCTCAATTTGTAATGGTCAATCCTGGATAGGATCAGAAGGAAACATTCAGTGAGGATTTGATCTCAATGCATCAAAACAGACCACACACTACTGTTGGGACTCCATCTTGTCTTTCATTTCCAGTGTTGGGAGTAACTATGATTAAAAAGTAACAAGTTACTGTAATATGTCCCCTATTTTTGCAGTAATTTGTTGTGCACCAAAATAACTTTTTCAAAGTAACACTGTAACAATAACTGAAACAGATTTGATGCTCACTTTTACTGAACAGAAAAAGCATTGAAAATGGTTACACTTAAAAAAGTCATCTTTTAGATTGAAGAAAACAAAGTTCATGGTATTTGGACATTACTTCTTCTTCCAGCTGCTCCCTTTAGGGTCTCCACAGTGGATCATCTGCTTCCATTTCACCCTATCCCTTCATCCTTCCTCTGGAACACCAACCCTCTCCATGTCCTCCTGTCACTACATCCATCAATCTTCTCTGTGATCTTCCTCTTTTCCTCCTGCCTGGCAGCTCCATCTTAACAGCCTTTGTCCAATATCTCCACTATCCTCCTCTGCACATGTCCAAAACCATCTCAAGCCTTGCCTCTCTTTGTCTCCAAACTGTTCACCTGAGATGTCCCTCTGATATACAATATCTCACAAAAGTGAGTACACCCCTCATATTTTTGTAATTATTTTAATATATCTTTTCATGGGACAACACTGAAGATATGACACTTTGATACAATGTAGTCAGTGTACAGCTTGTATAACAGTGTAAATTTGCTGTCCCCTCAAAATAACTCAACACACAGCCATTAATATCTAAACCGCTGGCAACAAAAGTGAGTACACCCTAAGTGAAAATGTCCAAATTGTGCACAAAGTATCACTATTTTGTGTGGCCACCATTATTTTCCAGCACTGCCTTAACTCTCTTGGGCATGGAGTTCCCTAGAGCTTCACAGGTTGCCACTGGAATCCTCTTCCACTCCTCCATGACGACATCATGGTGTTAGAGGCCTTGTCTTCCTCCACCTTCCGTTTGAGGATGCCCCACAGATGCTTAATAGGGTTTAGGTCTGGAGACATGCTTGGCCAGCCCATCACCTTCACCCTCAGTTCCTTTAACAAGGCAGTGGTCGTCTTGGAGGTGTGTTTGGGGCTGTTATCATGTTGGATTACTGCCCTGTGACCCAGTTTCCGAAGGGAGGGGATCATGCTCTGCTTCAGTATGTCACAGTACATGTTGGCATTCATGGTTCCCTCCCTAGTCTGCTTGTCTTCAGCAGACAGTTTGCGGGCTTTCTTGTGCATCATCTTTAAAAGGGGCTTCCACCTGGGACGACAGCCATGCAGACCAATTTGATGCAGTGTGCAGCGTATGGGCTGAGCACTGACAGGCTGACCCTCCACCCCTTCAACCTCTGGAGCAATGCTGGCAGCACTCATACATCTGTTTTCAAAAGACAACCTCTAGATATGATGCTGAGCACGTGCACTCAACTTCTTTGGTTGACCATGGCGAGGCCTGTTCTGAGTGGAACCTGTCATGTTAAACTGTTGTATGGTCTTGGCCACTGTGCTGCAGCTCTGTTTCAGGGTGTTGGTAATCTTCTTATAGCCTAGGCCTGGGGTGCCCAACCAGTCAATCACGACTGACTGGTCGATCGCAGACTGATTCTCAGTCGATCGTGGCTGCATAGTCTGCAAAGTTTTCTCTACCATTGCTCCTTAGTACACACACAGATACACAGTTATAGGGATTTGAACTTTGGGGCTTGCCGTAGCCAACGGCGGCAGTCGATGTGGGTGGTGTCAGGCGGGCTACCGCCAGTATGTATACTGAGTGTGAATCTCAATAAAGTTCAGTTCGTTGCTTGGTTTAACATGGCTGGACATAATGGACAATTTCTTTATGGACCAGTCCAACATCACAGCATAAAGATATAAATTCTTCGGCCTCCGACAACAAGCTGGTGAGTCCACCCAACGTTTCATAATGGAACTCCGTAGCCTAGCGAGCAAGTGCGCATTCGGGCCGATTGAGGGGGAGCTAGTCCGGAACAAGCTAGCACACAGTACGAGCAACGAGTGGCTCAAAGAAAAGCTAACACTAACTACCGATGTATTCACGCTGAAGAAAGTGGTTGAATTGACCAGCCAGATTGTGTCCGCTGCCCAGCTAGGTCTATAAGTGCTAGCTAAAGAGAACCTAGCCACCTAAGTTTCCCCTCCAATCCTTCAGGAACTGGAGACTTTTTAAAGATGTTTTAGGATGACCTGATAATAAAGAGTTACAATAATCTAATCTAGAGCTAACAAAAGCATGAATCAGTTTCTCAGCATCACTCTGAGACAAGATGCTCCTAATCTGGGCTGCACGGTGGCGCAGTGGTTAGCACTGTGGCAGCACAGTTTTACCCTCGGCCGGGGGATCGCGGGGACCGTGAGATCGTGGGTTTGATCCCTGCCCCCGGCCAACAGTGATCTGTGTGGAGTTTGCATGTTTTCCCCGTGTTTGCATGGGTTTACTCCGGGATTTCTCCGGTTTCCTCCCACATGCCAAAAAACATGCAGGTTAGGGAGTTAAGGGGCGCTTGCCCACGCAGCGACCGGCAGCTGGTGGTTTGTCACCAGACTGCAAAACAAATCTACCTACGGGTACAAAATAAGTAATAAAAATAAAAATAAAATAAAATAAAAAATCTTGGCAATATTACGCAAATGATAGAAGGCAGTCTTAGAAACAAATTTAATATGTGAAGTGAAAAACAGATCTTGATCAAAAATATGTTCCTTTTCTGAAATGGTGTGTTACTTTTACGCCGGATGTAATGGGACAAACACCTTCCAAAAAGTTCAACTTTTGTCTCGCCAATCGACAGAGTATTTTCTCAAAAGTCTTGGGGATCATCAAGATGTTTTCTGGCAAAACTGGAATGAGCCTTTATGTTCTTTTTGCTCAGCAGTGGGGCTTTTTTGTCCTGAAACTCTGCCATGCAGGCCATTTTTGCCCAGTCTCTTTCTTACGGTGGAGTCATGAACACTGACCTTAACTGAGGCAAGTGAGGCCTGCAGTTCTTTAGATGTTGTTGTAGGGTCTTTTGTGACCTCTTGGATGAGTTGTCATTGCCCTCTTGGGGTAATTTTAGTCAGCTGGCCACTCCTTGGAAGGTTCACCACTGTTCCATGTTTCGCCATTAACCAATTTTTATTGGCTAAGTTTCATAGAATTTTTATTTATTACCACTTTTGTCAGATTCAAGTTATTTCTGTGACCGTTGTGGATTTTTCTTTCATTAACAGAGGGGTACCAACAATTTTGTCCACAGCTGTACCTTTCTTCTCTCCATCATATCAGCCAACTCTCTGCCTTTACCAGCCATAGTCCCTAGAAAACATCCTGCGTGGTAGCCGTGCCCAAGACTCTGCACTCCAAGGACCTGAAC
The DNA here is from genome assembly GCA_020510985.1 of Pholidichthys leucotaenia. Classification (NCBI taxonomy): domain Eukaryota; kingdom Metazoa; phylum Chordata; class Actinopteri; order Cichliformes; family Pholidichthyidae; genus Pholidichthys; species Pholidichthys leucotaenia. The sequence continues at coordinate 337,832,243 of CM035845.1, forward strand.
AGCTACAGACCAGTGGCCCTCACATCACACCTGGGGCAGCACAGTGTTACAGTGGTTAGCACTGTTGCCTAACAGCTAGAATGTTCCAAGTTCGAATCCCCAGGCTGGCAGGGGGAGGAATCTTTCTGTGTGGAGTTTCCATGTTCTCCCTGTGTTGTTTGGGTTTACTGTGGGTGTTCCAGTTTCCTCCCACAATCCAAAGACATGCATGTTAGGTTAACTGGTGATTCTAAATTGTCCCTAGGTATCTGTCTCCAAAAGACCCTTAAAGGGTTAGTACTAGTGAAGTGCTTTGAGTGGTCTTTAAGACTAGAAAAGCACAATAAGAAGAAGTCCTTGTCTCTTATCCCCAAGACCCTGAAGAGGCTGCTCCTCACCCATCTCCACCCAGTGGTGAGACCAGCAATAGACTCACTTCAGTTTGCCTACCAGCATGGCATCAGTGTGGAGAATGCAGTGATCTTCCTCCTACACCTTTCCCTGTCCCCCCCTGGAGAAGCCTGGGAGCACTGTGAGGATCATGTTCTTTGATTTCTCCAGTGTTTTCAACATCATCCAACCAATAATCCTGAGGGACAAGCTGCTATGAGCAGGGGTGGACCAGCACCTGTCATCGTGGATCCTGTACTACCTCACAGACCGGCCACAGTTTGAGAGGACCCAGGACTGTGTGTTTGACACCATCATCTGCAGTACGGGGGGCCTCCAGGAACAGTTCTGGCTCCTCTTCCTGTTCACCCTCTACACTGCTGACTTTTCACACAAAGCGCCATACTGCAATCTACAGAAGTTCTCTGATGACTGCGATTGTCGGCCTCATCTCTGATGGGGATGATGCAGAGTACAGAGGACTTATCCAGGACTTCATGGACCGGTGCCTGCAGATCTGTCTCCAGAGCAATGTGGGGAAAACCAAGGAACTGGTGGTGGACTGCTGTAGGCATGGACAACCCCCACAACACCGGTAAACATCCAGGGAACAGACATTGAGATGGTGACATCTTACAAGTACCTGGGTGTTCACCTGAGCAATAAACTGGACTAGTCACACAACACCAACACACTCTACAAGAAGGGGCAGTGCAGGCTGTTCCTCCTGAGGAGACTCAGGTTTTTTGGAGTTCAGGGGGCACTCCTGAAGACCTTCTATGACTCTGTGGTGGCATCACCCATCACATATAGAGTGATCTGCTGGGGCAATGGCATCATGGCAGCCGGCAGGAAGAGACTGAACAGGCTGATCAAAAACACTAGCTCTGTTCTGGGGTGACTCCTTGACCCAGTGAAGGAGATAGGATAGACGAGGATGGTGGCTAAGCTGTCACCTCTGCTGGAGTCGGTGAGTCCCACCCAATGCGACACACGCTGAAAGCACTGAGGAGCTCATTTAGTGGAAGGCTGCACCATCCTAAGTCCTCGAGGGAGATGTTCTGCAGGTCCTTCCTACCCACAGCTGTCAGACTTTTTCACCTAACCAGTGCTGCTCTTAGAGGCTGTACATAACACCACTACTTTGCACAATTGGGATTGTTCCCTTCCAATACACAACTAAGACATTTACAACTAGAAAAGCACTCGGAGAGCGCAGACCTCCGCCAAGCGCCACAATTCCCCCCATACAGTGTTTGTGTGTACGTTTTCAGATTCCTTGAGCATGTAAACATATGACTAGCAACTGGATTCACAATGATTATTACCTCCGCCAGGCCGAAAAGGCCAGGAGGAGGTTATGCTTTTGCCGGGGTTTGTCTGTGTTTGTCTGTCTGTCTGTCTGTCTGTCTGTCTGTCTGTTGGTTAGCAAGATAACTCAAAAAATCTTGGACGGATTTCCATGAAACTTTCAGGCGTTGTTGGAAATGGTACAAGGAAGAACTGATTAAATTTTGGGGGTGATCCGGTTCACCGTCTGGATACAGGAATTTTTTAAAGCATTTTTCATTCAACACTGTGACATACAGCCATTTTCAACATGTGCGCAGGCGCAATGGAGGGCGCTGGTCGTCGTGTCTGCAACACAAACTCTGTGTTCTTCAACGTTTTAGGCACAAAAGGACGCGGAAAACACTGCTGGCCTGGGCCCGCCAGCGTGCCTGTGTTTGCGCGCAACTGCAAAACCTCACACGGGCAGCTGTCCGCCGACGGATTCTTTGGCAGAAATTCCCCGGCCAGCCATAGGAGCTGCGCATTTGGCAGAAATTCCCCGGCCAGCCATAGGCGCTGCGCAAAAACGAGCTCTCTGCCGGCGAAGCTTCTAAATTCTCGTTTGCCGCGGAGCGCAACCCCCAAAAAAATAATATTGTAGCGAACTCAATATGAGCACCCTACTTGGCTTGCCAAGTGGGTTCACCCTATTGGCGACACAGGTAGAGTGCGGGACTCCGGAGCGGGAGGCGTGAGTTCGAACCTCCCGGTGGGACGTCGCCATGTCGAGCAGCACATTACAATATAATATAAAACCCACGGCAACCTGTCTACCCAATTTGCATCCGTCAGTGGAGGAGATGGACACAACAGCAACACTTCAGTTTATTACCTCCGCCAAGGAGGCAATGCTTTTACTACTGAACCACTAATCCTATCACTATCAGATTGATTGTCATTGATTAATTGTGTGTTTATTGCACTGTCCCTGTCAAATAAACAAATAATCATTGTGAATCCAATTGCTAGTCATATGTTTACATACTCAAGGAATCTGAAAACGTACACACAAACACTGTATGGGGGGAATTGTGGCGCTTGGCGGAGGTCTGCGCTCTCCGAGTGCTTTTCTAGTTTGTTTATTTGACAGGGACAGTGCAATAAACACACAATTAATCAATGACAATCAATCTGATAGTGATAGGATTAGTGGTTCAGTAGTAAAAGCATTGCCTCCTTGGCGGAGGTAATAAACTGAAGTGTTGCTGTTGTGTCCATCTCCTCCATTGACGGATGCAAATTGGGTAGACAGGTTGCCATGGGTTTTATATTATATTATTTTGGGGTTGCGCTCCGCGGCAAACGAGAATTTAGAAGCTTCGCCGGCAGAGAGCTCGTTTTTGCGCAGCGCCTATAGCTGGCCGGTGAATTTCTGCCAAAGAATCCGTCGGCGGACAGCTGCCCGTGTGAGGTTTTGCAGTTGCGCGCAAACACAGGCACGCTGGCGGGCCCAGGCCAGCAGTGTTTTCCGCGTGCTTTTGTGCCTAAAACGTTGAAGAACGCAGAGTTTGTGTTGCAGACACGACGACCAGCGCCCTCCATTGCGCCTGCGCACATGTTGAAAATGGCCCTATGTCAGTGTTGAAAAATGCTTTAAAAAATTCCTGTATCCAGACAGTGAACCGGATCACCCCCAAAATTTAATCAGTTCTTCCTTGTACCATTTCCAACAACGCCTGAAAGTTTCATGGAAATCCGTCCAAGACTTTTTGAGTTATCTTGCTAACCAACAGACAAACAGACAGACAGACAAACCCCGGCAAAAACATAACCTCCTCCTGGCCTTTTCGGCCTGGCGGAGGTAATTATTATTGAAGGTGGCAACAACACTGTTGATTCAAACGTGAAATATACTGTCTGGGTACATATTTATATCCTGCTGGGTAATTTAACTAACTGTAATGCTGTAAATACATACCATTTAACTGCAATGTTCTTGCACCGTGTATATACAGTATACTGTGTAAATACACTGCTCTCAAAAAGTGAGGGATACTTGGCTTTCGGGTGAAATTTATGGAAAATGTAAAAAGTTCACGCTACAGTGATATTATATCATGAAAGTAAGGCATTTAAGTAGAAGCATGCAGTGGTCATCTCCTCATCTCAAACAATTTATTGAAACTCTATTCAGAAGAGAGCTATTAGAATAATAAACAAAGCAGCTTACAGGGAACCAACAAACCCACTTTTTCTTAAATTAAAAGCTCTCAAGTTGAAAGATCTGGTTGACTTTAAAACTGCAGTAATAATGTTTAAAGTGAAGAATCTATCACTGCCCGCAAATATCCAAAAGCTGTTCCAAATAAGGGAGAAACAATATCATTTCAGAGGAACATGTATATTTCAAAAACCTTCAGTGAGAACTACCACCAAGCAACACTGTGTTTCAGTGCAAGGAGTCAGATTATGGAACGATTTTGGACCTGAATTAAAATCATGTACAACGCTTGGACAATTTAAACAAAAACTAAAGGAAGAAATACTCCAAACATATATACAAGATGACATGTAAAATCACATAAGGATTGTCATATCCAGTCTGTGTTGTGTTGTTGCTTAGTTTTGTTTTTGTTACATTTTGTCTTAGCTTTGTTCTGAATTGTAATCGCTCTTGTTTGTTTTTCTTTTGAATTCTTGGATGGAATATGGGTGGGCAATATAAGCTGCGGCTTCAGCCTTCACCCATTTCGGATAACTTATGTTGAACTGTATAATCAGAGGAGTTATTGTCTAATTTGACCTTGTTGGAGTTTCTTTCCCCCTTTGTTATATTATTCTGTTTCTTTTAATCTGTACTTTTAATCTATCCGAAATATTGATTGATTGATTGATTGATTGATTGATTGATTGAAACAAAAGCCACCAACAGCGGTGGGTATATCACAACAAAAAATGTCAATGTCTCAATAGCTTGTCATGTTCCCTTGAGCATCAATTACAGCTTGACAATGATGTCTCATGTTGTTCACAAGTCGACTTATTGTCTGCTGAGCCATGGCACTCCACTCTTCTTGAAGGGCGGCCCTCAGGTCATTGAGGTTGTGGGGTGCAGGTTTTCCAGCCTCTACACGGCGACTCAGCTGATCCCATAGGCTTTCTATGGGATTCAGGGCTGAAGAAAGTACAGGCCACTCCATCCGAGATACCCCAGCCTCCAGCAGCCATTCCCTAATGATGCAACATTGACGAGCTGGAGCATTGTTTTTCCATGAAGACGAAATTAGGCCTGTGTTGTTCATGCAGGGGCACAATGACTAGATTAATGATGTTATCCAAGTAGTATTGGCTTGTCACTGTGCAATTCACAAGCTGTAGGGCAGTTCTGTATTGACTAGACACACCTGCCCCTACTGTAACATGGTGACAGCAGTGGCTGATGCATAGCACTCTCCTTGACATCTCCAACACCGTTGGTGGCCATCACTTCTACTCAACTTGAATTGACTTTCATCAGAGAACAGCACTGAGGCCCACTGGTCCCTTGTCCAGCGTAAATGCTCCCTAGACCATGCAAATGATGATAACTCTGCCTGGTGGTGTGGTCCTGTTTGAAGCCTTCCAATGGCGAGGTACTGTTGATCAATTGTTAGGTGTCGCCTTGATCTCATGATGTCAAAATGTGAACAGCATGATGAACAGGACTGTTTAAATACTAATTCTAATTGAACCAGAAAATTTATTGGTCGATTCATGGATCAAACACCTGTTGTGAATGTTGCTGTTAAGCACCTTGTTAGAGAACAGCAAGTTATGCAAAAAGTAATGAAACATTGAGCAGTTGGACATCCATCCATCCATCCATCTTCTTCCGCTTCATCCTTTTCGGGTCGTGGGGGGGGCTGGAGCCTATCCCAGCATCTTTGGCGAGAGGCAGGGTACACCCTGGACATGTGCATTCAAAAGGTTAGAGAAGGTCAAATTAAATTCACCTGGAAAGGTCATAGTGCATTTTAGGTGCATCCCGAAATTCCACCTGAAAGATGAATATCCCTTTCTTTTTGTGAGTAGCGTATGTACTGTACATTTACTATTTTGCTATCCAATTTCTTATCTGATTATCCTATTACTCTGGGTGCTGCTATCCCTTTGCTGCTGCAATCCTGTAATTTCCCCATTGCGGGACTAATAAAGGTTTATCTTATCTTAGTCATTCCTAGCATATAGATTTCTATTATTTCAATGTATTTTAAATGTGTTTTACTTTGCTGTGCTGCGTCATTGTCAAAACTGTCAATTACGTCACAAACAAATTCTCAGGACACTGATGGCTCCTACCCCCATAATGGAAACACGACAGAGGAGAAGGCCAGATTCAGGACCGGGCCTTATCAAGTTCCTGATCCCTAAAATTGGTTCCTGTATTGGAAATGGGGCTAAAGTCACCTGAAAAATCCAGTGTGACCTAGAAATACATTGTGTGTGCAAGATAATTTACATATAATGACCATTATAATAAAAAGAAGGCTTGTGCAGATTTATCATAACAACCAACAGCTGTCACACGACAAGCTGAAGTCAGGAGGTAAAGGAATGTTTGTGTCCTATATATTGCCATAACAGGTGTATGGAATGCCATGCAGAATGTTACAGAAATATTGCAACCTTTCTGTCTATGGGAGGGAACTGGTGATGTGTCATTCACGAATGAAACGGTTCTCTTTGAAGTGACCGACCGGAGCCAGCTCCTGTCTACAAGCAGGAACCATTTTGTTTCCTTTTTGTTCCACTTTTTTTTCTGCTCAAGCTGCACGTGATTGGCTGCACTGAGCAGGAGGGGAGGGGCAGGGTTACTTGCAGCAGTGCACGCACACACACAAGACAGACCGGGGGGGGGGGGGGGGACAGCCCCTAAAGATACAAAACACTGGATAGGTGAAGAAATGAGTAGCAGCTGGAAAGGGACTAGAATTTGGATGGATTTTAGTGGCACTGATAACAGCAGAATGTAGACTGTAGAGTGTGCAAGGTGGAAAGACATCAAGCAGGCTCTGCAGACAACCTGCACAGGCACATTAGAACTGTAGCCTACACCCATCAGTGCAGCTGGAAGCAAAAAAGACAAGCAAGTGAACCTGCTACCAATGAAAGAGTCACGTTGTCTGCTTCAACTGTTGCTGCTGCAGTGTCTACAGCATCACACCGCCACGACCACCGACACCTACAACCCCGAGCTCTGACACAGTGCAAAAGGCCATGACTGTTGTTTTATACTTTAAAGCTTATTTTGCTGAGTTTAATAAGCAATATAAATAATAAACATTTGATATACAGTATGTTTCGTATATTAATAATTCATTTTACACATAATTTTACATTATTTTGGTAATAAATTAATTCAACCAACAAAAAATGTGAGGAGCTGTTTGGGAGCCAAGAGAGCCAGCTCTTTGTAGTGAACCATAACAACTGGCTCTCCTAAAAGAGCCAAAATTCCCATCACTAGAGGGAATACTAGTCCAGAAATAAAAGTTGAAAAGAATTAGTGGCGTTGTGATTAAAACTTCTGCCATGGCACCACTTTAACCGTGATCAACTGTGATTGATTGCATCAAGGTGCATTAATCGCATTAAATGCATGAAGTGAGATGCAGCTTCATGCGATTAACACACTAAAAAAATATACTGTTACTCTCCTTTCTAACCAGAAATGACCCTGAGTCCAATAATTTACCTGAGTTGTGAGAGATAAGGCAGACACTGAAGGAAACTCCACACTTCATTCTTGTCAGGTGGCCAGAATGTCAGCTTCATCTGATTCTTCTCTGGTTGGAGTTTCAGCACTTCCAGGAGGATGGAGGTCTTTCTCTCCAAGAGGTTTATGGGCCAGACTGAAGGAGGTGACTGGAAAACTGACTGCAATGATGGCAGGAGACTCAGACCTGTTTTACTTTCACGGTCCTTCACATGGGAGTACAGATCCAGCAGGAAGTTAGAACGTGACTCTTCATCCCAATATCCATCTTCACAAGGGAATGACTTATATGTGCAGACTGATGATAACAGCTCCAGGATCTTCTCTCCTGTCTGCTGTTCTCTCTCTGCTGCTGCAGTGATCAGATTTACAAAAAACTCGACTGCGTCATCCGACCATTCCTCACCCCTGGAACAATCAGAAGGAAACATTCAGTGATGATTTGATCTCAGCTGCATAAAAACAATCACACACTACTGATAGACTCCATCTTGTTCATGTCTGTCCTGCAAATGAGGACATGCACAGGTTCAGGCTATTGTTGCCCGGGCAACAGCCCATTTGCCCCTTTTGTCTGAGCTGCCCCACCAGAGGAAAAATAAAAAACTGTTGAACCTTATTATTATAGTAGCCTATAATTGCCAATATTAAACTAAGGTAAATCATCACATAACCCAAACTACACAAGTTTTCTCTTATTTGTTTGGTTGCAACTTTTCCTTTTATAATTTCAGGTGTTTTGCTTCCAAAATACAAGTGGTGTGAATAAGTGTTTGCCCCCTTCCCGATTTCTCATTTTTTGTATGTTTGTCACACTTAAATGTTTCAGATCATCAAATTTAAATATTAGACACAGATAACACACGTAAACACAAAAGGCAGTTTTTAAATGAAGCTGTTTATTATTATGGGTAAAAAAAAAAAATCCAAAACTACATGGCCCTGTGTGAAAAAATGATTGCCCCCTAAACCTAATAACTGGTTGGGCCACCCTTAGCAGCAACAACCGCAATCAAGCGTTTGTGATAACTGGCAGTGAGTCTTTTACGCTGCTGTGGATGAATTTTGGCCCACTCATCTTTGCAGAAATGTTGTAATTCAGCCACATTGGAGGGTTTTCGAGCATGAACCGCCTTTTTAATGTCATGCCACAGCACCTCAATCGGATTCAGGTCAAGAATTTGACTAGGCCACTCCAAAGTTTTCATTTTGTTTTTCTTAAGCCATTTAGAGGTGGACTTAATGGTGTGTTTTGGATCATTGTCCTGCTGCAGAACCCAAGTGCGCTTCAGCTTGATGTCATGAACAGATGGCCGGACATTCTCCTTCAGGATTTTTTGGTAGACAGCAGAATTCATGGTTCCATTTACCACAGCAAGTCTTCCAGGTCCTGAAGCACCAAAACAGCCTCAGACCATCACACTACCACCACCATATTTTACTGTTGGTATGAGGTTCATTTTCTGAAATGCTGTGCTACTTTTACACCAGATGTAATGGGACACACACCTTCCCAAAAGTTCCAACTTTTGTCTCATCAGTCCAAAGAGTATTTTCCCCAAAGTCTTGGGGATCATTAAGATGTTTTCTGGCAAAACTGAGATGAGCCTTTATGTTCTTTTGTTCAACAGTGTTTTTTTTTTTTTTTTTTTGTCTTGGAACTCTGCCATGTAGGCCATTTTTGCCCAGTCTCTTTCTTATGGTGGAGTCAAGAACACTGACCTTAATTGAGGCAAGTGAGACCTGCAGTTCTCTGGATGTTGTTGTGGGGTCTTTTGTGACCTCTTGGATGAATCGTTGCTGTGCTCTTGGGGTAATTTTGGTTGGCCGGCCACTCCGGGGAAGGTTCACTACTGTTCCATGTTTACACCATTTGTGGATAATGGCTCTCACTATGGTTCTCTGGAGTCCCAAAGCATTAGAAATGGCTTTATTGTGGCTTATATTGTTCATATATCCATACCTACATATGTATAGACACAAGAGGAATGTTTAGAGATTGCATATGTGGATTGACCTCACGTCTCAGAGCAGGACAATAGGTCTTGACCACCGGCAGAGATCAACGAGGAGACGGAGACGCAGCGGTGGAGACCTGAATGGACTTCCTGACCCCCCAAGGTCAGGTGGAGGAGAGAGAGGACAATGGAAGGATTAACAAGGATGTGTGAGGTCGGCTTTTGTTATGTGATGTATAAGTATGAAGGTCTGACTGCGCCCAGCCTCTTTTCTGCTTCTGCATTGAGATGAGACATGTTAGGGACTGGAAGCCGACAATAAACCTGATTTATAAAATCACTTTGCTTCCTTATTTCAAGCTCCCTACATTGGTGACCAGACGTGAGAATGGACGAAAGACGTTCTCCCGCTACAGGCTCGTCAGAGGCGACCCTGACAAGCGCCGTCGTCAACCCTGACACAGGAACGGATGAAAGGCGTTCCCCCGCAGCAGACTCATCGGAGACGGCCCAAGCAAGCGCCGTCCCCAACCCTATCGTGAGAACGGAGGAAAGACGTTCTCGCCCTGCAGACTCGTCGGAGGCGGCCCAAGCAAGCGCCGTTGCCGTCAAACTTCCAGAGTTCTGGCAGAATGACCCAAACTCGTGGTTCAAGCAGGCTGAGGCTCAGTTTGCACTCGCGGGGGTGACGACCGACGAAACCAAATTCTACCACATCGTCGCCAGACTCGATGCCGCCACAGCACGATGCGCGCGGAGCGTGATACAGCAGCCGCCCGCCAACGACAAGTATAAGGAACTGAAGGCGACCCTCATCGAGAGTTTCGTCCCCTCGGCCGAGGAGAGGGCCGGGAGGATACTGGCGATTTACGGCCACGGGGGGCGCAGACCGATGGCCCTCATGGAGGACATGCTGCAGCTGAGGGAGGCAGACAACGACAACTTCCTTTTCCAACACATCTTCCTCAGCACTCTGCTGACGCACATGAGAGGGATCCTGGCCAACATGCGATGTAAGACCCAGCAGGACTTCCACGCGCTTGCCCGAGAAGCGCAGAGGCTCATCAACTCCTGTGGCGAGCAGATGGCCACAGCAGCATTGGCAGATCTCGGCGTGGAAGCCCAGAGCATCGGGGAATCAGAGGCGATGGAGCAGAACCCGCCCACCATGGCTGCGACGCGACCAAGGCGCAACAAACGGGACGACCTCTGCTACTACCATCGACGTTTCGCCAAGAGGGCATACAAATGCGTGCCCCCTTGCAGTTTCAAGAGCTCGGGAAACTTTAAAGCCGGGAACCGTTAGCAGCTACGGCTCTCGGCGAAACAAACAAGCTGCTCTACGTGACTGACGGACGCTCCGGGAGACAGTTCCTCATTGACACCGGAGCTCAGGTGAGCTTCATCACCCCGTCCTACGCAGACCGGGCAACGGGACCCCGTGGAAACGGAGCGACGGCAGCCAACGGCTCGATCATCAACACTTTTGGTGAAAGAACCCTGCCTCTGTCCATACACGGCCGCAACTAGAGGTGGACCTTTATTATAGCGGCCGTGAGTTTTAACTTGTTGGGCGCTGATTTCTTATGTGCACATGGGTTGTTCATCGATCTTGCAAACAGACGCTTAATCAATGCACTGTCATTTTCTTCCATCCCCTGTTCAGCTCGAGTGTCCCCACCACCCGTGCAGGCCAGCGTCGCCACAGCAGGAGGTAAGTTTGACCAACTCCTCACCCAATTTCCAGCACTCTCAGTTCCCAAATTTTCGGCAACAGTAGCAAAACACGGGGTGGAACACTTCATTCCCACAACGGGCCCACCTGTGTTCGCCAAAGCTCGGCGCTTAGACACGACCAAGCTCGCCATAGCACGCGAAGAGTTCGCCAGCCTGGAAGAACTGGGCATTATTCGGCGCTCGAAAAGCCCATGGGCCTCGCCACTGCATATGGTCCCGAAAACCAACGGTTCCTGGAGACCTTGCGGTGATTATCGCAGATTAAACAATGCTACAGCACATGACCGCTACCCAATCCCCCACATTCAGGATTTTTCACTACATCTCGCGGGTGCGCGCATTTTTTCTAAAATAGACCTGGTCCGCGGCTACCACCAAGTTCCGGTTCGACCTGAAGACGTCCCCAAAACGGCCGTAATAACCCCTTTTGGTCTTTTTGAATTTTTGCGAATGCCGTTTGGCCTCAAAGGCGCTGCACAAACTTTTCAGCGTATGATGGACGCTGTATTACGTGACCTCCCTTTCGTGTTTGTCTACCTCGACGATATTCTGGTAGCCAGCACGTCTGAGGAAGAACACGAACAACACTTCACTACGGTTTTTCAGAGGCTGGAAGAGCACGGGTTAATAATTAACCCAGCCAAATGCCGATTCGGCGTGTCACAGATTGATTTTTTGGGACACAGAGTTTCACCAGAAGGGGCAGTTCCATTACCAGACAAAGTGCGCGCAGTGACAAATTTTCCCAGACCACAAACGGTCAGATCGCTACAGGAATTTTTAGGAATGGTGAATTTTTACAACCGTTTCCTCCCAGCGCAGCTCAACTCATGCAGCCCCTATATGCTGCGCTCAGAAAACAAGAGCCCTCCAACGCGGTCGAGTGGACCCCGGAGCGGGAACGCGCTTTCGCGGAAGTAAAAAGAGCACTAGCAGATGCCGCATTGTTGGTCCACCCCGACCCCTCGGCCCGCATAGTGTTGACCACAGACGCTTCAAACATGGCCATAGGGGCGGTCGTGGAACAACATGTCGGCGGAACCCGGCAACCGCTAGCATTTTTTAGCAAATCCTTAAACGAAACCAAGCGCAAATACAGCACTTTTGACAGAGAGCTGGTAGCGCTTCATTTATCCATCCGCCATTTCCAGTTCTGGCTGGAAGGGCGGCGTTTCACAGCTTTTGTCGACCACAAACCACTCACTTTTGTGATGTCTAAAATTTCAGAACCGTGGTCGGGCAGGCAACAAAGGCAGCTGGCCGCAATTTCAGAGTTTACCACAGACATTCGACACGTAGCAGGCAAACTTAATTTAGTGGCAGATTGCCTCTCCCGCGCAGTGACATCGTCAGGGCACGCGGAAGCAGATTATACTACCGCAGCCGCAGAACACAAGGCCAATGCGGACGCGTACGTGGCCCCAATTCATGTAGGGATAGATTATGCGGCCATGGCAGCGGAACAAAGCAGTGACGCAGACGTGCGCACGCTCCAGTCTGGACCAACAGGGTTAAGGCTGGAGGAAAGGGGTTTACGTGACGGTGTGCCCCCCCTAATCTGCGACGTGTCAACCGGTCGACCTCGCCCGGTAGTCCCAACCACGTGGCGCCGCCGCGTTTTTGACTCGGTGCACTCCCTCGCGCACCCAGGGGTGCGCGCCTCAGTGAAAATGGTCGCGGAGAAGTTTGTTTGGCCAGGCCTGCGTAAAAACGTAAAGGAGTGGGCGAGAACTTGCATGGCTTGCCAACGCGCCAAAATTCACAAGCACACGAAAGCCCCTCTGGAACCCTTCCGAATCCCGGCCAGGAGGTTTGACCACGTACACGTCGACCTCGTGGGCCCACTACTGTCGTCCCAGGGGTTCACACACCTTTTAACAATGGTAGACTGGACCACACGCTGGCCAGAAGCGGTCCCGCTGGCGTCAACTACGGCCGCGGAAGTCGCTCGCGTTTTTTTCACGACCTGGGTGGCGCGTTTCGGCGTCCCGTCGGACATCACGTCTGATAGGGGGCCTCAATTTGTCTCAGAGCTCTGGTCAGCCATGGCCAGCAGCTTAGGAGCGACAATTCATCGCACCACCGCGTATCACCCTCAGGCTAACGGTTTATGCGAGCGTTTTCATAGGTCTTTAAAGGCCGCCCTCAGGGCCTCACTGACGGATGCAGATTGGGTAAACAAACTTCCGTGGGTTTTATTAGGGTTGCGTTCTGCGCCTAAGGAGGATCTAGACGCCTCCCCGGCAGAATTAGTTTTCGCACAACCTCTCAGGCTCCCGGGTGAGTTCTTACCAGAACATCCAGAGCCCGGGCGCCTCTCAGCCCTGAGGCCCCTAAGCAGCACGGGACCGTACACGCTCCCCGGACCCATACATCACTCTTTTCCGCGGGTTTTTGTTCCCCAAGCTTTGAAAAACGCCGAGTTCATTTTTGTTAGGCACGAAGCTTTAAAACCAACCCTGCGCCCACCATATGATGGACCATATAGAGTGCTGGAACCTGGTGATAAGCATTTTGTGCTTGATTTAGGGGACAGAAAAGAAACAGTCAGCATTGACAGACTTAAAACTGCCTTCATGTTGAGCGACGAACCTGCACGGGTGGCGAGAGCACCTCGACGGGGTAGACCCCCCAAGAGACACAACTCAACCCCCCGCAGGGACCAAATAACCACCCTTCTCCCCAAGCTGCAGATTCCTTACAGGACGGCGCCACCAGGACGCCAAGGCGGGCGTACAGCAGATTTGGGAGAAGATTGAAACCCAGACGACACATAGACTGATGTAAAATTGACAAGGGGTTGTAAGCTATGCTGTCGAATTTTGCCGCTGCAGTTTTAGGGCTGACATATGACATAGACTATACTGTTGCTGTTATCACTGAATTTTTAACATGATCCTGCCGTATAGCTTGAAGGTTGGCGTGGCTGCTGAGGATATTTTTCCTCTTTTCCTTTTGATGTGAATAATGGTATAATATGTCATGGATGTTACCATAGGCTGTGAATGTAATTGTATTGTCCTTTTCTTAGACGTTTTGGGGGGGGCTGTGGCTTATATTGTTCATATATCCATACCTGCATATGTATAGACACAAGAGGAATGTTTAGAGATTGCATATGTGGATTGACCTCACATCTCAGAGCAGGACAATAGGTCTTGACCACCGGCAGAGATCAACGAGGAGACGGAGACGCAGCGGTGGAGACCTGAATGGACCTCCTGACCCGCCAAGGTCAGGTGGAGGAGAGAGAGGACAATGGAAGGATTAACAAGGATGTGTGAGATCGGCTTTTGTTATGTGATGTATAAGTATGAAGGTCTGACTGCGCTCAGCCTCTTTTCTGCTTCTGCATTGAGATGAGACATGTTAGGGACTGGAAGCCGACAATAAACCTGATTTATAAAATCACTTCGCTTCCTTATTTCAAGCTCCCTACATTTATAACCTTTTCCAGACTGATAGATCTCAGTTACTTCGTTTCTCATTTGTTCATGAATTTCTTTGGATCACAGTATGATGTCTAGCTTTTGCGGCTTTTTTGGTCTACTTCATTTTGTCAGGAGAGTCCTATTTAAGTGATTTTTTTGATTGAGAACAGGTGTGGCAGTAATCAGGCCTGGGTGTGGCTAGAGAAATTGAACTTACCTTTCCAAAAATGTGAACCACAGTTAATTTATGTTTTAACAAGGGGTGGAGGCAATCACTTTTTCACACAGGGCCATGTAGGTTTGGATTTTTTTTTTACCCTTAATAATAAACACCTTCATTTAAAACAGCATTTTGTGCTTATTTGTGTTATCTTTGTCCAATATTTAAATTTGTTTGATGACCTGAAACATTTAAGTGTGACAAACATACAAACTGAGCAATCAGGAAGATAGCAAACACTTTTTCACACCACTGTATAATGAAAACAAAATAGGGCCAAGGGTAGAGCCCTGTGGGACCCCACAGGAGAGAGAGGCACTGGATGAGGACATGTCACCAATCATTACAGGAAACAAGTTCTGTTAAAAAAAAGTAGGACTCCAACCACTTAAGTGCCGTGCCATGGATGCCAACATGGTGATTCAGGCGTGACAGAAGAACAGTATGGTCCATCGTGTCAAAGACTGCTGTGAGATCTTGCAGCACTAAAACAACAGGGCACTTGACATCAACAGACATCATAATATCATTGTGCACCTTTAGCAGAGCAGACTCAGTGCTGTGACAAGATGTAAACTCAGACTGAAACTTCTCAAAAATAGAGCTGTTTTCTAAAAAGGATTGCAATTGTATAAAAACTTTTTCTAAAACCTTAGATAAAAGGGTGAATGAGAAACGGGTCAAAAATTAGATAAATCCGAAGGGTCAAGGTGAGTTTTTTTCAGAAGGGGCCTAACCGCGGCATGTTTAAAAGCAGGTGGGACAAATCCTGAACTAAGACATGTAACGTTAACCGCCGGGTCTCAATTTATACAATCATTCTTTGCTAAGGAGAAGATTCATCCCTTTCCTGAAAAAGCTAAGACCCCCTCCCTCTTACCTTTCACCTAAAAACCCACAGCTCTGGAGTCACATTCCAGTGGTAAACTGACGATAAAAATCCACTATCAGTGCCAGGAATGACTTGGATTTCCTCTCATAAATTCACGGTTTACTTCCCAAGAGATCGTTGGATGTTTAATAGCTATGTGACACTGTCCAGATACCCTCCTCAAATTCCTCACTGAAACTCAAAGTCCAACACTGCCCTCCAATGGATAACTCACAAATATTTTTTTCTCTGAAGTTGAACTGTGAATTATGAATGTGAAAATAACTCATGCATCTTCATAAGATTGTCTTTTTCCAGAAGATACCTATCAGGACATGGGGAGATCAAGAGTGGACTCTGACATACCATTCTTGTTTGAACTGTTTCATTGATCACTGATTTAAATGTATTGTATGTTTGAAAGCATGTTAAATGAACTTTATTCAATGCATGTTAAATATAGAAGGACAGGTTTATGGAAATGCATGCTTACTGTAGTAATAATGAAAAACAGTCATAATCACTGAAGTTTAGTTTAGCTTATATATAATATGAATTCCAAGTTAATCATTTTTCTCCCTTCATAAACTCACACAAGCCATCTGACCGGTATTGGCCAATCAACAACCAGTCTAAGTTTGTGCGATGCCTCTTGCATTCTACTGGCCAGTTTCAGACAAAGAAACTCTTCCTGACTGGACAAGAGTCCATTCTAGTCTCCCGTGCTAGTTCTTGTCTCTGTTCTTGTCTCTGTCTGATGACAGACCGCTTTTTTCCCCTTTCCTTTTTGAGCTCAAAATCTCCTTTATTGCCTGGAGTAAAACTCCATTCTTCTCTCCTCAGATCTATTTTTATTTATTTTGTCAATCTTTCTCTATTTTTTTTCTCTTATCTTTCTCTATTAAAAAAAAAAAAAAAAAACTTCCGGTGCCACACGAGTCGGCTGCCTTTTGCAACAGCGGCTCAATTCTGAGTTTTTTTCTTTCTTTCTTTACACACTTTATACATCACGGACACACAGATCGCCCCAAAATGCCTCCCGAGCCGGCAGACGGAGCCACTGTTTACAGCAGGAGACGGTACAGCAGGGAACAGCTGCTTGCACTTAATCGCCACTCGGTGCTGACGAAAAAACTCGACATACCGAGAGAAATAAGGCGAAAACGACGTGGTTGTCGGGCTGGTGTTAGACGGCGGACAAGGAGTATAAGGTACAGACCCACTTTCCCATCCGTTATTATGGGGAATGTACGCTCTATACTGGGAAAGGTAGATGAGCTAGCAGCTATCTGCCGTTACGATAGCACATACCGGGAGTGCTCTCTCCTTTTGTTTACTGAGACGTGGCTAACTGAACTAGCAGCAGATGCTAACATTGAGCTGGAGGGTTTCCACATGATACGGGCAGACTGAACACCAGACAGTGGCAAAGCAAGGGGCGGTGGAGTGATAATGTATGTTAACAACAACTGGTGCAGACCGGGACATACCACTGTTAAACAACATCACTGCAGCAAAGACATTGAGTTGCTAGCTGTTAGCATGCGGCCTACATATCTCCCGAGAGAACACTCACACGTGATCTGCATTGTTGTTTATGCAAATCCAACGGCGAACGCTGGGGCAGCACGTGACGTCTTCCACTCAGTAACTGGCAGGCTGCAGACAGAACACCGAGATGCTCTTCTCCTCATCTCAGGTGATTTCAACCATGTTTCACTGTCTCCCATTCTACCCACATTTACCCAGTATGTCACATGCCACACTAGAGACAATAAAACACTGGACTTATTCTACGCAAACACTAAGGAGGCGTACACCTCATCACAACTCCCCCAACTCGGGAGATCGGATCACAACTTGGTTCATCTCCGGCCGGTGTACAAACCCCTAGTGCACAGACAACCCCCGGTCATGCGCACAGTGATGTTATGGTCTGAGGAGGCAATGGACACTCTAAAGGGCTGTTTTGAAGCCACCGCCTGGAAGCAGCTCTGTGATCCACATGGTGAGGACATCGATGGCCTCATTCACACCTTCACGGGCTACCTCAGCTTCTGTGCGGACAAATCCTTTCCCACCAAGACCATACGGTGTTGCTCAAACAACAAACCCTGGATCAACCCTGAGATTAAAACACTTCTGAGAGAGAAGAAGAGGATCTTCAGGTCGGGGAACAGGGAGATGCTGAAGTCCGTACAGAGGGAACTGAGGAGAAAGATCAGAGAAGGCAAGGACAGCTTCAGGAGGAAGTTGGAGGACAAGCTGCAACAGAGCGACATCAGCGGGGTCTGGAGAAACCTCAAAACCATCTCTGGGATCCAGAATACCTCCCCCCAGGCCACGGGGGGCAGGGAGTGGGCAAACAATCTGAATTTGTTTTTCAATAGGTTTGACCAACCGCCCTCCCCTGACTGCACAACAACCACTGCTGCCTGTAAAGACATCAAGTCCTACTGCCCACTCCCCACTCCACCAACACCCCCCCACTCCCAACACACAGCCCCCCATCCTGACCCTGACCAGGACCCAGGTGAGGACGGAGCTGAGGAAGATCAAGGCGAGGAAGGCGTCGGGACCGGACGGCATCAGCGCAAAGCTCCTCAAGTCCTGTGCAGACCAGCTGTGTGGGATTGTGACGTACATCTTCAACCTGAGCCTGAAGCTGGGGAGGGTACCACAGCTGTGGAAAACATCTTGTGTGGTACCTGTACCAAAAACTTCCCACCCCAAAGACCTGAACAGCTACAGACCGGTGGCCTTGACGTCCCACTTGATGAAGACCCTGGAGAGACTGCTCCTTGCTCACCTCCGCCCCCTGGTGGAACCAGCGATGGATCCACTCCAGTTCACCTACCAGCATGGCATTGGGGTGGAGGATGCGGCGATCTTCCTCCTTCACCGTTCTCTGTCCCACCTGGAGAAGCCCGGGAATGTGGTGAGGATCATGTTCTTTGACTTCTCCAGTGCTTTCAACACCATCCAACCGATGATCCTGAAGGACAAGCTGCTGTGCGCAGGGGTGGACCAGCACCTGTCATCATGGATCCTGGACTACCTCACGAACCGGCCTCAGTTTGTGAGAACCCGGGACTGTGTGTCCGACACGATCATCAGTAGCACGGGGGCCCCCCAGGGAACGGTGTTGGCTCCCTTCCTGTTCACTCTTTATACTGCGGACTTCTCACACAACACAACACACTGCCATCTACAGAAGTTCTTTGATGACTCTGCGATCGTTGGCCTCATCTCCAATGGAGATGAAGCTGAGTACAGAGGGCTTATCCAGGACTTTGTGGACTGGTGCCATCGGAACTGCCTCCAGATCAACGCGAGGAAAACTAAGGAGCTGGTGGTGGACTGCCACAGGCAAGGACAACCCCTCACAGCACCAGTAAATACACAGGGAACAGACATTGAGATGGTGACATCCTACAAGTACCTGGGTGTTCATCTGAACAATAAACTAGACTGGTCACACAATACTGACGCACTCTACAAGAAGGGACAGTGCAGGCTGTTCCTACTGAGGAGACTCAGGTCTTTTGGTGTACAAGGGGCGCTGCTGAAGACATTCTATGACACGGTGGTGGCATCAGCCATCACTTTTGGAGTGGTCTGCTGGGGCAGTGGCATTACTGCAGCCGATAGGAAGAGACTGAACAAACTGATCAAGAAAGCTAGCTCCGTCCTGGGGCAGCGCCTTGATCCGGTGGAGGAGATAGGAGACAGAAGGACAGTGGCTAAACTGTCATCTCTGCTGGAGTCCGAGTTCCACCCTATGCAGGACATACTGAATGCACTGAGGAGCTCATTTAGCAGCAGACTACATCATCCCAGGTGCACAACCGAGAGGTTTCGCAGGTCCTTCCTACCAACGGCTGTCAGACTGTATAACCTAAGCAGGGCTGCTCGCAGAGATAGCAAAAAGACGTAACAACCTAATAGTTTTTTGAATGCAAAAGATGCAATAGACTTACACAGTGGTCCCCTCCGGCATACAACTAGGAAAATACCGGTAGCTACGGAAGGTGAGAATATGTATGGGCACATAATCATACCATGTAGGATAACTAAGTAGACGGTTGTGCTGTTTCATCCCATCTAGCAACAATGCTCTGCACTGTGTGTGTTTATACATTTACATATTTATTCCATCTAGCTACAATGCTCCGCACTGGGTGTTTATATATCTACATATTATTCCATCTAGCTACATTGCTCCGCACTGTGTGTTTATATATTTACATATTTATTCCATCTAGCCGCAATGCTCCGTACTGTGCGTTTATATTCTCATATATTTATCCCATCCAGCTACAATGCTCTACACTGTGTGTCTGTGTGTATATATATATATATATATATATATATATATATATATATAGTAATATGTACATATGTATATTAGCTGCTCTTGCTTGCTTGCTTTTTTTTTTCTTGCCTTCTGATTGTTGCTCTGAGTGTTGCTATCCCTGTGCTGTTGCAATCCTGGAATTTCCCCGTTGTGGGACTAATAAAGGCTTATCTTATCTTATTTGTTTTTCTTAAATCACCATGTCAAAGAGGACTGTTTTTTTTTTTTTTTTAGATTTCACTCGAAGCTTACTCTCACCAAATTACCACAACATTGGAAGAACTCAGATTTCGTGGCTTTAATAATTTTTATTCTTTTCTTCAAGTTTGTGACTTTAATCGGACTTTGAATGATCTCCAAACTCCAGGGACCTGGGAAAGACTGCTGAAATCCCGAGTTGTCCATTTAAATGACATAGCTATCAGCGGAGCCAGCAGTCTCATCAGCGTTTTTGGGTCTAAGCTGAGACGGTTGAGTCTGGGAAGAAATTATCTGCGAGCAGATAATTTTCCATGCCATCTGATGATCAGCTAAGGATCCAGCTGAAGTCAACCCAATAAACTGATCACGTAAGAAAAACTCAAGTTCTATCTGCTGGGCTATAAGTGATGTCCATCCCAATTGAAGTATGTCAAAATTTCTCATGTTTAGATTGAGGTCATAGACTCCGAGCAGAGTTATAAAATTGAAGAAAAGTAATATCCATCTTTTCATTAACCTTTTAAGAGTAACCAAATCTTCCCTTTTCATAAAAATCAGCTTTTATCATTTTCTTCATAAAATTGTGTCCAATTTTCTTCACCTTCTGTTACAGTTATTTTACTGCTTTTCACTTTCCATCACAGTTACAAACTCAAACTATGGTTTTCCTTGGTTCCACAAATGTTTGATAATTCACTTTATGCTCAGTAATCCATTACCAGTTTAATATGATGCTTGATACTTGTTGATCATTTCACCTTGCCCTACAAGTCATTTGAATGCAATGCTTTATCTGAGCTGAGGTTGATCATTAAACTGTTAACGGTAGATGGAATTATCTGCTTGATTTTTTTTTTGTGTCTCTTCTCTCGAGTCACGCAGAAGAATTCACGAATGTTTGAGACTGATTCATAGAGGGTACAAAGATTAGTTATTAATAAAAGTGTCCACTCTTGTGGACTGGTGTCCCACAAGCTTATGTGTGTGGTGATGAAGTGAAACCTCATTCCCACCCACACATCTATATATAAATTAAATAATCTTTGTACCTTATAACAATAAACTTCTACAGACAGGAATTAAAAATCAAAGGACCTGGGGCCTCATGTATAAAGGATTGCACAGCTTTTGTACTGAAAGATGGCGTACTCACAAAATTTGAAAAGTACATGTGCACAAAAATTTTCAGATTTATAAACCATGCACACGCCCGATTCTCCACTCCTTTTCTTTATACATCCCACCTCACATGAAAAGTCAGCACAAGTGCATGATCTCTTTACTCTGCCTTGGTTCCTCCAACTAATGACTGTAAATGAAGAAAAAATGCCCCTTCTGTCACTCTTCTGTCAAACTATGATTGTCAATCCTGCAGGAAAGCACAACATAAAAAATAACTTAATGGAGTATGACACTGAGGTGTTGATAACAGAGGTGGAGTTCAGAAATAAATATTTTATTTTGTTTTGATCCTCCAGAATCGACAATAAACCTAAGTTTACTGAGTGGATCGTGTTACTAACTAACTAACTAACTAACCTGCACTTATATAGCGCCTTTCTAGTCACAAAGGCCACTCAAAGCGCTTTCACTAATACTAACCCTCTATTCTAAGGGCCTATAGGAAACAGATATCTAGGGACAATTTAGAACAACCAATTAACCTAACATTCATGTCTTTGGATTGTGGGAGGAAACCGGAGCCCCCGGAGTAAACCCACGCAGCACAGGGAGAACATGCAAACTCCATACAGAAAGGTTCCAACCCCTGCCACCTTGGGGATTTGAACCAGGAACCTTCTAGCTGTAAGGCAACAGTGCTAACCACTGCACCACCGTGCTGCCCCGTGTTACAATGACAGTTAATTCATTCATTTTTTTTTTTTTATTTGTATCAGATCATAACAAGACAAAAAAGAAAAGGAAAGAGAAAAAGACAACAGATTTCAGACAGAAAGGGTGTAGGCTAAAGCAACAGCTTGTGCCTACACCTCAGTTAATGCAGCTGGCTCAGACTGAAATAAAATAAAATGGCATTAAAGTTAAAGTGTATAGAAGGATCACTATATGACAGTGTGCCGACGGGGGGAGGGGGGCTGACACAGAAAAAAAATGCTGTGAAAGAAAGCCCTTGGTAATCCGCATAGACAGACGTGATGCTACTGAGTAAAATAAGTAAATGAAATAAAATAAACACCACTAATACCACTCCAATCTTACAGCTGAATTTATAGTTACAAACCAAATCTGTGTCAGAATCCAAATTACGCACGACAGCCAGGAAGAAGCCTTTTATTTTGAGATTGTAATCTCCAAACAGAGATATTTTAGACTATGGAAACATCTCTTCACTCCCATACAGCTGCAAATGTCACCACTGCAGCTACCAGGGTTCACTTGTGGGGATCCACAATCTAGCTGCCTCCAACTAATCTGCAGTCAGGAGCTACTCTTTGCCTCGGCACGTTTTGTGCTGGAGCTGGGGCTCAATTAGAGGGCATTTTGCTGAACAGAATTCCTCCCAGGAGAGATGGATCTGTGCACGTTGTCTCGTGAGTCAACTGTATAGTCACCGGTAATTTTTTATCTCTGTCACATTTACGGAGATGGGATCCAGTTTCAAGTGGCGCTGGTTGTGGTCCATGAATGAGGCAGGTTATATCTGAGGGTAATTAGTTATTATTCATCAGAGTTTCACTGCGCTCAATAAGCCGAGCTGTGGAGACAAATCACATAATAATAATAGTCCTGTTTTTCAACCACTAATTTGTAGACAAATCATTAACTGAAGTAGAAACATTATTTTAACATGTTCTGTGAGTTTCAGCTGTTTTGTAGTTGAACAGATCTACCTGACAGAGTCAAACAGAATTTTGCGGAGAGCTGCAACTTCTCACAGCAGGTGGAAACTTTGAGGCTTAGCCCGCAGATTCTCACGTCAAGTTTGTTTTTATACATCCCACTGTGTGCGTGAAAATCAGCGTGCACCGTGTTTTTGTGCGTGCGCACCATTTATACATGAGGCTCCTGGCCCTACAGTATTAAAAACTCAGTGACCAATTAGTAGGCTTCAGAGACGTCACTATGTCAGTAAGTGATGATAAAGAGACCAGCTCAAACACAGCAGAATGACCCGGGACAACAGACAGGCTCCCATTAAAACTGTTTCTAATAACTCGTCTGACAGAGTCCACTTTATCAACAAAAAAGTGAAGAAAAGTCTCACATGCCGTAAAATGAAACATCTGTTAAAGTCTGAGTGCGTGGGTTTATAAAAGAGTTAATTGTGTTAAATAGCACTCTAGGACAGTGACTGCTGCTGGAAATAATATCAGAGAGATACTGACACTTTGCCTTTTGCACAGTCCTCTGGTAAGCAGCAAGACAGTCCCTAAAAATTTCCAGAGACAGATGTAATTTGTCCTTTTTCCATCTCCGTTCAGCCTGCCTGACCTGTTGTCGAATGGCATGGGTAGTGTCGTTCAGCCATGAATCTGTTTTTGGTTTGGCCGATTTAAGCCGAAATGGGGCAAGTGTCCAGAATCCCAGAACAGGTGGTGTGAAAGGAGGAAAGGATATCATCCGGATGGGAAGGGGAAACAAGGCCATTCAAGGCAAAAACCTGCGAGTCCCTAAAAGCAGCATTAAACTCCTCTGACGTTGAAGAAGTGACCATGCAATGCCAACATGATGGAGCCACAGGCTTGCAGAGTGATGAAGGGGCCAACAATTCAAAAATCATGGGGAAATGATCTGAGATGACAGACTCAGAAATTTCTTTAAAGAGAGGTTGAGAGCCCAAAAGAGATAACAAGGTCTAGAGTGTGACCAAGACGGTGTGTTGGTTTGTCCGCTAGAATATTTAAATTAAACGTTGCCAACAGTCTTTTAAAATCAGTCACCAGCTGATCAGATGGACAGCAGACATGAATATTAAAGTCCCCGTAAATCAATAGTTTATTATATTTTGGCATAACATCAGCCAAAAACTCAGAAAACTCATTAATAAAGTCCTTATTATATTTAGGAGGATGATAGACAACAGCAAATAATACCAAACTTGTGAGACCCATCACAAATACAAGTTCACAGAGTACAAAGTGTACTCTGTGAACCACATGGGGTGGACATAGACAATAGATAGATAGATAGATAGATCTTTAATTGTCATTGTCACAAGTACAACGAAATTCAAAAGTGCTCTCCAGTCAGTGCCCCATTTATAAAAACATTGCCCCATTATAAAAAACATAGACCTAAAATTACTAAAAAATCAGTTAAAAATAATAATTAAAAAGAATAAATAGCAAGCCACATTCACACAGACATCAACACAGGACATCATGCACACACAGTCATTGCAAGGAGCATTCAACAACATATAATCCATGTCCATTTACACTTACTTCCTCATTTTATTCAGAATGTTATTGCTGTTGGATAGAAGCTGTGTTTGAGTCTGTTTGTCCTTGTGTTCATTTGTCTATATTGTTTCCCCAGATGGCAGTAGTTCAAACAATGAGTGTCCAGGATGTGAAATATCCTTTAAAATATTTTGAGCCTTCTTCTGAACAATGGTAGCGGTGTAGTCTTCCAGTGTGAGGAGAGGGCAGCCAATGATCTTCTGGGTGGTGTCAATGACCCTCTGGAGTGTTTTCCCTCTGAGCTACTGTACAACTACTGTACCAGATGCATATACAGTATATTAATATGCTTTCAATAGAAGCTCGATAAAAGGACACCAGCAGTCTCTGTGTGATGTTCTCCTTCCTGAGAATCCTCAGGAAGTACAGTCCTCGGCTGGGCCTTTTTCCACCCAGCTCAGAGGTGTTCACCACTCCAGACAGGTTCTCCTCTATGTGAACTCCTAGAAACGAAAGTCAGCTACCCTCTCTACACAGTCCCCCGTTGATGATGAGAGGGGAAATCTCTGTCTTCTTCCTCCTGTAGTCTATTATCAATTCCTTAGTCTTAGAGGTATTCAGGAGAAGGTTATTCTCTCTACACCATGACCACAGCCGCACCACCCTCATCTCGTAGGCAGACACGTCCCCCCCCCCCGAATGAGACCCACCACTGTAGTGTCGTCTGCAAACTTCACAATGGTGTATTGTGATGGGCGGGGTGCAGTCGTGTGTATACAGACAGTAGAGCAGAGAATCAGCACACAGCCTTGGGGGATCGGTATGAGGCTTAGGGCTGTAGATGTATGAGGCCCACCCTGACTCTCTGTCTGTGACCAGAGAGGAAGCTGCTAATCCACATACAAATAGCCTGAGGAGCCCCAAGTCCCCCAGCTTGACCACCAGTTTGTGTGGAAGAATGGTGTTAAATGCAGAGCTATAATCCACGAAGAGCATCCGCACATAGCTCCCCTGCCGCTCAGGTGGGCTAGAGTGGCATGGAGTGCTGTGGCCACCGCATCCTCTGTGGATCGATTCGCTCTGTAGGCAAACTGATGGGAGTCCATACTGCGGGCAGGGCTGCTATGATATGACTACGGACCAGCCTTTCAAAAGCACTTCATCACCACCGGGGTGAGTGCGACTGGGTCTGTAGTCGTTGAGGCCCTAGAAATGTGAGGTTTTCTGGGTGTAAGGGGACTTGGTGGAGGACTTCAGGCAGCATGGGACAGTGGACTGTGCCAGGGATTGTTTGAAAATCTAGTAAAGACTCCAGCCAGCTGATCTGCACAGTCCCTCAGCACACGTCCCGGGACACCGTCCGGACCCGCTGCTTTTCTTGGGTCGATGGACAGCAGGGTGCGCCTCACCTCATGTTCCTCCAAAGTGAGGAACGTACTGCTGTGGGCCTGGTGTAGGTTGGCCGAGAACAGGTGCAGCGACCTCAAAGCGGGCAAAGAAGATATTCAGCTCCTCCGCCAGTGTGAGGTCACCTACCCGCGGTTCCCGGATTTTGTTCGATAGTTAGCCAGATGCTGGATGCCCCGCCACACCTGCGGCTATTATTGCTGTCCAGATGGTCCTCAATCCTCCTCCTATAGTCTGCCTTAGCCTCTCTGATGCCCCTCTGCAGGTTGGCCGAGCTGTGCTGTAAAGTTCGCTGTTACCAGACCTGAAGGCGATGTTCTCTCCCTCAGCAGTTGCTGGACCTCCCGGTTCATCCAAGGCTTCTGGTTAGGGAAGATGCGGCTCTGTTTGTTCACTGTGATAGGGTCTATGCAATTTTTGATATAGCACAGCACACTATCTGTGAACAGCTCCAGGTCCTGATGTTCAAAGACTTCCCAGTTGGTCCTATCGAAGCAATCCTGCAGCTGCTGGAAGCATCCTCCGGCCATATGGCAACAGTCCTAGAGATGATGGGAGCAGTTTTCTGAGGGGGGGGCGTAGGCAGGAATTAATAGCATGGGACAAATGGTCAGACTGGCCCAGATGGTGGTAATGGTCTAGCCCTACAGTCCAGTTTGATGTTTGAATAGACCTTGTCCAGAGTGTTCACTCCCCTAGTAGCACACTTGACATGCCTGATGGAATTTAGGGAGTGCTGCCTTTAAGTCTGCATGATTGAAATCCCCCGCTATAACTTGCACCGGCGTCAGGGGTAAATACTCTGTGTATGGCTAATGCTAGCATGAAGCAATCGATAGCTAAGTTAGCATTAGCATCCAGTGGAATGTACACAGCCCGTTGCCAAAAACTACAGTAAACTCCCTCGGGAGATAAATAGGTCTGCACTTACACAGTCAGATACTCTATGTCCGGTGAGCAATGACTTTCCATGATCACTGAGTTAGTACACCAGCTGTTATTAACGTACACACAGAGCCCTCCTCCTCTGCTCTTACCGGAATCTGCTATTCGGTCATAGCGCTGTGTAGAGTACCCCGCTAGCTCGATAGCTGAGTCCGGGATAGATGGTTGAAGCCAGGTCTCGGTGATAAGAAGAATGCATGCATCCCTGGCACAGTTGTTTACCTTAATCTGTACACCTTAGCTCCTCCATCTTGTTCACGAGAGATCTGGCGTTTGAGAGAAAAAGGCTGGAAGCGGAGGTTTGAATGGCTGCTTCTGCAGCCCTTGCTTTCCTGCGCCAGCTCTACAGCCCCGCTTCTGCTTCCTCTCCCTCCGCGCCTGCGCCTCCTCCCCGGCTGGGGATTGTAATCCCCGGAGAGCCGGGAACTCCTCACTACTGCCACACCGGGATCTTGTGTAAGCGGGAGAAAACTCACTTGTTACCTTTTCCCTCGTAGCATATTTCTGATCTTCAGAATATCATGCCGGCTATAGGTGAAATGCGCTCGGCAAAATGTGCACAAAACAAACAACGATAAAAACAAAAAAACCCACATCCCAAATACCGCTCCGACTGGTGAAACCTTTAGCCGCTGCAACTATGTGCGCCGCCCATCTAGATGCTTTCATTTAGGAAACAATATGGACCGACTGCATCACAGAATACATCAAGATTCTGTGAAGACATGCCCATACCAGCTCAGAACTGTTACACTGCCTCTCTCCAATGACAGACAATGGGTCACCAGTGACCTGAAAGCAACTTCTGAACAAAAAGAAGAGAGTTTTTAGGTCCAGAGTCAAGGAGAAGCTGAGAGGAGGTGCAGCATGAGCTGAGAGAGATGCTAAGGAGGTGCGAAGGACAATTATAGGAGGAAGTTGAAGAGAAACTCAGGACAAAACAACACTAAAGATGTGTGGAGGAATGAAACAAATTAAATGGGTGGCAAGGGGAGAGTCAGGCAGCCATCTGGGAGCCAGGAGAGAGCTGAGAACTGAATTCTGTTTTTTAATAGGTTCAACTCACACGTCTGTCACCCGGATGAGCAACACAACTAGACCCCCACGCACCCCTCCCCACCCCACCCTCCTGTGCAGAACCTCTCTCCATCTCCCCCCTCCTCCTCCTCAGGGGGCATCAGGGACCCCCCTCACTTCATGGTGACTACAAATCAGGAGGAAAACAGCTGGAGAGACTCCGTCAGTGGAAGGCTTCGGGCCCTGCATGGCATCTCCGCAAGGACCCTGAGGACCTGTGCCAACCAACTACCTCCGGTATTGAAACACCTGTACAACCTGAGCCTGAGTCTGGAGAGAGTACTGGTGCTGTGGAAGACATCCTGCCTGGTTCCTGTCCCCAACAAGTCATCTCCATCGGATTTGAATGACTACCGATCAGTTGCCCTCACATCTCATATGATGAAGGTCCTGGAGAGACTGGTCTTAGCCCACCTGAGGCCACAGGTGAAGACATGGCTGGACCCTCTGCAGTTTACATATCAGCCCCATTTAGGAGTTGAAGACGCTGTCATCTACCTGCTGCAACAAGTCCATCTGCACCTGGATGGTGAAGGAGATACTGTGAGAATCACTTTTTTTGATTTCTCCAGTGCCTTTAACACCATCCAGCCACTGCTGCTGGGAGAGAAGCTGCGGGTGATGGGGGTTGACAGCTCTGTAGTCTCCTGGATTACTGACTACCTGACAGGCAGACCACAGTTTGTCAGGCTGGGCAGTGTCTTGTCTGGAGTGGTGGCTAGTGATACGGGAGCTCCACAGGGGACTGTGCTTTCTCCTTTCCTTTTTACCTTATACACCACTGACTTTCAGTACAACACTGAGTCATGCCACCTGCAGAAATTCTCTGATGACTCAGCTGTTGTGGGGTGTATAAGAGGAGGAGAGGAAGGGGAGTACAGGGCACTGGTAGACAGATTTGTGGAGTGGATGGAGCAGAATTACCTGTGGTTGAATATCAGCAAGACCAGAGAGATGGTGATTGACTTCAGGATGAGGAAGACTCCTTCTCAGCCACTGCAGATTAGGGGGGAGGATGTGGGAGTGGTTGAGGACTACAATATCTGGGTGTCAGGATCAGCAGCGGTTGGACTGGAGATCCAACACCGATGCTGCGCACAAGAAGGGTATGAGCAGACTACTTCCTGAGAAAGCTGAGATCCTTCAACGTGTGCAGCAGATGCTGGAGCTTTTCTATCAGACCGTTGTCGCCAGCACCATCTTCTTGCTGCTGTCTGTTGGGGTAGCAGTATCAGGGCCAGAGATACCAACAGACTTGACAAGGATTATCAAGAGGGCTGGCTCTGTAATTGGTCTCAGACCGGAGACCTTTGAGACAGTGGTGGAGAGAGAACACTAAATAAACTGCGATCCATCATGGACAATCCTGATCACCCCCTCCACCACACACTAGATAGACAGCGAAGCACTTTCTCCAGTAGACTACTACAGCTTCACTGTCGAACGGCCAGGTACAGAAAATCTTTCCTGCCACATGCAATTTCACTGTACAATAACTCACTATGATGTTGTATTCTGGTCATAGCTATGCTGCCACACTGCACCTACAGACTAACTGGTACATCACATTTCACTCTGCTCCTGATAGTCCTTCTTTGTGCAATGAGATGATTCATGTGTTTATACGAGTCATCATATATTAAGCTGTGATGTATATAGGTTTTTATAGTCGTGTTAGTTTACTTTCCATGGGTAATCCTTTGTCTGTCATGTGTGTGTTTCTGTTGTTTGGTTGTCAACTGTCATGCTGCTGTTACACTCTAATTTCCAGTTTGGGATCAATAAAGTACATCTATCTATAAATAGTTGCAGCTCAAAACAGGAATAAGCATTTGCGGAAAGAAGGCAACATTTAAAACCTTCATTAAAACAGAAGCCAGACCCCCACCTCGACCAGATGCTCATGGGGAGCTGAAGAAAGAACAGCCAGGAGGGAGGAGAAGAGAAGGCGGCGACACACCTGGTTTAACCCATATTTCTGTCCATCAGAAGAAAAGCAAGGAATGTGAAGTAAAAAAGTCATTCAAAGTAAAAATCTTATTTGTGACGGACTGGTGTTTATCAGAGCCATGCGGATCAAAGGCTGATCAGCCTGCTGGGAGCCACACACAATAGTGCCATCTTGCCTCTCTACATTTTGTAGAATGTAGTGGGCCATTTCAAGCACAGCCCACCAAATGCAGCAAAGCTAGAACAGCTGCAAACTGAACATCTTGGCAAGAAAGAGTCGCTATGTCCCAACAAGGTGGAACAGTACCCTTGAAGTGATCACACGTGTTCTGAGGAATCAAGATCCACTGACGGTTATGCTGGCCCAACATCCAATCAGCATTTCCATGCCCAGCAGCTGAGCTGGACAACCTGAAGAATTTGGAGACCTTGCTGGAGCACTGCAAGTAATTTGTTGTTATGACGTATTAAGTTTTGACAGCTCACGTGCACGATGCCAAACACAGGATAGAACCACACACAAGGGCACGTTTGACAGTTTATTAATAGCAAAATACAACAGCGCACAGCTACAGAAACAGTCACTTGCCAGGGGAAAGGACCTGTGGAGAGAAGACAAGAGCCTTGAGCTGAGGAGTGGAGTAAGGGGAAAATGGGCGAACCAAATTACCACTTACTTGGGAAATCCAGAGAGGACCGGCAGGACCCAGCGGAGAATAGACGAATCAGTAGGGTAAGGAGGTGTAGTGGAGCTGATGGTGCCTGACCGGGGGAATGAAGTCGCTGAAGGACAGTGTGGTGGGGCAGGAGAGCACGCGCAGTCCCAGTGACACACCTACACGGTGGCAGCTGTCATGATCCAAGCACCGATCTCGTCCGCGCTCGGGTCATACATCATCTTTTTCAGGCTTTGACAGCAGTGTGTCCCTTCTGGCTCCCCGGGTTCTTATTGTGACAGCGCCCGGTGGAGCTTCCTGCTGTCAAAGCCAACAGCTGTGCTGCATTTGGGGTCATTAGTGTCCGGCGTTAAAAGCGGACGCTGAATGCACCCCGGACGCTGAATGCACCCCGATGCAGCAGTCTCTGTTAATCTCCTGTTAAACCTTCTGTTAAACTCCCGCAAAGATTCTACACTGTCTGACGCATCGGGCATCCCCCGGCTCAGACGCCGTCTTCTCATCATCTGGGAGTGTAAGTTACTCTATTGCAATCCTGCCTTCGTTGTAGAGTGTTTTAGCCCACCGAGGCTCATTCCTTTGTTAGTGTGTGTTATCCCGTTCCTTTTCCCTTAATAATAAAACATTGCAAACTCACCGGCGACTTGTGGCGTCTTATGGCGGCTCGCGAGGGCCACCGTGACAACAGCAACCTGAGAAGGGAAAAGAGAATAAATGTTAACGATGTGTTAATGTTTAGATTGTACACAGGTTGCCTGATTACGGGCAGTATACCCAGACAAACCAGCGTAGACTGCGCGGAGGAGACCTTCTTAAGTACACTGGCTGATGAGCGGGTGCAGGTGTGTCTTCTGCCTCAGGTGCTGTGATGAGTTGCAGAAGATGAGACCGGAGGGGAGGGGCGTGCTCCCACTACCCATGACAGGGCCTCCCCTGGTCTCCCGTCCCCAGGAGCGGGACGGGAGACCAGTTACGGCGACTATGAGCAACGAGACCAGCAACGGAAGGGGCTAGTTGGCTAGCTGAGGCCCAGCTGGATTCGAGGACGATCGGATCAGATTCTGGCGATATAAGCAGAATTTATTTTACTATCCACAGATTTTCTTTTTCCTTCTTTCCAAGAAAGACTGAAGATGGCTGCCACCGGATTAAAAAGTGGGCTGATGGGCACCACTAATAAGCCTTCTCTACTTCTCTACTTCCTCTTCGTTTTGTCTTTGTGTGTCTGGACCTGCAACAAGAAGGATTTTCCGACAAACTCAACCAAAGGTGAAGTTAAAAAGTTTTATCTGTATGGATTTGGGCTTGGACATCTCACCCTACACTCTATGTGGTCTTTAAAAGCCCTGAGCAAAAACTTCCAAATTAAGGCAAACATGGCTGTTAAGCAAAAATCACAATATGGCAGAGGATATACAATTAAAGTTCTGTTAGTTCTGCTACTTCTGGCAGGAGATATTCACCTTAACCCTGGACCTGCCACTATTAAACAGCAGACCACTGGGTTAGCACAAAACCGAGCTGTACAAAAGCAAAAACAACATTTATTTTTCCAAACTGTTAATCATGCACGAGTTCTTTGGGACACCAAGGCTAAACCAAAGGGGATCCTCGGCGGTCATTTAAACATACGGAGCATAATCCCCAAAAGAGATGAGATTTCGGTGTTGCTGTTGGACTCAAATCTGGACTACCTTTGTCTCTCAGAAAGCTGGCTACACAGGAACATAGACACTAATATGATCGATATTGTGGGCTACCAGTGTTTTAGAAAAGACAGGCAGGTAGGGAGGGGAGGAGGTGTTTTAATTTACATCAAAGAGAAATATAAATGTCAACTGGTTGATTTGAATACTTCACTTGAATGTTTAGCTGTTAATGTATGTCTCTCTCCGGTAATGAATTTCAACATTGCAGTAGTGTACAACCCACCGTCACACAACTCTTCCTTTTATAATGAATTAAGTGATCTGGTTAAACAACTTGAGAAGAACAGAGAAACGATAATTCATGGTGACTTTAATATCAACTGGTCTGATAAAAAAGACAAACAAAAACTGAAAAGCCTCATGACTAAATTTAATTACCAGCAAATCATCAAAGGACCCACCAGGATAACCAAACAATCCAGAACACTTATTGACATGGTATTTACTAATAAACCAGAACGAATAACCAGAACCTATAATCTTGTAACTGGTCTCTCAGATCATAACATGGTTCTTGCTGTCAGGAAACTTACTAAAAGCGACTACAGTATTTTGGGGGAGTCGATATTGACAAATCAAATTTTATTATCCCCAAATCAAAAAATGAGGAGTTTGAACATTACTTAGAGAATCAAAATTGGGAGCAGCTCATGTCAACATATGAAGTAGATGATTGTTGTAATTTTATAACTGCAACAATCACAAAGCCTATAGAAAAATTTTCAAAGCAAATTAAAAGTAGACAACAGAAGATTAGCCTACCATGGTTAAATAATGAAATAAGAAAACTTATGAAGAGGCGAGACTATGCACTGAAAACATCACTAACCTCCAAACTACAAAATGATCACCTTGTGTACAAAAGTTTAAGAAATAAAGTGGTACATGAGCTGCGAAAATCAAAAATATCTTATTACAATAAACTGATAGATCATGCAAAGGGTAACAACAGTTCCCTATGGAGGCATTTAAATAACTTAACTAATAAAAAAAAACGATCAGAAGGGGGTAAAGGAACTTAGAATCAATGGCAAGACCGTCAGTGACAAGGCTACTTTGGCAAATGAATTTAATTCACACTTTGTGGGCTCTGTGGAAGACTTAACAAAAAATTTTGTGCTGCCAAATGTGCTCAACAACACAAATTCCATACTTCCAACAGATACTTTTCACATCGATGAGGTAAATGAGAAGTTAATTGCTGGTATTGTTAAAACACTGTCAAACTCAAAAACTAATGATATCTACAATATGAGCACCTCCTTTCTCAAAATGCACAGCAAAATATTAATCAAACCACTGACTCATCTCATTAATCTCTCCATTAGGTCTAGTACATTTCCATCTGGCTGGAAAAAAGCTGTCGTCATACCAGTTCATAAATCAGGCAGTAAAGACGATATATGCAATTACCGCCCAATCTCTATTTTACCAGTCCTATCTAAGGTTCTTGAAAAAGTTGTAGCTACACAGCTGATAGACTACTTACAAGACAGTCAACTTCTTCATCCACATCAATTTGGTTTTAGACCAGGAT
Source organism: Pholidichthys leucotaenia (assembly GCA_020510985.1). Classification (NCBI taxonomy): domain Eukaryota; kingdom Metazoa; phylum Chordata; class Actinopteri; order Cichliformes; family Pholidichthyidae; genus Pholidichthys; species Pholidichthys leucotaenia. The sequence continues at coordinate 337,866,080 of CM035845.1, forward strand.
ACTCAACAGAAACAGCAAATTGTTGCCTTATTGAAAACGTCAAACAGTCCTTGGACAGGGGTAATGTGGTAGGAGCTGTTTTTCTAGATCTCAAAAAGGCTTTCGATACTGTAAACCACAGTTTGCTTTTATCCAAAATGGTATCTTTTAACTTCTCCCCAAATACATTAGAATGGTTTGCATCTTATCTCCAGAATAGAGAACAGTGTGTAAAAGTTCACCAGGATAAATCCTCATTTTTAAACAACCGCATGGGTATCCCACAAGGGTCCATTCTTGGTCCTTTACTTTTCAGCATTTTTATTAATGACTTGCCGTTACACTGCTCAGCTGCAACATGCCAACTTTATGCAGATGATGCAGTTATTTACACAGCTGCCAAGACTCCAGCACAGGCTGCAGATGTACTGTCTACAAGTATGGTTGATGTCCAAGAGTGGCTCCTCAAGAACCATCTATTGCTGAACCTTCAGAAAACAGTCTCAATGTGCTTTTCAATCAAAAAATGTAACCTGCAACATTTTAAAGTTAATATACATGATCATGACATCAGTTTAGCTACAGAATTCAAATACCTTGGCATTGTACTAGATCCTCAACTCAAATTTAATCTTCATATAAAGAAAATTTCAAAAACAGTAAAAAAAAATCTGAACTGCTTTAAATTAATTAGATATTACATACCTTACGAAGCAGCTGCACTGTATATGCATTCTATGGTTTTTTCTCATATATCATACTGTTTGACAGTCTGGGCTCAAGCAGCCCCTTCCACAATAAGACATATAGGTTCATTATATAATCAAACCCTAAAAATCTTGGACAAAAAGCCCATTTGGTGGCATCACTGTAATGTTTTAAAAAAATACAACCTATTGAGTTTTGAGAGCTTCATTGACCTCTGTCTTCTGAAATTAACGTTCAAATGTTTCCATAAATCAGCACCCGAGCCACTTGCTGGTTTCGTCCAAAGACAGGACAGCAGCAGAGCCACCAGGAGTTCTGTTAACAATAACTGTAAAATATTCCACCGCAGAACCACATTTGGACAAACAGCTTTCTCTATAAAGGGCAGTCACATCTGGAACACAATGCCAAATGAAATTAAAATAATAACAGACTTTAAAACATTCACTAAAAATGTTAAAAACTGGCTGAAAAATAAACAAGAATGTACTCATGTATGAATTAATTGTCTGCAAAGTGAGAGTGAATGAAGGGAAGGAATAAATGTGTTTGTTTATAGTGAGTGATGGAGGGAGGAAGGCCTGAAATAGGCAAATGTGAGTTATATGTGTTAAATGTGAGTCAGGCTGTTATATTTGTGTATTTATAATATTTATAATATTTATGTTAAATGTGAGTCAGGCTGTTATATTTGTGTATTTATAATATTTATAATATTTATAATTGTGTATTTATAATTTTTCTGCATTGATGTATGTGGTTATTGTGTTTATTTTTTATCTTGATTCTTTTTTCTAAAGCCCATCCAGGGACAAGAGTTGCAAATTAGCTAATAGCTATACACTCTATGTGCAACACATCAGATTGATTGTCTTTGATTAATTGTCTATGTTTATTGCACTGTCCCTGTCAAATAAACTAATCTACTACCCTTCTAGGAATGCCTCATGGCGGTCTGGAGGGCTTGACCGGGTGAAACCCGGTGAAAAGCCCGGAGCATCCCCTTGTCCAGTATATGTGACGAGGGAGTCCAGGATTGTTCATCCGGCCCGTAGCCCTCTCAGTCTACAAGGTACTGTAAGCCCCGGCAGCGAACATCCAGGATCCGCCGAACCGTGTGGGCGGGGTGGACGTCGATAATGCGGGGAGGCGGAGGAGGCTTGGGGGGGGCAAAGGGGACTGGTCAAGAGGGGCTTGATGTGGCTGACGTGGAAGGTTGGGTTCATTCGTAGGGATGACGGCAGCTTAAGCTGGACCAACGCGTCATTAATCACCCGGGCAATGGAAAAAGGCCCAAGGAAGCGGGGGGACAGTTTCTTTGATTTCTCCTTGAGGGGAATCTGGCTAGCCGCCAGCAAGACTTTCTGTCCCACGACGTACTTGGGAGCCGGAACCGGCTTCCGGTCAGCAGTGGCTCGTGTGCGTTCTGTGGTGCGGGCCAGGGCAGCCTGAGCAGATCTTCAGACAGGCCGGAAGTGCCAGGTGTGGCCCCTACGGATGGAACCGAAACCTCTCTCTCGGCCATAGGGAGAAGAGGCGGCGTGTACCCCAACGACGCCTCAAAGGGGGTCAATCCGGTAGCAGAGGACATCGCAGAGTTCATGGAATATTCCTCCCAGGTCAGGTGTGCGCTCCAGGATGAGGAATTATTGGCTACTACGCACCGCAAGGCAGTCTCCAGGGACTGGTTGGTGCGTTCCGCCTGCCCATTGCTCTAGGGATGATTTTCGGATGAGAGGCTCACTGTAGTTCCCAGAGTCTGGCAGAATGCCCTCCAGACCTGGGACGTGAATTGAGGACCCCGGTCAAACACAATGTCAATTGGGATGCCATGGATCCGGATGATGCGGTCAGAGAAGAGGACCACTGTCTCCCAAGGCCGACGGGAGTTTAGGGAGGGCCACTAGATGGACCGCCTTGGAGAAGCGATCCACGATGGTCAGAATAACCGTCTTGCCGTGGGAGGAGGGCAACCCGGTCACAAAATCCACAGCAATGTGGAACCATGGCTGACCAAGGATGGGAAGGGGATGGAGGAGTCCCGATTGGGGGGGGGGGGGGGGGGTTAGTCTTACCCCGGATGCACGTCTAGCAGGCTCTAACATACTCCCGGACGTCCCGCCACAGCGTGGGCCACCAGAACACCCGTTTGACAAAGTCGATGGTCTAAGCGATTCCAGGGTGGCAGGCAAAATGACTGGTGTGACCTTCACAGCGGAGGGTGGCCGGGATGTACAGACGGTTCCAGGGGCACCCTGCTGGCACAGGCTCCCGGGACTGGGCCTGGCGGACACTCCGCTCAGTATCCCAAGTAAGGGCTCCAATGACGCATGCAGGTGGCACGATGGTTTGGGGGGGTGGGGGTGCTACGTCCTCGGAATCAAACTGGCGCGAGAGCGTGTCTGGTTTGGTATTCCGGGTGCCAGGCCGGTAAGTGATGGTGAAATTAAACCGCTGGAAGAATAATGCCCAGCGAGCCTGCCTGGCATTCAGTCAGTGGGCCAACAGCAAGTACTCAAGGTTCTTGTGGTTGGTGTACACGACGATGGGGTGAATGGCCCCCTCTAACCAGTGTCTCCACTCCACTAATGCCAACTTAATGGCCAGCAGCTCTCTATCCCCTACATCATAGTTCCTCTCAGCTGGCGTGAGCCACCAAGAGAAATATGCGCATGGGCGAAGCTTCTGATCAGGGGGCGTGCGCTGTGACAGTACAGCGCCAACCCCCAAATCAGACGCATCCACCTCGAGGACAAATGGAAGCTGTGTGTTGACCTGAGCCAAGATAGATCTTTCCGTGAACTGGCGCTTTAATTTGTTAAACACCAGTTCAGCTGCCTCAGTCCACCGAAAGGGGACTTTAATGGAGGTCAGCTGCGTCAGAGGCAGTGCGATCCCACTGTAGTTCCTGATGAACCTGTGATCGAAGTTCGCAAACCCGAGGAAGTGTTGCAGCTCCCTGCGGGAATGGGGGGTTGGGACAATCTAGCACTGCCTTTATCTTGGCCGGGTCGGCAATCAGCTCCCCCTCAGCCACGATGAAGCCCAAGAAGGTGGTGGATGGTGTGGAGAACTCACACTTCTCGGCTTTAACGTAAAGCTGGTTCTCCAAAAGCCGCTGTAAAACGGCTCTGACATGGACCTCATGTTCCTCTGGCGAGCGGGAGAAAATCAAAATATCATTAAGATAGACAAACACGAATTGATAGAGCATATCGCGGAGGATGCCATTTATTAACCGCTGGAAGACGGCAGGGGTGTTAGTGAGCCCGAATGGCATCACTGAGTGTTCGAATTGGCCCTGGTGTGTTTTAAAGGCCATCTTCCACTCATCGCCCTGGCGAATGCGGACCAAATTGAGATTGAGATTGAGATTCAACTTTATTGTCATTACACATGTATGAATACAAGGTAATGAAACGTGACTTGGCATTTGGGCACGCTCTGCAGAGCGCATCCAAGGCCGGGGCAGCCGCTAGGCGCCAGTCATGATACGCGTTCCAAAGGTATGACTTGGTGAAAAACCGTGAACGCTGAAGGAGCTCTAACGCTGAATTGATCAATGGCAGAGGGTACTTGTCTTTGATGGTGATAGCGTTGAGCTCCTGGTAGTCGATGCACGGGTGCAGCGAGCCATCCTTCTTAACGACGAAGAGAACTCGGCCCCGAGCGGAGCTGAAGATGGCCGAATAAGGCTGGTGTTCAGTGACTCCTTAATGTACTGCTCCAGTGCCTCCCTCTCAGGGCCAGAAATGCTATACAGCCGGCTGCACGGCAGCCTCGCCCCCGGGATGAGGTCTATAGCACAGTCATAAGAGTGGTGAGGCGGCAGCAACAACGTTCTTGACTTGCTAAAGACCTCGCCCAAATCATGATATGCCCGAGGGACGAGGCTGAGGTCCAGCGGCTCAGCCCGAGAGGGAAGAACAGAGAGCGATGAGGAGCATTCAGCTGAACGCAAACAGTTGGCCATACAAAATGGGCTCCAGGCAGAGATGGTACTTTTGGCCCAATTGATCGTTGGGTTATGCTTCTGGAGCCATGGATAACCTAGAGCCACCGGGGACGATGAAACGAGGAGAACCAGGAATGATAGTTCCTCCCGGTGGTCCCCAGAAAGAAGGATGGAAATAGGCACCGTGCTCAGGGTGACCCCCATGACCTCGCTGCCAGATATAGCGGTGATTCTCTGATTATAGGGCAATTTACGTGTGGGAATGCCCACCTGCTTGATGAAAACAGCAGACACAAAATTACCCTCTGACCCCGACTCAATCAGCGCCATAACCCTCCTCTCGACCCCCGGCAACTGAACGAGGGCCGAAATAGAAAAATTGCCGGGGGAGGTAGATTTGGTCCCACCTGCCAGCCCCCCCCCCCCCCCGCCACGGTTACTGACGGGCTGCGTCTTTTTGGCCGCTGGTGGCACTTGTCCAGACTGTGGTTGAGTGAACCACAGTACATGCATGCGCCAGCCCTCCGCCTTTGCCGACGCTCATCATCGGTTAGGCTCCGAGAGAGCTCCATCGGTTTGGGCAAAGAGCTGGCGCCACTAGTGCCAGAAACCACAACGGGTACGCGCTTGGTGTGCGGGCGAAGAGTGGGACCATGCTCCTTTGCGTGCTCACGGTGCTGTTTGTCCAGCCCTACCGCCTGATCTATGAGGCCGTCAAGCATCTCCGGGACAGGATGAACCGCCAGATCATCACGGAGTTGGTCGTTCAACCCGTGGAGGAACGTGCTGTGTAAAGCAGTATCGTTCCACCCCGACTCGGACACCGCAACCCGGAGCTCCACCGAGTACTCGGTCGCCAACTGGGTACCCTGGCGGAGAGTCAATAGGCGGATCATTATGTTGCCCTGACGCTTGGTCCAGCCGAACGCGCAGGTGAAAGCGGCCACAAATTGGTCAAATGTATAACGGCGCCCTTCAGGGGTGTCTAGAGTGGACTGAGCCCACTCCAGGACTCGATCCCTGAGCAACAGGGTGAAAAACTGGGTCCTAGCGACATCCCCCGGATGCTCCCTCTCGACCTGCTCTAGGTACATCTGCACTTGAAAAAGAAAAGGCTTACACTTCCCCACCTCCCCCATGTAGGAGAAAGGCATGGGAACAGAGGTGGTACAGTGCACCGTAGTGCGCGGAGCAGGCTGAGGGGACGCACCCGTGGGATGCGCTGCGGACCACAACGTAATCATGTTGGATACCTGTTGCGTCAGCGCAGCAAGCTGTTGCTCGGTCACCGCTAGGCGATCCATAGCGAACTGCTCCTGCGGTGAGGCACCGGCTGAGCTACCATCCTGGCTGGCTCGTTCTGTCATGATGTATTAAGTTTTGACAGCTCACGTGCACAATGCCAAACACAGGATAGAACCACACACAAGGGCACGTTTGACAGTTTATTAATAGCAAAATACAACAGCGCACGGCTACAGAAACAGTTACTCGCCGAGGGAAAGGACCTGTGGAGAGAAGGCGAGAGCCGTGAGCTGAGGAGTGGAGTAAGGGGAAAATGGGCGAGCCAAATTATCACTTACTTAGGAAATCCAGAGAGGACCAGCAGGACCCAGCAGGGAATAGACGAACCAGTAGGGTAAGGAGGGGTAGTGGAGCTGATGGTGCCTGACCGGGGGAATGAAGTCGCTTAAGGACAGTGTGGTGGGGCAGGAGAGCGCGCGCAGTCCCGGTGACACACCTACAGGGTGGCAGCAACCTGAGCAGGGAAAAGAGAATAAATGTTAACAGTGTGTTAACGTTTAGATTGTACACAGCTTGCCTGATTACGGGCAGTATACCCAGATGAGCCAGCGTAGACTACGCAGAGGAGGTCTTCTTAAGTACGCTGGCTGATGAGCGGGCGCAGGTGTGTCTTCTGCCTCAGGTGCTGTGATGAGCTGGAGAAGAGGAGGCCGGAGGGGAGGGGCGCGCTCCCGCTGCTCATGACATTTGTAGTCTTATTTATGTGTGCATACCACCCCTAAATCATCGTAAACCTTTCCATAGCATGTTACATAACTAAATAACATGGCTTTGAAGCACCAATGCTAAAAGGTAAATTGTGCATGTTGTGACACCCAAGGTACATTCTTTTGTGTTCAGCTGCTTAAAAACAGTGGATGTTTGCACAATAGTGATCGTCCCCTCCAATATACAACTAAGACAATTACAATTATTATCGAGGGTGGCAACAACACTGTTCATCCAAATGTGAAATATACTGTCTGGGTCTATATTTATATATTGCAGGTAATTTAACTAACTGTAATGCCGTTAATAAGATAAGATAAGCCTTTATTAGTCCCACAATGGGGAAATTCCAGGATTGCAGCAGCACAGGGATAGCAACACTCAGAGCAGTAATACCATCTAACTGCAATGCTCCTGCACTGTGTATATACAGTAACTGTGTACATATGTATATTTATTTACTGCTTTGACTAACCAGTTCTTATCTTATCTTATTTACTATTGCTCTGAGTGATGCTACCCCTCTGCTGCTGTAATCCTGGAATTTCCCCATTGTGGGACTAATAAAGGCTTATCTTATTTTATGTTTACTATAGGAGTAAAGCTGGTCACTGAATTGTGTCAGTATTGTAAGTAATGTTACAATGACGTCATTATGCCCTGCCATTCTGTTGTTTGTACATGCAGTATTTCTGGAGTATTGTGAGGTTTTTCTGGAGAATATTCCGGATAGTTTTTTTTTTAATCATTTTTGACATGTTGACAGCTTTAATACACCTGCAGGTGAAGAAGGCAACCGTATTTGTCCATTTGAGTATGAGAAACTTGGAAAAAAAAAAAACAACACACACACACACACACACACACAATTAGCAATTAGCAATTTCTGAAGATCAATTGCGATCAAAATTTTTAATTGTCCTTCACCACAAAAAAAAAAAAAAAAAAATAACCATCAAGTCTTCAAAAAGCATGTGGGCTCATGCTTTGGTTTGATGACAAGAAGGCTGAACTTTCTGGCCGAAATTCAAAAAGGCATATTTGGTGCAAAAACAGTGTGCATCACCAAAAGAACCCCATAACCTATGGTGAAGCATGGGGGTGACAGCATCATGCTTTTGGGTTACTAGTCAGTTCTCGCTCCAAACCTTTAAGCAACGAAGAGATTTCACCTTTCAGTATGAAAATGATCCCAATCATACACTCAAAGCAACAAAAGAATGGCTTAATCAGAAATAATCCCACTTCGGTCTTTGCCCAAAGGGTCCTTCAACCCCTTGGGGTTTCAACCAGCAGGGGATAAAATGGAAACTGGCATTTTGACAGTGGTGTGGACACTTTTAATATCCACTATAATCCACTAATGGCAAAGAAAATCAGAAAACCTTAAGTTGTATAAAACCCCCAACAATTAAAATATGCCAACTGTATATTTATGAGAACACAATTTCCTGTGTAGTTCAATACAGTATGTGAAGTCCAATAATTTACCTGAGCTGTGAGATATAAGGCAGACACTGAAGGAAACTCCTCACTTCACTCTCTTCAGGTGAGCAGCCTTGCAGCTTCACTGGTTTCTTCTCTGGTTGGAGTTTCAGCACTTCCAGGAGGAAGGAGGACTTTCTCTCTCTGAGGTGTATGGACCAGAATGAAGGAGCTGACTGCAAAACTGACTGGAACGATGGAAGGAGACTCAGACCTGTTTTAGCCTCACAGTCCTTCACATAGGAGTACAGATCCAGCAGGAAATCAGACCGCATAATATCGGTTTCCTCTTCAAATGCATTCATGTCCTCTTCGGTGAAAGGGAAAGTCTCATAGCTGCACATTGATGATAACAGCTCCAGGATCTTCTCTCCTGTCTGCTGTTCTCGCTCTGCTGCTGCACAGAACAGACTTCCAAAGAGCTTGAAGCTGCTTTTTTCTAGCGTCTCAAACTCAAGACTGGAACTGGAACAATAAGAAGGAAACAGTTAATGACTGGATGGAAGAATTTTCATCAAATGTGGCGGTCATAGCCACAAATATTTGTGAGTTAAGATGTAAATTTGCATTGGACACTTTTCACAGGTTGTTAAAAAGCACAAGTAAATGCAAAGAAAAAGTACTTTTATTGACAAACAAGAATACTCTGAGGTGAGTGCAATATGCCTCACCTCAGTTTTCTTTGAAGATCCCAATATGCTTATGGGTGGACAACAGTTTTCAACTTTTCAATATACGGTGGAGATCAAAATTTGATAATGTGTTAATACTTGATTTATTCTAACATACAGTATGTTAGTCTTCATTGTTCAGAATGTGACAGAATATCAGCTGTGGCTGCTGTACTAGCATGCTTTTTTTTAATTATCAAGGCACTTCAACACAAACATTTACTTTATTAAAAAAAAAAAAAAACAGTTATCAAAATTAGAGAACAGTGACCACTGTGTCAGAAGAGAAGATTTAAACAATGTTTTTAGGGCTATAGGATTCAACCATTAACAGGAAGTGTAGAGGCCCTTCTTTGAATGACTTCAGCACATCTGTGCCCACAGGACATCACAAGTTTCTCACACTGCTCTGGTCTGATCTTGGTCCATTCTTCTTCAGTCTCTTCCACAGGTCAGTAACTAGTGGGTTTCTGAGCCATTACTTTGTCTACAAGGATTTTCCAGAGATTCTCTGTGGGGTTTAGATCTGGACTCCAGACTGGCCATTTCATTGTTTCTATATTGTTAGATTCAATGAACTGTTTAACCCATTGTGCAGTGTGACAGGGGGCATTTTCTTGCATAAAAATTGCAGGCTGATTGGGAGACAATTGCAGTGAAGGAACTGCATGTTGCTGAAAGAGGTTTACAGAAACATTTGCATTCATCTGCCATGTAGTTGTACAAGAGGCCCAACTGCTGCTGCAGAAAACATCCCCAAACTATGACACTTCCTCCTCCACATTTAACTGACTTCTTCACACACTTTGGCTTCAGTTTTTCCCCAGTTTGACACTGAACATATTGCTTCCCATCAGACCCAAATAAACTGAACTTCCTCTCATCACTGAAGTGCACTCTGGACCAGTTCTCCTCTGTCCACACAACATATTCCTCAGCAAAGGCAAGTCTGGCCTTTTTATTCTTTCTGCTGATGAGAGGTTCGGTCACTGCAGAGTGAGCTTTGAATCCACATTACCTTAAACGGAGAGACACTGTGTGCTGAGACAGATCCTTGTCCTGTTCAGCAGTGAACCGGTGAGTAATTCCAGCTGCAGTGTTGAACCGATTCCCCATTGAGAGTCTTCGTATAATCCTGTCCCCCAAACCAGAGCAGTGTGAGAAACTAGTGATGTCCTGTGGCTGTAGATGTGCTGAAGTCATTCAAAGAAGGGCCTCGACACTTCCTGTTAATTGTTGAATCCTATTGCCCTTAAAAAAAAATAATAATAATAATTGTTTAAATCTTCTCTTCTGACACAGTGGTCACTGTTCTCTAATTTTGCGTACTGTTTGGTTATTGTTGTTTTTTTGTACAAAATAAATGTTTGTGTTGAAGTGCCTTAGTTATTTAAAAAACATGCTAGAGCAGCAGTGGTATAGACACAGATGATATTCTGAACAATGAAGAATAACAATATCTCAGAATAAATCAAGTATTAATACATTGTTCTCCAAGTTTGATCTCCACTGTACGGGGGGGGGGGGGGGGGGGGGGGCTGAAAAGTTCATAGGCTGAAAAGCTCATAGTGGTCAAATGTGACCAAATGTAGTTTATTTTTCAACCGCAAGGATCCAAAACCAACACCAATGGAAGAAGTGTGTGGACTGAAGGGGAGGCTATGTTGAAAAATAAACCACATTTGGTCAAATTTGACCACTATGAACTTTTCAGCCCCCTCTTGTAATTACTGTGGCAGAACCAAATTATAATAAACCCATCATCCATGAATATACAACAAAGTATACAACCTATAGCTGTAGGGCAGGATCCCGAGGTGAACCTGTCCAGTAAGTTTGCTGACCCTAGAGAGCTTTACACATTCTATAGTAAAAGGGCATAGGGAGTACTAACCTTGACCTTTGACCTTTTGACACCAAACCTGTAGTCAGAGGTCATTGTCTCAGAATGAACCTGTGTACCAGGTTTGGTGACCCTAGCTTTCTTTGCTGCCGAGCTATAGTTTATAAGCCATTTTGGGGCAAAATGCAGCCTCACAGCAAGCTGCCCACCGACTCGCTCTCCTCAGCCTTCTCTTTCCCACCTGTGTGAACTTTCCCACCAACTCAGGTAGAAGGATCGTCAACAGCATGGTTCCTCCTGACATACAGACGTGGACAAAATTGTTGGTACCCCTCTGTTAATGAAAGAAAAACCCACAATGGTCACAGAAATAATCTGAATCTGACAAAAGTGGTACCGTAATAAATAAAAATTCTATGAAAATTAACCAATGAAAATCAGACAATGCTTTTGAATTGTGGTTCAACAGAATTATTTTAAAAAACAAACTCATGAAACAGGCCTGGACAAAAATGATGGTACCCTTAACTTAATATTTTGTTGCACAACCTTTTGAGCCAATCACTGCAATCAAACGATTTCTGTAACTGTCAATGAGACTTCTGCACCTCTCAGCAGGTATTCTGGCCCACTCCTCATGAGCAAACTGCTCCAGTTGTCTCAGGTTTTAAGGGTGCCTTCTCCAGACGGCATGTTTCAGCTCCTTCCACAGATGTTCAATAGGATTTAGATCAGCGCTCATAGAAGGCCACTTTAGAATAGTCCAATGTTTGGCTCTTAGCCATTCTTGGGTGTTTTTAGCTGTGTGTTTTGGGTCATTATCCTGTTGCAAGACCCATGACCTGCGACTGAGACCAAGCTGTCTGACACTGGGCAGCACATTTCTCTCTAGAATACCTTCATAGTCTTGAGATTTCATTGTACCCTACACAGATTCAAGACACCCTGTGCCAGATGCAGCAAAGCAGCCCCAGAACATAACAGAACCTCCTCCATGTTTCACAGTAGGGACAGTCTTCTTTTCTTGGTATGCTTCATTTTTCCGTCTGTGAACATGGAGCTGATGTGCCTTGCCAAAAAGTTCCAGTTTTGTCTCGTCTGTCCATAGGACATTCTCCCAGAAGCTTTGTGGCTTGTCAACATGCAGTTTGGCAAATTCCAGTCTGGCTTTTATATGATTTGTTTTCAACAGTGGTGTCCTCCTTGGTCGTCTCCCATGAAGTCCACTTTGGCTCAAACAACGACGGATGGTGCGATCTGACACTGATGTACCTTGACCTTGGAGTTCACCATGAATGTGTTTAGAGGTTGTTCTGGGCTCTTTTGTTACCATTCGTATTATCCTTCTCCTCCTGCGGCCACGTCCAGGGAGGTTGACTACAGTCCTGTGGATCTTAAATTTCTGAATAATATGAGCAACTGTAGTCACAGGTTCCAAGGTTGTCATAGCCAGGAGCGGTACTGGGGTTAAGCTCCCAGTGCTCATAAAATGCTCCTTACGGTGTGCGTCTCGAAAAGCCTCTGACAACTAAGTCCAACTCCTAGCCTGCCCGTGTGGTTTAGTCTCTAAGCCCGGCGGAACTGCTTTTACTAATAGGAGAAGGGGCGAGGGCGGATCTCTGGCGCCTAAAAACCAGATGCTTCGGGTAGATGGTGGCTCGTCAACCTGGGAAGGTAGCCCATCTAGGTCGAAGGTAAACCCTGATTTCAAACCTCCGCTGCCTTGCGGCACACCCGGTCACAGGAAAGGCTTCGGGAGTCAACCCTGAGGAAAAATCCGGAGTCGGAGCCCCTAAGGCAGTTCTCTGTTGTGCTCAACATCGTTCTGACAGCTCCTGCGACGGTGCTGGTGCCAAACTATAGCAGCCCTGCTGTTTCTTTGGATTCATCAGTGACGTGGAGAGGGGGGACATGCTGCATGGGTAACATCTTGTCCTCCATATCTTCCTGCCCAGGCTTGAATCCTACCAACGCCCAACGATGGAAGGTAGAACACCGGTGTGCATCGGCCTGTTCAGCCACAGGCGATGCTGTTCCAGCAGAGTAGACGTTTAGGATTCTCTTCCATGGTCATCATAGACCGACAGAGGCTGCCGCCGCCGAGTCACAGGAACATCAAGCTGCTTGGAGATGGTCTTATAGCCTTTACCTTTAACATGCTTGTCTATAATTTTCTTTCTAACCTCCTGAGACAACTCTCTCCTTTGCCTCCTCTGGTCCATGTTTAGTGTGGTACACACCATGTCACCAAACAGCACAGTGACTACTTGTCACCCTTTAAATAGGCCAACTGACTGATTACAAGTTTGTAGACACCTGTGATGTTAATTAGAGGACACATCTTGGTTGAGCATGTCCCTATTGTCACATTATTTTCAATCTTTTCTAGGGGTACCATCATTTTTGTCCAGGCCTGTTTCATGAGTTTGTTTTTTAAAATAATTCTGTTGAACCACAATTCAAAAGCATTGTCTGATTTTCATTGGTTAATTTTCATAGAATTTTTATTTATTACCACTTTTGTCAGATTCAAGTTATTTCTATGACCATTATGGGTTTTTCTTTCATTAGCAGAGGGGTACCAACAATTTTGTCCACGTCTGTATACCCTCAATATGAGCACATGTCAGACGCGAACTGCACTTCAGAATAGTGTCTTAAAGTCAATAATTACAGGAACCTTTTTTCTATTCTCCCCACTGCTCCTGTGATCCAGATCACTCTGCTGAAGACCTAATCATACAAACCTGTCTACACCCTTAAAAATCAGCAGCTGTTCATCACAACACAGGTAAACCTAGCTGAAAATAGGAAAACAATTATATTAAACACCAAAAAAAAATAAAATCAATTAACAAGTTACAATAGAAAACCATATAACCAAAACCAGTTATGGAGACGTTAATGTTTGGGAATTTTGGCACATTGAAAAAGTGGCAAAGGTCAGTTATTAGAAGTAAAGGAGACAGTCTGATAGAATGTTCCACCCAGCTGTTCTGTACATCTCCTAAAACAGCAGGGCTCAGTCTTTCCACACCTTGACTGAGGTGCCAGGGTTCATGAAAATGACTGGATACAGCACAGCCAAGTCTATTTCATCGTGTAACTTCAAATAAGCTGATGGCTGTTGAACACTGACATTATATAACGGAGGTTAGGGGTCTTCAGGTGCACCATATCTGACATTTAAGCTGGTAGCATTTTTGGGTGTTGAAATTTAAATCTTAAACCAACTGTAGTCTGTATCCTGACTCGACCGTTGCAATAGCATTCTTTATGGCTCATCATCCAAAGCCCTCCAGACACTTCAGTACATTCAGAATCCAGCCGCCCATCTCCTCACCCTGTTCCACTCCCGCGAACACATCACTTCCGTCCTCCAGAACCTCCACTGACTCCCAATCTACAACTTATACAGTTCAAAGTCCTTCTCGTTATCTTTAAAGCCCTCCATCACCAGGCCTCTTCCTATCTCACAATCTGTTGCACCCCCCCCCCCCCCGCCCCCCTCCGTTCCCCTGATGTAAACCTCCTTTCTCCACCACACTGAACCAAGTACAGAACCTGGGGGACAGAGCCTTTTCCATCACGGCCCCTTCCCTCTGGAACTCTGTGCTCCGTGTGATGGCCTTGGTTATGTTAAAAAACAAACACACACATTCTTATACAGAGTGTCCTAATTTTTTCACATGACTGTATTTTCCCTGAATGGCTGGAAGAGGTGGCTGGGTAGAAGCAAGTCTGGATTTCCCCGTTTAGACTGCTGCCTCCATGACCAGGATCCTCTGAAAAGGTGGTAGAAGCTGGACGGATGGATTACTGATAGAGTATCTCTTAACACTAGAAGACCCAGAGAGGGGCCATTTGGCCTTTTTGGCTAGAAAACCCATAGGGGGACCATCAAGTGGCCACAAGAGGGCTAATGTCTGGGTCTTCTAGTGTTAAATATAAAGCTACCATCTTTACCATTTTCTATGAGGTTCAGTACAGTATATAAAGTCCATTTACTTTACCTGAGTTGTGAGATATAAGGCAGACACTGAAGGAGACTCATCACTTCACTGTCTTCACCTGAGTAGTTCATCATTTTCACGTGTTTCTTCTCTGGGTGGACTTTCAGGATTTCCAGGAGGATGGAGGTTTTTCCCTCTCTGAGGTCTATGGACCAGACTGAAGGAGCTGACTGGAAAACTGACTGTAATGATGGAAGGAGACCCAGACCTGTTTTAGTCTCGCAGTCCTTCACATGGGAGTACAGATCCAGCAGGAAGTCAGACTGATATTTCCAACTAAAATATTCCTCATGCCAGTCGATGTTGTTCACAGGGAATGTCTCATGTCTGCACACTGATGAGAACAGCTCCAGGATCTTCTCTCCTGCCTGCTGTTCTTTCTCTGCTGCTGCACTGATCAGATTTACAAACATCTTGATGTCATCTTCATCTAACGTCCATGAACTGTGGTCAACACTGGAACAACCAGAAGGAAACATTCAGTGATGATCTGACATCAGCTGCATAAATACAACCAAGGACTACTGATGGACTCCATCATGTAAATCTGACAGGAACTTTAAACACAGAATATCAGAATTAATTTCCAGTTCTATGTCTTACAAAGATTTGATAAAAGCAAGCTCACCACTTCTGAAATTCACACGTTCATATTAACATAAATTTAAAAGGGACATACACTTTTTCCACATATTGACACAGCTCCCAGGGGTGCTACTGAAATGTCTGACATGATTTGTTCAGAAACACCTCAGGGATTAAAGATCTATTCTGCTTTTTGGGTTCCTCCTTCATTCTAGTGTGTTCTGTGGGATTTCTTTGACATTGTCTGGTCTGTAAAGTCAAACAAGCCAAAGTCATGCTGCACAGGAGTTCTCCTCTACCACAAAATCATTGATTACGCAGCTGTCTGAAAGACTTTGTTTGGATTGGCTCTTCTCTTCTGTGAGGTCATCACGTCATTACTTTCTTAATAACCTGCCCTGTCCAGCAGCTTGCCAAGCAGAACAAATACCTGACTGCCTTGTTGTGCCAAACACATTTACTTTGACAAAAGGAGCTCTGCGCATATTTAATATATGCACTCCTCATCAAAATCTTAAGACTAGATGAAAAATTACAAGTATTCACATTTCACGGAGGTAGATCATAACCAGGTTCTAAGCACAGCTTCAAAATGCAAAAAGAAGAAACAGGAGTAAGAGACAGAAAATAGAGTAGACAATTTACTGAAAACTGCATTTAAACACAAATATAGGCTGTTCATCAGCTGATCAGAAGTTTAACCCTCATCCTACCAACATATTTTACATACAAATAGTACCAACTGGGGTCCGTTTGGACCCCACACAAAATTTAACTGTTAATTGGATTATTAAGCAATACCAAAGTATTTTTTTCACTTAAAATGTTTTATTTGGTTAAAACAAAGAGTTTTGCTTGAAACATGATCCAAAAATCCCGGAATGGGGCTAGTTTGTCGGTTGCCTGCCTTTCAGCACGAGTAGCCCGGTTATAAGATAAGATAAGATAAGATAAGCCTTTATTAGTCCCACAACGGGGAAATTCCAGGATTGCAACAGCACAGGGATAGCAACACTCAGAGCAACAATCAGAAGGCAAGAAAAAAAACAAGCAAGCAAGAGCAGCTAATAAACATATGTACGTATTACTATAAAATATACACTCACCGGCCACTTTATTAGGTACACCTGTCCAACTGCTCGTTAACACTTAATTTCTAATCAGCCAATCACATGGCGGCAACTCAGTGCATTTAGGCATGTAGACATGGTCAAGACAATCTCCTGCAGTTCAAACCGAGCATCAGTATGGGGAAGAAAGGTGATTTGACTGACTTTGAACGTGGCATGGTTGTTGGTGCCAGAAGGGCTGGTCTGAGTATTTCAGAAACTGCTGATCTACTGGGATTTTCACGCACAACCATCTCTAGGGTTTACAGAGAATGGTCCGAAAAAGAAAAAATATCCAGTGAGCGGCAGTTCTGTGGGCGGAAATGCCTTGTTGATGCCAGAGGTCAGAGGAGAATGGCCAGATTGGTTCGAGCTGATAGAAAGGCAACAGTGACTCAAATAACCACCCGTTACAACCAAGGTAGGCAGAAGAGCATCTCTGAACGCACAGTACGTCGAACTTTGAGGCAGATGGGCTACAGCAGCAGAAGACCACGCCGGGTGCCACTCCTTTCAGCTAAGAACAGGAAACTGAGGCTACAATTTGCACAAGCTCATCGAAATTGGACAATAGAAGATTGGAAAAACGTTGCCTGGTCTGATGAGTCTCGATTTCTGCTGCGACATTCGGATGGTAGGGTCAGAATTTGGCGTCAACAACATGAAAGCATGGATCCATCCTGCCTTGTATCAATGGTTCAGGCTGGTGGTGGTGGTGTAATGGTGTGGGGAATATTTTCTTGGCACTCTTTGGGCCCCTTGGTACCAATTGAGCATCGTTGCAACGCTACAGCCTACCTGAGTATTGTTGCTGACCATGTCCATCCCTTTATGACCACAATGTACCCAACTTGTGATGGCTACTTTCAGCAGGATAATGCGCCTTGTCATAAAGCTGGAATCATCTCAGACTGGTTTCTTGAACATGACAATGAGTTCACTGTACTCAAATGGCCTCCACAGTCACCAGATCTCAATCCAATAGAGCATCTTTGGGATGTGGTGGAACGGGAGATTCGCATCATGGATGTGCAGCCGACAAATCTGCGCCAACTGTGTGATGCCATCATGTCAATATGGACCAAACTCTCTGAGGAAACCTTGTTGAATCTATGCCACGAAGAATTGAGGCAGTTCTGAAGGCAAAAGGGGGTCCAACCCGTTACTAGCATGGTGTACCTAATAAAGTGGCCGGTGAGTGTATATATATACACAGACACACAGTGCAGAGCATTGTAGCTGGATGGAATAAATATATGAATATATGAACACACAGTGCAGAGCATTGTAGCTAGATGGAATAAATATGTAAATATATAAACACCCACAGTACGGAGCATTGCAGCTAGGTGGAATAAATATGCAAGTATATAAACACACACAGTGCGGAGCAATGTAGCTAGATGGAATAATATGTAGATATATAAATATATAAACACACCCAGTGCTGAGCATTGTAGCTAGATGGAATAAATATGCAAATATATAAACACACACAGTGCAGAGCATTGTTGCTAGATGGAATAAATATGTAAATATATAAACAAATATATATATAACAAATATAATATATTTGTTTATATATAATATAAACAAATATATATAATGTGTTTTTCAACCAGTGTGCCCTGGTGCGTTCAGGTTTTTGTGGGAAATTATCTAATTTCACTTCTTAATTGGTACAAGAAATGCAAATACTTTGCCATTGTTGTGCATGTGTTCTGTAGGGCCTACAGAATACAATGCTACATGCTACATGTAGCATGTTACATGTAGCATGCTACATGTATGTAGCATGCTACATGCTAGCATGTACTACATGTATGTAGCATGTAGTACATACTAGCATGTAGCATGCTACATGTATGTAGCATGCTACATCTAGCATGTAGCATGCTACATGCTAGTATACAATGCTACAATGGCAAAGTATTTGCATATTTGCATGGCAAAGTCTACCTCGTTGAGCCATCATTCACTGAAATATAACACAAAATTCATACATTTAATATCATTAACATCATATTTTTCCCTGGGGTCCAATCGGACCCCAATGAAAAATCTGAACTGACAGTACAGAAGAAAACTGTATTTTAAATCAGATTTATTTTTTGTGATTCACAGATGATGACAAACAAAGTCAGAAAGCATGATAGCTGTGATCGATAATATGTCCGTGTTGTGCATAAGAACATATGTGTGGGGTCAATTGGGACCCCACTCGGTAGGATCAGGGTTAAGACTAGCCCCCCAAAACCCCAAAACAGAACTAAAAGACTCAGTGGTGAGTAGCCCCACTGTTCTTGCTGATCACTTCAAAAATTCTTTCATGCTTGATGCTAGTGGGAACGTTACTCCATGTAGTGAAGATGGCTTCATAAAGAGCATCCACAGTCTTGGACGTCCATTTTTGGAAACTTTGCGTTCATCCCCAAATGTACTGAGTGTATACATGGACAAACTTTTCAGTCGACCAACATTTCTATTAAAAATTCATTTTTTTAATTAACCCCTTGCAATTTCCCTAAAAACGCCAAAAAATAACGTACCCAAAGTAAATCAAAAGCTGTTCTTCAACCCTTTGCAGCATCTTCATGGGGTTGGTCTCATTTAAAAGAAAACACTTTGAATTTTTTGCCAAAACAGTCATAATCTCTCTAAGTGCTCCGGCCACTGAGTAACAGTCATCTAAACATACTGAACTTGAAGAAAATAAATTTCGCCTGGGTGTTTTTTTGGATACAAATGCTTGCAAATAACACACAGCTGTCAGATCCGGGCTGGAAAATGCAACGGAAATGTAGAACCAAGTGTTATCCAGCTGAGGTCAAAATTTTGTAACAATACCACAAAAAATGAATATATTACACAGCTTTTTTCTTAGGTTGTTCCCAGGCGTTTTTGAACTGTGCCAAATTGTGCCAAATGGCACAGTTTGGAAAAACGTCTGTAACTTTTGAATGATTCAATATAGAAGCTTCATCTTGGGCTCTAATGAAAGGTGACACTCAGAGCTGTGTGTGTGTGGGGGGGGGGCGTTCACGGTCTGGACACGGCGCACGAACCGTGTCCAGTCCGTGCGCCGAGGTCTACTACGCAGAGTAGTACTAAAATATCTGCAATATCTGCAATCCACTACAGAAGAGTCGCGGGGGGGGTGGGGGTGGCGTTCACGGTCCGGACGCGCCGCGGTCTTCATGCTACGATGACGCACAGTTGTAATTTACCGATCGGTCAAAAGTCATTTTGATTACAATTTTCAGGGATAAAGAATAATTTAGCTTATAACACTTACCTGATGGTGCCCACAGTGGTCGCCATGGTGCTTCGCTGCGCCCTTTGTTTGTTTTTGTTTGTCAATTGTGTGTCTGCCTGCTCTTATACCCGTGAAGAGCTTCTAAATATCAGGACTTTCACTCCCACGGACCTACTCCCAGTTTTTTTAGCTCCTGCCGCCGATCTGGTTCATTGCTTGTCTCGAAAAGTGAGACGGCGAAAGAGAGGAAGACGAGCGGGCGCTCTCGTTCGGCTCCGCAGGAGAGGCACGCGCACGGCTTTGCCTGGCATATTTCTGTCCAATGCCAATTCTCTCTCTAACAAGGTAGAGGAACTGAGACTGCTGATGCGTTTTAAGGACCTCTCTTCCTCGGCTGCCCTCTGTTTTACCGAGACCTGGCTCAAGGAAAATACACCAGACAGCGCGCTGCGCCTCGAGGGATTTCAGCTGTTTCGTGTTGATCGTGACACAGAGCTCTCCGGTAAATCCTCAGGAGGCGGAGTCTGCTTCTACATCAACAGCAGCTGGTGCTCTGATGTAACGGTAATTTCCAAACACTGTTCTCCCACCCTGGAATTTCTTTTTATTAACTGCAAGCCATTTTATTCCCCACGGGAGTTCGCCTCATTCATCCTCGTCGCTGTGTACGTCCCTCCCGACGCGGACACACGCGAAGCTCAGCGCGTGTTCGCGGATCACATCCAACACACGGAGCGGATTTTTCCAGACTCTCTGGTTATTGTGGTTGGCGACTTTAACCACAGCAATCTGAGCCACGATCTCCCCCGCTACAAACAGTTTATTAAATGCCCCACCAGAGGAATAAACACGCTGGATCACTGTTACACCACAGTTAAGGACGCGTATCGTGCTGTTCCCCGCGCTGCGCTCGGACTATCTGATCACGTGATGGTCCACATCATTCCCACATACAGACAGAGATTGAAGCTCACTAAACCTGTTGTGAGCACTACGAAGAAATGGACCAGTGAAGCTGAGGAGAAGCTGGAAACGTGCATGGAAATAACTGACTGGGGCATGTTTAAAGGAGCCACGCATGATCTGGATGAATACACGGACACTGTGAACTCTTATATCCACTTTTGTGAGGAGGGCATTCTTCCATCGCGCACCAGGGTGAGGTACTCTAATGATAAGCCCTGGTTCACTGCTAAGCTCAGACAGATCAGGAAGGAGAAGGAAGCAGCGCTGAAAAGTGGAGACAGGGGCTGCTACAGGGAGGTTAAATATCGGTTTAACAGAGAGCTGAGGAGAGCTAAATCTGTGTATTCTGAGAGACTCCAGCAGCAGTTCACTGCTAATGACTCGGCTTCTGTGTGAAGAGGACTGAGGCAAATCACCAATTATCGGCCTCAGGCTCCTAAAGGTCAGGATGACAAAGCCCTTTGTCAAAGACTGTCCCAACACTATGCCCGTTTTGACACCTTGTCATCTGTGTCCAACTCCCCCCCTCCCTCCAGCTCCACAGCCTCCACGATCCCTACTTCATCAAAGGCGCCCCCCCCCTCCCCCCCTGCCCTTGTCATCAGTGAGCAGGACGTGCTCAAACAGTTCTCCAGACTGAACCCGCGCAAGGCTTTCGGTCCGGACGGCGTGTCTCCCTCCACCCTGAGACACTGTGCGAAAGAGCTGGCTCCTGTCTTCACAGACATTTTTAACACCTCCCTGAAGTTATGCCACGTGCCGTCCTGCCTCAAATCCTCCACCATCATCCCTGTCCCCAAGAAGCCACGGATCACTGGACTTAACGACTACAGACCTGTAGCGCTCACCTCTGTAGTCATGAAGTCCTTTGAGCGCCTGGTCCTGCCCCACCTCAAGTCCATCACCACCCCCCTCCTGGACCCGCTGCAGTTTGCCTACTGAGCCAACAGGTCTGTAGACGACGCAGTCAACCTGGCCCTCCACTCCATCCTGCAGCACCTAAACTCCCCGGGAACCTATGCCAGGATCCTGTTTATGGACTTCAGCTCCGCATTCAACACCATCCGCCCTGATCTGCTCCGGGACAAGCTGTCCCTGCTCAACGTGCCTGACTCCCTCTGCAGGTGGATCACCGACTTCCTGACGGACCGGAGGCAGCATGTGCGGCTGGGAAAGACTGTCTCAGACTCTGCTAGCATCAGCACCGGATCACCCCAGGGCTGTGTACTTTCCCCCCTACTCTTCTCCCTTTACACCAACTCCTGCACCTCCAGCCACCAGTCTGTCAAGTTGATCAAGTTTGCGGACGACACCACCCTCATCGGGCTCATCTCCAACGGCGACGAGTCCACCTACAGGACAGAGGTGGCCCAGCTGGTGTCCTGGTGCAACAACAACAACCTGCAGCTGAACGCTCTGAAGACAGTGGAGATGATTGTGGACTTCAGGAAAGTCACAACCCCTCTGCCCCCCCTCACCCTCACAGGCTCTCCCATCACCACTGCTGATTCTTTCCGCTTCCTAGGCACCACCATCACCAGGGACCTCAAGTGGGAGCCGACCATCAGCTCCCTCATCAAAAAGGCCCAGCAGAGGATGTTCTTCCTGCGGCAGCTGAGGAAGCTCAAGCTACCCACCAAGATGTTAGTGCAGTTCTACACAGCCATCATCGAGTCCATCCTCACCTCCTCCATAACCGTGCGGTACACAGGAGCCACTGCCAGGGACAGACTAAGGCTGCAGCGCGTCGTGCGCACTGCTGAGAAGGTGATCGGCTGCAAGCTCCCATCTCTCCAGGATCTGTACATCTCCAGGACCCGGAGGCGTGCTGGCCGGATCATAGCCGATCCCTCACACCCTGGTCACGTACTGTTTGCCCCCCTCCCCTCAGGTAGAAGACTTCGGTCCATCCAGACTAAAACCTCCCGTCACATGAACAGCTTCTTCCCCTCTGCCATCAGACTGCTGAACACTAAATGACTTATTGTCTCTCGTGCACTATGTACAGCAGCTCAACCAGACTCATGTCAATCATCACTGTTTTCTTCCTGCATTACCGACTGCACTATATGGTTCTCCACATTATCTGCTGCTCGCTAATATATTTTAACTGCTGACTAGTATTACTCACTCTTATTCTACACTTTATTGCATGTATAGTTTATTTCTTTTATTTTATCATGTTTAATGTTGCAGCATTGCACCGAGACAAATTCCTAGTTTGTGTACTACATTAACAATGGCAATAAATCTGATTCTGATTCTGATTCTGATTACCTGTCCACAACAGCAGTGTCGCTGGCGAACTTCTCTTCCTCATTGTCAGACGAACATGACGCTGGTCTGCTTGTTACGGACTCGTGGTTCTGGTCACGCGACCCGGTCAAACCATAATTCCATTATTGCGGTTTTGGCGAACGATTTTTCAAAACAACTAAGAACAGTAGTAAGAAAAAAAGACTGGCGAACGCCTGTATGTCACCCAGCCTTACACAAAACAGATTTTATGCAAGGGACGCATGCTTTCGAACTTCTGTGTTTCAATTGGCTCGCTGTATTCGCAGCCATTGGTAGGCGGGTCCTTCTTGCTAGGTTTTCAGTCATTGGTTCTTCAAGGTTTCAGAAACCCAATTCAAGGCTCTTATTAGTCGAATGAGAGGTCAATCACATCTAAACCAATCAAAGCACTCCTTTGGCTTTCTGTTCGCGGCTGTGTCTGTAGTGGAAGAATGGAAATGCAGCTTTTTTTTTTTCAGTGCGCTCTAGGACGCAGAGATGTGTCCGCCCGCGGTACACCGGAGTGCAAGAGGTTAATTTAATGTAATATTCTAATTTTTGGAGAAACTTCATTTGGGGTTTTCATGAGCGACAAACCATAACCATGAAAATTAAAAGAAATAAACAACTGAAATAAATCACTGTGTGTCTCAGTACCGGCTCCCCACAAGGCTGTGTGCTGAGCCCCCTACTGTACAGCCTTTGCACCTATGACTGCACCCCCATACACCACAGCAACAGCATCATCAAGTTTGCCGACGACACCACAGTGGTGGGGCTCATCTCGGGGGGAGATGAGACCGGTTTTAGGGGTGAGGTGCAGCAGTTGACAGAGTGGTGTGGAGACAACAACCTTCTTTTAAATGTCACAAAAACAAAGGAGGTCATCATAGACTGCACGGGGCTGCACGGTGGCGCAGTGGTTAGCACTGTGGCAGCACAGTTTACCCTCGGCCGGGGGATCGCAGGGATCGTGAGATCGTGGGTTCGATCCCTGCCCCCGACCAACAGTGATCTGTGTGGAGTTTGCATGTTCTCCCCGTGTTGCGTGGGTTTACTCCGGGATTTCTCCGGTTTCCTCCCACATACCAAAAACATGCAGGTTAGGGATATGGGGCGCTTGCGCACGCAGCGACCGGCAGCTGGTGGCTTGTCACCAGACTGCAAAACAAATCTACCTACGGGTACAAAATAAGTAATAAAATAAAAATAAAAAATAAAAATAGACTTCAGAAGAAATAAAACAGACATTCAACCTCTGACTATTAGTGGTACGGGTGTGGAGAGGGGTGAGGTTTTCCGCTTCCTGGGGGTCCATATTCAAGAGGACATGACATGGGGGGTGAACACAACTCAGCTGCTGAAAAAAGCCCAGCAGAGACTACATTTCCTCAGGGTGTTGAGAGGAAACAACATCTGTCAGAGACTGCTGT
Source organism: Pholidichthys leucotaenia (assembly GCA_020510985.1). Lineage (NCBI taxonomy): Eukaryota > Metazoa > Chordata > Actinopteri > Cichliformes > Pholidichthyidae > Pholidichthys > Pholidichthys leucotaenia. Next base: position 337,890,373 of record CM035845.1, read on the forward strand.
TGTCCTTTTATCGTTGCTCTGTTGAGAGCATTTTAACTTACTGTATTTGTATTTGGTTCAGCAGCTGCACGGTAGCTCAGAAGAAAGCTCTTCAGACTGTCATCAACACAGCCCAAAAAATTGTTGGTTGCCCTCTCCTCAGCCTTGAAGAACTGCACCACGCCCGCTGCCTTAAAAAGGCACAAAAAATCTTAAAGGACCCCTTTCATCCCGGCCACGCTCTCTTCCAACTACTACCATCAGGAAGGGGGTTTAGAACAATTAAAACAAGGACAAACAGATTCAAAAACAGTTTTTATCCGACCGCAATTACATTTCTGAATTCTAGCAGAACATGAGGTTTGAAACTGTGAAATTGAGTGTGTGTGATATTTAAAATTAGTAATGCATATAATCTTTTTAAGCTTCTTTTTACTTTTAATTCACTGATTGGTTTGCATTTCAATTTCGTTGTACTTGTTATAATGACAAATAAAGTCTATTCTATTCTAATGTATCTCCATCCTGTCACCTTGGTCAGATTGGCTCCTAAAAAACTGCCTCTTTTACCATTTTTTAACACTTTTTTAACCACTGTCTACTGGTATACTTTTGGCTAACTGTTTTATCCATCACAACTCTTCATCTGGTACCTCTGTTTAGATAATCGAATCTGTCTACCTTGAGTTTTTATCATCTTTTCCTGCCTTGGGCCAGACACCACTCACTGCTAGCCTGAGGTGAGTCCTGGTTGGGTTTTGGTGATCGATAGGGGGTAGGGTGGAAGGGTATCGGCTGACGGCCTGTATAGGTCCAGCAAGACGGTGTCCTGAAGCTCTGCCCCATGTCGGTCTCTAGCTCAATATAGCTCGTATCACTGGAGACAGACCTGCTGGAGCCAACCAAACTAAACTAAACTAGCCGGCTAGCTTGTTTTTTAGCCTTAGTGCTACATTTCCCAAGACCTGCAGAAGCTACCGGGACCTATCTGCCATCTAAACCCACCCAGATCACTACGTTCATCTCTGCAGCAGGCCCAACCGCTGGGCACGTGCTGCTACCATACTCAGCTATGGCTCCATTTACCTCTCCATCTGGCTGCGTCAACTGCACCATCCTCGCAGAGAAGGTTTCCGAGCTGGAACAAAGAATATCCACACTCCACCAGATCCGTGAAGCTGAATTTCAGATGGACACCATTATCACCCGTTGCACTCAACCAAACTTCACATCCTCCACCAGTTCCGTCACTGAACCCTTCCCTGCTGAAGCTGCCTCTCCACTGGCGTCTGATGTCTCCACACCCGGCCAGGCTGCCACCGCCCCTCTGCCAATCACAGAGCCAGATGTCACCTGGACTCGGTAGGGGACCAAGCGTGAGAAACTTGCAACCTCCACTCCATACGACCTTGTGCCCTGGTCGCTCCTCGTCACTGGAGAAACAATTGATCCCCTCAGGCACCCCTCCATAGCATCCAGCTTAACAACAAATACGACATCCAGGATGTCCACGACTTTCCTCCCCAAGCGAGTGAATGCCAATCCTCACCATCATCCTCCTCGCTGTTCAAAAACCCATCGTCTCCTCAGTCCTCTTTTTCACGTTATCCTAAACGCCCCACCCATCCCGGAGCCCACCATCTCTCCATACCACAGTTCACATCGGCTCTACAGCACGCCCATGTCGCTGCTCCCACCTGTCCTCATCCCTCTCTGCCAGCCCCATCACCGGTGGCGAAATCCCCCCTGAAATCCACTCCATCTTCCGATGTTGCTAACCCACTTCCTGCTTCTCCCTGCCCCCTTTTCCCCCCGACCACTAATAATTGGAGATTCCATCACAAAAAACATTCGCCTTTTCAACACAATAACACACTGTTTTCCTGGAGCCACCGTTCCCGTCATCCTCACCAAACTCCCTGGCATTCTCCAAACATTCCCCTCATCTGTCCAGAGAATCATCGTTCATGTTGGCTGCATGGATTAATCCTGCCGGCAGTCAGAAATCACCAAAGCACAGTTCATCAAACTTTTTCAGCTCCTTCACAACTGCGGCAAATCAGCTCTTATTAGTGGGCCAATCTCTCCTCACAGCCGTGGATACGGACTCTTCAGCCCTCCACACCTGGCTTCTCTCTGCCTGTAAAATCCACAACCTGGACTTCACTGACAACTTTAACCTCTTCTGGGGCTGTAAAGCATTTTTAAAACGGACGGCCTCCACTCCAGTAACTTCATCATCATCATCATCATCATCAAAGCAGTCTGTCATGGGCGACAACGACCGTTTCATTTAGGTCTGAGCAGATTCCTCCATACAGCTCTGTCCTTAGCCTTCTGCTGCCAGGAACTCCTGTCTATGTCCAACTTCTTCAAGTTTCTTTTTACAGTGTCTTTAAATCTGAGCCTTGGTCTACCCTCATTGCGTTTGCCCTCCCATAACTGTGAGTAGAGTAACTGCCAACGGAGACGCTGGTGGTCCATCTTCTCAACATGTCCGAGCCATCTCAGGTTCATCTGTATTAGCATGTCCTCCATTGATGGTAGATCAGCTCGTTTCAACACTTCTATGTTGGTTATCTTGTCTTTCCATGAGATGTTCATTATGGCTCGAAGGTGTCTCATCATGTACGCGTGGAGATTCTTCACCTGCACTCTGTAGACACTCCTAGTTTCAGCACCGTACAATAGAGTAACCGGTACTGTCGCTCTGTACACTTTGCATTTCACACAGATAGACACATGTCGATTGTTCCACAGTCTCTCCCTCAAGTTTCCAAACACAGCGCTCGCTCTTCCCATTCTGAGAGATAGTTCATCCTCCAGCCTAGCATTCTTTGAAACAGTACTCCCTAGGTATTTGAAAGTCTTGCACTTGACTAGTGGCTCTGTACCAATGCTGATCTCTTCTGGTAGTGATGTTGATAACTGGAACTTTGGTGGTTGATAAAGGCACTCTGTCTTCTTGATGTTGATTTGGAGGCTGAATTGGCTAGCTGCTCTTGCAGATTTCTCCACTAAAGATTGCATATCTTCCACGCTGTGTGCAACTAGAGCACTGTCGTCAGCAAAGAGCATTTCTCTTACTCTTGGCTTTAAAATGTGCCACATTGAACAAGTTTGCTTCTTTCCTTGTTTGAATGTATACTCCTGAAGTGTCTTTCAAGGCCACCTCAAGCATGGCTGCCAGATATAGCGAGAAGAGTGTAGGTGCCGCACACACCCTTGTTTCACCCCGTTGCTTACTGAAAAGTATTAGATACTGAACCACTCATTGCCACGTTTGCTTGCATACCTGTATGGAGTGCCTCGATCAGGCTGACAAACTTCTCTGTACAACCATATTTCTTGAGTACCTGCCAAAGTCCTTGTCGAGAAACAGTATCGAAGGCTTTACTGAAGTCTATGAAGACTATATAAAGCGGAATGTTCTGTTCAATGCACTTTTCTTAAACTTGTTTCAAGCAGAAAATCATGTCCATTGTGCTTCTTCCACTTCTAAAGCCGCACTGGGTTTCCGCTAGTACATTCTGAGAGATGTGTTCACTGAGTCTGTTAAGTAGTACACATGAGAGAATTTTAACAACAGTGGCTAGCAGTGATAAACCTCTGTAATTTCCACAATCCTTCCTGTCACCTTTCTTGAACAAAGGCACAATACTTGCATCCTTCCAGTCTTGAGGTACTTTCTGGGCATCCCATATCTCTTGGATGAGCTTGTGCAGGCAGTTGGTCAGCTGAACACCACCAAATTTCCACACTTCTGCTGGAATTCCATCTCTTCCTGGAGCTTTACCATCCTGTGTTGTCCTGATAGCTGCCATTTGTTCATCAAAATTTGGTGGTTCATCCAGACTTGATACAACTGGTCACTGCACTAGAGCCTCTTTAGCCTCTTCAGTGAGATCTCCAGGGTTGTTTAGTAGTTGGTCAAAGTGGTCTGCAAATCTGTCCAGGATCTTGTCTTTCTCCTGCAAAACCGTTTCACCATCCATAGCCTTTAGTTGGATCAATCCTCTTGGTTTAGGGCCGTAGATTTCTCTCAAACCTGTGAAGAATGTTTTCATGTCCTTCCTGTCTGCTGCAGTTTGAAGTTTCTCCGCTTTTTCATCCCACCAGTTGGCCTTCATCTCTCTGGTGTACTTCTGTAGCTCACTCTGAGCCTTTGAGTATTTCTTCTTCTTTGACCTTGTGTTACACTGTAGGTTTTCCTGCCTAGCTGTATTCCTTGCTTCTAGTAGTTTCTTCAGGTGTTCATCATGCTCATCAAACCAATCTTGATGTTTCCTCTCAGGGTAGCCTAATACATCACTCACAGTCTGATACACCGTATCCTTCAGTGTTGCTCATTTCTCTCCTATGTCATTCTCTGAGTTGTTGCTGTCCCAGTCTTTCAAGTTTTCATCCATTTCCTGTCTAAGTTCTTCCTGCTTCTTTTGGCCTTTCAGTGCACTAGTATTTAGCTTCCATGGTGGCTTCGTACCCGCCCTGCAGTGCTGTTTTCGTCTCCAAATCCTTAATCTAGATGTCAGCATAACATGATCAGTGCCACAGTCCGCACCTCTCATTGCTCTGGTGTCCAATACATCCCTTATGTCTCTCTGCCTGACTATGATGTAGTCTAATAAGTGCCAGTGCTTGGATCTTGGGTGCATCCATGTCTTCTTGTGTGTGTCCTTGTGCTTAAATAGAGTCTTGGTTATCACAAGGTTGTACTCTGAACATAGTGCAAGCAGAAGTGCTCCATTAGCATTGCACTTGCCTACTTCATGACTGCCTAGCACTCCTTTCCATTTCTCGGTGTCCGAACCAACTCTGGCATTAAAATCTCCAACGAGTATCAGCCTGTCATCAGTCGGTACACGCCTGATAGTCTCACGTAAATCACTGTAGAACTCTTCCTTCACCTCCTCTGTGTTGGTCATTGTTGGGACAAATACACTGATGAGTGTGGCATACATCTTCCGCTGTAGTGGGAGTCTCATAGTCATTATCCTGTCGTTGATTGGCACTGGTTCCTCATCAAGCATTGCTGCTATCTCCTTTCTAACTGCAAAGCCCACTCCTGCTTCTCTCCTTTCTTGAGTTGATCTCCCACTCCAAAAGAAGATGTACCTATGGTCTTCCAGGCTGGCATATCCAGGCAATCTTGTTTCACTAAGTGCAGCTATGTCTACATTGTACCCGTTAATTTCCAGGGCCACAAGCACGGTCTGCCTTTCTGGGCGCTGTGATGTTGTTCTGTCCAACAGAGTGCGTACATTCCATTCTGCTACACACAAGGCTGCTGTTTTCCTCTTCTTTTGTCTTCCTGCTCCTAGCTTACTTTTCGCTGCCTGTCGGAGTGTGAACAGATATGCGCGGACCTTGTAAGCCCGGGCGACGTCCGAGCCGGTATGAGTTGCTTTCTGATTGACCATTTCATGAAACTGCTTTCAAATTATTTGAGTACTGCTAGCTTTTGCTGGACTAGCAGCACATTCTTGGCAGATAAAGGTATTATCAGTGGCAAGGACAAGCCAAGACAAACTGACTCCAGTATCTGTTGCAGCGACTGACCAGATGATAGGTTTGTTTATCTCTGCTCTTTGTGTAGTGCATGTCACAATGCACCGACTGGCACAGTCCACCACAGACCTTGCGACAGACGTGCTTATCTGCCAGGATGTCCAGTCTCACCCCGTATAACTGGGAGTGGTCCACCACTGACCTGTGGCAGATATTGTTTTTAGTTCTGCCAGGATGCCTTGTTTCACCCTCCATGCCCTCAGAAGGGCGGGGATGCCGGTTGAGTCGCCGACAGCCCGACCCGTGAGACAGGTAGTACCGGTTTTCATGGTTATCAGGCAGGCGTATTTTAGCAGCTAATTTGCAGTTCATTGTCCCAACTCTCCCACAGCCACGTGACTGACTATTTTCATTCCACTCTCAGCTGCCCCCCCCACCCCATCCCGGCTTCAACTCAGTGTTCCAACTCCCACCACAGCTCTTCCTATAGGTCCCCACTTCGACTGCTCCCTCCTGCCATTGCTTTCCCCATTCATCCCATAGTCAAAGTCAGATCCTCATCACATCATCGCAATAAATCGCAGGAAAACCCGTCCAATCTCCGCCCCATTCCTCAGTCTTCTCAATCTGTCCCAAAGCAACACCACCTGAAACTGGCTCTACTCAACACAAGCTCACTGAATAATAAAAGCCTTAACCTGAACAAATTCATCACTGACAATAATCTGGATTTTCTTTGCATCACTGAAACATGGCATAAACCCCTGGACTATGTATCACTCAATGAGACCACACCTTCCTGATTCACCTACATCGATAAACCCCGCCCTGATGGCCGGGGAAGTGGTGTTGCTGTCATTCACCAAAAAAAATTCAAAATATCCAACATTCACACCCCTGCAGTCCACTCCTTTAAACAGCCTACCTTCACACTCTCTGGTCCCACCCCCGATCAACGCTGTAATCTACCCCTCCAAGCCAAACCCCTCCTTTCTACCTGAACTTTCGTATCTGTCGACCTAGCTCTCTGTGATCTCACCCTCTGTCCTTCTCCTCGGAGACTTTAATCTCCACATCGATGCCACCAACTGCAAATCTGGCACTAACTTCCTGGATCTTCTTCAGTGCTTCACCTTCACTCAACACGTTGACTTCCCGACTCCCTCACATAGACACATTCTGGATCTGGTCTGCTCAACTGGACTAACAATACTCCAACTCAGCAGCATCAACCTCCATATCTCTGACCACCTCGCAATCACCATGGACATCAACGTCCCCATCCCCTCCCCTAAAAAAAAGTGTGCAATATCCTTCAGAAATATCAAAACCATCACTCTTCCAGTCTTCTCAGCCTGACTCACCAGCATGATATCTGCCTCCCCTCCCCCGCTCTCTGACGACCCCACGGATCCTGTCCGCTATTATGACACCACTTTCTCCTCCTGCCTGAACCAGTTAGCCTCTCTCAAAACTAAAACGGTCTCCTTCACTCACTCTGCTCCCTGGTACACTGCTGAACTCCATGCCATGAAATCCCGTAAGCGACAGCTGGAAAGACTCTACAAGAAAACAAACCTAACAGTTCATCTCCAAGAATACACTGACCACCTCCAACAATACAAGACTGCCCTCAACACAGCCCAGTCCAAATTCTACTCCCACCTCATACACGCTGGCTCCAACAACCCCAAAACACTCCTTTCCACAATCAACAAATTTCTCAAACCAATCAACAACACCCAGTATTCACTGCTGAAAAGTGCAACTCATTCCTGTTTTTTTTTTTCCAAACAAAGATCACCACCATCCACAGTAACCTGATTACCTCTCCTCCGATCCGAACCCCTCCAATAGCTCCTCCCCCCACCCCTATTCAGCCACTGGTTCATTTCCCTACACTGACCCCTCTAGAACTCACTAACCTGCTCTACCTCCTGAGCAGTGGCTCAGGAGGTAGAGCAGGTTGTCTAATAACCGGATGGTTGGCGGTTCAAATCCTGCTCTCCCCAGATATCCCGCCGTTGTGTCCCTGGGCAAGACACTTCACCCGCATTGCCTCCAGTGTCCATAACACTGGGTATGAATGTGTATAAATGTTTGGTGGTGGCCAGAAAGGCCGTTGGCGCAGATTGGCTGCCACGTTTCCGTCATCTTGCCCCAGGGCAGCTGTGGCTGCAGAAGTAGCTTGCCACTACCATTGTTTGTCTGGAGTGAATGAATAATGTACCTATTTGTAAAGCGTCTTTGAGTGTCTATGTTAAAGCGCTACATAAAATCGATGCATTATTATTATTATTATTAAAATTACCACAGGCATGAGAAGCCCAACATCTGTACTGGACCCCGTTCCCTCCACACTTATCAAATCCTGCCTCCCATCCCTCTCCCCACTCATCTACACCATCATCAACGCATCCCTCAGCTCCAGCTCAGTTCCTGAACCCCTGAAAGTTGCCGCTGTCACCCCAATCCTCAACAAACCTGGACTAAAACCCAACATCATGAATAACTTCCATCCCATCTCCTATTTTCCCTTCCAATCAAAAATTCTAGAACGTGTTGTTGCCACCCATCTCAAAACCCAACTCACCACCAATGACCTCTTTGAGACATTCCAATCCAGATTCCACTCACAACATAGCACCAAAACAGCTCTTCTTAAAGTGACAAACGACCTCCTACTCTTAGCCGACTCCATACTCCTGAATATCCTCATCATGCTCAACCTCACAGCTGCCTTCGATACAGTCAACCACTCCATTCTCCTCTCCCGTCTGAAAACCTTCCTCAGCATCACTGGTACAGCTGTCTCCTGGTTCCACTCATATCTCACCAACAGACAACAATTCATCCATGTCAACAACTGCACCTCCCTCACAGCTCCCCTCTCCCATGGTGTTTCCCAGGGCTCTGTGCTTAGCCCTCTCCTCTTCATCAGCTATATACTCCCACTTGGTAACATCGTCCGCCAGCATGGCCTTAACTTCCACTGTTATGCCAATGACATTCAGATCTACATTTCTACTAGCTGCATAACCACAGAAACCTGCTCCATACTGGAAAACTGTCTCTTTGAAATAAAATCTTGGATGCAAAAGAACTTTCTGCAACTTAACTATGATAAGTCTGACACGATGATCATCGACCCAGAATCTCTCATCAACACCACCCACAACTTCAACCTGTTGCCAACTCCACACTTTCCCCATCCCAATGATATGAAACCTTGGAGTCATCTTTGACAGCCACCTAACTTTTGAACCGCACATCAATCATGTCACCAAAACTGCCTTCTTTCACCTAAAAAACATAGCCCGTCTCGGTCCCTCACTCACCTTCTCCACCGCAGAAACCCTCAAACTCTCATTTATCACATCCAGACTTAATACTGCAATAGCATTCTTTACAGGACATCATCCAAAGTCCTCCAGAAACTTTAATACATTCAGAACTCAGCCGCCCGTCTCCTTACCCAGTCCCGCTCCTATGACCACATCACCCCCGTTCTCCCGAACCTCCACTAGCTTCCAGTCTCACAACGCATACAGTTCAAAGTCCTTCTCCTCACCTTTAAAGCCCTCCATCACCAGGCCCCTTCCTATCTCACTGACCTGTTGCACCGGCACCCCACCACCACCACCACACACACACTGCCTTTGTTCCTCTGATGCAAACCTCCTCTCTCCACCACACAGAACCAAGCACAGAACTTGGGGGGACTAAGCCTTTTCCATCGTGGCCCCTTCCCTCTGGAACTCTCTCCCCCCAACAGATCTGTGACTGCACAGACTACTACTTCAAATCATTACTCAAAACCCACCTCTTCAGACTTGCTTTTAATCTTTAATTTTAATGCTTATTTTTTTTAATGTAAAGCGTCTTTTAGTGCCTTTGAAAGTGCTATACAAATAAAATGTATTATTATTTATTACTATAATAAATAATAGTAATACACAATTTATTATTATAATACTCTCTCCTGGGTCTGGCCTTGTCGTGGCGAGGGAGCTTGTGTGTTCCACTGATCCGAAGAGTGTTACCGTTTGGAGCTTGCTCCTGGTAGGGTCACCCTTGGCAGGCCAGTCTCTCGGGGAGGTTCCAGACAAACGGTGACCCATGACGTGTCGGCACAGCGTTAGATGGCAGCCCCATCATCAGCCTATCCTGCGGAGGACCAACAACCCACCCAGGAGAAACCTTCTTTGTTATGAAACCAATCAGAAGAAACCGAACTGCCCATTTCGGAATTGGACCCCAGCATGCCACCGACCAACGAGTACGGACTGACCTTCGCCACACCACCCATGTTGCCACGTGGAATGTCCAGACACTCCTTCGCACCAGAGCAGCCACGCTGCTGTTCCGAGAGCTTGCCCGTTACAACATCACCCTGATGGGTCTCTGCGAATCATGGTGGCAAAGCAGTAATGAAAACAATGTAGGCGATTACTGTTTCATCTGGAGCGGGCCTGAGAAGCGGATGGGCCTCTATGGTGTGGCACTTGCTATGCCAAACCCCATCTGCAAGTCACTCATCAGCTGGATACCGGTGAGCGACAGATTACATCCAGCTCGCTTTCTTCACCAGCACAGAAAGATTTTTTTATTTTTTTTTATTTTTTTTGGTTACTTATTTGTACCCGTAGGTAGACTTGGTTTGCAGTCTGGTGACAAGCCACCGGCAGCTGGTCGCTGCGTGCGCGAGCGCCCTAAACCTACATGTTTTTGGTGTGCGGGAGGAAACCGGAGAAATCCCGGAGTAAACCCGCGCAACACGGGGAGAACATGCAAACTCCACACAGCTCACTGTTGGTCGGGGGCTGGGATCGAACCCATGATCTCATGATCCCCGCGGTCCCCCGGCTGAGGGTAAAACTGTGCTGCCACAGTGCTAAACCACTGCGCCACCGTGCAGCCACCGTGCAGATGACAGTTATTGTCCCCTATGCCCCCACCAATGTTGCAGACGAAGAAGAGAAGGATGCTTTCTTTGACCAGCTTCATCAGGTTGTTGGACAGATTCCACCACATGACATCACCATCATTCTTACTGATGCCAACGCTACCCTCTCCTCCAGAGATCTGCTCCCAGCTCAGTTTCCTGGCCCACCTGTCGGCACCACCTTTGCCGACCCATCAACGAATGACAAAGGTAACCGTCTCCTTCTGTTCTGTCACTCCCACAATCTCTGCATAGCTGACACCTGGTTTCCTCGGAAACTCATCCATTACTGGACTTGGTACAGCGTGTATGGCAGAACCTGAAAGACCCTTGACCACATTATCATCTCTCGCCGCTGGAAGTCATTTGTAACAAATTGCCGTGTGTTCAGAGGAGCAGAGCTTGGTAACACTGACCATCGCCTGTGGATCATGCAGCTGAAGCTTTGGGCCAATCCTTCTGCCAAGCACCAGTCCCGCCTGGACTCCTCCTAGCTCTGCAATCTCAAAATCACCACTGAGTTCCGATACTCTATCAACAACCACTTCAGGGCCCTGGCCACGGACAAAGTGGGCGACTGGGAGATCCTGCGCAATGTGGCCATCGGAGAGGACAAAGAGACAACTGGAGTCAGCGGTCAGAAATAACAACATGAGCCGCGTGTTCAGTATGCTTTGTCAAGCATGCAATGGCCCACACACCAAGACAGCCCAGGTGAAGGACATCAATGGCAAACTCATTAACACTGAGACAGACTGCCTCGACCGCTGGAAAGAACACTTCAGTCATGTCCTGCATCATCCTCCTGTTCTCGTTGACCCCAGTCTCTTAGCCACTGCCAATGCCACTGCTTCCTGCGATTCCTGCAGGACTGGTCTAGTCACTCTCGGAGAAGTCCCGGCTGCCCTGACCAACATAAACAACAGGAAAGCCCCTGGAATTTGTGCTATAACCACAGAAATGCTGAAGATGGGCAGAAATTGCACAATCCAGGCTGCACGGTGGCGCAGTGGTTTAGCACTGTGGCAGCACAGTTTTACCCTCGGCCGGGGGATCGCGGGGACCATGAGATCGTGGGTTCGATCCCAGCCCCCGACCAACAGTGAGCTGTGTGGAGTTTGCATGTTCTCCCTGTGTTGCGCAGGTTTACTCCAGGATTTCTCCGGTTTCCTCCCGCATACCAAAAACATGTAGGTTTAGGGTGCTCGCGCACGCAGTGACCAGCAGCCGGTGGCTTGTCACCAGACTGCAAACCAAGTCTACCTACGGGTACAAATAAGTAACAAAAAAAAAAAAAAACAAAAAAAAAATCCAGTGGCTCACCCACATCATCAATCATGTTTGGGTGACAGAGCAGCTCCCCGGTGACTGGACCAGAGGCATCATACTTCCCTTCTGGAAGGGAAAGGGCGACAAACTCGTCTGCAGCAATCACAGAGCCATCACCCTTTTGTCCATTCCTGGTAAGAACTTCACCAGGATCCTCCTCAGTCATGCACTTCCAGCCATCAGAGGTGGCCATCACCCTCAGCAGGCAGGCTTCATGTCCAACCGCTCGACCTCAGAACACATCTCTGCTGTTCGCCTATTAGTAGAAAAGACCTATGAATTCCGCAAGGACAGCCATCTCTATATAGCCTTTATAGCTCTTAAGGCTGCCTTCAACACCATGGACCATGCTTCTCTTTGGAGTGTCCTACAGACCCTCGGAGTCCCACCCAAGATCATAGCCCTGTTTAAGCATTTCTACAGCAGCTTGGAGAGCTGTGTCCGTGTGAATGGAAAGGAGTCCAGCTGGTTTCCCAGGGTTGTGTGGCCGCTCCTGATCTCTTCAATTGTGTCACAGACCAAGGTCTGCAGTGTTTCCTCTGGCTTAAAGACCTCGGCACGGTGGCAACATATTTTTCGGGGGGGGGGGGGGCAGAAAACACATATGTATGAATATGTTAATTTTATACCACTTATTTCTTTTTTTTTAATTTTGCACAGTAACTTTGCATATAATAGTAATAATATATCAGATTTATATAGTGCTTTATCATAGACACTCAAAGACGCTTTTTACAGATACATTATTCATTCACTCCAAACAGACAGCAGTAGTGGCAAGCTACTACTGTAGCCACAGCTGTCCTGGGGAAGGCTGACGGAAATGTGGCTGCCAATCCGGGACAACGGCTTCTCCGGCCACCACCAAACATTTATACACATTCATACCCAGTGTTATGGACACTGGAGGAAAGGTGGGTAAAGTGTCTTGCCCAGGGACACAACGGCAGGATATCTGGGGAGAGCGGGATTCGAACCGCCACCCATCCGGTTATTGGACGACCCTCTCTACCTCCTGAGCCACTGCCGTGCATATGGAACTTACAATTTGAAGTATTGTACAACCAAGGCTTGAATGTTGGAATATTGGGCCATTTGGGGTCCCACCCAGACGTCCTGTGTTTGGACTTTTTACTGGTGTCATCCTTCTCTCCTTCCTCTGCTCTCACCTCTCCTGGACCCTCTGCCTGAACACTTTTTTTTTTTGTTTTTTTTGTTACTTATTTGTACCCGTAGGTAGATTTGGTTTGCAGTCTGGTGACAAGCCACCGGCTGCTGGTCGCTGCGTGCGCGAGCGCCCTAAACCTACATGTTTTTGGTATGCGGGAGGAAACCGGAGAAATCCCGGAGTAAACCCACGCAACACGGGGAGAACATGCAAACTCCACACAGCTCACTGTTGGTCGGGGGCTGGAATCGAACCCACGATCTCATGATCCCCGCGATCCCCCAGCCAAGGGTAAAACTGTGCTGCCACAGTGCTAAACCACTGCGCCACCGTGCAACCGTGCACTTTGCTCTCCTTGGCTCCTCTCTTCTGTCTCATCTTGCCCTCTCTGAGCCCTGTCTAATTCAGCTTCTCTCTCTGTCTATGGTGGTATACAAACAGGTTAGAAAATATCAAGTGCCATGTAAATTAATGGAGACAACCGAAAATTTATAGTTAAGGGTACAAAGAGCACCCACTTAAAACTTGAGGAATGACTTCAGACTTGAAGGTTTGAGGTTTTTCTCCAAAATTTATAACAATTTTAATAAAGTTTTCTACTTTTCTCTGTAAATTTATCTAAATTTGAAACCATTTTCCTGAAACTTGTAATTTTCCTCTTGTAAAATTGACTTTTCTTGTACATTTGAAACGTTATTATAAATTTGTGGATTATTTTATGGCTTATTTTTGTCTGTTTTTTAAAATAAAATTTCTGTTTTTTAAATAAATTTGAAACAGAGTGTGGTATTTTTTTTTACTTTTTCCTTATAACAATTTTTGACCATAACTTTGCAGTCAGAACAGAGCAATAATTTAACTCTCATTACAAAGAAAAAATATTAATAAAATTGCATTTAATGATTTAAATTAACTTAAATGGCCAAGGATGCTGTTATTTCTGTTATAATATTTCTATATATTTATAGGTTGTTTTTTTTTATTTAAATCTCACCACTGCCAAGAAAAACCTCCCTTATTTTGAAGTCCAAATGCTGGCACGTTCAGTTTGTCTGAAGGCTGCTGACGGATTAAAGTCAATGACTTCGTGAATATCGGTCACCTTAACTTGTCAGGTACATAATAGGGAACATAACTTAATATTGTAGTGGCTGGTGAAATATATCCTCAGCAATTCATCAGTCCCCCTGCCTTTCCCTTCATATGAAGCCAGCTGCATTTGAATTCTAACCACATCTCTTAGCTAAGCGACTCTTCCGTTATTGCTCCCGTTTCCAGCGGGTTAAAACCATGATAAACGCCAGTGTTTACATACATCTTCTGATTTTTTTTTTCCGCATTTAAAGTACTTCAATAAACTCATGTTTCTGTTGGACAGTCAAGCCTTATTTTGCTGCATTTCCCCTCTAGTCCACCTTGGTCCACATACGCTTTGGACGAGCCCGGCACGCATGCAGCGCTGTACATGCTCATTTTTTTCATCTACCCAGGCCAAGCGGTTGACACATGCACACAACCATTATTTGTAGTTTCACTTCCGCCCGACAGGTAGCACCAAGGCACTGACGCGCCAGGATTTTCACCAACGAAGTAACGGTGGACTTCAAAAAGTTTCTTTTCAAATAGAGTCAATTTCTGCTGTTTGACTTCCCAGTTTTTACTCCTTTTCCATGAAGATGCTGCTGCCGCAAGTGAGACACTGCCTGTTGACTGACTGGAAAGCTTGCATGGGCGGGGCGCTTCTAAACTCCGCACGGATGACAGCCACGTGTGTTGTTCGTGTGCGTGCATGCGGAAAGTCATTGCTTCATATATTTTTTTTTAAATTCATATCTCTGTCTTGGCAAGGCAGTAAATTTTTTGGCGTAGCGGGCCACCACCGAGAAATGTTACCAGAGGAAACCCTGGCCTGCAACCGGGTCCTTGTCATGTGGTTTGGCAACTACCATCTAGCTGACCTTAAATATGCTGATGATACCATCCTGTTCAGCCCATCCTTTAGTCAGCTGAGAGATGCTCTAGTTGTCTACCATGAAGAGGCAGCGAAGCTGGGCCTTCAGGTGAGCTGGATGAAGACTAAGCTAATGCATGTCGGCAACGGACCAGATCCACCCCCGTTACAGCTCGGGAAAGATGCCTTTGAGTTTGTCGATTCCTTTGTGTATTTGGGTTCCACAGTGACCAACAAGGGAGACATGAAACCAAAGATCAACCGCAGATGTGGCCTCACTGCATCAGCCATGCAGGCACTATGGAAACCTCCATAGCGCCATCATTCAATCTCCCCAAAAGATGAAGCTCTGCATATACAATGCGTCAGTCCTCTCCATTCTACTCTATGGGTCAGAGACATGGCCATTGAATAAGACTGGCCTCGAGAGTGGATGGGTTTGACAGTCGGGCCCTCAGAGCCATCGACATCAGGTGGCCCCAGCGCACTTTTTTTTCCCACCTTGTCCTGTCAGGCAGCTAGGTAAGCAGAACAGAGATCTATTACCCTTATTGTGCCAAAACAGATTTACTTTGCCAAAAGGAGCTTTATACAGTACCTAACTATGTACTATATACTGTTGTAAATTCCTCCTGTAATAACTTTTAATACTTTATTTAAATTATTTTGCCCATGGAGGACCTGACAGGATGGGGATAGAGAAAGGAAGTGTGTGGAGGGGGAAAGAAAAGGGAGGGAAACAGACAAAAAGACAAACAAACCAATAACTAAAACAAACAGAAGACAAACTGCTTCTTCCACCAAAGATGTCTCAACACGGGTCTGGTATCCGCACCTGTTAAAGGAGAGACATTTGTGCGTGTGTGTCTGTGTGCATATATATGACAGCACGTGCAAAATAAGTGTGTGCATGTGAGTGGTTTGTCAGGAAACATACGACGAGGGGGCCGGTCGCAGCAGCTCTCCCCCCCCCGGAACCTCAAAAAGCCAAGGCAGCGCCACCAATCCCCACAGGGCACAAATGCCCAAGGTCAGCAAGCCCCAGGAAAGCCAGGCATCCGCCCCTGAAGGGACGACTGAGGGAAGCCAGGCAGCCAGTGCAGTGCATCCCCCCCCCCCCCCCAGGGACCCCACCCCCTGGCACCAGGAGGCCAGCGACCCCACCCCCTGGGCCAGACACTACTTCCCTCAATCCAGCACCTCCCAACTTGCAGACACACCCATCCCAACACCTTCACACCCTCATACTATCATACACATCCACATGCACTCCCTCACTCTCACTCACCCACTCTCACACTCCTGAACCCACCCATTCTTTCTCACTCCTGTACCCATTCAATCTCACTCCCACTCGCCCTCAGGGTCACCCACACCCACTCACGTTCACCCACGCACGCACTCTCACTCACACTCCGACCTACTCACATCCATTCATGCTCTCCCCCTCATACTTACCCACCCTCGTTCACCCTTATTTCTTAGAGCAACTGCAATGCAGATGCAGCAAACCTGAACACACACACCAGTGCCCAGCAGCAGCCGGGGAAACCGCCGGCACAGGCCAGCAGTCACTCCCCCCCGACGACCCACCCCAGGGAGGCCATGGCCACAGAAGCAGACCCCCACTCCAGCGCCCACCTGAGCGACTAATCAGCAGATCACTGCAGGCACCCCGAGATGCCACCTGACACGCAAAGCGCCACACAAAACCAACCCACGATCACCACCTCCACTCATCACTCCCTCACTCTCACTTACTCTCTTATTCAGTCCCTCTCTCACTCCCTTGGTTGTATCTATACATTCAGCAGCACCCAGGGATTATGACAACATGACAGGTCCCAGGCCCCCCACTAAGCCCCAAGCAGGAGGAGGGCAACAATAAAAATAAAAAAAAATAAAAATTACTCGATCCAGCTGATGGAAGGTAAATAGCATACCATGGCCCACCAGAGACTTCGATAAAGCTGACAGAAGGTAAGCAATTATGTAATGTTAGTGCCATATTTGCAGTGCAACTGCTATATAACAATATGGAGTTGCATATTATTAATTTTGATGTTGCAGTATGTCTGTTATATAGTCAGGCTGCAGTTAACTTAAAAAACACCGTTGTACAGCTTAAATGTACCATCAAGTATGTAGGTATGCTATTCTGACAAAATATGCTAAACCGATAGCTATATCTATCGGTTTGCCATACGGGTATGGTATTCTGAGAAAGTATGGTAAAATGGCAGAATACTGGCACCAGATGCTACTGGCTCTCATGCCCAGCAACCCCACCATCCTCTGTGTATCCGTGCTGTTCTTGTCGCTCCAGCTTTCAGCTGGCCGTGAAAGCAGGAGTCCCACAGAGCCACACTGCCTTTTGAGATCCCTTGGCTTGGCAGCCCGTGTCGAGTTTCAGCGATCGGGGAAGTCATCCAGCACACGGTGCTAGCGAATTGTTGTGGATCAGTGAACCAGAACGCTGCTCAACCAAACTGGGAGGCTAGAAGCTAGTCAGCTATAATGACTAACTGACGTAAGAGGGAGGGCGGAGTTGAAATGGTGAAGGGTGGTTCTTCAAGTGACAGGCTTTAAACCAGAGCATTTAAAGGCAACCAGGAAAACAAAAAACAAATTTGCTTCAATGATTAAAAAAATTTTAAGAAAACATGAACAAAATACTGTTTGTCACAAACATTTCATTAAAACGTATAAGCTGTTAAAATGTGGAAGAAGTGCAGTCAATGACTCCTTTAAGTTTGCTAAAAGGTCCATTCTTAAGACTGATCTTAACTAAAACTGACTTAACACTTGAGACCATTTTTAATTAAGATCTGCTGGTGCAGCCCGACCCTGACCTTGACTGAACCCCTAGGGAAAGAAGACTGAAAAAAGCGACAAGGTTAAAAAATGAGAACATGCAGATGCTTCAGCTGTAAAGAAATATAGACACATAATGCAAAGATGTGCGTTTGGGCTGCTGCCCTGCTGTCAAAATGCTGATAAGATTATCATCAATATGTGAAGCTCATTGGATTTACCTGAGCTGTGAGATATAAGGCAGACGCTGAAGGAAACTCCTCACTTCACTCTCTTCAGGGGAGCAGACTTTCAGTTTCATTGGTTTCTTCTCTGGGTGGAGTTTCAACACTTCCAGGAGGATGGAGGACTTTCTCTCTGAGAGGTTTATGGACCAGACTGGAGGAGCTGACTGGAAAACTGACTGCAATGATGGAAGGAGACTCAGACCTGTTTTGGTCTGATAGTCCTTCACATGGGAGTACAGATCCAGGAGGAAACTAGACTGACAAAAAGCATCACAGTCTTTGTCATAAGGGAATGTCTCATATCTGCACACTGATGATAACAGCTCTAGAATCTTCTCTCCTGATTGCTGTTCTCTCTCTGCTGCTGCACAGATCAGATTTACAAAGAATCTGACCACCCCATCGGAGCTCTCTTGAGCAACACTGGAACAATCAGAAGGAAACATTCAGAAGATTTCAGAACATTTCATCTCAGCTGTATTCATACATACACTACTGATGGACTCCATCTTGTACATGTCTGTCCTGTGGGTTTTAGACCCACTCCCCCTTAGGCAATTCTCAGGTGATCCCCCAGAACACCCCTACTCCCAAGGGTTTTGTCTACATTTAAAATCCAAATGATTTCAAATGACAAAATAATGTAATGTTATCTTTATTTTATTCTTGATCCAGAAAGATCTTTGTGCTTTTCAGAAACATCCTTCTTCTCCCAAAGCTCTACATCAGGAGTGTCCAATCATGTGCCATGGAGGGTCAAGACCCTGCAGGCTTTACCTCCAACCAGTGTCTTCAACAACAGATTTCACTGAACTTCTTCCACTGATTGCTAAGTGAAAACACCTGCTGAAGAGACGGGGTAGAAGAGAAAACCTGCAGGGTCTTGGCCCTCCATGGCACACGATTGGACACCCCTGCTCTACATGATCAGGCCTCTTATAATCTTAACAAGAGCACTCTGAGGCAAGTGAAATATCCCCCGTCTCTGTTTTCTTTGAGGAGATCCTAGTATGTCACTGAAGGACAGCAGGTTTCAAGTTTTCCATATTACTGGGGGAGAACCACATTATGATAAACCTATTATCCATGAATATATAACAGATATAGTTGTATACAACCTATAGTTGTAGATCAGGATCACAAGGTGAACCTGTGTACCAAGTTTGGTGACCCTAGAGAGCTTTATGCATTCTATAGAAAGGGGGCATAGGGAGTGTCAAACTTTGACCTTTTGACCTCAAACCCATAGTCAGAGGTCATGGTCTTAGTGTGAACCTGTGTACCAAGTTTGGTGACCATAGTTGTCCTCGTTCTATAGTAACAATGCAAAGGGAATGTTAACATTGACATCTGACCTTTTCACAACAATCCATAGTCAGAGGTCAGGATCCCAAGGTGAACCTGTGTAGCAAGTTTGGTGACTCTAGGGGGCCGTGCACACAACAACTTTTTACCCCAAACAGTGGAAGTTTGTCTACAGTTTAGCTGTCCGTGCATATGGAAACAGGTGTGAAAACGTGTAGAGATTTGAAACCAGTTCCAAGAGTGGAGAGGATTTGTCGGTACCGTTTTTCCGCATCCGTGTGCACAGAAATAAACAGCAACGGCACATTACAGCCCTAATTTACAATTTTCAGCCAATCCATACACCAAGCAACTTGGATTTCTCACAGAAAGAGGCTCTGTGTAACGTGTTGCAAAATAACACATTACTGTAAAGCCACTACTTTTGCAGTAACGTCTTATGAAATGAAATTACTGTTTACAAATTCAGTAATGCATTATTACTGAAATTTGATCAGCTGCGTTACTCGTTTTCGTAATATGGATAGACATTTTTTGCGCAACTAAATTAATATTCAAACTGCCCCTACCATGGCTGAGACGAACCGTCTGCCGACGCGACCTGTTGCAAAGAGCCTGAGTCTTCATTACTGAGTGGAGGAAGAGATGAAGCTACTTTGTTTTAGTGGACAAACACAGATTATTTTTCCTTTGTTGCAGTGAAGGACAAAACAATATTGGTGGGTTGTAAGCTAAGTGCCGAAGGAGACCTACAATCTTCAGAAGCACCTGAAAACAACACCAAGCTCCAAAGCTAGTGCTAAGTAACTGCTAGCTATGCTAACAACCAACACCGTGAAGTGGCTCCCACAGCAGGATATAAAATGGAAATAGTCTTCTGAACACCCCCACCTGGATTTTAACTGCAGGTATGCATCTGGACAGTTTGTGAGCCAGCAAGAATTAAACCGACTGATTGCCAGATACTACAGAATGAAGATCTGATAACAGTCATTGTCCATCAGATAGCTGGACTGTGAGCCACTGACGTTAAAACACATTTACCTGCTACTTGGATAAAGATTATTCAAAAATGGATTTTGATCTCCAAAAGGCATTTGAGAGACTGGATCATATCTCTGTCATAGCAGATGTTTGGACTGTGGAAAATGAGTGTTTTCATTGGATCACAACACATCGCATGAATCCATAATCATAAAGGTAAGATCAACATGGACACCTTTCATGTCCCACACTGACACATGTGCGGCAACACCAACAGTAAAAAACTGTCTGTGAAGCTGTTCTGAAACAGTCTTTTCAGCCTGACATTAATAAGCCCATAATGTAATCCATTAATATACGGTGCATCCAGAAAGTATTCACAGCGTTTCACTTTTTCCACATTTTGTTATGTTGCAGCCTTATTACCTCCGCCAAGGAGGTTATGTTTTCATCGGAGTTGGTTTGTCTGTCTGTCTGTTTGTTTGTTAGCAAGATAACTCAAAAAGTTATGGACGGATTTTCATGAAATTTTCACAGATTGTCAGAAATGGGGTATCTTACAGATGATTACATTTTGGTGGTGATCCGGATCACCGTCTGGAAGAAAACCGCCATTATGCGAAATGCCATTTTCCTGAATAACTACTGAACCACTAATCCTATCCATGTGAATCCAATTGCTACTTATATGTTTTCATGGTCAAGGAATCTGAAAACGTACACACAATAAATGTAGGATTAATATTTATGATGTAACACACTGTATGGGGGGAACTGTGGCGCTTGGCGGAGGTCTGCGCTCTCCGAGTGCTTTTCTAGTTCCAAAATGGATTTAATTATTTTTTTCCTTAAAATTCTACACACAATACCCCATAATGACAATGTGAAAAAAGGTTGGGTTTTTTTTTTTTTTTTAGATTTTTGCAAATTTATTTATTTTTTTATTTTTTTTTTTATTTATTTTAAAATTTATTAAAAATTAAAAATTTAAAAAAAAAACAGAAATCACATGTGCATAAGTATTCACAGCCTTTGCCATGAAGCTCAAAATTGAGCTCAGGTTCATCCAGTTTCCACTGATCATCCTTGAGATGTTTCTACAGCTTAATGGGAGTCCACCTGTGGTAAATTCAGTTGATTGGTCATGATTTGGAAAGGCACACACCTGTCTATATAAGGTCCCACAGTTGACAGTGCATGTCAGAGCACAAACCAAGCATGAAGTCGAAGGAATTGTCTGTAGACCTCCGAGACAGGATTGTCTCGAGGCACAAATCTGGGGAAGGGTACAGAAAAATTTCTGCTGCTTTGAAGGTCCCAATGAGCACAGTGGCCTCATCATCTGTAAATGGAACAAGTTCAGAACCACCAGGACTCTTCCTAGAGCTGGCCAACTGTCTAAACTGAGCGATCGGGGGAGAAGGGCCTTATTCAGGGAGGTGACCAAGAACCCGATGGTCACTCTGTCAGACCTCCAGCGTTCCTCTTTGGAGAGAGGAGAACCTTCCAGAAGGACAACCATCTATGCAGCAATCCACCAATCAGGCCTGTATGGTAAAGTGGCCAGACAGAAGCCATTTCTAAGTAAAAGGCACATGGCAGCCCACCTGGAGTTTGCCAAAAGGCACCTGAAGGACTCTCAGACCATGAGAAACAAAATTCTCTAGCCTGATGAGGCAAAGATTGAACTCTTTAGTGTGAATGCCAGGCGCAATGTTTGGAAGAAACCAGGCACCACTCATTACCAGGCCAATACCATCCTTGTAGTGAAGCATGGTGGTGGCAGCTTCATGCTGCGGGGATGTTTTTCAGCAGCAGGAACTGGGATACTAGTCAGAATAGACTGGGGTGATGGTTCATCTTTCAGCAGGACAACGACCCTAAGCACACAGCCAAGATATTGAAGAAGTCGGTTCAGGACAACTCTGTGAATGTCCTTGAGTGGCCCAGCCAGAACCCAGACTTGAATCCAATTGAACATCTCTGGAGAGATCTGAAAATGGCTGTGCACCGACGCTTCCCATCCAACCTGAGGTGCTGCAAAGAGGAATGGGTGAAACTGCCCAAAGATAGGTGTGCCAAGCTTGTGGCATCATATTCAAAAAGACTTGAGGCTGTAATTGCTGCCAAAGGTGCATCAACCAAGTACTGAGCAAAGGCTGTGAATACTTATGTACATGTGATTTCTTAGTTTTTTATTTTTAATAAATTTGCAAAAATCTCAAAAAAACCTTTTTCACATTGTCATTATGGGGTGTTGTGTGTAGAATTTTGAGGGGAAAAATGAATTTAATCCATTTTGGAATAAGGCTGAAACATAAAATGTGGAAAAAGTGAAGCGCTGTGAAGACTTTCTGGATGCACTGTAAATTATCTTGCTATGTGTGCAGGACGATTTAAGTATGTATTTAAAAGTAACGTGAAAGTTACTTTTCGAAGTAACTAATTATTTTAATCATGCAGTAATTGGTAAAGTAACTCAATTACTTTTGAAAAGAAGTAACTAGTAACTGTAATTAGTTACTATTTTTTAGTAACTTGCCCAACACTGGCGATTAACATTAAGCTTGATGTGTTTATAGTTAGGATTAGGTAAAAAAAGGGATCTTAACCATATATGTACGCTTTCCCCCCTTTACAATAGATGCAGTTTTAAGCTGTGTGTTCACCAAAAGTGTTTTTTCAGTTGTGGGCGACTATTTTCTGTGCATTCTCTATGTAGTTCAGCGTCTACAGCACTGAGCGCCCTCGGCGCTGAAACGCTCTCGGCAGTGGCCACTTTTTGTTGCAGCGCTCTGGGCACTCACAGTTGAAAAAATTTCAACTTTTCAGACTGCAGCTGAGCTCATCAATGTCAGACCTTTCTAAGCAGCCAGTCAGAATTAAGGAAGGGCGGGCCATAGGACGCTGGTACAGTCTGTACTCAGACTCCTGTTTTCCGTGTCATCATATTTTGCATCCAGAGCTTCTACCAATGTGAGAATACATTTCCTGTCCATTGGTATTTAGAGACTGCTATGATAATATCAGTAGAAAGTCTGACCATAGGAAAAGCGGAAGTGCTGAGCTGTGAGTGACAAGCTGTTGCTGTGATACAGGGCACAGACTTTTCTTTACCAGAGCGCAGCGCACAAATGCTGAAAAAAAGACATTCAGGGTGGTTGGGCGACAAAAAACGCGTTTGGTGGACACGCACGCCTTATAGATAAAAAAAATAATCAAATTTATAACCAAGGAGGATTTACAGACTGAAATACATTCCTAAAATGTTGTTTCCCTTTGCTGAATGATGAAATAAATAAATCGCCATGGAGCAGTTGTTTTAAATTCACTTTTGCGCAGCTGCTCAACCAGCTGACATCACATCACTATTTTTTCTTACTACTACTAATAATATTAATAATGCATCCGATTTATATAGCACTTTTCATGGCCACTCAAAGACACTGTACAATCAATACATTATTCACTCACTCCACAGACGATGGTCGTGGTAAGCTACCCCTGCAGCCACAGCTGCCCTGGGGCAGACTGACAGAAACACAGCTGCCAATAGGCGCTAGCAGCCTCTCCGACCACCACCAAACATTTATACACATTCATACCCAGTGTCATGGACACTGGAGGCAAGGTGGGTAATCCTTTAGTAAAAATTATGACTGAAGACTCCTTATCAAATATTCAAACCAGCTGTCACTGAAGCCCCTTTTCCACTAGTACCTACTCAGCCCGACTCGCCTCAACTCTACTTGGTCTATAGGGTTGTCCATTAGTACCTGGTACCAGGTACTTTTTTGGGACCTACTTCAGTGAGGTTCCAACCATGCTGAGTCGAGCTGAAAATGTGACATCAACAGACTGCAGGCCACTGACTGGCCAGGGCGTAACATCACAGGATGAGAGTGACATCTTCACAAGAGTCATAACCGCCATTTGTAAATTCGGCCGTGAGTTTTTATTATTTCTGTGATAATTAACAAAATAAATGGCTACACACAAATCAATATCCCAAACCACTCACCATCTTCCAGTGAGCAGCCATCAGCTTGGAGACCTCCTGGTATTTCATTTCGGGTTGCTCCACCGGCGACGGGGCTGAAAAGTTCATAGGCTTTAAAGTTCATATCGTGGTTAAATTAAGATAAGATAAGCCTTTATTAGTCCCACAATGGGGAAATTCCAGGATTGCAACAGCACAGGGATAGCAACACTCAGAGCAACAATCAATTGTTTGACCAAATGTTATTTTTCAGCAGTCTCCCCGTCGGTCCACACACTTCTTCCATCAGTGTTGCAGTGCTTGGATCCCCGTGGTTGAAAAATAAACCACATTTGTTTAAATTTGACCACTATGAACTTTTCAGCCCCATCACTGGCGGAGCGACCCGAAATGAAATATCAGAAGGTCTCCGAGCTGATGGTTGCTCATGGTGTTTTGTGATTTTAAGCATCTTTTACATTATTTATCCCATTAGTGGCAAGATCAGTTGAACGAACAAGGATATCGCCGTTGTCTCCTGTATGCACACAACGGGCTAGTTAGTTAGTTAGCTATCTAGCTAGCCATCAATGCTAACTCTGTGCTTTCCTTGTATTTTGTGCTTGCTGTAATAAGTATTAATTAATTATTTATTTACATTAGTAATAAGTATTTCCTTCTGACAGCAAAATGTCAGCATGTCAACAAAATAACGGGATAACGAGCCGCCTTCCTGTAATGAACCCACCCACCTTGAGGTGGTGCTCACTTGTGATGGAAAACGACCTAAGCCGTATCAGGCCGAGTAGAGTCGAGGCGAGTCGGGCTGAGTAGGTGCTAGTGATAAAGGGCCATAAGTCAGATTTTTTTTTATTGCCCAGTTACACAGGTTCAGGTTCAGGTTACTTTATTTGTACCCGTAGGTAGATTTGTTTTGCAGTCTGGTGACATCCATATTTACAAGCCACTAATTACATTCAACATAGACACAAACACAGGCACACATGAAGCTGACTATAAACATGTTATTATTATTGATGACTCCCTCATTCTTTCAACCTAAAAAATGAATGTTAATGTTGCTTGCAGATGGAATCTTGTGTTTGTATTTATAATCCAAACTCCCTAGTAAAACTTCTACTTGTCAATAGCTACAACAGCAGTTTTTACACCTTCGGTGGACCAGTGCGCTTGCTTCTGAGCCGTGTCGTGTACACGCAGATGTTTCTCTCTGGGTCTAAATGAAAATGTTGTTGTGTGCACCATGCCTGGCTTTCTTTGTTGTTGAGATATAGATTATAAGCCATTTTGATGTTGACCTTTGACCTTGCAATCCCAAAACCATAGGGTGAACCTGTGTACCAAGTTTGGTGACCCTAGCTTTACTTGTTGTATAGTAATAGAGCAAATGGAATGTTAACTTTGACTATCTGACCCATAGTCAGGTCAGGGTGTAAGTCATCTAAGACGTGTCTTAGATACAGGAACAGTATGGATTTGAAAAGCCTACATCATTTCCTTCAGTAGTTATTGTGTTTACAAGATTTAGGAAAAAACTGACCTCTGACCTTGACCTCAAGGTCATCCAATCAGTGTAGTCACCGGAGTGGTGGCTCAGTTGGTAGAGCGTCCGCCCCACACCCGGGAGGCAGGGGTTCAAATCCCGGCCGGGTCATGCCGAAGACCATATAAAAGTGGAACTTCCTGCTGTCCATCTTGATGCTCAGCAATAATGGAATGGAGGAGGGAAATCTGTGGCAGCGCCTTGCATGGCAGCGGCCCTCTGATTCTACACTTGGGGTGTGTGTGATTAACACTGTAGATAGATAAAACACAATCTCATTCTACTGTACATGATTGGTTGTACGGTTGAATGACATTAAGGGTGATTTAATTTAATTTAAAACTGCAATGTACAGTGTATATCAAACCCTGGTACCAAGTTCCAAAACATTTGGAACAAAACGGTGGGAGTTCCATCCATCCATTCATTTTCTACTGCTTTTACTCTTTTACATTTTACTTTCCATTTACTCTTTTACGTCCGGCGCCACATGAGTTGGCAGCCTTTTTGTAGCAGCGGCTCAATTCTGAGTTTCTTTCTTGTTTTTTATTTACTATCAGTTTTTTCTTTGCCACGACTTTTCTGATCTTGTTACTCCATATCCATCACGGCCGCCAAGGACACTAATATCGCTGCACTGGCATTAGCCATCTTTCTACTCATATCGTCAATAACTACTGACTCGGTGAGTGGAGGAGCCATTGTTTACAGTAGGAGTCAATTGTTAGCATTATGCTGCTCCACAGTGCTAACTGAGAGACCCGATATCCCTCGAGAAATTGGGTAAAAACAGCAGGGATGTCGAGCTGGAGTCAAGTGATGTACGAGGAAGACAAGGTACAAGCCCATTCTACCATCCGTTATTATAGGAAATGTGAGTTCACTGCTTAATAAGACACACAAACTAGTGGCTGTGTCCCGATATGAGAGCGTCTTCAGAGAGGTAAGCATCATGCTGTTTACTGAAACACGGCTAACAGAGCTAACAACAGATGCTAACATCAGACTGGAGGGTTTCCACTAAATATGAGCAGATCGGACACCAGATAGTGAGAAGAGCAGACGCGGGGGGCTATGTTTGTGAACAACAGATAGTGTAATCCTGGGATCACGATTAAAGAACAACACTGTAGCAAGGACAATGAGTTGCTAGCCATTAGCATGCGACCGGTATACCTCCCCAAAGAGTTCTCACATGTCATCAAGATTGTTATTTATGTAACCCCTTCTGCGAGTGCTGAGGCAGCGTGTGATGTCATCCACTCAGTCACCAGCAGATTGCAGACGCAGCACCCAAATGCTCTCCAGCTCATCTCTGGTGACTTTAACAATAGCTCCCTGTCCTCCATTCTGCCTACTTTCAATGAGTATGTCATGTGCCACACCAGAGACAATAAAACACTGGACTTATTTTATGCAAACACCAAGGAGGCTTACACCTCATCACCCCACTGGGAAGATCTGATCACAACCTGGTTCACCTCCTGCCTGTGTACAAACCACTGGTACACAGACAACCTCCTGTTACCTGCACAGTGAAGAGATGGTCTGAGGAGGTGGAGGACACTCTGAGGAACTGTTTTGAATCCACTGCATGGGAGCAGCTCTGTAATCCACATGGTGAGGACATCGACGGCCTCACACACCATCACAGACTACATCAACTTCTGTGTAGAGAACACCGTACCCACCAAGACCATACGGTGATTCTCAAACAACAAACCCTGGATCAACCCTGAAAAAAAGTCACTACTGAAGGAAAAGAAAAGGATCTTCAGGTCGGGAAGCAAGGAGGAGCTGAAGTCTGTACAGAGGGAGCTAAGGAGGAATATCAGAGAGGCAAAGGACAGCTACAGGAGAAAGATGGAGGAAAAGCTGCAGCAGAGTGAGGTCAGTGGTGTCTGGAGAAGCCTCAAAACCATCTCTGGGCTCCAGAATACCTCCCCCCAGGCCACAGGGGATAGGGAGTGGGTGAACAACCTGAACCTGTTCTTTAACAGGTTTGACCAACCGCCCTCTTCTCCGCCTGCCCACCAACCACTGATGCCTCCACCTTCATCTAGTCCCGCTGTCCACTGCCCTCCTTCCACCCCCCTCATACATCCCCACCGTTTTTCCCCTTACAGACCCCCCCCCCCCAGTACACAGCTTCCCTGACCCAGTCTGACTCTCACTCAGGTGAGAGCTGAGCTGAAGAAGATCAAGGCGAGGAAGGCTTCAGGTCCAGATGGCATCAGCTCAAGGCTCCTCAAGTCCTGTGCAGACCAGCTGTGCGGGATCATGGAGCATATCTTCAGTCTGAGCTTGAAGCTGGGGAGGGTACCACAGCTGTGGAAAACATCCTGTGTGGTACCTGTACCGAAGGCCCCTCACCCCAAGGACCTAAACAGCTACACACCAGTAGCCCTCACATCACACCTAATGAAGACCCTGGAGAGGCTGCTCCTCGCCCACCTCCGCCCCCTGATGGGACCAGTGATGGATCTACTTCAGTTTGCCTACCAGCATGGGATCGGGGTGGAGGATGCAGTGTTCTTCCTCCTACATCGTTCCCTGTCCCACCTGGAGAAGCCTGGGAGCACTGTGAGGCTCACGTTCTTTGATTTTTCCAGTGCTTTCAACACCACTCAAGCAGTGATCCTGAGGGACAAGCTGCTGTGTGTGGGGTGGACCAGCACCTGTCATCATGGATCCTGGACTACCACACAGACCGACCACAGTTTCTGAGAACCCAGGACTGTATGTCTGACACCATCATCTGCAGTATGCCCCCCGCCCCCAGGGAACAGTTCTGGCTCCCTTCCTGTTCACCCTCTACACTGCTGACTTTGCACACAACACACCAGACTGCCATCTACAGAAGTTCTCTGATGACTCTGCGATCGTTGGCCTCATCTCTGATGGGGATGATGCAGAGTACAGAGGACTTATCCAGGACTTTGTGGACTGGTGCCTGTGGAACTGCCTCCAGATCAATGCAAGGAAAACCAAGGAACTGGTGGTGGACTGCCACAGGCGAGGACAACCCCCCACAGCACCGGTAAACATCCAGGGAAAAGACATTGAGATGGTGACATCTTACAAGTACCTGGGTGTTCACCTGAACAATAAACTGGACTGGTCACATAGTAACACCAACAAGCTCTACAAGAAGGGGCAGTGCAGGCTGTTTCTCCTGAGGAGACTCAGATCTTTTGGAGTGCACTCCTGAAGACCGTCTATGATTCAATGGTGGCATCAGCCATCACATTTGCAGTGGTCTGCTGGGGCAGCCGCATCACAACAGCCAACGGGAAGAGACTGAACAGGCTGATCAAAAAAGCTAGCTCTGTTCTGAGGTCACGCCTTGACCCAGTGGAGGAGATAGGATGAGAGCTAAGCTGTCATCTCTGCTGGAGTCCGAGTCCCACCCCATGCGGGACACTCTGAATGCACTGAGGAGCTCATTTAGCGATAGACTGTGCTATCCTAAGTTTACGAGGGAGAGGCTCCGCAGGTCCTTCCTACCTACAGCTGTCAGACTTTATAACCTAACCAGTGCTGCTCGTAGAGGTTGTATTAAATGTACTAAACGTAACAACTTTGCACAATAGAAATCACCCTCTCCAATACACAACTAAGAAAATTACAATTATTATTGAGGGTGGCAACAACACTTTGATTCAAATGCAAAATTTTTATATTCTGCCAGGTAATTTAGCAAACTGTAATGCTGTTGATACCATCTAGCCGCAATGATCCTGCACTGTGTATGTAACTGAGTACAAATGTACAGACATGGACAAAATTGTTGGTACCCCTCTGTTAATGACAGAAAAACCCACAATGGTCACAGAAATAACTTGAATCTGACAAAAGTAGTAATAAATAAATATTTTATTAAAATTAACCAATGAAAATCAGACAATGCTTTTGAAATGTGGTTCAACAGAATTATTTTAAAAAACAAACTCATGAAACAGGCCTGGACAAAAATGATGGTACCCTTAACTTAATATTTTGTTGCACAACCTTTTGAGGCAATCACTGCAATCAAACGATTTCTGTAACTGTCAATGAGACTTCTGCACCTCTCAGCAGGTATTTTGGCCCACTCCTCATGAGCAAACTGCTCCAGTTGTCTCAGGTTTGAAAGGTACCTTCTCCAGACGGCATGTTTCAGCTCCTTCCACAGATGTTCAATAAGATTTAGATCAGGACTCATAGAAGGCCACTTTAGAATAATCCAATGTTTGGCTCTTAGCAACTCTTGGGTGTTTTTAGCTGTGTGTTTTGGGTCATTATCCTGTTGCAAGACCTATGACCTGCGACTGAGACCAAGCTATCTGACACTGGGCAGCACATTTCTCTCTAGAATACCTTGATAGTCTTGAGATTTCATTGTACCCTGCACAGATTCAAGACACCCTGTGCCAGATGCTGCAAAGCAGCCCCAGAACACAACAGAACCTCCTCCATGTTTCGCAGTAGGGACAGTGTTCTTTTCTTGGTATGCTTCATTTTTGCGTCTGTGAACATAGAGCTGATGTGCCTTGCCAAAAAGTTGCAGTTTTGTCTCGTCTGTCCATAGGACATTCTCCCAGAAGCTTTGTGGCTTGTCAACATGCAGTTTGGCAAATTCCAGTCTGGCTTTTTTATGATTTGTTTTCAACAGTGGTGTCCTCCTTGATCGTCTCCCATGAAGTCCACTTTGGCTCAAACAACGACGGATGGTGCAATCTGACACTGATGTACCTTGACCTTGGAGTTCACCATGAATGTGTTTAGAGGTTGTTCTGGGCTCTTTTGTTACCATTCGTATTATCTGTCTCTTCCATTTTTCATCAAGTTTCCTCCTGTGGCCACGTCCAGGGAGGTTGGCTACAGTCCCGTGAATCTTAAATTTCTGAATAATATGTGCAACTGTAGTCACAGGAACATCAAGCTGCTTGGAGATGGTGTTATAGTCTTTACCTTTAACATGCTTGTCTATAATTTTCTTTCTAATCTCCTGAGAAAACTCTCTCCTTTGCTTCCTCTGGTCCATGTTTAGTGTGGTACACACCATGTCACCAAACAGAACAGTGACTACTTGTCACCCTTTAAATAGGCCGACTGACTGATTACAAGTTTGTAGACACCTGTGATGTTAATTAGAGGACACATCTTGGTTAAACATGTCCCTATGGTCACATTATTCTCAATCTTTTCTAGGGGTACCATCATTTTTGTCCAGGCCTGTTTCATGAGTTTGTTTTTTAAAATAATTCTGTTGAACCACAATTCAAAAGCATTGTGTGATTTTCATTGGTTAATTTTCATAGAATTTTTATTTATTACCACTTTTGTCAGATTCAAGTTATTTCTGTGACCATTGTGGGTTTTTCTTTCACTAACAGAGGGGTACCAACAATTTTATCCACGTCTGTATATTTATTTACTGCTTTGGCTGACCAGTTCTTATTTCAGTATCTTATTAACAATTGCTCTGAGTGCTGCTATCCCTGTGCTGCTGCAATCCTGGAATTTCCCCATTGTGGGACTAACAAAGACTCATCTTATTTTTATCTTATCTTTTTTGGAGGTCCAGGTCGCGGAGGCAGCAGCTCAAGCAGAGAAGCCCAGGCTTCTCTCTCCCCAACCACCTGTTCCAGCTCTTTAGAGAGGATACCAAGACGTTCCCAGGACACAGTCTCTCCATCGTGTCCTGAGTCTGCCCCGGGGTCTTCTCCCAGTGGGACGTGCCCGAAACACCTCAAGTGGAAGGCGTCCAGAAGGCATCCTGATCAGATGCTCAAACCACCTCAACTGGCTCCTTTCGATTTGGAGGAGCAGCGGTTCTACTCTGAGCCTCTCCTGGACAACTGAGCTCCTCACCCTATCTCTAAGGGTGAGTCCAGCAATCCTACGAAGGAAGCCCATTTCAGCCGCTTGTATCCGCGATCTCATTCTTTTGGTCATTACCCAAAGCTCATGACCATAGGTGAGGGTAGGAGCGTAGATTGAGCGGTACATCAGCAGCTTTGCTTTAGAGCTCAGCTCCCTCTGCACTACAACAGACTGGTACAACATCTGCATTGCTGCAGATGCTGCTCCGATCCATCTGTCAATCTCCCGCTCCATTCTCCCCTCACTCATAAAAATGTCACAGTGCTGTATCATCCTAACACAGCACTGTGTTTCCAAAATGCAGGATTACTTTTCTTCTTTGGCTGCTCCCTTATCAGGAATCTCCACAGCGGATCATGGGTCCACATGTTTAATTTGGCAAGGATTTTACACTTGATGCCTTTGCTGACACAACCCTCCCAATTTACCCTGGCTTGGGACTGGCAGTAGGAGTACACTGGCTTGTGCTCCCCTCATGGCTGGGTAGCCAACTTTCCTTGCCCCATTCTATTATGCTGAGCCTAAAGACAGAAAATGGAAAGCACCTTTTTAAATGGACTTTGGGATGACCCGGCTGGGGCTTAAACCTACAACCTCCAAGCTGTGGGCTGACGGTCTGACTAGGTCACCACTTTGGTAAATTCAGGATTAACTGTAATATCTATAATCTCTAAAAGTACAATGGGGACAGTAACTTTCAGTTATCAGGCCTCCTCTACTATGGAACCAAGTGCCAATATGGACTTGGGAGAGACAATCTTTATTTTTAAGAATAGGATAAAAGCTTTTAGAGTTGGATCAGGTGACCCTGAACCTTCTCCCATTTATACTGCTTATAGGTTAAACAGCTGTGGACTTCCTATGGAGTCTGAAATGCAAATTCAATCCATTTACCTGAGCTTTGTGATATAAGGAAGACACTGAAGGAAACCTCCTCATTTCACTCTCTTCAGGTGAGTGGACTATCAGTATCACATGTGTCTTTTCTGTTGGAGTTTCAGCACTTCCAGTAGGATGGAGGTCTTTCTCTCTGAGGGGTTTACGATCCAGACTGAAGAAGTTAACACTGTTAACACTGACTTCAACGATGTAAGGAGACTCAGACCTGTTTTAGTCTGATAGTCCTTCACATGGAGTACAGATCCAACAGAAAACTAGACCTCCAAGAATAATCATCTCAACATTATTAGAAGGTAATGTCTCATAAGTGCAGACTGATGATAACAGCTTCAGTATCTTCTCTCCCGTCTGCTGTTCTCTCTCGGCTGCTGCACAGAACAGCTGTCCAAAAAACACTGCTGCTTCTGATGGCTTTAAAAACTGAAGTACACTGAAATAAATCAAAAACAAACATCAAAATGTTCATGAAACAAGTCTGAAATTTGGTTCAACATCAGTTACTGTCATGTCTACCTCTGGTGGCAAGGGTGTTGGACTCATAAAGCAGGCAGAACCTCCAGGGTAACATGATGATTTATTAACACAAATGGAACAAACAAAAAAGCAGCATGGGAGCTGAAACACAAACAACTAAGGATATGACTGGCAGAATAACTTACAGGGATTCTGGGCTACTGGCAGGGAAAATCAGACGGACAACGCCACACCAGACAGACACTGAACACTGATCGACACTGAACACAGGTGGGGCTGTTCAGATAATCACAAACGGGATGCACATGAAACATGACAATGAACACACAGGATGGCCATACAGGAGTAATACAGAGAGAGCAGTAGCGAGGGATAGGGAAAACTTGGGGAGTTGGAACAATGGATAAACAGCTATACACACAGACCCAGGACCAAACGGGATGACACAGCAGACAATGACAGAGGACTCAGGGGAACACAGAGGGCAATAAATGCAAATAATAATCATACATAATCACAGAAAAAGCAATAACAGAACAAAAAGTGTGGGCTTGATCCTAAGATCAAGCCCACACTATGACAGTTACTGGGTTTCCATCCAACATGTGTATTTTTAATGGTGATAATTTTACACACTTCTTCCTGCCAAATGACTGTAAATGCTATCCTGCTCTTGTCTCCATGCCCCACCCTCCGTTTCTCCAATGTCTTCTATTTCCCTGGGGGTCAGTTGAGCCCAGGAGCAATGGCCAATCCACAAAGTAGCCTGAACAAAAAACTGCAGCAGTGGATCATTTATTTATTTATTTATTTCAGACAAAAAGTCAAAGTTATTTAAAAAAGGAAACAAAAAAAAGAATATTTAACAAATACAGTATCTCTCAAAAGTGAGTACACCCCTCACATTTTTGTAAATATTTTCTTATGTATTTTCATGGGACAACACTGAAGCTGTGACACTTTGATACAATGTAAAGTAGTCAGTGTGCAGCTTGTATAACAGTGTAAATTTGCTGTCCCCTCAAAATAACTCAACACACAGCCACTAATGTTTAAACCGCTGGCAACAAAAGTGAGTACACCCCTAAGTGAAAATGTCCAAATTGTGCCCAAAGTATCGATATTTTGTGTGGCCACCATTATTTTCCAGCACTGCCTTAACTCTCTTGGGCATGGAGTTCCCTAGAGCTTCACAGGTTGCCACTGGAATTCTCTCCCACTCCTCCATGATGACATCCCGCTGCTGGATGTTACCGACCTTGCGCTCCTCCACCTTCTGTTTGAGGATGCCCACAGATTCTCAATAGGGTTTAGGTCAGGAGACATGCTTGGCCAGTCCATCACCTTTACCTTCAGTTTCTTTATGACAAGGCAGTGGTCATCTTGGGGGTGTGTTTGGGGTGGTATCATGTTGGAATGCTGCCCTGTGGCCCAGTTTCCGAAAGGAGGGGATCATGCCTCTACTTCAGTATGTCACAGTATATGTTGGCATTCATGGTTCCCGCAATGAACTGTAGCTCCCCAGTGCCGGCAGCCTTCATGCAGCTCCCAAACCATGACACTCCCCACCACCATGTTTGACTGTCGGCAAGACACACTTATCTTTGTAATCCTCACTTGGTTGCTGCCACACTCGCTTGACAGCAATCGTGAACCAAATAAGTTTATCTTGGTCTCATCAGACCACACGACATGGTTCCAGTAATCCCTGTCCTTAGTCTGCTTGTCTTCAGCAAACAGTTTGTGGGATTTCCTGTGCATCATTTTTAAAAAGGGGGCTTCCTTCTGGGACGACAGCCATGAAGACCAATTTGATGAAGTGTGTGGCGTATGATCTGAGCACTGACAGGCTGACCCCCCACTCCTTCAACCTCTGCAGCAATGCTGGCAGCACTCATATGTCTATATTCAAAAGACAACCTCTGGATATGATAAGGGATAAGGGCCTGTACTTACAGTATATAGCACTTTTCTAATCTCAAAGACCACTCAAAGCGCTTCACTAGCACTAACCTTCTACTCTAAGGGCCTATAAAAGACAGATATCTAGGGACACTTTAGAACAACCAATTAACCTAACATGCATGTCTTTGGATTGTGGGAGGAAACCGGAGCCCCCAGAGTAAACCCACGCAGCACAGGGACAACATGCAAACTCCACACAGAAAGGTTCCTACCCCTGCCAGCCTGGGATTTGACCAGGAACCTTCTAGCTGTAAGGCAACAGTGCTAACCACTGCACTACCGTGCTGCCATGATGTCGAGCACGTGCACTCAACTTCTTTGGTCGACCATGGAGAGTGCCTTTCTGAGTGGAACTGTCTGTTAAACCGCAGTATGGTCTTGGCCACCGTGATGCAGCTCAGTTTCAGGGTGTTGGCAATCTTTTTATAGCTAGGCCATCTTTATGTAGAGCAACAATTCTTTTTTTCAGATCTTCAGAGAGTTCTTTGCCATGAGGTGCCAGTTGAACTTCCAGTGTACCAGTATGAGAGAGTGTGAGAGCGATAACGCCAAATTTAACACACCTGCTCCCATTCACCTGAGACCTTTGTAACACTAATGAGTCACATGACACCGGGGGAGGGAAAATGGCTTAATTGGGCACAATTTGGACATTTTCACTTAGGGGTGTACTCACTATTGTTGCCAGTGGTTTACACATTAATGGCTGTGTGTTGAGTATTTTGAGGGGACAGCAAATTTACAGTGTTATACAAGCTGTACAATGACTACTTTACATTGTATCAAAGTGTCACATCTTCAGTGTTGTCCCATGAAAAGATATAATAAAATATTTACAAAAATGTGAGGGGTGTACTCACTTTTGTGAGATACTGTACATCAAAAGATATAAAATAACCATGTAAAGTTATAAAATACTTTTTTGGGTTGCCCGAAAAAGAGGAGGAAGAAGCAAAAGCTTTTCAAGTCCTACCCTTCAATATTGTACTTAATATTAAATGAAAACAAGCTGCCAACTATACGGACCGATCCAAAATGAGAAAAAAAGCAATAATCATCTGCCTCCATCTCTCCCTATCCCTTCATCTTCCTCTGGAACACCAACCCTCTCCATGTCCTCCTTCACTACATCCATCAATCTTCTCTGTGGTCTTCCTCTTTTCCTCCTGCCTGGCAGCTCCATCTCAACATCCTTTGTCCAATACAGTTAGGCCCAGAAATATTTGGGACAGTGACACAATCTTCATGATTTGGGCTCTGCATGCCACCACATTGGATTTGAAATGAAACAACTACAGTGGAATTGAAGTGCAGACTTTA
Organism: Pholidichthys leucotaenia; assembly: GCA_020510985.1. Lineage (NCBI taxonomy): Eukaryota > Metazoa > Chordata > Actinopteri > Cichliformes > Pholidichthyidae > Pholidichthys > Pholidichthys leucotaenia. The sequence goes on from CM035845.1 coordinate 337,926,653, forward strand.
AGGTTCAATTCAAGGGGTTGAACAAAAATATATGATTAAACATGTAGGAATTGTAGCTATTTTTATACAAACGCTCCTCATTCAGGGGGTCAAAAGTAATTGGACAAATAAACATAACCCTAAGTAAAATGTTACTTTTCAAATATTTTGTTGAGAATCCTTTGCAGGCAATGACTGCCTGAAGTCTGGAACCCATGGACATCACCAAACGCTGGGTTTCCTCCTTTGTGATGCTTTGCCAGGCCTTTACTGCAGGTGTCTTCAGTTGTTGCTTGTTTATGGGTCTTTCTGCCTTAAGTTTTGTCTTGAGCAAGTGAAATGCATGTTCGATTGGGTTGAGATCTGGTGATTGACTCGGCCATTGCAGAATATTCCACTTCGTTACTTTAAAAAACTCTGGGTTGCTTTTGCAGTATGTTTTGGATCATTGGTGAAGCACCGCCCAATCAACTTTTGCTGCATTTGGCTGAATCTGAGCAGAAAGTATATTCCTATTACACTTCAGAATTCATCCGGCTGCTTCTGTCTTTTGTCACATCATCAATAAACACAAGTGACCCAGTGCCATTGGAAGCCATGCATGCCCATGCCATCACACTGCCTCCACCATGTTTTACAGAACAATTGTAGTGCTTTGATCATGAGCTGTTCCAATTCTTCTCCAAAATTTCTTCTTCCCATCATTCTGGTACAGGTTGATCTTAGTCTCATCTGTCCAAAGAATGCTGTTCCAGAACTGGGCTGGCTTCTTCAGGTGTTTTTTGGCAAAGTCAATTCTGGCCTTTCTATTTTTGAGGCTGATTCATGGTTTGCACCTTGTGGTGAATCCTTTGTATTTACTCTCATGAAGTCTTCTCTTTATGGTAGACTTAGATACTGATACACCTGCTTCCTGGAGAGTGTTCTTCACTTGGGTGGATGTTGTGAAGGGGTTGTTCTTCACCATGGAAAGGATTCTGTGATCATCCACCACTATTGTCTTCAGTGGACGTCCAGGCCTTTTTGAGTTCCCAAGCTCACCAGTGCACTCTTTTTCTCTCAGAATATACCAAACTGTTGATTTGGCCACTCCTAACATTTCTGCTATCTCTCTGATGGATTTCTTCTTTTTTTTCAGCCTCAGGATGGTCTGTTTCACCTCCATTGAGAGCTCCTTTGACCGCATGTTGTGTGTTCACAGCAACAGCTTCCAAATGCAAACGCCACACCTGGAATCAACTCCAGACCTTTTAACTGCTTAATTGACAGGTTAACGAGGGAAGAGCCCATGCAGCCTTGTTTTTTTTTTTTTTTTGCAGCCTTCTGAGTCAATTGTCCAATTACTTTTGGTCCCTTGAAAAAGAGGCGGCTACGTATTAAAGAGCTGTAATTTCTAAACCCTTGCTCCAATTTGGATGTGAATACTCTCAAATTACAGCTGAGAGTCTGCACTTTAAGCCCATATTGATTATATAATTGTATCCTGAATATGTTTTTGTAAACCGCTAAAATAACAAAACTTGTGTCACTGTCCAAATATTTTTGGGCCTAACTGTATCTCCACTATCCCTCCTCTGCACATGTCCAAACCATCTCAGCCTTTTTTTTCTATACTTCATTAATCCCAGAGGGAAATTCAGGGCATCCACAAGGATGGATGAGGCAGCCACAGTGTGGAGCCAATCCCGTCACCATTCACACACACATTCACACCTACAGCCACTTTAGAGTCTCCAATTAGCCTAACCTGCATGTTTGCCTCTCTTACGTTGTCTCCAAACTGCTCAACCTGAGCTGTATCTCTGATATACTCATTTCTAATCCTGTCCCTCCTAGTCACTAACAATGAGAGTCTTAGCATCTTCAACCTCCAGCTCGGACTCCTATTGTTTTGTCAGTGCCACCACTTCAAACTATACATCATAGCAGGTCCCACAACCATCTTATAAATCTTCCCTTTCACTCTTGCTGCACTGCCTGTTGCTTTGGATGGTTGACCTTCCATCTTCACTGTTACACCTGCCTCTCTCTCCTTCACGCTCATGTATTCTGTCTTGCTTCTACTGACTTTCATTCCTCTTCTCTCCAGACCATACCTCCACCCCTCCAGGTTCTCTTCCACCTGCTCCCTACTCTCACTACAGATTACAATGTTGTCTGCAAACATCATGGTCCACAGACACTCCTGCCTGACCTCGTCTGTCAGCCTGTCCATCACCATGGCAAACAAGAAGGGGCTCAGAGCTGATCCCTGATGTAATCCCACCCCCACCTTGAATCCATCTGTCACTCCTACAGCACATCTCACCACAGTCTCGCTGTCATCATACATGTCCTGCACCACCCTTGCATACTTCTCTACCACTCCTGACTTCCTCACACAGTATCACACTTCCTCTCTTGGCACCCTAACATTTGCTTTCTCTAGATCCACAAAGACACAGTGCAACTCCTTCTGACCTTCTCTATACTTCTCCATCAGCATTCTTAGGGCAAACACTGATCTGTAGTACCTTTTTAGCATTGAAACCATACTGCTGCTCACTGATCATCACCCTCCCCTTTTTTAACCTGAGTTCAACAACTCTTCTTAAATTTTCATAGTGGTGGCCGGTAGGGGTGGCCTTCACAAAGAAGCCATCTGATTAAAAAAAAAAAAATGCTGTGATACAACACTATCACGATCTTACGGTACAATGAGTATTGCAATATTCATATATTGTGATTTCCCATCCGATCTTTGTCTTGCTCCACTCCCAACTAGACCTCATGACTCCTTTGCTGATGCTGATCTAACAGGCAGTGAGTATTTAGCACCATATAATCGACTAGCCTCCGTTCTTGATGCAAATAAAATAAAAACACTCCAAAAATCTCACAGTCACTACTAAAACTACTATTTACTATTCTGAACTATTATTTTACACGGTAAAAATAAATGAAATCAATCAAAAATAGGCAACATGTTCACACTCCGACAGGCAGCAAAAAGTAAGCTAGGAGCAGGAAGACAAAAGAAGAGGAAACAGCAACCTTGTGTGTAGCAGAATGGAATGTACGCACTCTGTTGGACAGAACAACATCACAACGCCCAGAAAGACAGACCGCGCTTGTGGCCCTGGAAATGAACAGGTACAATGTAGACATACAGTTAGGCCCAAAAATATTTGGACAGTGACACAAGTTTTGTTATTTTAGCTGTTTACGAAAACATATTCAGGATATAATTATATAATCAATATGGGCTTAAAGTGCAGACTCTCAGCTGTAATTTGAGAGTATTCACATCCAAATTGGAGCAAGGGTTTAGGAATTATAGCTCTTTAATAAGTAGCCGCCTCTTTTTCAAGGGACCAAAAGTAATTGGACAATTGACTCAGAAGGCTGCAAAAAAAATAACAAGGCTGCATGGGCTCTTCCCTCGTTAACCTGTCATCAATTAAGCAGTTAAAAGATCTGGAGTTGATTCCAGGTGTGGCGTTTGCATTTGGAAGCTGTTGCTGTGAACACACAACATGCGGTCAAAGGAGCTCTCAATGGAGGTGAAACAGACCATCCTGAGGCTGAAAAAAAAGAAGAAATCCATCAGAGAGATAGCAGAAATGTTAGGAGTGGCCAAATCAACAGTTTGGTACATTCTGAGGAAAAAAAAAAAAGAGTGCACTGGTGAGCTTGGGAACTCAAAAAGGCCTGGACGTCCACGGAAGACAACAGTGGTGGATGATCACAGAATCCTTTCCATGGTGAAGAACAACCCCTTCACAACATCCACTCAAGTGAAGAACACTCTCCAGGAAGTAGGTGTATCAGTATCTAAGTCTACCATAAAGAGAAGACTTCATGAGAATAAATACAAAGGATTCACAAGGTGCAAACCATTAATCAGCCTCAAAAATAGAAAGGCCAGAATTGACTTTGCCAAAAAAATACCTGAAGAAGCCAGCCCAGTTCTGGAACAGCATTCTTTGGACAGATGAGACTAAGATCAACCTGTACCAGAATGATGGGAAGAAGAAAGTTTGGAAAGAACTGGAACAGCTCATGATCCAAAGCACTACATCTTCTGTAAAACATGGTGGAGGCAGTGTGATGGCATGGGCATGCATGGCTTCCAATGGCACTGGGTCACTTGTGTTTATTGATGATGTGACAAAAGACAGAAGCAGCCGGATGAATTCTGAAGTGTATAGGGATATACTTTCTGCTCAGATTCAGCCAAATGCAGCAAAGTTGATTGGACGGCGCGTCACCAATGATCCAAAACATACTGCAAAAGCAACCCAGGAGTTTTTTTAAAGCAACGAAGTGGAATATTCTGCAATGGACGTGTCAATCACCAGATCTCAACCCAATCGAGCATGCATTTCACTTGCTCAAGACAAAACTTAAGGCAGAAAGACCCACAAACAAGCAACAACTGAAGACACCTGCAGTAAAGGCCTGGCAAAGCATCACAAAGTTCGAGGAAACCCAGCGTTTGGTGATGTCCATGGGTTCCCAGACTTCAGGCAGTCATTGCCTGCAAAAGGATTCTCAACAAAATAATTGAAAAGTAACATTTTACTTAGGGTATGTTTATTTGTCCAATTACTTCTGACACCCCTGAAATGAGGAGCGTTTGTTATAAAAAATCGTAACAATTCCCTACATGTTTAATCATATCTTTTTGTTCAACCCCTTGAATTAAACCTTTAAAGTCTGCCACTTCAATCCGTTGTAGTTGCTTCATTTCTAAACCAATGTGGCGGCATGCAGCGCCCAAATCAATGAAGATTGTGTCACTGGTCCAAATATTTCTAGACCTAACTGTAAGCTGCACTTAGTGAAACAAGATTGCCTGGATATGACAGCTTGGCAGACCATGTACATCTTTTGGAGTGGGGGATAACTCAAGAAAGAGAGCAGCAGGAGTGGGCTTTGCAGTTAGAAAGGAGATAGCAGCAATGCTTGATGAGGATCCAGTGCCAATCAACGACAGGGTAATGACTATGAGACTCCCACTACAGCGGAAGATGTACAGTTAGGCCCAAAAATATTTGGACAGTGACACAAGTTTTGTTATTTTAGCTGTTTACGAAAACATATTCAGGATACAATTATATAATCAATATGGGCTTAAAGTGCAGACTCTCAGCTGTAATTTGAGAGTATTCACATCCAAATTGGAGCAAGGGTTTTAGGAATTACAGCTCTTAATACGTAGCCGCCTCTTTTTCAAGGGACCAAAAGTAATTGGACAATTGACTCAGAAGGCTGAAAAAAAAATAGCAAGGCTGCATGGGCTCTTCCCTCGTTAACCTGTCATCAATTAAGCAGTTAAAAGGTCTGGAGTTGATTCCAGGTGTGGCATTTGCATTTGGAAGCTGTTGCTGTGAACACACAACATGCGGTCAAAGGAGCTCTCAATGGAGGTGAAACAGACCATCCTGAGGCTGAAAAAAAGAAGAAATCCATCAGAGAGATAGCAGAAATGTTAGGAGTGGCCACATCAACAGTTTGGCACATTCTGAGAAAAAAAGAGTGCACTGGTGAGCTTGGGAACTCAAAAAAGCCTGGACGTCCACGGAAGACAACAGTGGTGGATGATCACAGAAGCCTTTCCATGGTGAAGAACAACCCCTTCACAACATCCACTCAAGTGAAGAACACTCTCCAGGAAGTAGGTGTATCAGTATCTAAGTCTGCCATAAAGAGAAGACTTCATGAGAGTAAATACAAAGGATTCACCACAAGGTGCAAACCATGAATCAGCCTCAAAAATAGAAAGGCCAGAATTCACTTTGCCAAAAAACACCTGAAGAAGCCAGCCCAGTTCTGGAACAGCATTCTTTAGACCAGAGGAGACTAAGAATCAACCTGTACCAGAATGATGGGGAAGAAGAAAGTTGGAAAGAACTGGAACAGCTCATGATCCAAAGCACTACATCTTCTGTAAAACATGGTGGAGGCAGTGTGATGGCATGGGCATGCATGGCTTCCAATGGCACTGGATCACTTGTGTTTATTGATGATGTGACAAAAGACAGAAGCAGCCGGATGAATTCTGAAGTGTATAGGGATATACTTTCTGCTCAGATTCAGCCAAATGCAGCAAAGTTGATTGGACGGCGCTTCACCAATGATCCAAAACATACTGCAAAAGCAACCCAGGGGTTTTTTAAAGCAATGAAGTGGAATATTCTGCAATGGCCGAGTCAATCACCAGATCTCAACCCAATCAAGCATGCATTTCACTTGCTCAAGACAAAACTTAAGGCAGAAAGACCCTCAAACAAGCAACAACTGAAGACAGCTGCAGTAAAGGCCTGGCAAAGCATCACAAAGGAGGAAACCCAGTGTTTGGTGATGTCCATGGGTTCCAGACTTCAGGCAGTCATTGCCTGCAAAGGATTCTCAACAAAATATTGAAAAGTAACATTTTACTTAGGGTTATGTTTATTTGTCCAATTACTTTTGAGCCCCTGAAAATGAGGAGTGTTTGTATAAAATAGCTACAATTCCTACATGTTTAATCATATATTTTTTGTTCAACCACTTGAATTAAAACCTTAAAGTCTGCACTTCAATTCTGTTGTAGTTGTTTCATTTCAAATCCAATGTGGTGGCATGCAGAGCCCAAATCATGAAGATTGTGTCACTGTCCAAATATTTCTGGGCCTAACTGTATGCCACACTCATCAGTGTATATGCCCCAACAATGACCAACACAGAGGAGGTGAAGGAAGAGTTCTACAGTGATTTACGTGAGACTATCAGGCGTTTACCAACTGATGACAGGCTGATACTAGTTGGAGATTTTAATGCCAGAGTTGGTTCGGACACCGAGAAATGGAAAGGAGTGCTAGGCAGTCATGGAGTAGGCAAGTGCAATGCTAATGGAGCACTTCTACTTGCACTATGTTCAGAGTACAACCTTGTGATAACCAACACTCTATTTAAGCACAAGGACACACACAAGAAGACATGGATGCACCCAAGATCCAAGCACTGGCACTTATTAGACTACATCATAGTCAGGCAGAGAGACAGAAGGGATGTATTGGACACCAGAGCAATGAGAGGTGCGGACTGTGGAACTGATCATGTTATGCTGAGATCTAGATTAAGGATTTGCAGACGAAAACAGCACTGCAGGACGGGTGCGAAGCCACCACGGAAGCTAAACACTAGTGCACTGAAAGGCCAAAAGAAGCAGGAAGAACTTACACAGGAAATGGATGAAAACTTGAAAGAGTGGGACAGCAACAACTCAGAGAATGACATAGAAGAGAAATGGGCAACACTGAAGGATATGGTGTATCAGACTGCGAGTGATGTATTAGGCTACCCTGAAAGGAAACATCAAGATTGGTTTGATGAGCATGATGAACATCTGAAGAAACTACTAGAAGCGAGGAATACAGCTAGGCAGGAAAACCTACAGTGGAACACAAGGTCGAAGAAGAAGAAATACTCAAAGGCTCAGAGTGAGCTACAGAAGTACACCAGAGAGATGAAGTCCAACTGGTGGGATGAAAAAGCAGATAAACTTCAAACTGCAGCAGACAGGAAGGGCATGAAAACATTCTTCACAGGTTTGAGAGAAATCTACGGCCCTAAACCAAGAGAACTGAGCCAACTAAAGGCTATGGATGGTGAAACGGTTTTGCAGGAGAAAGACAAGATCCTGGACAGATTTGCAGACCACTTTGACCAACTACTAAACAACCCTGGAGATCTCACTGAAGAGGCTAAAGAAGCTCTAGTGCAGCGACCAGCTGTATCACGTCTGGATGAACCACCAAATTTTGATGAACTAATGGCAGCTATCAGGACAACACAGGATGGTAAAGCTCCAGGAGGGGATGGAATTCCAGCAGAAGTGTCGAAATTTGGTGGTGTTCAGCTGACCAACTGCCTGCACAAGCTCATCCAAGAGATATAGGATGCCCAGAAAGTACCTCAAGACTGGAAGGATGCAAGTATTGTGCCTTTGTTCAAGAAAGGTGATAGGAAGGATTGTGGAAATTACCGAGGTATATCACTGCTAGCCACTGTTGGTAAGATTCTTTCACATGTACTACTTAACAGACTCAGTTAACAAATCTCGCAGAATGTACTACCGGAAACCCAGTGCGGCTTTAGAAGTGGAAGAAGCACAATGGACATGATTTTCTGCTTGAAAGAGGTTCAAGAAAAGTGTATCGAACAGAACATGCCGCTTTATGTAGTCTTCATAGACTTCAGTAAAGCCTTCGATACTGTTTCGCAACAAGGACTTTGGCAGGTACTCAAGAAATATGGTTGTACAGAGAAGTTTGTCAGCCTGATCGAGGCACTCCATACAGGTATGCAAACAAACGTGGCAATGAGTGGTTCAGTATCTAAAGACTTTTCAGTAAGCAACGGGGTGAAACAAGGGTGTGTGCTGGCACCTACACTCTTCTCGCTATATCTGCCAACCATGCTTGAGATGGCCTTCAAAGACACTTCAGAAGGAGTATACATTCAAACAAGGAAAGAAGCAGACTTGTTCAATGTGGCACAGTTTAAAGCCAAAAGTAAGAGATCGATAAAGATAGTAAGAGAAATGCTCTTTGCCGACGACAGTGCTCTAGTTGCACACAGCACGGAAGATATGCAATCTTTAGTGGAGAAATTTGCAAGAGCAGCTAGTCAATTCAGCCTCCAAATCAACATCAAGAAGACAGAGTGCCTTTATCAGCCACCAAAGTTCCAATTATCAACATCACTATCAGAAGAGATCAGCACTAGTACAGAGCCACTAGTCAAATGCAAGACTTTCAAGTACCTAGGGAGTACTGTTTCAGAGAATGCTAGGCTGGAGGATGAACTATCTCTCAGAATGGGAAGAGCGAGCACTGTGTTTGGAACTTGAGGGAGAGACTGTGGAACAATCGACGTGTCAATCTGTGTGAAATGCAAAGTGTACAGAGCGACAGTACTGGCTACCCTATTGTATGGTGCTGAAACCTGGACTGTCTACAGAGTGCAGGTGAAGAAACTCCACGCGTACATGATGAGACACCTTCGAGCCATAATGAACATCTCATGGAAAGACAAGATAACCAACACAGAAGTGTTGAAACGAGCTGGTCTACCATCAATGGAGGACATACTAATACAGATGAACCTGAGATGGCTCGGACATGTTGACAGGATGGACCACCAGCGTCTCCCTCGGCAGTTACTCTACTCACAGTTATGCGAGGGCAAACACAATCGGGGTAGACCAAGGCTCAGATTTAAAGACACTGTAAAAAGAAACTTGAAGAAGTTGGACATAGACAAGAGTTCCTGGCAGCAGAAGGCTAAGGACAGAGCTGTGTGGAGGAATCTGATCAGACCTAGATGAAACAGTCACTGTCGTCCACGACAGACTGCTATGATGATGATGATGATGATAATCGACTGAAAAATCAATTGGTTTTTGTTACTCTGGTACCTAAAAAAGTAAGTTTATATTTATGTACATTTATAATCATTTTAGTAAAGTATCATGATGCAGATGTCGATTACAGTATCGCCACCACAAAGTATCGTGATACTATGATGTATCAATTTTTTCCTCCCTACCCCTAGTGGTTGATCAACTTTATACCTCTAGTTTCTACACTTCACATTTATGCGTTTATTTGTCATGCATTTCTGTCCAGGAGTTTTAGTGCGCATATCCTTAATGCTCATTAATAGTGTTCAATGGAAACACAGTACTTGTTAAAAACGTTCACCTGGTCACTATGAAAAGCAATTTACCCGAGTTTTGAAATATAAGGCAGACACTGAAGGAAACTCCTGACTTCACTCTCTTCATGTGACAAGCCTTTCAGCTCCACTGGTTTCTTCTCTGGTTGGAGTTTCAGCACTTCTAGGAGGATGGAGGGCTTTCTTTCTGAGAGGTCTACAAGCCAGACTGGAGGAGCTGACTGGAAAACTGACTGTAATGATGGAAGGAGACTTGGTCTGGTTTTAATTTCACGGTACAACTCCAGTATGAAACTACACCTCATTTCCTCTTGATCAGGATAGGATAGTGTGAATCTGTACACTGACGACAACAGCTCCACTATCTTCTCTCCCGTCTGCTGTTCTCTCTCTGCTGCAGCACAGAACAGCTTTTCAAAGAACCTGATTTCTTCTGAAGGTTCTTGTAACTGAGGTTCAACACTGAAATCGTGGAAATACAGAAATAAGTATGAAATATGTTTTAATCAAAGACAATATGTGTAACCTTGCATCCAGTTCTCAGTAAATCTGTTGTTGATATATAAGTACAGTTTATATACAGTACCTAGCACATTGCACCATGTACATAATTTATATATACTGTAGGCAATTCAGTCATGCATTCTTGGTATCTTTTGTGGGGATTGTTAAGGATGTGACATCCTTTTGATCATATAGATAAGACAGTCAACTAAGCTCCTGGGAGTATGGAAATGACTCATGGTGTTTAAATGTGGACATGAGTCAAAACCAGCATGCCCTGATAATCCAAGTGACAGATTATAAAGTAAGGCACTAAAGCCCAAACTTAAATTGTCAAATAAGTGGAAAATGTCACTATACTGGCTGTTCCCTCTTTCCTGACTAAAGCTTGATTTCTACTTCTGCATTAACCTACTTTGAGCCCACAGCATTGCCTATGCAATGGGCTATGCTGTTGTCACCATTTCTTATTGTGTGCTAGTTTGAATGTGTTGTGCCACCAAATCAGGTAAGTAGAGCAGATTCCTTTGTGTATTTTTGTTTTACCAAAAATGCTGCTCCCTCTCTGTCTCTCTCAGCCTGTGATGATGTCCAGCCCTTCAAGGTGCTGACAGGAGCACTTTTTGTTAGATCTGATTCGGTGGGAGGTTGTGGTAGTGGACAGGTAAGTTTGGGGTACCCTGTACACTGCTGCGCATAGATTTTTTCCTGGTTAAAAACACTATGTTATGTGGTTGGTGCCTCCCTTGCAAGTTTTTCTCAAGATCTTTTGAGTTAAAAAGTGAGGATTTGGGTCGGTTTATATTGTTTAGAGGAAAAGGTAGTACAGGCCCTGTTTTGTTTTTTCATTTCCTTGATTTGGCTCAAGCACCGGTCCCACCCTCCCCCACCAGTTGTACGTTCTGTTGATTTACTGTCTGCACTAATAAATCTCATTCACTTTTACATTTGACTCTGCTTGACTGTTGTGTTCATGGTCGCATACTGTGGGTAGTATGGGCACGTAACAATTTGAAATAGACACTGTATTCCAATACCCGAAAATTCACTTGATAAAATTTGATTTCACTTATTGTAAAAAAGTCATTAGAGATCAGGTAATTGACAGTAAAATAAAATGATTGAAAACCAAAGAAAACACCATTATAAATTGATTTGATTATTGGAAAGTCAAAGTAAGAAGCTTTAGAGGGACGTGCATATTGCAGGGCGTAGAGTGAGGTCAAGATTTACAATGAATGAAAATAAATTGCTGAAATTTGCCAGACGCCAGAAACCATGCAAACACAACAGTCGACAACACATAATTAGACCCTCTAACTTTTACACATTTTTTTTTAATTTAGAAAAAAGACAACTGCAAAGTGGATTTCTAAGAGGGAGCTGAGCTCTAAGGCAAAGCTGTTGATTTACCAGTCAATCTACGTTCCTACTCTCACCTATGGTCATGAGCTTTGGGTAATGACCGAAAGAACAAGATTGCAGATACAACCAGCTGAAATGAGCTTTCTCCGAAGGATTGCTGGACTCACCCTCAGAGACAGGGTGAGGAGCTCAGTCATCCGGGAGAGGCTCAGAGTAGAACTGCTGCTCCTCCACATTGAAAGGAGTCAGCTGAGGCGGTATGGGCATCTGATCAGGATGCCTCCTGGACGCCTCCCACTTGAGGTGTTTCAGGCATGTCCCACTGGGAGGAGATCCCGGGGCAGACTCAGGACTCGCTGGAGAGACTATGTCTCCCAGCTGGTCTGGGAACATCTTGGTATCCTCTCTGAAAAGCTGGAGCAGGTGGCTGGGGAGAGGGAAGTTTGGGCTTCTCTGCTTGAACTGCTGCCTCTGCGACCTGGACCTCCGGAAAAGCTAGTTAAAGTAGAAGATGGACAGATGGATGGATGGATCAACCTAACTTGCATAATTTTGGCCTGTGGGAAGAAACCGGAGTACCCAGGGTAAACCCACACAAAAACAGGGAGAACATGCAAATTCCCCATAGAAGGGTCACCAATGGCCGGGAGTGGGATCGAACCCACAAAGGTCAGGGGTGGAATCGATCACGTGACCTTGCTGTGCTGCCCAGTGCTAACCACTGTTCCACCAAGCTGCCCAGTAAAGTGTAATTGTAGCCAAGGGGATAGGCAGTTACACCCAACTGGTGGTGTCCAACCGGGGATTTGAACCAACAACCTCCGACTCCAGAGTTCATCACTCTACCCGTGTGTCCAAGAGTGTCAACCCCTCTAAATATGTATTTTTAATGGGCTGGTCCAGGGGTGTTAAACATATGGCCAAAATCTGTCCCCCAGGGCGTCCAAATTATTCTCTGTGAATTTACAGCTTTCTTTTCTAGTAAATTTCTGACTTTTTCTACTGATTAAAATGTTCATGTAAATTGAGACATTTTTTGTCCTGAAGATGAGACTTTTTTCCTCATCAGTTTTCTATTCTTTCTCTTTTTTTTTCTTTTTTTTTTAGGTGAAAACAGGAAGTGTCTATTTAAGTTAAATCTATCAGCACAAATACTAATGACAGTGCAGTCTGAAGGGTGTCCCAATTAAATGAGTCATTTTCAGCCCTAAAGGGCCACTGGGTAGGAGAAGGGGTACAAATGAGAATTGGTCCGGATCCCAAATCTACCTGTACTTCAATCTCACATTGCAAATACATGTTTCTACTGTTTTACAGTATTTTCTGCTGTTCATAAATAATTAGACAGTGTTTCTATTCCTATTTTTTATGTATGTAGTATAACAGTCATTTACATGGGGGCGTGTGTGGCGCAGGTGTAGTGTGGCCGACTACTGATCGAAGGGTTGGCGGCTCGATTCCCGCTCTCTGCAGTCTGCATGTCAAAGTGTCCTTCAGCAAGATACTGAACCCCCAGTTGCTCCTGGTGGGTCAGGCCAGCGCCTTGCATGGCAGCTCTGCCACCGTCAGTGTGTGAATGGGTGGATAGCGGGTGGATGGCATCTGTAAAGCACTTTAGTCATCCAGAGATGAGGAAAAAAGTGCCCTATAAGTAGAACACCATTTAAAATGGCTGCAAATTTAGTTCAAGTACTTTATGGTTCATTTTAAAATTCTTTCATTTGTTTTTAAATCATTACATGGCCTTGCCCCGCCTTACGTCTCTGAGCTTCTTCACTTTTACGTTCCTGCTCAGTCTCTCAGGTCAGATGATTGTGGTGTTTCAAAACCACAGGTTTGGTCAGAGTCGGCGTGATGACATGGCCATTCATCACACTGAACATATAAATGTAAGGGATGGCCATTTTACAGCCTCTTTTGCAAGCGCTCCGCCTCCCAGCATACAATCTGTACTGCCACACAGCCATTCCAGACATAACAATTTTCGACGAGAATAAACCATGGAGGCGTATCTGATGCCACTTCAGCCTTTTCTGGAGGTCCCTGGAGAGCGTACCGTGGCCGCGAAGGTACAGTTCCTTCACCACCTACATATCAGCGGTGGGCCTGGGCAAGCTAGACAAGGTACAGATGCGAGCTCTACTCGTTCACAATCTGGGCATAGAGGCCCAATGTGTTTTCTACACGCTAGGACCAACAGAAACGTTTGCTGAGTCAGTCAAGCTGCTAGTTAGATACTTCGCCACACCAGACAGCATGTTGGCACGACGCATTAGGTTTCACCAACAGCAACAGAAGACTGGAGAGACGACACAACAGTTCGTCGTGAACCTCTGCTACCTAGCTAGCATGTGCAAATTTGGTCTGTTGGAGGACGAAATGGTGTGGGGACCAGTTGGCCAAACACACTAACAATCTGAAGCTACAAGCGAAAATGCTAACGGCACCAGACAAGATGCTAGCCAGAACTCTAGCACCTCAGCTAGAGGTCGCCGACAGGTTAGCATCAGAGCTAGATGTGCAGCAACAACAACAACAACAGCTAAGCCAGACACCACTTAACACATGCGGTTACCACAGAACGGCCCAGTGACATGGCAGAAGTGGTCGAGGTAAACACCACGGATCAGAGGAATGCTACGAGGTGCTTCCCATGTGGCAACTGTGGCTCCCTGATGCACCGAGAGAGAGTGTGCTCCTGCCCGGCAAGGGGACAGCGATGTCAGTGATATGGCAAACTCAACCACTTCGCCAAGGTTTGCTGGTCAGTACCACCACCAAGCCCGCTGGTCAGTTCAAGTCACTCACCTATGACTACCATCCACACGATGAGCTCCGGAGGTACAGCGTATGCATTCTGCAAGGTAGGGCTGGACAACGTCAGCTTACTGGTCCTGCTCGACACTGCCGCAGTGAGATCGATGCTGAACTGGGTCACTGTGAAGAAGTTCTTCTCCAACCACCTGATCAAGAAAAGCCCAGTGGAGCTGTACGGGTATGGTAACTACCGCATCAGCAATGTAGGGACAATCACACTAACGGTCTGCTACGTGTCAAGAGTCGTTCCTGACTTCATCTTCCAGGAGGCTACGCATGGACACGACATACTAGGGTGTGACCTGTTCTATCAGCTGGGCTTCACCATCCGTGACAGTAATGGACTCTGCTTGACCGACGATGAGTGGGACGCAACACACCCCGATGAGGACGATGAGGGTACAGCCATCCTGTGCTCACAGGAGGAACACCGCCTGGAGAAGGAGCAGCGACCGGACTCGCCTCAGATCCTCGCCCAGCATAAGCCTCAGGGAGACATTGCAGAGCTGCAGGAGAGGGAGCTCGCATCTTTCGGGAACCCCGGGACACAACAACCCAACGCAGGTTCTATCAACGGCAACCGCAACACATCGCCACAACCAGACTTCCCAGGAGAGCGAGACAAGAGGATGGGCTCCTTCTGAATCCACGCCCGGCACCAGCCTCCAGGAGCCGCCACTGAGCTGCAGGATGAAGAGTCCACGACCCAACAAAATGTAACAGAACCACCAGACACCTTCCGAATCCACGCCCAGCATCAGCCTCCAGGAGCCACTACTTAGCTGCAGAATGAAGTCTGCGACCCAACAGAATGCAGCAGAATCACCACAACCTGGCAGACGCCCCATAGCAGAGGTGAGAACCACACCATCACAACCACGATGCTGGGTGCAGCCAAACAGAACACCACTCACAGTGATGGACTGAGTCCGGGTCCGCAGAACCAAATGACCGGATCCGCCGTCAGCTTCAACACTGTCACCACCATCAACACCCATCAAGATCACCGCACAGCCAGCGACCTTCCAACTGGCAGATGGTTCGTGTGGCATGCCAACCATCTTCACCGAGTTCGGGCGGCTGCCCCAGATGACACAGCTATGCGAGAGTCGACTCGCACGGTGTGGGACCCAGACTGGGGTTTTGAGGAAAACGATCCAGGTCCACGGGCCATCGCACCTCCAGGGATGCATCCATCATGGGCTCGCTACAAGGCCCCTCTAAACTGAACTGCCTTCCTCAACACAAGAAGGACTGTATTTAGCTAGGGGCGTGGCTGCTGTTGACACACTGGCAAAATAACCTACCCAAAATAACCCACTCAGCCGCGCTGGGCCATTCTGTCACTGCTCCTAAACTGTGGACCAGTCTCCCTTTGCCAATTAGACAGGCTCCTTCACTGTCCATTTTTAAAATTTACCTTAAAACATATTTTTACTTCTTGGCCTTCAACCCAGCATGAGACACTGCCTTTACTTTTTTATTGCTTTTATTATATGATTGTCATTTTACGAAGGAGCATTAGGGCCACATTGAAAATTTTTAAAAAAGAAAGTTTTGCATTTTGGGAATAAAGTCAAAATTTTGAGAAAAAAAGTCAAAATGGTATTTTGACAAAAAAGTCAAAAAAAGATTTTGAGAAAAAAAAGTCAAAATTTTGAGAAAAAAGTAAAAAATTTCGAGAAAAAAAGTCAAAATAGTATTTTGAGAAAAAAGTCAAAAAGGTTTTTGAGAAAAAAAAAAGTCAAAATTTTGAAAAAAAAAAAAAAAAAGCCAAAATTTTGAGAAAAAAAAACAGTAAAGTGAGAAAAAAAAAAAGTTGTGTCCAGACGGCGGACTGTGCACATGTTGGCTGTTGTAGCTGCAGCAGATGTCTCTCTTCTGAAGTAGTGAAACTGTACTGATAACTACACTGAGTAGAGCGAGATAGAAGCCCTGTGCTTAAAATATTATCACAGTAGATGCCTCTCAGATGATGCTGTTTCCAAATTTATGCAGATTGTTTCCTCTATGCCATGTGTCAACACAACGGAAATAAGCTATAGACAGCTTGCTCCTTCTGTAATTGATAACATGGTGGATAGTGTTTCAGCTTCTCTGCATCAGGCTCTAGACTTGGTGGCCCCCTTAAAAAAGAAAAAGTCTAATCAGAGATTTTTAACTCCTTGGTTCAACACAGAAACTCGTAGCTTAAAACAGAAGACTCATCAATTAGAAAGAAAATGGCGCTCTACTAATTTAGATGAAATCTATTTAGCTTGGAGAAATCATCTTTTAATTTATAAAAAATCTCTTAGAAAAGCTAGAACGAGTTATTACTCTGCATTAATAGAAGAGAACAAGAATAATCCCAGGTTTCTTTTCAGTACTGTAGCCAGGTTGACAAAGAGTCAGGACTCTGTCAATCCTAGCATCCCCTTAGAGCTTACTAGTCAGGACTTTATGAACTTTTTCAATAATAAAATTTCATCCATCAGAGATAAAATCAATCAGATTCTTCCCACAGTTAACTTAAATACTGTAACTACTACAACTCCTTCTATTGATGTCTGTCTTGATGAGTTTACTCCAATCGACCTTTGTGAGTTAGACAAAATAGTTTCCTCATCCAAACCTTCAACTTGTCTTTTAGACCCTATTCCTACCAGGTTATTTAAAGAAGTCTTCCCACTTATTGGTAGCTTTATTCTTCATATAATCAATTCTTCATTAACTTTAGGCCATGTACCGCAGGCTTTTAAAACGGCTGTAATTAAACCCTTACTCAAAAAGCCAACGCTAGATCCAGGAGCTTTAGCTAACTATAGACCAATCTCTAATCTCCCTTTCATTTCAAAAATCTTAGAAAGAGTTGTTGCTATGCAATTATTTGACCACCTGCAGGGAAATGGTTTATTTGAGGAGTTTCAATCTGGGTTTAGAATCCATCATAGCACTGAAACAGCCTTAGCGAAGGTCACTAACGACCTCCTCATTGCATCTGATAATGGACTAGTTTCTGTACTTGTCCTTTTAGATCTTAGTGCAGCTTTTGATACTATTGATCATAATATTCTACTTGATAGATTAGAACACTATGTTGGACTTAATGGAACTTCGTTGCAGTGGTTTAGATCTTATTTATCTGATAGGTTCCAGTTTGTTCATGTAAATGATGAGTTTTCTCTCAGCTCAAAGCTTAGTCATGGAGTTCCACAGGGATCTGTGCTTGGCCCTACTCTTTTTAGTTTATATATGCTTCCGTTAGGCAACATTATTAGAAAGCACTGTATACATTTTCACTGTTATGCAGATGACACACAATTATACCTGTCAATGAAGCCAGATGATACTAATCAATTAGCCAAGTTAGAAGCCTGTCTTAAGGAAATCAAAGTTTGGATGACTTGTAATTTCCTGCTATTAAATTCAGATAAGACTGAAGTCATTCTTGTTGGTCCAAAAAACCTTAGAAATTCCTTTCCAAATCAAACTTTCAGTTTGGATGCAGTTACTCTTTCTCTTAATAGCTCTGTGAGGAACCTTGGAGTTATTTTTGATCAGGATTTGTCCTTCAATTCACATATTAAATTTGTTTCTAAGACTGCCTTCTATCATTTGCGTAATATTGCCAAGATTAGGAGCATCTTGTCTCAGAGTGATGCTGAGAAGCTGATCCACGCTTTTGTTAGCTCGAGATTAGATTATTGTAATTCTTTATTATCAGGTTGTCCTAAAACATCTTTAAAAAGTCTTCAGCTGATCCAAAATGCTGCAGCAAGAGTTTTAACAGGTACTAGAAAGAGAGATCATATCTCTCCGGTTCTGGCCTCCCTTCATTGGCTTCCCATAGAGTTTAGAATTAAGTTTAAAATCCTTCTTCTTACTTACAAAGCTCTAAACAATCAGGCTCCTTTTTATTTAAAAGATCTGATACTACCGTATCATCCTAACAGAGCACTACGCTCCCAAAATGCAGGTTTACTTGTAATACCTAGAATCTCCAAAAGTACAATGGGAGGCAGAGCCTTCAGTTATCAAGCTCCTCTCCTGTGGAATCAGCTGCCAATCTGGATTCGGGAGTCAGACTCGATCTCTGTTTTTAAGAATAGGGCTAAAACCTACCTTTTTGATATAGCCTACAATTAGGGAGGGATCATGTGTTTTCTGAACCCTCCCTTAGTTATGCTGCTAATAGGTTTAGTCAGCCGGGGACCTCCAGTAATGCACTGGGCCTCACTCCTTTCCTCACTCTCTATGAAATATTTTTTTTTTTGCTGGTCATTAACATTTGTTTGTTCTCTCCCATAGATTGAGTCCCCATCGTGCTGTTTGCTCTCTACATGTCTGTTCTTTTCTTCTTCTCTATCCCCTCACCCCCCAGCCAGTCGCAGCAGATGACTGCCCCTCCCTGAGCCTGGTTCTGCTGGAGGTTTCTTCCTGTTAAAAGGGAGTTTTTCCTCTCCACCGTCGCCAAGTGCTTGCTCACAGGGGATCGCCTGATTGCTGGGGTCTTTCTGCAACTGTGGGGGTCCTCCCTACAGTTGATAGTGCTATGAGATGACTGTTGTTGTGAAATGGCGCTATATAAATAAAGTTGAATTGAATTGAATTGAATTGTCATCGTGTTAAACTTGATTACCACACCATGTTTATGTGCTACAAGAGAAATAATTTCCTTGTTACTAAAGCCAATTCTGAATTACGAATTCCCTAACTCATCTATCTACGGCATTTTGTTGAGTCCTGAGGGTCCACAGCACTGCACAAATGACAGGCGCTTGAAGAACAGTTTCTCCACACTTTATTCTCGAAATTTTGACTTTTTTTCCTCTCACAATACACTTTTGACTTTTTTCTCAAGTTTTCAACTTTTTCTCAAAAAACACAATTTTTTCTCAAATTTTTGACTTTCTCAAAAAACATGACTTTTTTCTCTAAATTTTGACTTTTTCTCTCAGATTTTCAACTTTTTTTCTCAGAATTTTGACTTTTTTCTCAAAATGTAAAACCTTTTTTTTTCCAATGTGGCCCTAATACTCCGTATCATTTTTACCCGTTTTGTTTTATACTTTTTTAGTTGCATTTTATTGTATTTAAGTTATTTTTATGTCTTACATGTCCTTGACATTTTATCTATTTCTGATGTACATCACTTTGTATGAGCTGTAGTTGTTTTTAAAGTGCTTCGAAATAAAGCTGGATTGGAAGTAAATTTTAGCTTGCGATAGTCAAATGTGATCATATTAAACAAGTTTCCAACCACAAAATTGTGGCTAGTAGAAAGGCTGAGTGGCTAGTAACTTTGGAAAATCCCTAGCCGCACTGGCTGGTGAGCAAAAAATTTAATGCCAAGCCCTGGTGCGCACATACAGGTGAACACACTCACATCAACGAAGAGAGAGCACATAGAAAGCATGTTGCATCAGCCAACTGAGAAGCAGAAAAAAATCTGCATTTTTTAAACTGGCTTCCCATAGAGTTTAGAATTAAGTTTAAAATCCTTCTTCTCACTTACAAAGCTCTAAATAATCAGGCCCCTTTTTATTTAAAAGATCTGATACTACCCTATTATCCTAACAGAGCACTACGCTCCCAAAATGCTGCATTACTTGTAATACCTAGAATCTCCAAAAGCATAATGGGAGGCAGAGCCTTCAGTTATCAAGCTCTTCTCCTGTGGAACCAGCTGCCTATCTGGATTTGGGAGTCAGACTCGATCTCTGTTTTTAACAATAGGATTAAAACCTTCCTTTTTGATATAGCCTATAATTAGGGAGGGATCATGTGTCCCTGAACCCTCCCTTAGTTATGCTGCTAATAGGTTTAGACAGCCGGGGGACCTCCAACAATGCACTGGGCTTCACTCCTTTCTTCACTTTCAATTAAATATTTTTGCTGGTCATTAACATCTGTTTGTTCTCTCCCATAGATTGAGTCCCCATCATGCTGTTTGCTCTCTACATGTCTGTTCTTTTCTTCTCTGTCCGTTCACCCCCCAGCCAGTTGCAGCAGATGACTGCTCCTCCCTGAGCCTGGTTCTGCTGGAGGTTTCTTCCTGTTAAAAGGGAGTTTTTCCTCTCCACCATCGCCAAGTGCTTGCACATAGGGTATCGCCTGATTGCTGGGGTCTTTCTGCAATTGTGGGGGTTTCCCCTACAGTTGAAAGTGCTATGAGATGACTGTTGTTGTGAAATGGCGCTATATAAATAAAGCTGAATTGCACTGAAACGCAGGTTGAATTGATGAAGGTTGCAATGCTAGCTCTCCTGCTAGAAGCAGCCAAAGTAGCTCTCCTGCTTCGGGTCAAAGTGTAGAAAAAAGCCAAAGTGCTGCACGCCCTGCCCCCGACAAGCAGCAAAAATCCAGTCATCACTGAATCGCAGGTTTTGACCCAGAACATCTTGCAGCCTGCATGCGAATCTCAATAAATGGGCCAGATGTGTGACTTCCCATATCAAGAGGCTCTTGAAATGTTCTTCCAGAAGCTCAGGAAAATACACTGCAGTGACAAAAGCTGCACTCTTTGGTTTATAATTGCTATATAAACAAATGTTCAGATATTTTGTTCATTGTCATTCAAATATTGTTTTGTTCAATAATTGTTCATTTTTTTTACAGTTTTTATTTATACTGACTGCTATTATTAAAAGAAACTGTTGTTATTAAAATAAACTATTAGTAAAAGAAACTTATGAACACCATGATTACTTTTAGAGTTGGTCATTGTTGATCTTCACACTGTGTCCCCCTCCCGGCAAACCCAAGAATATGAGTGAAATGGAGGCCTTTGCCGATGAGGAATGGGCTAAGATTCCTCAGGAACGCTCCCAGAAGTTCGTGTCTGGCTATGTATCACGTTTGCAGCAGGTAATAAAAGGATGCTCTAGTAAGTACTAAAGATGCTTGTCATGAAAAAACTGAAAAATTTTGAGACTGTCGTAGTCATTAAAAGTGGTCTTTTGTGTAGAATCTGGAGAAACCACTTGTATTATTAGTTGTGTTGAGCTATTTAAATTATTCTTTTTCATTTGTTTATTGCAAACAGCCAGTTTGCAGATTTTGCCAATAAACCTAATTTGCAGTGGGAGGTTGAATAATTTCGATTAAAACTGTAGTTACACTTCTGGATAGGTGCACGTCAGGGTATGCTATACATGTGGTACATTTTGATGTGGCAGCATAAATCAGGTTAAAGAACCATGGTCACAAATGTAGAAGAGTAAAAATCATACACTGTGGTGGACACACATACGTGACCTGCTTTTGGACTCGCATTTTAGACCAGAGCAAGGGCAGAGCTTCTGTGGTTATTACAGGAAGCTGCAAGAGGGTTAGCTTTGGTGTGCAAAGCTGGAGACTGTGGGGTATAATTAAAGGATTAATGAGGGGATGCATTGTAGATAGTGGTGTGATATCATGCAGAGAGGATGCATTGTTGCTGTCTTTATAATGCAATGGTTTTGTGAGACATGTGACCTGTTAACTGTAAGAGTCCTGGTATTTAAGGACAAGAGTGCCCTTTTGTCGCTGTCTTTATTCTGCTTCGTGATGTTGGAAGATGTGAATAAAACTGACTCGAGAGATAAACTCTGCCTCGTCATTTTCACATTTCCACACTGGTGACCCTAAGACGTATCATGAAAGAGGAGAATTCCCCCGGGCCAGCCTCGTCAGGAGCCCCCAGCCAAGTGAATGCCGCTACAGTCCAGCTACCGGACTTCTGGCAGAACAATCCACGCTCCTGGTTCAACGCGGTTGAGGCGCAGTTCAACTTCCGGGGGATATCGGTAGATGCCACAAGATTCTACCACGTAGTCGCAAAGCTGGACAACAACACGGTCCAGCATGTGGAGAGCCTGATCGACCAGCCGCCGGACAACGACAAATACGGCATGTTGAAGGCTGCACTCATCCAGCAATTCACCCCCTCGGCGGAGGAGCGAGCAGAGAGGCTCCTGGGGCTGACGGAGTCGGAAAATGACATGCCCGCGAACCTGATGGAGAAGTTGTTGAGGTTGAAAGACTCTGACGACGATCACTTCATTTTCACCCACCTCTTCCTCAGGACTATACCGTCAGCAGCGAGAGTGACCGTGGCCAGTTCGCCACTGTTGGCCCAACGGGACTACCGCGCGCTGGGTCGAGAAGCGCAGCGGATTGTCAACGCCACCAAGCGGCGCGCAGCCACGGCTGCTGCAGCAGAACTCAGCGCGGCGACCAGAGACGACAGGAGGCCAGAGGCAGCGGTACCAGATGCACCGACGATGGCGGCGGCAGGGGCCAGGGAACGCGGATCGGACGTCCTTTGTTTCTACCATCGCCGCTTCGCAGAGAGGGCACGCAAATGTGTACCACCGTGCCAGTTCGGGCGTTCAGGAAACACCAAGACCGGGGGTCGGTAGCAGCCGCGGCCCTCGGGGAGGAGAACAAGCTGCTCTACTTGTCGGACGCACGCTCGGGGAGGCAGTTCCTCGTCGACACAGGCTCCCAGTTGAGTTTCATCACGCCTTCCTACGCGGACAGACTAGCTGGTTCCGGAGGTCCCCGGGTGTCAGCAGCGAACGGCTCGGAGATTAAGACCTTCGGTGAGAAGACTCTGCTTCTGTCTCTACACGGCCGTACATTTGAGTGGACTTTTGTTGTAGCAGCAGTAAATTTTAATATGTTGGGGGCTGATTTTCTGTGCTCACATGGTTTGTTGGTTGATCTCGCTAACAGGCGCTTGATTAATGCACTTTCTTTTGATTCTATCCCCTGTACAGCGCGAGTGGCCCCACCTACAGCACAAGCCAACGTCACAGCTGCAAGCGGTAAGTTCCACACACTGCTCACTCAGTTCCCAGCACTCACGGTCCCCACATTTTCGGCAACAGTCGCTAAGCACGGGGTGGAGCATTTTATTACCACTACCGGACTGCCCGTTTTTGCAAAAGCTTGGCGCTTGGACGCAGCTAAACTAGCCATAGCGCACGAGGAATTCGCCAACCTGGAGAGGTTGGGCATTATCAGACGTTCAAACAGTCTGTGGGCTTCCCCGCTGCACATGGTCCCGAAAGCCGACGGATCATGGCGACCTTGCGGGGATTTCCGCAGGTTAAACAACGCTACAGCTCATGACCGCTACCCAATCCCGCATATCCAAGATTTTTCCATTCATTTGGCAGGGGCGCACGTTTTTTCTAAAATAGACTTGGTCCGCGGTTACCACCAAGTCCCAGTGTGCGCTGAGGACATACCCAAAACAGCGGTAATAACTCCGTTTGGCCTCTTTGAGTTTTTACGCATGCCATTCAGACTTAAAGGGGCGGCTCAGATGTTCCAACGCATGATGGACGCGGTGCTTCGCGATCTCCCTTTCGTGTTCGTCTACTTGGACAATATTTTAGTAGCCAGCGAGTCCGAAGACGAACACGAAAAACACCTGACCACAGTTTTCCGAAGGTTGGGAGATCACGGGTTAATAATCAACCCAGCGAAGTGTCAGTTCGGGGTGGCGCAGATCAATTTTTTAGGACAACATGTCTCCCCCGAAGGAGCAGTTCTGCTTCCTGATAAAGTGCGCGCGGTGGCAGATTTTCCCCGGCCACAGACGGTCAGGGCGTTGCAGGAGTTTTTGGGAATGGTGAATTTTTATAACCGTTTCCTCCCCCGCGCGGCGCAACTCATGCAGCCGCTGTATGCTGCGCTCAAAAAAAAGAAACCCGCGGATAAGGTCGAGTGGTCCCCGAAGCGGGACCAAGCGTTCTTGGAGGTGAAAGCAGCTTTGGCAAGGGCTGCGTTGTTAGCACACCCAGACCCAACGGCCCGCATAGCGCTCACCACTGACGCTTCAGAGGTGGCCATAGGGGCGGTCGTGGAGCAACATGTAGCCGGGGTTTGGCAGCCCCTCGCTTTTTTCAGCAGGACCTTGCGCGATAGCGAACGTAAATACAGCACGTTCGACAGGGAGCTGCTCGCTCTCCATTTGGCCATTCGCCACTTTCAGTTCTGGCTGGAGGGACGCTCTTTCACCGTGTTCGTTGACCACAAACCGCTCACATTCGCGATGGCCAAGGTTTCCGAACCGTGGTCAGGCCGGCAGCAGAGACAGCTGGCCGCGATATCAGAGTTTACCACTGATATCCAGCATATGGCGGGCAAACTCAATGTAGTGGCAGATTGCTTCTCGCGCGCCGTAGCGGCCCCAGTCAGCGTAGGAATAGATTACGCAGCCATGGCCGCGGAGCAGGGTAGTGACGTGGATGTGCGCGCGCTCCAGTCTGGACCAACAGGGTTAAGGCTGGAGAACAGGGTGCTGCAAGACGGTATGCCCCCCCTAATCTGCGATGTCTCCACGGGTCGGCCGCGTCCAGTAGTACCAGCTGCATGGCGCCGCCACGTTTTTGACTCGATTCATTCCTTGGCGCACCCAGGAGTGCGCGCGTCGGTCAAAATGGTAGGAGAAAAATTTCTGTGGCCAAGCCTCCACAAGCAAGTGAAAGAGTGGGCAGCAGCCTGCATGGCGTGTCAACGAGCCAAAGTACACAGGCACACGAGAGCTCCTTTGGAGCCGTTTCACATTCCGGCCAAAAGGTTCGACCACGTTCATGTGGACCTCGTGAGCCCCCTCCCGCTGTCACAAGGGTGCACACACCTTCTCACAATGGTGGACCGCACCACGCGCTGGCCTGAAGTGGTCCCGCTGGCATCAACCACGGCCGAGGAGGTTGCGCGCGCGTTTTTAACAGCTTGGGTGGCGCGCTTCAGCGTTCCATCGGATGTTACGTCCAACAGAGGCCCTCAATTTGTGTCCGAGCTTTGGTCGACAATGGCCCGCAGCCTGGGTGTCACAATTCACCGCACAACCGCGTACAATCCGCAGGCTAACGGGTTATACGAACGTTTTCATAGGTCATTGAAAGCAGTTCTCAGGGCGTCACTGACGGGTGCAAATTGGGTAGACAAGTTACCGTGGGTGCTACTGGGGTTGCGTTCTACGCCTAAAGAGGATGTAGAAGCCTCCCCAGCAGAGCTCGTGTTTGCGCAGCCACTCCGGCTCCCTGGGGAGTTTCTCCCAGACAACCCTGCGCCAGACACCTCCCCGTCTCAGCTGTTGCGGAGTGACATAGAATCAAGCACGCTGCCCGGCCCCACGCACCACAGTTTTCCGCGTGTTTTTGTGCCTAAATCTTTGAAGAACGCAGAGTCTGTTTTTGTCAGACACGGTGGGCACCGAACCCCGCTGCAACCGCCTTATGACGGACCCTTCAGAGTGCTGGAAACAGGGGACAAGCAGTTTTTGCTAGATTTGGGGGGTAGGGAAGAGAAAGTTGGCATAAACAGACTCAAACCCGCTTTTGTGGTGGCAGATGAGCAAGTGCTGTTGGCAAGGACCCCGCGGCGAGGTAGACCCCCGCGGAGGGCTTCACAGAGTAATGTCTCCCCAGAACCCCCACAGGTGCTGACAGAAGGTTTCCACCCCCAGACGGCAAACCCCCAGCGTGACAGCGCCGCGGTGACGTCCAACCCCAGCTACAGCAGATACGGCAGGAGACGGAAGCCCAGACAGCTTGTGGACTAATGTGTATTGATACTATCACGGCATGCATGTTGTTTTTCCCTTGTTTGTTCTAAAATGCTGGGGGGGCTTTGTGTGGTGGACACACATACGTGACCTGCTTTTGGACTCACATTTTAGACCAGAGCAAGGGCAGAGCTTCTGTGGTTATTACAGGAAGCTGCAAGAGGGTTAGCTTTGGTATGCAAAGCTGGAGACTGTGGGGTATAATTAAAGGATTAATGAGGGGATGCATTGTAGACAGTGGTGTGATATCATGCAGAGAGGATGCATTGTTGCTGTCTTTATAATGCAATGGTTTTGTGAGACATGTGACCTGTTAACTGTAAGAGTCCTGGTATTTAAGGACGAGAGTGCCCTTTTGTCACTGTCTTTATTCTGCTTCGTGATGTTGGAAGATGTGAATAAAACTGACTCGAGAGATAAACTCTGCCTCGTCATTTTCACATTTCCACAACACACCCTTTACCCCAACCTGTCAATCCATGCTAGAATCTGTATTATATGAAAGAAAAAGTAACATACCTTAGCTCGTTGATTGATGGCAAAGCCTCGACAAGGAAACTGCACAAATTCTGACCGACAGGAATCACCCCATCCCAGGAGCAACAGACATTAACCTTTGGAGTCATCTTTAGAAAAACTTGCATAGCTCTTTCAAAGAGATGCCTTTCACCCTCAACTGGAAGAGCCACCTGATTTCCACAAAGGTAAAACGAGGTGGAAAAGTCAAACTCTTCTTCGCCTAGGACAATCGTGCACAAATGTTGTGGAAAAGGTTTACACCTAAAAATTGAAGAAGACACCATTACCTCATTACCTGACAAAATGTGTTATTTCCATTACATACTTTAATCTTACACTAAAACACATTTTCAGTCATACCATTGGACCTTTTCAAGGCTTCCAAACAGCTGTCTCATTCCTTGTTCTGATATATTTGCATCTTTTAGTTTCAGGTTTGTGGTCGTGTGCATCGACTGACAGACCACATAGGCCACAGAACAACAACAGTAAGGATCAAGATCCTCTCCACTGAGGTCAGGACTGTAGTCCAGCTTGTCTAGAAGGTAGCGGCATGCTTCAGGACACTGGGACTCATACAGACACTGGCACAAGAACAGTAGGTTAACATTGAGCCCAGTGTCTTCACAATCAGACACATCTTTCTGACATAGAAATGTGTCCAGTAGCTCTTTGAAAAACCACTCAGATGTATTCTTGAGATCTTCTGCTGAAATGATATGCTCCATCAATCTAGGGAACTTGTCATTCAATAATCGACACATGAAAGGGATCAAATGTTTCAGGTGTTTCTTTTCCTCAGTGCAACACTGCTGAAAAACCTCCCTGATTTTATTAGGATCCTCCAGGAGCCATACTGCTGCAAAAAACTCCTGCACTGTGTAATGAAGAAAAGTGTATGTATTTTGTGTTTTGTTGGGAACCTTCTTGATGAGAGGTTTCAGGAAGGACAAGACACTGCTGTCTTCACACTGGAATTCAGGCAGGTTTACGTTTTTTTCTTGAGTTGCTCTGAAAGAAACTTCAGCTAGAGACAGAATGTCCTTACTCTTGTCTTTGATCAAAGTATTCAGGTCTCTGGTCTCCATTCTGCTGTTTATTTGAAGGAAGTAACAAACAACACTGATATACATTTCAGTTGCTGCACACAGTTCAGGAGATTCTTGTGAGGAGAAGCATACAGCCACCATGAGTGCATACATGGGGACATGACAAAGAGTGAACAACTCCAAGTTACCCAAAACCTTCTGTTCCTCATCAAGTGTTGCAGATAGATATGTTTTTATAGTCTGCTCACTAAATCCTTTCACCTCAACTCTGTCAAAGTCTTCAGGAAAGAATTCTTCATCCTCATCATCTGGTCTACATGTTATAATGACTTTTGCAAGAGGGAACAGATCTTTTTTCATAAGTTTCTCCACCACATCTGAACAGAGCTGGCTGATTCCATCAAAAATGATGGTAACATTGTTAGAGTTCTTCTGTATATCCTGTATCACCTCATCTCTGCCTTCATCTGGTTCGCAGAACCCACTGAAACAAAGATCCTCCCAGCTCTTGGCTGCCATGATCTGGGACGTGTCCCTCATGTCAAAGTAAAACATATAATCTAACTCACTGCTGTCTCTTTCTGCCCATAGTCTCAACAGTTCATTAGCCAAAGCTGTCTTCCCAATTCCAGGTTTCCCAACCAAGAGAATGTTTTTATCTGTTTTCAGGAGA
Organism: Pholidichthys leucotaenia; assembly: GCA_020510985.1. Lineage (NCBI taxonomy): Eukaryota > Metazoa > Chordata > Actinopteri > Cichliformes > Pholidichthyidae > Pholidichthys > Pholidichthys leucotaenia. Next base: position 337,954,809 of record CM035845.1, read on the forward strand.
TCGCTGGGGGAAAGGTCTGATTTCTCCTCAGGGACAAATTTTTCTCGTGCTTTCAGAGGGCTCATCTTGCTTTCTTTTCTCTTCATTTTCTTTGTTTTAGATGGACAGACACTCTCTTGAGTATGCTCTAATACAAGTGGAGCGTATGACAAATCAGGCTTCTTGTTTCCTTCAAACAGTTTTTGATTTTCCATCCAAAATTCCTTTGAGATCTTTTCAGCTTGTGACTTTAACTTTGACTGGTACCTGTAACATGGCCTCGGTCCTACAAATAAAAAAAAAAAAACATCTTAGGTTAATTAACTGCAATTTTACAGCAAGTATGTTAAATATGCATTGTCGGAAAAACACACTTTAAATACCTTTTAAGTATTGAACATCCATGTGTCTATCCTCCCTGAAGGGGAAGCAGCTGATCCAGTGGTCTAGATCAAACTCATCAGAAGCTTCATTCCTTCTCTCATGAAGATGTGAAGGCCTCCCCAAGGTCCCCTCCCTTGTCACATCAATAATTCTCAGAAACTCATAGCAGGCAGTGTCCCCTATTTTGATCACCAAATCCACTAATGTTCTGGTTTTATCGGAGTCATCACGCTCTGCATTTATTAAACTGACCTCTTCCCCACTGAGAACTTCCTGCTGACACAAGTTCTCCACAATCACAGAGACATTGTCTAACTCTCTTACAAGATGGATTCTGGCACTTTCCACATAATCTACAGCAGACTGCTGTGCACGAGCCATGTTTCCTGACTGCTGTGACTTCTGCACTGAAGTCAGTTTTTAGCTTGTGAGGTCAGGTGATCCAGGCTTGAAATCACAAGGTTGCTCCACCCATGTGTCGTGAATCCACAGTAGTGTAAAAAGTACTATTTATCAGCACTTCCAAGTATGACAATACAGTAGCAACAGCTGGTTTTCAACCTGAGGCAGAAATGGAAACCACCACTTTACTGATGTGGAAAACAGGAGTTTAAACATTTTAAAATAATCAATACAATTTATTGTTTAATGATGAATTAGCAACAACATGAGACCTGAGTGTGAGTTAGGGACTCGTGGCTCGTTTTGGACTGATGCCATGGGCAGAAACCCAATCATCAGGCACTTGGGGTACATGCTCCAATTCACCCTTTTGCCCTACTCCTCCATTTTGCACATTCACAGTGAATGCACAAAAAGGAGGGGTAAGACGAAGGGGTGAATTGAGACGCACCCTTACTGTCAAGCCCAGCTCCCAAGCTTGGGTTCAGGGTGGGGCCCATGTCACTCTAGATGACCCCACCGACATAGCTCATGGGATCATTAGGGCACCAAAACTTCTCCACCATAAGATGGAGATCCACAAGGGATAACTTGAATTAATTCAATTCAATTCAACTTTATTTATATAGCGCCATTTCACAACAACAGTCATCTCATAGCACTATCAACTGTAGGGGGGAACCCCCACAGTTGCAGAAAGACCCCAGCAATCAGGTGATCCCCTGTGAGCAAGCACTTGGCGACGGTGGAGAGGAAAAACTCCCTTTTAACAGGAAGAAACCTCCAGCAGAACCAGGCTCAGGGAGGGGCAGTCATCTGCTGCGACTGGCTGGGGGGTGAGGGGATAGAGAAGATGAAAAGAACAGACATGTAGAGAGCAAACAGCACGATGGGGACTCAATCTATGGGAGAGAACAAACAAATGTTAATGACCAGCAAAAAAAAAATATTTCATAGAGAGTGAGGAAAGGAGTGAGGCCCAGTGCATTACTGGAGGTCCCCCGGCTGACTAAACCTATTAGCAGCATAACTAAGGGAGGGTTCAGAAACACATGATCCCTCCCTAATTGTAGGCTATATCAAAAAGGTAGGTTTTAACCCTAATCTTAAAAACAGAGATCGAGTCTGACTCCCGAATCCAGATTGGCAGCTGATTCCACAGGAGAGGAGCTTGATAACTGAAGGCTCTGCCTCCCATTGTACTTTTGGAGATTCTAGGTATTACAAGTAGTCCTGCATTTTGGGAGCGTAGTGCTCTGTTAGGATAATACGGTAGTATCAGATCTTTTAAATAAAAAGGAGCCTGATTGTTTAGAGCTTTGTAAGTAAGAAGAAGGATTTTAAACTTAATTCTAAACTCTATGGGAAGCCAATGAAGGGAGGCCAGAACCGGAGAGGTATGATCTCTCTTTCTAGTACCTGTTAAAACTCTTGCTGCAGCATTTTGGATCAGCTGAAGACTTTTTAAAGATGTTTTCAACCTGATAATAAAGAATTACAATAATCTAATCTCGAGCTAACAAAAGCGTGGATCAGTTTCTCAGCATCACTCTGAGACAAGATGCTCCTAATCTTGGCAATATTACGCAAATGATAGAAGGCAGTCTTAGAAACAAATTTAATATGTGAATTGAAGGACAAATCCTGATCAAAAATAACTCCAAGGTTCCTCACAGAGCTATTAAGAGAAAGAGTAACTGCATCCAAACTGAAAGTTTGATTTGGAAAGGAATTTCTAAGGTTTTTTGGACCAACAAGAATGACTTCAGTCTTATCTGAATTTAATAGCAGGAAATTACAAGTCATCCAAGCTTTGATTTCCTTAAGACAGGCTTCTAACTTGGCTAATTGATTACTATCATCTGGCTTCATTGACGGGTATAATTGTGTGTCATCTGCATAACAATGAAAATGTATACAGTGCTTTCTAATAATGTTGCCTAACGGAAGCATATATAAACTAAAAAGAGTAGGGCCTAGCACAGATCCCTGTGGAACTCCATGACTAAGCTTTGAGTTGAAAGAAAACTCATTATTTACATGAACAAACTGGAACCTATCAGATAAATAAGATCTAAACCACTGCAACGAAGTTCCATTAAGTCCAACATAGTGTTCTAATCTATCAAGTAGAATATTATGATCGATAGTATCAAAAGCTGCACTAAGGTCTAAAAGGACAAGTACAGAAACTAGTCCATTATCAGATGCAATGAGGAGGTCGTTAGTGACCTTCGCTAAGGCTGTTTCAGTACTATGATGGATTCTAAACCCAGATTGAAACTCTTCAAGTAAACCATTTCCCTGCAGGTGGTCGAATAATTGCGTAGCAACAACTCTTTCTAAGATTTTTGAAATGAAAGGGAGATTAGAGATTGGTCTATAGTTAGCTAAAGCTCCTGGATCTAGCGTTGGCTTTTTGAGTAAGGGTTTAATTACAGCTGTTTTAAAAGCCTGCGGTACATGGCCTAAAGTTAATGAAGAATTGATTATATGAAGAATAAAGCTACCAATAAGTGGGAAGACTTCTTTAAATAACCTAGTAGGAAAAGGGTCTAAAAGACAAGTTGAAGGTTTGGATGAGGAAACTATTTTGTCTAACTCACAAAGGTCGATTGGAGTAAACTCATCAAGACAGACATCAAAAGAAGGAGTTGTAGTAGTTACAGTATTTAAGTTAACTGTGGGAAGAATCTGATTGATTTTATCTCTGATGGATGAAATTTTATTATTGAAAAAGTTCATAAAGTCCAATTATACATCTCCCTCCAAGTCTCTACTGATGTGTAACTTTATCAGTTGTTGACCTTTGTGCTGTAAATTATAAATTGTCCCCTAAAGCTTTAGAGATCAAAAGTCATTAACCCAAAAGCACAAAAAAACATCAAAAGGATCAATAATTTAACTGTCCAGTGGCCTCATGTACACCATCTTTCATGTTGAAAGCTGGTTAAAAAGTCTGAAAAGTATGTGTGCACAGAAATTTAGAGATTTATAAAACTATACACATGCCAGATTCTCCGCTGTTTTTCTTTATACATCCTAATCCACCATGAAAAACAGCACACATGTACAAGCTCTTTAGCCTCCTTTGGCTCTTCCCACTAATGACTTTGTTAATGACTCTAAATATGCCTCTTCTGTCACTTTTATGTCAAACACTGATGGTCAATTCTGCAGGAAAGTGTAAGTAGGGGTGGGCAATATGCCTAAAAATGATTTTTTTTGTGTGTGTGTGTACTTTATTGATCCCCAGTAGAGAAATTCAGGGCATCCACCTGGATGGATGAAGCAGCCACAGTACGGTGCTATCCCTTCACCATTCACACCTAGGGCCACTTTAGAGTCTCCAATTAATATAACCTGCATGTTTTTTGGCCTGTGGGAGGAAACCGGAGAAATTCTGGAGTAAACCCACGCAGACACGGGAAGAACATCAAACTCCACACAGTTCACCATTGATCAGGGGGTGGGATCGAACCCAGGATCCCATGGCCAAGGGTAAGTTGCTGTGCTGCCACAGTGCTAACCATTGCGCCACTGCACCGCCCAAATATCACAATATTTCTGTGAATTTTCATGATATCACGGAATACAGTTTTTTCTTTTAAATTTATAAAGGACAATTTCACAGGCCAGCGCTAACTATGTTCTACATATTCAGTAAAAACAAAAACTCTTATTTCTCCAGTTTAAAAAGAGCAGTTTGGATGTGTTTAAAACTTTTTTAATTCTATATCAAATATTGCCAGAAAATATTATAAACCACCACATCTTAAGCGCACTGAGGGGTTAAGTTAATTCCCTTCCACATCATGTGGGACACCATGTGGTGTATAGGGTCGGTGCCTATCTCCGTTTCTCTGACCCTTAGGACACACAGCTACTGTAAGTATTGAAAGCTACAGTGAGAGGTCAGTCCTCTGGTAGAGCACTGAGGGGTGGACTGGGACAAAAATTCACACCGGGAATTTGACTTCATCCTAGGCCACCCTGTTGCTGGAAACCAGAAAACACCACATTTTTAGTAGGTTAACATTTTTAAAAAATAGGTATCAAACTAGTTATAAATGTAATTATAACCTTCAGCTGGGAGGAAAATTATAAATTTGGATTTTAATAGTAAACTGATTATTTTAAAAAAATGATTGACTAATCTTAATTTAAATCTGGTGCTGCTTCTGATTTCTTCACCTTTTCAGAATAAATAAAGAAGGTAAGAGGCTTTAGGTACAAAGTAAATTTTGTATGGAAAGGTCACAAATTTCTCACCAAAACATTTAAAATTAAAAAAAAGGTACCTTTATGAAAAGATGTTCAAAATATGAGAAAAAACTAATTTAGGAGAGAACAGTAACAAGCAGATGAGAGTAAAGTTGGTACTGCAGACTACATACAGCCCATAGTTTTGAAAATTCTGCAGATTTTTCTTAAAACATCTGAATAGTCCTGAAAACATTGCCTTATGAATGCAAGGGCAATTCAGCTATGGTTAATGCAACCTGCTTATTACATTAAAAAAGGTAAACCCCAAACTATAAGCAGCTACAATATAACCACAGACACACTTTCACCACATTACTTCTGTCTTCATCTCATTTCTCTGCTCTGAGGCATGAGGGATTTTGGTACTTTCAACATATTATATTAATTTAGACTAGTATGTTATTTCAACCGGGTCAGAAAGAGGGTCTAAATAAAACAGGGAAGGAGTGGGGTTATTTTAAACTATTATTATTTCATCATTTTTATCATACTGAATATATGCTGGCCTACCTGTCTGCTATTTCCCCAAACAAGACACTTCTGCAGGTAAATGAGCGCTGCATCAGACCTCCCGTCTCTCGCCCTTTCTTTCAGTTTACCCACGATAGAAGTCTCAGTTGTACAGCCAACTTCTGGGGCTGTTAACTGATTTTTTTTTTCTTTCGGTTGGTTGAATACATCACAGTGGAGGAGCCACAATGGAACGAAAATAAACCTCTGGACACTTCGGATGTCAGCAACACCACTTCAGGGTGAAGTAAAACTTTTCCCTAAAGCGGCGTTGTTGGCATGCGGGAAAAAAATGGCAGAGGGCAGATTAACCGCATTGCTACACCATTTTTTTTTTAAAGATGACAGCAGTTTGAAACGGCCTTAAAACTAAATAACTTCCTCACAACTAGACACAGACATCCCAAGCACGGAGTGCCGCTTCCCACGCCATGTTTGTTTTGCTGTTTCTATGGTAATGTGTAACTTCCGTTGGCAGCATAATAGACCCCAACTAACACAATACTCATTTTTACACCGGTATCAAAATTTATGCCAGTATTACACTGGTCAACACCAGATTTATTGTGTTTTTTTAGCTGATTTAGGGCAATTTTGATGTGCTGAATCCAAAAATCACATTGGTTTTGCTCAATCAGGTCAACTTTTTGAATTATGGCCACATGTTGTTTTATACGTTTTTGTTTGCATGTACGGGGCACGGTGGCGGAGTGGCTAGCACTGCGGCAGCACAGCAACTCACCCTTGGCCGGGGGATCCTGGGTTCGATTCCAGCCCCCGACCAACAGTGATCTGTGTGGAGTTTGCATGTTCTCCCTGTGTCTGCGTGGGTTTACTCCGGGATTTCTCTGGTTTCTTCCCACATGCCAAAAACATGCAAGTTAGGTTAATTGGCATCAAACCGGGGATTCTAAATTGTCCTTGGGTATGACTGTGAGAGTGAATGGTTGTCTGTCTCTCTGTGTTGGCCCTGCGATGGACTGGCGATCTGTCCAGGGTGGACCCTGCCTCTCGCCCAAAGATGCTGGGATAGGCTCCAGCCCCCCCGCGACCCAAAAAGGATTAAGCGGAAGAAGATGAATGAATGAATGAATGATGCAAAATTCTTTTTTATGTCTTGAAAGTCTCTGAATTTTTAACAATGATGACGTAACATTCAATTTACATGTACTTACCTTTATATAAAGGTAAGTACATGCACAGTACTAAGTACTAAGTAAGTACAGGTTTTTACTTAGCACTTGATCGAGAGAAACGGATGTCATTTTCAGATTCAGCGGTGCAAAATGGTCTTAAATCAGTTGAAAAAACACAGACAACTTATAAAAAAAATTATTTTTGTAACCCTGTGTTATCGTGAACGAGCCGACATGGCACACTCTTAAGTGCAAAATAGAAAAAGAATAACCTGTATTGATGACAGAGGTAGAGGTCAGAGACATTCAAACCACATCCACTGATTTCTTCTTCACAAATGAAAACAGGCTAAAATAAAGCTTCCACCTTTAAAATCTGAAAGTATCTTCATTAATCTTACCAGTAAGAGAGGTTGCCAACCGACGTTTAAACTAAAGAACAGCTCTGTGTTTGAATACTAAAAGGTGTGTTCCTTATTAACCTGATAAGGGGTGGACTTTGTTCCACATTTATTACTTCGGCTGCAGCTCTCCCTCTCCCTCTCTGGAACATTACAGTCTATGTTCTGGAACTGCCTCCCTTTTATCAAATAAAAAAAATAAACCCTGATAATGTTGCTTTGAAACTCTTGCCATTTACACAGAAATGTCTGATAGTAGGCCTCTGTCAAAAAAGAAATAGTTTCAAAAATACAAAATGTTAAGTCATGTTTCAGTCAAAGTGATGTTTTGAGCTTGGCCTTTAAACTCAAAGGTTGAAGGAAGGGTGTCATAGCAGTCTTTTGACCCTAAATCCATAGTCAAAGGTCAGGATCCTAAGGTGAACCTGTGTACAAGGTTTGGTGGCCCTAGCTTTACTTATTTTATAGTAACAGTAAATTTAGCATTTACCATTTACTACAGTGCAAATGGAATGTTAACTTTGACCCCAAACCCATAGTCAGGTCAGGGTGTAAGTCATCCAAGAGTTGTCTTAGATACAGCTACTGTATCGATTTGAAAAGCCTACATCAGGGATGGGCAACTTGCGGCAGTCCATTTCCAAAAATCAATTATTTACTTCTATCATCTTTGACCGTGTTTGGAGTTGCATTCTTAAATGCAATTACAAAGACCGCCAGCAGAGGGAGCTCTAATCGAAACCTAGTTAAAGCGAGAGTGAGGGAGCCACAGAGATAGAGGGAGCGGCAGTGTGCACCGGAGTGTTGTCAGGTAGGTTTTGCATGCTGACACTGCATAGGCTGTAAGCAGCAGTAAATGTACAAAGTAGGCCTTCTGGATGCCTCCCATTTGAGGGGTTCCGGGCACATCCTACTGGGACGAGACCCCGGGGCAGACCCAGGACTCGCTGGAGAGACTACGTCTCCCAGCTGGTCTGGGAACGCCTTGGTATCCTCTCTGAAGAGCTGGAGCAGGTGGCTGGGGAGAGGGAAGTCTGGGCTTCTCTGCTTGAACTGCTGCCTCCGTGACCCGGACCTCTGGAAAGTGTGAATGAATGAATGTATGAATGAATCAATGAATGACAGACAGACCGGTACAGTGGTGTGAAAAAGTCTTTGTCCCTTCCTGATTTCTCTTTATTTTTTTGCATGTTTGTCACACTTAAACGTTTCAGATCATCAAACAAATTTAAATATTAGACAAAAATAACACAAGCAAACACAAAATGCAGTTTTTAAATGAAGGTTTTTATTATAAGGTTTTTATTTTATTATCATACCGGAGTCATGACCTAGTTGGCAGAGCATCCGCCCCACAACCGGGAGGCTGGGGTTCAAATCCCGGTCGGGTCATACCAAAGACCAAGTAAAAATGGTACTTAGCACCCTCTAGCTTGGAGCTTGGCATAATAGAAAGGGGAAAGGCAGGCAGTGAGGAGTAGCAACCCCTGTCCTGTATTAGCTTTGTAAAGTGAAGTGACCAAGATGTGGTCGCTCGCTTCATAGGCGACCAAATAATAATAATTTTATTATTAAGGGTAAAAAAAATTTAAAAATCCAAACCTACATGGCCCTGTGTGAAAAAGTGATCCCCCCTTTCCCATTAAAACATAAATTAACTGTGGTTTATCACATCTTTGGAATGCTGAGTTCAATTTCTTTAGCCACACCCAGGCCTAATTAGTGCCACATCTGTTCTCAATCAAGAAATCACTTAAATAGGACCTGCCTGACAAAGTGAAGTAGACCAAAAGATCCTCAAAAGCTAGACATCATGCTGTGACCCAAAGAAATTCAGGAACAAATAAGAAACAAAGTAACTGAGATCTATCAGTCTGGAAAAGGTTATAAAGCCATTTCTAAAGCTTTGAGACTCCAGCGAATCACAGTGAGAGCCATTATCCACAAATGGGGAAAACATGGAACAGTGGTGAACCTTCCCAGGAGTGGCTGGCCAAACAAAATTACCCCAAGAGCACAACGACGATCCCAGAGATCACAAAAGACCCCACAACAACATCCAAAGAACTGCAGGCCTCACTTGCCTCAGTTAAGGTCAGTGTTCATGACTCCACCATAACAAAGAGACTGGGCAAAAATGGCCTGCATGGCAGAGTTCTAAGACGAAAACCACTGCTAAGCGAAAAGAACATGAAGGTTTGTCTCAGTTTTGCCAGAAAACATCTTGATGATATCCAAGACATTTGGGAAAATTGTGGACTGACGAGACAAAAGTTGAACTTTTTGGAAGGTGTGTGTCCCATTACATATGACGGAAAAGTAACATTTCAGAAAAGGAACATCATATCAACAGTAAAATATGGTGGTGGTAGTGTGATGGTCTGGGGCTATTTTGCTGCTTCAGGACCTGGAAGACTTGCTGTGGTAAATGGAACCATGAATTCTGCTGTCTACCAACAAATCCTGAAGGAGAATGTCCGACCATCTGTTTGTGACCTCAAGCTGAAGCGCACTTGGTTCTGCAGCAGGACAATGACCATAAACACAGCAGAAAGTCCACCTCTGAATGGCTTAAGAAAAACAAAATGAAGGCTTTGGAGTAGCCTAGTCAAAGTCCTGACCTGAATCTGATTGAGATGCTGTGGCATGACCTTAAAAGGCGGTTCATGCTCAAAAACCCTCCAATTGATTAATTTGCTGAATTACAACAATTCTGCAAAGATGAGTGGGCCAAAATTCCTTCACAGCGCTGTAAAAGAGTCATTGCCAGTTATCGCAAAGGCTTGATTGCAGTTATTGCTGCTAAGGGTGGCCCAACCAGTTATTAGGTTTAGGGGGCAATCACTTTTTCACACTGGGCCATGCACGTTTGGATTTTTTTTAACCCTTAATAATAAACACCTTCGTTTAAAAACTGCATTTTGTGTTTACTTGTGTTATCTTTGTCTAATATTTAAATTTGTTTGATGAACTGAAACATTTAAGTGTGAGAAACATACAAAAAAATGAGAAATCAGGAAGGGGGCAAACACACCAACCGAGCAAGCGAGCGACAGACAGACATGGCATGTACATATACCAGTGGCTCTTAAACTTTTTTTATTTCCCACTGTGGGGAGCCAGACAATTACCAAGCCCACCTGCACACAGCTATTTCTCTGCCCCTCCACACCCACAATGAATCCAAGAGTGAGCTAAGCCTTGTCATATTTCCTTTTCTTCTTGGCTTTTTTTTGTTGTTGTTGTTAATTATCGTCTGGAGGAAAGAGTTTTAAAAATTGGGTCATGACATAATTTTATCCATCCATCCATCTTCTCCCGCTTAATTCTTTTTCTTTTTTTTGGGGGGGGGGGGGGAGTAAGCTGGAGACTATCCCATCTTTGGGTGAGAGGCAGGGTACACCCTGGACAGTGGACAGATCACCAGTCCATTGCAGGGCCAACACAGAGAGACAGACAACCATTCACTCTCATAGTCATACCTAAGGACAATTTAGAATCCCCAGTTTGATGCCAATTAACCTAACTTGCATGTTTTTGGCATGTGGAAGGAAACCGGAGAAATCCCAGAGTAAACCCACGCAGACACGGGGAGAACATGCAAACTCCACACAGATCACTGTCGGTCGGGGGCTGGGATCGAACTCAGGATCCCCCAGCCAAGGGTGAGTTGCTGTGCTGCTGCAGTGCTAACCACTCCGCCACCATGCCGCCCTATGATCACAATTCACTTTAGATAATGCGCCTCTGTACATTAAAGGGATGGGAAGGAGCGCTTTGGATTGGATTATCCAAAACACACCTCTGAATGATTAGACCGGCCTCTTTGCATCAAGTGCCAGCAAAAAGTTTGTTTTCATGCCGCTGTGATAAGAAATGACATTCACTTAAACAGCGCTTTTTCTACTCATCTCCAGATGAACAAAGTACTTTACAGATCCTGCTAGCCACCCATTCACACACAAATTCACACACTGGTGGTGGTGGAGTTGCCATGCACACAGGGGCTGGCCTGACCCACCAGGAGCAACTGAGAGGGTTCAGTGTCTTGCTCAAGGACACTTCAAAATGCTGACTGCAGAGAGTGAGAATCGAACTACTCATCCTCGAATCAGTAGTCAGCCACACTACACCTGCGCCACAGCTGCCCCCCCCCAAGAATTGAACTTGGACATGCCCTGTAAGGTTTTAGGATGGAATAACCTTGCTTAATCCTTTGAGTGTGAGATTTCATGTGCCCCTAGTGGCAGAGCGCAGTGCTGCGACTGTCAACTAATTCTGACATCCCTGTACTCCCCAGCTATACTGATGACTTGTACCCTTCTTTTAGCTCAGAAAGCTAATATGGCTGCCGTCCATTGTTGTGCACCGTCACTTAGACAGCTTCGTACATGGAAAATAGCTGCGGGATACAAGCAAAATTTATGTGGGATAATCATAAGATTTTGTAGATGTGATAGAGAGCGTAAATGACTGACAGAACGCAAAATAACAACCACGATGAACAAAAACGCACCGACCACGGCAGCAAGTGAGTCCCCTTAGCCGTCGGTAAGTGACATTTTTTACATTGTGCTGATTTCTTGTTCATATACTTTGAAGGTAAGATGATAACGTACCCCTGTACAAAAAACGGTGCCAAAAGACTGAACCATTCTTGGTGTAAATATGTCCAAAGTCCACTTTTGACTGAGTTACGTAATTCAATATAGCTACCGCGACATTGTGCAAATTAGATGCATAAAATCACTCCTATCTGAAACTTTGGATCATATTTTACATCTTTCTAATTGACAGTAAGCCATTATCTCTTACCACTTTCAAGTTATAGCCTTGGAAATCTGAACTATTTTACTGACAAAAAATATTTACCACTCTTGACCACTAGGGGTTATGTTGTAATTTGGCAACAGTCACACTCAAAGCCTTAAACTGGATAACAGCTCGGACAGGTATGGATTTCCCGTCACACCAGAAAAACAACTCCCACCATTCAGGATTGCCCTCAGTATAAATACATAGACAGCTACCAAACAAACATCAACAGGTGATGACTACAATACCAATAAAAGATTTACACAATACCAACTGGTTTTAAATACAGAGTTAACACACATTTTTTTTTACATACATACATTTAACTAAACTTATTTCTAATCCCAAAAAATAAACTATACTAAATTAAAGAAAACCCAACTTCTTCCTAACCTCCCCTCCCTCTTCAGTCCAGCTGGTCTGCTCGGATAGGATTGATCGGCCGAATCTCACTCTCCTCCCTTACAGACTCGTTGACTGTAGGCGTGTTCATGTGAAGTGAAGGACTGTCTCAATCTGAAATCAGGAAGTGGCTGGCTGCTCACAAGCGGACTTCATGAGCCCTTACCTTAAGTCAGCATGCTATGCTGACTTAAGGTAAGGGAATTACCCACAGTTCAGAGCGCCATGTCGGGGTTTCTCAAGGAGAAGCTTCTGATTGGTCACCTGTTCATAACTGACCACCCCTTCACCCCTGCTCCACCCCACCAAAAAAAAAAAACAACACGCAAACACAGAAGCATGGAAGGAACAACTCTAACCATCACTAAAAAGATGTTTCCATGTCAGTATAATGTAGCTCACTGGTCTGCAGTGTGTCTATAGTTGCATAATAAAACATTTTTATATTTACAAACAGGAAGCAATGAACAAACCTTACAGTTTATTGAGCTTTGTACTGAACATGACTCCAAATTCCCGGGCCACAGAAACACATCTGCTCAAGGTTTCAAGTCAGTATTCAGCTGGTATATTGATTGATTATTGATTATGATTATTTAGTAAGCCAGTGGATGACTAGAACTAAGGATTTAAGATACTACATTTAACACATAACGTAAAAACAAAGGATAAATAAATAAAAAATAAATATATTATAGTTCAGACATTATTTAAGATAAGATAAGATAAACTTTATTGTCCTTCAAGGGGAAATTTGTCTTGGGCTTGTCACCCGTGCTGCAACCACACAATCCACACATACACAATGGCTGTAGTACATAATAAATGAAATAAAACCCAATAAATAATACAAGTACATACATACATAAATATATAACAGCAGTCATTAAGAACAGGAGTTATAAGTGTCCCTGACCTATTTATCTGAGTTTAAAAGTTTTACTGACGTCGGGATAAATGAGTTCTTGTATCTATTGAAGCTGCACTTGGGGACTCTGTAGCTCCTCTCTGAGGGCAGCCGCACATATTCACTGTTTAGTACATGGCTCATGTCACTGATTATTTTTTGAGCTTGTCTACAGGCTGCCTGGTCGTGTAAGATCTGCATAGGTAAATACTCTAACTCCAATAATTTTCCATGCTGTATGAATTAAACGCAACACTCTGTTCTTTAGTTTCACAGAGAGGTTGCCAAACCAAGCTGTAATGCTGTATCTAATACAGCTCTCCAACACAGCCTGGTAAAATATTAACATAATCCTTTTATCAACACCATGTATTCTTAATCTACGCAAGAAATGCAGCCGCTGTTGTAGTCTACTACAGAGGTAATCAATATGTGTGCTCCAGGTTAATGAATTGTCAGTAAATACTCCCAAATATTTATAGGAACTAACCTGTGTTATAGTGTGGTTGTGGATGACCACAGGCCTGTGGTCACCAACTCCCCGAGGGTCAAACACCATCTCCTTTGTTTTATCGGTATTCAAAATGAGATGACTGTCATCACACCATTTGACAAACCTCTGAATTTCTATAAAATAGCTTGACAGATCATGAGTCTTTTGAAGTAGTGATAAAATAGCAGTGTCATCAGAAAATTTAATAATTTGATTGCCTGGATAGACACTTCTGCACTCATCAGTGTACAAGGTGAACAAAAATGGTGAACTAACACAGCCTTGGGGAGCTCCTGTGCTGAGGGTTCTGGATTTAGATAAAGTTCCATTTACACTAACTTGCTGTTTACGATAAGTTAAAAATGAGTGGTGTGGGTAACCCCCACAACATACTGGGACAAGCAGAGCGCTCAGCTGGAGCAATTAGCAGAACAATGAGATGTGTGTATTGATATCAATAGGCAGCCTCTCTTTGTCTAGCTCCTTCCTGCCAGTATCCTGCTGCTGATATGTATGACTCAAAGGCAAATGTTCCTTCCTGCTCTGTACTGTGATGCAAATGTCCCATTGCCTTCCTGCCGTTTACTATGATGTTAATGTGCCATTCATGCATTGGCTGTAGTGGGATATTTAAACTGCATATCGCTCTGTAACTCTCTCTCTCTGACTACTACTGCTCAACTGACCACACAATTGCCTGAGAGCCTGAGAGCTCGCTCTAGCCCGCACCCACAGGGCTGGAGTGAGTTCTGTGATGGCGGGATGAATGATCAATAAACACCCTTTTAAACTCCAGTTCGCCGTGCCTTATTTCGTTCCGCCACAAGTGGTACCATTTAATAATGACAGGATGCACTTTAAAATCATTTAACCTCTTAATTAAAAGGTGTGGCTGCAGTGTGTTAAAAGCTGAACTAAAATCAACCAATAAAAGACGTGCATATGAGGATGTCTCCTCCAAATGTTTAACCACAGAATGAGTTAAGGTTAGAATGGCATCCTCTGTACTTCTATTATTTGTATACGCAAACTGCAAAGGATCCAAAAGTCCTCCAAAATCAGTTTTCAGAATGTCAGTGACAATCCTCTCGAGGCACTTCATTACCTTTATTAACTATTTTGTGTAACTGTCATTAAAAAAAGTTAAAAAAAAATCATAATTACCTCTCTTTCACTCTGTAAGGCTCGTGCCTGCAAGATATTTAGATCAGGCAACTGATTCTTTCTGTTCCTTGGCCTTGAAGATAAAATCATTCTTAAAATAAAAAGTCTGAATCCCACAATACTGAGCAGCAAGTTTGTCATACACCGTTGTCGAGGTAGGGTGACATGTCATAAAGTGTCCCATTCCTTTTAGACCATTTCAAGCCCTCGCAGACTCGCACACCCACACACTGCTAATGGCTGCCGCCTAAGTCTACAAGGCCTCAGGGCTTGAGGGCTTAGGGAGGAGATTGAGATTCGGCCATCAAGTCCACCTGGCCCGGATTAACATAACTCATGGGCGTGCCTCCATGACAGTGATCAACAATGTCTCCAGGCAACCTCAGAGAGAGAGAGCGCAATCAGAAACAAGCCAACAAAGCAATTTCCCACAAATAACCCAAATAATGCATTAATCGACTAAAGAGGATCCATCTTTAGCAGATCAATAAATAAAGGTAATAAATAAAAATTCTATGAAAATTAGGGGCGGCACGGTGGAGAAGTGGTTAGCACTGCGGCAGCACAGCAACTTACCCTTGACTGGGGGATCCTGGGTTCGATCCCAGCCCCCGACCGACAGTGATCTGTGTGGAGTTTGCATGTTCTCCCCGTGTCTGCATGGGTTTACTCCGGGATTTCTCTGGTTTCCTCCCACATACCAAAAACATGCAAGTTAGGTTAATTGGCATCAAACTGGGGATACTAAATTGTCCTTAGGTATGACTGTGAGAGTGAATGGTTGTCTGTCTCTCTGTGTTGGCCCTGTGATGGACTGGCGATCTGTCCAGAGTGTACCCTGCCTCTCGCCCAAACATGCTGGGATAGGCTCCAGCCACCCCACCCCCCGTGACCCGAAAAGGATTAAGCGGAAGAAGGTGAATGAATGAATGAATGAATGAATGAAAATTAACCAATGAAAATCAGACAGTGCTTTTAAATTGTGGTTCAACAGAATTACTTTAAAAAACAAACTCATGAAGCAGGCCTGGACAAAAATGATGGTACCCCTAGAAAACATCACAAGTGTCTCCAAACTTGTAATCAGTCAGTCGGCCTGTTTAAAGGGTGACAAGTAGTCACTGTGCTGTTTGGTGACATGGTGTGTACCACACTAAACAAGGACCAGAGGAAGCAAAGGAGAGAGTTGTCTCAGGAGATTAGGAAGAAATTATAGACAATCATGTTAAAGGTAAAGGCTATAAGACCATCTCCAAGCAGCTTGATGTTCCTGTGACTACAGTTGTACATATTATTCAGAAATTTAAGATCCACAGGACTGTAGCCAACCTCCCTGGACGTGGCCACAGGAGGAGACGGATAATACGAATAGTAACAAAACAGCCCAAAACAACCTCTAAACACATTCATGGTGAACTCCAAGGTCAAGGTACATCAGTGTCACATCACACCATCCGTCGCTGTTTGAGCCAAAGTGGACTTCATGGGAGACGACCAAGGAGGACACCACTGTTGAAAACAAATCATATAAAAGCCAGACTGGAATTTGCCAAACTGCATGTTGACAAGCCACAAAGCTTCTGGGAGAATGTCCTATGGACAGACGAGACAAAACTGCAACTTTTTGGCAAGGCACATCAGCTCTATGTTCACAGACGCAAAAATGAAGCATACCAAGAAAAGAACACTGTCCCTACTGTGAAACATGGAGGAGATTCTGTTATGTTCTGGGGCTGCTTTGCTGCATCTGGCACAAGGTGTCTTGAATCTGTGCAGGGTACAATGAAATCTCAAGACTATCAAGGTATTCTAGAGAGAAATGTGCTGCCCAGAGTCAGACAGCTTGGTCTCAGTCGCAGGTCATGGGTCTTGCAACAGGATAATGACCCAAAACACACAGCTAAAAACACCCAAGAATGGCTAAGAGCCAAACATTGGACTATTCTAAACTGGCCTTCTATGAGCCCTGATCTAAATCCTATTGAACATCTGTGGAAGGAGCTGAAACATGCCGTCTGGAGAAGGCACCCTTCAAACCTGAGACAACTGGAGCAGTTTGCTCATGAGGAGTGGGCCAAAATACCTGCTGAGAGGTGCAGAAGTCTCATTGACAGTTACAGAAATCGTTTGATTGCAGTGATTGCCTCAAAAGGTTGTGCAACAAAATATTAAGTTAAGGGTACCATCATTTTTGTCCAGGCCTGTTTCATGAGTTTGTTTTTAAAATAATTCTGTTGAACCACAATTCAAAAGCATTGTCTGATTTTCATTGGTTAATTTTCATAGAATTTTTATTTATTACCACTTTAGTCAGATTCAAGTTATTTCTGTGACCACTGTGGGTTTTTCTTTCATTAACAGAGGGGTACCAACAATTTTGTCCACATACATATATATATATATATATATATATATATACACCTACATACACACAGAGCGGGGAAAATAAGTATTCAACACGTCAACATTTTTCTCATTAAACATATTTCTGATAGAGCCAATGACCTGAGATTTTCACCAGATATCAGAAACAACCCAAGTAATCCATGCATACAAAGAAAGCAAAGCAACTGTGTTCACAAAACAAGTTATATTTAATAAAGTGGAATGACACAGGGAATAAGTATTGGACATGATTGGTGAAATTCATTTAATTTTTAGTAAAAAAGCCTTTGTTGGTAATCACAGCTTCCAGACACCTCCTGCATGGAGAAACTAGGCGCAGGAATTGCTCAGGAGTGATTTTAGCCTGTTGTTCCAGAATCAGAATCAGATCAGAATCAGAATCAACTTTATTGCCAAGTATGCTTACACATACAAGGAATTTCACTTATCACTAAGGTGCGCTCATGTTAAGCGCTCCCTAATGACGCGGCAGCCATACAAGGCGCCTCATACAGTGTGGGGTAAAGAGGGGGAGGGGGAGGGGATGACACATTGAGCAGAGAGAAAAAAACAGTTATAATATACAGTGGGGCAAAAAAGTATTTAGTCAGACACCAATTGTGCAAGTTCTCCCACTTAAAAGATGAGAGAGGTCTCCAATTATCATCATAGGTATACCTCAACTATGAGAGACAAAATGAGAAAAAAAAATCCAGAAAATCACATTGAAGGATTTTTAATGAATTAATTGGTAAATTCCACAGTAAAATAAGTATTTGGTCACCTACAAACAAGCAAGATTTCTGGCTCTCACAGACCTGTAACTTCTTCTTTAAGAGGCTCCTCTGTCCTCCACGTGTTACCTGTATTAATGGCACCGGTTTGAACTCGTTATCAGTATAAAAGACACCTGTCCACAACCTCAAACAGTCAGACTCCAAACTCCACTATGGCCAAGACCAAAGAGCTGTCAAAGGACACCAGAAACAAAACTGTAGACCTGCACCAGGCTGGGAAGACTGAATCTGCAATAGGTAAGCAGCTTGGTGTGAAGAAATCAACTGTCGGAGCAATTATTAGAAAATGGAAGACATACAAGACCACTGATAATCTCCCTCGATCTGGGGCTCCACACAAGATCTCACCCCGTGGGGTCAAAATGATCACAAGAACGGTGAGCAAAAATCCCAGAACCACACGGGGGGACGTAGTGAATGACCTGCAGAGAGCTGGGACCAAAGTAACAAAGGCTACCATCAGTAACACACTATGCCACCAGGGACTCAAATCCTGCAGTGCCTGATGTGTCCTCCTGCTTAAGCCAGTACATGTCCAGGCCCGTCTGAAGTTTGCTAGAGAGCATTTGGATGATCCAGAAGAGGATTGGGAGAATGTCATATGGTCAGATGAAACCAAAATAGTGTAGCGGTTTAATTCAACCCCCCACAACACACAGACAGAACACAGAGACAGTCAGCTCGCACTCCTGGGTTTTTTCCGCTGCATGCTGCGTTTACAGCCGTGAAGTTAAAGTGTTCATGCATCTTGTCCTTACTGTGCTTCTTCTGAGCATCTTACATATGTAGATGTGTTTTGGTGTAAATCTCCACAAACAGACTGGTCAAACACAGCGCTCGGCTAGAGCAAATAACAGAACAGTGAAATGTGTATTAATGTCTACAGGCAGACTCGTTTAGTCTGGCTCACCTCTGTAATGCTAATGTTGCCTTTCATGCAAATGTCTCATGCCTGTCCTGTTATCTCTTTGATCAGACCAACTGCTGTGAATGCTTTGATGTATTGTTGTAGTTGGGTGTATATATACTGCATTGTAACCATGCTCTCATTCTCTCTCAACCTCTGCTGCAGGACACAGACTTTGTGTCCGCCTCTCCTCCTCTCCTTCTCTGAGAGCCGTGGGCTCGCTCTCGGCGCGCATGCATGGCGCCGGGAGCGGAGCTTGTGACGGCGGTATGATAATAAAACTGTACTTAAAACCTCCAACAACGCCGCTTTATTTTATGCCGCCGCAATAGAACTTTTTGGTAAAAACTCAACTTGTCGTGTTTGGAGGAGAAAGAACACCATACCTACTGTGAAGCATGGGGGTGGAAACATCATGCTTTGGGGCTGTTTTTCTGCAAAGGGACCAGGACAACTGATCCGTGTAAAGGAAAGAATGAATGGGGCCATGTATCATGAGATTTTGAATGAAAACCTCCTTCCACCAGCAAGGGCATTGAAGATGAAACGTGGCTGGGTCTTTCAGCATGACTATGATCTCAAACACACCGCCCGGGCAACGAAGGAGTGGCTTCGTAAGAAGCATTTCAAGGTCCTGGAGTGGCCTAGCCAGTCTCCAGATCTCAACCCCATAGAAAATCTTTGGAGGGAGTTGAAAGTCCGTGTTGCCCAGTGACAGCCCCAAAACATCACTGCTCTAGAGGAGATCTGCATGGAGGAATGGGCCAAAAATACCAGCAACAGTGTGTGAAAACCTTGTGAAGACCTACAGAAAATGTCTGACCTCTGTCATTACCAACAAAGGGTATATAACAAAGTATTGAGATGAACTTTTGTTATTGACCAAATACTTACTTTACTGAGGAATTTACCAATTAATTCATTAAAAATCCTTCAATGTGATTTTCTGGATTTTTTTTCTCATTTTGTCTCTCATAGTTGAGGTATACCTATGATGAAAATTGGAGACCTCTCTTATCTTTTAAGTGGGAGAACTTGCACAATTGGTGGCTGACTAAATACTTTTTTGCCCCACTGTAGCTCGAAGGAGCTAGATTGTGATCACATAGAAAAAAAAACCCTCTAATTGCACAATTAGCAGACAATACAGATCCACACATTAACAAAGCAAAGAAGCAAGAGAGAGACCAGTGTGTGTATGTCAGTCATATGATATCAGTGTGAGTGCAGTGTGTGAAGTATCAGTTACTGGTGGACAACAAAACTCATCTCTTAGGCAACGGCTAGATGTTATGTCTTTAGTGTCCTAAACATAGATAACATGTCCACAGAGTCCATCTCTCAGTTCATGCCAGATGGTAAAATTCCATGTTAGTCACATGGCTGTCCTTGGAGAGTTCAGATTGTTGCACATCAGCAATTGTTTGGGTTAAAAAGAAGCCAAGCCAAAACTCCCTTCTGCTTTATCTCTTCTCCTGGAGGAATGAGTCTCCCAAGGACGCCGAATCAAGGCCTGATGAGCACAGTACACTTGGAGCATAAAAATTTCCTCTCTCATGCGATTCTGTGCATCATACATTCACAGGCTTTAAAATCATTCCCTGGAGAGCACCCAGCGACTCCGAGATGTTTCCAACCTACTGATTCAGTTCGCCATTCAGTTCGCCATTGCCGCTATCAGCGCTCTCCCCAGCTGGTAGAATTGTTGAAGGAGCTTTGCCGGGTCCACATTTTGACCAGCTCTTCCAACTTCTTTAATTTTCGATACACCAGGAAACTCCAGGGCCAAACAGTAGAAATCCTGTGATCATAAGCCAAACAGATAGATGTCTTCCACATCTTCAATCGAATCACACAGACACATGAGTTTCCAATTGTCCCATGAGTCTCCCCACTTGGGCTCCCCCTGGCCCGATCTTCTTTTAAAATGGTGTCAATTGCATTTAAAGCCCAGCTCAATTCCATAATTTTCCGTTTGGGTCGAGATGCAGCAGAAGAAGAGCGAAACACAGACAGGACACAGCAAGCTGGGATCAGTGAAGGGAGGAGGAAAAGGGAGAGGGGAAGAAATGCGTCTGCTCTCTCTGAAAGCCGGAAGAAGAAGTACAGACAAACTGTCTTCAAATCTTGAAGGCTCTGTGGGTGTCTTCTATGAACTCTGATCTTCAGTTTGTTCCATAGATTTTCAATTGGATTCAGGTAAGGTGACTGTATGGCGCATATTTAAGGCGCATATATTGTATTCATATCCCCCGCATTCACCTAGTAGGAATGACGGTGCATATTCCAGAAGCTTCACGTCTTAAGGACCAAAGAGGACCTGACCCTGTGAGGACCTACGGGAGGTGTGAAGTTGGCCTTGCAGGAGATGTGAAGCTGGAGAGAATGCCCCAGCAGGAGCCCCAGACGCTAGAGGGTCAGAGGACAATGGAGACGCCAAGGAGCCTCGGGCGCTGGATGTTTACCTAAGACTGTGGGTTGGGGGTGTGTGATTTGATGTGGGGGGATTTGCGTCTGGTGAGACTATAAGAGCTGTGTTGGATGATTGCTCTGCCTCTTTTCCTGATATCCTGTTCTTGTTAGAGGATGTGATCTTGCAATAAACCAACCCTGAGAAATAAACTCAGTCTCGTTTGTGAAAGTCATCCTCTACAACTGACCTGAATCCAATTGAAATCGTATTGAAATCCAATCGTATTAAAATCCAATTGAAATCGTTCCACGATCATATTTTTAATGATCGTGGAACGATCATAAAAATATGATCGTGCCACGTAAATGTGTCAAAATATATCCCAACAACAAGCCATCAGTTAAATCCTGTTTACAGAGGAAAGCACTTGCCTTTAAACAGGGGTCTGTTTCTGAGCTACAGGTTGCCACAAAAGAGCTGAAGGCCGAAATTTTAAGAGCAAAACAGAATTATAAATCAGAATTGGAAAGTAAGATGGCAACAAAGAAACTTGGTTCAGCCTGGGCCAGTATGAAAACTATTGCAGGCCTTCAGAGCACAGAGCACAGAAATTGTGTGTTTTTAGATGGTTTTAATTCAGACACAGAGCTGGCTAATGCTCTTAATTGTTTTTATGGTCGTTTTGACTCCTTTGATTTAAGCACTGAAACCCAAGATTTGAAACAGAAACTCAAAGACAATCAGCGCTTAAATATTGAGATGCAGGATATTAAAAGGGAGTTCTGCGCTGTAAAAGTGAACAAAAGTCAGGGCCCTGATAATATATGTGGGCGCTTGGTAAAGTCCTGTGCACATGAACTGAGTCCTGTATTTCATTACATTTTCAGTAAGTCTTTACAGACACAACATGTGCCCAAGATCTGGAAAGATGCCATGGTTGTTCCCGTTCCAAAATCCAGCTGTCCTAAAACGGTAAACGACTTTAGACCAGTTGCTTTGACTTCAATTTTAATGAAAATTTTTGAAAAGTTGGTCAGATGTGAGGTCCTAAAGCAGACTGAGCATGCATTGGATCCTCTGCAGTTTGCCTATAGGCCTCACAGAGGAGTGGAGGACGCCACTGTCACTCTGTTTAACATGCTTTT
Source organism: Pholidichthys leucotaenia (assembly GCA_020510985.1). Taxonomy (NCBI): domain Eukaryota; kingdom Metazoa; phylum Chordata; class Actinopteri; order Cichliformes; family Pholidichthyidae; genus Pholidichthys; species Pholidichthys leucotaenia. Next base: position 337,977,315 of record CM035845.1, read on the forward strand.
TAAACATCTGGATTTTAATAGGACACACGCCAGGCTTTTATTTGTGGACTTTTCCTCTGCCTTTAATACAATCCAACCTCATAGTTTAGTTGAAAGGCTCCTGCAAAAATTTGATTTGAGCAATAATCTGGTGGGTTGGATTCTGGATTTCTTAACCAACAGGACGCAGAGAGTAAGGGTCAATGGTACATTGTCTGACCTAAAGTGCTCTTCCACTGGCTCTCCTCAGGGGTGTGTGTTGTCACCACTACTCTTCATCCTGTACACAAACATGTGTCGGAGCAGACATGACAACAGGCACGTTATAAAGTATGCTGATGATTCAGTTATTGTCAGTCTCCTCCAGGATGGTGAGAGTGGCCACGGCCCAGTAGTTGATGATTTTGCTCACTGGTGTGTGGATTCCTACCTGCAGCTGAATACGACAAAAACTAAAGACATGATTATTGACTTTTGGAGGAAAACTCCCAGGCACAAAGTCACCGTACTAAAAGGTCAGACCACCGAATGTGTACAATCCTACAAATATCTTGGGACGATTATTGATAGTAATTTAAACTTTGAAGAGAACTGTGAAAGGGTGTGCAAAAAGGGTCAGCAACATTTGCATTGCTTGAGGAAACTTGCACGCTCCCAAATTGACCGAACCATAATGAAAATGTTCTATCAGGCCTTTATTGAATCTGTTTTATCCTTTTCTTTAGTGTCATGGTTTGGTCAGATAAAACTGAAACAGAGGAAATCCTTGGATCAGGTAGTTAGATGGTCCAGTCGTTTGCTTGGTGAGTCACAGCTGAACCTGACATCCCTGTACACCAGACAAGTACAGAGGATTGCTACCTCCATTTTAAATGATGACTCCCACCCTTTGCACTGCAACTTTCAGCTTCTTCCCTCAAGACGGAGGTTTGCTGTCCCAAAAAGCAAAACCCAGCGCTACAAAAACAGCTTTGTTCCTGCTGCTGTCAAAGAGTTGAACAAGTTGTAACAATATATTGCACATAATTTAGGTACCTATTTATTAACTCCATTTTATATTTACTTATTTTTGTAGGATTTTATTTGGGTTCTAAATCTTTTATTGGGTTTTAGACCTTTGAGTTTTTAACCTCTTTGACTAGTCTTTAACTTTTTAATATGACCCTTCTCTCTTATCTCTGGTTTTTCTCTCATTTCTTTGTCTTTATACCCTGATTGATGGAGCCTTGAGTATTTTTATCATGTTTATAGTCAGCTTCATGTGTGCCTGTGTTTGTGTTTGTGCTGAATGTAATTGTGGCTTGTAAATATGGATGTCACCAGACTGCAAAACAAATCTACCTATGGGTACAAATAAAATAACCTGAACCTGAACCTGACTGGGCCATTCTAGCAGCTTTATTTTCCTTCTCTGGAGCCAGTTGAGAGTTTACTTGGCTGTGTGTTTGGGATCATTGTCTTGCTGAAATGTCCACCCTCGTTTCATCTTCAGCATCTTGGCAGATGGCAAAAGGTTCTTATCAAGGATGTCTCTGTACATTTGTCCATTCATCTTTCCTCCAATTACATGATGTCTGCCTGTACCTCCACTGTTGGTATGGTGTTTTTGGGCTGATGTGCATTGCCATTTCTCCTCCAAACATGCTGTGTTGTGGCATCCAAAAAGTTCAATTTCGGTCCCATCTGACCAGACTATGTTCTCCCAGTATTTTACTGGCTTGCCCAAATGTTGTGTAGCAAACTTTAATTGGGCTTCAATATGTTTTTTCTTCAGCAATGGAGTCTTGCGAGGTGAGCAGTCATAGAGCCCATGTCGGTTGAGTGCATTACTTATTGTTTTCTTTGAAACAGCAGTACCTGCTAATTCCAGGTCTATCTGGACCTCTCAATGAGTGGTCTTTGGCTCTTGGATAACTCTTCTGATTATTCTTTTGACTACTCTGTCAGAAATCTTGCGAGGAGCTCCTGGTCATGGCTGGTTTATGGTAAAATGATGTTCTTTCCACTTCCGAATGACGGCTCCAAAAGTTTAGAAATGTGCCTGTAACCAATGCCATCATCATGTTTTGCAACAATATGGTTGCACAGGTCTAGAGAGAGCTCTTTGCTTCTACCAATCATGAGTTCTTTGTAGTGTGACAATCTGATATTCACAGACCTTTTTAAAGGCTATCAGTCAGGACTAACCAGCTGAAATTAATTTGCACTGATGGGGGATGTGATGGCGTTCTAAATTCTGATGGATTTCTGCTGGTTTCTTGGCTTTCTATGCCTTTTTGCACCTCTTTTTCATCTGTTCAATACTTATTTCCTGTGTCATTCTACTTTAGTAAATACAACTTGTTTTGTGAACAGAGTTGCCTTGATTTCTTTGTATGTCTGGATTACTTGGATTATTACTGATATCTAGTGAAAATCTCAGGTCAATAGCTCCATCAGAGGTATGTTTAATGAGAAAAATGTTGATCTGTTCAATACTTACGTTCCTTGCTGTACACACACACACGCACGCGCGCGCACATTAGTTCTGACCAATCAATTTGATTTAGTCTATCGGGTGATGTAAATATACAAAAATTTGGGGTAGAATTTTCAAAAATACATTTTATTTATACTAAATACTCCGCAGAATAGAAAAATTCAGGTTGCCTTTTTTAAAAAAAGATGTTTAGGGTACTGTTCAAAAGAAATTAAATTCTGTCATGAAAATGCTGATGGAAATCATCAAAAATCATTTATCACTCAGATATTATGCTTATTATCATAACTGAAAGCACACAAATACTTGCTATCAAGTCATTAAATTGTACAACACATGTAAAAGTCATAGAACATCACTGCATTAAAGTGCTGATGACACGTTTTTGACTTCATCTAATTTTTCAACACATAATACAATATGACGAAATAAGTTGGTCTGTGCAGTTCTAAGTCAAACAGGCTTTTTTTCACACAAATAATCGACATTTTCATGAGTGCCACGTCACCATTTGCATCAGTGGCTGGAAAACCCCCCAACCATGTTGTAACGTCATCGACGGAACACAGCGTTTGGCTGCCCATTGTACACACAGGATGGAAGCGGTAGAAAACATCGACGATGGTTCCAGCGCATGTAGTCTGGAATTGGTTTGTGCTGTCCAATCTTCAGACGATTATAGTTTCAAAGAATGGGACGGCAATGAAGAATCTGGGGGCATCAGACCGCATAGGTTTGAGCTGTGCCAAGCGGGCATCATGCCTAGCGAGTCAGACTCGGTGACAGTCAACTGTTCATGTTTTGTGTGCATCATCTGCCGTGTTGTCAGCCAGCCAATATTGCCAACACTATCATGACTTGTTAGCCACTCCACACAGCCATGGTTCTGTTGCGCCCCTTGTAGCGATGTCAGCTCTGGGACGTAACCGTGGTTAACACATCTCCTCTCCATGTCCGCTGGGCGATGTCGGCCCCGAACGCCCACTGTTTGTGTTTCTGTGTATTTTTGTAAATCTTCACCTATTGGGATCAATCTTTATGTTCAATATATGTGCTGTGGTGAATCACGCGCGTAAATCCATTCTTCCTTCTCCTCCTCGTGCGCTCCTTGTCATGACCCTCCGTGTGCTCTTACGCAGGGCACGGAGAGGGAGGATGAAATAACAAGGATTTACGTGCAGGGTTCACCACAGCACATTTAATACAGAACGACAGACAATTCTCAAAAAGATGAAGACGTACAAAAAACACAAACACACTTACTGATGGCGTTCGGGGGCCGGCATCGCCCAGAGAACGAATGAGAGGAGACGTGTTAGCCACAGTTGCGCCCCAGAGCCGACATCGCTTCAAGGACGCACGAGAACCACGGCGAACATGGAGTGACTAACACATCGTGAGAGTGCTGAAAATACTGGCAGACTAACAGCACAAATGACAATACTATGGACCAGCAGTGCGTGACTGGCAAACGTCCACCAATATGTACACGCACTGCTGGTGATGGTGTGATGAGAAGCACCTGGGCGAGGACCGGGAAACATGATCAGCGGGAGTTTGAATCAGCCGGTGATGTCTGCGATCACAGAAAGTAGGTCAAAGCTGCTCGTAAATCCATTAATCCTTCCCCTCCTCATGTGCTCCTCCTGCCTAAAAGCGCACGAAAAGCGCACAAGGAGACTTATGACAGTTGGAGCTGAAGCGTGTGATGTGGTCTTTCACAGCCTGCTGTTTATCTAAGCCTGCGACAAAACGCAAAGGCATAGTGGTAAAATTAAAACAAGAAACCAGAGAAACTGTGAGCTACAAAGCTGCTGTCATTCTAGTTAACAACACCGGAGTCTGTTCTGTCGATTACATCATTGGGGTGCCACCCTTAATTCGGTGGGTGGCACCACAGTCCAGTCAGCGGCTGCGGTTTTTTGATGATAACTAGTTTATGCAGGCGCTGTTGTAAATGTTATATTGATCATAGGCAATGATTTTTGGGTTTACACAACATGCTAAAAAATGTCAAAAACGTGTTATCAGCCCTTTAAGGTGCTGCAGTCCAACAATTCAAGACCACCAAGGTTTTTTCTTGTTTTAATCATTTCTTTTCTGAGGTAATGGGGCTTTTTTCTCCATATATAGTCTATCAAAATTCTATCCAGATCATTTTCCATCTTTTTGGGGACAAAAAGTGCAAAAGAAAGGTAAACAGATCTTGAGCTGCCTTCAGATTTGGATAACAATACGCAGTTCCGCTGGGCTGGCCACGCATAGGAAAAACAGCTGATAAACAACTCTTCACGGCAATCAGCTGACACTTCTGAGGAAGACTGCACATGCCAGTCGAAACATGTAAAGGTAAAAACATCTTCTTTTCATCCTTATTGGCTGCTCTCTCCCCACAGTGGAAGACCTACACAGTTCTCGTTGTCTCAGAACATAATGAAGGACACCCGTCACCCTAGTCACCCCCTGTTTGAACTGCTGCCATCAGGCAGACCGTGCAGATCAATTAAAGGACAAACAGACTCAAAAACTGCTTTTTCCCCAACTGCAATAAATAGAATAAACGCAGTATAAAGTAGTTAGATGCTGAAGGTGTATAAGGGGACTGTGCAATGGCAGAAATGTACGACTGCATGTGTGTATGTTTGTATGCCTATGCTTGTTTGTATACATTTTTATATTGAACTTATATATTTTATGAATGCGTTGACTGGCTGGCACTTTAAATTTCATTGTATATGTGACAATGACAAATAAAGTTCTATTCTATTGTGTGAAATAAGAAAAGCAAAAAACTAATGATAACAAAACAGTGATGTCCCTCATGAGCCACGACTTTAACTTCTTTATAGTTTTTTCTAGAATGGCTATGAAGTTGAGATTAGACCGTTGCTGTGTATCTTTACAAATTAATGCCCAGGTATGGATATTGTTCTTTGATTGGAATTCCACCGTATTCCGTTACACTACATAGCTTTAAAGGAAAAGTACTGATTTAGTTCTATTCATTTTGAAGCCAGGAACAATGGTAAAAGCATTTATGCAAGACATCTGGAATTTGTTCCTTATTTTTAAAAAATATTGCCGTATCATCTGCTAATTAGGGCTGGACAATATGACAAAAATCCAGCCACGATAAAATTTTTCCATATTGATCAATATCAATAGATATTGCGATATGAATCAAATGACTATTTCTGTCAAGCTTAAAGGTTCCGTTTTACTCCTGAGATGTGAAACTATAACAAGATTAATTTTAAATATTTATTTCAAATGAACTTGACAAATGTAGTATAGAACATTATAAAACTGTATTTCAAATAATTACAAAACATAATAAATATAAAACGTAAAAAATAAATATTTTATAATCTTCTGCTCATCAACTCCCCGACAGCTGAGTGAAGTCCATGCCCAGAGCACTGCAGCCTTTGTCCTCATGCAGACTTGTCTTCAGTTTCCAGGATGCTTGGGTCAGTCCTAAATGACTTCACCTGTATGCTCTTCAGGAAAGTTGGAAGACATTTGCTTTTCAAATCCAATCTTGAGCAATGAAGTGGGCAGTGAGGCTCATATATGGTTCAGATGAGCGACTTGACCACAGATGTGAAGTAGTAACTAACTAACTAACTAACTAACTAACTAACTAACCTGCACTTACATAGCACTTTTCTAGTCACAAAGACCACTCAAAGCGCTTTCACTAATACTAATCCTCTATTCTAAGGGCCTATAGGAAACAGATATCTAGGGACAATTTAGAACAGCCAATTAACCTAACATGCATGTCTTTGGATTGTGGGAGGAAACCGGAGCCCCCGGAGTAAACCCACGCAGCACAGGGAGAACATGCAAACTCCACACAGAAAGGTTCCAACCCCTGCCAGCCTGGGGATTCGAACCAGGAACCTTCTAGCTGTAAGGCAACAGTGCTAACCACTGCACCACCGTGCTGCCCAGTAGCACGGGGTAGTTAGTACTGGCAAAGTATGGCAGACTTTGCAGCTCCTTTTCAACAGTTTCTCTACATTCTGTGTAAAGCTGGGGAAGTGCCGTCTGGGAGAAATATTTACAGCCAGGGAGTTGCTAACGAGGGTCAATTACTTTAATCAGCCACTTAAATCTGACATTCTGTCCACACTACTGAATTCCTCGGAGCCTTCTTTTCAACAATGTCCTCATCTATTGAGCACTGGGCAGCGTCTGTTTCGGTGTCTTCTTTGGTAATGCTGTCACTGGACTTTTCGTTAATGTTTTCTGTCATTTTCTTTTTAACCACGCTCCAACTTCTACACGGTTGCACTAGTCCAAACATTAGCAGGTGTGCAAAGCCTCAGCTATTGGTAATACATGCTTCGGCCCGCTGTTATGTGCGTCAATCCAACGTGACTTCCAGCCACATGATTGGTTTGGTGCGGTGTATTCTCATTTTCATTGGCTTTTCGTGCAGTCTGTCAAAACACACAGCGAACCACTTCTATCGACTTTCTATTGAAAATAGATTTTGTCTCTATTGAGAGAAAGTTATTTCGCGATAATTATAGTTATTGTTTTATCGCCCAGCCCTAAAGCTAGCTAATACAGCTTGAAATGTTTTCCAACTGCGTTGATTCCTCCAAAACTGGCATTTTTAATGTGTGTTGCCATTACTTGTGCAACCAACAAAAATAAAAGTGGACAGTAGGGCTGTCACGGTGGAGGAATTCCCCATGCAGTGACGGTGCATAGCTGAGCACCATGATATGCAGTATTACTGCAAATGTTTTGAGGACCCTGTGGTCTCATCATTTAAACAGGGTCTTCCACAATACCGGGTGCAAACATACTGTTGGCAATAAAAATACACAGCATTTAACAATTTATTTAATAATCAATAGGGGCTCATAAGTGAACAATGAGATTTAGCCACACACATAAACAAAAAAGCATGAACACTGCACGTACAGAGCCCCGTAATATGTGATAGCAATGGTCTTGACTGCTGGTGAAGTTTACAGTTTTATTTCCTTATTTTAGCACAGTACACATTCAGTAAAACACAAACTACGACCACGGTCAGAGCTTGTACCTCATTACGGGTCCATAAACCCATTAACGTTAGCGTTCCTAGCTCGACTGTCTCTGCTAAGGGCTGTAGCCTTAAACAATTCCACAGGCAGACACAGGAAGTGAAAACAAAACCAGCATTATCAAAATAAAAGCCTGCTTTTTTACTTGCGTGCATAAAATAATAAACCTTTCAGGGGGTTACACACTGCGGCTGTTGCAGCTGCTTGTTATCCTCGGCGGTAGGCTTGTCCATAGCGCGGTACAACATAACTGTGGTGATCGTGACAGCTTCTTCCCCTCTGCCATCAGACTGCTGAACACAAAGTGACTTATTAGACTCTCGTGCACTACGTACAGCAGCTCAACCGGACTCATGATAATTATCACTGTTTTTCTTTTGCACTACCGTCTGCACTATGTGGAACTCCACAATATCTGCTGCTTGTTAATATATTTAAAAATTGCATAGATTAGTATTACTCATTCATATTCTACATTTTATTGCATGCATAGTTTTTTATTTTTATCTTCAGTGCTACTCCATGTTTAATGTTGCAGCATTGCACCGAGACAAATTCCTAGTTTGTGTACTACATGAACAATGGCAATAAATCTCTCATTCATTCATTCATTCATTCATTCATTCTAATGGGGAGACTGGACATCCTTGTCGAATATTTATCTTTTGTTCTTATAAAAGACAAAAATAAAATAGAAAGGAGATGTCTTTACCTTCTTAACATGTTTCGACTGAACGTGAACGTGAACCTAGAAACTTGTGAACGTGAACCTAGAGACTCCAGCGGCCATAGTCAAATGCATTCCTGGGGCCAGAGCAGGCGACATCGAGTCAAATTTGAAAATGCTGGCTAAAAGTAACTGTAAATACTCCACAATTGTTATTCACGCTGGCATTAATGACATCCGTCTCCGGCAGTCGGAAGTCACGAAACTTAATGTAGAATCGGTGTTGTGGGCACATATGTTGGTTACATATGCCCCACAAATATATTGCTGTGTGTTTATTGTGTACTGCACGTCTCAGGGAACAAAGGGACTAAGCCTCCGAGAGACAACGGGAGAGTGTGAGATTTGGCCTTTGTTTCAGGGAGATGACCTGGAGAGATTTCCAGACCACCGGAGACTAAAGGACAATGGTGTGAAGATCAAGGGGGTTACATTGTGACTGGGATTAAGTACCATGTGACTGTATGTTTGATTAAACACCATGTGACTACAGTTTCGATGTCCGGGGTATAAAAGACAGGCGTGAGATGATTCTTCCTCTTTTCCTGCTTTGAAATTGTTGGAGTATGTGATCTGTGAATAAAGCTGAACCTGAGGAATAAACTCAGTCTCATCCTTCCGCACATTCTCCACAGTGTGTGACTTTGCAAAAACGATGTCTGCCACTGTAGTATTCTCTGGGCCCCTCCCCAATCTGACCAGTGATAACATGTTTAGCCGCTCGTCCTCCTTCAACCGCTGGCTGTCTGTGTGGTGTCCTGCAAATGACGTGGGCTACATTGACAATTGCAGCTCATTTTGGGGAAAACCTGGTCTTTTTTTTTTTTTTTTTTAGATTTAGTATACTTTATTGATCCCCAGAGGAGAAATTGAGGGTCATCCACCACCTGGATGGATGAAGAAGCCACGATACAGCGCTATCCCTTAACCATTCACACACACATTGACACCTAGGGCCACTTTAGAGTCTCCAATTAACCTAACCTGCATGTTTTTGGCATGTGGGAGGAAACTGGAGAAATCCCGGGGTAAACCCACGCATACACGGGGAGAACATGCAAACTCCACACAGATCACTGTTGGTCGGGGGCTGGGATCGAACCTACGATCCCCACGATCCCCCGGCCAAGGGTAAACTGTGCTGCCGCAGTGCTAACCACTGCACCACCGTGCAGCCCGTCTTATGAGACGAGACAGCATTCATCCCACTTTGGATGGTGCTTCTCATTTATCTAACAATCTGGCATCTTTTTTATCCAAATTTCCAAAACCTTGACTACTCACAGTTGGGACCAGGAAGCAGAGTCGCAGTCTTACACGCCTCTCTGCAGCTCCTCTTCATCCGCCACCCCTCAACTTAGCCCCTGTCTTCCCCATCAGAGAATCGTTGTCTGCTCCCTCCAAAGTAAATAAAAATAGAATATATAAGCATCCCAAAGTGATTAAGCAAAATATTGGTAAAACTCAAATTAAACATAAAGCCTCTAAATTGAAGGATTTGGCCTCTGTTCCTCCTCATAATTTAAAAATTAAATGTGGTTTATTAAATATTAGGTCTCTAACTCCCAAGTCTCTGTTAGTCCATGATCTGTTAATTGACAATCAGATTGATTTAATTTCCCTTACAGAGACTTGGTTAGGGCAAGATGATTATGTTGGCTTAAATGAATCAACTCCCTCTGGTTATTTAAACTGTCAAAATCCCAGAAGTTCTGGTCGTGGAGGAGGAGTAGCAACAATTTACCATTCCAAATTACTAGTTAATGTAAAGAAAAAAACATGTTATAATTCCTTTGAGGGCCTGGTCCTCAGTATTGGGCACTTTAGCAATTTTAGGTTAAACCCAATTTTATTTGCCATAGTTTATCGTTCCCCATCAACCTACTCAGAATTTTTATCCGAATTTGCTGATTTCTTAGCTGATTTAGTGCTGAAATCTGATAGAATAATTATAGTAGGGGACTTTAATATACATGTGGATGTAGATAGTGACTGCCTTAATGTGGCATTTAATTCAATATCAGACTCTATTGGGTTTTCTCAGAAAGTAGGAAATTCTACTCATTACCTCCACCATACATTGGACCTTGTTCTGACATATGGCATAGAAATAGAAAATCTTGTAGTGTCTCCTCATAACCCTGTACTGTCAGACCATTGTCTGTTAACCTTTGATTTTACTATTTCTGACTATTTGGCTCCTAAAGAAAAATATTATTACAATAGATGCCTCTCAGATGATGCTGTTACCAAATTTATGCAGATTGTTTCCTCTATGCCATGTGTAGTAGTAGTAGTAGATTAGTTTATTTGACAGGGACAGTGCAATAAACATAGACAATTAATCAAAAACAATCAATCTGATGTGTTGCACATAGAGTGTATAGCTATTAGCTAATTTGCAACTCTTGTCCCTGGATGGGCTTTAGAAAAAAGAATCAAGATAAAAATATACACAATAACCACATACATCAATGCAGAAAAATTATAAATACACAATTATAAATATTATAAATACACAAATATAACAGCCTGACTCACCTTTAACATAAATATTATAAATACACAAATATAACAGCCTGACTCACATTTAACACATATAACATAACTCACATTTGCCTATTTCAGGCCTTCCTCCCTCTGTCACTCACTATAAACAAACACATTTATTCCTTCCCTTCATTCACTCTCACTTTGCAGACAAATAATTCATACATGAGTACATTCTTGTTTATTTTTCAGCCAGTTTTTAACATTTTTAGTGAATGTTTTAAAGTCCGTTATTATTTTAATTTCATTTGGCATTGTGTTCCAGATGTGACTGCCCTTTATAGAGAAAGCTGTTTGTCCAAATGTGGTTCTGCGGTGGAATATTTTACAGTTATTGTTAACAGAACTCCTGGTGGCTCTGCTGCTGTCCTGTCTTTGGACGAAACCAGCAAGTGGCTCGGGTGCTGATTTATGGAAACATTTGAACGTTAATTTCAGAAGACAGAGGTCAATGAAGCTCTCAAAACTCAATAGGTTGTATTTTTTTAAAACATTACAGTGATGCCACCTAATGGGCTTTTTGTCCAAGATTTTTAGGGTTTGATTATATAATGAACCTATATGTCTTATTGTGGAAGGAGCTGCTTGAGCCCAGACTGTCAAACAGTATGATATATGAGAAAAAACCATAGAATGCATATACAGTGCAGCTGCTTCGTAAGGTATGTAATATCTAATTAATTTAAAGCAGTTCAGATTTTTTTTTACTGTTTTTGAAATTTTCTTTATATGAAGATTAAATTTGAGTTGAGGATCTAGTACAATGCCAAGGTATTTGAATTCTGTAGCTAAACTGATGTCATGATCATGTATATTAACTTTAAAATGTTGCAGGTTACATTTTTTGATTGAAAAGCACATTGAGACTGTTTTCTGAAGGTTCAGCAATAGATGGTTCTTGAGGAGCCACTTTTGGACATCAACCATACTTGTAGACAGTACATCTGCAGCCTGTGCTGGAGTCTTGGCAGCTGTGTAAATAACTGCATCATCTGCATAAAGTTGGCATGTTGCAGCTGAGCAGTGTAACGGCAAGTCATTAATAAAAATGCTGAAAAGTAAAGGACCAAGAATGGACCCTTGTGGGATACCCATGCGGTTGTTTAAAAATGAGGATTTATCCTGGTGAACTTTTACACACTGTTCTCTATTCTGGAGATAAGATGCAAACCATTCTAATGTATTTGGGGAGAAGTTAAAAGATACCATTTTGGATAAAAGCAAACTGTGGTTTACAGTATCGAAAGCCTTTTTGAGATCTAGAAAAACAGCTCCTACCACATTACCCCTGTCCAAGGACTGTTTGACGTTTTCAATAAGGCAACAATTTGCTGTTTCTGTTGAGTATCCTGGTCTAAAACCAAATTGATGTGGATGAAGAAGTTGACTGTCTTGTAAGTAGTCTATCAGCTGTGTAGCTACAACTTTTTCAAGAACCTTAGATAGGACTGGTAAGATAGAGATTGGGCGGTAATTGCATATATCGTCTTTACTGCCTGATTTATGAACTGGTATAACGACAGCTTTTTTCCAGCCAGATGGAAATGTACTAGACCTAATGGAGAGATTAATGAGATGAGTCAGTGGTTTGATTAATATTTTGCTGTGCATTTTGAGAAAGGAGGTGCTCATATTGTAGATATCACTAGTTTTTGAGTTTGACAGTGTTTTAACAATACCAGCAATTAACTTCTCATTTACCTCATCGATGTGAAAAGTATCTGTTGGGAGTATGGAATTTGTGTTGTTGAGCACATTTGGCAGCACAAAAATTTTTGTTAAGTCTTCCACAGAGCCCACAAAGTGTGAATTAAATTCATTTGCCAAAGTAGCCTTGTCACTGACGGTCTTGCCATTGATTCTAAGTTCCTTTACCCCCTTCTGATCGTTTTTTTTATTAGTTAAGTTATTTAAATGCCTCCATAGGGAACTGTTGTTACCCTTTGCATGATCTATCAGTTTATTGTAATAAGATATTTTTGATTTTCGCAGCTCATGTACCACTTTATTTCTTAAACTTTTGTACACAAGGTGATCATTTTGTAGTTTGGAGGTTAGTGATGTTTTCAGTGCATAGTCTCGCCTCTTCATAAGTTTTCTTATTTCATTATTTAACCATGGTAGGCTAATCTTCTGTTGTCTACTTTTAATTTGCTTTGAAAATTTTTCTATAGACTTTGTGATTGTTGCAGTTATAAAATTACAACAATCATCTACTTCACATGTTGCCATGAGCTGCTCCCAATTTTGATTCTCTAAGTAATGTTCAAACTCCTCATTTTTTGATTTGGGGATAATAAAATTTGATTTGTCAATATCGACTCCCCCAAAATACTGTAGTCGCTTTTTAGTAAGTTTCCTGACAGCAAGAACCATGTTATGATCTGAGAGACCAGTTACAAGATTATAGGTTCTGGTTATTCGTTCTGGTTTATTAGTAAATACCATGTCAGTAAGTGTTCTGGATTGTTTGGTTATCCTGGTGGGTCCTTTGATGATTTGCTGGTAATTAAATTTAGTCATGAGGCTTTTCAGTTTTTGTTTGTCTTTTTTATCAGACCAGTTGATATTAAAGTCACCATGAATTATTGTTTCTCTGTTCTTCTCAAGTTGTTTAACCAGATCACTTAATTCATTATAAAAGGAAGAGTTGTGTGACGGTGGGTTGTACACTACTGCAATGTTGAAATTCATTACCGGAGAGAGACATACATTAACAGCTAAACATTCAAGTGAAGTATTCAAATCAACCAGTTGACATTTATATTTCTCTTTGATGTAAATTAAAACACCTCCTCCCCTCCCTACCTGCCTGTCTTTTCTAAAACACTGGTAGCCCACAATATCGATCATATTAGTGTCTATGTTCCTGTGTAGCCAGCTTTCTGAGAGACAAAGGTAGTCCAGATTTGAGTCCAACAGCAACACCGAAATCTCATCTCTTTTGGGGATTATGCTCCGTATGTTTAAATGACCGCCGAGGATCCCCTTTGGTTTAGCCTTGGTGTCCCAAAGAACTCGTGCATGATTAACAGTTTGGAAAAATAAATGTTGTTTTTGCTTTTGTACAGCTCGGTTTTGTGCTAACCCAGTGGTCTGCTGTTTAATAGTGGCAGGTCCAGGGTTAAGGTGAATATCTCCTGCCAGAAGTAGCAGAACTAACAGAACTTTAACTGTATATCCTCTGCCATATTGTGATTTTTGCTTAACAGCCATGTTTGCCTTAATTTGGAAGTTTTTGCTCAGGGCTTTTAAAGACCACATAGAGTGTAGGGTGAGATGTCCAAGCCCAAATCCATACAGATAAAACTTTTTAACTTCATTTAACTTTATTTCTGTTGTGTCAACACAACAGAAATAAGCTATAGACAGCTTGCTCCTTCTGTAATTGATAACATGGTGGATGTGGTTTATATTAATCATATATTCCATACCTACATATGTATAGACATATTAGAATGTTTAGTGATTACATATGTGCAATGACCTCACGCCTCAGAACAGGACAAGAGGTCTCGACCGCCAGCGAAGATCAAAGAGCATACGGAGCCGCAGCGGTGGAGACCAGATCGATCTCCCTGACTACCCAAGGTCAGGTGGAGGAGACAGAGGACAATGGAGGAGATCGATCTCCCTGACCACCCAAGGTCAGGTGGAGGAGACGGAAGACAAAGGAGGGGGGATTAAGTTAATGCGGGATGTCAGCTTTGATATGCAATGTCTTTTGTTGTGTGTAGGTATAAGTATGAAGGTCTGAATGTGTTCGACCTCTTATTCTGCTTCTGCACTGAGATGAGACTTGTTAGAGGAGCGAAGCTGATATTAAACTTTGGTTTATAAATCACATCGCCTCGTTATTCCAAGCTCCTCTACACTGGTGACCCAGACGCGAGGATGGAACAGAGACGTTCTCCCGTGATTGACTCATCAGTGGCAACCCAGGCAAGCGCCGGCGCCCATGCAGACAGGGGAACGGATGGACGACTTTCCCCCACGGCAGAAGCTACAGAGAGGGCTCAACCGAGCACCAGCCCCGCCGTGAGAGCTGAAGAAAGGCGCTCTCACCCAGCGGACACATCAGGGACGGCCCACACAAGCGCCGTCACCGTCAAGCTGCCAGACTTCTGGCAAGAAGACCTGAGCTCGTGGTTCCAGCAAGCTGAGGCTCAGTTTGCACTGGCAGGCATAACGGCAGACGACACAAAATTTTATCACATCGTCGCCAAACTCAACGCTGCCACGTCGAGATGTGCGCGGAGCATAATCCAACGGCCGCCCGCCCATGACAAATATAGAGAACTTAAGGCGACCATCGTCGAGAACTTCGTCCCCACAGCTGAAGGAAGAGCAGAGAAGATCCTGGCGATCTACGGCCACAGAGGATGCAGACCCAAGGCCCTCATGGAGGACATGCTGCAGCTCAAGGAAGAGGACAACAACAACTTCCTCTTCCAACATATCTTCCTCAGCACTCTGCCGCCACACATGAGAGGGACGCTGGTCAACATGTGGTGCAGCACCCAGCAAGGCTTCCGCGCGCTGGCCCGCGAAGCACAGCGACTCATCAACGCCTGCGGTGAACAGATGGCCACAGCAGCATCTGCAGATCTCAGCGCGGATGCCCAGAGCAGCGGAGAACCACAGACAACCGAGCAGAGCCCGCCCACCATGGCAGCAACACGACCAAGACGCAGCAGGCGGAACGACATCTGCTATTACCACCACCGTTTCGCCGAGGGGGCGTACAAATGCGTTCCCCCCTGCAAGTTCAAAAGTTCGGGAAAACGCCCAAGCCGAGAACCGTTAACGGCTGCGGTTCTCGGCGAAAAAAATAAGCTTCTTTATGTGACTGACGGACACACCGGGAGACAGTTCCTGATCGACACCGGAGCCCAACTGAGTTTTATCACCCCTTCCCACGCAGATCAGGCCATGGGTCCCCGGGGTAATGGGGCGATGGCAGCCAACGGCTCGATCATCGACACTTACGGTGAAAGGAGCCTGCCTCTTTGCATTCACGGCCGCAACTATAGATGGACATTTATTGTAGCGGCGGTGAGTTTTAACTTGTCGGGCGCTGATTTTTTGTGTGCACATGGGTTGTTAGTCGATCTAGCAAATAGACGCTTGGTTAATGCACTGGCATTTTCTTCTATCCCCTGCTCAGCTCGAGTTTCTCCACCACCCGTGCAGGCCAACGTCACAACAGCAGGAGGTAAGTTTGACCAACTCCTCACCCAATTTCCAGCACTCACAGTTCCCAAATTTTCAGCAACAGTAGCGAAACACGGGGTTGAACACTTCATTCCCACAACGGGCCCACCCGTGTTCGCCAAAACTCGGCGCTTAGACGCGACCAAGCTCGCCATAGCACGGGACGAGTTTACCACCCTGGAAAAATTAGGCATTATTAGACACTGGAAAAGCCCCTGGGCATCGCCACTCCACATGGTCCCAAAAACCAATGGTTCTTGGAGACCGTGCGGCGATTACCGCAGATTAAACAATGCGACAGCGCATGACCGCTACCCAATTCCTCACATCCAAGATTTCTCACTACATCTGGCGGGTGCGCGCATTTTTTCTAAAATAGACCTGGTCCGTGGCTATCACCAAGTCCCCGTTCGAGCAGAAGACATTCCTAAAACGGCTGTAATAACCCCTTTCGGTCTTTTTGAATTTTTGCGGATGCCATTTGGCCTCAAAGGCGCTGCTCAAACCTTTCAGCGCATGATGGACGCGGTATTACGCGATCTCCCCTTCGTGTTCGTCTACCTCAACGATATGCTGGTAGCCAGCCCGTCAGAGGAAGAACACGAACAACACCTCACTACAGTTTTTCAGAGACTAGAAGAGCACGGGTTAATAATCAATCCAGCCAAATGCAAATTCGGCGTGTCACAAATTGATTTTTTGGGACACAGAGTTTCACCGAAGGGGGCAGTCCCATTGCCAGACAAAGTCCGCGCGGTAAAAAATTTTCCACGACCACAGACGGTCAAATCGCTGCAAGAATTTTTAGGAATGGTTAATTTTTACAACCGTTTCCTCCCCCGTGCAACTCAACTCACGCAGCCCCTATATGCCGCGCTCAGAAAACAAAAGCCTTCCAACGCGGTCGAATGGACCCCGGCACGTGAACGCGCCTTCGCGGAAGTAAAAAGTGCTCTAGCGAACGCCACATTGTTGGTTCACCCCGATCCCTCAGCCCGCATAGCGCTAACCACAGACACTTCAGACCTGGCCATAGGGGCAGTTGTGGAACAACACGTTGGCGGAACCTGGCAACCTTTAGCATTTTTTAGCAAATCGTTAAACCAAATCGAGCGTAAATACAGCACTTTTGACAGGGAGCTGCTAGCGCTTCATTTATCCATCCGCCACTTCCAGCTCTGGTTAGAAGGGTGGAGTTTCATGGCTTTTGTAGACCACAAACTGCTCACTTTTTTTTTTTGCCATCGGTTTCAAAACCAAGAAACATCAGGACTGGTTTGACCAGAATGCTGGAGAGATCTCCACCCTCCTGGACAGAATGCACAGGGCACACAGAGCCACCTTGAACAACCCACAATCCCAATTCCATAAGAAGCAATGGCAAGCCCTTCGTTCTGAGGTCCAAACAACTCTCAGGAAACTGCAAGATGAGTGGTGGATCTCAAAGGCCAACGAAATCCAGACTCATGCTGATACAAACGATATGCACAGTTTCTATGATGCAGTCAAAACCATCTACGGCCCCAGAAACTGCTCCCTGGCACCTGTGAGATCTGTTGATGGCTCTTCTTTAATCAAGGATCAGGCCATGATAGTGGAGCGGTGGGCTGAGCATTTTAACACCGTGCTTAACCAGCCCACCTCAGTGGACCCAACTGTCATTGCAGAGCTCCCTGAACATCCTACCATGCCAGATCTCGACCTCCCCCCAACCTTCAAAGAAATCCTGCAAGCAGTAAAAACCCTGAAAAACAATAAATCCCCTGGACCTGATGGCATCCCAGCTGAACTTCTCAAGGAAGGAGGCTACCTCTGTACTCGGACATTGTATCTCTATATCTCAGAGGTGTGGAGACGAGAGTGTGTCCCACAACAGTGGAAAGACAGCAACATTGTGACCATCTACAAGAACAAAGGAGACAAAGCCATCTGCTCCAATAGTAGGGGTATCTCTCTGTTGGCTACTGCTGGAAAGGTCCTTGCCAAGGTCATGCTCCGCAGACTCATCTCTGCAATATCAGAGCGGGTCACCCCAGAGTCACAGTGTGGTTTTCGGAAGGACAGGGGAACAGTTGACATCATCTTTGTGACGCGTCAGCTCCAAGAGAAATGTCGGGAGCAGCATAAGGACCTGTTCATTGCCTTTGTCGACCTGTCAAAGGCATTTGACACAGTGAACAGGGAACTACTGTGGCAAGTCCTAAAGAGATTTGGGTGTCCATCCAAGTTTCTCACAATCCTTGCGCAGTTCCATTCTGGGATGATGGCCCGAGTGGTAGTGGGAAGGCACAGCTCAGAACCTTTTGGAGTGCAAACCGGAGTGAGGCAAGGCTGTGTGCTGGCCCCAGTTCTCTTCAACGTCTTCCTTGTCTGTGTAACAACTCTGCTACGTAGGAGGGTGGAGAAACAAGCTGGAGTTACCATTGACTTCAGGCTTGATGGTAACCTGTTTAACATCAGGAGGCTACAGGCAACTTCCAAACTGACATCAGAGACCATCATTGAGCTACAGTACGCCGATGACTGTGCCCTGGTTGCTCATACACCAGACGCTCTACAAAACATCCTCTCGGCAGCTGTAACTGCATACACCAGAATGGGACTGACAATCAACACCCAGAAGACAGAGGTACTCTGTCAGTCCAGTACCGACCCCCCACAAAACCCAATAACCCTCACAGCAACAGGGCAACAGCTGCTCACAGTGCCCACATTCAAATACCTGGGGAGCATAATGTCTGACACCTGCTCAATGGATGACGAGATCCAGAACCGCCTCAAGCAAGCATCAGCATCTTTTGGTCGTCTAAGGAGAAGGGTTCTTCAGAACAGCAATCTCAAACTCCACACCAAAGTGCTGGTCTACAGAGCTGTATGTATCACCACCTTACTATATGGATGTGAGGCATGGACTATTTACAGCCGCCATCTGAGAAGCTTGGAGACCTTCCATATAAGATGTCTCCAGAAGATCCTTGGCATCACTTGGAAGGACAGAGTGCCTCACACAGAAGTGCTGGAGAGAGCTGGCAGCTGTAGCGTGGAGTCCATCATGGCCCAGCATCAACTCAGGTGGTTGGGGCATGTCATCCGGATGCCCAGCCACAGACTCTCACGCAGAATCCTGTATGGTCAGTTACACCGTGGCCAACGCAGCGCTGGTGGGCAGAAGAAGCGCTTCAAAGATCAAATGAAGTCCATCCTGAAGAGATGTCAGATCAACCCCTCTTCACTGGAGGAACTCGCTTCCTGCTGAGACATCTGGCGCTTCCACTCCTCACAGGGAGTGGATTATATGGAGGAACAGCGCACACAACACCGGACAGCAAAGCGTGCAAAGAGGCATGCTCGCCAAGTCCCCCCTGCTCCCCCCAGCACCAACTTCACATGCCCGGTCTGTAACCGAATCTGCAGATCCAGGATCGGACTATTCAAACACCAGCAGACTCACAAATAAAGAAGATGGTCATCATCGAATCGATGGACTACCAGATATATATATATATATATATATATATATATATATATATACATAAATAAATAATTATCAATAACTTAGAGTGGGTAACAGACAAGATCAATATTCAACACTTTATTTTTATTAATCTCAGCAATTGTTCAGATGATCCCTTCTACATTTCATAAAAAAAATGTCCAGTTTTCACCAGTCCCTTTTAACCATAAAAAACTAAACCCTTTTAATTCATGAACTATGTTGAACCATGTTTGAAAAAGTTATGCAACATTTAAGAAAAATCAACTTTCATATTAAATAAATCTTATCACATTTTTAACTGAACAAATCTGCTGCAATTCTGCTCAAAATCTGTTACATTTAATAAACACACTTTTGTGTGTTCTTCTTCACTGGAATTATATCCATACAGTTCTTGCCAAGAATCATGCTTGAGCAACCAGCACTGTCCTTTCATGAGAAGAAACTAAACAGCACTGAGAGTGCTTATATGCACGGTGGCGCAGTGGTTAGCACCGCGGCAGCAGTTTACCCTCGGCCGGGGGATCGCGGGGATCGTGGGTTCGATCCCTGCCCCCGGCCAACAGTGATCTGTGTGGAGTTTGCATGTTCTGGTGGTGCATGTTCTCGTTTTTCATGCAAAAACATGCAGGTTAGGGAGTTAAGGGGCGCTTGCGCACGCAGCGGCTGGTGGCTTGTTACCGGACTGCAGAACAAATCTACCTACGGGTACAAGATAAGTCCAAAAAAAAAAAAAAAAAAAAAAAAAAGAGTGGGTAGTGAAGTGGCGCTTCGCCATCGCCCCGCAAATGAAATACACGCAGGTTCCTTTCACGGTAGTAAAAAAGAACTCTTCCTCCCACTTACTTTGAAAATGATAAATTTTCTGTCTTTTTTTTGCCATGTTTTTGGGCTTGGAAACCGCACTGCGCCCACCATCTTAACTACCCGCTAGCTAAGCTTACGCTCCACAAGCGCAAAGGTTTTGTCATGCGCACAATACTGACCTTTGAACTAGGTCAGAGTTCACCTTAACTTTACGTATAATAAACATATTTTCATTTTTTTTATTTTTAAGACATTGTCATTTTAAAATCTATATAAATGCAAGTGTGATTTTAAAAAAATATAAAAAATATAAAATAAAAAATAGCGGCAGAAAAAATTACATCTGCAGCTCACTTGCGAGTTGTGCTATTTTTAGAACAGGCCTGCGGGCGACACATGTGGTCCCTGCGG
Source organism: Pholidichthys leucotaenia (assembly GCA_020510985.1). Classification (NCBI taxonomy): domain Eukaryota; kingdom Metazoa; phylum Chordata; class Actinopteri; order Cichliformes; family Pholidichthyidae; genus Pholidichthys; species Pholidichthys leucotaenia. Next base: position 337,998,044 of record CM035845.1, read on the forward strand.
GCGACATGGTGCCCGCGGGCACCGCGTTGGTGACCCCTGGATTACTTTATTTGGGTGTGTGGCTCATTTTTCTTTCACAGACTATTTGATCACACAGGAGAGTTCCGCTGAGCCAGTGTGTGGTGTGAATGGATAGGCCTGTTATTCTCTGTATTAGTGTATGATTCGGGTGCAAATTGTTTGGTTGGGTAATTTGTGTGCTTGATTTTTTTCAAGGGGGGAGAATGGAGCATAGCAATATAGTATAATATATTAGTATGGTGGTGCCCTAGGCTGGGAAGGGTGATGCCCCGCCTTTGAGGGGTGGTGTCACCTGGGATATAAAAGCCTGGTGCAGGAGACATATTGTCTCTCTCACGAGAAGGACTCTTTTCTTTTTTTTTTAAATAACACAGGATTAAGTCATAGGATTTAGGGGTCGGGCTCAGATGACATAATGTTACACACTCTTATACAGTAGGTGGCGGTATGCACCTTTCATTTGTTTGCTATCCACCAGTAACCGAGAAAAGAAGAAGAAGAAGAAGAGGACATATTAATGGGCTCATTTCCACCAAAATAAGAGCCAGTGCTAGTTTGGTTCTGGGGCTGGTGTCAGTGCTTAACCAGTGCTGTCATAAGAACCAGTTGGTTTTCCACCGATATGGAGCTAGTCGGGGATTACGTCAGAGCTATGTCATTACGTAGTATGAAGCGCAACCCCGCAATGCAACCCCGCAGAACACCACAGTACACACTCTTATACAGTAGGTGGCGGTATGCACCTTTCAGTTGTTTGCTATCCGCCAGTACCGAGAGAAGAAGAAGAAGAAGAAGAAGAAGCAGCGCTAGCTTGTCAACATGTAGGATTTTGTTGTCTCTTTGGGAGCACTGCTTTTATTATTCCAAACCTGTATTACCATTTATTCTTAATGGCAGAGAACGGCAGCTACGTTTAAGGAGACCGGTTATTATAAATATTTCAGTTATCAGCCGTTGTTAAATCAAGTCTGTAGCGCGAGCATTGACTACACTTTTAAACGTAATATTTATGTTGTGGTGACACTAAACACAGCAGGGAGACATTCCTCTGGGACATTCTTCTGGAGCTTTCTTCACACCCAACAGCAGGGCTGGAAGAAGCAGAGGACAATTTACATGTGGACAGGGAACCACAGGAAGCAGTTAGACGGGACTGTATGCATGCGTCCTCGAGCCAACCAATGTTATGCTAATCATGTGTATTGACCGATGTGTATTAGATGACAATTGATATGCTAATATGCCATGCATTCTCTGTCTGTATCACTGTATAAAAGAGCTGACTTTACATGCCTCAGGGGAGCTCACTCACAACAGCTCACACACAGCACACAGTGCTGCTGTGTGTCTCAAGATGATGGAGGAATAAAACTCTTAAACCTTCAGCTCACCGTGTCTCACCTGAACTTATTTTGTTCCTCCACACTGGTGACCCTTGAAGAATGGAACACGAGGCGAACACCCCGGAGATGACCCGGACGGGAAGCCTCAGAACGCGTCACGGTGCGTCCCTCGCCTGATCTTCTACCTCCACACTGGAACCGCACTGTGGATCCCAAAGGACCAGAGATCGCCTACATCCTTCGCACCCACACGGGAGCGCGCGCACCTTGTCCTCTCCCCATGATGGCGACCTCCTGGGCCAAGAGCGCAGCACTGAGACCGAGATGCATGACAAGGATCTAGTGACATGAGCAACACACAGAAACAGCCTGAACAGGGAAGATCATCAACGCCGACTGTGCTGATTTCCATCAAGATCCCTGACCCTGACTCACCTCTCAACAACGGACCTTCCCCACACAGAATTATGAGGACCGCGCAACTTTCAGCTATGTGGTCACTGCGCCAGGCGCGCACCACGCACCAGGGACAAATCGGCTCCACAGACTGATACAGCGTCCTCCGCCGCTGCACATGCCTGAGTTAAACAGCCGATTGCCACCCTCGGAACCTTCAGGGCTGCTCACGCACCTGGAGCGGACGTGCAGCCAGCACACAGGACTTTGTATGAGTTTTCCAGCCACGGTGCACAAGGAGAATTTAGCCGATTGCTTTCTCCGATGACTTTAGGGCTGTTTCCCACACCTAAAGCCAAACTGCCGAGTCCCTGACACAGCTTCAGTTTATTACAGCTGCTGTGGATCTCCGCCACATTTAACCGGAAAAGTTCCTTACCATCACGGATCCACACGCAATTTTTGTGCGGCCCAGACACCATTGGCATCCCGGGCCGGTACTCGCTTACTCTCACCCCCTCAACCTCCTCCTGCACAGAGCTTTTCCCGCACCTCGCTCCCAAAGCCGGCCGATCACCGTCTGGTTCCATTACGCACGACTGCACACCGGCCCATGTGCCCATGATCCATGGCCGTTCAACATGCTGGAAGTCGGAGCGGAGCACACTGCCCTTTCCACCCCTCCCCCATCCCCCTCACGGACTGACATACCCTCCGACAGTTCTACCGGAGCTGGAGCCAAACTACGGTGGGGGGGGGGGGGTCACAGCCCTTTCTAGGTGTTGGGGGGGGGGGTGCCTGGTGTGGTGACACTAAACACAGCAGGGAGACATTCCTCTGGGACATTCTTCTGGAGCTTTCTTCACACCTAGTTCACACCCAGCAGTAGGGCTGGAAGAAGCAGAGGACAATTTACATGCGGACAGGGAACCACAGGAAGCAGTCAGACGGGACTGTATGCATGCGTCCTCGAGCCAATCAATGTTATGCTAATCATGTGTATTGACCGATGTGTATTAGATGACAATTGATATGCTAATGTGCCATGCATTCTCTGTCTGTATCACTGTATAAAAGAGTTGACTTTACATGCCTCAGGGGAGCTCACTCACAACAGCTCACACACAGCACACAGTGCTGCAGTGTGTCTCATGATGATGGAGGAATAAAACTCTTAAACCTTCAGCTCACCGTGTCTCGCCTGAACTTATTTTGTTCCTCCACAATGTCAGTTCTGTAGTAGGTGGTGTTACGGTGCATTACGAGACGGAGGTCTCCTGTTATGTCATACCAAAAAGTGATCAGCTGCCCAAAAACTGATCACCAGGGGCCATATTATTATGGATTTATATTAGCCGTTAAATATACATTTCAACAGATAAACAGTACTTAGGTATAACAAGATATAGTTAACACTTATGATGCATTTTGAACCCTAAACAAACTTGATCTAGGATTAAAAGCAATTAAAATAATGCAGTCACAAGGTTACATGGAAAAATGCATAGATTTACTGCATATATACATGAAGATACTGTTATAAATACATATTCTATGTACCTCCAACATTGATGTTTTTCCATATAAATATTGCAATCAGATAAATTCTATACGTTGTTTTCCAAACTGTAACACTTTGGCCAACACTATAATTTTTTCAGATATGATTAAATCTCAAATCAATTTAGACCAGGGGTGTCAAACTCATTCCACTCTGGGCCAAGACGCTGCAGGTTTTACTCCACCTAGTGTCTTCCACAGGTGATTTAATTGAGTTTCTTCCCACTGATTGCTGATTAGCAAAACACTGCTGAAGATACTGGTTGGAAGTAAAATGTGCAGGGTCTTGGCCCAGAATGGATCGAGTCTGACATCCCTGATTTAGACACATCGTAGGTGGACTGAGACCAGGCAGTCCACCTTTAACACGCGGTGCTCCTGGTTCCTGTAGATGATGATCACTTTTTGGCACGACACCGAATTTCACCACCCAGCCGACCCCATGCAGAAGCGGCTGATGAAACCCTTTTTGGACACAAGCAGACTTACCCCTGAACAATGGAACTGCAACTGCTGATGAGCCGTGCACGTTCAGTTGTGGAAATGGCTTTCAGCTGCTTGAAAGGACGATGGAGGTCCCTCCTGACAAGGAACGACTGCAGACTGGAGCTGAGCAAGAAAATGGTGCTCAGCTGCTGCATACTTGATAATATTTGTGAGGAACATGGTGACAACTCTGGACTCCCAGACACACCTGATCACAGTCAGCCTCCAGTTCAAACCACTAGTGACCATGCCAGAGTAGAAGGACATTAGGGCAGTTTTAATGGAATATTCTAACAGTGGGGAGCAATAACCAGCTTTAATGCTGCCATATATTTACAAAATATAACATGTGAAGTAGTTCAAAATATTAATGGATAAAACATTCAGCTGACAATCAGTCCTCAGTGTACTCTGTTTTAAAGTATTTATATATTTTATAGGCACATTTACAGAGTTGTTAAAGGTATACCCTTCTGTACTTGTATGTCATCTATTCTGGTTAAAGTACTGATTCCAGTTTTTATTCATGTAGGGGAACAAGAGACAGACTGTAAAGTGTACAAGTTAAAAGTTCTTTCCCCAGAAATGATCTTCTCCAGAGCTGATAGAATGTCATGTGGTACGTTGTCAAAACAATATAAACTCATTATCATTTTTGAAGCTGGCAACTTAGAACATTTTCCACACAAAGTGCATAGATTTAAAGTTTGTTGCTGCTTGTTCTTTAGAAAATGTGAAAAAGTTGTCAAAAATATGAGTAAGTCCACAACTACCTGAATTATTGTCCCAATACCTGAAAAAATGAACTTAAGTGCAGTAATTCAGTACTTGTACTTTCACTTCCCACCACGACAATGTCATAGTGATTTGCATTGTTTGTCCTAAATAGCTTTACATTTCATGCATATGTTTGGTGCGAGGATAACAATTAATGTAGAAGCAGAAAAACACTTAAGGAAAGAAAGCTTTTTATTTACAAAGTGTTCCCAAAACTTAAGAATGCTACATATGAAATATTATGTCCACACAGTCAAAAATATCAGTGCTGTGATAGTTACTTTGTTTGCAGTCCTCAAGCACAGACAACGTGTCCCATCAGTCCAACAAGGGTGTTGGTCCTGTCCTCCGTCTTCTGGATGCTTTGCAGCAAAGCAGAGGTCAGCTGCTCCTCCCTCCTGCTCTGCTCCTGCTGTCTCTCCTCTGACCTCTCCAGGGAGTCAAGAAGGAGGTCCATGTTTGTGTCCCGCTTCTGTTTCCCTGTTTTAAAGTACAAAAATAAGCAATATAAAATAACCACACACTGAAAAATGCAGGAATCGTCAATCCAAGATGGAATATGTCTATTCAACATCCATTTCCTGTTAGTGGCATCACAACATTCAAGTGTATAATTGATTTAATTCACTCCCTCCTTTGTGTCAATGGGTCATGACCTGAACATATATGACCTAATCTGGTCTGATGAGGAGAGGAGGAAGAGCAGGAGGAGGACAAGCTTGGAGCTGGTGAAGATGAGCTGGACACCACAGGTCTGGCTGGTTCTCCCTCATCATCCAGCTGTGATAAATCTGTAAATACAAAAAAGTGTTTTAGTTTGTGCGGTGTACAACTTAAGCCTTTCATTAAATGTGCAGACATAGAAGGCAATTTTATTCAATATCAATGTTAGCAAAGCTTACAGGTCTGATTATGGAATAGAAGAATAGGAACAGAACAGGCTTCACTGTCACTGTACAGTTGTACAGTACAATGATATTGTAGGAGCTCCACCAGGCTAGTGCGCAATAAAGTAAGAGAAGGATTAGATAAAACACGGTTACACAACACACAATTAAACAAGTGAAATTTTTAAAAAAACAGCCCAAGCTTATGGAAATATTACCAAAATAGTAAAAAAGACGACGTTACTAATGTCTGGTAGAAAAATCTCCCATAACACAATGCAAGGCACCCATTCATACGCAGTATTGACACCACAAAAAGCGTATTTTGCGCTGGATGTCTTTATTAAAAAAAAAAAAGTATTCTGTAAGACGCTAAGATTTCTGTTGTAGTTTCTCAAACGTGCATTTCTTTATGGCGAGGAGAAACGTTCGTGGTAAAATCACTGCTAGCTCGTTAGCATAGCTAACCGAAAATACTATAGTCACAAGAGTGAGTAAAAAAAATATCCGCACTTTGGCCATTACATATCAATACAAGCGATATATACTGTATGTATACATATATTTGTTAATGTTTGGCATTTTAAAGACAATACACTTACCAGCGTGTTTTGAGTAGTTTGTTGTCTGGACTAATCCACAGCAGTGACGCTGGTCCGGCTGGCTGGCCGATCCCCCAAAACAGTTCATCAGATGAGTGGCCCCCTCCAGCTGATCTTGTACTACTGTTTATGTCCATAGAGCCAAGAAATTTGTCTCCTCTTCGCTCTAAATCTGTTTTTTTCCACAATATCTTTATTGAACCTTTTTTTTTTTTTAACAAACATGATACAAAACAATCAAACACTAACACTAAAGTACTACAAAAAAAAAAAAAATGCACTAAAAACACCAACAACCACCAACAAAATCAAGTCTTCAACAATGCTCCTCTGTTTAGTCTAGACAATCCAATACATAAGTATACATATTATGTTCACCAGTTTGGAATTTACAAGGTCCACACACATCATTCACCTTCTTCTTCAAGAGTTATGTTTAAATTTTTTACATAATCAATAAAAGGTCTCCATATATTCTCAAACCACAATTTCCTTTGATTTCAGTATATATGTTATTCTTTCTAATGGAAGGTTTGTTCACATCTGTCTTAACCACTGAGTCACATCTGGTCTATGAGTCTTTTTCCATAATAGTGCAATACATTTTTTGGCATTAAGCAAACTGAGGTCTATGAATGTTCTTTCACTTTTATTAAAATTATGCTTTTCTGGGTACAGACCAACAAAAACAGTTTAGGATTCAATATGATTTGTTTTGAGATTATTTTTTCAATTGTTACCCTCACCTCTTCCCAAACATTCTTATTAATCTACATTCCCATAAACAATGAAATAGGGTTCCTTTACTTTCCATGCATTTTGTGCATGTATCTGGTATATTTTTGTTATATCTATTTAACTCCTCTGGTGTAACATACATCCGCATTAACCATTTGAAATGTATCAATTTAAGGCGTGCATTTATTGATTTGGTTTGAGCTTCTGTACAAGCCAATTCCCATTGTTCCTCTGAAATTTCAGTTTGCAGATCTTCTTTCCAGTAGTTTAATCTTTTCAGTGAATTTTCACTTGAAGATAGTGTCAATGAGTTATAAAACTCTGAAATAATACCCTTTCTTTTACTATCTTTCATCATCATTTTTTCCAAGATGAATAAATAGGTCGAGTGAGAGCTTTATTTTGATTTGATCGAATAAAGTTTCTAAGTTGAAGATATTTAAAAAAAATGTGTTCTATGAGATTAAATTTGATCCTCAGCTCTTCAAAAGACATTATGTTGTCTGCACATGGCAAATATAAATCCTGAATCTTTTGTATCCCTTTTAAATTCCATACTTTAAATACAGCGTCTGCTCTCCCTGGTTTAAAATATTGATTACCCCATATTGGACTAAATTGTGACAATAACTGTGGTTCTTTTAAGTAGTTTTTAGCTTCACACCATATTTTGATCATATGCTTTACAAATGGATTTTTAACTTGTTTTTGTAATTTTTTTGCCGAATCTGAGTATATGAATATGGGAAGAGGTAAAGGTAAATTGTATGATTCCATTTCAGTCCAGTGAGGGAGATATTTGATGAAAAATAATATGTCATAGACCTCAGTTGTGCCGACCAATAATACAACATAAAATTTGGACATTTCAGACCTCCACGATCAAATGGTAAATATAATAAAGACAAACGTAATCTAGCCCTCCTGTTGTTCCATATAAATTCCACTAACTTTTTTTTAATTCTTGAGAATAGATCTAAAGGTGGTGATAAGGGAATGTATTGAAATAAATAAAGTATTTTAGGTAAAATATTACTTTTAAGTATATTGATTCTCCCGATCATTGACATTGGTAGTGACATCCATCTCTGAGTTAACTCATTGATATCTGACATTAAGGCTTCATAGTTGACGCTGGCAACTGATTCTAGCTTAGGCATAATTTGGATTCCTAAATATTTAAACTGATTTACAACATTGAATTGATTTACCTCAGGGGCTGGGTAATTTCTCTGGGTCTCATTTAGCATTAATATTGAAGATTTAGTTTTATTTATTTTATATCCTGATATTTCCCCAAAATTCTTTATAAATTCAACAAGGTTGGAATTGATTTTTTTAGATTCGACATAAACAAAATTATATCATCGGCGTACAGGGAGATTTTATGTTCTGTTGGTCCAACTTTAATTCCATATATTTGTGAATGTAAACGTATCGCTATCGCTAAAGGTTCAATTGCCATAGTAAACAGTAAAGGTGAAAGTGGACAGCCTTGTCGACATCCTCTATTGATTTTTATTGGTTTTGAAATATTGTTATTTGTTAGGATTTCTGCTGTAGCATTATTGTATATTATTTGAACCCATTTTATGAAATTATTTCCAAGTCCAAACCTTTGTAGGACTTCAAAAAGAAAGGGCCATTCAACTCTATCAAAGGCCTTTTCGGCGTCCAATGATAGGAGAGCTGTATCCGGTGCTTCTTATTAAAATAAATAATATTAATAGTCTTCTTACATTATGGAAGCCTTGTCTACCCTTTATAAAGCCATTCTGATCTCGATTAATAATATTTGGTAAAATTTCTTGTATTCGTCTTGCTAAAATTTTACAGATTATCTTAAGGTCGGCGTTTAATAGGCTTATTGGTCTCATATTTTCACATTTATTAGAGGGCTTACCTGGTTTTGGCAGCAGTATAATTAAGGCATTATTTATGTATGATGGTAAATTATTATTTTGAAATGCTTCTAAAAACCATTTCCAAAAAAGGTTTTATTAATTTATTCTTAAATTTTTATAAAGGTCAACTGGAAGACCATCTGGTCCTGCACTTTTCCTGATTTCATATTATCAATGGCTAGCCCAACTTCTTCTTGACTAATTTTAGACTCCAATATCTCCCTGTTTTCATTGGAATACACGGTATAGATAGTTCGTTCAAAAACCCATTTAGTTTTGTTAAATCAGGTTCATTTTTGGTATCATATAATTTTTCATAGTAATCTCTAAAGGCTCTATTAATTTCTAAAGGATCTATAACTACCTGTCCATTACTTATAATACTGGTAATTGGTGTTTTAATTTCCAATTGTTTAATCTGCCATGCTAATAATTTTCCTGATTTTTCACCTTGTTCATAAAAAGATTGTTTCAATCTTAGAAGACTCGAGGCAGCTCTATTCGCTGATTTTTTGTCGTATTCAGCTCTCAAAATCAGTAATTCATTCTCCAACCTTGGGTCACTTCCTGCATACACTTTTTCCTGAAGACTTTTTATTTTATGTTCCAATTTAGCTCTCTCCTCTCGAGTCTTCTTAGATTTTGATCCTGTATAACTAATAATATGTCCCCTAATAAAAGCTTTGAAAGCCTCCCACTTTACACATGCTGATGTTTGTGTAGTATTGATGTCAAAGAACTCGTCTATCTGTTTTTCTATATACTTGACAAATTCCTCATCCTGAAGCCATTTATGCTGAAATTGCCATCTACCTGATTCCTTTGTCAATTTTTTATCTACATATATTAGACAACAGGGTGCATGATCAGAGATCACGATGTTATCATAAAAGCAGTTTTGAATCTTGGACCTTAATTCTGTGGAAATCAAAAAATAATCAATACGTGAGAATGTCTTGTAGGTACTGGAATAACAAGAATAGGCTTTAACTTGTGGTTTCATTTCTCTCCATATATCTAACAATCTCAATTCTTTCATAAAATGATTAATAGTCATCCTACATCCAATGTGCGTACAATCCAGTCCTGTTGATCTATCCACACCTGGATTCAATGTACAATTAAAATCCCCTGCTATTATATGTTGCCCTGTAAGTGATGATAAGATGAGAAATAAATTAGCAAAGAACTTCTGATCATCTATATTGGGACCATATAAGTTCACAAGATTATATTTTCTAATAGCAAAGAACCTTGAATGATTACATATCTTCCAAATTTGTCTCCAATTACATTTTTCACTTGAAAAGGAACTGATTTATGTATGAGAGTCATAACTCCCCTGGCTCGGGATGAAAATGAAGAGGTGAATACACTTCCCTGCCATCTACTCCTAATTCTTTTAACATCCTCCTCTATCAGATGAGTTTCTTGTAAAAACACAATTCTTGAACCCATGTCCTTTATTTTATTCATAACTTGTTTAAGTTTTTTTAAATTTTGTAGACCTCTGCAATTCCATGAAGTTAAATTAAGATTAACACTTTGGTCCATGATCAATAGAGAGTTTGGGATTACCTTGCAGTGTAAACATGCTCATACAGAGAAGCAAAAACATGAGTGGTTGAACATTCATCCTACAAACTACACACAAACAAATTTCCCCTTCCCACACTTGTGGCAAACCCCCCAAAATCAAAAGAAAAATTCTGTCTCCCGATATAGCCATCGACCGTTCCACACCCACGGGGAACAGCCTAAGCCACTCCTTCTTCATCCTCCCAATCACCCTAACTCTACTGCTTTTAATGACGTAACATTAACTCTCCTCTGTAGTTTTCCAACTTAACTCCAAAATTTTTAACAACTTTGTACATCATAGTTTTTTTTTTTTGTTTGTTTTGTTTTTGTTTTGTTTTTTTAATATATAATACAATCTATATTTTGTAAACTTACTATTTACTTCAAGTCAGTCAGATGCCTGTGCAAATGCTTAATTATTCTACCTTATATTTTGTTCATGCTTAGCTCCCACCAGTCTCTTCTTCTTCTTTGATCTTCTTGATGAACTCCTGCGCCTCCTCTGGGGTCTTGAAGATGTGGGTTCTGCCCTCATACGTGGTCAGCAGTCTCGCAGGATAGATTACACCATGACGAATCCCAAGGTTGCGCAGCTCCTTACGTACGGGATCAAACTGCTTCCTCAATTGTTGGATTCCTGTGGCCAAATCTGGGTAGAACCGCACCTGCTGGTCCTGGTGTTTAATCTCTCCTTTTTTAGCTCGTGCAGCGTTGAAGATCTTCATCCTGTCTCTGTTGCTAAGAAACTTCATAATTAAGGTCCTCGGCGGTCCCTTATCTCTCCGTGGGCCAATACGATGTGCTTTTTCCAGAATCACTGCTGATTGCAACTCCTCGCTGCCCAGCACCTCTGGAATCCACTTTTCCAGAAAGGAACATACGTCCCGACCTTCTGATTCCTCTGGAAGACCCACCAGCCTCAAATTATTCTGTCTCGACCGAGATTCCAAATCCAAAATATTATCTTCCAGAGATTTATTTTTTTTTTCCAAGTGCGCACCTTTAATTGAAGACGGGTGACGTCATCTTCAGCACTAGCGAGACGGAGCTCCATCTGCGCCGTTCGTTCTACACAGTCACCCAATTCCTTTCTTATTCCTTCCAACGCTGTCATAATCCCATCAAATCTAGAGGAAAAGTCCGCTCTCATTGAACTCATGGCAGCCATCAGCGCATCTGCGCCATTCCCCGCAGATTTCGCACCGTTGCCAGCCTCCTCCGCCATATATGGAGTTTTGTTTGCTGCGTCACAGACCTGAAAGTCCGTTAATTTGGACTGTTTCGGCGGCTCGCTTTTTCCTTTTCCTGGTTTTCCAGCCTTAGGCTTCGCCGACATATCCTCGCCCAAATGCTGGGATACGTTCTGTCCCAAATGAGAGAGTTATTTGCCGATTTTTTTTTTTCCAGGAGCAGAGCAGAGCGAGACACGTCCGTCCTACGTGGCAGCCATAACCGGAAGTCCGCTCTAAATCTGTTTGGTTTTGGAATCCGTTGCTTGCGCCGCTGTTTGGAAAGCAACATGGCGGTCAGTAATGTTTTGAAGCTGGTCAGTTAACCCCGCCCATGGCTGTGGACGTAACCAACGTAAACTGGTGCTGCCGCTGGCCCAGCTAGGAGTTGGGGCCACGACAGCCCCACCTTTGAGAGCCTGGGAACGGTGCTTTAGTCGGTGGAAAACCAAAGAACCAGTGCTAATCAGGCTCTGGCTCCAGCTAAGCACTGGAACCGGTTTGGTGGAAAAGACCTAATTGTCTCCTTGCCGTCACTCCTATCCTCGCGGTAGGGTCTCCCCAAGTGTCCGATAGTTCTTGATAATAAACTATATAAAACATCACCTCGCCTCCTTAGTATCGGACACTACATTATGTAAACCACTTTTTAGGTGCATCGCTACAATAAGGGCAAATATTTTATAATCATTATTTGGTAAAGTGTTGGCTCTCCAATCTTTGTTAGCTTTAGGGATCAGTGTCCTAGCGCCTTGTTTCAATGGAGCAGGACGCTGACCTTTGCATAAAGATCCTTTAAACCTGGCTAATAAAAATGGGGCAATTCTGGCAGAAAAATATTGATCAAACTCTCCAGTCAACCCCACCATTTCTTGATTTCAAGGCATTTCACCTCTTGTATGGCCGTCTCTCGTTCAACAAGTATCATGAAATTCTGTCTACTTCATTTCCTTCTAAATATTTGCCCAGAATTCATCGATATTTGTTGAGTCTGATAAAGCTGACAGAGATGTTTACAGTTTGAGAAATTAATTTTTGGTCCTGGCATAAAGTCCCATTAATAATAAACTTCTTTACTGAGGTTATTTCGCTCCTCTTTCTTTGTCTTCATAGTCTGCCTGGTGCTGCAGATCTTAACTCCTCATCTGGCAGCTCTGCACTGGTTTTCTACAGAATTCTGAAAGTAACATTATAATTCCTTTGTTCTGTTTTTTCAATGGTCTTAAAACCGATGATGGTGTTTGGATGAACATGGAAACGTCTTGAGTTTTAGTCCAGTGTTTTTGAAATAAAACTCCACACATGACTGAATTCTTCCCTCCGACCACCGAAACTCACCTTTTTTTCACACCTGTTCCCTGCCAGCAGTCCGGTGAATGCTATGCTAGCAGAAGGACCCCAGTGCTCACACAGCTGCCCCACACAATGCCGGGCTCTTTTTCAACCTTCGCCTGGCCAACACCGCGCGATTTTGTGGCGGTTTAAAACGCCCTGTGTCCCATTTTCTTTACTTTCACTTTCATGCTGAAAAACACTTTGCTGAAGCAGAACTGCGTGTGCCTGTGGGATCCACCAGATGTCGCCATCGGACAACAAACTGAGAGGAAGCCGCTCGTTTGTCGTTGCTGTGGTAACAGGGCCGTTTCTAGCTTTTGGGGGGTCTATGCAAGACTGTGGGTGGGTGGGCGCAGGGACGTGCGCAAAGATTTTGAGGGACTGTTACTTTAACCTGAAAAAGAGTAAAATTACAAGGCGGGGGGGTGAGAATTTATAAGACAAAAGTCACAAATTCATGAGGGGAAGTTGGAAAATTATTGAGGAAAAACGTCACATATGTAGCTTATAATATCAATCATTAAACATGAATAACACAGAAAATGTATTATTATGATGCACTAAATTTGTCAGGGGAAAAAATTTAATTTTTTTTGTGAAACCACCAAAATATTACAAGAAAAGTAACATTTACAGGAAATCAATTTAATTTTTAAGAAAAAAAAACATATAGACATAAGTGAAAAAAATATTTATGAAAAGCTACAAACCTGTAAGAAAAAAAAAGATGAACTTTTGACACAAAAATCACAAATTCAACAAAAAAAAAAATGAAATTTGTGAGTGAATAAAAGCCTTGAGTTTTCATGCATTTTTGGAGGAAAGTCTCTAATTCCAAGAACCAGAGCGTCAGCGATGGAGCAGCTCATTCCTGACAAAATCACCCCAGCGGTGCTCAGATCTCCTGACGGTGTCTTGAAGCCCATCCTGGACGTGGCATGGTTTCTGGGCCCAGGCCCTGCAGGAGCGAGCACAACCACAGGACAGCAGACACAGCGCCAACGTTTCATTTGCAAGGTGGCGTGTTCGGCCCAGTTCTCACTGCGGGCAGGGGCATCGGACTGGGGCGAAGGCTGCTGTTCACCCAAGGCCCACTGCAGGGAGGGGCCCACAAAAAGCCTGGACTAAAAAGTTTTTTATGTTGCATTTTTAAAATTTCTAATTAATTAATGTCATAATGAAATTCATCCATCCCATCCATCCATCCATCTTCTACCGCTTTTCCGGAGGTCCGGGTCGCGGAGGCAGCAGTTCAAGCAGAGAAGCCCAGACTTCCCTCTCCCCAGCCACCTGCTCCAGCTCTTCAGAGGGGATACCAAGGCGTTCCCAGACTAGCTGGGAGACATAGTCTCTCCACCGAGTCCTGGGTCTGCCCCGGGGTCTCCTCCCAGTGGGACGTGCCTGAAACACCTCAAGTGGGAGGCGTCCAGGAGGCATCCTAATCAGATGCCCATACCACCTCAACTGACTCCTTTCAATGTGGAGGAGCAGCGGTTCTACTCTGAGCCTCTCCCGAATGACTGAGCTCCTCACCCTATCTCTGAGGGTGAGTCCAGCAATCCTACGGAGAAAGCTCATTTCAGCCGCTTGTATCCGCGATCTCGTTCTTTCGGTCATTACCCAAAGCTCGTGACCATAGGTGAGAGTAGGAACGTAGATTGACTGGTAAATCGACAGCTTTGCCTTAGAACTAAGCTCCCTCTTCACCACAACAGACCGGTACAACGTCCGCATCACTGCAGATGCTGCTCCAATCCGTCTGTCGACCTCTCGCTCCATTTTCCCCTCACTCGTGAACAAGACCCCAAGATACTTAAACTCCTCCACTTGGGGCAGGAGCCTGTCCCCAACCCGGAGAGGACAATCCACCTTTTTCCGGCTGAGGACCATGGACTCGGATAATGAAATTCATCCTGGCTGAATGATGTGTGAGAGACTGAATTTTGCATTAATAATAACGATGGATATTCTCTGAGGCCCTTATCACCCCTTTAAAGGAAACCAGTACTGGTCATTATAACAGCATTAATCGTCCTTTAGGTATTATAAACCAAAGATGCACTTATTCAGTAAAAATAACACCCTAGAGGCAGTATACTAAATAATTGTATCCTATGAAACCTGCTTGGACAAAACCAATGGGGAGCAGCCATTGCCGGCTGGAAGTGACGTACACTTGTTGATTCCGGCTTACCGCGGGCGAGTGAACAATGGCCTGTCACTCTGATGAGGTGGGTTTAAATGGTTGTCATTCTTGGACCTTCTGTGGCTGAATTCCATGGGAACGGCATCTGGTTTTGGACGTAAACGCTTGGGCTTTGTGCCTAGCAATTCGGTCTGCAGATTGCGCAGACAGCAGCTCTGCGTGAAGTGGTCTTCACATACCACCGAATTCCATGTGAACAGAAAGGTTTTTAGAGTGTGACTCGTGCCGAGGTTATGAAGCCAACCTATCAACTCTTACTTCGTGTTATCAGTTGGTTTTGGCAGACAAAAGAAATGTTTTCCGGGATTTCTTCACTTATTGTTGGTGCAGCCATAAGTCTTGCACTCCCCCATTGTCCTAGGGACAAACCACGGGGTCAGTGACCAGCCCAGCCAATCACACAAAGCAAGGACTGTGCATCACTATGGATGCTGCAACAGCCCATGTAGGAGGCAAGATGTTGCTGACCATGACTGACTGACAGAGCAGTGACTTGAAACTCACACGTATTTGACAAGGAATCATGACCAACATTACCGGACAGAACCACTAATATCATAATTGATCCTTTGAAATAGCTATTTATTAAAATCCACTACAGGTACCCCTTAAAGAGCTGCTAAATGTCTCAAACAGGTTCATTTTGTCTTCTTAAGGATAAAACTGATCATGTTCTTCTATTAAGACAAAAGAAAGAGATATCTCAAACCTCTGACATGTTTTCACTGTCATCTGCAGTCTTCTTTAGAAAGCAACGTTTAACATCCGTGGGGACAAATGGACTAAACCATTTAGTCCACAGGTGTGGACTAGATCGTTGTCCAGATGAAAATGCAGAAAACACAATAACAAAGTGCTGTAAGGAGAAAGAGCATGTTAAACCAGTAGGTGGCAATATAGCCTTGGCCCTGAAGCCATGTTGGCCAATGACAAACCAGGAAAAACTAACATGATAATGTCATAATAATAGAGCTGGAAGCAAACATTATATTTGTTACTGATTATTCTGATGGTTTTCTTAATTAGTCAACTAATAATTGGCTCTATAAAATATTTGAAAAAAAGTCAAAAATTTCAAGATGACCTCATCAGATGTGTTGGTTTGTCAAAGAAATGATACAAAACCAAAAACTACTCGATTTACAATGGAAAAACTAGAAAAGTCAATTTTCATTTTTAAAAACCTTAAACAGTCATATTTTTTAATTTTTTACTTTAAAATAACACATAGGCAATAAGTTGATTATTGATTTAGTTGTAGATTAATTTTTTATTGATTGACTGATTAGTGAGTGACTGTACGTGTGTGTGTGTGTGTGAGAGAGAGAGAGCGCGCGCGCGCGCGCGCGTGCGCAAACATGTAAAAAGTCCTGCTAGCAAAATAAACCGTAGCACAGTCTTGACTGTGTTGGAAATGTAAACAATAATAATAATGGATTGTATTTATATGGCACCTTTCAAGATGCCCAAAGCACTTTACAGTGAGTCCTTTATTCATTCACTCCACAGACAGACAATGGTAGTGGTAAGCTACTGCTGTAGCCACAGCTGCCCTGGGGCAGACTGACGGAAATGTGGCTGCCATTCAGTGCCAACGGCCTCTCCAATCACAACCGAACATTTATACACATTCATACCCAGTGTCATGGGCACAGGAAGCAAAGTGGGTAGAGTGTCTTGCCCAGAGACACAACGGCAGGATGTCTGGGGAGAGCGGGATTCGAACTGCCAACCCTCTGGTTATTGGACGACCCGCTCTACCTCCTGAGCCACTGCCGCCCACATTTAAGATAAGATAAGATAAGATAAGATAAGCCTTTATTAGTCCCACAACGGGGGAATTCCAGGATTGCAACAGCACAGGGATAGCAACACTCAGAGCAACAATCAGAAGGCAAGAAAAAAAAAAACAAAAAAAAAAAAACAAGCAAGCAAGAGCAGCTAATATACATATGTACATATTACTATAAAATATATATATATACACACACACACACACAGACACACAGTGCAGAGCATTGTAGCTGGATGGAATAAATATGTAAATATATAAACACCCACAGTACGGAGCATTGCAGCTAGGTGGAATAAATATGCAAGTATATAAACACACACAGTGCGGAGCAATGTAGCTAGATGGAATAATATGTAGATATATAAAAACACAGTGCGGAGCATTGTAGCTAGATGGAATAAATATATAGATATATAAATATAAATTTCCCTCCTCCGTTCCATTTTTGCTGAGCACCAAGCTGGACGGTAGGAAGTTCCACTTTTATATGGTCTTTGGTATGACACAGCCGGGACTTGAACCTGACCTCCCAGTTGCGGGGCCAATGCTCTACCTCTAGGCTACCAAGGAAATTGCATCACATACTGTAATGTCAAACCAGAGCAACGGTGGTGCACAATTGGCATCACAAGCCAAAACTTCCAAGATTTCAGTCTGTACGTAAATGTCGCCAACGGAGTCAATTAAAATCCTTAGTCAAATATTTCATTTTTAGTGCTCCTAAAACTGTGATTGTATGTGGATGAAAACCCAAAATGCATAGAGAAATCACTGTTTGTTTGTTTTTTTAAATTAGCTGTGTATGTCTGGACAGGGCCAAAGACTAAAGTCTAGTCCACACGTATACGAGCTGACAGTTAGCAGTTATGTGCTTTGGCCCATTTACCCTTTGGGTTACGTGCACTTTGCCCGCTTTTCTTGGCATCTTCAGATGAAAGCATCACCACATAAATATTACAGTTGGCTAATTGGGATGATAAATCCAACTTCAGCTAGCCCATTTTGCTTTGTCAACAGACGTAACACAAGTCATCTCAACAGCACACACATGTCTGGCCTACATCTGCCCAATGTACAAAGTTTGCATCGGGAATTCATCTTACAGAGGTCGTTTACACATTAGCAGGACATTGGCTAGACGTTGGTATTACCTCTGTAAGATGTATTCCTGAGGCAAACTTGCTGACATTGGCCCAACATATGTGTGCTGTTGGGGATCAGTGCTAAATGTTAAGCTAGCTCCATTCCGTGTTAGATTCCATGTACTTCTTGGTATTTTCAAATGAAAATGGACTCAAAACCTCTCTCTGTAACTGGGTGCTGGACTTTCTCACAGGGAGGCCACAGAACATGCAGGCCGGCAGCAACACCTCCAAGACCATCACACTGAGCACAGCGGCCCCACAAGGGTGCGTGCTCAGCCCGCTGCTCTTCACCCTGCTGACCCATGACTGTGTACCAGCCTACAGCACCAACCACATCATCAAGTTTGTGAACAACATGACAGTGGAGGGCCTCATCACCAACAATGAGGAGGCCAACTACAGAAATGAGGTGAGCCAACTGGTCCAGTGGTGTAAAGACAATAACCTCTTCCTGAACGTGGGAAAATCTAAGGAGGTTGTGGTCGACTTTGGGAGGGGACACACACAGCACCCCCCCTCTGATCATTGATGGAGCAGCTGTGGAGAGGGTGAGCAGCACCAAGTTCCTGGGGGTGCACATCTCTGTGGACCTCACCTGGTCCAACAACACCACATCACTGACCAAGAAGGCTCAAACACGCCTCTATTTCCTCCACAAAATGAGGAGAGCACAAGTCCCCCCCCCCCATCATGTGCTCATTCTACCGGGGCACTGTTGAGAGCATCCTCACCAGCTGCATCACGGTGTGGTATAGAAGCTGCACCGCCTCCTGCCAGAAGAAACTACAACGCACAGTGTAAGCAGCCAGAAAGATCATTGGTGTCCCTCTGCCCCCGTTCTCGGACATCTACCCCACCCGCTTCACCCACAGAGCCACCAACATTGCAGGCAACACCTCCCACCCTACACACTCCCTCTTCAGCACCCTGCCCTCAGAGAAAAGGTACCAGAGCTTCCGGGCCCACTCCACAAGACTGCTAAACAGCTTTGCTCACCAGGCCATCAGGACCCTGAATTCTGTCCTCTTCTTCCCCCACCCCTGGACCGTAACACACTCACCCGCACAACAACTACCTCAGCTGTTTGCACAGAAAGATTTGGAACACCAACAGTACTACTTATGCTGCTGCTGTATGTCTTTGCACCTTACTGCAACCATTTGCACAACTGCCACACTTTTTTTTTTTTTTTGTTACTTATTTGTACCCATAGGTAGATTTGGTTTGCTGTCTGGTGACAAGCCACCGGCTGCCGGTCGCTGCGTGCGCGAGCGCCCTAAACCTACATGTTTTTGGTATGCGGGAGGAAACCGGAGAAATCCCGGAGTAAACCCACGCAACACAGGGAGAACATGCAAACTCCACACAGCTCACTGTTGGTTGGGGGCTGGGATCGAACCCACGATCTCATGATCCCCGCGATCCCCCGGCCGAGGGTAAAACTGTGCTGCCACAGTGCTAAACTACTGCGCCACCGTGCAGCCACTTGCTGCTGTTATTGCACTACTGATCATGTGCATTGCAATCTCTCTGTGTCTGCACCTCCGCTACTGCATTGAACTTTCAATTATGGGTATTACGGCTCTACTGTACATAGGATTGCTGGGTTTTATCATTATTTGCACTTTGGGTAGCATTACTGTACATGGAGTGCTGCTGTTGTTTTTCATCCTTACTCCTTTGTTATATTTTGTGCACACCACTAAGAGAGAAACAGCATTTCAATTCTCCTGTTTGTCCTGTATGTATGGAAGTATTGACAAATAAAAATCTTTGAATCTTTGAAATAAAGAATCTGAAATGTGAATTATGCTGTGACGCTTTAATAGAAACTGTGTAGCAAATCATTTTAACCATTTATTGGGTGAAAAACCATATTTGGTAACGTCAGGAGGCATAATATGTTGTAACATGATAATAACAATGATAATAATAGTAATATCACTGAAACACTCTTTTAATATCTGCCAATGATGGTCTAGGGTTCAAGTATATTAATGAGTGCCCTTAAGGGTTAAAGTAGCTTATAAGGACCTAGTGCTAGCTAGACCGGCTAACTGGAGGAAAAACATTCGGGTTGGAACTGTCACATTCAGATTTTGAGGAACTGTCTCTTGTCAAACTGCTCCCTGCTGTGGTGTACGTGTTCACATTTTAATAATAAACACTAGTTAGGCTAGCTGATGATATTCTGTATGAAGCGGAGTGATACGGGCGCTGTGCAGATGAAATGACATCACACGCCATCATCAGCACTCTGAGAAGGACTCTTGTTCAAGAAAACTGCTGAGTCAGAACTGCAGTCGCTGTTTTATAATTACTACTGAAGAGCAACCGTGACAACACTGGCCGCTGTCAGAGGGCTTTGATGATGTCACGGAGGGTCACTTGTTTGGACCAATCACAGACACCGGCATCATCAGAAGGTCACAGTACTTGCAGGGAATCTTGTGCCCTACACTGGAAGCTGCTGTAGATGAAGACTGAAACTGTGAGAATGTCCCAGAAAAATCCACACTGATACTAGACTGGAGAAACTGCTTTGATTGACCAACATTTCATCATCAATTTTTCTATTTTAACGACCGACCACTAACAGAGTGACAGTGTCACAGGCTGAGAGCTGCTAATGAGCCTGCGTGTAATTTTGATTGTTGCCACTGCCAGAGGGGCTGAGGGGGTACGAGTGTGTGTGTGTGTGTGTGTGTGTGTGTGTGTGTGTGTGTGTGTTTACACTCCATGCTAACTGGCCGGCCTGCCCTGCCAAGCGGTTGACCCACTTCCCAAAGGAGGTCCCTGAGGACCCCCCCCCCCCCCCGCCGGCCCCCACATACATGTGCACATGGGGGGGGGGGGGGTGCAGCGTGTCCAGGAAATCACATCAGCCTCACTTTGAAACTGAGCTGATCTGCTGTGAATCTTCTTTACTCATCAGGTTCAGTCACAGTTCAGCGTTTACAAAAGCAGATCAATGTTGAAGATGACACTTTATTTTTCCCTGGATTTCCCTTTTGTTTTTCTCTTTTTAAATGTTTTATCCTGTTTTTATCTCATTTTTTTTTGTTTTGTTTTAACAGTTTTACCACCCTCCCATTTTCACATTTTTTCCATGTTGTTACTGTGTTATTACCCTTTTTTTTTTACCCCCCAGTACTTACCCTGTTAATTGAGGACTTTGAGTTGGAACCTAGTTTTACTCAGTTTTTAAACAATTTAAACAGTATTACCTTCTTTTCCCCCGTTTTTACATTATTAATTTTTCAAATTTTTAATTTAGTTTCCCCATTTTATCTTGTTTTTCCCTGTTTTATGTTTCTGCTTTGATTCTACATCATTTTTCCTTTTTTCCCATGTTCTTACCTTATTTTTCCCAGTTTTTACCCCGTTTCCCTTAATTTTACCTTTTTCACCTGTTTTTCTCTGTTTTTAAATATTTTCCACTGTTTTTTTTTTCTATGTTTAACTTGTTTTCCCACGTTTTCCCCGTTATTTTTCCCCTAGTGCTTATCCTGTAATTTCAGACTGTACCCCAACAGCACACCTACGCTGGGCCAACATTGGTAAGTTTACATCAGGAAGGCATCTTATAGAGGTCATTTGCACATTGGCAAGATTTGTGCTAGACATCCAACGTCTAGCCAACATCTTCCCAACGTGCAAACGACCTCTAGAAGATGTATTCCTGATGTAAATTTGGCCCTTCGAGCCGATGCTGGTGCAACATGCGTGTGCTGCTGGGGTATTATAGAGCACTGCGAACAGTTGAAACCAACTTCAGTATGGGCTATGTATACAATTATATCATGTAAATCAATTTTACAATTACAACAAAACACTAAGTTAACACTTCACTGTTTAAAGGGGCTGCATATTACTGTATACATTTACATGATGCACAAAACTAGCAGTGTTGTTATATGTGGAGTCGATGAGTTAAAGATGGGGAAAGCTGAACCCACATTGACTGTTTTAACTTCATTAAAGCTAAAATCACCAGAATAATCACCAGCTGTTCTGTAGAATTTCCTCTGATGTTGAATTTGGTTCTTTTGGGGAACAATTTTGCTTTTGGTTGCTTAAAAATTGAGCCTCAGGAGTTGGTCTGTAATGTTCTGATTTTTCAGACTTGGCGTCTCTGTTTCAGTTCAGGTGGGCTCACTGAGCGGAACAAACCCCTTTCTTCACCTTTTCTGTTCCTCGCTGTTAATCCAATTATCCACAAAAGTGTCCGGACCACCGCCTTCCTCATCCACGGAAGAGAGAAAGAAGGCCGCAAGCAGGAAGACGAGGCACCGTTTGCTCCAGTTGTGGTCCCACAGGGGCCGACACACAAAACCAAGTGAAGTGGTAATTAATGGCTGCAGACACGCCACCCATGCTTATCAGTTCAGGTGCTCTGGGCTCTTTGTTTCCTCATGATTATTTAAAAACACACTCAGAGACCAAGACAGAGTCCAGTACCAAAACACAAGCAGACATGCTAGCTGAGTTAGCTTAGCTAGCGCTTGGGGCACTGATATAACTCATCCACCCCATCAACATCTGTGATCCAGCTGGATCATCTACCAACACTTGATCATATATCTAATTCTAGACCAAAGAAGTCAAATTCAATCTTAAAGTGCATATTGCAGGTTACATTTTTAAAACATCATTGCATCATATTACATAACTTCAGGTAAATGTCTGTCAGCTCTCTGTACAGCCTTGGTGGTAGTGAGAGCTATTGGAGTAATTTAGATGACATTGTGATCTGTAGTGAGAGTAGGGAGCAGGTGGAAGAGAACCTGGAGAGGTGGAGGTATGCTCTGGAGAGAAGAGGAATGAAAGTCAATAGAAGCAAGACAGAATACATAAGTGTGAATGAGAGGAAGGCAGGTGTAACGGTGAAGATGGAAGGAGTAGAGGTAGTGAAAGTAGATGAGTTAAAGTACCTGGGGTCAACCATCCAACGTAATGGAAAATGTACAAGAGAGGTGAAGAAGAGAGTGCAGGCAGGGTGGAGTGGGTGGAGATGAGTGTCAGGGGTGATGTGTGACAGAAAGGTAGCAGCTAGAGTGAAAGGGAAGATTTACAAGACGGCAGTGAGACCTGCTATGATGTATGGTTCGGAGACGGTGGCGCTGACAAAAAGACAAGAGGCAGAGCTGGACATGGCAGAGTTGAAGATGCTAAGATTTTCATTGGGAGTGACTAGGGGGGAAAAGATTAGAAATGAGTACATCAGAGGGACAGCTCAGGTTGAGCAGTTTGGAGACAAAGTAAGAGAGGCAAGGCTGAGATGGTTTGGACATGTGCAGAGGAGAGATAGTGGAGACATTGGACAAAGGATGTTGAAGATGGAGCTGCCAGGCAGGAGGAGGAGAAGAAGAAGAAGAAGAAGAAGAAGAAGAAGAAGAAGAAGAAGAAGAAGAAGAAGAAGAATTGTGTTTGTGCAGGCTGTACCAACATTAGGGTCATCAGGACATTTGATCTTTTTTTTCCAAATAGAAACCCCAGAAACTACAACATGGAGGAGCTCTGCCTGTCAGCTGATTCCAGCTGCTCCAGGGTTTTTTCATTTTAAGTTATTTATTCTACTAATATTATCTCAAGTGTGGAAACTGTGGTAAAACTGGGCATTATGGAGATGGGGAGTCAGCTGCTGATTTAACCAGAGAGAAACCGAAAGACAGCGATACTCTGGGAGGAAAAGTTGTTTCAGGTGTCTCTTCCTCTTTCGTTTGGGGAAACATGCGATCTCTCCTCAGTAGTTTGGATTAGTTCATGGAGAAGAGTTTAGCAGAAAATTGGCAGTATTGTGGCTAATGATGTTAACAGCTAACAGACTTATTAAGACTATTTGACTGACCGACTGGCACACAGAGGAAACAGGTAAGAGGAAAGGTGGGATTGTATGTTTTTTCAGTGACAGTTAATGTAAGTGAGTGCATGATATCAGGAGTTTTGTTCTAATGTTAGCTAAAATCTAACCTATAATTACCAAGCTTGTTAACAGTCAATGACAGTCTGGCTCCACATTAAAGCTCATCACAATTTTAGAGTCAGCATTCAAATACATTTACAGGATTCTTCCCAGTATTAACTATTATAAGCCAACAATGACCATGAGCTAAACAACTCACCATAACAGCTGTGTGGTTCTCACAAGACAGATTCATTTCTGGCTGGTGGCCGTGGTTTCTCCATGATGTCTAACAGGTTCATCATTGTAAGGCTGGGGTCCCTCACATGAATACTGATGGCCATTTTCCTCCTCTTCAGAGGGTTAACACTGCAGACATGACTGACAGTGATTCACTGGTCTGTCGATCCTGGTAGTGATGTCACAGCCACGCTGCTGTTTTTAAGCAGGGGGTGACATTCTGCCGCAAAAGTTGCTTAAACATCTTAAAATCCTGGTTTTCCCTTTCAAATTTCCTACTGCCACTCAGTGAAGAAAGAATTGGATTTTCTTTGTGTATGCTAAATTTGCAGAAATTGTCTGGAATGCTGAGGGGTTAAAAGAAATGTTTTAAATCTACTAGAAAAAAGCTGCAAATTTACAAGAAAAAAAAATTGCAACTGAGGACAAAAGATTTTAAGTTTACAGGAAAAAAGCTGCAAATTTACAAGGAAAAAAGATGCAACTGAGTACAAACGATTGTAAATTTACAGGAAAAAAGTTGCAAATTGAAGAGAAAAAGTTGTAAATTTAATTTTGTAAAATTCCGGTGTTCCATTGACGTTTCAACTGTTCTACCACCACTCAGTGAAGAAAGAATTTGATTTTTTTTGCATATGTAGGGAAATTGGCTGGAATACTAAGGGGTTAAAAGTCACTCTAAGGCTTAAACAACCATATTTTCCGTAAAAGTATTGATTCATTTCTCATACGTTATTAAATGGTGGGGTTGTGGGGGCATGGCGTGGGACTTCTCCACCCAGAGAAGAAGGCAGCTGGGGAAGGGGGGAGCAATGGATCGAAAGAGGAGGTGTCACCGGGGGGTTTCAGACTGAACAGTAAGGATTACCCCCCCCCCCAACCCGGGAAAAAGGAGTAAATGCCAGAGCCGCTGGAAGGAGAAGGGTGTGAGAGCGGCGCCGACGTTATGTCATGTTAATGTGCCACACAGACTTTGTTCTAAACACAGTGTATGATGGTCGGAAGTTCCGGATCTCAATGCATGGTATTAAAGATATAAAAGAGGAATGCACAGAGACCCGGGAGCTCTTTTACTGTACTGTACGTTGGAGATGGAATAAAGTTTCTGTGTCGTTCAGCTCGTTGCCTCGCCTGCTTCCTTTCTGCACAGGGTTACCCTTGAATTGCTCTTTTGACAAAGTCCAAAATCCAGTCCAAACTCAGGGCAGAGCTGCTTAAATCAAGTGGAGTGTAACCAGATCCACGGCCTTAATGAAGGCCTGGACCTGCTTGCAAGGCTAAAATCATCCCTTCACCTCTATTAAGCACAATTTGAACCCAAAAACTTCTCCAAATGTTCTCTTCATATTCGAGGACCCCCAACCAGAAACCAGCACCCTGACTGAAATCCTTGGTTCTTTGTTGTCATATTATTTGTCTGAATTAGTCAAATTGTTTAAAATTCTGACACACATTTAATAACTGCAAATATATAATAATTCAGTCCACCCCCGCTGGCTTTACTAAACAACCTGCTGTCCTATAAATCATGTCTTCTTATCCCGTTACCCTCTCTCCCCCCAAAGAAAACATGGAAATAAAGACTGTGCATTTTGAAAGGAATCTGCATTATTCCCGTGATGATTATACATTCAGCCTGAGGCCCCCTCCTCCTCATGCTTTTGGTCCGTGGGGGTTTGTCGTAGATTGCCGATCCGCCCTCAGCTTCATCCCTGACAGCCTCATTTACACAGCGAGGGTCCAAACGTCCTCAGGAGTCTCCCGCTCTGTAACCACCGGGGCCCGCTGAATATCCCCCCCTGCCGTTGTAAATGTCTCCCTACATTACAGCTGGCTGCTCCGTCTTTACTGTAAGTTTAAGTGGGGTTGGGGGAGGGGCAGCTGTATTGCTCGGGTGTGTAGAAACCATCATGTGAAGCGGCCTTGGGTTCAGGGACGTGTCCTCCTACGGCGTTATAAACGGCCCTGACAGACGGCGGTGGGGTCGCTCCGTTCCTTCGCCCGTTCTCACTCCAGGGTGAGTCTCATGCTGTCGGGCCAATGATAAGCATTTATGTTTCGTCGTGCAGTTGTTACAGATCAGGGGGGTCCAATCATGTGCTACGGAGGGCCAAGAACCTGCAGGTTTTCTCTTCAGCAGGTGTTTTCACTGATCAGCAATCAGTGGGAAGAAGTTCAGTGGAATCTGCTGTTGAAGACACTGGTTGGAGGTAAAGCCTGCCGGGTCTTGGCCCTCCATGGCTCATGATTGGACACCCCTGTTATAGAGTATAAAGCAGTCAGATTTATGTCCATATTAAATAAAGCTATAAACACGGCACGCCTCTAAGAAGTTTTACCGTTTCTTTTTGATAGAATTATTTTCGGTTGACACCAGGGACGCTCCCATCCTCAGGTTTTTAGTCAACAGCCCAACCAGTCATGATCTGGGCATGCGTAGCGGCTGCGTACTCTCTCTTTGTGACATGTTTATTAATCAGGCACAGATGACTTCTCTCTTTGGCAGTACCACGCCATTTACTGTGCAATCTGGTAACAGCAGATCATATGGTCTCTCACAGCCTGGTCCGCAATAATAAGCTCCAGTAAAGACCAAAAACACAGGGAATATATTTCAGCTAATTGTAAGTTATTACATGAACCATGCTGACTGAGCACGAGGCATTGGTACCTTGGCATTCATTCGGCGAGCAGAGTAAGAATTTCATTGCTCAGGAAATGTTGCATTTCTTAACTGTGCACATGATAATAAAGACTTTGAATCTTGAATCTTGAATTTAAGATATTATGGTCACACTCCGGGTCTTAATGCTCAATTCCAATTTTTTGCTGAAATCTGTTTTTTTTGTGTGTGGGCGTTCACATTATAATTTAGATGAGACCTCCATCAGACTCCAGTGTGAACGGTCTTCAGCTATGAAGTGACCCGCATGCGCAGAAGAAAACGTAACGTCAGACACAGCGTTGTGTTTACTGAAGTAAATCTGAGCCCAGAACGACTGAGGGGGACAGAACTTCTTCACCTTGATGCTGTGCAGCAAAATAAAATGTTAAAATCATTCAGTAATGATTATGCACAAAATAAATGAGAGCAGCTTCATTCCTCTACAGGCCAGGTGACCGCTGTGATCAGCTCTGCTTTAACAGAACTGATCCATTAAACAGCTCTCTTGAAAATGAGACCCCATGTCTCAGTGGGATTAACTGTATAAATAAGGTTAATAATAAATAATCCTAGTGATTACAATAGGGCTCTCGCCCTAATAAACATACCACAATACGCCACAATAGTGGCGTAACACCGGTCCTGCGCAGGAAGGAGACGCCGTCAGAGACTCCCCTCTCCTGGACTGCGTGTTGTCATATGCCTCTGTCTGGCCATTCCGCTCCACAGTCATGTAGGTATTAACTTTGCATATTACAGCGGCCAGGACTGGGCTGTGTACAGGGAAAAAGGAATTTGCAACGTCCAGTAAATGTACCCTAACCCCACACACACACAATTTTGAAGTTATTGTGCAGTCAGAGCCGACAAAATTATAATCCAGTGATAAAGGGGAGAAGACTGATTAAAAAAAGAACACAAATCAGCTGTGTCTGCCATGTTTGCTGTATCCTCCACCACAGAATTGTAGCGTCTGTCTCACTTCGTTGAGGAAAAAGTCGGATGAAATGTGACATGACTGTTCAGACTGAGGTCGTTCTGGAAAATATCAGATACGTATCCGAATTAGGACCACACATGAAAGTGGCCTGGGTCTGGTGTGATAAAATCAGATATGTGCTGTTCAGACTGTCATTAAAAAATCAGATATGGGTCACATTTGTGCAAAAAAATCGGAATTGAGCATAAAGACCTGCAGTGTGACCATAGCCTTACTCACCACAGATATATCAGACATTAAGTTTGGTAACCTTGTTGAACACGTCTCCTAAAGAATGTACTTTTAGCATAAAACAAGACTTATTTCAAGTTTTTCATCAGAGCTTATTACTACTAGGGCTACAACTAACGATTATTTTGGTAGTTGACAAATCTAACGACTATTTTTTCGATTAGTCGACTAATCACGATTATTTCTCTCCTGTCCACCAGCTCTGTTTCCTGTTGGCACAGCTCCTGTTCGGGGCTCCAGGTCATGTTTTACCTCACCTGTTTAAACCTGCACACCTGTGAAAATCACTTTGTAGTCGGTCTCTGCCTTAATATTATGTAGCCTGTTATTAAAAAGTTCCCATAGCTAAATAAAATAATGACCCATCAAACATGAGTTGCAAACTTGAACTTGACAGCTTAATCGTAAGTGTTTGTAGCAACACAAATAAATAATAGATGCTAAAGGACAGCCTTTTAAACTCAAAATAAAATGTAAAAACTAGTGGTGTTGGCATTATCACGTCAGTCGCCCGTTAATGCTTCGCCCCCGTTAACGGAGACCAATTTTGTGATTGCGGTTAACCACAGTTAACGGCAGAAAGCACGAACAGTGCTTTTTTGGCCTGAACTGCACTCCGTATGGAGCTACGGAAGCCGCTCTGGGTAGTGACAGACACTATGCATGCCATGCCGCCATTGTGAAGTCAAACAAGCTGGGTAACTACCATGTAAATCCCCAAAACGCTGTCATGTTTAATTTTACAACGTTATCTGTCGGAGCTCTGACCTGGATAATTGTCACAGCTGCTTCCAAAACTTCGCCTGGATGTTGATTGTTCTTCATTGGAAGCTGGCTAGCACCCGTGCTACGGGTGTAGCGGCTACCAGCAGCTGATGACAGACACTCACCTCTTTCATCTTCATAGTTTTGGCTCCAACTATCGGTAGGTGAGTAGCAGTCTAAAATTCTCAAGCTGTGTTCATAATGTCCACTCACTCCCACACTCTGTTTTTCCTGCATAGTTGGTGTCATCATGTGCGAGATAGCTGTTTGTTTATGTTTACAATTTTTCTATTAAAAGGGAAATTGTGTCTATTGTGACACATGAGTGTAGTGTTGTTCATAGGACATATTACGGTGTAACATGGGTGGTGACGTCACCTGCAGTATAAGAGGGCTGTGTGGTAGAGGGGCAGTCTCTTCGACCGCCTCTCAGCCTAGCGGGATCGTCTGTCTGTATACTGTGTGCATGTAATAAAGTCCTGTGTAGTTCACCACTCGCCTTATCATCGTTCTACGTTTTACGGACATAACATTTGGCGACGAGGATAAAGTTATGGATGCTGGCGTGTCTTCAGTTTGGCCATTTTTGGAGTCTCCGGGAGAGCCTCCGGTTCCTTGGGCGAGATGGTTCACCGCTTTTCAGAATTACTTGGTGGCACCGAACCTTGACGAACTGAAGAAGGTACAAGCATTTGCAATTCTGGTCCACAATTTAGGTATGGATGGACAACAAATCCTTGCTACCTTAGGGGCTATCGATAGCTTCGAGGATGTGGTTGAGCTAATGGCGTAACATTTTTGCGTGTCTGCAAACATCATCATCAGGAGGATCCAGTTTCGGCAGCGCCACCAGCGGATCAGAGAGTCAGTACAACACTATGTTGAGGACCTGCGGCAGCTGGCTGTAGACTGCCAATTTAGTGATTTGGAGGAAGCAATGGTCCGCGACCATTTGGCAGAGCACACACTGTGCTCGTCAGCACAGTCGAGACTCCTCACACACTCCAGCGAGCTGACATTAGCCACGGCTGTGGAAATAGCTCAACAATGTGAAGCAGGGGACAAGCTATTACGCGACCTCGGTGAAAGAGCTACACTACACCGCTCTGACTCACAATTGCACAGGCTGTGGACCTAGACAGCAAAGATAGCGAACAAGAGGAATGCGCTACAGCTGTGAAGATGAGGTCTGCCCCGGGATCGCCCAAATGTTCGGGTTGCAGGTCCAATAGGCACCAGTACAAGTCTAGAGAGTGTCCGGCGAGAGGTAAACGCTGTGGCAAGTGCGGACTCCTGCATCATTTTGCCAGGGCCTGTAACAGGTTCGAGCGAGGGGAACAGCGACACAAAGCGAATACCCTTGCTCCAACTCCCACAATTATCCACATCATTTCCCTGGACACGACAGCTGTACATATTGTACGGTAAAACTGGATGGAATGGAAGTACCACTGCTGGTTGACACGGGCGCAGTGAGGTCGGTGTTGAGTTGGCCCACCATGAGCAGTTTCTTCCCATACTCAGGTGAGAGGTCATTCGAAGCCATTATGTGGCTATGGAGGAAGAAGGCTGGCTATTGTGGGTTCGGTGGAGCTGACGGCTTAATACAAGTCAGCGGAGGTCGCCAACCTGAAGTTTATAGTAACTGCCAGTGGCGAGAATGTAATGGGCTGTGATCTCTTCTATGGACTGGGATTTACTATCACCAGTGGCACTGGTGAGGAGTGGTCGGGCTGTGGTTTGTGGGACTGACCGGTCCCGTGAGTGGTGGATGATGCAGTATGGGACGAACCTTGGACTAGTATTCTGGGAGGTGAGCAGGACCAACCCCATCCAGGGCCATCGCAAGAGGGTTCATGTGCCAAAGCCCAAGTTGCCCTAGCTGAGAGAACTGGGCGACGCCGAGGGACGCCTGTGACGGCAGATGGAGCCGAGTGGCTGACTCATCCTGCTTTCGGAGTTCAGCTGGGAGGTACCGAGAAGCAGGGGGTCACAACGGCTTCGCCAGTGTCTCAAATGAAAGCAAGCAGGGCAGGACCGGCTGGCATAGTTGAACAACGTGCCACTCAAGAACACTGGAAGCCGAGTAGGGCTCCTCTGGGGGTCACTGATTTGGTCCAACCCAGGGAGAAAGCCCGGTCGAGAGGAGTTTGCAGGAAGCGGAAACGACAGGAGGACCAGGGGCAGCTACGGGTGGTGGCTGTCCTGGATGATGGTTACCTTCAGCTGTCCGATGGTACAGAGAGACATCCCAACAAGCTGCGGCGTGTTTACAAGGAAAGAGAGGCGCCTCGGCACTGACGTGGATTGCCTCCAAGGAAAGAAGATGCTCTGGTCGAGACCCACCTGACGGGTCTCCGGGGAGTGGGCCCTCCATGGTGACTGTATGGTAATTTGGGGGGGGGGCAACGTGTTCAAAATGTGTTGTTGTTGATATAAATTGCCCAAGTTGACGAGTTATGCATAGTGTTAATATGAGTGATGTTTGATACTATAGTAATAAGAAATAATCTTTTGTATATGTGTTCAGAAAAGGGGATTGCTTTGACTTATTTATTTTAGGAGCATGGCACTTTTGTGTTTGAGAGACTGCATTTAATGAAGACGGCAGAATAGTCTGTCTAGCCATGTGAGGGATGGGACAGTAGTCCACCTGTCCTCCCCTAGTTTTAGTTGTTTTGTGTGAATGTTATAGGGCTTTACAAATATTCTGTTAGTGGTAGAGTGTGATTCAGGGTCCAAATTAGGGTGGGTCTCGATTGTATGTATGTTTTGGACTTTTTTTTTGAAGGAGGGGAAATGTTGTGCTGTTCGTAGGACATATTATGGTGTAACACAAGTGGTGACGTCACCCAGAGCATAAGAGGGCTGTGTGGTAGTGGGGCCATCTCTTCGACCTCCTCTCAGCCTAGTAGGAGCATCTGTCTGTATACTGTGAGCATATAATAAAGTCCTGTGTAGTTCACCACTCGCCTCATCATTGTTCCATGTTTTATGGACATAACGAGGTCCACTGATTGATTGATTGATTGATTGATTGATGGATGGATTTTATTTGAACATTCCGACAAAAGAAAAAAAGAATTTAAAACAAAAATCAAGCCAAAAATAAAATGTTCAAAAGGAGTGGGAAGAAGCCAACCGCTTATATAGTCCCACCCCATTTCCATACCCAACAAATTACATCACTCAGTCATCATTCATCCCACAACCACATTCACCATAATGCACCCCATAGTCAAATTATGCAACAGAAACGACACAACAACAACAGTCCATATTGACAACAATACCAACATCCAACAATAATTGTAACAATAATAAACTAGAAAAGCACTCGGAGAGCGCAGACCTCCACCAAGCGCCACAGTTCCCCCCATACAGTGTTTGTGTGTACGTTTTCAGATTCCGTGGCCATGAAAACATATAACTAGCAATTGGATTCAGAATGATAGGATTAGTGGTTCAGTAGTTATTGACGAAAATGGCATTTTCCGTAATGGCGGTTTAGCGCCACAGTTCCCCTATACAGTGTTTGTGTGTACGTTTTCAGATTCCTTGACCATGAAAACATATGACAAGCAATTGGATTG
Source organism: Pholidichthys leucotaenia (assembly GCA_020510985.1). NCBI lineage: Eukaryota > Metazoa > Chordata > Actinopteri > Cichliformes > Pholidichthyidae > Pholidichthys > Pholidichthys leucotaenia. The sequence goes on from CM035845.1 coordinate 338,030,448, forward strand.
ACAATGATAGGATTAGTGGTTTAGTAGTTATTCACGAAAATGGCATTTTGCGTAATGGCGGTTTTCTTGTGGACGGTGATCCGGATCACCACCAAAATCTAATCATCTGTAGGATACCCCATTTCTGACAATCTGTGAAAATTTCATGAAAATCCGTCCATAACTTTTTGAGTTATCTTGCTAACAAACAAACAGACAAACAAACAAACAAACAAATGCCGATGATCACATAACCTCCCCTTTGGCTGAGGTAATAAATACTTCTGGTATGTTCAACACAAACACAAACAACACCATCCCCATCACAATCACCATAACACAATAACATACACAACAACAACCTATTTTCATTGAAGACACATTGTAATATTTCTGCCCTTTATTTTTATATTGCTCAAAAATCATTTCTTTATATGTTGATTTAAATATATGGATGTTTGGACACTGCCTGTGTTTCTCCCCCAACCCATTCCACAATTTTACCCCACACACAGACACACAAAACCCCTTCCCAGTAGATCTTACTAAGTGCATTTTAAATTTTGTGTTCCCCCGTAAATTATATTTCCCTTCTCTCTCACTGAAAAGATTTTGTATATTGTGTGGCAAAAGGTTTTTACTGACTTTAAACATTAATTGTGCTGTATAATAATGAACCAGAGCCCGTAATTTCAATAACTTTGAATGTAAAAACAATAAATTAGTATGTTCAAGGTACCCGACTTTGTGTATAATACGGACTGTCCTTTTTTGTAATATTAGCAATGAATTAAGTGTACTTTTATAATTGTTACCCCAGACCTCTATACAATAGGTCAAGTATGGAAGTACTAATGAGCAATACAAGATATGAAGTGATTTGTAATCTAGGTGTAACCCAGCTGAGAAAATGACCCTTTTTTCTCAGATGTCAATTGTATTATTAATACAATTGTGTGATTTTATTTTGAAAACCGACTATCTTGGGGAAGAGGAAGTGCGATCCTCATCATCCAACTTTTAAATTTCCGTTTCATGGTCACGTTGGGTGATCTGGGTCTTTCCATTCGTTAAGAGCGATATTAGCCCCGCCTTCCAAGCAAAGTGCTGAGCCGCTCTGCTGGAATTCAGTCTTTCACGATATGAGCGCGGACGAGAGAGGTTGTGAAGCGGTCTGATTCACACAGATACCTCTTCTTGGGGAGTTTCATTCAGAAAGATGCTATAAATGGATCTAAACACTCTCCAAATGCTAATTTGCAACCTTTACTATCCTAAGTTGATGGGAGCACGAGCGTGAGGGGCATTGTGGCTGTGTCCTTTGCTGTGTTCACACTGAGACCTCATCTAGGTGAGTCAGATATATGTTAACGTTAGCGTTATGCTAATGCTAGTCACGAGTGGATTTTTTCTGTTTAAAAGCAATGGAAAAGGCTGTCTTTGTGTCTGTATGGTTTTCCTAAATGTGATTTCAGTTCTCAACAGTATGCTGAAGTACTTTTAGTTCATATGCACTATTTCTGTCGAATGCAATGTGTAGTTTGATGCTAAAAGCACATGGTGTTGGTCTACTATGTAAATCCATAGGTTATGCTAAACCCAGTAGCTCAGACAGGGTTTTACTGATTTTAAAAGGGAATATTGGAAGTAATAGGACGGTATATTCCCTGGTTATGTGATAGATTAATTGTATTTCATTTCATGATTTACAAAGACAAGGTTGAAAGGGATTAATCATAATTTTATGGTTAAGTGATGTAGAGATAAACAGAGGAATTCATTTAATTGGTTACATGAAAAAAGGGTATTTCATGTGCTACCAGAGAGATTGTGAGAAAAAGAACACATGCATGTGAAATGTAAGATATTACTATATTGCTGGATTGTGATAATAGTAATATGAGAGAAGAATTTAAACACTAAGCTATGGTGTTATATAAGAAGGAATTGGAAAACAAATTACTCTAGCTGTAAACAATAATACCATTATTGTCGTGCAGGCTAGGTTTTTTTGGTTGCCGACCAAAAACCTTCTGGATCCTGGATTTTCTCCGAATGGAGATGGCAAGCCTGACCCGAGATTGAACCGAGATCTAACCAAGATCTCAATTGAAGAGCACCCTTCCTCTCTCCAGTGCCCAGGATTCAAAGTGGTAACAACCCAAGTCGTCGCTTTAAAAGAGGAAAAGAAACCTGAGTCTGGAGATACGAGATATCTTGACTGGTCAAACGACTAACCCGAAAGGACAACCAAACACTGAGCTCAGTAGGACATCTTTGGGGTTTTATTTCATACCGGCCGTTGTATATTTGTATAGTGGTAAATTGTCTGTATATATTGCTCACTTTTTCCCTATAAATAACAACCATTATTGCTCATTTCTTGCCTCCAGCTATTTCATTCCACACTCACTTTAATTCCCTATTGTAACCCTTACGAACCTGGCAACTGGTCTACACTTAATTATTTCCCTTACCTAATTAACATAAGGCAGGGGTTACATAGGACCTGCTTAATTTTATTTATAATTGCAATATTTTTTGCAACTTTGTTTTGTATGTGTCTGACGTGTGGTTTCCAACTAATTTTATCATCTAGTATTACACCCAAAAAACTTGATCTCCTTAATTTTTTTTAATTTATCTTTTGTTCATATGAAAGACAAAAAATAAAATAGAAAGATGTCTTTACCTTCTTTACATGTTTCAACTGCACTGCAGCCTTCGTCTGATGAAAAGAAGACATCTTTCTATTTTATTTTTTGTCTTTCATATGAACAAAAGATAAATAATTAAAAGAAGACAAAATGAACCTATTTGACATATTGATCACCTTAACTTTTTCAATAATCACATTATCTATATGAATATGTATATCTTCTTTATTTTTACAATTACCAAATATCATTACCTTAGTCCATCCATCCATCCATCCATCTTCTACCGCTTTTCCGGAGGTCCGGGTCGCGGAGGCAGCAGTTCAAGCAGAGAAGCCCAGACTTCCCTCTCCCCAGCCACCTGCTCCAGCTCTTCAGAGGGGATACCAAGGCGTTCCCAGACCAGCTGGGAGACATACTCTCTTCACTGAGTCCTGGGTCTGCCCCGGGGTCTCCTCCCAGTGGGACGTGCCTGAAACACCTCAAGTGGGAGGCGTCCAGGAGGCATCCTAATCAAATGCCCATACCACCTCAACTGACTCCTTTCAATGTGGAGGAGCAGCGGTTCTACTCTGAGCCTCTCCCGGACGACTGAGCTCCTCACCCTATCTCTGAGGGTGAGTCCAGCAATCGTACGGAGAAAGCTCATTTCAGCCGCTTGTATCCGCAATCTTGTTCTTTCGGTCATTACCCAAAGCTCGTGACCATAGGTGAGAGTAGGAACGTAGATTGACTAGTAAATCAACAGCTTTGCCTTAGAACTAAGCTCCCTCTTCACCACAACAGACCGGTACAACGTCCGCATCACTGCAGATGCTGCTCCGAGCCGTCTGTCGATCTCTCACTCCATTTTCCCCTCACTCGTGAACAAGATCCCAAGATACTTAAACTCCTCCACTTGGGGCAGGAGCCTGTCCCCAACCCAGAGAGGACAATCCACCTTTTTCCGGCTGAGGACCATGGACTCGGACTTGGAGGTGCTGATTCTCATCCCAGCCGCTTCACACTCAGCGGCAAACCGTCCCAGCAAGAGCTGTAGGTCATTGCTGGATGAAGCCAACAGGACAACATCATCTGCAAACAACAGAGATGAGATCCTGTGGTCACCAAGCATGACACCCTCCATTCCCTGGCTGCGCCCAGAAATCCTGTCCATAAAAGTTATGAACAGGATCGGTGACAGAGGGCAGCCCTGGCGGAGTCCAACTCTCACTGGGAATGACTCCGACCGAGTGTTGGCAATACGAACCAAACTCTCACAATGATCGTACAGAGACCGAATAGCACAACAAGCCCGATACCCCATACTCCCGAAGCACCCCCCACAAAAATCCACGAGAGACGCGGTCAAATGCCTTCTCCAAGTCCACAAAACACATGTAAACTGGTTGGGCAAACTCCCACGAACCCTCAAGAATTCTCGAGAGGGTAAAGAGCTGGTCCGATGTGCCACGGCCAGGACGAAAACCACATTGCTCCTCCTGAATCTGAGGTTCGACCAACGGCCGGACTCTCCTCTCCAGTACCTTGGCATAGACCTTCCCAGGGAGGCTGAGGAGTGTGATCCCTCTAAAGTTGGAGCACACCCTCCGGTCCCCTTTTTTGAAGAGAGGAACCACCACCCTGGTTTGCCATGACAAAGGCACTGCCCCCGACCTCCACGCAATGTTGCAGAGGCGTGTCAACCATGACAGCCCAACAACATCCAGGGCCTTGAGGTACTCAGGGCGAATCTCGTCCACCCTCGGAGCCCGGCCACCAAGGAGATTTTTAACCACCTTGGCGACCTCAGCCCCTGTGATAGGCGAGTCATCCCCCTCATCCCCAAACCCTGCTTCCTCTGTGGAAGGCGTATCAGTGGGATTGAGGAGATCCTCGAAGTATTCCTTCCACCGCCCGACAATATCCCCAGTCGAAGTCAACAGTGTCCCATCCGCACCATACACAGTGTGGACGGGGAGCTGCTTTCCCCTCCTGAGCCACGGGACAGTTTGCCAGAATCTCTTTGAGGCCGACCGAAAGTCTTGTTCCATGGCCTCACTGAATTCCTCCCATACCCGGGTTTTTGCTTCAGCAACCACCCAAGCTGCACTCCGCTTGGCCTGCCGGTACACTTCAGCTGCTTCGGGAGTCCCACAAGCCAACCAAGCTTGATAGGACTCCTTCTTCAGCTTAATGCCCCCCCTCACCACTGGTGTCCACCACTTGGTTTGGGGGTTGCCACCACGAGATGCACCGACCACCTTGCGGCCGCAGCTCTGGGCCGCAGCTTCAACAACAGAGGTGGAGAACATGGCCCATTCAGACTCCATGTCTCCAGACTCCCTCGGAATGTGGTTGAAGTTCTTCCAGAGGTGGGAGTTGAAGACCTCCTGGACAGGGGCCTCAGCCAGATGCTCCCAGCACACCCTCACTATACGTTTGGGTCTACCAGGTCTGAATGGCTTCCTCCCCTGCCATTGGATCTAACTCACCACCAGGTGGTGATCAGTTGACAGCTCTGCACCTCTCTTTACTCGGGTGTCCAAGACATACGGTCGCAGGTCTGATGATACGATAACAAAATTGATCATCGACCTGCGACCTAGGGTGTCCTGGTGCCAGATGCACATATGAACACCCTTATGCTTGAACATGGTGTTTGTTATGGACAAACTGTGGTTAGCACAGAAGTCCAATAACTGAACACCACTCGGGTTCAGATCGGGCAGGCCGTTCCTCCCAATCACCCCCCTCCAGGTTTCACTGTCGTTGCCCACGTGCGCATTGAAGTCCCCCAGTAGGACAATGGAGTCTCCAAGAGGAGCATCCTCCAGCACCCCAGTCACAGACTCCAAAAAGGGTGGGTACTCTGAAACATCATTTGGTGCATAGGCACAAATGATGGTCAGGACCCGTTTCCCAACCTGAAGGTGCAGGGAAGCAACCCTTTCGTCCACCGGGGAAAACTCCAATATAGAGGCAGCAAGGTGGGGCGATACAAGAATACCCACCCCTGCTCGTCGCCTCTCACCCGGGGCAACTCCAGAAAAGGCCAAGCTCCAGCCCTTCTCCAGGAGACTGGTTCCGGAACTGGAGCTGTGTGTTGAGGTGAGGCCGACTATGTCTAGCCGGTATCTCTCAACCTCATACATCAGCTCAAGCTCCTTCCCCACCAGAGAGGTGACATTCCACGTACCAAAAGCCAGTTTAGAAAGCTTGGGATCAGTCCGCCAAGGTCTCCGCCTTTGACCGCCACCTAATACACACAGCACCGGACCCCCATGATCCCTCCTGCAGGTGGTGAGCCCACTGGAGGGCGGACCCATGTAACTCCTTCGTGCTGAGCCCGGCCGGGTCCCATGGGTGGAAACCCGCCCACCAGACGCTAGCCTTCGAGCCCCTCCTCCAGGCCTGGCTCCAGGGTGGGGCCCCGATAACCCCATACCGGGCGGGGTACACTGAATCCTTGATATACAATTTATCATGAGAGTCTGTTGGATCGTTCTTAGTCTGGGCCTTCACCCAGGACCAGTTTGTCTTGGGAGACCCTATCAGAGGCAAATTGCCCCGGACAACATAGCTCCTGGGACCACTGGGGCACGCAAACCCCCCCACCACGATAAGGTGACGATCCATGAGGGGGTCATTACCTTAGTTTTATCTGTATTTAGTGATAATTTATTACAATCCATCCATTTTTTAAGCTTATTTAATTCATTATTTAGAGTATGGATTAGTTGATTATAATTATTTCCAGAATAAAATATATGAGTATCATCAGCAAATAATATTTTTAATAATTTAGAAACTTGGAATATATCATTTACTATATACTGTATATGTTAAATAATTTGGGGCCCAATACTGACCCCTGGGGGACCCCACAGGCAATTCCCATATAATACACCCAGACAGATATTCTCCCATCTTCACAAACTGTTGTCTCTCAGATAAATAACTTGTAACCCAATTCAGTGCCATTCCCCTAATACCATACATTTGCAGTTTATCAAGAAGTATTGAATGATTTATTGTGTCAAATGCTTTTCTAAAATCTATAAATACACCAACTGCATATTTTCCTTGATCTAATGCATTTATTATTTCCTCTGTTGCTTCCATTATAGCCAACGATGTTGTATTCTTGGCTTTAAATCCATATTGATTCTGATTAAGCACATCGTGTTTATTTAAAAAGTCCTCTAATCTGTTGTTGAAAAGTTTTTCCTGAATCTTTGAAAATTGTGGGAGGAGCGATGCTGGTCTGTAGTTTGTGTAGTGGTGTTTATTTCCTTGCTTGAATAATGGTATTACTTTTGCTATTTTCATTTTCTGTGGGAATGAGCCAGTTTGAAATGATAATTACAAATATATGTGAATGGTGTAGGGAGCTTGAAATGAGGAAGCGAAGTGATTTTATAAATCAAGTTTTATTATCAGCTTCCAGTCCCTAACATGTCTCATCTCGATGCAGAAGCAGAATGAAGAGAGTGAGCGCAGTCAGACCTTCATACTTATACCCACATACAACAAAAGACATTGCATATCAAAGCCGACATCCCGCATTAGCGTAATCCCTCTCCATTGTCCTCTCTCTCCTCCACCTGACCCTGGGTGGTCAGGAAGTTCATTCGGGTCTCCACCGCTGTGTCTCCGTCTGCTCCTTGATCTTCGCCGGTGGTCGAGACCTCTTGTCCTGCTCTGAGACGTGAGGTCATTCTACATATGCAATCTCTAAACATTCCTCTTCTGTCTATACATATGTAGGTATGGATATATGAATAATATAAGCCACAAATGGTTTTAATATGCCATCAACAGTTCTTTTTACTAGTGCCATATCAATACCATCACAATCAGTAGATAATTTATTTTTACACTTTTCAACAACAGATTTTACCTGTAGTTCATCCACCGCGGTAAGAAAGATTGACCGAGGGTTATTCCCAATCAATGTTTCACTCACGGTGTCTCTTCCTTGGTTTGGAATTTTTGCTGCCAACTCTGGTCCATCATTTACAAAAAATGTATTCATTTTATTTACTACCATGTTCTTATCAGAATTATCACCACAATTATCAGTAAAATACTCTGGATATATTGTTTTCTTAGTTCCATTTTTCCTTAATTTATTTAATATATCCCAGACTCCTTTTATATTATTTTTAGTTTCATTCAATATTTTCCTATAGTATAATTTTTTTGAGTTCATATTATTTCAGTTAATTTATTTTTGTATGTTTTATATCTTTTTTCAGATTCTTTGGTTCTTAATTTAATGAAATTTTTAGAGATAATTTTTCTTTTTACAAGCATTTTGTAGCCCCCTGGTTAACCATGGGCAATTTTTGTATTTATGTTTTTTATTAATTTCTTTAATTGGACAGTTTTTTTATCATATAATGATTTAAATATATCAATAAATTTATCATATGCCAAGTCCACTTTTTTCCTCTCTATAGACAACATCCCAATTTTGTAACATTAAGTCTTCTTTTTAAAGCATTGATTCTATCTTCTGTTCATATTCTTCTATAGATAATCTTTTTACATGGTTTATTATTATTCTTACTCTTGTGGCGGTATAAAATAAGGCACGGCGAACTGAGAGTTAAAAAGGGTGTTTATTAACCGCCATCACGAGAGCCGCTCCAGTGCTGTGAGATGCGCACTGGAGCGAGCTCTCAGCAAACAGCAATGCATGTAGTCAGAAGCAGTAGTCAGAGAGAGAGAGTTACAGAGTGATATGCAGTTTAAATACCCCACTACAGACAATGCATGAATGGCACATTAACATCACAGTAAACGGCAGGAAGGCAATGGGACATTTGCATCACAGTACAGAGCAGGAAGGAACATTTGCCTTTGAGTCATACATATCAGCAGCAGGATACTGGCAGGAAGGAGCTAGACAAAGAGAGGCTGCCTATTGATATCAATACACACATCTCATTGTTCTGCTAATTGCTCCAGCTGAGCGCTCTGCTTGTCCCAGTATGTTGTGGGGGTTACCCACACTCTCATTAAAACCATAATTAACTTCTAAAGAAACAAATACAGGCAGGTGGTCACTAATGTCATTTATTAGTATACCACTCACCATATTATATTCAATAACATTGAATATAATATGGTGAGTCTGGGAACACCTTGGTATCCTCTCTGAAGAGCTGGAGCAGGTGGCTGGGGAGAGGGAAGTCTGGGCTTCTCTGCTTGAACTGCTGCCTCCGCGACCCGGACCTCCGGAAAAGCGGTAGAAGATGGATGGATGGATGGAACATTGGTAAAAATGTTGTCTATCAAGGTAGCACAGTGTGTCATTATTCTGGTAGGTTTTGTAATCTTTGGAAAAAAGGTTAAGCTATACATTGTATCTAAGAAATCTTCAGTTGGTTTATGTTGTTTTGTTTTCATTAAATCTATATTAAAGTCACCACAAATAAAGATATCTTTTTGTCTTATTTTTGCATACATCTTTTCCATCCCATTTCTAAATTTTTCCATATCAAATCCCGGTGCTCTATATATACAACTTACTATTATGTTTTTTCTATTTTCCATCGTAATCTCAATTGTTAAGCATTCCATACTTTCATTCACTGTTGATGTCATGCTGTCCACTTTTTTACTTTTTAATTTTCTATCAACATACAGTGCTACCCCACCACCACTTTTACATTTCCTATTTTGTGTGTACATTTCATATCCATATAGTTCAAAATTTACATCTTTTTCTTTATTAATCCATGTTTCACTTATTGCAATAATCCTAAATGTGGTGTTAAATTGATTTAAAAACTCCTTAATACTATCAAAGTTGGCATAGAGACTCCTACTATTAATATGTATTATTGTCAATGTCTGATCCGAATTCATAATTCCATTTAATTGTTGTTCATCATAATAAACACACTTATTATTAATATGATTAAAATAATTATTGTCTGTGTCAATAGCTCTTAAAATGTCTTGTGGTTGCTGTTCAGTATTGACAAAGGTTTCAGCTTCAATTTGCCCGAATACACTTTCATTATTAAATGAGGAAGGATGATTGGTTAAAGTACTAATCATAAGTTATGTCAACAATGTACACCAAAAGGAAAAAGAACACAAAAATCTTCACTCATAATCTTACTGCACTGTTATTCTTGCATCAGGGCTCTGGTTTAAATTTGTCTAATTCCTCCATTTCTCTAATCATTATTACTTAAGTTTCTTCTGGAGTGCTAAGCAGTTTTATCCACACCTTACAGTTCTTTGTCCATGTCGACTGTATTTTCTCCTGTTTTCTGAGAGCCCTGGCTTGTCTAGCTATTTCGGAGTTCATCCATCCATCCATCCATCTTCTACTGCTTTTCCGGAGATCCGGGTCGCGGAGGCAGCAGTTCAAGCAGAGAAGCCCAGGCTTTCCTCTCCCCAGCCACCTGCTCCAGCTCTTCAGAGAGGATACCAAGGTGTTCCCAGACCAGCTAGGAGACATAGTCTCTCCACCGAGTCCTGGGTCTGCCCCGGGGTCTCCTCCCAGTGGGACATGCCCGAAACACCTCAAGTGGGAGGCGTCCAGGAGGCATCCTAATCAGATGCCCATACCACCTCAACTGACTCCTTTCAATGTGGAGGAGCAGCGGTTCTACTCTGAGCCTCTTCTGGATGACTCAGCTCCTCACCCTATCTCTGAGGGTGAGTCCAGCAATCGTACGGAGAAAGCTCATTTCAGCCGCTTGTATCCGCGATCTTGTTCTTTCGGTCATTACCCAAAGCTCGTGACCATAGGTGAGAATAGGAACGTAGATTGACTGGTAAATCGACAGCTTTGCCTAAGAACTAAGGTCCCTCTTCACCACAACAGACCGGTACAACGTCCGCATCACTGCAGATGCTGCTCCGATCCGTCTGTCAGTCTCTCACTCCATTTTCCCCTCACTCGTGAATAAGACCCCAAGATACTTAAACTCCTTCACTTGGGGCAGGAGTCTGTCCCCAACCCAGAGAGGACAATCCACCTTTTTCCGGCTGAGGACCATGGACTCGAACTTGGAGGTGCTGATTCTCATCCCAGCCGTTTCACACTCAGCGGAAAACCGTCCCAGCAAGGGCTGTAGGTCATTGCTGGATGAAGCCAACAGGACAACATCATCTGCAAACAACAGAGATGAGATCCTGTGGTCACCAAGCATGACACCCTCCATTCCTTGGCTGTGCCTAGAAATCCTGTCCATAAAAATTATGAACAGGATTGGTGATAAAGGGCAGCCCTGGCGGAGTCCAACTCTCACTGGGAATCACTCCGACCAAGTTGGTCGTACAGAGACTGAATAGCTCGTAACAACAAGCCCGATATCCCATACTCCTGAAGCACCCCCCACAAAAAACCACGAGGGACGCGGTCAAATGCCTTCTCCAAGTCCACAAAACACATGTAAACTGGTTGGGCAAACTCCCACGAACCCTCAAGAATTCTCAAGAGGGTAAGGAGCTGGTCTGATGTGCCACGGCCAGGACAAAAACCACATTGCTCCTCCTGAATCCGAGGTTCAACCAACGGCCGGACTCTCCTCTCCAGTACCTTGGCATAGACCTTCCCAGGGAGGCTGAGGAGTGTGATCTCTCTAAAGTTGGAGCACACCCTCTGGTCCCCTTTCTTTGAAGAGACGAACCACCACCCTGGTTTGCCATGCCAAAGGCACTGTCCCCGACCTCCACACAATGTTGCAGAGGCGTGTCAACCATGATAGCCCTACAACATCCAGGGCCTTGAGGTACTCAGGGCGAATCTCGTCCACCCCTGGGGCCCGGCCACCAAGGAGATTTTTAACCACCTTGGCGACCTCAGCCCCTGTGATAGGCGAGTCATCCCCTTCGTCCACAAACCCTGCTTCCTCTGTGGAAGGTGTATCAGTGGGATTGAGGAGATCCTCAAAGTATTCCTTCCACCGCCCGACAGTATCCCCAGTCGAAGTCAACAGCACCCCATCCGCATTATACACAGTGTGGACAGGGAGCTGCTTTCCCCTCCTGAGCCACCGGACAGTTTGCCAGAATCTCTTCGAGGCCGACCAAAAGTCTTGTCCCATGGCCTCACCGAACTCCTCCCATACCTAGGTTTTTGCTTCAGCAACCACCCCAGCTGCACTCCGCTTGGCCTGCCGGTATACCTCAGCTGCTTCGGGAGTCCCACAAGCCAACCAAGCTTGATAGGACTCCTTCTTCAGTTTAATGGCACCCCTCACCACTGGTGTCCACCACTTGGTTTGGGGGTCGCCACCACGAGATGCACCGACCACCTTGCGGCTGCAGCTCTGGGCCGCCGCTTCAACAACAGAGGTGGAGAACATGGCTCATTCAGACTCCATGTCTCCAGACTCCCTCGGAATGTGGTTGAAGTTCTTCCGGAGGTGGGAGTTGAAGACCTCCCGGCAGAGGCCTCAGCCAGACGTTCCCAGCACACCCTCACTATACGTTTGGTTCTACCCAATCTGAATGGCTTCCTCCCCTGCCATCGGATCCAACTCACCACCAGGTGGTTATCAGTTGACAGCTCTGCACCTCTCTTTACCCGAGTGTCCAAGACATACGGTCGCAGGTCTGATGACATGATAATAAAATCGATCATCGACCTGCGACCTAGGGTGTCCTGGTGCCAGGTGCACATATGGACACCCTTATGCTTGAACATGGTGTTCGTTATGGACAAACTGTGGTTAGCACAGAAGTCCAATAACTGAACACCACTCGGGTTCAGATCGGGCAGGCCGTTCCTCCCAATCACCCCCCTCCGGGTTTCACTGTTGTTGCCCGCGTGCGCATTGAAGTGCTCCAGTAGGACAATGGAGTCTCCAAGAGGAGCACCCTCCAGCACCCCAGTCACAGAAACCAAAAAGGGTGGGTACTCTGAAACATCATTTGGTGCATAGGCACAAATAATGGTCAGGACCCGTTTCCCAACCTGAAGGCACAGGGAAGCAACCCTTTCATCCACAGGGGAAAACTCCAATATAGAGGCAGCAAGGTGGGGGGATACAAGAATACCCACCCCTGCTCATCGCCTCTCGCCCGGGGCAACTCCAGAAAAGGCCAAGCTCCAGCCCCTCTCCAGGAGACTGGTTCCGGAATCGGAGTTGTGTGTTGAGGTGAGGCTGACTATATCTAGCCGGTATCTCTCAACCTTGTACACCAGTTCAGGCTCCTTTCCCACCAGAAAGGTGACATTCCACGTACCAAAAGCCAGTTTAGAAAGCTTGGGATCAGTCCGCCAAGGTCTCCGCCTTTGACTGCCACCTAATACACACAGCACCGGACCCCCATGATCCCTCCTGCAGGTGGTGAGCCCACTGGAGGGCAGACCCATGTAACTCCTTCGGGCTGAGCCCAGCCAGGTCCCATGGGTGGAAACCCGGCCACCAGACGCTAGCCATTGAGCCCCTCCCCCAGGCCTGGCTCCAGGGTTGAGCCCCGGTAACCCCATACTGGGCGGGGTACACTGAATCCTTGATCTAGAATTTATCATGAGAATCTGTTGGATCGTTCTTAGTCTGGCCCTTCACCCAGGACCAGTTTGTCTTGGGTGACCCTATCAGAGGCAAATTGCTCCGGACAACATAGCTCCTGGGATCACTGGGGCACACAACCCCCCCACCACGATAAGGTGACGATCCATGAGGGGGTATTTCAAAGTTCTTTTTTGTTAAATGTTCGTTTATGTAGACAGCCGTTCTCCTCAGTTTTCTTGCTTGTCACAGAAGATCAGTTTTTGCTTTCCTGTTGACAAAACTGATGATGATCACTGGTTTTCCTTTACTGTCTTTTTTAGGTAACGTGTGGCAAGCTGAAATAGTCTTATTGTCCACAACAATGTTTTTAGAGTTGAAAAAAATATAATACCTGCTGCTCAAGAGTGTGTTATTCTGCCAATGTCTCATCCTCCCCATCCTGGTTACAAACTCCAGCTGTTACATGTGCATAGGAGCAGTGTCTGGTGTAAAGACCACTCACAATGACATCATCCATTCTCGTATACTGTTCTAATTCATCCACACGTCTTTCTAAGAAATTAATTTTCTTGTCTTTTTCCATGACTTCAGCCTTTAATTCACGCACTTGGTCCATAAGGCCAATAAGCAAAGTTTGTTGTTTTGCTATCTTAGATATTTCTTCAGTCATAAAATTTAGTGAGAGTTTGACCTCCTCCAACTCCTCTCCATTTATCTGATTCTTTTTCGGAGGCATACTAACTAGACTGACTGGGATCAAAGGCGGCTCACCTGTTGGCTAATACAGGAGGTGAAGCACGTCCGATGGCTAGTGGAGGCCGCCAGCTGGCCCGCCGTTTCAATTATAGCTGTCACCTGACTGAGAGGTCGAAGTACTCCCGATGGCCAGTGATGGCTAGTGGAGGTCACCACCGGTGTCACCACCTGACAGCTGAAATCCGCCAGTGAAACCAAGGCTCCCTCGGCAGCTAGCGTCGTCCTAGCTAGCGATGAACCCAAAGCGATGAATCCGGCAATGAATCCGGTGATAAATCCAAAAAGGCAAAGCACGTCCGATGGCTAGTGGAGGCCGCCAGCTGGCCCGCCATCTCAATTATAGCTGTCACCCGGCTGAGAGGTCGAAGCGCTCCCGATGGACAGTGATGGCTAGTGAAGGTCACTACCGGCGTCACCACCTGACAGCTGAAATCCGCCGGTGAAACCAAGGCTCCCTCGGCAGCTAGCGTCATCCTAGCTAGCGATGAACCCAAAGCGATGAATCCGGCGATGAAACCAGTGATAAATCCAAAAAGGCGAAGCACGTCCGATGGCAAGTGGAGGCCGCTAGTTGGCCCGCCGTCTCAATTATAGCTGTCACCCGACTGTGAGGTCGAAGCGCTCCCGATGGCCAGTGATGGCTAGTGAAGGTCACCAACCGGCGTCACCACCTGACAGCTGAATCCGCCGGTGAAACCAGCGGTGAAACCAAGGCTCCCTCGGTAGCTAGCGTTGTCCCAGCTATCGTCGTCCCAGCTAGCATCGTCCTAGCTAGTGATGAACCCAAAGCGATAAACCCAAGGTGATGAATCCAAAGCTCTCCCAGCGGCACACAGGAGCAGGTTTGGTATAAGTTCAGATGAGTCTCTCAAATGAGGAGTTGGCGTGCGGGGTGACGGGGCTCACATTGTGGATCAAAGCACCTCCTAATGCCCAACGGGAGACAGGAGGACCGAGAACTCTTCAGCTGAATCCGGATTTTGGAGTTCTTTACCCACGGTTTCCAGCCACGGACGTCCTAGCAAGCTAGTAATGTAAACACCCATCATGGGACCCTGAGGATGCAGATCTGGAGGAGCCAATGATGCTACACAGGACTGTGGTGAAGAGCAGAGCTGTCAGATGAGACATCCTTACAGAGAACCGGTGCACCGAGACAAACAGAGAAATAACCGGCCTCCGGGCAGGTCTCAGTGCGGTGTTTCCTCCTCCTTCCGTTGTCCCTCAGATACCGAAACGCTGCTTTCTTTATTAGCTGCAATAGCTGTTGGCCGGTTGTTCCCAGCGCTTATTGTCTCCTTCGTCCCAAACCTGCCCGGCAGCACTCCAGCGGGGTTTGAACCTCCAGCACGGGGCTATGAACACAAGGCGACTGTGCAGCAGGCTGGGGGTGCATGGTCAGACAGACAGACGGCCAGACAGGAGCTGTTCGAGAGCTGAACCTGCGATTTGCATTCAGCTGGTGGATGTTTGCTATGCGAGTGTAGTTGTGTTGCAGTGACGCCTGGCATTCTGTTGTTTTTTGCACATGTGGTAGTACTTTTGAAGATTTTCTGGAGAATATTCTGGATAGTTTTGTCATTTTGGGTATGTTGAGAGCTTTAATAAACCTGCAGGTGAAGAAAGCAAGTATATTTGTCCACTCCCATGTTTGTAACAGTATGAGAAATTTGAAAAATTACCAACTTAAGGTACACTGTATCTGAATGGAAGAACACATGATTAACACGTTATTAATCACGATAAGCTCAGCGTTCCAAAAGATTAATCACAATTCAATTCAATTCAATTCAACTTTATTTATATAGCGCCATTTCACAACAACAGTCATCTCATAGCACTATCAACTGTAGGGAGGACCCCCACAGTTGCAGAAAGACCCCAGCAATCAGGCGATCCCCTGTGAGCAAGCACTTGGCGACGGTGGAGAGGAAAAACTCCCTTTTAACAGGAAGAAACCTCCAGCAGAACCAGGCTCAGGGAGGGGCAGTCATCTGCTGCGACTGGCTGGGGGGTGAGGGGATAGAGAAGAAGAAAAGAACAGACATGTAGAGAGCAAACAGCACGATGGGGACTCAATCTATGGGAGAGAACAAACAAATGTTAATGACCAGCAAAAAAAAAATATTTCATAGAGAGTGAGGAAAGGAGTGAGGCCCAGTGCATTACTGGAGGTCCCCCGGCTGACTAAACCTATTAGCAGCATAACTAAGGGAGGGTTCAGAAAACACATGATCCCTCCCTAATTGTAGGCTATATCAAAAAGGTAGGTTTTAGCCCTATTCTTAAAAACAGAGATCGAGTCTGACTCCCGAATCCAGATTGGCAGCTGATTCCACAGGAGAGGAGCTTGATAACTGAAGGCTCTGCCTCCCATTGTACTTTTGGAGATTCTAGGTATTACAAGTAAACCTGCATTTTGGGAGCGTAGTGCTCTGTTAGGATGATACGGTAGTATCAGATCTTTTAAATAAAAAGGAGCCTGATTGTTTAGAGCTTTGTAAGTAAGAAGAAGGATTTTAAACTTAATTCTAAACTCTATGGGAAGCCAATGAAGGGAGGCCAGAACCGGAGAGATATGATCTCTCTTTCTAGTACCTGTTAAAACTCTTGCTGCAGCATTTTGGATCAGCTGAAGACTTTTTAAAGATGTTTTAGGACAACCTGATAATAAAGAATTACAATAATCTAATCTCGAGCTAACAAAAGCGTGGATCAGCTTCTCAGCATCACTCTGAGACAAGATGCTCCTAATCTTGGCAATATTACGCAAATGATAGAAGGCAGTCTTAGAAACAAATTTAATATGTGAATTGAAGGACAAATCCTGATCAAAAATAACTCCAAGGTTCCTCACAGAGCTATTAAGAGAAAGAGTAACTGCATCCAAACTGAAAGTTTGATTTGGAAAGGAATTTCTAAGGTTTTTTGGACCAACAAGAATGACTTCAGTCTTATCTGAATTTAATAGCAGGAAATTACAAGTCATCCAAACTTTGATTTCCTTAAGACAGGCTTCTAACTTGGCTAATTGATTAGTATCATCTGGCTTCATTGACAGGTATAATTGTGTGTCATCTGCATAACAGTGAAAATGTATACAGTGCTTTCTAATAATGTTGCCTAACGGAAGCATATATAAACTAAAAAGAGTAGGGCCAAGCACAGATCCCTGTGGAACTCCATGACTAAGCTTTGAGCTGAGAGAAAACTCATCATTTACATGAACAAACTGGAACCTATCAGATAAATAAGATCTAAACCACTGCAACGAAGTTCCATTAAGTCCAACATAGTGTTCTAATCTATCAAGTAGAATATTATGATCAATAGTATCAAAAGCTGCACTAAGATCTAAAAGGACAAGTACAGAAACTAGTCCATTATCAGATGCAATGAGGAGGTCGTTAGTGACCTTCGCTAAGGCTGTTTCAGTGCTATGATGGATTCTAAACCCAGATTGAAACTCCTCAAATAAACCATTTCCCTGCAGGTGGTCAAATAATTGCATAGCAACAACTCTTTCTAAGATTTTTGAAATGAAAGGGAGATTAGAGATTGGTCTATAGTTAGCTAAAGCTCCTGGATCTAGCGTTGGCTTTTTGAGTAAGGGTTTAATTACAGCCGTTTTAAAAGCCTGCGGTACATGGCCTAAAGTTAATGAAGAATTGATTATATGAAGAATAAAGCTACCAATAAGTGGGAAGACTTCTTTAAATAACCTGGTAGGAATAGGGTCTAAAAGACAAGTTGAAGGTTTGGATGAGGAAACTATTTTGTCTAACTCACAAAGGTCGATTGGAGTAAACTCATCAAGACAGACATCAATAGAAGGAGTTGTAGTAGTTACAGTATTTAAGTTAACTGTGGGAAGAATCTGATTGATTTTATCTCTGATGGATGAAATTTTATTATTGAAAAAGTTCATAAAGTCCTGACTAGTAAGCTCTAAGGGGATGCTAGGATTGACAGAGTCCTGACTCTTTGTCAACCTGGCTACAGTACTGAAAAGAAACCTGGGATTATTCTTGTTCTCTTCTATTAATGCAGAGTAATAACTCGTTCTAGCTTTTCTAAGAGATTTTTTATAAATTAAAAGATGATTTCTCCAAGCTAGATAGATTTCATCTAAATTAGTAGAGCGCCATTTTCTTTCTAATTGACGAGTCTTCTGTTTTAAGCTACGAGTTTCTGTGTTGAACCAAGGAGTTAAAAATCTCTGATTAGACTTTTTCTTTTTTAAGGGGGCCACCAAGTCTAGAGCCTGATGTAGAGAAGCTGAAACACTATCCACCATGTTATCAATTACAGAAGGAGCAAGCTGTTTATAGCTTATTTCCGTTGTGTTGACACATGGCATAGAGGAAACAATCTGCATAAATTTGGAAACAGCATCATCTGAGAGGCATCTACTGTGATAATATTTTTCTTTAGGAGCCAAATAGTCAGAAATAGTAAAATCAAAGGTTAACAGACAATGGTCTGACAGTACAGGGTTATGAGGAGACGACTACCAGATTTTCTATTTCTATGCCATATGTCAGAACAAGGTCCAATGTATGGTGGAGGTAATGAGTAGAATTTCCTACTTTCTGAGAAAACCCAATCGAGTCTAATATTGAATTAAAAGCCACATTAAGGCAGTCACTATCTACATCCACATGTATATTAAAGTCCCCTACTATAATTATTCTATCAGATTTCAGCACTAAATCAGCTAAGAAATCAGCAAATTCGGATAAAAATTCTGAATAGGTTGATGGGGGACGATAAACTATGGCAAATAAAATTGGGTTTAACCTGGAATTGCTAAAGTGCCCAATACTGAGGACCAGGCCCTCAAAGGAATTATAACATGTTTTTTGCTTTACATTAACTAGTAATTTGGAATGGTAAATTGCTGCTACTCCTCCTCCACGACCAGAACTTCTGGGATTTTGACAGTTTAAATAACCAGAGGGAGTTGATTCATTTAAACCAACATAATCCTCTTGTCCTAACCAAGTCTCTGTAAGGGAAATTAAATCAATCTGATGATCAATTAACAGATCATGGACTAACAGAGACTTGGGAGTTAGAGACCTAATATTTAATAAACCACATTTCATTTTTAAATTATGAGGAGGAACAGAGGCCAAATCATTCAATTTAGAGGCTTTATGTTTAATTTGAGTTTTACCAATATTTTGCTTTATCACTTTGGGATGCTTATACATTATATTTTTATTTACTTTGGAGGGAGCAGACAATGATTCTCTGATGGGGAAGTCAGGGGCTAAGCTGAGGGGTGGCGGATGAAGAGGAGCTGCAGAGAGGCGTGTAAGACTGCGACTCTGCTTCCTGGTCCCAACTCTGAGTAGTCACGGTTTTGGAAATTTGGATAAAAAAGATGCCAGATTGTTAGATAAATGAGAAGCACCATCCAAAGTGGGATGAATGCTGTCTCGTCTCATAAGACCAGGTTTTCCCCAAAAAGAGCTCCAATTGTCAATGTAGCCCACGTCATTTTTAGGACACCACACAGACAGCCAGCGGTTCAAGGATGACGAGCGGCTAAACATGTCATCACTGGTCAGATTGGGGAGGGGCCCAGAGAATACTACAGTGGCTGACATCGTTTTTGCAAACTCACACACCGATTCTACATTAAGTTTCGTGACTTCCGACTGCCGGAGACGGATGTCATTAATGCCGGCGTGAATAACAATTGTGGAATATTTACAGTTACTTTTAGCCAGCATTTTCAAATTTGACTCGATGTCGCCTGCTCTGGCCCCAGGAATGCATGTGACTATGGCCGCTGGAGTCTCTAGGTTCACGTTTCTGACTACAGAGTCGCCAATGATCAGAGTTTTTTCCTCAGCGGGTGTGTCGCTGAGCGGGGAAAAACGATTAGAAACGTGAACAGGTTGGTGGTGAACCGGGGCTTTGCGACTAGGCTTCCTTCTCACCGTCACCCACCCAGTCTCCTCGCTGCAGAGGAGAGCCGGGGAACCGCTGACAGTGGGGCCTAAGCTAGCTAGCTCCGCTGCTGCTAAGGGGCGTCCGTCGAGATTAACTGGCGCAGACGGTGTTTCAATGCAGCGGAGCCGGGATTCCAAATCAGACAACCTCGCCTCGAGCGCCTCAAAAAGACAACATTTATTACATTTACCGTTATCACTAAAAGAGGCAGAGGTGTAGCTAAACATCTGACAGAGAGAGCACACCAGAGGAGGAGAGGAAAGAGAGCTAGTAGCCATAGCTAGTGGCTCGAGAGCTGGAGAGCAAACCACACAGGCAGACAGCAAAACAGGAAGTGACGATACGTTACCACAAGGAAGTGACGATCTCGAAATCGTCACTTCGATGATTAAAATTAAAAATTTTAATCATCCAACAACACTAGTAAAAACTCAAATAGCAGCAGTGCTGCTCCATAAAGGCTGTTGTAATGCTGCATGTTAAAACAAACTAGAGTAATAGTCAACTCCATTAATGTAGATAGATGGTTCCAAGGTTGTCATAGCCAGGAGCAGCACTGGGGTTAAGCTCCCAGTGCTCATAAAATGCTCCTTACGGCGTGCGTCTCGAAAAGCCTCTGACAACTAAGTCCAACTCCTAGCCTGCCCGTGTGGTTTAGTCTCTAAGCCCGGTGGAACTGCTTTTACTAATAGGAGAAGGGGCGAGGGCGAATCTCTGGCGCCTTAAAACCATATGCTTCGGGTAGATGGTGGCTCGTCAACCTGGGAAGGTAGCCCATCTAGGGGAAGGTAAACCCTGATTTCAAACCTCCGCTGCCTTGCGGCACACCCGGTCACAGGAAAGGCTTCGGGAGTCAACCCTGAGGAAAAATCCGGAGTCGGAGCCCCTAAGGCAGTTCTCTGTTGTGCTCAACATTGTTCTGGCAGCTCCTGCGACGGCGCTGGTGCCAAACTATAGCAGCCCTGCTGTTCCTTTGGATTCATCAGTGACGTGGAGAGGGGGGACATGCTGCATGGGTAGTAGCATCTTGTCCTCCATATCTTCCTGCCCAGGCTTGAATCCTACCAACGCCCAACGCTGGAAGGTAGAACACCGGTGCGCATCGGCCTGTTCAGCCACAGGCGGCGCTGTTCCAGCAGAGTAGACGTTTAGGATTCTCTTCCATGGTCATCATAGACCGACGGAGGCCGACGACGATTAATGTAGATAAAGAAAATAACAAGCTAGTCCATCCTGTTTGAAACCTTGCTGAGTCTGGGAGTTTAAAAGTTTAATTAGGCTTCAGTTGAAAATTTAAAAGAAATTCTTCCAGTCCAAAATAAATAAAAAAAAATACTTTAAAAATCAGTACAGGAATGTGAGGCTTCACTACACATACAGTGACATATTTAAGCCATTTTAAGCTGTTTTAAATTTATTTGTGATGATTATGGTTATTTTTTTTAATTAAATTACAAATCATGATATTCTAATTTACCGAGATGTACTAATATTCAGAATGAAGGCTGATATTACGGTGACAATAATAGAGAAGAAGAAAAAGAGTAAACTGCTCATGTAATTCACCCATTTACTGCAGTTAACATACAGTGGTGTGAAAAAGTGTTTGCCCCCTTCCTGATTTCTCATTTTTTTGTATGTTTGTCACACTTAAATATTTCAGATCATTAAACAAATTCAAATATTAGACAAAGATAACACAAGTAAACACAAAATGCAGTTTTTAAATAAAGGTGTTTATTATTAAGGGGAAAAAAATCCAAACCTGCATGGCCCTGTGTGAAAAAGTGATTGCCCCATAAACCTAATAACTGGTTGGGTCACCCTTAGCAGCAACAACTGCAATCAAGCCTTTGCGATAACTGGCAATGAGTCTTTTACTGCACTGTGGAGAAAATCTGGCCCACTCATCTTTCCACGCAGCAATTGGCACCAACCCCAGGAAGGCCCTGAAGCACCGAGCCCCCGTGAGCATGCTGATCCAAAATAGTGCATCAGAGGTAGCGCCAGAGACGAGGTAAAAGAGGAGGGCTACATGCTAAGCTAAAAGCTCACGCCTGCCGACCACCGTTGCCTAGCCTCTTGCTGGTTAACGTATGGTCTCTTGAAAACAAGCTAGACAAACTAAGAGTAAGGATTGAAGGCCAGCGGGAGATGAGAGTGCTGCACCCTAATTTTCTGTGAGACCTGGCTCTCAGATAGAGTCCTGGAGTGTGCCATTCAACTACAGACACACTCAACACATTCAGCAGACAGAACTGGAGCCTCAGATAAGACGAGGGGAGGGTGTTTCTAAACAACTCGTGGTGCGGAGATGTACAGACTGTTTACAAGCACTGTTCGCCTGATGTGGAGTTTTTACTGCTGAAATGCCATCCCTATTAGATACCGAGGGAATTTACCGCTGTGTTTTTGGCCGCTGTCTGCATTCACCCGCAAAGCATCTATACAGTAGCGCTAAGCAAAATCCATGACGTCATCAGTGCAGTAGAGACAACCCATTGCGATGATGTTTTTATTGTTGCTGGTGACTTTAACCAGTGCAATTTACAGTCTGTACTCCCTAAATATTACCAGCATGTGGACATTCCCACCCACGATAAAAACACACTCAACAATGTTTCCTCCAACATACGCGATGCTTACAGAGCGGCACCCCGCCCCCGCTTCGGACAGTCAGATCACATCTCCCTGTTTACGTACCCAGCCTACAGACAAAAGCTGAAACAAACAAACCCTGTTTTTAAGCAAATTAAATGCTAGACTCCAGCTGCTGAGAGCACCCTGCAAGACTGTTTTGCCTGTACAGACTGGGATGTGTTTAAAGCTGCAGGACTCTTCTGTAAACATACAGGAATATGCTGAGTATGTAACTGGGTACATCAGCACATGTGTTGATACCATCATACCCACCACACAAGTTAGGAAGTTCCCCAACCAGAAGCCCTAGATCAACAGTCAGGTACATCAGATGTTGCGTGGTCGCTCTCTTGCATTTAAATCAGGCAATGAGGTCAAGTACGAAGTTGCAAAATATGGACTGAGGAAGGCTATAACAACAGCCAAGAGGCAGTACAGGGAAAAGCTGGACAGATTCTACTCCACTCCTGACCTGGGGCGCATGTGGCAAGGCCTGCAACACATCACAGACTACAAGAGGACCAACAGCAACACCACAAGCTCCACAGACAGCCTGACGGACGATCTCAACATCTTTTACACCCACTTTAGCCGCTTTTCCACTAGCCCAGCTCACCTCACCTCGTTTCGTTTCGCTACTACTCGGTTCAGCCTCGGTTGTGTCTCCATTACAGCCGGGTAAAGCGGGGTTAAGCTGGGGTGGGCGGGATCTTTTTTACAGCAAGGCGGCGCCACACTCCCGTGACGTAAAACATGCGACCCAAGCCAAACATAACATGGCGGCTGTACAAGGCGACTCCTCAGTCTGTGGCTTTTTTCACCGTAAATGCCAAAAAGGACCGCCAAACAAGGGTACAGGCAGCGAGACAAAACACTCTGGAATAGTTCTGCAGCTTCTGGGAGAGCCGAAGACGTGAGGATACAAACTAGGTCATACATGACGGTAAGCTAATGGTTGCTAATGCTAGTTTGCTATAAGTATGTTGTACTACACTGTAATGTCTGCAAGTTATCGCTGTTAGGTACTAAAATATGTACGCTGTGTGTGTTTCAGATGGCTCTGTTGTGGGAAAATTACCGCTTCAAACGGTCGGTCTGGCGTTCAGCACAGCCTGTCACTGATGTCAACACAGCTTCACAAATGATCAGTGGTTGTAGAGCTTAAGAATATCTGTAGAAACGTTTATTTCCTGTGCAACAAATTGCTCTGATCTGCGTGAAAATCATGGAGAGACTGTTGAGACATCATGGATGCACCTGCTGCAGCAGCACTGAGTCTGAGGTGGTGTCATAGCAAAAAATGATCAGCTGACACAACTTGATCACCATGTTAATAACTATATTAGCAACAAAATATTCAATTCAATTCAATTCAATTCAACTTTATTTATATAGCGCCATTTCACAACAACAGTCATCTCATAGCACTATCAACTGTAGGGGGAACCCCCACAGTTGCAGAAAGACCCCAGCAATCAGGCGATCCCCTGTGAGCAAGCACTTGGCGACGGTGGAGAGGAAAAACTCCCTTTTAACAGGAAGAAACCTCCAGCAGAACCAGGCCCAGGGAGGGGCAGTCATCTGCTGCGACTGGCTGGGGGGTGAGGGGATAGAGAAGAAGAAAAGAACAGACATGTAGAGAGCAAACAGCACGATGGGGACTCAATCTATGGGAGAGAACAAACAAATGTTAATGACCAGCAAAAAAAAACATTTCATTGAAAGTGAGGAAAGGAGTGAGGCCCAGTGCATTACTGGAGGTCCCCCGGCTGACTAAACCTATTAGCAGCATAACTAAGAAAGGGTTCAGAAACACATGATCCCTCCCTAATTGTAGGCTATATCAAAAAGATAGGTTTTAGCCCTATTCTTAAAAACAGAGATCGAGTCTGACTCCCGAATCCAGATTGGCAGCTGGTTCCACAGGAGAGGAGCTTGATAACTGAAGGCTCTGCCTCCCATTGTACTTTTGGAGATTCTAGGTATCACAAGTAATCCTGCATTTTGGGAGCGTAGTACTCTGTTAGGATAATACGGTAGTATCAGATCTTTTAAATAAAAAGGAGCCTGATTGTTTAGAGCTTTGTAAGTAAGAAGAAGGATTTTAAACTTAATTCTAAACTCTATGGGAAGCCAATGAAGGGAGGCCAGAACCGGAGAGATATGATCTCTCTTTCTAGTACCTGTTAAAACTCTTGCTGCAGCATTTTGGATCAGCTGAAGACTTTTTAAAGATGTTTTAGGACAGCCTGATAATAAAGAATTACAATAATCTAATCTCGAGCTAACAAAAGCGTGGATCAGTTTCTCAGCATCACTCTGAGACAAGATGCTCCTAATCTTGGCAATATTACGCAAATGATAGAAGGCAGTCTTAGAAACAAATTTAATATGTGAATTGAAGGACAGATCCTGATCAAAAATAATTCCAAGGTTCCTCACAGAGCTATTAAGAGAAAGAGTAACCGCATCCAAACTGAAAGTTTGATTTGGAAAGGAATTTCTAAGGTTTTTTGGACCAACAAGAATGACTTCAGTCTTATCTGAATTTAATAGCAGGAAATTACAAGTCATCCAAGCTTTGATTTCCTTAAGACAGGCTTCTAACTTGGCTAATTGATTAGTATCATCTGGCTTCATTGACAGGTATAATTGTGTGTCATCTGCATAACAATGAAAACGTATACAGTGCTTTCTAATAATGTTGCCTAACGGAAGCATATATAAACTAAAAAGAGTAGGGCCTAGCACAGATCCCTGTGGAACTCCATGACTAAGGTTTGAGTTGAAAGAAAATTCATTATTTACATGAACAAACTGGAACCTATCAGATAAATAAGATCTAAACCACTGCAATGAAGTTCCATTAAGTCCAACATAGTGTTCTAATCTATCAAGTAGAATATTATGATCAATAGTATCAAAAGCTGCACTAAGGTCTAAAAGGACAAGTACAGAAACCAGTCCATTATCAGATGCGATGAGGAGGTCGTTAGTGACCTTTGCTAAGGCTGTTTCAGTACTATGATGGATTCTAAACCCAGGTTGAAACTCTTCAAGTAAACCATTTCCCTGCAGGTGGTCAAATAATTGCATAGATTTTTAAAATGAAAGGGAGATTAGAGATTGGTCTATAGTTAGCTAAAGCTCCTGGATCTAGCGTTGGCTTTTTGAGTAAAGGTTTAATTACAGCCGTTTTAAAAGCCTGCGGTACATGGCCTAAAGTTAATGAAGAATTGATTATATGAAGAATAAAGCTACCAATAAGTGGGAAGACTTCTTTAAATAACCTGGTAGGAATAGGGTCTAAAAGACAAGTTGAAGGTTTGGATGAGGAAACTATTTTGTCTAACTCACAAAGGTCGATTGGAGTAAACTCATCAAGACAGACATCAATAGAAGGAGTTGTAGTAGTTACAGTATTTAAGTTAACTGTGGGAAGAATCTGATTGATTTTATCTCTGATGGATGAAATTTTATTGTTGAAAAAGTTCATAAAGTCCTGACTAGTAAGCACTAAGGGAATGCTAGGATTGACAGAGTCCTGACTCTTTGTCAACCTGGCTACAGTACTGAAAAGAAACCTGGGATTATTCTTGTTCTCTTCTATTAATGCAGAGTAATAACTCGTTCTAGCTTTTCTAAGAGATTTTTTATAAATTAAAAGATGATTTCTCCAAGCTAAAGAGATTTCATCTAAATTAGTGGAGCGCCATTTTCTTTCTAATTGACGAGTCTTCTGTTTTAAGCTACGAGTTTCTGTGTTGAACCAAGGAGTTAGAAATCTCTGATTAGACTTTTTCTTTTTAAAGGGGGCCACCAAGTCTAGAGTCTGATGCAGAGAAGCTGTAACACTATCCACCATGTTATCAATTACAGAAGGAGCAAGCTGTCTATAACTTATTTCCGTTGTGTTGACACATGGCATAGAGGAAACAATCTACATAAATTTGGTAGCAGCATCATATGAGAGGCATCTACTGTAATAATATTTTTCTTTAGGAGCCAAATAGTCAGAAATAGTAAAATCAAAGGTTAACAGACAATGGTCTGACAGTACAGGGTTATGAGGAGACACTACAAGATTTTCTATTTCTATGCCATATGTCAGAACAAGGTCCAACGTATGGTGGAGGTAATGAGTAGAATTTCCTACTTTCTGAGAAAACCCAATCGAGTCTAATATTGAATTAAATGCCACATTAAGGCAGTCACTATCTACATCCACATGTATATTAAAGTCAGATTTCAGCACTAAATCAGCTAAGAAATCAGCAAATTCGGATAAAAATTCTGAGTAGGTTGATGGGGGACGATAAACTATGGCAAATAAAATTGGGTTTAACCTAAAATTGCTAAAGTGCCCAATACTGAGGACCAGGCCCTCAAAGGAATTATAACATGTTTTTTGCTTTACATTAACTAGTAATTTGGAATGGTAAATTGTTGCTACTCCTCCTCCACGACCAGAACTTCTGGGATTTTGACAGTTTAAATAACCAGAGGGAGTTGATTCATTTAAACCAACATAATCCTCTTGCCCTAGCCAAGTCTCTGTAAGGGAAATTAAATCAATCTGATGATCAATTAACAGATCATGGACTAACAGAGACTTGGGAGTTAGAGACCTAATATTTAATAAACTGTAGAGGATGCATTCAAATGATGAGGCTGAGTTTTATTTCTCAGGTTCAGCTTTATTTGACAGAACACATTCTCTAGCATTCTCAAAGCAGGAAAAAGAGAAAGAACCATATCACATCACCCTTTTATATGTTTCCAGCATCAGAACTCAAGTCACATGGTGCTTCAGTAAACATACAGTCACAAAGCATCCCTTTGAACCTTCACCATTGTCTCTCATTCATTGATGAACCGGAAATCTCTCTGGGGCATCTTCTCTGGGACAAAAAGCCAAATCTCACACCTCCTCGTTATCTTCTGCAGATTCGAGTCTTTTGTCCTTCCAGACGTGAAGCCTCCAGTACACATGCAGTCATACCTCTGTGGAAATGTGAGCCCAACATATGTGTCACCCACATAACCCCCCCCCCCAAACGTCTATTAAGGGCAAAACATGCATGGCATAAAAAAAGAAAAACACAAAACACTCCACATATCACCAATCAATCCACCAGCTGCCTGGGTCTTAACCTTCTGCCAAATCTGCTGTAACCTGGCTTTGCTACCCCTGCAGCGTCTCTCTGCATCTGTGGATTAAAGCTGCTAGCACGTCTCTGTGAAGGTTCTGGAGAGTGTCTTCTCGGCGGCTTGCCACGGCGGGGGGGCCTCGCTAGCTGCACTTGCTCATCAGCCAAAACAAAAGCGGGTTTGAGCCTGTTTATGCAAATCAACTCTCTTCTCCCCCCAAATTCTAGCAGAAAATGCTTCTCCCCGGTCTCCAGCACTCTGAAAGGTCCGTCATAAAACGGTCGCAAACTTGGACGCTGAGCATCATGTCTAACAAAAACAAACTCCGCATTTTTTAAAGCCTTTGGCACAAAAACGCGTGGGAAACTGTGATGAACCGGGCCAGGGAGTGTGTTTGCTCCTGTGTCGCTCTGCCACGGCTGAGCAGGGGGGCAATTTGGTGCGGGATTATTGGGGAGAAATTCCCCCGGCAAACGGAGAGGTTGTGCAAAAACTAACTCAGCCGGGGAAGCATGCAAATCTTCCTTAGGTGCAGAACGCAACCCCAATAAAACCCATGGAAGTTTGTCCACCCAATTTGTATCCGTCAGCGACGCTCTGAGGGCTGCTTTTAACGACCTGTGAAAGCGTTCGCATAAACCATTAGCCTGGGGGTTATACGCGGTAGTGCAATGAATCTTCACCCCCAAGCTGCGGGCCATCGATGACCACAGTTCGGAAATAAATTGGGGACCCCTGTCGGACGTTATGTCCGACGGGACTCCGAAACGCGCAACCCACGCTGTTAAAAATGCTCGCGCAACTTCTTCCACTGTAGTTGATGTCAGAGGGATCGCCTCTGGCCAACGCGTGGCGCGATCCACCATCGTCAAAAGATGTGTGTGCCCGTGTGATGGCGGAAGCGGGCCCACCAAGTCAACATGCACGTGATCAAAATGTTTAGCGGGGATGTGAAAAGGTTCCAACGGAGCCTTAGTGTGTCTGTGTATTTTGGCTCGCTGACACGCTGTGCAGGCCGCTGCCCATTCCTTGACCTGTTTGCGCAACCCGGGCCAAACAAATTTCTCCCCCACCAACTTAATCGATGCGCGCACCCCCGGGTGCGCCAGAGAATGGACCGAGTCAAAAACGCGGCGACGCCACCCAGCTGGAACCACGGGGCGGGGCCGTCCCGTGGAGACATCGCAGATTAGGGGGGGCATACCAATTTGCTGCACCCTGTGCTCCAGCCTTAACCCTGTTGGTCCAGACTGGAGCGTGCGCACGTCCGCATCATTAACCTGCTCCGCGGCCATGGCTGCATAATCTAACCCTACACAGACCGGGGCTGCGCGCGCTCCCGCGTCGCTGCCCGGGCCCGCGGCCATGGCTACAGAGTCCCCACCCCCCACGGGGCCTGGTGTTGCTACCACGCGCGAGAGACAGTCTGCCACTACATTGTGTTTACCCGCGACATGCTGGATATCAGTGGTGAACTCCGATATCGCGGCTAGTTGTCTTTGTTGCCGGCCTGACCGGGGTTCTGAAATCTTGGCCATCGCAAACGTTAGCGGTTTGTGATCCACAAATGCGGTGAAACGTCGCCCTTCCAACCAGAACTGGAAATGGCGGATGGCCAAGTGTAGGGCCAAAAGCTCCCTGTCGAATGCACTGTATTTACGCTCACTATCGCGCAGGGTTCTGCTGAAGAACGCAAGGGGTTGCCAGGTACCTGCCACAAACTGTTCAACAACTGCCCCCACTGCTAAATCGGAAGCGTCAGTGGTGAGCGCCATGCGGGCCATTGGAACTGGGTGCGCTAACAAAACTGCGTTTGCCAGGGCTGATTTGACCTGGGCAAAAGCGCGCTCCCGCTCCGGAGACCATTCAACTTTATTTGCGGGCTTTTGTTTTTTTAACGCAGTGTATAATGGTTGCATGAGCCGCGCTGCGCTTGGGAGGAACCGGTTGTAAAAATTAACCATTCCCAGAAACTCCTGTAGCGCCTTGACCGTTTGAGGTTGCGGAAAATCTGTTATTGCGCGCACTTTATCGGGCAGAGGAACCGCTCCTTCTGCCGAAACGCGATGCCCCAAAAAATCAATCTGCGCCACCCCAAACTGGCACTTCGCTGGGTTAATTATTAACCCGTGCTCTGCCAGCCTCTTAAAAACTGCTGTGAGGTGGCTTTCGTGTTCGCCTTCGGACGTGCTGGCTACTAAAATGTCATCCAAATAAACGAACACGAAAGGCAGGTCGCGTAAAACTGCATCCATCATACGTTGGAAAGTCTGCGCAGCCCCCTTGAGGCCAAATGGCATGCGCAAAAACTCAAAAAGGCCGAAAGGAGTTATAACCGCTGTTTTGGGTATATCCTGCGCGCGCACTGGAACTTGGTGGTAACCGCGCACCAAATCTATTTTAGAAAAAATGCGCGCCCCCGCCAAATGAACAGAAAAATCCTGGATGTGCGGAATCGGGTAGCGGTCATGTGCTGAAACATTGTTCAACCTGCGGAAATCGCCGCTAGGTCGCCACGAGCCATCAGTTTTTGGGACCATGTGTAGCGGCGAAGCCCAGGGGCTTTTGGAGCGTCTAATAATGCCCAGTTTTTCCAGGTTAGCGAACTCCTCGCACGTGATGGCCAGTTTAGCTGGGTCCAAGCGTTGAGCTTTTGCAAAAACGGGGGGCCCGGTGGTGGTGATAAAATGCTCCACCCCATGTTTAGCCACTGTCGCCGAAAACGTGGGGACTGTGTGTGCTGGGAACTGAGCGAGCAATGTGTGAAACTTACCACCCGCAGCTGAGACACTGGCATGTGCAGTCGGCAGGGCCACCCGAGCTGTGCAGGGGATAGAATGGAAAGACAGTGCATTAATCAAACGTCTATTAGCAAGGTCAACCAATAAACCATGTGAGCACAAAAAATCAGCCCCTAACATGTTGAAACTGACTGCTGCTACAACAAAAGTCCACTCAAATGAACGGCCCTGTAAGGACAGGAGCATGGTCCTCTCACCGAAAGTTTTAATCATTGAGCCGTTCGCTGCTGACACTGACACCCAGGGAGCTTTAGACGGCATCAGCCGTTCCGCGTAGGTGGGTGTGACGAAACTCAGCTGGGAGCCTATGTCCACGAGGAACTGTTTCCCCGAGTGTGCATCCGTCAGGTAAAGTAGCTTGTTCTCCTCGCCGAGGGTCGCAGCTGCTACCGGCCCTCGGTCTTGGCGTTTCCCGGGCGCTTGAAATGGCACGGTGGGACGCACTTGTGTGCTCTCTCTGCAAAACGGCGGTGGTAGAAGCACAGGCCGTCATCCGCTCCGCGCCGCCTGGTCCCCGTCGCCGCCGTCATCGGTGCATCTGGCGCCGCGGCCACTGGTTCCGAGCCGTCTCCCGACATTGCTCTTGGGCTAGCTGCCGCAGCCGAAACCGCGTTCTGCTTGTGGGCGTTGACAAGCCGCTGCGCCTCCTTGCTCAGCCCATGGTAGTCTCGCCTGGCCAATCGGGGCGACTCCGCCAGGGCTACTCTCACTGCTGGCGGCAGGGTGTGGAGGAAACGGTGGGCGAAAATAAATTCGCCATCCTCGGAGTCTTTCAACTTCAGCATCTTCACCATCAGGTCCGCAGGTCTATCGTTCTCCGACTCCGTCAACGTTAGGAGCCCCTCTGCTCGCTGTTGGACCGAAGGGGTGAAATGGCTGATCAGCACGTCCTTCAATGCGCTGTATTTGTCGCTGTCCGGTGGATGATTAACCAGATCTTCCACCCTCTGGACCGTGTGGCTGTCCAGCTTCGCTACCACATGGTAGAATCTTGTGTCGTCGTCAGAGATTCTCCGGAGGTTGAACTGCGCCTCGACCGCGCTAAACCATGAGCGCGGGCTGTGCTGCCAGAAATCGGGCAGACGGATCGTGGAGGCGGCCATCAGGCTGGCTTCCGCTGAGCCCCGCTCGGGAGAATTCTGTCTGCTCATTCTTTGTCGTAGGTCACCAGTGTAGAGGATGCGTTCAAATGATGAGGCTGAGTTTTATTTCTCAGGTTCAGCTTTATTGTCAGAACACATACTCTAGCATTCTCAAAGCAGGAAGAAGAGAAAGAACCATATCACATCACCATTTTATATGTTTCCAGCATCAGAACTCAAGTCACATGGTGCTTCAGTAAACATACAGTCACAAAGCATCCCTTTGAACCTTCACCATTGTCTCTCATTCATTGATGAACCGGAAATCTCTCTGGGGCATCTTCTCTGGGACAAAAAGCCAAATCTCACACCTCCTCGTTATCTTCTGCAGATTCGAGTCTTTTGTCCTTCCAGACGTGAAGCCTCCAATACGCATGCAGTCATATCTCTGTGGAAATGTGAGCCCAACATATGTGTCACCCACAAAACCACATTTAATTTTTAAATTATGAGGAGGAACAGAGGCCAAATCATTCAATTTAGAGGCTTTATGTTTAATTTGAGTTTTACCAATATTTTGCTTAATCACTTTGGGATGCTTATACATTATATTTTTATTTACTTTGGAGGGATCAGACAACGATTCTCTGATGGGGAAGACAGGGGCTAAGCTGAGGGGTGGCGGATGAAGAGGAGCTGCAGAGAGCCGTGTAAGACTGCGACTCTGCTTCCTGGTCCCAACTCTGAGTAGTCAAGGTTTTGGAAATTTGGATAAAAAAGATGCCAGATTGTTAGATAAATGAGAAGCACCATCCAAAGTGGGATGAATGCTGTCTCATCTCATAAGACCAGGTTTTCCCCAAAAAGAGCTCCAACTGTCAATGTAGCCCACGTCATTTGCAGGACACCACACAGACAGCCAGCGGTTCAAGGATGACGAGCGACTAAACATGTCATCACTGGTCAGATTGGGGAGGGGCCCAGAGAATACTACAGTGGCAGACATCGTTTTTGCAAAGTCACACACCGATTCTACATTAAGTTTCGTGACTTCCGACTGGTTTCACTGTCGTTGCCCACATGCGCATTGAAGTCCCCCAGGACTTCAGGCCGTTGGGAGGAACGGCCTGCCCGATCTGAACCCGAGTGGTGTTCAGTTATTGGACTTCTGTGCTAACCACAGTCTGTCCATAACGAACACCATGTTCAAGCATAAGGGTGTCCATATGTGCACCTGGCACCAGGACACCCTAGGTCGCAGGTCGATGATCGATTTTGTTATCGTATCATCAGACCTGCGACCGTAAGTCTTGGACACCCGAGTAAAGAGAGGTGCAGAGCTGTCAACTGATCACCACCTGGTGGTGAGCTGGATCCGATGGCAGGGGAGGAAGCCATTCACACCTGGTAGACCCAAACATATAGTGAGGGTGTGCTGGGAGCGTCTGGCTGAGGCCCCTGTCCGGGAGGTCTTCAACTCCCACCTCCGGAAGAACTTCAACCACATTCCGAGGGAGTCTGGAGACATGGAGTCTGAATGAGCCATGTTCTCCACCTCTGTTGTTGAAGCGGCGGCCCAGAGCTGCGGCCGCAAGGTGGTCGGTGCATCTCGTGGTGGCAACCCCCGAACCAAGTGGTGGACACCAGTGGTGAGGGGGGGCATTAAGCTGAAGAAGGAGTCCTATCAAGCTTGGTTGGCTTGCGGGACTCCCGAAGCAGCTGAGGTGTACCGGCAGGCCAAGCGGAGTGCAGCTCGGGTGGTTGCTGAAGCAAAAACCCGGGTATGGGAGGAGTTCGGTAAGGCCATGGAACAAGACTTTCGGTCGGCTTCAAAGAGATTCTGGCAAACTGTTCGGCGGCTCAGGAGGGGAAAGCAGCTCCCCGTCCACACTGTGTATGGTGCGGATGGGACACTGTTGACTTCAACTGGGGATATCGTCGGGCGGTGGAAGGAATACTTCGAGGATCTCCTCAATCCCACTGATACGCCTTCCACAGAGGAAGCAGGGTTTGGGGACGAGGGGGATGACTCGCCTATCACAGGGGCTGAGGTCACCAAGGTGGTTAAAAATCTCCTTGGTGGCCGGGCCCCAGGGGTGGACGAGATTCGCCCTGAGTACCTCAAGGCCCTGGATGTTGTTGGGTTGTCATGGTTGACATGCCTCTGCAACATTGCGTGGAGGTCGGGGGCAGTGCCTTTGGCATGGCAAACCGGGGTGGTGGTTCCTCTCTTCAAAAAAGGGGACCGGAGGGTGTGCTCCAACTTTAGAGGGATCACACTCCTCAGCCTCCCTGGGAAGGTCTATGCCAAGGTACTGGAGAGGAGAGTCCGGCCGTTGGTCGAACCTCGGATTCAGGAGGAGCAATGTGGTTTTCGTCCTGGCCGTGGGACATCGGACCAGCTCTTTACCCTCTCGAGAATTCTTGAGGGTTCGTGGGAGTTTGCCCAACCAGTTTACATGTGTTTTGTGGACTTGGAGAAGGCATTTGACCGCGTCCCTCGTGGATTTTCGTGGGGGGTGCTTCGGGAGTATGGGGTATCGGGCTTGTTATTACGAGCTATTCGGTCTCTGTACGACCGTTGTGAGAGTTTGGTTCGTATTGCCAACACTCGGTCAGAGTCATTCCCAGTGAGAGTTGGACTCCGCCAGGGCTGCCCTTTGTCACCGATCCTGTTCATAATTTTTATGGACAGGATTTCTAGGCGCAGCCAGGGAATGGAGGGTGTCATGCTTGGTGACCACAGGATCTCATCTCTCTTGTTTGCAGATGATGTTGTCCTGTTGGCTTCATCCAGCAATGACCTACAGCTCTTGCTGGGACGGTTTGCCGCTGAGTGTGAAGCGGCTGGGATGAGAATCAGCACCTTCAAGTCCGAGTCCATGGTCCTCAGCCGGAAAAAGGTGGATTGTCCTCT
The DNA here is from genome assembly GCA_020510985.1 of Pholidichthys leucotaenia. NCBI lineage: Eukaryota > Metazoa > Chordata > Actinopteri > Cichliformes > Pholidichthyidae > Pholidichthys > Pholidichthys leucotaenia. Next base: position 338,064,867 of record CM035845.1, read on the forward strand.
CTGGGTTGGGGACAGGCTCCTGCCCCAAGTGGAGGAGTTTAAGTATCTTGGGGTCTTGTTCACAAGTGAGGGGAAAATGGAGCGAGAGATCGACAGACGGATTGGAGCAGCATCTGCAGTGATGCGGACGTTGTACCGGTCTGTTGTGGTGAAGAGGGAGCTTAGTTCTAAGGCAAAGCTGTCGATTTACCAGTCAATCTACGTTCCTACTCTCACCTATGGTCACGAGCTTTGGGTAATGACCGAAAGAACGAGATCGCGGATACAAGCGGCTGAAATGAGCTTTCTCCGTAGGATTGCTGGACTCACCCTCAGAGATAGGGTGAGGAGCTCAGTCGTCCGGGAGAGGCTCAGAGTAGAACCGCTGCTCCTCCACATTGAAAGGAGTCAGTTGAGGTGGTATGGGCATCTGATTAGGATGCCTCCTGGACGCCTCCCACTTGAGGTGTTTCAGGCACGTCCCACTGGGAGGAGACCCCAGGGCAGACCCAGGACTCGGTGGAGAGACTATGTCTCCCAGCTGGTCTGAGAACGCCTTGGTATCCCCTCTGAAGAGCTGGAGCAGGTGGCTGGGGAGAGGGAAGTCTGGGCTTCTCTGCTTGAACTGCTGCCTCCGCGACCCGGACCTCCGGAAAAGCGGTAGAAGATGGATGGATGGATGGATGGATGGACTTCCGACTGCCGGAGACGGATGTCATTAATGCCAGCGTGAATAACAATTGTGGAGTATTTACAGTTACTTTTAACCAGCATTTTCAAATTGGACTCGATGTCGCCTGCTCTGGCCCCAGGAATGCATTTGACTATGGCCGCTGGAGTCTCTAGGTTCACATTTCTGACTACAGAGTCACCAATGATCAGAGTTTTTTCCTCAGCGGGTGTGTCGCTGAGCGGGGAAAAACGATTAGAAACGTGAACAGGTTGGTGGTGTACCGGGGCTTTGTGACTAGGCTTCCTTCTCACCGTCACCCACCCAGTCTCCTCGCTGCTGAGGAGAGCCGGGGGACCGCTAACAGGGGGGGCTAAGCTAGCTAGCTCCGCTGCAGCTAAGGGACGTCTGTCAAGAGTAACTGGCGCAGACGATATTTCAATGCAGCGGAGCCGGGATTCCAAATCAGACAACCTCGCCTATATATATTCAAAAAGTAAACAGTACTGAGTTAGGTATAATAAGATATATTTGACAGTTATGATGAATTTTAGGCCAAAACAAACTTGATCTAGGATTAAAAGCAATTAAAATAATGCAGTCACAAGGTTACATGGAAAATGCTTGATTTACTAGATACATGTACTGTAGAAATATATATTCTCTGCATCAACAATGTACTATACACGCATTCATGTAGTATTGCACTGGGAATTGCACTGACAATAAACCTCTGAAGTTTTTGCAGATGTCTCTTTTTTTTATATGTGAAGGTTACCACCATGTGACATAAATTTAATACTGACAGATTGGAAAAGCTGTCTAAGAACAATCCAGCAGTTTGAGAAATCACTTTTGGTTTGGTGTAAGTCTGTCAACAGGATTATGAACCATAAAGCAGTTTGTGTTAAAATGTTAAATCCCATTAAACTCTAATCCACAGGTGTCCAATCATGTGTCATGGAGGACCAAGACCCTGCAGGTTCTCTCTTCTACCCAGTCTCTTCAGCAGGTGTTTTCACTGATCTGCAGTCAGTGGAAAGAAGTTCATGGAATCTGCTGTTGAAGACACTGGTTGGAGGTAAAGCCTGCAGGGTGTTGGCCCTCCATGGCACATGATTGGACACCCCCGCCCAAACCCATTATGATGAATAGTAGATGCTAATATGACCGAGAATTCCTCCATATACTGGTACTATCACTAAAGTATGCAGGGTCTTCTGCGGTGGCACATCCAACAATACAGTCTTCAGTTAATAAAATAATTGTTTTGGTTACTTTTCGTAAAAATGAGCCATTATTTTCACGGTCACCCATTATTGACTCTTTTCCCACCAGTGTATTAACAGACAAAAATAGAAATCATGATGCAAACACATAAGTCACTAAATTGTTTATTACAATCAGCAGCAAATTCCAGATTATTCAGAATGTGCAAAATTCAAACTGTAAGACTGGGTCACTCAGCAGCTGGGATGTGCAGCTCACACTGTTCCCAAATCAGCAGATCTTAGGCCTGCACCTCTGTAAGTAGTGACGCAAGGTCCAGTTTGGGGTGGATCGTTTACCTCTTGCCTAGACAAAAGACAGAAATGGGTGGTGGTTAAATAAAGGAAGTTTAAAACATATTTGGGAAATACACTTGTTGCTAAAAGCCAGTGGTGGAATGTGAATGAATGAATGAATCTTTATTTTGGATAGATTAAAAGAAAATAGAATAATATAATAAAGGGGGAAAAAATCTAACAAGGTTGAATTAAACAATAAGTCCTCTGATTATACAGTTCAACATAGGTTATCTGAAATGGGTGATGGCTGAAGCTGCAGCTTATATTGCCCACCCATATTCCATCCAAGAATTCAAAAGAAAAACAAAACAGGAGCGATTACAATTTCAATGTGACAATAAAGTACTTAGCTGTTGTATTTAACCACAATTTTCATGCAGCTGCACTGATGTAAAGTCGATTTTACAAGGCCTGCGTTACATTTAAAATCATCTGTTTTTACTGTGGCCTCAGCAATCAGAATGAATTAATACATTCACTTGAATGGAATCTAGTACTTTAACTGAAGGTGTGCATCACCGAGTATGGAGTCGCTCAGTCAAAATATGGAGTTGTTATCAAAAGTTTGTCTTGAATGTAAAAGTGTCTCTTCTTGCCCTGGCTTCAAGTGTGGGCGGTGTTTTGTACTTTTATTGCTAAAATATAAAAGGAAGCACTACAATGGGTCTCAAATATTTGTAATGTGTCCTGTTACTGCATGAGTTTATTGATGATAGACTATAAACTACACATATAAACTAAACTATATTGATGACTGAACAACTGCCATTCCCCAAAAGATACAGTTATGAACATAACTCACAAAGGATCACATAAGTGATCTGACAAAAAAATAAATACATTGACAAGCGGTTTATTTTACAGTTGATGTGCCATTCTTTTTCAATTATTCTGTAATTAATACTCACACAATCAAATAAATCTCAGTTCAGTCCCTTTTATATTAAGTGAAAATTGTGCTACTTTGGTTTTGACACTTTACCTATAAAAGCAAAGGATTTCAGTACGTTCCACAGTGGCGAGGTCCGTTGTGGGGCGGCTTTCCTCTTGCCTAGATGAACGACAGAAATGGATGGTGGTTAGGTTCAAGCAAGTTCAACACTTATACAGGCACATCTCAAAAATTAGAATATCATGAAAAAGTTCAATATTTTTGTCACTTATTTCAGAAAGTGAAACCCATATATAGATTCATTACAGGGACAGTGATACAATGAAAGTGTTTATTTTAATATTGATGATTATGGCTACAGCCCATATTAACCAACACCTCAGCGGCCAACATTTATATTTAAAAACTATTTTTTAAAGTTAATTTATGTAATATTCTAATTTTTTGCCAAATTGAATTTGGGGTTTTCAGGGGCTGTAAGCCATAATCATCCAAATTAAAATAAATAAACACTTGAAATATATCACTGTCTGTGTAATGAATCTATATAATATACAGATTTCTCTTTCTGAAATGAGTGTCAAAAAATATCGAATTTTTTCATGACATTCTAATTTTTGGAGATGTACCTGTATTAGGGAAATACACTTAAAGTCAGTGGTGGGATGTGACAAAAATGCTTCGTTTCCCTGACAAGCAGCGCAGGATCCACTCTGTACATCTACAAGTACATTATCAATCCAGGGATTTATGGTGGAACAGCACAACAACACTGTTCCAGCACCTTTTATGGAAAATCCACAGAATAGGTGTGTGGGTCTATTCTGACGCTTTAGAAAATTATATGAATGACTTTATAAATCACTGGTTTGAAAAATCACTTTTATATTGTTGAGATTTCGGCTCCTGTGGTCCATTTCACCAGTATCCACAATATAAACACTGAGGGAGGCTAACCCCTGGCATGTGGAAACACATTCTAGCATTAAATTACACACAATTTAATGTGCAGCACCAAAGTGCAGCATGTACACAAACCAGGACTTTAACCAGGATTAACATATTTCATCGTTTTGCTCTCACAAGCAAATACTTAAGAGAAAACAAGCGCGAATCAGCAGTTGGTACTAGCTAGCTACTAGCTAAAACTCGTTAGCCAGCACAGGACGGCGCTGTATGGCTCAAAAAAAGTGAGCTTACCACCAACAGGATAAATAAGCGAACAGATGCACATTATTACAAATCACTCACCATAGATGGTTCTCTCACGTTCGTCTTCAGCTTGTCCTTAGTCCGGTTCTATGCTGGGCTGCATCTGTATCGGTGCAGGTCACTCCTCACTGTGGATCTGCCACCAAGCAGAGAAAACCCCGCACCTCTTCGTTGGACCACGGTGTAGATTTCCGCAAAACCTACAACGCTGTCTGTATTAATATCGTATTTACTCCGTGAAGTGAGTTAGTCCGTGAAATATTGCAAATGGCGGTCGTATAGATTCCACTGAAGACGGACGCTTTCGTGACATTACGCCATGACCAATCAGTGGCTCGCAGTCTGTTGACGTCACATCTCGGCTCGCTTCAGCACGGTTGTACCCTGCCCTCAAACAGGCACAAAAATAGCACCTGTTAAACCGTGCCGGGTACAGTGGAAAGGGCTAGAAAGCGAGTCGAGTAGAAGTGAGTAAGGCCAAAGCGATACTAATGGAAAAGGGCCATTAGACCTCCAGCTGCAGTGCAGAGAGGAGACACACACTCACGCACCCCCCCCCCCTCTACTAAAAGTCTCACCAGGCCGGGTAAGCAAAGCACTGAGGAATATCAACCCCTGCAAGGAAGAAAGTCCAGATAGCATCCCTGGGCAGGCACTCAGAGCATGCACTGCCGAGCTGACTGACATTTTCACATCCATCTTCAACCTCTCCCTCAACCAGATCATAGTCCCTTCCTGCTTCAAAACCACAACCATCATCCCCCTCCCCTAAAGGAACCCGCCGACCTGCCTGAATGATTACAGACCGGTAGCACTCACTCCAATCATCATGAAATGCTTCGAGAGAGTGGTGCTGCCCTTCATTCAGGACAGCATACTGGATACCCTGGACCCCCTGCAGTATGCCTACCGGCCCAACAGGTCCACCTCCCCTTCCATTGCTGCAGCACTCCATTATTCTCTCTCCCACCTAGAAGATAAAGACTTCTACATTAGGATGCTCTTTGCCGACTACAGCTCTGCCTTCAACACAGTCATCCCCCACAAACTCACCGACAAACTGTCTTTACTTGGCCTGCACCCCTCCCTCTGTGACTGGCTACTGGACTTTCTAACTGGCAGGCTCTAGTCTGTCAGAATGGGTAACTGGACCTCAGCCAGCATCACTACGAACACAGGTGTCCCACAGGGTTGTGTTCCCAGCCCCATCCTCTACAGCCTCTTCACCCCTGACTGTGTTGCCTCCCACAAGCACAATATCATCTAAAACACAGGTGTCAAACTCATTCCATGGAGGGCCAAGACCCTGCAGGTTTTACCTCCACCCAGTGGCTTCAACAGGTGTTTTCTCTGAATTTCTTCCCACTGATTGCTGATCAGTGAAAACACCTGCTGAAGAGACTGGGTGGAAGTAAAACCTGCAGGGTCTTGGCCCTCTATGGAATGAGTTTGACACCCCTGATCTAAAAGCTCGCGGATGACACAGCAGTGATCACTGGTGCTGACGAAGCATCCTACAGGAGGGAGGTGGCCAGCCTGGTGTCACGGTGTGAGGACAACAACTTCACCCTCAACACGGACAAGACAAAGGAAATGATAGTGGACATGAGGAAAGGGAGGAGGAGACCCCATCGGCCGCTGTTCATCCAGAAGCTTGAGGTGGAGAGGGTGAGCAGCTTTAAATACCTGGGCATCCACATCAACGAGGACCTTAAGTGGACACACAACACCACAGAGCTGGTTAAAGAGCTCAACAGCGGCTGTACTTTCTGAGGAGGCTGAAGAAGTTTGGCATGTCCCCCAGGATCTTCAACAGTTCCTACAGCTGCATCATCGAGAGCATCCTGACCAACTGCATCACTGCGTGGTACAGCAGCACTACTGCCCTGGACTGCAAATGCCTGCAGAGAGTGGTGAAGACAGCAGAGAAGATCATCAGGACTCCACTCCCCTCTCTGCAGAGCATCTACCACCGCAGAGTCCAAAGGAGAGCTGACACTATCCTCCGGGACCCCACCCACCCCCAGCACAGAATATTCACACTTCTACCCTCAGGCTGGAGGTACAGAAGTGGGAAATGAAGGACATCCAGACTGAAAACCTTCTTTCCCACTGCCATCAGACTCCTGAACAAATAACAACTCCCAAAACTCGGCAACACAGCTTTGCAAATAGGAACTCACACATTGGCTGCTAAATTTGCACATTGCTCACCTGTACAGTGTATATAGTCTCACCCGTCTGATGTTCAAGTCACCTCTGCTGCTAATTATCATGTACAGTCTACTGGTATTATGGGAATATAGATTGATTAAGGTTGATTAAGGACAGAAATGGTAATGTACTAACAAGTGACGAGAGTGTGTTGAAAAGGTGGAAGGAGTACTTTGAAGAGCTGATGAATGAAGAAAATGAGAGAGAGGAGAATGGATGAAGGAAAGATGGTGAACAAGGAAGTCCTGAGGATTAGCAAGGCAGAAGTGAGGGCAGCTTTGAAGAGGATGAAGAATGGAAAGGCGGTTGGTCCAGATGACATACCTGTGGAGGTATGGAGATGTTTAGGAGAGATGGCAGTGGACTTTTTAACCAGATTGTTTAACACAATCTTGGAGAGTGAGAGGATGCCTGAGGAGTGGAGAAGAAGTGTTCAGAGCTGTAGTAGCCATAAAGGCATAAAGTTGATCAGCCACACTATGAAGATACGGGAAAGAGTTGTTGAAGCCAGGTTAAGAGGAGAGGTGACAATCAGTGAGCAGCAGTGCAGTTTCATGCCAAGAAAGAGTACTACAGATGCAATGTTTGCTCCAAGAGTGCTGATGGAGAAGTATAGAGAAGGTCAGAAGGAGCTGCATTGCGTCTTTGTGGATCTAGAGAAAGCAGATGATAGGGTGCCAAGAGAGGAAGTGTGGTACTGTATGAGAAAGTCAGGAGTGGCAGAGAAGTATGTGAGGGTGGCGCAGGACATGTATGAGGACAGCGAGAGAGTGGTGAAGTGCGCTGTAGGAGTGAAAGATGGATTCAAGGTGGGGGTGGGGTTACATCAGTGATGGGCTCTGAGCCCCTTCTTGTTTGCCATGGTGATGGACGGGGCTGACAGACGAGGTCAGGCAGGAGTCTCCATGGACCATGATGTTTGTAGACGACATTGTGAGCTGTAGTGAGAGTAGGGAGCAGGTGAAAGAGAACCTGGAGATGTGGAGGTATGCTCTGGAGAAAAGTGGAGTGAAAGTCAGTAGAAGCAAGACAGAATACATGACTGTGAATGAGAGGGAGGCAGGTGCAACGATGAAGATGGAAGGAGTAGAGGTAGCGAAAGTAGATAAGTTTAAATAGCTGGGGTCAACCATCCAAAGCAATGGAAAATGCACAAGAGAGGTGAAGAAGAGAGTGCTGGCAGGGTGGAGATGAGCATCAAGGGTGATTTGTGACAGAAAGGTAGCAGCAAGAGTGAAAGAGAAGCTTTACAAGACGGTAGTGAGACCTGCTATGATGTATGGTTTGAAGATGGTGGCGCTGACAAAAAGACAGGAGGTGGAGCTGGCGGTGGCAGAGTTGAAGATGCTAAGATTTTCATTGGGAGTGACTAGGAGGGACAAGATTAAAAATGAATATATCAGAGGGACAGCTCAGGTTGAGCGGTTTGGAGACAAAGTAAGAGAGGCAAGGCTGAGATGGTTTGGACATGTACAGAGGAGGGATAGTGGAGATATTGGACAAAGGATGTTGAAGATGGAGCTACCAGGCAGGAGGAAAAGAGGAAGACCACAGAGAAAGAAGATTGATGGATGCAGTGAAGGAGGACATGGAGAGGGTTGGTGTTACAGAGGAAGATGAAGGGATGGAGGCAGATGATCTGCTGTGGAGACCCTGAAGAAAGCAGCCGAAAGAAGAAGAAGAAGAGCACATTTTTATGTGTAAAATGAAAGTAAAGCTGTTATATTCCATAATCACGGTAGCTGTTTGTGTTAAATGGCAATATGAAAGACTGGCAGCTGTGTTCACACAGTGATACTCGTCTTGGTGGACCAATTAAACAATGAACACACAAACGAAACAGCCTGTTGTCCTTTGTTACTGTCAATTTATAATTTGCCTTTGTGGACTTGTTGTATAAAATCAATATCACACTCAGGTCATGTGGTATCATGAATGTAGCATCACGGTGACGTTCTTTTCATTGTGCATTAGTCCTGTGACCAAACCACTGCAGAAATATATCCATTGATGCCACACTACCTCTTGTATAACACTGCTTTAATGTTTCAGTATTGGTTTAATAACAATAAGTTCATGGCAGCAAGCATATTTAGCCACACTGTATTGGCTCAGTGGTCAGAGACTGCATCAGATTTTATCTGTTTTATAGTCTTAGGACGGTAGGAAAAAAAACCCTGAAGCTCATGAAGTTCTAACTAAACCAATCAAAATTTAAATTTGATCACTGAAAGCCAAAAGTGTAACTGTTGAGGCAGAACTACAGGAAGAGTAAATGATCCAGACCAGTGTGAGGATTAGACTTGCTAGGTCTGGTTTGCACCATCATCAGGACTCTGACCCTTCTCCTCCAGCACAGATCTCACATTCTTCTCTCAGCAGTGATCAGAGGCGTTTCTGGGCTTGTTGGGAGGAGTGAAGGCAGCTATGCGAGTAATGAAGTGGGCTTCTGTTTTTTGGACAGGGCCATAAACACACTCACGCTGAGCTCTAAACTTCAGGCCCTCCTTTACCTGTGAGGGCCTGTGATTAGCCCCGAGCTGCCCCGACCTTCCCCGGCGACGACGCCAATTACCCTGAACTGGGAGCGCTCTAATTGAGGGGGTCGCCAGCTGCCTTTAACGGCACCTTCACCTGTTTTCAGCAGGAGTCGCTCAGTAAAGCAGCCCTCACCTTGGTTCAGACCTAAACAGCGCTGAAGAGGGTTTAACAGCTGCTTATCGTAACAGTTTCTCCAATCCACTCACACTATGACGCATGTTGGGTAAACCTGTGAACTTTAATCCAAGAGCATCCTTATTGGCTCCATGTGAATAAAATATGTGAATGTAGTTTTGGTTCTACTTTTCTGTCTGTATTGTAGTTATGAGGACTATATTTACACAAGAAGTCATGCGTTATGAATGTAGGTTGCATGTGAATGATTCAAAGCTCTAATGCAGAGCCAGAGACATCAGTGTGGTGCTGCATTCATGATATCACCTGATCTCAAGTTTATTATTGGTTTTATGCAAGAGTTGATGGTAGTTAACAGTCAACAGATTAAGATTTGTTTGTCTATTTATTGATATATTGTTCCACCAAGACTTAAACCCCAGTCAGGTTGCTTTAGTCAAGCCACCTGCTAATTAGCTGCCCCACCAGCACACAGAGAGCAAAATGAAGACTTTGGAGTGGCCTAGTCAAAGTCCTGACCTGAGTCTGATTGAGATGCTGTGGCATGACCTTAAAAAGGCGGTTCATGCTCGAAAACCCTACATTGTGGCTGAGTTACAACAATTCTGCAAAGATGAGTGGGCCAAAATTCCTCCACAGGGCTGTAAAAGACTCATCGCCAGTTATCGCAAATGCTTGATTGCAGTTGTTGCTGCTAAGGGTGGCCCAACCAGTTATTAGGTTTAGGGGGCAATCACTTTTTCACACAGGACCATGTGGGTTTGGATTTTTTTTCCCTTAATAACAAACACCTTCATTTAAAAACTGTGTTTTGTGTTTACTTGTGTTATCTTTGTCTAATATTTAAATTTGTTTGATGATCTGAAACATTTAATTGTGACAAACATACAAAAAAATGAGAAATCAGGAAGGGGCCAAACACTTTTTCACACCAGTGTACATCCAGCCAACGTCAGTTTGCATTGGAAATACGTCTTACAGAGGCTCTTTGCACATTGGCAAGATGTTGGTTAGATGTCGGTGGCAACATCTAACAAACGTGTTCAGATGAAGCAGACAGTCAGGTGCAGGGCGGGCCAGTGTGACCTTAAATCATAATCACAGTTAATTGACCCTTTCATGTCAGTTTTCTTTTCTTGTTTCAATTTTTTTTTTGCCTCCTTCCTTCTTACTGACAAGATTCATAATTAATCAATTTTACACAACAGTGTGGTATCATGTCACTACGGTATGGTAGTAAATGAGCATAATCTGTCATGTTTCTGAGCTCAGGTTTTCTCTGAGCTCAGACCTCCACTTTATTTTCACTATTATTTGTCTGTAAATCTGGTTTTGGTTATTTTCTGTACATGTGTATTGGTTTACTTTCCTGTTTCATGGCAGAGCTCTGCTCTCATTTCCCAGAAACATCCTCCAGCTGATTGCTATACTTCAGGTCCTCTCAGCTGCAATCAGTTGGTGATTAGGTCACCTGCACCTGCAGCTCGTTAGTTCCCCACTATTTATTAGACTGCTGCACCCTCCTCCGGTGCGGCAGCCACAGTTGTGTTTGGACTGGTCTCCTGTTCCCTGGACAGGTCTCCCCTCCATCTCTCCAGGGATGTTCCAGCCCTGGAGATGCTTCTCTGTGTAAGTTTTTTTTTTTTCTGTTGCCTTTTTGTATCTGTCTACACAGTTATTTTTGAACAGTTATGTCTTTTCTGTTAATAAATGTCCCCACTGCAGTCATAGCGCTTGAGTTTGTTTTTTGCCCTGGAGGGGCGATCATGACACTATCAATGCAAGAAATCTCTGTCTCTTTGTGTGTCTGTCTGGGTGTTCTGAACATATCTCCCAAACCCTTCGTCAGACTGGCCTCAGATTTTATACAGTACGTGCTTTGCTGAGGTTACGAGGGTGTGCATCCCCGAATTTCAGCCTCCCCGGATATGTGGAAGTTTAGGAGGGGAAATCACTCTATATATAATTCAAGAAATCCCTGTCACAATGTCATGATCATAGGACACGCTAAAAGATCATAGGACTCACTATGACACATCAAAGATCAAAGGCAGGCATCACTGAACGAGTGCTGACGTGCTTGCTCACATCTGCTTTCTACGGGCATGCAGAATTACTTGCTTACACTTTGTTTCTACGGGCATGCACGGGTATGTTCTAGCTAAACAAAAACACATTACATTTACTAAATATTACACAGAGAAACATGCACATACTAGAAGAAAGATAGATAGATAGATGGTTGTGTGGTTGAGTGTCATTTTTTGAGAGTGTAAGGTGTGAATGAGTGAAAGTATATAAAGGAGGGACATGGAGGACAACCGCATTTTTGGACCCACAATTTAAAACATCAGGTTTTTGGCAATAAAACACGTGCACAAGAGGCCATGTCAAAACTGACTGCTGAATGTGCTGCAACCATGAGGATGGAGAGGACAATGCCATCAACATAACAGGTAACCATTTATTATTCCATATTATTATTGTCTTTTCCAAACTTCTCTAGGCACATATATGAAAATGTTCTCAACTCCGTCAGTCAGCAGCACAGGAAGAACCTGGGTCTTCAGCAGAAGACCACTTGTGGGAACTTTTGGATAGCAGAGTTGGTTTGTATTATGTTATTACTTTAAACATCATTTTGTGTAAAAAAAATAAGTTCACAAAAAACTTGCAAATTTAAAAGAGAAGTTTCAAATCTACAGCAAAGAATTTGCAAATTTGTGAGAAAGGGGTTGTGGGTTTTTGAGGAAAAGGAGTTGCAAATTTGCAAGAAAAAGATGAAACAAGGAGAAAAGAGTTGCAAACTTAAAAGGTTCAAATTTACAACTCAGTGGAGCAGTGGTTAGCACTGTGGCAGCATAGTAAGAAGGTCACAGGATCGATCCCACCCTCTGACCATCGGTGACCCTCCTGTGTGGAGTTTGCATGTTCTCTGGGTGGGTTTACTCTGGTTTCCTCCTACAGGCCAAAAACATGCAAGATTCTAAAGTGGCCTTAGGTGTGAATGGTGAAGGGACTGGTGCCGCACCGTGGCTGCCTCATCCATCCAGGTGGATGTCCTGAGCTTCCCTATTGTGGGACTAATAAACGATTATTTAAAAAAAAATCTTATTCTAAAAGATTGCCAACTACATTTGTTTTTCTTTTTGTTTAGGTGAAACACAGCACTCTCAAAGTGCAACAGCAGATGCCACAGTGGAAGTTCAGCGTTATCTGTCTGAGCCCTACCTCTCCAGAAGAGAAGACCCACTCTGTTACTGGGCAACACACAAAACCATAAACCCAAACCTTTACAAGATGGCAAAATCACATCTCCACATGCCAGCAGCATCAGTGCTATGTGAGAGGGTCTTCTCCAAAGCTGGAGAGGCAGTAAGCCACAAGAGGAGCAGACTGAAACCACACACTGTTGAACTGCTTCTTTTTTCAATAAAAAATCTTTAAACACGCCCCAGTTAATAACACTCCCCAGCTGCAGAAGCACCAGCAAGTTCCCTGATGTTCCACAACATATATTTTCCCATCTCCCGCTACATACTATATATATACGTATATATATATATATATATATATATATATATATATATATATATATATATATATACAGTGGGGCAAAAAAGTATTTAGTCAGCCACCAATTGTGCAAGTTCTCCCACTTAAAATATGAGAGAGGTCTCCAATTTTCATCATAGGTATACCTCAACTATGAGAGACAAAATGAGAAAAAAAAATCCAGAAAATCACATTGAAGGATTTTTAATGAATTATTTGGTAAATTCCTCAGTAAAATAAGTATTTGGTCACCTACAAACAAGCAAGATTTCTGGCTCTCACAGACCTGCAACTTCTTCTTTAAGAGGCTCCTCTGTCCTCCACTCGTTACCTGTATTAATGGCACCTGTTTGAACTCGTTATCAGTATAAAAGACACCTGTCCACAACCTCAAACAGTCAGACTCCAAACTCCACTATGGCCAAGACCAAAGAGCTGTCAAAGGACACCAGAAACAAAATTGTAGACCTGCACCAGGCTGGGAAGACTGAATCTGCAATAGGTAAGCAGCTTGGTGGGAAAAAATCAACTGTGGGAGCAATTATTAGAAAATGGAAGACATACAAGACCACTGATAATCTCCCTTGATCTGGGGCTCCACACAAGATCTCACCCCGTGGGGTCAAAATTATCATGAGAACGGTGAGCAAAAATCCCAGAACCACATGGGGGGACCTAGTGAATGACCTGCAGAGAGTGGGACCAAAGTAACAAAGGCTACATCAGAAACACACTACGCCACCAGGGACTCAAATCCTGCAGTGCCAGACGTGTCCCCCTGCATAAGCCAGTACATGTCCAGGCCCGTCTGAAGTTTGCTAGAGAGCATTTGGATGATCTAGAAGAGGATTGGGAGAATGTCATATGGTCAGATGAAACCAAAATAGAACTTTTTGGTAAAAACTCAACTTGTCGTGTTTGGAGGAGAAAGAACACCATACCTACTGTGAAGCATGTGGGTGGAAACATCATGCTTTGGGGCTGTTTTTCTGCAAAGGGACCAGGACAACTGATCCGTGTAAAGGAAAGAATGAATGGGGCCATGTATCGTGAGATTTTGAGTGAAAACCTCCTTCCATCAGCAAGGGCATTGAAGATGAAACGTGGCTGGGTCTTTCAGCATGACAATGATCCCAAACACACCGCCCGGGCAACGAAGGAGTGGCTTCGTAAGAAGCATTTCAAGGTCCTGGAGTGGCCTAGCCAGTCCCCAGATCTCAACCCCATAGAAAATCTTTGGAGGGAGTTGAAAGTCTGTGTTGCCCAGCGACAGCCCCAAAACATCACTGCTCTAGAGGAGATCTGCATGGAGGAATGGGCTAAAATACCAGCAACAGTGTGTGAAAACCTTGTGAAGACTTACAGAAAACGTTTGACCTCTGTCATTGCCAACAAAGGGTATATAACAAAGTATTGAGATGAACTTTTGTTATTGACCAAATACTTATTTTACCGAGGAATTTACCAATTAATTCATTAAAAATCCTTCAATGTGATTTTCTGGATTATTTTTTTTTCTTATTTTGTCTCTCATAGTTGAGGTATACCTATGATGAAAATTGGAGACCTCTCTCATCTTTTAAGTGGGAGAACTTGCACAATTGGTGGCAGACTAAATACTTTTTTACCCCACTGTATATATATATATATATATATATATATGTGTGTGTGTGTGTGTGTGTGTGTGTGTGTGTGTGTGTGTGTGTGTGTATATATATATATATATACGTATATATATATATACACATATATTGTGGGACACATATGTGAGTTTCATATGCTTCATATGTATATCACTGTATGCTTACTGTATGCTTCACGTCTCAGATGAACAAAAGGACTGAGCCTCCTAGGAGATAACAGGAGGATGTGAAATGTGGTCTTTGGTATGCAGAGAGATGGCCTTGGGGGATTTCCTGGCCACCAGTGACTTTAGGTGGAGGTGATAAGACCTGGAAGAAGACGCATTGTGACTTGGGATTAAATACAATGTGACTGTGTGCTTTGATGTTCCGGGGTATAAAAGAACGAATGTCTGGGGGTTTCTTTCTCTTTCTGTTTTTGGATGATGTTGGAGAATGTGAATAAACCTGACTCGTGAGATAAACTCAGCCTCGTCATTCCCACATTCTCCACAATATATATATATATATATATATATATATATATATATATATATATATATATATATACTGTATATACTGTATATATGTGTGTGTGTGTGTGTGTATACTATATACTGTATATACAGTAGGGCAAAAGAGTATTTAGTCAGCCACCAAATGTGCAAGTTCTCCCACTTAAAAGATGAGAGAGGTCTCCAATTTTCATCATAGGTATACCTCAACTATGAGAGACAAAATGAGAAAAAAAAATCCAGAAAATCACATTGAAGGATTTTTAATGAATTAATTGGTAAATTCCTTGGTAAAATAAGTATTTGGTCAATAACAAAAGTTCATCTCAATACTTTGTTATATACCCTTTGTTGGCAATGACAGAGGTCAAACGTTTTCTGTAAGTCTTCACAAGGTTTTCACACACTGTTGCTGGTATTTTGGCCCATTCCTCCATGCAGATCTCCTCTAGAGCAGTGATGTTTAGGGGCTGTCGCTGGGCAACACAGACTTTCAACTCCCTCCAAAGATTTTCTATGGGGTTGAGATCTGGAGACTGGCTAGGCCACTCCAGGACCTTGAAATGCTTCTTACGAAGCCACTCCTTCGTTGCCCGGGCGGTGTGTTTGGGATCATTGTCATGCTGAAAGACCCAGCCACGTTTCATCTTCAATGCCCTTGCTGATGGAAGGAGGTTTTCACTCAAAATCTCACGATACATGGCCCCATTCATTCTTTCCTTTACACGGATCAGTCGTCCTGGTCCCTTTGCAGAAAAACAGCCCCAAAGCATGATGTTTCCACCCCCATGCTTCACAGTAGGTATGGTGTTTTTTCTCCTCCAAACACGACAAGTTGAGTTTTTACCAAAAAGTTCTATTTTGGTTTCATCTGACCGTATGACATTCTCCCAATCCTCTTCTGGATCATCCAAATGCTCTCTAGCAAACTTCACACGGGCCTGGACATGTACTGGCTTATGCAGGGGGACACGTCTGGCACTGCAGGATTTGAGTCCCTGGCGGTGTAGTGTGTTACTGATGGTAGCCTTTGTTACTTTGGTCCCAGCTCTCTGCAGGTCATTCACTAGGTCCCCCCATGTGGTTCTGGGATTTTTGCTCACCGTTCTCGTGATCATTTTGACCCCACGGGGTGAGATCTTGCGTGGAGCCCCAGATCGAGGGAGATTATCAGTGGTCTTGTATGTCTTCCATTTTCTAATAATTGCTCCCACAGTTGATTTCTTCACACCAAGCTGCTTACCTATTGCAGATTCAGTCTTCCCAGCATGGTGCAGGTCTACAATTTTGTTTCTGGTGTCCTTTGACAGCTCTTTGATCTTGGCCATAGTGGAGTTTGGAGTCTGACTGTTTGAGGTTGTGGACAGGAGTCTTTTATACTGATAACGAGTTCAAACAGGTGCCATTAATACAGGTAATGAGTGGAGGACAGAGGAGCCTCTTAAAGAAGTTGTTACAGGTCTGTGAGAGCCAGAAATCTTGCTTGTTTGTAAGTGACCAAATACTTATTTTACCGAGGAATTTACCAATTAATTCATTAAAAATCCTTCAATGTGATTTTCTGGATTTTTTTTTCTCATTTTGTCTCTCATAGTTGAGGTATACCTATGATGAAAATTGGAGACCTCTCTCATCTTTTAAGTGGGAGAACTTGCACAATTGGTGGCTGACTAAATACTTTTTTTCCCCACTGTATCTCAGCGGTTTTGTTCACTGAAAATTGTCCTTCGACAGAATTTTTCCAGCAATGACTAAAAATTCTAAAAGCAGTCTATCATTTGACAGATTATTGTTATAGCTTTCCTCAGTCCATACTTTACAGCTTTTTACTCAATCTCATTGCCTGATTTAAATGCAAGCGAGCGAGCACACAGTATCTGACCTACCTGACTGTTGATCCAGGGCTTCTGGTTGGGGAACTTCTTGACTTGTATGGTGGGTATGATGGTATCAGCACATGTGCTGATGTACCCAGTCACATATTCAGCATAGTCCTGTATGTTTACAGAAGAGTCCTCCCGGGTGGCTGCAGCTTTAAACACATCCCAGTCTGTACAGGCAAAACAGTCTTGCAGGATGCTCTCAACCTCTGGAGTCCAGCGCTTAATTTACTTAATGACAGGGTTTGTTTGTTTCAGCTTTTGTCTGTAGGATGGGTACGTAAACAGAGAGATGTGATCTGACTGTCTGAAGTGGGGGCAGGATGCCGCTCTGTAAGCACTGTGTATGTTGGAGGAAACATGATCCAGTGTGTTCTTATTGTGGGTGGGAATGTCCACAGGCTGGTAATATTGGGGAAGTATTCATCTTCTTCCGCTTAATCCTTTTTGGGTAGGGGGGGGGGGGGGGCTGGAGCCTATCCCAACATCTTTGGGCGAGAGGCAGGGTACACCCTGGACAGATCGCCAGTCCATCACAGGGCCAACACAGAGAGACAGACAACCATTCATTCTCACATTCATACCTAAGGACAATTTAGAATCCCCAGTTTGATGCCAATTAACCTAATTGGGGAAGTACAGTCCGTAAAGTCACCAGCAACAATAAAAACAGCATTGGGTTGGGTCATCTCTACTGCGCTGATGACTTTATGGAGCTTGCGCAGCGCTGCTGTGAAGTTGCTTTGCGGGCAGATGTAAACAGCGGCCAAAAACACGGCAATAAATTCCCTCGGTAGATAACAGGGACGGCATTTCAGCAGTAAAAACTCCACATCAGGCGAACAGTGCTTGTGAACAGTCTGTACATCTCCACACCACGAGTTGTTTAGAAACACACACACACACACACACACACACACACACACACACACACACACACACACACACACACACACACACACACACCCTCGTCTTACCCGAGGCTTCAGTCCGGTCCACTCAAAGTGCTGAGTGAGTCTGTAGTTGAATAGCGCACTCAGGGACTCTGTCTGAGAGCCAGGTCTCACAGAAAATGAGGGTGCAGCACTCTCTTATCTCCCACTGGTCTTCAATCCTTACTCTTACTTTGTCTAGCTTGTTTTCCAGAGACCATACGTTAGCTAGCAGGAGGCTAGGTAGCGGTGGGCGGCTAGCATGAGCTTTTAGCCTAGCATGTAGCCCCCCTCTCTTACCTTGCTTGCGCCGCTTCCGATGCGTTCTATGACACAGACTTATGTGCCTGCACCTGTAACTCCATGGGCAGGTCTTAAAGGGGAAGTACATGAAAAACTCTCATACACACGCACACAACAAGAGGGAACCTCCCCCCCCCCAAAAAAAAAGTCTGTCATGAGCAAGATTACCTTGGTGTTGCACCCCAAACATTGCTTGCAGTTTTATTTTGGTTAATCGCCCAGCCCAAGTCAGGAGCCTGCATTACATTGTGAGGCTTCAGTAGAAACTGTACATTGTGAGGTTTTGACTTTGGGACAACTAATTTTAAAATTTAAATGATGCAGCTAACCGGCTAACTATTAGCATGAACCTGAATCTCAACAATGCAACTGGCTGATGAAGTCTCTCTCTGTTCAAACTGTGCTTCAATGTAGAAATTATGGTATATAACACATTGCAGCTCTCACATATCATAGGAAGCCACTGACAGTTACTATAATTAACGATTATTCTAACTCTGTTCCGGCTATCAGAGGAAAACAAAAACTGATGGAATCTATTATCCAATCAGATTGCTAAGTCAGAATTAACTTTTTGTATAATTCTCTTTGCAAAACTCAGTAATTGCTGAACATTCAAAAACACCAACATGCGAGAAAGTGACCAACCTACTCAATTGTTGTGCTATGGCTAAATGAAATCTGAATTCACATGTGAGCATTTTCTTCTTGGAAAGACGAGGTGGAGGAGGCCCTGGAGGAGCCTCACCTGTCAGAACAGGTCGTTTTAGGTTAACATTGGCAGACAAAGGCTCATCTGAATTTCTCCACCTGACCCAGATGACCCCAGAGGGAAGCAGCACATTTACTGAGACGGTAACCCGCGGCAACAACAAGGAGGATACAGTGTTTACATTACAGAGATGAGTGACCCAATTCTTATTAGTGCGGCACCTGAATGCTGTTTGCTTTTGTTCATGAACATGCTGAACATGAACAATAAAGTTAGAAATCTGTCCCTTTGTTCTCGCAAAAATGTATACTTTTTAAAAAAATTATAATTTTTTTCCTAATAAATTGGTGGCTTTATCATAAGTTTGTCCCTTTTTTCTTATGTTTTTGTATAATTTATTGATCCCAGAAGGAAATTCAGGGCATCTACCTGGATGGATGAAGCGGCACCAATCTCTTCACCATTCACACCTAGGGCCACTTTAGAGTCTCCGGTTAACCTAACCTCCATGCTTTTGGCCTGTGGGAGGAAACCAGAGTACCCGGGGTAAACCCACACAGACACAGGGAAAACATGCAAACTCCACACAGAAGGGTCACTGATGCTCAGGGTGGGATCGAACCCACGATGGTCAGGTGTGGAATCGATCCTGTGACCTTCTTACTGTGCTGCCACAGTGCTAACCACTGTACCACCAAACTGCCTGATGTGTTTGTTAGTTCAGCTGGTTACCTGCCACAGTAACTGAATGAACTATAGCAGTCTGATGAACACTGCCTGCACCTGGCTAATATGCTAATGGTGTTAATAATGCTAACGGTGCTAACACGGAGCTCTGGTCCTAAACTATAACGACATCTGGCCCAGATGTTGACCATCTCAACAACAGCAGTAGCTCAGAGCAGTTTGTTAAAGATCCAAATCTGTCCGATTAATCCATAATTACCCAACTGCACCAACAGCACTCGCAGTAATTAGCCGATGATCCGGAGTCACTGAAAATCTGACTTATAAGCGAAGCATTAATTGCTTTGTTTCATGAAAGCCAGCTGGCTAATTGTTCACTGTTTCCCCAAACACTAATTGATCCTGAGTCAAGGTGTGTGTGTGTGTGTGTGTGCGCGCACGCACATGTTAGAGCCTTTCGAGCAGCTATCAGCAACCCCTGCTATGAAAAGAGCCATTCTGAAGAATTTTAGGGAGACAAATCTACACTGAGCCACAAACACATCTGAGCCTTAAAATGAAGGTAAAACTGCTGATGTATAACAAACTGTTCTGTCAGTGTTAGTCAGGGGGAGTTTACGTCCCTCTTTAACACTTCTCAGAAATTTGGGACTTACTGTAGTGTAAATGAGCAGCCTTTTTAGTTAAATGTTTGAGAAACTGCTATAAAATTGTATCTCATAAAACCATACGGTACGGAAGCCCTGAGCACCCATACATTCATACATTTTATTTTCTCTGTTTTCTCATGATAACAAATTAATTTAATTTGTTTTCACAATCGCATGTCGTCATCTCGATATAACAAATAAGCTTTCTTGAGCTAACAGGATAATGTTCACAACTGCAGGTTGTAGCACACATCCACTGTGCCAACGTCGGTCCAACATATCAAGTTTACATCGGGAATACGTCTTATCCACCTTATTCCTGGGGGTGCCACTGTAGGAACGATTATGGGCGGAGCTTCGTGTTTCGGCTGATGTAGTGTTAAATTAGTCAATAAGAGTGGAGTAGCAGAGGCATTTAAAATAGCATTTTTAAAAGTTTTTCAAATTCATTTTAATGTATAGTCCACATACATGTTTTGCACTCAAGTGGCAGCTAATTTCAGTTCTTGCAGTTTTTGTATTTTTTGAATGTTTTGGTGTAGTTCTGGTACTTGTTGCTGGTGCTCGTGGTTGTTCCAGACTGGATAAATGGAGGCTTCTCACCACACGGTGACAGGAGTCATCCATGCACGGTGTTGTGGTGTACATCTGCTCTAAGGTAAATTTGATTATGTCCAACATGTTTTAACAAAATGCAGCTGACTTTATTGTAATGGAGACGTGCTGGTCGGAATGCCCACCGCGTCATTGTCTGGATGTCTGGAATTTCCCCATTGTGGGACTAATAAAGGCTCATCTTACCTTGTCATTATGAGAACAGGCAACGAGAAGCCATAAATCATGACTCTGTCTTTGTTTGGTAGCTGCAAAGTCCCAGGAAACCCCCCATGAGTGCCTGGTATCATTGGAAAACTTAGAAATCATACTTTCTAAAAATACGTACGCTTTTGTGGAAGACATAACTCCCGACTGATCGAACGTGAGTTTTTAACCTAGCCAAAATATAAACAAATCGTTTTTTCTGGATCAGTTTTTGTGCACTTCCTACAAATTAGATATCATTTTGAAGATCTTCCAATACAGAATATGGAAATAACATTACATCAGTTTTGAAAATGTCCTCAAAGTGACTCATTTTGCCAGCACGGGTCATTTGTTTACAGTGTTAGCATCTTAGCAGCGGCACTAACTTATGGAGCTACTGTGTATGAGGCCACTTTTTAAGGTCATCTTCCCATTCCTCAATAGTCGTGGGAAGTGGTATGATTACACAGGGTTACAAAAATCATTTTTTTGTTAGTTGTCTGTGTTTTTTCAACTGATTTAAGACAATTTTGCACTGCTGAATCCGAAAATGACACCCGTTTCTCTCCATCAGGTGCTCAGTAAAAACCTGTACTTACTTAGTAGTTACTTAGTACTGTGCATGTACTTACCTTTATACAAAGGTAAGTACATGTAAATTTAATGTTATGCCATCATTGTTCAAAATTCAGAGATAAGACATAAAAAAGAATTTTGCATCACATAAAGCAAAAATACCCGTACATGTAAACAAAAACATGGGCTGCACGGTGGCGCAGTGGTTTAGCACTGTGGCAGCACAGTTTTACCCTCGGCCGGGGGATCGCGGGAATCATGAGATCGTGGGTTCGATCCCAGCCCCCGACCAACAGTGAGCTGTGTGGAGTTTGCATGTTCTCCCCGTGTTGCGTGGGTTTACTCCGGGATTTCTCCGGTTTCCTCCCGCACACCAAAAACATGTAGGTTTAGGGCGCTCGCGCACGCAGCGACCAGCAGCCGGTGGCTTGTCACCAGACTGCAAACCATGTCTACCTACGGGTACAAATAAGTAACAAAAAAAAAAAAAAAAAAAAAAAAAAAAAAAAAAAAAAAAAACCATATAAAACAACATGTGGCCATAATTAAAAAAGTTGACCTGATTGAGCAAAACCAATGTGATTTTTGGATTCAGCACATCAAAATTGTCCTAAATCAGCTAAAAAAAAAAACTTAGACAATAAATTTGGTGTTGACCAGTGTTATTACTGTTATTACAGTGTTATTACAGTGTTATATTACTGTTTTGAGGTGCAAGAGGCCGTGTTCCCGCATTTCTGATGCCGAAGTCGTTGTTTTTGAACAAGGAAAAGTGTCCCGTTTCAGTGACAACCATATGTTCTAAACTAGTGCCGGAAGTTGCTACCATAATTCACGCAAGGCATCATGGGGCCTAGGAATAAGGTGGATAGAGGTTTGCACATCAGCACAACATAGGCTAGCCGTCAGCATAGAAACTTGCTGGCACTGGCCCAGTGTAAGTGTGCTGTAGAAGCTAGACAAAGATGTTAGCATCTTCTAGACTTACTTGGTAAATCTGTAACTTTTATTTACTTTTATGTAAATATTTGACTTTTTTCAAATAAATGTACTGCATATTTACAATAATTTTCTCCAATATGCAGCTTTTTCAGTTTTTTTTTTTTACCTTAAATCTAAAACTGTGAATTTTTTATTAGCAAGAATGTTTTTCTCCTTGAAAATGTGAAAACTCCTTTCTATTATTTGTTATCATTTTTTGGAAATATGCAACTTTTTCCCCACATATGTTTGAGTTCCACAGGGTAGTCGCTCAGTCCGAAGCACACACCCACTACATGAATATCTCACTCCACTGCCGTCAGGATGCAGGGACCGCACATTAAGATACAGAAGGGCTCGCTTTGGGAAAAGCCTGATCCCTGCAGCCATAGCTGCCCTGAACAACAGGCCCCGCTGAGTGGGTCCTGGTTCACTGTGTCATTCAGTTTTGTCCTGTAAAGTGTTGTCTGCCTTTGTTATGTGTTGTTATTGCCTGTCTGTCGTGTGGAGTTCTAATGTACAGGTCTGTGAAAAAGAATTTCCCCTTGGGGACAATAAAATCGAAAGTCAAAAGCAACATGGCCACATGTAGTGCCTGAGCTGCAGGTTTCAGACCGCTTTTACCACTGTCAAAACCACCAAACAGCACAGGGCTGCAAACAGCTGTTTAGCTTTAATATTCTACACAAACACACCAACCTTGACCCCCACCCCCACCCACTCCCCCATGATCATGTGACCAATCACATCGCTGACCTTGCCGCTGAGTGCCGTTTACTGTCCCCGCCCCCCCGTTACTCATCACATACAGGTGGCTCCTGTGAGCAAATCAAACACACACACACACACACCTGCTGCTGCAGTAGCTTTGACCTTTGACCTCTGCACACCAGCTCCTGGACGTCAGCTGGAGGTCAGAACATTTGTGACGTCTAACGGATGACTTCTTCATAACTGGACCAATGACAGGGACTAGTTTCTGTGGCGGATTAATCCACAGCTCAGTTAAAAGCTACAGTGCATCTGGAAAGTCTTCACAGCGCTTCACTTTTTCCACATTTTGTTATATTACAGCCTTATTCAAAAAGGGATTAAATTCATTTTCCCCTCAAAATTCTACACACAATACCCCATAATGACAATGTGAAAAAAGGTTTTTTGAGATTTTTGCAAATTTATTAAAAATAAAAAACTAAGAAATCACATGTACATAAGTATTCACAACCTTTGCCATGAACCTCAAAATTGAGCTCAGGTTCATCCTGTTTCCACTGATCATCTGTGAGATGTTTCTACAGCTTAACTGGAGTCCACCTGTGGTAAATTCAGTTGATTGGACATGAAATGGAAAGGCACACACCTGTCTATATAAGGTCCCACAGTTGACAGTGCATGTCAGAGCACAAACCAAGCATGAAGTCAAAGGAATTGTCTGGAGACCTCCGAGACAAGATTGTCTCGAGGCATAAATCTGGGGAAGGGTACAGAAAAATTTCTGCTGCTTTGAAGGTCCCAATGAGCACAGTGGCCTCCATCATCCGTAAATGGAAGAAGTTCAGAACCACCAGGACTCTTTCTAGAGCTGGCCGGCCGTCTAAACTGAGTGATCGGGGGACAGGGGCTTTAGTTAGGGAGGTGACCAAGAACCTGATGGTCACTCTTTCAGAGCTCCAGTGTTCCTCTCTGGAGAGAGGACAACCTTCCAGAAGGACAACCATCTCTGCAGCAATCCATCAATCAGGCCTGTATGGTAGAGTGGCCAGATGGAAGCCACTCCTTAATAAAAGGCACATGGCAGCCCACCTGGAGTTTGCCAAAAGGCACATGAAGGACTCTCAGACCATGAGAAACAAAATTCTCTGATCTGATGAGACAAAGATTGAACTCTTTGGCCTGAATGCCAGGTGTCATGTTTGGAGGATACCAGGCACCGCTCATCACCATGCCAATGGTGGTGGCAGCATCATGCTGTGGGGATGTTTTTCAGTGGCAGGAACTGGAAGACTAGTCAGGATAGAGGGAAAGATGAATGCAGCAATGTACAGAGACATCCTGGATGAAAACCTGCTCCAGAGCGCTCTTGACCTCTGACTGGGGTGACGGTTCATCTTTCAGCAGGACAACGACCCTAAGCACACAGCCAAGATATTGAAGGAATCGGTTCAGGACAACTCTGTGAATGTCCTTGAGTGGCCCAGCTAGAGCCCAGACTTGAATCCAATTGAACATCTCTGGAGAGATCTGAAAATGGCTGTGCACCGATGCTTCCATCCAACCTGATGGAGCTTGAGAGGTGCTGCAAAGAGGAACGGGCCAGACTGCCCAAAGACAGGCGTGCCAAGCTTGTGGCATCATATTCAAAAATACTTGAGGCTGTATTTGCTGCCAAAGGTGCATCAACAAAGTATTGAGTAAAGGCTGTGAATACTTGGACTACCTCACGAACCGGCCTCAGTTTGTGAGAACCCGGGACTGTGTTTCCGACACGATCATCAGTAGCACGGGGGCCCCCCAGGGAACGGTGCTGGCTCCCTTCCTGTTCACTCTTTATACTGCGGACTTCTCACACAACACAACACATTGCCATCTACAGAAGTTCTCTGATGACTCTGCGATCGTTGGTCTCATCTCCAGCGGAGATGAAGCTGAGTACAGAGGGCTTATCCAGGACTTTGTGGACTGGTGCCATCGGAACTGCCTCCAGATCAACGCGAGGAAAACTAAGGAGCTGGTGGTGGACTGCCGCAGGCATGGGCAGCCCCTCACAGCACCAGTAAATATACAGGGAACAGACATCGAGATGGTGACATCCTACAAGTACCTGGGTATTCATCTGAACAATAAACTAGACTGGTCACACAATACTGACGCACTCTACAAGAAGGGACAGCGCAGGCTGTTCCTGCTGAGGAGACTCAGGTCTTTTGGTGTACAAGGGGCGCTGCTGAAGTCATTCTATGACACGGTGGTGGCATCAGCCATCACTTTTGGAGTGGTCTGCTGGGGCAGTGGCATTACTGCAGCCGATAGGAAGAGACTAAACAAACTGATTAAGAAAGCTAGCTCTGTCCTGGGGCAACGCCTTGATCCGATGGAGGAGATAGGAGAGAGAAGGACGGTGGCTAAACTGTCATCTCTGCTGGAGTCCGAGTTCCACCCTATGCAGGACATACTGGATGCACTGAGGAGCTCATTTAGCAGCAGACTACATCATCCCAGGTGCACAACCGAGAGGTTTCGTAGGTCCTTCCTACCAACGGCTGTCAGACTGTACAACCTAAGCAGGGCTGCTCGCAGAGATAGCAAAAAGACGTAACAAACTAATAGTTTTTTGTTTTTTTTTTGTTTGTTTTTTTTTGAATGCAAAAGATGCAATAGACTTACACAATGGTCCTCTCCGGCATACAACTAGGAAAATACCGGTCGCTATGGAGGGTGAGAATATGTATGGGCACATAATCATACCATGTAGGATAACTAAATAGACGGTTATGCTGTTTCATCCCACCTAGCAACAATGCTCTGCACTGTGTGTGTTTATATATTTACATATTTATTCCATCTAGCTACAATGCTCTGCACTGGGTGTGTTTATATTTATATATCTATATATTTATTCCATCTAGCTACAATGCTCCGCACGGTGTTTTTTATATATCTACATATTATTCCATCTAGCTACATTGCTCCGCACTGTGTGTGTTTATATACTTGCATATTTATTCCACCTAGCTGCAATGCTCCGTACTGTGGGTGTTTATATATTTACATATTTATTCCATCTAGCTACAATGCTCTGCACTGTGTGTTCATATATTCATATATTTATTCCATCCAGCTACAATGCTCTGCACTGTGTGTCTGTGTGTGTGTGTGTATATATATATATTTTATAGTAATATGTACATATGTATATTAGCTGCTCTTGCTTGCTTGTTTTTTTTCTTGCCTTCTGATTGTTGCTCTGAGTGTTGCTATCCCTGTGCTGTTGCAATCCTGGAATTTCCCCGTTGTGGGACTAATAAAGGCTTATCTTATCTTATCTTATCTTATCTTACTTATGTACATGTGATTTCTTAGTCTTTTATTTCTAATAAATTTGCTAAAATCTCAAAAAAAAAAAAAACTTTTTCACATTGTCATTATGGGGTATTGTGTGTAGAATTTTGAGGAAAAAAATTAATTTAATCCCTTTTGGAATAAGGCTGTAACATAACAAAATGTGGAAGAAGTGAAGTGCCGTGAAGACTTTCCAGATGCACTGTACATCAATAAATGTAACCGTCCTGTTAAAATTGCATAAAAACCCAAACTACAAACTAATCACTACTCATTTTACTTTTTTAGCTGATATTTTCTTCCTAAAGTATTTTTGATGATGACTGGGGGCCCTTATTTTTGGAATGGGGAAGAGTTCAGATCCATTAAAATGAAATTTTAAAAAAATCTCTTATCTCCCAATAAAAATGCTGATAGCATCCATATGAACATTGCAAGTTTACTTGAATAAGTTGCAAATTTGTGAGAAAAAAAATCATGAAGTTACAATAAAAAAGTTGCAACTTTACATGAAAAAGGAAAACATTGCAAGAAAAAAGATGAAAATTTATGAGAACAAAGTCACAAATAAAAAGAAAGAAGTTTTCTATTTCTGCTTATCATTGGTGCTGTTCAGTTGAGTAACACGATGTAGATTTTAGCACACACCTTAGAGTGCTGCCTAGACACATCATCAGTGATGTAACCTGTGGTCATCAGGTGTTTTGGGTCATTGTGCATCATACACCCTTGCACAGGCGACCCAGCCGGGGTTGATCAGACCCCAGCTTGTGTCTAGGTGGCTCGAGAAGTCCATGGATCACTCCTTCTGATTCACAGCCATCATGATGCTCTTTCGGCAGCATCAATGATGTTCCTGATGGCTTTCTTGTTGTGTCTCCCCCTGATCCCCAGCTGTTTGAGGGCCTGCAGAGTGATTGACCGGCAAAACCTTGACAGCCAGCCTCTGTAGGGTAGAACCAGGTCTTCCATCCCCTGCTACAGCAATCACCAATAAGCTCCCCATACTTGGCCCTCTTCCTTTTAAGATAAGATAAGATAAGATAAGATAAGATAAGATAAGCCTTTATTAGTCCCACAATGGGGAAATTCCAGGATTGCAACAGCACAGGGATAGCAACACTCAGAGCAACAATCAAGAAGACAAGAAAAATAAGAGCAGCGAATATACAGTGGGGCAAAAAAGTATTTAGTCAGCCATCAATTGTGCAAGTTCTCCCACTTAAAAGATGAGAGAGGTCTCCAATTTTCATCATAGGTATACCTCAACTATGAGAGACAAAATGAGAAAAAAAAATCCAGAAAATCACACTGAAGGATTTTTAATGAATTAATTGGTAAATTCCTCAGTAAAATAAGTATTTGGTCAATAACAAAAGTTCATCTCAGTACTTTGTTATATACCCTTTGTTGGCAATGACAGAGGTCAAACGTTTTCTGTAAGTCTTCACAAGGTTTTCACACACTGTTGCTGGTATTTTGGCCCATTCCTCCATGCAGATCTCCTCTAGAGCAATGATGTTTAGGGGCTGTCGCTGGGCAACACGGACTTTCAACTCCCTCCAAAGATTTTCTATGGGGTTGAGATCTGGAGACTGGCTAGGCCACTCCAGGACCTTGAAATGCTTCTTACAAAGCCACTCCTTCGTTGCCCGGGCGGTGTGTTTGGGATCATTGTCATGCTGAAAGACCCAGCCACGATTCATCTTCAATGCCCTTGCTGATGGAAGGAGGTTTTCACTCAAAATCTCACAATACATGGCCCCATTCATTCTTTCCTTTACACGGATCAGTCGTCCTAGTCCCTTTGCAGAAAAACAGCCCCAAAGCATGATGTTTCCACCCCCATGCTTCACACTAGGTATGGTGTTCTTTGGATGCAACTCAGCATTCTTTCTCCTCCAAACACGACAAGTTGAGTTTTTACCAAAAAGTTCTATTTTGGTTTCATCTGACCATATGACATTCTCCCAATCCTCTTCTAGATCATCCAAATGCTCTCTAGCAAACTTCAGACGAGCCTGGACATGTACTGGCTTAAGCAGGGGGACACGTCAGGCACTGCAGGATTTGAGTCCCTGGCGGCGTAGTGTGTTACTGATGGTAGCCTTTGTTACTTTGGTCCCAGCTCTCTGCAGGTCATTCACTAGGTCCCCCCATGTGGTTCTGGGATTTTTGCTCACCGTTCTCGTGATCATTTTGACCCCACGGGGTGAGATCTTGTGTGGAGCCCCAGATCGAGGGAGATTATCAGTGGCCTTGTATGTCTTCCATTTTCTAATAATTGCTCCCACAGTTGATTTCTTCACACCAAGCTGCTTACCTATTGCAGATTCAGTCTTCCCAGCATGGTGCAGGTCTACAATTTTGTTTCTGGTGTCCTTTGACAGCTCTTTGGTCTTGGCCATAGTGGAGTTTGGAGTCTGACTGTTTCAGGTTGTGGACAGGTGTCTTTTATACTGATAACGAGTTCAAACAGGTGCCATTAATACAGGTAACGAGTGGAGGACAGAGGAGCCGCTTAAAGAAGAAGTTACAGGTCTGTGAGAGCCAGAAATCTTGCTTGCTTGTAGGTGACCAAATATTTATTTTACTGAGGAATTTACCAATTAATTCATTAAAAATTCTTCAATGTGATTTTCTGGATTTTTTTTTCTCATTTTGTCTCTCATAGTTGAGGTATACCTATGATGAAAATTGGAGACCTCTCTCATCTTTTAAGTGGGAGAACTTGCACAATTGGTGGCTGACTAAATACTTTTTTGCCCCACTGTACATATGTACATATAAATATATAAACACACAGTGCGGAGCATTGTTGTGGCATGTAAGGTGAGGACGCACAGGTAAAGGCTTCCGGTTTGTTTCTTGCTTTAAAACTCAGTTTAGAGCTAGCGTTTTGAGCTGTTGCTTTGTCACTACCGCTGGAGAGTGAACCTGCTTGTGCGAAAAAAGTGAGAAATTGCCAGTCTCATAACTTAATAGTGTAATGGCTGGTGAAGCAATCAGTCCCCTCACACTCCGGGAGAACAAAGGGATTTCTCCCACGTGTTTTTTTTTTTTTTTTACGATCACAATAAATGAACATCGGCCGGGATCATGGGTCCCAAGAAAGCTCAGCAGACTGAGGAGGTGGACGATATTAAAAGAGCGCTGGACTTCTTGGCTGAAGAGATTTCTGCTGTTAAGCTGCAGCAAAGAAACATCCTGGACCTGGTCGAGGAGGTGAAAGTGCTGCGGATACAGAACGCCGAGAAGGACAAGAGGCTGGCGTATCTGGAGAGCAGAGTGTCGGAACTGGAGCAGAACACTCGGATGAACAACGTGATCATCACGGGGCTCCACATTAAACCACGATCGTACGCGCGAGCGGTGGCCGCGGACAGCGGAGGGAGGCTCGATGCGCTGGAAGATGAATCCACGGAGCAACAAGTGGCGGCCTTCATGCAGTCCAAAGGAATCCAGCTGGACTGTAACACCATTGAGACCTGCCACCCTCTGCCCAGGAAAAACAGCGACAAACCGGCTGTGATCATGAGGTTTGTCAACAGAAAACACAAGACTGCGCTGTTAAAACAAGGTAGGAAACTGAAAGGAACGAACATTTACATAAACGAGCACCTCACAAAAGAAACGCAGAAATAGCCAGAAAAGCAAGATACCTGAGAAAGCAGAAAAAGATTCAAAACACCTGGACATCAAACTGTAAAATATACATCAAATTAAACGGATCACCTGAAGAAGCCAAGGTCATTAACATCCGTAATATTATGGAACTGGACAAATATCAATGAATATTATGAACTGGAGTCACAGCAACAAGAGACAACTGTAGGACACTGAAGGGATATACTCATCTGCTACAAGACATTTAACAACATGAAACAAAAGATCAACAAACAGGAACAACAGGAACTGAAAGTTTTTGAATATACAGATCACAACCCACAGGACATAGAATATAACATAGACCCTGATAATAATTTATTTAGCTCCATCAATAATAACTGTAGTTAATACACGGATGAACAGTTTAACACAATGGTCACATCTGATTTCAATATTTCTATGATCCACTTCAACAGCAGAAGTCTCTATGCCAACTTTAATAACATTAAAGATTATTTACATCAGTTTAACGAGCCATTCAGTATTGTGGCAATATCAGAGATGTGGCTCAGTGAAGAGAAAGGAGTGGATTTTACCATGGATGGCTATGAATTAAATTATATAAATAGAAAAGTGGAAAAAAGGAGGAGGAGTTGCAATTTATGTTGACAAGAGCTTGAAATACAAGGTTGTTGAAAATCTGTCAGTAACTGTGGATGATTTATTTGAATGTATTACAATAGAAATCTGTCTGGACAATGTGAAGAATATAGTAGTGAGCTGTGTATATAGAACACCTGGATCAAACATTGACTTATTTAAGGACTGGATGGAAAAAATGTATGCAAAACTAACTCATAAAGTTATGTTCATCTGTGGGGATTTCAGTATAGATCTGATGAATTCAAAACAACATAGTTTGACAGAAGAATTTATCAACACAATGTACAGTATGGGCTTACATCCAACAATTACCGGACCTAGCAGAATCACGTCACACAGTGCCACACTAATAGATAACATATTCACAAACATTATGGAAAATAATATCGTGAGTGGGCTTTTATTGAATGATATTTTTTTTTTTTGTTACTTATTTGTACCCGTAGGTAGATTTGGTTTGCAGTCTGGTGACAAGCCACCGGCTGCCGGTCGCTGCGTGCGCGAGCGCCCTAAACCTACATGTTTTTTTGGTATGCGGGAGGAAACCGGAGAAATCCCGGAGTAAACCCACGCAACACGGGGAGAACATGCAAACTCCACACAGCTCACTGTTGGTCGGGGGCTGGGATCGAACCCACGATCTCATGATCCCTGCGATCCCCCGGCCGAGGGTAAACTGTGCTGCCGCAGTGCTAAACCACTGCGCCACCGTGCAGCCCAGATATCAGTGACCACCTGCCGATTTTTGTTGTCTATCAATGTGATTATAGGAAGAAAAAGTATACCAAAAATATTAAATATAAAAGAATAAGAACCGAAGAATCTATGTATTTACTGACAAAGGAATTATTAATACAAGACTGGAAGATAGTTTATGATGAAAATGATATAAATAAAGCATATGATAAATTTTTACAAATATTTCAGCCATTGTACAATAAAAACTGTCCTATAAAACAATACAGTGACAGACAACAAAAGAAAAACATTCCTTGGGTCACCAAGGGGTTAATAAATGCATGTAAAAAGAAGAATACATTATATAAACAATTCATTAAGTGCAGAATGGTGGAGGCTGAGATCAAATATAAAAGATATAAAAATAAGCTTACTAATATAATGAGGACCTGTAAAAAAGAATATTACAACAGAATATTGGAGGATAATAAAAATAACTTAAGAGGAATATGGCAAGTACTCAATGGGATTATTAGTAATCGACCTAAGAATGCTAATTATCCAGAATATTTTATTGAAAATGGCAATTTGATAAATAATATGGAGGATGTGGTCAGTGGTTTCAATAAATTTTTTGTAAACGTTGGTCCTGAATTAGCAAAATCAATAGTGACACCAGAAACAAACCACAGTGGTTCTGTAAATGAAATAGAAGATAGAAATCCTAACACAATCTTTTTGGGTGCAGTTACTGAAAATGAAATTATCGAGACTGTGAGTAAATTTAAGAACAAAAAATCAACGGACTGGAATGAAATTGACATGACAATAGTGAAATAAGTAATTGAAGGAATTGTTAAGCCACTCACCCACATCTGTAACCTGTCATTTCAAACTGGTAAATTTCCAAACAAAATGAAAATAGCAAAAGTAATACCTCTATACAAAACAGGGGACAGTCATTGTTTCACAAATTACAGGCCAGTCTCTTTACTCTCACAATTCTCCAAAATACTTGAAAAAATCTTCACTAAGAGACTGGATGATTTCATTGAAAAACACAACCTCCTTATAGACAGCCAGTATGGTTTTAGAGCAGACAAATCTACATCTTTGGCAATGATCGAACTTATAGAAGAAATTACTAGTTGTATAGATAAAAAAAAGGGTTGCTGTAGGAGTATTTATAGATTTAAAGAAAGCTTTTGACACCATTGACCACAGAATACTACTAAGGAAACTGGAAAGATATGGGATAAGAGGGGTAGGACTGAGTTGGGTGGAAAGTTAATTAAGTAACAGACAACAATTTGTACAAATTGGTGAGCACAAATCACCCTTTATGGACATCACTTGTGGTGTGCCCCAGGGGTCAGTTTTGGGACCCAAACTCTTTATTTTGTATATAAATGACATATGCCAAGTATCAAAAATTCTGAAATTTATTTTGTTTGCAGATGACACAAATATCCTTTGCACTGGTGAGAATTTGCAGCAGGTTTTAGAGGTGGTCACAACTGAAATGGAAAAATTAACGCAGTGGTTCAACAAAAATAAATTATCTCTAAATCTAAAAAAACCAAAGATTATGTTGTTTGGAAATTATAAAATAAATCATGAAATAATGGTAACGATAAATGATACCAGAATAGAAACAGTACAGGAAAATAAGTTTCTGGGGGTGACGCTAGACAATAAAATCTGCTGGAAACCTCACATCAGTCACATCCGGGCCATCCATCCATCCATCCATCCATCTTCTACCGCTTTTCCGGAGGTCTGGGTCGCGGAGGCAGCAGTTCAAGCAGAGAAGCCCAGACTTCCCTCTCCCCAGCCACCTGCTCCAGCTCCTCAGAGGGGATACCAAGGCGTTCCCAGACCAGCTGGGAGACATAGTCTCTCCACCGAGTCCTGGGTCTGCCCCGGGGTCTCCTCCCAGTGGGACGTGCCTGAAACACCTCAAGTGGGAGGCGTCCAGGAGGCATCCTAATCAGATGCCCATACCACCTCAACTGACTCCTTTCAATGTGGAGGAGCAGCGGTTCTACTCTGAGCCTCTCCCGGATGACTGAGCTCCTCACCCTATCTCTGAGGGTGAGTCCAGCAATCCTACGGAGAAAGCTCATTTCAGCCGCTTGTATCCGCTATCTCGTTCTTTCGGTCATTACTCAAAGCTCGTGACCATAGGTGAGAGTAGGAACATAGATTGCCTGGTAAATCGACAGCTTTGCCTTAGAACTAAGCTCCCTCTTCACCACAACAGACCGGTACAACGTCCGCATCACTGCAGATGCTGCTCCAATCCGTCTGTCGATCTCTCGCTCCATTTTCCCCTCACTCGTGAACAAGACCCCAAGATACTTAAACTCCTCCACTTGGGGCAGGAGCCTGTCCCCAACCCGGAGAGGACAATCCACCTTTTTCCGGCTGAGGACCATGGACTCGGACTTGGAGGTGCTGATTCTCATCCCAGCCGCTTCACACTCAGCGGCAAACCGTCCCAGCAAGAGCTGTAGGTCATTGCTAGATGAAGCCAACAGGACAACATCATCTGCAAACAACAGAGATGAGATCCTGTGGTCACCAAGCATGACACCCTCCATTCCCTGGCTGCGCCTAGAAAACCTGTCCATAAAAATTATGAACAGGATCGGTGACAAAGGGCAGCCCTGGCGGGGTCCAACTCTCACTGGGAATGACTCCGACCGAGTGTTGGCAATACGAACTAAACTCTCACAACGGTCGTACAGAGACCGAATAGCTCGTAACAACAAGCCCGATACCCCATACTCCCGAAGCACCCCCCACAAAAATCCACGAGGGACGCGGTCAAATGCCTTCTCCAAGTCCACAAAACACATGTAAACTGGTTGGGCAAACTCCCACGAACCCTCAAGAATTCTCAAGAGGGTAAAGAGCTGGTCCGATGTGCCACGGCCAGGACGAAAACCACATTGCTCCTCCTGAATCCGAGGTTCGACCAACGGCCGGACTCTCCTCTCCAGTACCTTGGCATAGACCTTCCCAGGGAGGCTGAGGAGTGTGATCCCTCTAAAGTTGGAGCACACCCTCCGGTCCCCTTTTTTGAAGAGAGGAACCACCACCCCGGTTTGCCATGCCAAAGGCACTGCCCCCGACCTCCACGCAATGTTGCAGAGGCGTGTCAACCATGACAACCCAACAACATCCAGGGCCTTGAGGTACTCAGGGCGAATCTCGTCCACCCCTGGGGCCCGGCCACCAAGGAGATTTTTAACCACCTTGGCGACCTCAGCCCCTGTGATAGGCGAGTCATCCTCCTCGTCCCCAAACCCTGCTTCCTCTGTGGAAGGCGTATCAGTGGGATTGAGGAGATCCTCGAAGTATTCCTTCCACCGCCCAACGATATCCCCAGTTGAAGTCAACAGTGTCCCATCCGCACCATACAGAGTGTGGACGGGGAGCTACTTTCCCCTCCTGAGCCGCCGAACGGTTTGCCAGAATCTCTTTGAAGCCAACCAAAAGTCTTGTTCCATGGCCTCACCGAACTCCTCCCATACCCGGGTTTTTGCTTCAGCAACCACCCGAGCTGCACTCCGCTTGGCCTGCCGGTACACATCAGCTGCTTCGGGAGTCCCACAAGCCAACCAAGCTTGATAGGACTCCTTCTTCAGCTTAATGGCCCCCCTCACCACTGGTGTCCACCACTTGGTTCGGGGGTTGCCACCACGAGATGCACCGACCACCTTGCGGCCGCAGCTCTGGGACGCCGCTTCAACAACAGAGGTGGAGAACATGGCCCATTCAGACTCCATGTCTCCAGACTCCCTCGGAATGTGGTTGAAGTTCTTCCGGAGGTGGGAGTTGAAGACCTCCCGGACAGGGGCCTCAGCCAGACGCTCCCAGCACACCCTCACTATACGTTTGGGTCTACCAGGTCTGAATGGCTTCCTCCCCTGCCATCGGATCCAACTCACCACCAGGTGGTGATCAGTTGACAGCTCTGCACCTCTCTTTACTCGGGTGTCCAAGACATACGGTCGCAGGTCTGATGATACGATAACAAAATCGATCATCGACCTGCGACCTAGGGTGTCCTTGTGCCAGGTGCACATATGGACACCCTTATGCTTGAACATGGTGTTCGTTATGGACAGACTGTGGTTAGCACAGAAGTCCAATAACTGAACACCACTCGGGTTCAGATGGGGCAGGCCGTTCCTCCCAATCACCCCCCTCCAGGTTTCACTGTCGTTCAATTCAATTCAGTTCAATTCAACTTTATTTATATAGCGCCATTTCACAACAACAGTCATCTCATAGCACTATTAACTGTAGGGGGGAACCCCCACAGTTGCAGAAAGACCCCAGCAATCAGGCAATCCCCTGTGAGCAAGCACTTGGCGACGGTGGAGAGGAAAAACTCCCTTTTAACAGGAAGAAACCTCCAGCAGAACCAGGCTCAGGGAGGGGCAGTCATCTGCTGCGACTGGCTGGGGGGTGAGGGGATAGAGAAGAAGAAAAGAACAGACATGTAGAGAGCAAACAGCACGATGGGGACTCAGTCTATGGGAGAGAACAAACAGATGTTAATGACCAGCAAAAAAAAAAAAAAAATTTCATAGAGAGTGAGGAAAGGAGTGAGGCCCAGTGCATTACTGGAGGTCCTCCGGCTGACTAAACCTATTAGCAGCATAACTAAGGCAGGGTTCAGAAACACAAGATCCCTCCCTAATTGTAGGCTATATCAAAAAGGTAGGTTTTAGCCCTATTCTTAAAAACAGAGATCGAGTCTGACTCCCGAATCCAGATTGGCAGCTGATTCCACAGGAGAGGAGCTTGATAGCTGAAAGCTCTGCCTCCCATTGTACTTTTGGAGATTCTAGGTATTACAAGTAATCCTGCATTTTGGGAGCGTAGTGCTCTGTTAGGATAATACGGTAGTATCAGATCTTTTAAATAAAAAGGAGCCTGATTGTTTAGAGCTTTGTAAGTAAGAAGAAGGATTTTAAACTTAATTCTAAACTCTATGGGAAGCCAATGAAGAGAGGCCAGAACCAGAGAGATATGATCTCTCTTTCTAGTACCTGTTAAAACTCTTGCTGCAGCATTTTGGATCAGCTGAAGACTTTTTAAAGATGTTTTAGGACAGCCTGATAATAAAGAATTACAATAATCTAATCTCGAGCTAACAAAAGCGTGGATCAGTTTCTCAGCATCACTCTGAGACAAGATGCTCCTAATCTTGGCAATATTACGCAAATGATAGAAGGCAGTCTTAGAAACAAATTTAATATGTGAATTGAAGGACAAATCCTGATCAAAAATAACTCCAAGGTTCCTCACAGAGCTATTAAGAGAAAGAGTAACCGCATCCAAACTGAAAGTTTGATTTGGAAAGGAATTTCTAAGGTTTTTTGGACCAACAAGAATGACTTCAGTCTTATCTGAATTTAATAGCAGGAAATTACAAGTCATCCAAGCTTTGATTTCCTTAAGACAGGCTTCTAACTTGGCTAATTGATTACTATCATCTGGCTTCATTGACAGGTATAATTGTGTGTCATCTGCATAACAATGAAAATGTATACAGTGCTTTCTAATAATGTTGCCTAACGGAAGCATATATAAACGTCGTTGCCCACGTGCGCATTGAAGTCCCCCAGTAGGACAATGGAGTCTCCAAGAGGAGCACCCTCCAGCACCCCAGTCACAGACTCCAAAAAGGGTGGGTACTCTGAAACATCATTTGGTGCATAGGCACAAATAATGGTCAGGACCCGTTTCCCAACCCGAAGGCGCAGGGAAGCAACCCTTTCGTCCACCGGGGAAAACTCCAATATAGAGGCAGCAAAGCGGGGCGATACAAGAATACCCACCCCTCCTACACCAGCTCAGGCTCCTTCCCCACCAGAGAGGTGACATTCCACGTACCAAAAGCCAGTTTAGAAAGCTTGGGATCAGTCCGCCAAGGTCTCCGCCTTTGACCGCCACCTAATCCACATAGCACCGGACCCCCATGATCCCTCCTGCAGGTGGTGAACCCACTGGAGGGCACATCCGGGCCAAGTTGGCAAAATGTATAGGCATACTGGGGAAGACAAGGCACATCTTGGACTATAAATCATTGGTCTTACTGTACAATTCACTGTTTCTACCTTATCTTAACTACTGTGTAGAAGTCTGGGGAAACACCTACAAGACCAACCTACAGTCAATATGCACATTACAAAAAAGAGCTATAAGGATAATAAATAATGAAGGATAAAGAGACCATACCAACTCGTTGTTTTTAAAGTCACATGTCATAAAGTTCATCGATTTAGTTAAATTTAAGACAGCACAAGTCATGTACAGGGCAATTAATAATCAACTCCCAACTAATATACAAAAAAATATTTTAAAAAAGAGACAATGATCATAATTTGAGAGGAGACTTAAACTTTACAAAACCCAAGATACGAACAACCAAGAAAAGTCTGTGCATATCTGTCTGTGGGGTGGATTTGTGGAATAGTCTGGAGCCGGAACTGAAACTATGTACAAACAGAAATCAATTCAAAAAGAGGTACAAACATTATTTGCTGAAAGGATATATGTTAGAAGGGTAGTATTTATATGTACGATTCACTGTGCTCACTCTGGGACACTATGGGACACTATGGAATGGTGGGTGGGACAGCACTGTGTATATCTGTGTTGTTTGAGGCTGGTTTTGATGTATGGACATCAATGTATGCTAGGATGGATGGGTGTTAATGTTGATATGTACAAAATACAGTTAATTGTTTACTTGGGGTCTTAAATGTGGTAATTTGTATATAATTCACATGGGTGTATTTACGGAAAAGAGGAGATGGAATTAATAAGTGTTTACTTCTTCCTTCTCCCTTTCGAACACTGTATACTGTTACTTTATTGCATTTGTCATTTGTTTTGTTTTTGTTATACTTTTTTGTTCGAAATAAAGAATCTATCTATCTATCTATCTATCTATCTATCTATTGTAGCTAGATGGAATAAACATTATAACCGTCTGCTTAGTTATCCTACATAGTATGAATATGTACCCATACATATTGTCACCCTCCATAGCGACCGATATTGTCCTAGTTGTATACTGGAGGGGACCATTGTGTAAGTCTATTGCGTCTTTTGCATTCAATACTATTAGGTCGTCATGTTTTTTTGCTATCTCTGCGAGCAGCCCTGCTTAGGTTATACAGTCTGACAGCCGTAGGTAGGAAGGACCTGCGAAACCTCTCGGTTGCGCACCTAGGATGATGTAGTCTGCTGCTAAATGAGCTCCTCAGTATATTCAGTATGTCCTGCATAGGGTGGGACTCGGACTCCAGCAGAGATGACAGTTTAGCCACCGTCCTTCTCTCTCCCATCTCCTCCACTGGGTCAAGGTGCTGCCCCAGGACAGAGCTAGCTTTCTTGATCAGTTTGTTCAGTCTCTTCCTATCGGCTGCTGTAATGCCACTGCCCCAGCAGACCACTCCAAAAGTGATGGCTGATGCCACCACCGTGTCGTAGAATGTCTTCAGCAGCGCTCCTTGTACACCAAAAGACCTGTCTCCTCAGTAGGAACAGCCTGTGCTGTCCCTTCTTGTAGAGTGCGTCAGTACTGTGTGACCAGTCTAGTTTATTGTTCAGATGAACACCCAGGTACTTGTAGGATGTCACCATCTCAATGTCTGTTCCCTGTATGTTTACTGGTGCTGTGAGGGGTTGTCCTTGCCTGCGGCAGTCCACCACCTGCTCCTTAGTTTTCCTCGCGTTGATCTGGAGGCAGTTCCGATGGCACCAGTCCACGAAGTCCTGGATAAGTCCTTTGTACTCAGCTTCATCTCCGTTGGAGATGAGGCCGACGATCGCAGAGTTGTCAGAGAACTTCTGTAGATGGCAGTGTGTTGTGTTGTGTGAGAATTCCCAGTGTAAAGGGTGAACAGGAAGGGAGCCAAAACCGTTCCCTGGGGGGCCCCCGTGCTACCGATGATCGTGTCGGACACACAGTCCTGGGTTCTCACAAACTGTGGCCGGTTAGTGAGGTAGTCCAGGATCCATGACAACAGGTGCTTGTCCACCCCTGCGCACAGCAGCTTGTCCTTCAGGATCATCAGTTGGATGGTGTTGAAAGCACTGGAGAAGTCAAAGAACATGATCCTCACCGCATTCCCGGGCTTCTCCAGGTGGGACAGAGAACGGTGAAGAAGGAAGATCACTGCATCCTCCACCCCAATGCCATGCTGGTAAGCGAACTGGAGTGGATCCATCGCTGGTCCCACCAGGGAGCGGAGATGAGCAAGGAGCGGTCTCTCCAGGGTCTTCATCATGTTGGACGTCAGGGCCACTGGTCTGTAGCTGTTCAGGTCTTTGGGGTGGGAAGTCTTTGGTACAGGTACCACACAAGATGTTTTCCACAACTGTGGTACCCTCCCCAGCTTCAGACTCAGGTTGAAGATGAGCTCCACAATCCCACACAGCTGGTCTGCACAGGACTTGAGGAGCTTTGCGCTGATGCCGTCCGGTCCCGACGCCTTCCTCGCCTTGATCTTCCTCAGCTCCGTCCTCACCTGGATCTTAGTGAGGGTCATGTTGGGGGGCTGTGTGTTGGGAGTGGGGGGGAGGGGTGTTGGTGGAGTGGGGTGTGGGCAGCAGGACTCGATGTCTTTAGAGGCAGCAGTGGTTGTTGTGCAATCGTGGGGGAGGGCGGCTGGTCAAACCTATTAAAAAACAGGTTCAGATTGTTTGCCCACTCCCTGCCCCCCGTGGACTGGGGGGAGGTATTCTGGAGCCCAGAGATGGTTTTAAGGTTTCTCCAGACCTCACCGATGTCGCTCTGTTGCAGCTTGTCCTCCATCTTCTTCCTGAAGTTGTCCTTGCCTTCTCTGATCTTCCTCCTCAGCTCCCTCTGTATGGACTTCAGCATCTCCCTGTTCCCCAACCTGAAGATCCTCTTCTTCTCTCTCAGAAGTGTTTTTAACTCAGGGTTGATCAAGGGTTTGTTGTTCGAGCAACACCGTATGGTCTTGGTGGGTACGATGTTGTCCATGCAGAAGCTGATGTAGTCCGTGATGGTGTGAGTGAGGCCATCGATGTCCTCACCATGTGGATCGCAGAGCTGCTCCCAGGCAGTGGTTTCAAAACAGTCCTTTAGAGTGTCCATTGCCTCCTCAGACCATAACTTCACTGTTCGCATGACTGGAGGTTGTCTGTGCACTAGGGGTTTGTACACCGGCAGGAGATGAACCAAGTTGTGATCCGATCTCCCGAGTGGGGGGAGTGGTGATGAGGTGTACACCTCCTTAGTGTTTGCGTAGAATAAGTCCAGTGTATTATTGTCTCTAGTGTGGCATGTGACATACTGGGTGAATGTGGGTAGAATGGGAGACAATGAAATATGGTTGAAATCACCTGAGATGAGGAGAAGAGCATCTGGGTGTTCTGTCTGCAGCCTGCCAGTTACTGAGTGGATGACGTCACGCGCTGTCCCAGCGTTCGCTGTCGGATTTGCATAAATAACAATGCAGATCATGTGTGAATATTCCCTCGGAAGACATGTAGGCCCCATGCTAACAGCTAGCAACTCCATGTCTTTGTTGCAGTGTTGTTGTTTAACCTTGATATGTCCCGGTCTGCACCAGTTGTTACTAACATACATTATCACTCCTCCGCCCCTTGCCTTCCCACTGTCTGGTGTTCGGTCTGCCCGTATTACGTGGAAACCCTCCAGTTCAATGTTAGCATCTGTTGCTAGCTCTGTTAGCCACGTCTCCGTGAATAGCATCAGGCTACACTCCCTGTATTTGCTATCGTAGTGGGAGATAGCCGCTAGCTCATCTGTTTTTCTTAATAGCGATCGTACATTACCCATAATAACGGATGGGAGGGCGGGTCTGTACCTTATATTCCTCGCCCGCCGTCTTGTTCCAGCACGACATCCATGCCGTTTTCGTCTTATTTCTCCCGGTATGTTGAGTTTTTGCGTTAGCATCGTGGGCCGGTTAAGTGCTAACAGCTGGTCCCTATTGTACTGCCTCCTTCAAGAAACAGTGGATCCGTCCACTGGCTCAGGAGACATTTGGGTGATCTACGTGTCTGTGATGGATCAAGGTGTCACCGAAACAGAAAGATTAGCAAGAGAGCCAGATAGTAAATAGAAATAGGAAGAAAGTGATCCGCTGTTGCAAAAGGCAGCCTACTTGTGTGGTGCCGGAAGTAGGGTTTGACTCCCTCGTTCCATGTGTCATGTTGTGTAGCCTCCGTAAATGGCTCCTGTTGACCTCCAGGACATGCACCATTACCCACGTCAGGCCCACTCACTGACCTGGGCTCCACATCACTGCATTCTGCGCTCTCGGTGTCGGCGGTCTGCTGCGCTGTCACTGTGTCCTGTGGCTGCTGTTCCTCCCTTGGGCTATCAGCCTCTCTGGTCTCACCTAACCATTGTCCAGCCTACCACTGCATGGCCTCCAGCCGCGGGGCTAACTCCTGCTGCGCCACCTGTCCGCCGGTGTTGGTCACACCTAACTCAGGCTCTCTCTATCTTCGCTCCAGCTCTGGCTGCTCGAGGGGTGAGGGTAATTTGGGATCCTGCTCATCCTCCATCTCATCATCATCATCCGAGCTATAGTCACTCTCTGAGTCCCATTCGCTGTCCATTTCACTCACACTAAGATCTTTGGCCGCACCCACGTCCGCAAATCCCGTGTAAACCGGTCCTGGGCCGCTGACAGTCTGTCCACCAATTTCAAAAGTGAAACCCAGCTCATCAAACAGGTCCCACCCCATCACATTCTCGCCCCAGCGTGCAACCTGGAACCTGAATGCGGGAATGGTCTTCTCACCATACTACACCGCCAGCGTGATACACCTGCCGTCCCCGGGGTCCTCGTTGTCCGGCGGTTCCACCGCATCCGGGTGCCGGGGTGTGAGCCTCCTAACTCAGGCCTCACTCACAATGGAGTGCGAGGCGGCAGTGGCTAACAGCATGGGCACCCTCACACCGTCCAGTTCCACCACCCGTTGCGGTCCAGGCCATCCTTCAGGTCGCACGATGTTGACACCTTGTCTGCTGTCGTCAGTGGCCAGGGGCTCCTCCACACGTGGTCCCAGTTCTGTCTCGAGGCAGAACTGGGGCTAGTTTCGCGCCGAAACTAGCCTGTCAGCTAGCCTGTCCATAGGCTCTGACTGAGCCGTTAGCTCTCCCAAGCTACCTAACTCTGGCGTGTCCAGCGCCACTAGCCTCTTCGCCCGCAACTCTCTGGCCTCGTCCGCTCCATGAAGTGCGCCTCCATGAGCCCGACAGCCTCCACGTAGCCGTCACTCATGCCCAGCGAGTTGAGAATCCTTCGGCCCTCCACCCCTAGGTTACAGGCCAGGAGGGCCCGCCACTGTCTCCCGTCAAGCTGAGGGAAACCCAGCAAATTGACATACTCCTTGAATTCCCGCCTCCACTGCGGCCACGAAATTAATGGCTTACCTGGGCTCTCCAGAAACGGCAACAGCCGCTGATTAAACCAGCATGCTCCCATTGGTCTCCTCATCGCCAAATGTTATGTTGGGAAAATGACACGAGCCGGAGAGCTTCTTGAGGGACATCCACCTGAAACTTTATTAGGGAGAACACTCAACTATATACAGAATGGGCTGTGCCCGCCTGATGTCATCCTGTGGGTGGGCATGGCATCCCAGACACCCAAACCCCATACACAACAGTTCTGTTAACACATATTTAATCAGCACATTCTGGTTTTTTTCTGCTCCTGATTGAAGTGTTGCAATGAATGTTTTGTACAGCTTTTCATTAGCACTAATGGTATAATCAGGTCCATTAATACTTAATTTAAAAAAAGCCAGTGGCTGGGCGTATACAGTATATATATATATATATATATATACGTATATATATATATATATATTAGGGGTGTAATGGTACGCTAAAATCACGGCTCGGTACGTACCTTGGTTTTAAGGTCACGGTTCGGTTAATTTTCGGTACAGTAAGGAAACAAAATGCAAAACATAAAACTGCTTATCTTTTGTATGAGGAACAGCTTTGACAAAAAAAAACTGCAAACTGCCAGCAGTCAGTTCTTGAATAAATAAAATGTATACAATAAAACAAATAAATTTTCTTTTTAGCAAAGGAACGATGTAGACAAGTGCAGCAATAGAAGTTTGAAAAGTCTGAATTATTATTGATTCCTTATTGCCTGAAGCAGTGATTTTAACCAGGGTGCTCTGGTATGTTCAGGTTTCTATGAGAAATTAATTATTACCAATAATTAATAATTAGTAATTAAAAATTACCAGGGCACCCTTGAAAAACACAGGCCTAAAGTGCAGCTTGAACAGATTTAGCTTGTTGTTAAAAGGATGGAATTATTTTCTGGCTGAAGTGGGCACAACAAGAAACTTCACACCGGGGCTCAGTTAACTTCAGCATGTGTTTAAACCTGATGTTCCCAACAGCTGAATATGGCCTTAGATCTGCTGCTATAAAAACACCAAAGGCATTTGTTGTCACTTTGGTTCAATCTGAAAAGCCCCGAGAGTCTGTCTAAATGCCGCTGGAAGCTGCGCTTGTACCGCGCTAGGCTTTTTCTTTTTTTTTGTGCTGCAATGAACAGTCATGTTTGCGTAGTGCCATTTCAAATGAGTTAACAAGTTCAACATACTGCTAAAAGCATATCCAATATTTTCGTCTTATTCACTTACCTGTCCGTTCACGTATTTCTGGCTTCTCCGTACCACCAGCCACGACATTCGCTAGTAGGGCAGCCACAAGATGTACTGTTTACATGTATGGTGCAAGGCAGTTACACTTCATGTCCGTCACTCAACATGGCCTGTGTGGAACCTCGGTATGCCTCTGCGCCGAACCA
The DNA here is from genome assembly GCA_020510985.1 of Pholidichthys leucotaenia. NCBI lineage: Eukaryota > Metazoa > Chordata > Actinopteri > Cichliformes > Pholidichthyidae > Pholidichthys > Pholidichthys leucotaenia. Next base: position 338,109,176 of record CM035845.1, read on the forward strand.
AAGGTTCCATACCGAAAAATTTGAATACAAATACAAGTACCGTTACACCCCAATTCAATTCAAGCTGACGTTATTTACAGTACATAGCACCATTTCACAACAACAGTCATCTCATAGCACTTTCAACTGTAGGGAAAAACCCCACAACTGCAGAAAGACCCCAGCAATCAGGCGATCCCCTGTGAGCAGCACTTGGCAATGGCAGTGGTGGCCTAATGGTTAGGGATGTGGACTGGTGAGCGGAGGGTTGCAGGTTCAATTTCTGGACCAGCAGGATTAGATCTGGGAGGGACAGATAACATAGCAGTGTTTGCCCCACCCCCCTTAACCCCACTGTGGTGCCCTTGAGCAAGGCCCTTAACCCCACCTGCTCCAGTGGAGCTGCTCATTGGCCACAGGTCAGTCTGTGGTTGTACTGGGCAGCTTTCTGGTGTGAGTGTGCGAGTTTATAAATAAAGGTTAAATGAAAAAAAATTTAAAAGATGGTGGCGAGGAAAAACTCCCTTTTAGCAGGAAAACCCTCCAGCAGAACCAGGCTCAGGGAGAGGGAGTCATCTGCGTTGACTGGCTGGGGGGTGAGGGGATAGAGAACAAGAAGAAAAGAACAGACATGTAGCGAGCAAACAGCACAACAGGGACTCAATCTATGGGAGAGAACAAACAGATTTTAATGATCAGAAAAAATATTTCATTGAGAGTGAAGAAAGGAGTGAAGCCCAGTGCATTGTTGGAGATCCTCCGGCTAAGGGAGGGTTCAGGGTCACCTGATCCCACCCAAACTATAGGCTATGTCAAAAAGGAAGGTTTTAACCCTATTCTTAAAAACAGAGCTCAAGTCTGACTCCCAAATCCAAATTGGCCACTGGTTCCAAAGGAGAGGAGCCTGACAACTGAAAGCTCTGCCTCCCATTGTATTCTTATAGATTCTAGGTATTACAAGTAATCCTGCATTTTGGGAGCATAGTACTCTATTAGGATGATAAGATACTATCAAATCCTTTAAATACCAAGGGGCCTGACTATTTGGAGTTTTGTAAGTGAGGAGAAGGATTTTAAACTTAATTCTAAATTCTATGGGAAGAGAATAAAGGGAGTGTTATGATCAGGTGAGCGCGCTCCCCCTTCCTTCCTGTGGGAGGTTCCTCGTCTAGTCCCTGGCTCCGCAGGTAATTGGTACACCTGCGTGAGTGGATGCTCTCTGCTCCTATTCGTAAGAATATTCCTTTTATTCATTATTCCCCGTCTCCCTCCTCATACTAACCTGCTCTCGTCTCCCTCCTTACAGGCTGGGTATTCCTCTGGCGAGTGAGGTGTTTTTCCCACTAATCCTGCGTTCACCCGTTCAATAAAATTGTGTTTAAACTTTGCTTCTCTGTGTCGTGTACCATTCACTGGTATAGAATCTTGCACGTGAGCTGATTATTCTTGTAATCATGACAGAACGAGCCAGCCACGAATTAGGCTCAGCAGGTGCTGCATCAGTGGAGCACTCCGCCCTCTACCGCCTCGACGTCACAGCGAGGCAGGTGGCTGTGCTGACAGAACAGCTGCAGACAATTATGCAGCAGCTGAGCACCGTCACCGACCATCTCAGCCACATGTCTTGTTCGGGTCCTGTCCCCCCACCTACTATCCCAGTTTCTTCCACCATTGCCAAACCACGTCTGTTCCCTCACCGGCCCCGTATGCGGGGGAGGTGGGGAAATGTAAGGGGTTTCTCTGCCAGGTTCAGCTTTATCTGCAGCAGGTGGGTGGGGAGTACCTGGATGACACGTCCAAAAGTCATTTCATGACCCTCCTGCTGCAAGACCGAGCCCTCAGCTGGGCTCAGGCTATTTTAGACAGTGCGGAGGGTCCTTGCTACACTTTTGATAAATTTATTGGTGAGTTCTCCCTGGCTTTTGATCACTCAGAGAGTGAGAGTAACATCATGAGCCGTGTCTTGTCACTTTGCTATGGCAGTCGGTCTGCAGCCGACTATTCTGTGGAGTTTTGGGTTGTCGTGGCGGACTCTGGTTGGAATGACGTTTCCTTAAGAAGCACCTTCCTCCAGGGTCTTAATGCCAACCTCCACGATGACCTGGCAGTTCATGCTGTTCCCTCCTCTCTGGATGAGCTCATAGATCAGGCCGTCAGTTTGGATAACCGCTACTGCGATGTTTTCCCCGGCTACTGGTACTGGCGAAGTCAACTCTTCCTCCGAGGCTATGGTGCTTGGCCGAGTCTGTCTGACTCCGGAGGAGCACCAGCGACAGAAGAGAGCCGGTGCATGCATGTACTGCGGGTCTTCAGAGCACAAGATATTTAATTGTCACCTGAAGCCAGAAGACATGGCCCGTCAGTAGCCATGGGGGGTCTGATGGGCAGGAACTCTATTCATCCCCTCAGTAACTTTTCCATTCCGGCCCTCATTTGGTTGCTGGGGGTCGAGAGGAGGGTTTCGGCATTAATTGATTCGGGAGCAGAGCAGAATTTCATCTCTTTGTGGCTCATGCTGGAAATTGGCATTCCCACGACTAAACTGCTGACTTCATTAAATGTTGCAGCATTATCTGGTAGTTGTGTGGCGTCCATTACTGAATGCATGGCGCCGATCTCTGTTCTCCTTCCCAGGAACCACCAGGAGGCCATATCGTTCTTTATTCTCCCTAGTTCGTCCTCTCTGGTGGTTCTTGGGTATCCGTGGCTCCGGAAGCATAAACCTATTATTAATTGGGCACAAAATTCCATCTCTTCCTGGATCCCCTTCTGTTTAGCATCCTGTCTCTGCTCAGCCGAGTGTTCACCATCCCTTTCTGTCTCCTCTCCTCCGGTGGAGCCGCAGGATCTCAGCCTCATACCTGAGGTCTAGCATGACCTTGGGGAGGTCTTTAGCAAGTCGAGAGCCCTTTCTTTGCCTCCTCACCGCTCTTACGACTGTGCTATCGACCTCCTCCCAGGTGCGTGGTTGCCGTCCAGCTGGCTCTACAGTCTTTCTGGGCTGGAGAGAGAGGCAATGGAAAGTTATATTAAGGACTCTTTGAACGCCAGCCTCATTCGGCCCTCTTCAGCTCCTCTTGGGGCAGGGTTCTTCTTTGTTGGAAAGAAGGACAGATCTCTGCAACTGTGCATAGATTTCCACAAGCTAAGCGCCATTACTGTTAAGGACAAATACCCTCTGCCCCGATCAACTCCACGTTTGAGCCCCTTCAGCATGCGTGGGTATTTACCAAATTGGATTTGCGCAATGCGTATCATTTAGTCCGCATTTGTGAAGGGGACGAATGGAAGATGGCTTTTAAAACACACCTGGGGCAATTTAAATAGCCTGTGATGCCTTTTGGGCTCACACATGCCCCCGCCGTCTTCCAGCAAATGATTAATGACGTCCTTCGCGATATGGTTAATCAATTCGTTTTTGTCTACCTTGACAATATTTTGATTTTTTTCTCGCACATCAGAGGAGCACTCAGTCCATGTCAGGGCCGTGTTACAGTGGCTTCTGAAAACCAGCTCTTTGTGAAGGCTTAAAACTGTGAGTTTTCCACCTGCTCCACTTCCTTCCTGGGGTTTATTGTTGCTGAGGGAGAGTTGAGGGTCAATCCAGCCAAGGTGAAGGCTGTGCTTGATTGGCCTACAACCCAGTCCCGTAAGGAGCTTCAACGCTTCTTGGGGATTTGCAAATTTTTACCACCAATTCATTAGAAATTACAGTGGGGTAGCACAGCCTCTTACTCAGCTGACCTTGGTCAAGGTGCCTTTCACCTGGTCCGAGGCAGCCGAATGGGCCTTCCCTAAACTGAAGGACCTATTTTCCAACACACCCATCTTGGCCCAGGTTGATCCTCAGCTCCAGTTCATTGTAGAGGTGGACACTTCTGATTCGGGGGTGGGCGCTGTCTTCTTGCAGCACTCAGCTTCCAATCAGAAGCCCCACCTATATGCGTATTTCTCTCGACGGCTCATGTCAGCCGAGAGGAACTACGACGTAGGGGAATGAGGGCTTCTGGCCATTAAATTGGCTCTGGAGGAGTGGAGGCACTGGCTCGAGGGAGCATTTCATCCTATCGTTGTGTGGACTGACAATAAAAATTCAGAGTATCTTCAGTTGGCTCACCGATTAAATGCCAGGCAGTCCTGCTGGGCCCTATTGTTTATTAGATTTAATCTTACCATCACCTACAGGCCAGGCTCCCACAATATCAAATCTGACGTTCTCTCCTGCCAGTTTACCACTGACCACTCAGCCCCCTCCCCTCTCCCCCAACCCATTGTGCCATCCTCATGTATCCTAGGTGCTCTTACCTGGGAGATCGAGCAGAGGGTCCGACAGGCCCAGTCCACTGAGCCCAAACCCGAGGGGGGACCCGATGATTGGCTTTTTGTCCCGGCCGTCCTCTGCAGCAACGTCATCAGGTGGGGACACACGAGTCATTTTGCCTGCCACCCAGGGGTTTCCTAGACCATCAGCCTTATCCCACAGGTGTTCTGGTGGCCCACGCTGCGGATGGACGTCCGGGACTATGTCATAGATTGTCAAGTATGTACCAGAAACAAATCTGACTCTTCCCTTCCCGCTGGGCTGCTTCATCCCCTCCCGGTTCCCAACCATCCTTGGTCACACGTAGCTCTGGACTTTGTCACTGGATTTTCCCCCTCAAATGGTAACACAGTCATCCTCACCATTGTTGACCGTTTTTCAAAGACCATCCATTTAGTGCCCCTCCCCAAGCTGCCCTCCATCTCAAAGACTGCCAGTCTGTTTACTATCCACGTCATCCGCCTTCACGACATTCCCCTGGACATTGTGTCTGACCGGGGCCCACAATTTACCTCCCAAGCGTGGAAGTCTTTTTGTTGTTCCCTGGGCACCATGGTCAGCCTTTCATCTGAATACCACCCTCAGAGCAACGGGCAGGCTGAGCGTCCCAACCAGTCCCTGGAGGCCGCCCTCAGATGTGTGGCACCCTGCAACCCATCTACTGGGAGCACTCATTTGACCTGGGTGGAGTATGCTCACAACTCTGCAGTCTCCTCAGCTATAGGATTAACACTTTCAAGACATCTATGTGGTACCCCCCCACACCCCGTTGTAAATGGCAGAGAGGGAGGTTGCCGTGCCATCTGTAGGGGCCCATGCTCGTCATTGCTGCCATCTCTGGAGGGCCACCCAGGCTGCGCTTCTCCACTTCACTGAACGGAACCGGCAGTATGCGGACCACAGACAGGTTCCAGAGTCCAGATATACAGTTGGGCAGAGGGTGTGGCTGTCAGCGGACCAGGTGCCTCTGAAGACAGAGTCTCATAAGTTGTCACCTCGCTTCCTGGGGCTATTTTCCATCTCCAGAATTATCAATGATGTGACGGTCTGCCTGAAGCTTCCGCTGACTCTCCGTATTCACCCTACCTTCTATGTATCCAAGATTAAGCCCCTCTCCACCAGTCCTTTCTGCCCCCCTCCCCCCCAAAGCCTCCTCCTCCTCCGATCCTCAACGGCCAGACCACGTACACCTTCCAGAGAATTCTGGACGTTCGCTGTCGGGGTCGGGGGTTGCAGTACTTCACCCACTGGAAGGGCTACGGACCTGAAGAAAGGTCATGGATCCCCGGTTCTCACTTCCATGACAAGGGGATAGTCTAGGCCTTTCATCGAGCTCATCCCAACAAGCCCCGTGGGCCGCCAGGAGGCCTCCCTTGGGGGGGGGGGCACTGTTATGATCAGGTGAGCGCGCTCCCCCTCCCTTCTTGTGGGAGGTTCCTCGTCTAGTCCCTGGCTCCACAGGTAATCAGTACATCTGTGTGAGTGGATGCACCTGCTGTCTCTTCCCTGCCAGTGCTTAAAAGGACCAGTTGGTGAATGCTCCAGCGCTGGCTCGTTGGGTATACTGCCAATGAAGTTAAAAGTAAGTGAAGCTTAAGTTAACAAGGAACCCAGACATTAATCTCTTTTTCTCTTCCATCTTCTCAGGTTGCTGTCATGTCTGCGGTGTGTCCTCGAGGGTTGTTGTGCACTCACCTGCTCCATCATCATCATCATCATTCCGGATTGCCTTCTCCACCCAGTCAGACATCTCCCCAGCCCTACTCATCCGCAGTTTCTCCACTGGATCATCTTTGCCCTGCTGGGTTCATCTGTCGGGCTCTCTGCTCCTATTCGTAAGAATATTCCTGTTATTCATTATTCCCTGTCTCCCTCCTCAAACTAACCTGCTCTCGTCTCCCTCCTTACAGGCCGGGTATTCCTCTGGCGAGTGAGGTGTTTTTTCCCGCTAATCCTGCGTTCACCCGTTCAATAAAATTGTGTTTAAACTTTGCTTCTCCGTGTCGTGTGCATTCACTGGTGTAGTATCTTGCACGTGAGCTGATTATTCTTGTAATCATGACAGAGAGGCCAGAACCAGAGAGATGTGATGTCTCTTTCTAGTACCTTTTAAAACTCTAGCTGCAGTATTGTGGCTCAGTTGAAAACTTTTTAAAGATGTTTTAGGACAGCCTGATAATAGTTACAATAATCTAATCTAGAGATAACAAAAGCGTGGATTAGTTTCTCGGCAACACTCTGAGACAAGATGCTCCTAATGTTGGCAATATTACGCAAATGATAGAAGACAGTCTTAGAAACAAGTTTAATATGTGAATTAAAGAACAAATATTGATCAAAAATAAATCCAAGGTTCCTCACAGTACTATTAAAAGGAAGAGTAACCCCATCCAAAGTCAGAGTTTTATTTGGGAAGGTATTTGTAAGGTTTTTTGGACCAACTAGAATTGCTTAGATAGATAGATAGATAGATAGATAGATAGATAGATAGATAGATAGATAGATAGATAGATAGATAGATAGATAGATAGATAGATAGATAGATAGATAGACTTTATTGATTCCAAACTGAGAAATTACAGTGTAACAGCAGCATGACAGTAGATGGCCAAAACAACAGGAACACACACAGCACAATAAACAAAGGGATTAACCATGGAAAGCAAAACCACCTAAATAACTTTATATACATCGCAGATGATGACCCGTATAGATAGATACATCATACTCGCTGTACAATGCAGGACTATCAGGCGCAGGGTGCAATGTGAGGTACCAATTACACTGCAAGGTGCAGTATGGCAGCATTGTTATGACCAGAATTCAACATCAGAGTGAGTTATTGTATAGTGAAATGGCATGTGACAGGAAAGATTTCCTGTACCTAACAATTTGGCAGCGAAGCTGTAGCAGACTGCTGTAGAAAGTGCTCCACTGTCCGTGTGTGGTGGAGGGAGTGATCAGGATTGTCCATGATGAATAACAGTTTGTTCAGTGTCCTCCTCTCCATCACATTCTCAAAGGTCTCCAGCCTGAGACCAATTACAGAGCTAGCCTTCCTGATAATCTTGTCAAGTCTGTTGGTGTCGCTGGCTCTGACACTGCTACCCCAACAGACAGCAGCAAAGAAGATGGCGCTGGTGACAACAGCCTGGAAGAAAAGCTCCAGCATCCTGTTGCACATGTTGAAGGATCTCAGCTTCCTCAGAAAGTAAAGTCTGCTCATCCCCTTCTTGTACGCAGCATCGGTGTTAGATTTCAAATCCAGCCGGTTGCTGATCATGACACCCAGGTATTTGTAGTCCTCCACTACCCCCACATCCACCCCATTAATCTGCAGTGGCTGTGAAGGTGTCCTCTTCTTCCTGAAGTCAATCACCATCTCTCTGGTCTTGCTGACATTCAACTTCAGGTGATTCTGCTCTGTCCACTCCACAACTCTGTCTACCAGTGCCCTGTACTCCCCGTCCTCGCCCCCTCTTATACACCCCACAGCAGCTGAGTCATCAGAGAATTTCTGTAGGTGGCATGACTCAGTGTTGTACTGAAAGTCAGTGGTGTATAAGGTGAAGCGAAAAGGAGAGAGCACTGTCCCTTGTGGAGCTCCTGTATCACGAACCATCACATCACACAAGACACTGCCCAGCCGGAAAAACTGTGGCCTGCCTGTCAGGTAGTCAGTAATCCAGGAGATCAAAGAGCTGTTGACCCCTATCACCCACAGCTTCTCACCCAACAGCAGTGGCTGGATGGTATAAATGCACTGGAGAAATCAAAGAACATGATTCTCACAGTGCCTCCTCCTCCATCCAGGTGCAGACGGTACAGGTGTTTCAGTACTGGAGCTAACTAGTTGGCACAGGTCCTCAGGATCCAGACAGAGATGCCAGCCTTCCGCTGATGGAGTCTCTCAAGCTGTTTCTTAACCTTGTCTGTAGTCACAGTGATGTGGGGGTTGGTGCTGATATCCTCAGAGGAGGGGGTGGAGAAAGAGAGAGGTGCTGCACAGGAAGGGGAGGGGGAGGGTGTATTGGGGTCTGGCTGCATTGTCAGGGTAACAGATGGTGATTGAATCTATTAAAAACAGATTCAGCTCATCAGCTCTCTCAAGACTCCCCAATGTCTGTCTGTCCCTCCCCTTACACCCAGTGATGTGTTTCATTCCTGTCCACATATCCTTCACATTGCTTTGTTGTAGTTTATCCTCCAACGGTGGCGCAGTGGTTTAGCACTGTGGCAGCACAGTTTACCCTCGGCCGGGGGATCGCGGGGATCATGAGATCATGGGTTCGATCCCAGCCCCCGACCAACAGTGAGCTGTGTGGAGTTTGCATGTTCTCCCCGTGCTGCGTGGGTTTACTCCGGGATTTCTCCGGTTTCCTCCCGCATACCAAAAACATGTAGGTTTAGGGCGCTCGCGCACGCAGCGACCAGCAGCCGGTGGCTTGTCACCAGACTGCAAACCAAATCTACCTACGGGTACAAATAAGTAACAAAAAAAAAAAAAAAAAAAAAAAACTTCCTCTTGCTCCTAATCTTGGCAATATTACACAAATGATAGCAGGCAGTCTTACAAATAAGTTTAATATGTGAATTAAAAAACAGATCTTGATCAAATACCAACAAATGGGAAGACTGTGGAGAATGTGGAAGGACGAGGCTGAGCTTATTTCACAAGTCAGATTTATTCACATTCTCCAACATCATCCAAAAACAGAAAGAGGACGAATCCCCCAACATCTGTCCGTTTTCTACCCAGGACATCAAAACACACAGTCACATGGTGCTTAATCCCCAGTAACAATGTAACTTCCTCCCAATCTTAACACCCCCACCTCCAGTCTCTGGCCGCTGGGCGAAATCCCCCCACGGCTGTCTCCTTGCATGCCAAAGACTAAACTTTCACATCCTCGTGTTATCTCCAGAGCAGCTCAGTCCTTTGTTCCGTCTCAGATGTGAAGCCTAAGGTGGTATACGTATGAATCATGCAATGATATACATATGTGCATAATTGTGTCCCACATGACCCCCCCCCCCAAACGTCTAAGATAGAACAACGTAATAACAGTCTGCAAGTCATGGTAAAACTATTACACATCAGTCCACGTGTCACTTGGGCCTCAGTCGCCTCCCATATCTGCTGTAAGCGGGCTTAACCACTTTTGCGGCGCCTTCCTGCTGGGGAGCTGCTGTCTGAGGATGAGAACTGTTAGTCAATCCCTGTGGGTGTTCTGATGAATGCTCCTTAGGGGGTCTGCCGCGCCGAGGAACCGTAGCCAACAGCACATCCTCGTCGGCCAACACAAAGGCGGGTTTGAGTCTGTTTATGCCAATCTTTTCTTTCCTGCCCCCCAAATCTAGCAAAAAATGCTTATCCCCTGTTTCCAGCACTCTAAATGGTCCATCATAAGGTGGTTGCAACGGTGGGCGATGCGCGTCGTGTCTGACAAAAACAAACTCCACATTTTTTAGAGCCTTAGGCACAAAAACGCGCGGAAAACTGTGGTGAACGGGGCCAGGAAGCATGCCCGCTTCCGCGTCACTCTGCAACTGCTGAGCCGGGAAACATTCTGGTGCAGGATTATCTGGGAGAAATTCCCCGGGCAGCCGGAGCGGCTGCGCAAAAAGTAATTCAGCCGGGGAGGCTTCTAAATCCTCTTGAGGTGCAGAACGCAACCCCAATAAAACCCATGGTAGCCTGTCCACCCAATTTAAGATAAGATAAGATAAGATAAGCCTTTATTAGTCCCACAATGGGGAAATTCCAGGATTGCAACAGCACAGGGATAGCAACACACAGAGTAACAATCAGAAGGCAAGAAAAAAAAAAGAACAGCTAGTAAACATATGTACATATTACTATAAATATATATATATACAGTATATATATATATATAGACACACAGTGCGGAGCATTATGGTTGGTGAATGTGCCGCAGAAAGTCTAAGCTCTCTCTCCGCGGATGCGGCGGGCCAGCTGGAAGTCTTTGGGCATGATGGTGACCCTCTTAGCGAAGAAGAGACCCACCAGGTAGGCCTCGCCGGCCTCCTGCAGAGCCACGACGGCGAAGCTCAGGAAGCGCAGGTCGGTCTTGGAAGTCCTGAGCGATCTCCCTCACCAGGCGCTGGATGGGCAGCTTACGGATGAGCAGCTCCGTGGATTCCTGGCAGCGACGGATCTCTCTCGGAGCCACGGGCCTGTAACGGTGAGGCTTCTTCACTCCGCCGGTGGCCGGAGCGCTTCTCCGAGCAGCCTTGGTGGCCAGCTGCCTCCCAGGGGGCCCTCTCCTCCAGCAGATTTTACGGGCGGTCTGCCTGGTTCTTGCCATCGCTCTTTATCATTCCGTCTTATATTTCCCGCACGCCGCCCGAACTCCAGCCCGACACCCACGTCGTTTTCGCTAGAGTTCCCGGTATATCGAGTCTCTCCGCTAGCATCGGGTGGCAGTCAAGTGCTAGCTACTAGCTAGCACTAGCTCTTCCTGCTGTATCGTCTCCTGCTGTAAACAGAGGCTCCGTCCACCGACTCGGGAGACCTTTGGAGCGATCTGTGTGTCTGTGATATATATATAGAGTGAAAGGTGTAGAAAGAAGAAGGAAGATGAAAAAAAAAGGCTGTTGCAACGGGCAGCCAACTCGTGTGGCGCCACCGGTCCAGCGGAACCGGAACCGGGTAGAATTTGCATCCGTAAGCGACGCTCTGAGGGCCGCCTTCAATGACCTATGGAAACGTTCGCATAACCCATTAGCCTGCGGGTTGTACGCGGTAGTGCGGTGGATCGTTACCCCCAGGCTGTGGGCCATCGCTGACCAAAGCTCGGAAACAAATTGAGGACCTCTATCTGGCGTAATGTCCGACGGAACTCCAAAGCGCGCTACCCATGCTGTTAAAAACGCGCGCGCCACCTCCTCGGCTGTGGTTGATGACAGTGGGACCACTTCTGGCCAGCGCGTGGTGCGGTCTACCATTGTCAGAAAGTGTGTGCACCCCTGCGATGGCGGGAGGGGGCCTACGAGGTCCACGTGAACGTGATCAAACCTCTTAGCCGGGATGTGAAACGGCTCCAAGGGAGCTCTCGTGTGCTTGTGAACCTTGGCTCGTTGGCAAGCCATGCAGGCTGCTGCCCACCCTCTAACTTGCTTGCGCAAGCTCGGCCATACAAATTTCTCTCCTACCATTTTGACCGACGCGCACACCCCCGGGTGTGCCAGAGAATGAATCAAGTCAAAAACGCGGCGGCGTCACGCGGTCGGTACTACCGGGCACGGTCGTCCCGTGGAGACATCGCAGATTAAGGGGGGCATACCATCTTGCAGCACCCTGTTCTCCAGCCTTAACCCTGTTGGTCCAGACTGGAGCGCGCACACGTCCGCGTCACTCGCCTGCTCCGCGGCCATGGCTGCATAATCTATCCCTACGCGGACTGTGGCAGCGCGCATTTCCGCGTTGCTAGCCTGCTCAGCGGCCATGGTTGCATAATCTATCCCTAAGCGGACTGGGGCCGCTACGGCGCGCGAGAGACAGTCTGCCACTACATTAAGTTTACCCGCTACTTGCTGAATATCGGTAGTAAACTCTGAGATTGCAGCCAGCTGCCTCTGCTGCCGGCCCGACCACAGTTCTGAAACCTTGGCCATCGCGAAAGTCAGCGGCTTGTGGTCAACGAATGCGGTGAAACAGCGTCCTTCCAGCCAGAACTGGAAGTGGCGAATGGCCAAGTGGAGGGCTAACAACTCCCTATCAAATGCGCTGTATTTTCGCTCACTATCGCGCAATGTCCTGCTGAAAAAGGCGAGCGGCAGCCAAGCCCCGGCTACATGCTGCTCCACGACTGCCCCTATGGCCACATCTGACACGTCAGTAGTGAGCGCTATGCGGGCCGTTGGGTGTGGATGCGATAACAACGCAGCGTTTGCCAGGGCTGTTTTGACCTCCGCGAATGCTCGCTCTCGCTCAGGAGACTATTCGATTTTGCTTGTGGGTTTTTGTTTTTTTAGCGCAGCATACAATGGTTGCATGAGCTGCGCTGCGTGGGGGAGGAAACGGTTATAAAAATTTACCATTCCCAAAAACTCCTGTAACGCTTTGACCGTTTGTGGCTGCGGAAAATTTGTTACTGCGCTCACTTTGTCAGGCAGAGGAACCGCTCCTTCTGGAGAGACGCGATGCCCCAAAAATCAATCTGCGTCACCCCGAACTGACACTTCCCTGGGTTGATTATTAACCCGTGCTCTCCCAACCTCCGGAAAACTGCCGTGAGGTGGTTTTCGTGTTCGTCTTCGGACGCGCTGGCTACCAAGATGTTGTCCAGGTAGACGAACACGAAGGGGAGATCGCGCAACACCGCGTCCATCATGCGTTGGAACGTCTGTGCAGCGCCTTTAAGCCCAAACGGCATGCGCAAAAACTCGAAAAGGCCAAACGGAGTTATTACCGCTGTTTTGGGTATGTCCTCAGCGCATACTGGGACTTGATGGTACCCGCGGACCAAGTCTATCTTAGAAAAAATGCGCATCCCCACCAAATGAACGGAAAAATATTGGCTATGCGGGATCGGGTAGCGGTCGTGTGCTGTAGCGTTGTTCAACCTGCGGAAATCTCCGCAAGGGCGCCACGAGCCGTCAGCTTTAGGGACCATGTGAAGCGGGGAAGCCCATGGGCTTTTCGAACGCCTGATGATGCCCAACCTTTCCAGGTTGGCGAACTCCTCGCGCGCTATGGACAGTTTAGCTGCATCCAAGCACCGAGCTTTTGCAAAAACGGGTGGTCCGGTGGTGGTAATAAAATGTTCCACTCTGTGTTTAGCGACAGCTGCTGAAAATGTGGGAACCGTGAGTGCTGGGAACTGAGTGTGTAGTGTGTGGAACTTACCACCTGCCGTTGCGACGTTGGCTTGTGCTGTGGGCGGGGTCACTCGGGCTGCACAGGGAATAGAATAAAAAGAAAGTGCATTAACTAGGCGCCTATTAGCAAGATCAACCAACAAACCATGTGAGCACAGATATAACATATTGAAGCTCACTGCAGCTATAACAAAAGCCCACTTAAATGTACGGCCGTGCAGGGACAGAAGCAGAGTCTTCTCACCAAAGGTCTTAATCCTCGAGCCGTTCGCTGCTGACGCTCCGTGACCTCCGGGACCCACCAGCCGGTCAGCATATGTAGGCATGACGAAACTCACTTGGGAGCCTGTGTCCACGAGGAATTGCCCCCTCCGAACGCGCATCCGTCAAGTAGAGCAGCTTGTTCTCTTCCCAGAGGGCCGCGGCTGCTACCGACCCCCGGTCTTGGCGTTTCCCGAGTGCTTGAACTGGCACGGTGGTATACATTTGCATGCCCTCTCTGCAAAGTGGCGATGGTAGAAACAGAGGTCGTCTCCTCCGTGATCCCTGGCCCTCGCCGCTGCCGTTGTCGGTGGGTCTGCTACCGCCGCCTCTGGCCCCCTGCCGTCTCGGGCTGTCACGCCGATCTCCGTTGCTCCTGCAGTGGCCACGCGCTGTCTGCTGGCATTGAGAATCCATTGCGCCTCCTGGGCCAGCGCGCCGAAGTCCCGCTGGGCCAACAACGGTGAACCGGCCAGGGTCGCTCTCATGGCCGACGGGAGGGTTCTCAGGAAAATGTGGGTGAAGAGGAAGTCATCGCCGTCTGAGCCCCTCAGCCTCAGCATGTCCTCCATCAGGTTGACGGGCGTGCTGTCTCCCAGGTCGTTCAGAGCCAGGAGCCTCTCCGCTCTCTCCTGGACTGAGGGAGTGAAACGCTGGATGAGCGCAGCCTTCAACCCGGCATATCTGTCGTCGGCCGGTGGGCACTCCAAAAGGCTCTGCACATGTCGAGCCGTGTGGTTGTTGAGCTTGGCAATAACATGGTAGAATTTCGTGTCATCTACCGTTATCTCCCGGAGTGCGAACTGTGCTTCAACCAAGTGGAACCAGGAGCACGGGCTGTCTTGCCAGAAGTCTGCTAGCTTGACTGTGGCTGCATTCGCCTGGCTGGTTCCTAACGAGTCCGGCTCGGGGGAATTACTTCTGCTCATGATACGTCTTAGGGTCACCAGTGTGGAGAATGTGGAAGGACGAGGCTGAGTTTATTTCACAAGTCAGATTTATTCACATTCTCCAACATCATCCAAAAACAGAAAGAGGACGAATCCCCCAACATCTGTCCTTTTTCTACCCGGGACATCAAAACACAGTCACATGGTGCTTAATCCCCAGTAGCAATGTAACTTCCTCCCGATCTTAACACCCCCACCTACAGTCTCTGGCCACTGGGCGAAATCCCCCCACGGCTTTCTCCTTGCATGCCAAAGACTAAACTTTCACATCCTCGTGTTATCGCCAGAGCGGCTCAGTCCTTTGTTCCGTCTCAGATGTGAAGCCTAAGGTGGCATACGTATGAATCATGCAATGATATACATATGTGCATAATTGTGTCCCACAAGACTTCTTTAAATAACCTGATAGAAATAGAGTCTAGAAGACAAATTGAAGGCTTGGATGAGGAAATTATTTTATCTAACTCTAAAAGGTCAGTTGGAGTAAACTCATCCAAACAGATATCAACTGAAGGAATTGCAGTAGTTACTGTATTTAAGTTAACGATGGGAAGAATCTGACTGATTTTATCCCAGATAGATGAAATTTTATTACTGAAGAAATTCCAACATTCCTGGTCCAACAACACCACACCATTGGCCAAGAAGGCTCAAACTCGCCTCCATTTCCTCCACAAACTGAGGAGAGCACGAATCCCCCCCCCACCACCACCAATCAAGTGCTCATTCTACTGGGGCACCGTTGAGAGCATCCTCGCCAGCTGCATCACAGTGTGGTATGGAAGCTGCACTGCCTCCTCCAGGAAGACACTACAACACACATTGAAAGCATCCAGCAAGATTATTGGTGCCCCTCTGCCCTCCCTCTCAGACATCTACCTCATTCGCCTCACCTGCAGAGCCATCAACATTGCAGGTGACACCTCCCACCCCTCACATTCTCTCTTCAGCCCCCTGCCCTCAGAGAAAAGGTACTGGAGCCTCCGGGCCCACTCCACAAGACTGCTAAACAGCTTTGTTCGTTAGGCCATCGGGACCCTGAACTCTGTCCTCTCCCCCCTTTCCAGACCATAACGCACTCACCCGCACAATAACTACCTCAGCTGTTGGCACAGAAAGACTGGCACACCAACAGTAATACATCCGCTGCTGTATGTACCTGCATTTTATTATAACCATTTGCACAAATGCCATATCTGCTGCTGTCTGTCATTGCAATACTGATCATGTGCAGTCCTATCTGTCACTGGCTGCACCTACACTACCGTATTGAACTTGCGTCTACGAGTATTACTGCTCTACTTTTTCTGTATATAAGATTGCTGGGTTTTATTGTTTATGTTTATTTGCATTATGAGATGTCTGGGTCTATCTTTTGCTGCTATTTGCACTACAGGCAGCAGTAGCATTACTGTACATAGACTACTGTTGTTGTTTTTCCAGCCTTATTGCTTTTTCTTTTTTTATATTGCACACACCACTGAAAAGAGAGACAAGCGCCATTTCAATTCTCCTGCATGTCCTGTATGTATAATAGTATTGACAAATAAAATCTTTGAATCTTGAATCTTTGAATTGAATTCATAAAGTCCTGACTAGTTAGCTCTAAGGAAATGTTAGATTTGACAGAGTCCTGACTCTTTGGCAGCCTGGCTGCAGTGCTGAAAAGAAACCTGCGATTATTCTTGTTACCTTCTATTAATGCAGAATAATAAGTTGTTCTAGCTTTCCTAGTTGATTTCTCCAAGCTAGATATATTTCATCTAATTTAGTGGAGCGCCATTTTCTTTCTAACTGACAAGTCTTCTGTTTTAAGCTACAAGTTTATGTGTTGAACCAAGAAGTTGGAAATATCTGATTAGACTTTTTCTTTTTTTAAAGGGGCCACCATGTCTAGAGTCTGATGCAGAGAAGCTGTAACACTCTCCATAGCTTATCTCCATTGTGTTGACACTTGGCATCGAGGAAACAATCTGCTTAAATTTGGTAACAGCATCATCTGACAGACATCTACTGTAATAATATTTTTCTTTAGGAGCCAAATAGTCAGAAATAGTAAAATCAAAAGTTAACAGATAATGGTCTGACAGTACAGGGTTATGAGGAAACACTTACAGATTTTCTATTTCTATGCCATATGTCAGAACAAGGTTCAATGTGTGGTGGAGAAAATGGGTAGGATTTCCTACTTTCTGAGAAAACCATATCAAGTCTAATATTGAGTTAAACGCCATATTAAGGCAATCACTATCTACATCTACATGTACTGTATATTAAAGCCCCCTACTATAATTATTCTATCCGATCTGCAAAGAGCTCTGCAAATTCAATTAAAAACTCTGAATAAGCTGTGGGAGGATGATAAACTATGGCAAATAAAATTCGTTTTAACCTAATTTTGCTAAAATGCCCAATACTGAGGACCAGGCCCTCCAAGGAACTATAACGTGTTTTTTGCTTTACATTCACTAGTAATTTGGAATGGTAATTTGTTGCTACTCCTCCTCCATGATCAAAACTTCTGGGATTTTGACAGTTTAAATAACCAGAAGGAGTTGATTCATTTAAAACAGCATAATCCTCTTGCCCTAACCAAGTCTCTGCAAGTGATATTAAATCAATCTGATGATCAATTTACAGATCATGGACTAGCTGAGACTTGGGAGTTAGAGACCTAATATTTAACACACCGCATTACAATTACTGTGGTAGATGTAGAGGCCGCACCTCGGACACAGTCCAAGGATGGATAATTTTTTTCACACACAAGGAGTTGTTTAGAACTCCTTATACAAAGATATAGAGTGATTGTGGCGGTTCGGTTAACCTCCACAACAGATTAAGGACAGTCAGCTCTCTTCTCTTGGTTTTTCCCGCTGCACTACTGAGATGTAATGTGCCATTCATGTATTGTGATGTAATGTGCCATGCATGTATTGTGATGTAATGTGCCATTCATGTATAGTGTTCATGCGTCCTGTCCTTACTGTGACCTAGAGACTGAGATCAATATGTGGATGTGCCTTGTAACCTCTTTGTCCTGCACCTGGAGCAGAGGCTAGCAATCTGCCTATTGTTATGTATGTCTCTCAAATGCAAATGTCTCATGCCTGTTCTGCAATCTCTTTGATCATACCAACTGCTGGGAATACCCTTTGATGTATTGTCTGAGTTGGGTATATATACTGCACTGAAATCCATGTTCTCCCTCTCACTCTCACTCTCATTCACTCACTCTTCAGCTGCTGCTGCAGACACACACTTTGTGTCTCCTCCTCAGAGAGCCTCTGGGCTCGCTCCCGGCACATATGCACGGCGCCGGGAGCGGAGCTCGTGAAGGCAGTATATTTAATAAACTCTACTTAAAACTCTTCACCGCTACTCCTCCCTCTCAGCGATCCTACTCATCTACCCGAGCCTGAGGAACAAAGATCGTCTATCTTCCCTCAACGCTCCAACGCACCATGACTAATCTGCAGCCACAGCTCATCATAGATGTTTATCGGCGCCGTCTGTGCCGATCTCCACCAAGATTTCTGACCCTGGTTCTCCTCTCCAGCTGGCCCACCCATCACGGAACGGGGAGTTACGAGGACGGCGCACCACGCACGGGACACATACGGCTCCACTGACCGCCTTCCTTCTGCTGCATACTGGCCCTTCAGGCTTGCTCATACACCTGAGGCACGCAGCTTGCTCACTGGATTTTATGGTCTTAGCCACGGCACACAAGGGGAATTCAGCTGTCTGCGGTTCCCGAGGCTTTAGGGTTGCGCCTGCACCTAAAAGTCAAACACGCCAAGTCCCTTTGCTTCCTTTTTTTTCTTACAGCCGCTCCTGTTTTTCTTCATGGCCACGAAAGGAGTCAGAGACTAATTATTCTTCTTGTGATCTCCGCACACTCAACGGGACCGCCCCTCGACGTCGCGGACCAACAAGCAATTTTTGCGCGGCTCGGACGATTTCACCGCTCCCGGCCGGCACTTACCACCACCCCCCCTCCGCCTGCACAGAGCTTCTCCTGCTCGCTGCCCAAGCTGCATGATCGAGACCTCGGCCGCCTGCCCTCTGGGAGGGAGCGTGTGGCGGTTCGGTTAACCCCCACAACAGATTAAGGACAGTCAGCTCTCTTCTCTTGGTTTTTCCCGCTGCACTACTGAGATGTAATGTGCCATGCATGTATTGTGATGTAATGTGCCATTCATGTATAATGTTCATGCGTCCTGTCCTTACTGTGACCTAGAGACTGAGATCAATATGTGGATGTGCCTTGTAACCTCTTTGTCCTGCACCTGGAGCAGAGGCTAGCAATCTGCCTATTGTTATGTATGTCTCTCAAATGCAAATGTCTCATGCCTGTTCTGCAATCTCTTTGATCATACCAACTGCTGGGAATACCCTTTGATGTATTGTCTGAGTTGGGTATATATACTGCACTGAAATCCATGTTCTCCCTCTCACTCTCACTCTCATTCACTCACTCTTCAGCTGCTGCTGCAGACACACACTTTGTGTCTCCTCCTCAGAGAGCCTCTGGGCTCGCTCCCGGTGCCGTATAAACGCTACTTAAAACTCTTCATCGCTGCATTTATTTTATCATGCTGCTTCAGTGATGATAATCAAGTCAGTGGCAGTAATGCACCTGTGGGCTGGTTGCCAACTGCCAATCAAATCTAAAAGAAGAAGAAGAAGAAATTATGAGGAGGAACAGAGGCCAAGTCATTAAATTTGGGACTACATGTTTAATTTGGGTTTTATCAGCTTTTTGTTTAATCACTTTGGAATGGTTATACATTAAATTTTTATTTACTTTAGAGGGAGCAGACAGTGATTCTCTGATAGGGAATACAGGGGCTAAGTTGAGGGGTGGCAACTTTTATACAGCAGGGAAAATAAGTATTGAACACATCAACATTTTTCTCATTAAACATATTTCTGATGGATCAAGTAGGTTCATTTTGTCTACTTTTAATTATTTACCTTTTGTTCTTATTAAAGACCTAAATGAACATCTAACAAAAACTAATGCTGAAATAGCACGGCAAGCACAGATGCTGAAAAGACAAGATAAGATACAGGCAACATGGACAAGAAATTGTAGAGTTTGGATCAAACTAAATGGAACACCTGAGGAAGCAAAGAGTATAATAATCAGAGATCTTACTGACTTAAATAAATATAGATGAACACTGATTAAGAAAATTAAGAGACTATTATAATCCATATCCACACACACGGCAAGAATAGCTCTTTTGACATACCATGTCAATGTACTTTAAAAAAAAAAACTAAACAAAACAAACAAAAAAAACTTATGACTGACTTGAGTAGACATCAATTATCCCCAGTTGGAGGAAGTCATTTGACACAGAGTGAGGAAATTCAAACTCTGAAAATATGCCATTATGCTGAACATAAACTACAAGAGATGGAGAATGATACTGATCCTGATAACCACTTTTTCAATAATATTCATAATCATTGTGAATATTATACTGAAAAGCAATTCAAAAGTCAAGTGCAACTAGATGGTAAACTATCAATAATACACTTCAACAGCAGAAGTCTTAACAAAAACTTTCCACAGATTCAGGACTATTTAAAACAGCTAGACAGAAAATTTACAGCTATCGCAGTCTCTGAAACTTGGCTTAATGAAGAGCAGGCTCCCCTGATGGCAATAGAGGGATATCAGATGTTTCATATTAACTGATCTCAAAAAAGGGGTGGTGGTGTTGCACTATATATTGATGACCTGTATAGGTGTAAACTTGTAAATGGAATGTCCTTTGCACTACCAGGAATTTTAGAGAATGTGCTACTGTTGAGATTGACCAAGATAAAACAAAAAATCTAATTATAAGTTGTATATATAGAACGCCGGGAACTTGCATTGAGACATTCAGAGATAAATTAGTCTAGCTGTACAATAATATTACTAGTAAGAAAATGGTAGTAATTTGTGGAGATTTCAATATTGATTTACTAAATCCATATCAACAAAATGTAATTACAGAGTTCATGAATTCTATGTACAGCATGAGTCTATATCCCACAATAACACATCCCAGTAGAATCACAGTTCACACTGCTACACTTACTGACAACCTGTTTGTTAATATTATTGATAAGAAAATAGAAAGTGGATTATTGATAAATGATATAAGTGACCATTTGCCAACCTTTGCACTTATCCATGGCCACACGGGGGCCAATACAGAAAAAATTTTAAAATCATTCAGATACAAATCACAAAATGCAATCAGTTCTTTTAAAGAAGACTTGCTGAAGCAAGACTGGACAAAAGTCTATGTATCAGATGTAAATGAAGCCTATGACACATTTATGAACACTGTAACCACTCTTTATGAAAAAAATTGTCCATTACTAACTAACCTACACTTATATAGCGCTTTTCTAGTCACAAAGACCACTCAAAGCGCTTTACTAGTACTAACCCTCTATTCTAAGGGCCTATAGGAAACAGATATCTAGGGACAATTTAGAACAACCAATTAACCTAACATGCATGTCTTTGGATTGTGGGAGGAAACCGGAGCCCCCGGAGTAAACCCACGCAGCACAGGAAGAACATGTAAACTCCACACAGAAAGGTTCCAGCCCCTGCCAACCTGGGGATTTGAATCAGGAACCTTCAAGCTTAGTAAAGAAAAAGCTTAAACATAAATTTGTCGATTAGCCATGGTTAACCAAAGGATTACAAAAGGCATGTAAAAAGAAAAATTTATTATATAAAGCTTTTCTAAAGAAAAGGACAAAAGAAGCAGAGCAGCGGTATAAAACATACAAAAATAAGTTAACATATATACATAATAAGATGTAGTAAAAGAGACTATTAGAGTAGAGAACTGGAGAAAAACAGAAACAATATTAAAAATACATGGACAATACTTAACAATATTCTTGGAAATAAAAACAGAAATGCAAGCTACCCAACCAATTTTTCAAAAAATAATAAAACGACTCAGAGTGTGAATGCAGCTTCACCTGCAGATGAATTTAATAACTTTTTTGTTAACATTGGTCCTAATTTGACTTGAGAAATACCCATTATGGCACCTACGGGTGATACAATAAGCAAAAACACTGCTATAAAAGACTCCATTTTCATAAAGAACACAGATGAGAGAGAGGTCATTGTTGCCTTATTGAAAACGTCAAACAGTCCTTGGACAGGGGTAATGTGGTAGGAGCTGTTTTTCTAGATCTCAAAAAGGCTTTCGATACTGTAAACCACAGTTTGCTTTTATCCAAAATGGTATCTTTTAACTTCTCCCCAAATACATTAGAATGGTTTGCATCTTATCTCCAGAATAGAGAACAGTGTGTAAAAGTTCACCAGGATAAATCCTCATTTTTAAACAACCGCATGGGTATCCCACAAGGGTCCATTCTTGGTCCTTTACTTTTCAGCATTTTTATTAATGACTTGCCGTTACACTGCTCAGCTGCAACATGCCAACTTTATGCAGATGATGCAGTTATTTACACAGCTGCCAAGACTCCAGCACAGGCTGCAGATGTACTGTCTACAAGTATGGTTGATGTCCAAGAGTGGCTCCTCAAGAACCATCTATTGCTGAACCTTCAGAAAACAGTCTCAATGTGCTTTTCAATCAAAAAATGTAACCTGCAACATTTTAAAGTTAATATACATGATCATGACATCAGTTTAGCTACAGAATTCAAATACCTTGGCATTGTACTAGATCCTCAACTCAAATTTAATCTTCATATAAAGAAAATTTCAAAAACAGTAAAAAAAAATCTGAACTGCTTTAAATTAATTAGATATTACATACCTTACGAAGCAGCTGCACTGTATATGCATTCTATGGTTTTTTCTCATATATCATACTGTTTGACAGTCTGGGCTCAAGCAGCCCCTTCCACAATAAGACATATAGGTTCATTATATAATCAAACCCTAAAAATCTTGGACAAAAAGCCCATTAGGTGGCATCACTGTAATGTTTTAAAAAAATACAACCTATTGAGTTTTGAGAGCTTCATTGACCTCTGTCTTCTGAAATTAACGTTCAAATGTTTCCATAAATCAGCACCCGAGCCACTTGCTGGTTTCGTCCAAAGACAGGACAGCAGCAGAGCCACCAGGAGTTCTGTTAACAATAACTGTAAAATATTCCACCGCAGAACCACATTTGGACAAACAGCTTTCTCTATAAAGGGCAGTCACATCTGGAACACAATGCCAAATGAAATTAAAATAATAACGGACTTTAAAACATTCACTAAAAATGTTAAAAACTGGCTGAAAAATAAACAAGAATGTACTCATGTATGAATTATTTGTCTGCAAAGTGAGAGTGAATGAAGGGAAGGAATAAATGTGTTTGTTTATAGTGAGTGACGGAGGGAGGAAGGCCTGAAATAGGCAAATGTGAGTTATGTTATATGTGTTAAATGTGAGTCAGGCTGTTATATTTGTGTATTTATAATATTTATGTTAAAGGTGAGTCAGGCTCTTATATTTGTGTATTTATAATATTTATAATATTTATAATTGTGTATTTATAATTTTTCTGCATTGATGTATGTGGTTATTGTGTATATTTTTATCTTGATTCTTTTTTCTAAAGCCCATCCAGGGACAAGAGTTGCAAATTAGCTAATAGCTATACACTCTATGTGCAACACATCAGATTGATTGTCTTTGATTAATTGTCTATGTTTATTGCACTGTCCCTGTCAAATAAACTAATCTACTACTACTAAATTGTTAAATTGTTTAAAAGTAAAACATTTACGGACTGTGATGGTATTGACATGCTCTTAGTCAAAACTATTATTGAATACTTAGTGAAACCACTGACGTATATCTGTAACCTGTCTCTCCAAACAGGTATATTTCCCAATGCAATGAAAATAGCTAAAGTAATTCCGATATACAAGACGGGTGACAGAGGGGGAACTTTCAAACTATAGACCAATTTCACTATTGCCGCAATTTTCCAAGATACTTGAAAAAATATTCTGTGAGAGAATTGACAACTTCATACTGAAGAATAATTTATTGTGTGAGCAGCAATATGGGTTCAGACACAAGAGGACAACTGCATTTGCTCCAATGGAATTTATAGAAAAAATATCAACTGCCATTGAAAATAAAGAGTATTCAGTTGGGGTATTCCTGGATCTTAAAAAAGCATTTGATACAGTGGATCATAATTTATTATTAAAGAAACTACAAAATTCTGGTATTAGGGGGGTGGCACTGTCCTGATTATGTAGTTGCTTCAAGAATAGATATCAGTATGTATGTGTTGGTAACAAAAACTCACAGTTACTGAAGGGTACTTGTGGAGTCCCACAGGGTTCAGTTTTGGGGCCATTGTTATTCAATATGTATATAAATGATATATGTAAAGTCTCGGAAAAAATGGATTTAATATTGTTTGCCGATGACACTAATTTATTATGCAGTGGAAGCAATTTGGAACAACTTTTGGATACACTCGGAAAGGAATTAGGAAAGCTTAAACTGTGGTTTGATTCAAACAAATTAACGCTCAATTTAAGTAAGACAAAATTTACAGTTTTTAACAACCATCACAACAACTTAGTATCTAAACTAAGTGTAAATGGTGAAGAGATTGAAAGGGTATCTGAAACTAAATTTCTTGGAGTAATAATTGATAATAAACTGTGTTGGAAGTCACATATTAATTATATTAAAGGTAAAATATCTAAATCAATCGCAATACTACACAGAGTGAAATATTTGCTGAATCAACCCACACTACATACTTTGTATCATTCATTAATACTCCCATACATGACATATTGTACTGAAGTATGGGGAAATACATATAAAACAACTGGGCAACTTCTACCGCTGCGTGATAGAGAGCACCCTGACCAACTGTATCACAGTCTGGTATGGGAGCTGCTCTGTAGCTGACCGCAAGGCGCTGCAGCGGGTGGTGAAAACTGCCCAACGCATCACAGGGACTCCACTTCCAGCTATAGAGGACGTCTACAGGAAAAGATATCTGCGCCCGGCACGCAGCATTCTTAGGGACTCCAACCATCCTGCTCATGGACTGTTCCAGCTTCTCCCCTCCAGAAGATGTTTCAGAAGCCTTCGGACTAGAACCAGCAGGTTTAGGAACAGTTTCTTTCCAACAGCTGTCACGTTATTGAACTTAGTTCCCCGCTGACTCTCTTACAATCATCTTTTACCATCTTCACCTGTACATAACTGCATAACTACATAACTACATCTAACTTATTGCACATTATTTGCACATAACAGTACTCTTAACTTTCTGCACTGCTGCATATATTTGCAAATATATTTGCATATATTTGCTTAAATTGCACATACTGTTAATTACCGTATATACTGCACTGCTGTCCTTTGCACTTCTGATTGGATGCTAAACTGTGTTTCCTTACCTTGTATTCATACATGTGTAATGACAATAAAGTTGAATCTAATCTAATCTAATCTAATCTAAAACAAACACATATCCAGTCTTTATGCTTCAGAAGAGAGCTATTAGAATAATAAACAAAGCTGCTTACAGGGAACCAACAAACCCACTTTTTCTTAAATTAAAAGCTCTCAAGTTGAAAGATTTGGTTGACTTTAAAACTGCAGTAATAATGTTTAAAGTGAAGAATCTATCACTGCCCGCAAATATCCAAAAGCTGTTCCAAATAAGGGAGAAACAATATCATTTCAGAGGAACATGTATATTTCAAAAACCTTCAGTGAGAACTACCACCAAGCAACACTGTGTTTCAGTGCAAGGAGTCAGATTATGGAACGATTTTGGACCTGAATTAAAATCATGTACAACGCTTGGACAATTTAAACAAAAACTAAAGGAAGAAATACTCCAAACATATATACAAGATGACATATAAAATCACATAAGGATTGTCATATCCAGTCTGCGTTGTGTTGCTGCTTAGTTTTTTGTCACATTTTGTCTTAGCTTTGTTCTGAATTGTAATCACTCTTGTTTTGTTTTTCTTTTGAATTCTTGGATGGAATATGGGTGGGCAATATAAGCTGCGGCTTCAGCCATCACCCATTTCGGATAACTTATGTTGAACTGTATAATCAGAGGAGTTACTGTCTAATTTGACCTTGTTGGATTTTCTTTCCCCCTTTGTTATACTATTCTGTTTCTTTTTTAATCTTTACTTTTAATCTATCCGACATAAAGATTCATTCATTCAAAAAAAAGACAAAATTAGAAAAGAGATTTTTTTTTACCTTCTTTACATGTTTCTACTGTTCACTGCAGCCTTTGTCAGACTGTTCACTGCAGTCGAAACATGTAAAGAAGGTAAAAACATCTCTTTTCTATTTTTGTCTTTAATAAGAACAAAAGGTAAATAAATATTTCTGATGGAGCCATTGACCTGAGATTTTCACCAGATATCAGTAACAACCCAAGTAATTCATACATACAAAGAAATCAAGGCAACTGTGTTCACAAAACAAGTTATATTTAATAAAGTGGAATGGCAGAGGGAATAAGTATTGAACACATGAGGAAAAAGAGATTCAAAAGGTCATAGAAAGCCAAGAAACTAGCTGAAATCCATCAGAATTTAGGACGCCATCTCATCTCCCATCAGTGCAAATTAATTTCAGCTGGTTAAGTCCTGACTGATAGCCTTTAAAATGGTCTGTGAATATCAGATTGTCACACCACAAAGGACTCATGATGGGTAGAAACAAAGAGCTCTCTTTAGACCTTCACAACCTTATTGTTGCAAAACATAATGATGACATTCATTACAGGTGCATTTCTAAATTGCTGAATGGTCCAGTGAGCACTGTTGGAGCCATCATTCAGAAGTGGAAAGAACATCATTTTACCATAAAACGGCCATGATGACATAATGTCTGGCCCAGGAAACACGCACGCAGGCTCAGGGTAGATTTAACAGCTTTATTCAACGAGCAGGTGTGTCTGAATGGATGTATGCGGTATGTGTATGTGTTGGGGTGAACGCCGATGCGCAGGCAGCAGAGCAGCGCGCCGTTCAGCCGGACAACCCTATGGAGAGAAAGCAGAGGACAAGGGTAACGGGCACCACACCGAGACAGAGATATTAGTCAGAGTGATGCTTACTTGCAGGAATGGGTGGCTGGCGTTGGCAAGTGATGAGCCTGGGAGACAGCGTCCTGCTGGGCCTGCGTAGATGGTGGAGATGAGTCAGCGAAGATGGGGGGAATCCACCGCCGGGGAGTCCACCTGTGCACAGGGGTGAAGAACTTTGGAGACAAGGTAAGGGATGCTTACGTGTCGTAGTTATCTTGCTGGTGATCTGAGGTTGATTCACGAGCTAGGGAAATGCCGATGAGAACAGACAGCTCCAGACCGCAGCACTGGGCCGAGTGGGTTAAATAGCCCGCTGCTGACGAGGCGCAGGTGTGCGCGGAGCTGAAGCCGCTGATGAGTGGCGAGTTGTGACAGTACTCCCCCCCCAGCAGCGCCTCCTGTGCCCAATGGAACTCCATGATGAGGCTTTTGTCTAACACCCAAGAAGAGGGCACCCAGGACCTCCATTCCGGACCAAATCCCTCCCAGTCCACCAAGTACTGCAGCCCGCGGCCTCGGCGCCAGGAGTCCAGGAAGGAGGAGACTCTCCAGGCTGGGTGGCCGTCGATCATCATAGGCGCGGGCGGCGCTGCGGGCAGGGGGCAGAGGGGGTCGGAGACATAGGGCTTGATCTTAGAAACATGGAAGGTAGGGCAGATGCGAAGGGAGGGGGGAGGGCCAGACACACAGCCACCGGGTTAACAATTTTAGTAATGGTGTGGGGACCAACAAAGCGTAGGGCCAACTTCCTCTTCTCTCCCTTGAGGTGGATATCCTGAGTGGCTAACCAGACCTGTTGACCCACCTGGTAGACAGAGGCCGGTTTCCTGCGCCGGTTAGCCGTGGTGCTGTTGCGCGCCGCCGTGCACAAGAGCGCGTCGCGTGTCTTGGACCACAGCACCCGACAACGTCTCAGGTGCACCTGGATGGAAGGGACCGCCAGCTCCGCCTCCTGCTCCGGGAACAAAGATGGATCATAGCCCAGGGACGCCTTGAAGGGAGACATCCCAATAGCAGAAGACCGAGCGGTGTTGTGGGCGTACTCTATCCAAGACAGGTGTGTGCTCCAGGAGGACGGGTTAGAGGAAGTGATGCAGCGTAGGGCAGCTTCCAGCTTCTGGTTGGCCCATTCACACTGCCTGTTGGACTGTGGGTGGTGCCCGGAGGAGAGGCTAACTGTGGCTCCCAGGGCGTTGCAAAAACACCTCCAAACCTCAGAGACAAACTGGGGACCCCGGTCCAAGACGATGTCCGTCGGTATCCCGTGTAGCCTGACCACGTGCTGAACCAAGAGCTCCGCTGTCTCCTGCACCGTTGGAAGACCCCGAAGTGGCACGAAGTGGGCGGCCTTGGAGAATTGGTCCACAATGGTCAGCACGGCGTTATAGGAGTTCAAAGTGGGGAGACCAGTGACAAAGTCGAGGGCTATATGGGACCAGGGCCTGCCAGGGGTCGGCAGAGGCTGGAGCAGCCCAGCGGGAGGAGAATTACCCGACTTGGCGGTGGCACACACAGGGCACGCCCGGACGTAGTTGGCGGCATCCTTCTGCAGACCCGGCCACCAGAAGGAACGCTGGAGGAGAGCCACAAGCCGAGATACACCAGGGTGACAGGTGAGCTTGGAGGTGTGGACCCAATGGATGACCTCCCCCCGGACAGAAGATGGAACGAACAACCTTCCCTCTGGTCCGCCGCTAGGGTCCAGTTCAGTCTCCTGCGCCCTCCGAATCTTGTCCCTGATGGACCAGGAAATCGCTCCTACCACACATGAACTGGACAGGATGGGGTGGCCCGGCTCCTCCGACGTCTCAGGGGCGAACTGCCTGGAGAGGGCATTGGGTAGGCCGTTCTTAGAGCCGGGGCGGTAGGTTATGGTGAAACGGAACCGGGCAAAGAACAGGGACCAGCGCGCCTGGCGGGCATTCAGATGTCTAGCAGATCAAAGATATTCCAAGTTCTTATGGTCCGTCAGCACCACGAATGGTAAGGCTGCCCCCTCCAGCCAGTGGTGCCACTCCTGCAGGGCGAGCTTGATGGCAAGAAGCTCCCTGTCCCCGACATCGTAATTCCGCTCGGCCGGAGACAAACGCCGTGAGAAGAAGGCACAGGGTCGCTTGACCCCATCGGTGGGTGATCGCTGGGACAACATCGCCCCCACCCCCGTAGCAGACGCATCGACCTCCACCAGACACTGCAGCGCGGGGTTGACCTGGGTCAGGACCCGGGAGGAGGAGAACTCCGTCTTCAGCGCCTGGAATGCCGCAGCGACCTCTTCAGTCCAGCAGAAGGTGTTCTTAGGGGATGTGAGACGGGTCAGCGGGGCAACGATGGCACCGAAGTTGGGTACAAAACGGCGGTAGAAATTGACGAACCCAAGGAATTGCTGGACCTGTTTCCTGGAGGTCGGCGTGGGCCATTCCACCACCGCTTTAACCTTCGCGGGGTCAGGTAGGACCTGGTTGTGTGAGATGACAAAACCTAAGAAGGAGGTGGTCTTGGCGTAAAACTCACACTTCTCAGCTTTCACATACAACCTGTTTTCCAGCAGCCGCTGCAAGACCCGCCTCACATGCACCTGATGTTCCTCTCGTGACCTGGAGAATATGAGGATGTCATCCAGGTACACGAACACGAAGAGGCCCAGGAAATCATGCAGGACGTCATTGATAAGGCGCTGAAAAACGGCAGGGGAGTTGGTCAGACCAAAAGACATTACCAAGGTACTCAAAATGCCCACTTGGCGTTCTAAATGCTGTCTTCCACTCATCCCCCTCCCTGATCCGGACGAGATGGTATGCACTGCGGAGATCCAACTTGGTGAACCAGGTCGCCCCCCACAGGGAGTGGAAGGTAGTGTCCATCAGCGGCAGGGTATACCGGTCCTTCTCCGTGATGTCATTCAAGGCCCGGAAGTTGATACACGGGCAGAGGGATCCATCCTTCTTCGACACGAAGAAGAACCCCGCGCCGAGCGGAGACAAGGAGGGGCGGATGATACCTGTGCTGAGAGACTCCTTGATGTAGCTGTCCATCGCTTCCTGCTCCAGCGCTGACAGGCTGTAAAGATGACCCGATGGTAGGGGCGCCCCCGGGCGGAGGTTGATGGCACAGTCGTAGGGCCAATGAGGAGGAAGAGACATCGCCCGGGACTTGCTGAAAATGAGGCCCAGATCGTGGAATTCCGAGGGCACCAGGGTGAGATCCGGAGGTGCAGCGTCCTTCACCGGGGGGGAGAAGACAGGGCACAGGCTGCGGATTGTAGGCAGGTGCCCATGCAGAATGAACTCCAGGCGGCGATCTTTCCTGTCCGCCAATCCAGCACTGGGTTGTGCAGGCGCAACCAGGGGTACCCAAGGATGACAGGCGTCACAGAGGAAGACAAGACGTAAAGGGTGAGCTCCTCTCGGTGGTTACCCGAAATAATAACTGGGACTGGTTGCGTGCGATGGGTCACTTGCCTGAGGGGCACACGGGAGAGGGTGATCAGGCTGAGAGGAGCGGCCAGAGGGTGGCAGAGAATGCCCAATTGGGTTGCCAGGCTCTTAGAAATGAAGCTCTGCTCTGCTCCTGAGTCCACCAGTGCGTGTGTGAGATGCCCCGTGGCGTTGTGACAAAATTGGATGGGCAAGGACAGACTTGTGAGGGGATTTGACCGGTTAGAGTCCGCGAGGCCCCCTACAGTGACTTGCGGACCTCCCCGTTTGGCTTCTCCGGGCAATGCTCCACGGAATGTTGGTCTCCTCCGCAATACATGCAGAGACCCAACTTCCGGCGGCACTGTTTCTCCTCTAGGGGGAGCTTTGACCGGCCTACCACCATCACCTCCGACTCCTCGGAGGACTCCGGTGGAGGTAGCGCCAGGGGGCGGTCTTGAGGCGTTCGGACGGAGCCTCCACGTGAGCGGCTGCTAAACTTCCGCTCGGTGGACCGTTCACGCAGCCTGTTATCTAAACTAATGGCAGTGGAAATCAGCTCCGCCAATGACTCCGGAAGATCTCGACCAGCCAGTTCATCCCTCAGACCCGAGCTGAGGCTGTGGAGGAAGATGCCACAGAGTGCGGCCTCACCCCAGCCAACCTCCTCCACTGTTACCCGGAAGTCGATAGCATAGTCTGCCGCTGACCGGCTTCCCTGCTGACGAGCAAGGAGCCGGTCAGTTAGGATGCTATCGTGCCGGGAATGATCAAAGACCTCGAGAAAGCTCTGCACGAACTGGCTATAGGAGAGGTTCGCGTAACTGGGCTTCGCCATTACGGCGTAAGCCCAAGTTAGCGCTCGCCCCTCCAAGAGATTACCGATGTAGCCAATTCGGCTATGGTCTGAGGGAAAATCCCCAGGAATGCGCAGAAACACAGACTCACACTGCATAATAAATCCCCGCGCCCCGCCGAGGTTTCCTCTGAAGCGGGCGGGGGTTGGGATCGGTGTGAGTCGGGTTGGCGTTCCCGAGGTAGACTGACCGGGCACCGGAGCGGCAGGAGCTAGCCCACCCTGGCGAGCCGAGGGGAACGCCTGCTGGGGGTCCAGGCAGTCTAACCGGTGAGTAATGTTAACCAACTGGTTCAGGATCACCTGCTGTTGATGGGCTATTAAATCCACCCGAGCCTCGAGGGTGGAAAGAAGGCGTGCGAGCCCGCTGTCTGCTGGGCCGCTCTGCTGGAGCCGTACTGACATAATGTCTGGCCCAGGAAACACGCACGCAGGCTCAGGGTAGATTTAACAGCTTTATTCAACGAGCAGGTGTGTCTGAATGGATGTATGCGGTATGTGTATGTGTTGGGGTGAACGCAGATGCGCAGGCAGCAGAGCAGCGCGACGTTCAGCCGGACAACCCTATGGAGAGAAAGCAGAGGACAAGGGTAACGGGCACCACACCGAGACAGAGATATTAGTCAGAGTGATGCTTACTTGCAGGAACGGGTGGCTGGCGTTGGCAAGTGATGAGCCCGGGAGACAGCGTCCTGCTGGGCCTGCGTAGATGGTGGAGATGAGTCGGCGAAGACGGAGGGAATCCGCCACCGGGGAGTCCACCTGTGCACAGGGGTAAAGAACTTTGGAGACAAAGTAAGGGATGCTTGCGTGTCGTAGTTGTCTTGCTGGTGATCTGAGGTTGATTCACGAGCTAGGGAAATGCCGACGAGAACAGACAGCTCCAGACCGCAGCACTGGGCCGAGTGGGTTAAATAGCCCACTGCTGACGAGGTGCAGGTGTGCGCGGAGCTGAAGCCGCTGATGAGCGGCGAGTCGTGACACATGACCAGGAGCTCCTCGGAAGATTTCTGACAGAGGAGTCTGTCACGCTGTGGCCCTCACGAGCCACCATAAGACGCCAGAAGTCGCCAGTGAGTTTTGCATTGATGTTTAATATACAAGACACAAGAACACAAACTATGAGCCGCTGTGGCAAAAACACTCAATAAAAGAGGCATGGGATCGTAGGGTTACACCCAGCCACCTACGATCTTAACGAGAACATGAACAAGAATACATACATGAACCTAGACACGAACGTAGACCAGGAATGTTTGACGGTGTTTGACGACGATACTGCTGCATCAACCTGCTGTCAGCGCCCGCTAATAAAGCCGGCAGCTAACGAGCGGTGATGCAGAACAGCTGATCGGCTTTGACAGCAGGAAGTCCCACCGAGTGCTGTCACAATAAGAGCCCGGGGAGCCAGAATGTAATCCACTGCTGACAAAGCCGGCAGAGATGATGCATGGCCCGAGCGCGGACGAGATCGGCGCTCGGGTCATAACAGAGTCAAAAGAATTTTCAGAAGAGTTATCCAAGAGCCAAAGACCACTCATGGAGAGCTCCAGAAAGACCTAGAGTTAGCAGGTACTGCTGTTTCAAAGAAAACGATAAATAATGCACTCAACCAACATGGACTATATAGATCATTGATCCGGCGCCACACGAGTAGGCTGCCTTTTTGCAACAGCAGATCAATTTCTGCCTATTTCTATTTACTATCTGGCTCTCTTGCCAATCTTGATTGTCAGCCTCATCTCCAACGGAGATGAAGCTGAGTACAGAGGACTTATCCAGGACTTCATGGACTGGTGCCATCGGAACTGCCTCCAGATCAACGCGAGGAAAACTAAGGAGCTGGTGGTGGACTGCCGCAGGCAAGGACAACCCCTCACAGCACCAGTAAACATAGAGGGAACAGACATTGAGATGGTGACATCCTACAAGTACCTGGGTGTTCATCTGAACAATAAACTAGACTGGTCACACAATACCGACGCACTCTACAAGAAGGGACAGCGCAGGCTGTTCCTACTGAGGAGACTCAGGTCTTTCGGTGTACAAGGGGTGCTGCTGAAGACATTCTACGACACGGTGGTGGCATCAGCCATCACTTTTGGAGTGGTCTGCTGGGGCAATGGCATTACAGCAGCCGACAGGAAGAGACTGAACAAACTGATCAAGAAAGCTAGATCTGTCCTGGGGCAACGCCCTGACCCAATGGAGGAGATAGGAGAGAGAAGGATGGTGGCTAAACTGTCATCTCTGCTGGAGTCCGAGTCCCACCCTATGCAGGACATACTGAACACACTGAGGAGCTCATTTAGCAGTAGACTACATCATCCTAGGTGCGCAACCGAGAGGTTTCGCAGGCCCTTCCTACCTACGGCTGTCAGACTGTATAACCTAAGCAGGGCTGCTCACAGAGATAGCAAAAAAAAACGTGACGACCTAATAGTATTGAATGCAAAAGACGCAACAGACTTACACAAATGGTCCCCTCCAGTATACAACTAGGACAATATCAGTCGCTACGGAGGGTGGCAATATGTATGGGTACATATTCATACTATGTAGGATAACTAAGTAGACGGTGATGCTGTTTATTCCATCTTGCTACAATCCTCCGCACTTTGTATATATATTTATATATTTATGTGTACGTATGTATATCCACTGCTCTTATTTATATTTTTCGTATCTTCTTAATTATTGCTCTGAGTGTTGCTATCCCTGTGCTGTTGCAATCCTGGAATTTCCCCATTGTGGGACCAATAAAGGCTAATCTTATCTTATCTTATCTTATAGTCTGGTCAGATGAGACCAGATGAAATGTCAAGTTCTGGGCACGTTCTGGGACTGTGTCCACACCTCTTGTTCATCTTGTTCCTTTGTAATTATTATTGTTATCATCATCATTATTATTTAGTATAGTTATTGTCTTCTGTGTCTCCCCGGGTCTGCTGTGTCACCCTCATTTGTCTTGATTTATCAGGGAGGACACGTGTGTAAACATGTCCCACTCTTTAAGTTATGTTTGTCTCTCAGTTGTCATTATTGTAACTCTGCCCTCATCTTTTGGCTACAGTTTTCAGTAAATTATTACCCTTATCCTTTCCCCGCTTTATGTTGCTATTTATCATCATCATCACCATTGTATCCTCACTTTAATATATTCATCCCAGTCATGTTGTTCCTTATTTTTACCATAATCCTGGTTGCTTTGTGTTCAGTCTCTGTTCTTCATGCTGTTTATTGGCCCCCGTTGTTGTAATCATTCACAGCTATGCCGCATTTGTTAATTATTCCTTCCACTATATATTATGTAACGCCTTTCACTCTACACAGGATTCTGGTCGCATTTGCACCCTCCACACTGCTACTTGTGAGTACTATTGTTATTTTCATCAATAAATTATGTTTCATAGTTGCCCAGCATGTGAGTCCTTCAATCTGCCCCGGAGGGCCGTTTATGACAGTAGACTCCCATCAAAAATGGACTCAGCGGCAACAGCAGAAGGAGGAGGTGAAGGGGGGAGAGTTGCCAATCACAGAGGTACTGCAGGACCTCATCGCTTCGGCCCACAGCTCGCTTTCTCCACGAGACGCTGAAAACTGCTTGGGGGCAGTCGCCAACATCTTGGAAGCCCCACCGAGCCTGGTCTCCCTTCCCTGGGTGCAGGGGCCTCCTCTTCTGGCTCTACCAGCGCTGTCAGCCTCCCTCCTCACCGGAGCCAGCCAACTGCTTGATTGTGTTTAGTCCCGCGGACTGGAGGGAGTTTTTCTACGGCAGTGGACTGGCACACGGGGGACCCGGATGGAAGGAGGATTCTGGGAGACACCGCTCTACTCAGCGTTCCATTCCAGCTCCACCCTCACTTCCTCTCCCGTCCGGCTTCATCGCTTCCCGAAAGCTCCAGTAGCCATACCTGCTCATCCCCAGAAAGTTCCAGTCGCTGTGTCCCCTCTCCAGAGAGCTTCACCCACTGCTGCTTCGCTCATAGCCGCCTCGCCTGCTGCCTGTTTCCCAGCCGCTTCATTGGCTGCTCCTCTCCCGGTCACTTCCCCAGTTGCTCCTCCCCTGACTGCTCCACCCGCTGTTTTTTCTGCAGTTCATCCGTAAGCCGTCACTCCTGAAGCTCATCCTGACGTCACAGTTTTGGCAGCTCATCCTGAGGCCAATTCCCTGGCAGCTCACTCAAAGGTGGTCACCCCAGCAGCAGTGGACCAGGAGCTCAGGCAAGTACTTTTTTT
Organism: Pholidichthys leucotaenia; assembly: GCA_020510985.1. NCBI lineage: Eukaryota > Metazoa > Chordata > Actinopteri > Cichliformes > Pholidichthyidae > Pholidichthys > Pholidichthys leucotaenia. The sequence goes on from CM035845.1 coordinate 338,144,146, forward strand.
CATCTCTGTTGCATCAATACTGGTTAAGTCTTGCTTAGCTCTTGGTAATTGTGGTGACACCTCACTCACCCTCTTCATTTTCTCCCTGTCTGAAGTGACTGCTTCAGAGATGGATTCCAGGGCATCTGGGCCGGATGCTCTTCAGCCCCAGTCACCATCCAGTTCACCTCGCAGGACTCCATTGCTGAAGAAAAAGCATGTTGAAGCTTGTTTAAAGTTTGCTGCACAACATTTCAAATCAAAATCAAATCAAATCAACCTTTATTGTCATATTGCTGTACATACAACAGTAGTGCAGGCAAGATGAAATTGCGTTTCTCTCGGCATCCATATAAATAGAAGCAGCATGATTTAAGACACACTCACACATAGCTTCACCCCCACCCCACCACATCCATTTACGCATCCCTGAGACATACTTGAAAAAACTAACTAACTATAATATACAAATAATGTACAGTGATCCCTCACTTATCGCGATTAATGGGGTCCAGAACCGACCGCGAAAAGTGAAAAACCGCGAAGTAGCGTCACCCCCCCCCCATTTTTTACATACATTTTTTTGTGTACATATAATATCAATAAGTGTATATTAACCCTATAAATGCATATGTTATCATTAGAACATTAAAGAACAGTTTGAAACATGTAAATAAAATATTAATAATATAAATAATATACATAAAATAATGAATAAATAATATAAATAATACGTACGTTCATTCTCTCACTCTCTCTCTCGACGGGAAGGCGTAGAGGCAGCAGGAGGAGGCGTAGAGGCAGCAGCGACGTCTCGGCCAATCAGCTTGCGAGATTCCCGAGCCAAGCCAACACGAGAACAAAATCTCTTGGGGGGGGGGATGCTGGCCAGCGAATCAGAGAGGTGGATTTTGAGTTGTGCCGGCTCTCCGTTTAGTCTCCCTGCCTTCTGCAAGCACCCGGGCAACTTTTTTCTCAATTTTGAATTTTTGATGAATATTTTTGAAAAATCCGCGATGCACTGAGGGCGTGAAAGGTGAGGCGCGAAGTAGCGAGGGATCACTGTACATAATGTCCGTAGGTGCAGTAGTGTATACGAGATTCCGGATCAACTGTTCAGCATCCTAACAGCTTGTGGAAGGAAGCTGTTGATCAGTCTGGTGGTTCTGCCTCTGATGCTCCGGAATCGTTTGCCAGATGGCAGAAGTTCAAAGTGTTTATGCAAAGGGTGAGAGCAGTCCTTGACAATGTTCACTGCCCTGCTCCTACAATGGTTCTGAAAAAGTTCTTGGACGGAGGGGAGGGAGACTCCAATTATCCTCTCAGCTCCCTTAACTATCCTCTGCAGGGCTTTTTTGTCTGACATACTGCAGCTGGAGTACCATGTAGCAATGCAGTATGTCAGAACAGTCTCCACCAGACCTCTGTAGAAGGTCCTGAGGATGCAGATGGGGAGAGAAGCCTGTTTGAGTTTTCTCAAGAAGTGCAGTCTCTGCTGGGCTCGCTTCCTGATCTCCAAGGAATTCTTGCTCCAGATCAGGTCCTGCGAGATCTGCACTCCGAAGAACTTGATGTTCTCCACTCTCTCCACTAAACAGCCGCCGATGCTGAGGGGGACGTGTTCAGGCTGTGACCGCCGGAAGTCGATAATCATCTCCTTCATTTTGTCTACGTTGAAAACCAGATTGTTCTCCCTGCACCAGCCCTCCAGGTCTCTCACGTCTTCCCTGTACATTGATTCCTCATCCCTCTGAATAAGTCCCACCACTGTGGTGTTGTCTGCAAACTTAATAATCTGGTTCCCCTCATGTCTGGATACACAGTCATGTGTTAGAAGTGTAAACAACAGTGGATTGAGTACACAGCCTTGAGGGGATCCGGTGCGCAGCGTGACAGAGTTGGAGATGTTGTTTCCAACCCGGACAGACTGAGGTCTCTCAGTCAGGAAATCCAGGATCCAGAGACATGTGGCGGTGTTCAGACCAAGAGGAAGAAGAAGTGCGGGTCATGTGATGCAGGGAGGCAGGCTGTAATGTGTGGTTTGACAAGCCGTTCAAAACACTTCATCACAATTGGTGTCAGTGCAACAGGACGATAGTCATTCAGACAAGACACAACTGGTTTCTTTGCCAACGGTACAATGATAGAGGTCTTGAAGCATCTGGGAACGATGGCCTGACTCAGGGAGATGTTATAAATGTCAGTCAGTACATCCGCCAACTCGCTCACGCAGTCTCGAAGCACACGTCCCGGGATGTTGTCCGGACCTGCAGCTTTATGTGGGTTGACTCTGGTTAGGGTCCTCCGTGTGTCCGCTGTGTTGATGGTAAGAGCTGGTCCGACCGATGGTGGGGATGGGCCAGCTCTCCCTCTGATTGTCAGGTTTGATGCTTCAAACCAGCTTCCAAATTTGGGCAAGCCATTAAAATACCGAGAATATAGTCTGGTCAGATGAGACCAAACTTCTGGGATCATGTCCACACCTCTTGTTCATGTTGTTCCTTTGTGATTATTATTGTTTACAGCATTATTATTGCTTAGTATAGTTACTGTCTTCTTCTGTGTCTCCCCAGGTCTGTTGTGTCACCCCGTTTGCCTTTGACGTCTTTATTATGGTCCTGTGGTATAATTGTCTACCTATTGTCTCCAGTCCCTCATGTTCTGCCCTTGATTGTTGCCCCAGCTGTCTCACATTTGTAATTATTAGTTACCCTATTTATGTTAATTTGTGCATGTGCTCTGTCTGGCGTTATCATCGTTCATTTTTGGCTTTCTTGTCTTGCTTTCTGCCCCTGAACACTCGTTTATTTATGTTACGTTTTGTTCCTTGACTTTTTTGTTTATTTAATAAAATGTTACTCTGGAGTTCAGTCCATGTTCTGGGCCCTCCTTCCACCCATCCTGTACATACTACCTGGAAGGAAGTACCATAACAGAGGAGAAATGGCACTGCACATCTCATCATTGTGAAGGGGTGTTTTTCAGCACATGTTACAGGCAAACTTCATATAATTGAAGGAAAGATGAATGGGCAAATGTACAGAGACATCCTGGTGACCCAGTTAGAGGCAGCCACACAGCTAGTGGAACTAGCAGCTAACAGCTAGTGATCTGGTTAAACAACTTGAGAAGAACAGAGAAATAATAATTCATGGTGACTTTAATATCAACTGGTCTGATAAAAAAGACAAACAAAAACTGAAAAGCCTCATGACTAAATTTAATTACCAGCAAATCATCAAAGGACCCACCAGGATAACCAAACAATCCAGAACACTTATTGACATGGTATTTACTAATAAACCAGAACGAATAACCAGAACCTATAATCTTGTAACTGGTCTCTCAGATCATAACATGGTTCTTGCTGTCAGGAAACTTACTAAAAAGCGACTACAGTATTTTGGGGGAGTCGATATTGACAAATCAAATTTTATTATCCCCAAATCAAAAAATGAGGAGTTTGAACATTACTTAGAGAATCAAAATTGGGAGCAGCTCATGGCAACATGTGAAGTAGATGATTGTTGTAATTTTATAACTGCAACAATCACAAAGTCTATAGAAAAATTTTCAAAGCAAATTAAAAGTAGACAACAGAAGATTAGCCTACCATGGTTAAATAATGAAATAAGAAAACTTATGAAGAGGCGAGACTATGCACTGAAAACATCACTAACCTCCAAACTACAAAATGATCACCTTGTGTACAAAAGTTTAAGAAATAAAGTGGTACATGAGCTGCGAAAATCAAAAATATCTTATTACAATAAACTGATAGATCATGCAAAGGGTAACAACAGTTCCCTATGGAGGCATTTAAATAACTTAACTAATAAAAAAAACGATCAGAAGGGGGTAAAGGAACTTAGAATCAATGGCAAGACCGTCAGTGACAAGGCTACTTTGGCAAATGAATTTAATTCACACTTTGTGGGCTCTGTGGAAGACTTAACAAAAATTTTTGTGCTGCCAAATGTGCTCAACAACACAAATTCCATACTCCCAACAGATACTTTTCACATCGATGAGGTAAATGAGAAGTTAATTGCTGGTATTGTTAAAACACTGTCAAACTCAAAAACTAGTGATATCTACAATATGAGCACCTCCTTTCTCAAAATGCACAGCAAAATATTAATCAAACCACTGACTCATCTCATTAATCTCTCCATTAGGTCTAGTACATTTCCATCTGGCTGGAAAAAAGCTGTCGTCATACCAGTTCATAAATCAGGCAGTAAAGACGATATATGCAATTACCGCCCAATCTCTATCTTACCAGTCCTATCTAAGGTTCTTGAAAAAGTTGTAGCTACACAGCTGATAGACTACTTACAAGACAGTCAACTTCTTCATCCACATCAATTTGGTTTTAGACCAGGATACTCAACAGAAACAGCAAATTGTTGCCTTATTGAAAACGTCAAACAGTCCTTGGACAGGGGTAATGTGGTAGGAGCTGTTTTTCTAGATCTCAAAAAGGCTTTCGATACTGTAAACCACAGTTTGCTTTTATCCAAAATGGTATCTTTTAACTTCTCCCCAAATACATTAGAATGGTTTGCATCTTATCTCCAGAATAGAGAACAGTGTGTAAAAGTTCACCAGGATAAATCCTCATTTTTAAACAACCGCATGGGTATCCCACAAGGGTCCATTCTTGGTCCTTTACTTTTCAGCATTTTTATTAATGACTTGCCGTTACACTGCTCAGCTGCAACATGCCAACTTTATGCAGATGATGCAGTTATTTACACAGCTGCCAAGACTCCAGCACAGGCTGCAGATGTACTGTCTACAAGTATGGTTGATGTCCAAGAGTGGCTCCTCAAGAACCATCTATTGCTGAACCTTCAGAAAACAGTCTCAATGTGCTTTTCAATCAAAAAATGTAACCTGCAACATTTTAAAGTTAATATACATGATCATGACATCAGTTTAGCTACAGAATTCAAATACCTTGGCATTGTACTAGATCCTCAACTCAAATTTAATCTTCATATAAAGAAAATTTCAAAAACAGTAAAAAAAAATCTGAACTGCTTTAAATTAATTAGATATTACATACCTTACGAAGCAGCTGCACTGTATATGCATTCTATGGTTTTTTCTCATATATCATACTGTTTGACAGTCTGGGCTCAAGCAGCCCCTTCCACAATAAGACATATAGGTTCATTATATAATCAAACCCTAAAAATCTTGGACAAAAAGCCCATTAGGTGGCATCACTGTAATGTTTTAAAAAAATACAACCTATTGAGTTTTGAGAGCTTCATTGACCTCTGTCTTCTGAAATTAACGTTCAAATGTTTCCATAAATCAGCACCCGAGCCACTTGCTGGTTTCGTCCAAAGACAGGACAGCAGCAGAGCCACCAGGAGTTCTGTTAACAATAACTGTAAAATATTCCACCGCAGAACCACATTTGGACAAACAGCTTTCTCTATAAAGGGCAGTCACATCTGGAACACAATGCCAAATGAAATTAAAATAATAACGGACTTTAAAACATTCACTAAAAATGTTAAAAACTGGCTGAAAAATAAACAAGAATGTACTCATGTATGAATTATTTGTCTGCAAAGTGAGAGTGAATGAAGGGAAGGAATAAATGTGTTTGTTTATAGTGAGTGACGGAGGGAGGAAGGCCTGAAATAGGCAAATGTGAGTTATGTTATATGTGTTAAATGTGAGTCAGGCTGTTATATTTGTGTATTTATAATATTTATGTTAAAGGTGAGTCAGGCTGTTATATTTGTGTATTTATAATATTTATAATATTTATAATTGTGTATTTATAATTTTTCTGCATTGATGTATGTGGTTATTGTGTATATTTTTATCTTGATTCTTTTTTCTAAAGCCCATCCAGGGACAAGAGTTGCAAATTAGCTAATAGCTATACACTCTATGTGCAACACATCAGATTGATTGTCTTTGATTAATTGTCTATGTTTATTGCACTGTCCCTGTCAAATAAACTAATCTACTACTACTACTACTAACAGCTAACGACACCTAGCCAAGAGGCCCCTCAACCGACCCCGCGGGAGCAGGCTGTTAGTAGCACCATTAGCCGCCCCAAACACACACAACCACAGGGCAACATGAAAAGGCCGAGCAGAACACGGACCAAAGGGGGTGAGTGGCCATCATGTACCAACTGTGGTTCATCTAAACACCAAGCCCGCTCACCCACTTGCCCTGCTAGAGGGAAGAGATGTTACAGCTGTAAACAAGCTAACTACTTTGCCAAGATCTGCCGCTCGAGCCCCGTGAAAAACAAAGTCCGCCCACCGCACTCCACCACCGTCTGCAGAGTGGGCGTTAGGAATTGGCCGCTCAAATGGCACGCCATCCAGCTGGACGGCTTCAACATGCCACTTTAATTGGACTCAGGTGCTTCATGGTCCCTACTAAACGTAGCCACTGTCAGAAAGCTCTTCCCCAAAAAGACCATTATTGTGAAGGCAGACGATCTGTTCAGATATGGGCACGTCAAGATCAGTATGGTACGAACAATTGACTTTTCAGTGACCTGCGGCCCGAAAACAATTCCATTGTTCATCTTTCAGGTGACGAGTCAGGTGGCTAACCTGCTGGGAATTGACCTGTTAGGCGAGTTGGGGTTTTCCATCACAGACCCAACAGGCTCCATCGTCCTAATGGTCTTGTCATCCTGGCAAAGCCACTGGCCGGCACTCTTTATGGGACTAAGGTGCATTGCTGCTTTCAACCACCAATCACTCATTAACCAGAAGTGACGCCCAAAATTCAACCACTCCGCTGATTGCCCTTTGCCCTACAAGACGACATTACGACGGAGCTTAAGAAAGTCCTGGATGCCGGCATCATTGCGCCAGTTGACGCAACCCCGTGGATTTCGAATATTGTCTTGGCAAAGAAAAGGTCAGGCAGCATACGACCATGTATCGACCTCTGGATGGTTAATAAGGCAATGATCCCAGATAAATATCCCCTACCCACGACAGAAGAGCAAGCAGCAACCTTCGGCAGTTCAAAAATTTTCTCGAAGCTAGACCTCTGCCAAGGCTACTTACAGGCCTACAGCCACAACTTGACAGCTTTTGTTACACACATGGGGAATTTCAGATAAACACATATGCCCTTTGGCCTTAGCTCTGCCCCAAGCTGCTTTCAGAAAATTATGGCCACTATCCTCACCGACCTCAAAGGAGTAGTTGTGTATCTGGACGACATTGTGGTGCATGATGAGTCACCGGCCACCCACAACGCCCACCTCGAGAAGGATCTTGAAGGTACTGGCAAGCCACGGAGTCACACTCAACAAAGAGAAATGCATCTTTGCAGTGGAGGCTATTGAGTTTGTAGGGTTTCAGATGACCACTGAGGACCTGAGCGCCCTGCATTCAAACATGGAAGCGGTCCTACAGCTACCCGAACCTACAACCCCAACACAAATCTTGTCTTTTCTGGGCATGGCGAACTTTTACAGACGCTTCATCCCTTGCTACTCCAAAACAACAAAACCACTACATGCCCTCCTCAAACAGGACATGCCGTGGGAATGGACTCCAGCATGCTCAGCCGCCATCGAATGACTGAAGACCCAGCTCACCTCCACCTGTGCTGGCCCACCTAGACCTACAAAGCCCTACCTTTGGGATGTGCAACACATCCGGCTCTGTGGTAGGAGCCTCCTGTCACAGCTTCAAGGTGAAACTGAACGCCCAGTGGCGTTTGCATCGAGGTCACAAAACAAAAACAAAAGTATTTGGTGGGAGAGAAGGAGGCACTGACGTGCATCTGGGCGTGCATCTGGGCGTGTGAACGTTGGCACATGTACCTGTATGGATGACATGTCACACTACGAAGGGATCACAGGACCCTCACAGCACTGCTGGAACCATTGGGGATGGGACACAAACCTCTGTGCATCTATAGGTGGACTGAAAGACTGCGAGCATATAACTTCACTACCCAGTTTACACCGGGCAGAGAGAATGTAGTGGCAGACCTCCTGTCCTGAGCCACACCTAAAACCAACCTCAACGGTGACTGAGACCTCCCTGGGGACAGAGCTGATTAACATGTTGCATGGGCCTCTTCAGAACACAGTCTCTCTACAGGAACTCCAGGCGGCATCAGAAGAGGACCCGACCCTAACATAGCTGCATTCGTTCATCTGTGAGGGCTGGCCTGCAGAGGAACTGGGAGTGCTGGTACTGTTTCACAGAGTCAAGGATGACCTGGCATGCTGAAACGATGGCTGCATGGCAAGAGGGCACTACACAATAATTCCCGAGACGCTAAAAGGCTGCATCTTAACCATGCTGCACGAGGGTCACCTGGGCGTGGTCACAGTGAAACAGCGGTACAGGGGCTCAGTCTGGTGGCCAGGCATCGACAATGACATAGAAAATATGGTAAAAGACGGTGTGCCCTGCCTGGAAAGTAGAAAAACCAGGGTATCCCCGCTCCCGCCGCTGCAGCTACTACCATACCCAGCAGCCTCTTGGAAACATATTCAACTGGACATACGTGGCGAACTACATACTACTCCTGTGCACCAATGGTTCCTACTGGTAGCCTATGACTTCCACTCAGAATGACCAGAGGTGATGCCCACCGGTTCGGTCATGAATGACATGGTCACCGACTTCCTGACCTCCCTTTTCGCTCGCTGGGGTGTACTGGACACCATTATGACAGACAACAGCACACAATTCATCTCAGCAAGTTTTGAAGCACTCATGAGTGAGAGAGGCACCAAACACATACAGACTGCATTCTATCATCCACAAGCAAACGGGAAGGGAAGGTGGTGGAAAGATTCAACAAAACCCTAAAAAAACGGGCTCAGAGCACACCTGGCAGATGGACTCTCAGCTGCACTACAGAGTACCCTGCTGCACTATAGAGCAACACCTCACACCACGGCAGGCTGCTCGCCAGCAGTATTGATGTTGGTGCATGAAATGTGCCTTCCCCTGGACCACCTACGCCCCCCAGAGGGAGCCATTTCAGCAGAAAAGCCATCACCGAGGTAGAGGGTGGTCGAGCAGCAACAACAGATGAAACTAAGGTTTGACAGGAAACGCTGGGTGAGGCAGCCCAGACTCGCAGTGTTGGACTGGGTCAGGATCAGGCATCCTAACTGCGCCCACAAGCTGCAGTCGTTTTAGACAACGCCATTGCAGATCACAGCACAGCTGGGTCCAGCCATGTTCCACCTCTCTGATGGGTCACGGTGGCATGCCAGCCACCTCCAAAAACATTCATCGGTTCCATCAGAGGATAGCCACGGACGTGATAGATCTAGGTTGGGACATGACCAACGTGGGACCCGCGAACCCCCAGGAGCATTTGCCATAGCCGGCGGTGATGCTGCAGCCTGAGCGACACTCGACCAGAGTCCAGCAGAGAACCCAACATCTGAAGGACTTTATAGTGGACATTCGATTAGTTAGGGCGTGATTGGTCAAAAAAAGGCAAGATGGCGCCTGTCGAGACAGACGTCTTTGCTCATTCCATTCACGAATGCCGACTTTTTCTCCTTTTCTGCATGTTTGCTGCTCTTTCTACAGTGCGTGAAGGTCATACGCTGCTAACATATGATTGACAGACACTACTGGGCATCGCCAAGACGAGCAGTCATACGGAATTTACTGGCTTCATACCACCCGATCTACAATGCATTGTGCGGCCACGCAGCGATCAGCACCACCCCCAGGAAGGTCCCAAAGCACCGAGCCCGCGTGAGCATGCTGACCCCAAGATAGTGCGTCGGAGGCGGCTCTGGAGACGAGGTAGAAGAGGAGGGCTACATACTGGGCTAAAGGCTCACGCCTGATGACCACCGCAGCCCAGCCTCTTCCTGGCAAATGTACGGTGTTTGGAAAACAAGCTAGACAAACTAAGAGTAAGGACTGAAGACCAGCGGGAGATAAAAGAGTGCTGCTGTGGAGTGTGTCAAATAAGAGGCAGCTCCATGGACAGACGGTTTATTACACACTTCATATCTCACAAGCACAGAACAGAATGAATGAATTCAACAAGCTCTCCTCTCTCTCCTCAAATCCTCTTCACATGTTTCATGGAGTTTTCCTCTCACACAGCATGACATTTACATCACACAGCATTCAACCCCCTACGCCTCTGACTCCTTCCTGCTATATCTCTAGGAACTCTCTGGGCATTGTTTTCCCATGTTTATTCCTTGTCTCTGTCTAAGATGCTGCATAACCCCCTCCTATACTGCCCCCCCTCCAGCATCTAAGATAGAACATTAGTCCACACGCTCTCTTGGCTTCAGTCTCCTCCCATATCTGCTGTAACTGGGGTTTACCGCCTCCGTGGCGCTGCTGTGCCGGTGGGGGGCTGCTGGGAGTGTGTCTGACTGCGGGTGGGTCGTGGCGAGGGGTGAGGGACTTCGCCCTCTCCGTGTGGCAGCTCTGTTGCATTGCTTCCCTGGGGAGCTCTGGGGAGCTCTCCGTGGGGGTCTTCCACGCTGAGGGGCCCTAGCCAACAGCATCTGCTCGTCCGCTGCTACAAAGGCGGGTTTAAGTCTGTCTATGCCAATTTTCTCCCGTCTACCCCCAAGTCTAGCACAAAATGTTTATCCCCTGTTTCCAACACTCTGAACGGTCCATCATAGGGTGGGCGCAATGGAGGGTGGTGGGCGTCGAGTCTGACGAACACAAACTCCGCGTTCTTCAAAGTTTTAGGCACAAAAACACGCAGAAAACAGTGGTGGGCAGGGCCCGGCAGCGCGCCTGTATTTGCGCTACGCTGCAAAACCTGAGACGGGGAGCTGTCCGGCGCAGGATTATCTGGCAGAAATTCCCCGGGCAGCCGTAGGGGCTGCGCAAAAACCAGCTCTGCCGGGGAAGCTTCCAAACCCTCTTTTGGCGCGGAGCGCAGCCCCAATAAAACCCACTGCAACCTGTCTACCCAATTTGCATCCGTCAGTGAAGCCCTGAGTGCTGCTTTCAGTGATCTATGAAAACGCTCGCATAACCCGTTGGCCTGTGGGTTGTACGCGGTTGTGCGATGAATTGCGACCCCCAGGCTGCGGGCCATCGTGGACCAGAGTTCGGAAACAAATTGAGGGCCCCTGTCGGACGTAATGTCCGACGGGACTCCAAAACGCGCCACCCATGCTGTTAAAAAAGCACGTGCTACGTCTGCAGACGTGGTTGCCACCAGTGGGACTGCTTCTGGCCAGCACGTGGTGCGGTCCACCACTGTCAGGAGGTGCGTGCACCCCTGTGATGGCGGGAGGGGGCCCACAAGGTCCACGTGAACGTGGTCGAACCTCTTAGCCGGTACCCGAAACGGCTCCAAGGGAGCCTTCATGTGTCTGTGTACCTTGGCTCATTGGCACGCCACTCAGGCTGCAGCCCACTCTTTTACTTGTTTGCGTAGGCTTGGCCACACAAACTTCTCTCCCACCATTTTGACCGACGCGCACACTCCTGGATGCACCAGAGTGTGAACCGACTCAAACACGCGGCGGCGCCACGCGACCGGGACCACCGGACGCGGGCGTCCCGTGGAGACATCGCAGATTAGGGGGGGCATGCCATCTCGCAGCACCCTGCTCTCCAGCCTTAACCCTGTTGGTCCAGACTGGAGTGCGCGCACGTCTGCATCGCTAATCTGCTCCGCGGCCATGGCTGCATAATCTATCCACTCGTAGACCGGGGCCACCACGGCGCGTGAGAGGCAGTCCGCCACCACATTCAGTTTACCCGACACATGCTGAATATCGGTAGTAAACTCTGAGATCACGGCCAGCTGTCTCTGCTGCTGGCCCTACCACGGTTCTGAAACCTTGGCCATCGCAAACGTTAGTGGCTTGTGATCCACGAACGCGGTGAAGCTGCGCCCTTCCAGCCAGAACTGGAAGTGGCGTATGGCCAGGTGGAGAGCCAGTAACTCCCTGTCGAACGCATTGTATTTACGTTCGCTGTTGCGCAAAGTTTTGCTGAAAAAAGCAAGCGGCTGCCAAGCCCCGGCGACACGCTGCTCTACGACAGCCCCTATGGCCACGTCTGAAGCGTCGGTGGTGAGCGCTATGCGGGCCACCGGGTCCGGATGCACCAGCAGTGCGACATTTGCCAGGGCTGCTTTAACCTCCGAGAACGCCCGCTCTCGCTCCGGGGTCCATTCGACCCTATCCGCGGGTTTCTGTTTCTTGAGCGCGGCGTACAATGGTTGCATGAGCTGTGCTGCGCAGGGAAGGAAACGGTTATAAAAGTTCACCATCCCCCAAAATTCCTGCAGCGCCCTGACTGTCTGAGGCCGGGGAAAATCCGCCACGGCGCACACTTTATCGGGCAGCGGGATCGCTCCTTCCGGAGAGACGCGGTGCCCCAAAAAATCAATCTCCGTCACGCCGAACTGGCATTTCGCCGGGCTGATTATTAACCCGTGTTCCTCCAACCTCCGGAAAACCATCCTGAGGTGGGTTTCGTGTTCATCTTCGGACGCACTGGCTACCAGGATATCGTCCAGGTAGACGAACACGAACAGGAGATTGTGCAGCACTGCATCCATCATGCGCTGGAACGTCTGTGCCGCGCCTTTTAACCTGAATGGCATGCGCAGGAACTCGAATAGACCGAACAGAGTTATTATCGCTGTTTTGGGTATGTCCTCCGCGCGCACTGGGACTTGGTGGTAACCGCGGACCAGGTCTATTTTGGAAAAAATGCGTGCTCCGGCGAGGTGAACGGAAAACCCTGTATGTGGGGAATCGGGTAGCGGTCGTGCGCTGTGGCCTTGTTCAATCTGCGGAAATCACTGCACGGTCGCCACGATCCCTCAGCCTTAGGGACCATGTGTAGCAGGGATGCCCATGGGCTGTTTGAACGCCTGATGATGCCCAACCTTTCCAGGTTGGCAAACTCCTCGCGCGCTATGGCCAGTTTAGCTGCGTCCAAGCGCCGAGGTCTTGCAAAAACGGGCGGCCCGGTGATGGTGATAAAGTGCTCCACCCCGTGTTCAGCGATGGCCGCCGAAAACGTCGGGACCGTGAGTGCTGGGAACTGAGTGAGCAGTGCGTGGAACTTACCGCCTGTAGCTGTGACGTTGGCTTGTGCTGTTGGCTGGGTTGCTCGAGCTATACAGGGGAGAGAGTCAAAGGACAGTGCATTAACCAGGCGCCTGTTGGCAACATCAACCAGTAAACCATGTGCACACAGAAAATGAGCCCCCAGGATATGGTAATTCAGTGCTACTACGACAAAAGTGCACTCATATGTATGGCCGTGTAGAGATAAGATCAGTGTCCTCTCACCAAAGGTCTTAATATCCGAGCCGTTTGCTGCCAACATCTCGGGGCCGCTAGGTCCTGCCAGCCGGTCGACATAGGTCGGCAGGATGAAGCTCTTTTGGGCTCCGGTGTCCATGAGGAAACGCCTCCCTGAGCGCGTGTCCATCATGTAGAGCAGCTTGTTCTCTTCACCGAGGGTCGTAGCTGCTACCGACCGCCGGCCTCTGCATTTTCCCGAGCGCTTGAATTGGCACGGTGGCGCACATCTGCGTGCATTCTCTCCGAAGCAGCGGTGGTAGAAACAGAGCGTGTCTCTCTGGCGCTACTTGGCCCCTGCTGCTGCTACCGTCAGTGGCTCCTTGCCTCCTCTGGTTGTCTCGCTGGGCTCCGCCGCTGCCGCGTTGACTGTGATCACCCTGGTGGTGAGGATGATCCGGTCTGCCTCCTGGGCTAGCGCACGGTAGTCACGAGCGGCCAGCAACGGCGAATTGGCCAGAACCGCTCTTGCCACTGTTGGAAGGTTCCGGAGGAAAAGGTGGGCAAACAGAAAGTGTCCGTCGTCCGTGCCCATTAACACCAGCATCTTCTCCATCAGGTCGATGGCCGAACCATCTCCTAACTCGGTCCGTCTCAGGAGCCTCTCTGCTCTCTCACATTCCGAGAGTGTGTAGCGCTGGGTGAGCGCAGCCTTGAGTGCCTCATATTTGTTGCGGGCTGGCGGCTGATCGAGCAGGCTCGCTACCTGCTGAGCTGTGCAGGCATCCAGCGCTGCGACCACATGGTAGAATCTGGTGTCGTCTGCCGTTACTCCCCGGAGGGCGAACTGGGCCTCGGTGTGGTGGAACCAAGAGCGCGGGTTGTGCTGCCAGAAATCTGGTAGCTTGACTGAAACCGCACACGCGTGGCTGGGGGCTCCAGTCCGGGCTGTCTGTGGGATGGCTGCTGCATCGCTGGGGCTTCCCGACCGGGCCGGCTCCGGGGTTCTTGCCTGGTGTTCCATAATACGTCTTGGGTCACCGGTGTGGAGTGTGTCAGATAAGAGGCTGATTCATGGACAGACGGTTTATTACACACTTCACATCTCACAAGCACAGAACAGAATGAATGAATAAATTCAACCAGCTCTCCTCTCCTCAAATACTCTTCACACGTTTCATGGAGTTTTCCTCTCACACAGCATGACATTTACATCACACAGCATTCAACCCCCTCTGCCTCTGACTCCTTCCTGCTATATCTCCAGGAACTCTCTGGGCATTGTTCTCCCATGTTTATTCCTTGTCTCTGTCTAACATGCTGCATAACCCCCTCCTATACTATGCCCTTATTTTCTGCAAGACCTGGCTCTCAGACAGGGTCCCGGAGTGTGCCATTCAACTACAGACACACTCAACACATCAAGCAGACAGAATTGGAGCTTCGGGTGAGACGAAGGGGAGGGGGTGCTTATAAACAACTTGTGGTGTGGAGATGTATAGACTGTTTACAAGCACTGTTCGCCCGATGTGGAGTTTTTACTGCTGAAATGCCATCCCTATTATCTACCAAGGGAATTTACCGCTGTGTTTTTGGCCACGGTCTACATTTGCCCGCAAAGCAACTACACAGTAGCGCTAAGCAAAATCACATGACGTCATCAGTGCAGTAGAGACAACCCATCCCAATGCTGTTTTTATTATTGCTGGTGACTTTAATCAGTGCAGTTTATGGACTGTACTCCCTAAATATTACCAGCATGTGGACATTTCCACCCACAATAAAAACACACTCAACCATGTTTACTCCAACATATGTGGTGCTGAAACAAACAAATCCTGTTATTAAGCAAATTAAACGGTGGACTCCAGAGGCTGAGAGCACCCTGCAAGACTGCTTTGCCTATACAGACTGGGACATGTTTAAAGCTGCAGCCACCTGAGAGAACTCTTCTGTAAACATACAGGAATATGCTGAGTATGTGACTGGGTACATCAGCACGTGTGTTGATACTGTAATGGTTTCTGTGTGTGCCTTGTCTCTCTCTCCTCCTCTGATAAGACTCACTCCTCCAGCCTTGTGCACCATCTGCTGCCAATTAAGAGAAGCCATATAAATAGGGTGCTCTCCCCTCACTCTGTCGGACGACATTAACCTGCTCATAGCCTTGCCTTGCTCTGTACCTTGTATTTGTTTCTGCCTTGATGTGTTTTTGATCTCTGTCTGCCCTAGACAATGAGTTTGCCTACCGGACTGGATTTGCCTGCCTACCTGACCTCTGTCTCCTAGCCCCGACCTTTGCCTGGCCCCTGGACCCTGGAAAGACCCTGGCAGATTGGACTTGGATTTGTGCACATCCCCCCCACCCCCCAAAAAAGTAAGTCGACTTACCACTGTGTCCTCACTGCTTGTCACTTTCACTCCCCAGCTCTGAGGCCTGGCTAGCCTGCACATTTAATTGTTGAAATCATAAATTGGTCACTTTTATCAGGCACTGTTCCCAGTCCTTTTAAACAAGCAGTGATTGAACCCAAATTAAAGAAACAAAACTTAGACCCTACAGAATTGAACAATTAAGATAAGATAAGATAAGCCTTTATTAGTCCCACAATGGGGAAATTCCAGGACTGCAACAGCACAGGGATAGCAACACTCAGAGCAACAATCAGAAGGCAAGAGAAAAAACAAGAGCAGCAAGTATACATATGTACATATAAGTATAAATATATATTGTGGGTGACCCCCACAGCCTACGGACAAGCAGAGCGCTCAGCTGGAGCAATTAGCATAACAGTAAGATGTATGGACTGATATCAATGGGCAGCCTCTCCTTCCTGCCAGTAATCCTGCTTTTGGATATGCGTGACTCTAATGCAAATGTCCATGCCTTCCTGCTTTTTACTGTGATGTTAATGTGCCATGCATGCATTGTCTGTAGCTGGGTATTTAAGTGAACTGAATATCGCTTGCTGTCTCTCTTACTGACTGCTTCTGACTACAGGCATTGCCTGTTTGCTGAGGGCTCACTCCAATGCGTTTTCACAGCGCTGGAGTGAGTCCTGTGATGGTGGATGAATAAAACACCCTTTTAAACTTCAGTTCGCCGTGCCTTATTTTACTATCCGCCACACTGGTGACCCCGAAAGAAAGTACACGCTGACGACGAACGAACACAGCACCCGGCGGTGACTCCGACGACAAGCGAATGCAGCAGCCTGACGCAAATGGACTGCCCTCCCTTCTGCTACAGGGAGACCTCGACGCAGAGCCAACACCAGGCGAACTCTCCGGAGATCACCCACGACCGGGAAAGCTGCAGAAAGCTTTGTGGTGCGACCCTCGCCTGAGATCTGGACATCCACGCTGAGACCGGCCGAGGGACACAGAATGTCTACTCCCTCTCACCGCTCCTCCGCATCGACACGAGCGCGCATGCACCTCGTCCTCTCTCCACGACGGCGACCTCCAGGGCCGACAGAGAACGCAGCACGTGGACCAGAACGCACCATGACCCGGCACGAGCGAACGACAGCAACAGCCCGAACAGGGAGGACCATCGGCGCTGACGACGTTGATCTCCATCAAGCTCCCTGACCCTGATTCACCTCGCGACAGCGGACCTGCCATGCACAGAAGCCCCGCATGAGAACAGCGCAGCTGGAAGGTACGTGGCCGCAGCGCGTGCCGCGCACCAGAGACAAGCTGGCTCTACAGACTTATACATCGTCCAGACTTATACATCGTCCACTGCGCCACCGGCTGCACGGTGGCGCAGTGGTTTAGCACTGTGGCAGCACAGTTTTACCCTCGGCCGGGGGATCGCGGGGATCATGAGATCGTGGGTTCGATCCCAGCCCCCGACCAACAGTGAGCTGTGTGGAGTTTGCATGTTCTCCCCGTGTTGCGCGGGTTTACTCCGGGATTTCTCCAGTTTCCTCCCGCACACCAAAAACATGTAGGTTTAGGGCGCTCGCGCACGCAGCGACCAGCAGCCAGTGACTTGTCACCAGACTGCAAACCAAGTCTACCTACGGGTACAAATAAGTAACAAAAAAAAAAAAAAAAATCGTCCCCCGCTGCTGCGCACACGGCTCTTCAGGGCTGCTCACACACCTGAAGCACACACGCAGCCCGCACACAGGATTTTGTATGGGTCTCAGCCACGGCGCACAAAGGGAATTCAGCCATCAGCTGTCCCTGAGGGCTTTAGGGCTGCGCGCGCACCTAAAGCCAACACGCCAAGTCCCTCACACAGCTGCAGCTCCTGTCTTTCTTCATAGCCGCAAGAGGAGCAGAGACAAATTTTTCTTCTCACAGCCGCTGTGGACCTCCGCCACGTTCAACGGGACAGCCCCTCAACTTCGTGGATCCACATGCAATTTTTGCGCGGCCCAGACAACTTCGCCGTCCCGGGCCGGCACTTGCTACCCCCACCACCCCTCCCCCCTCCACCGACACAGAACTTTTCCCACAGCTCGCTCCCAAAGCCGGACGATCGACGCCTCAGCCCCCAGCTGAGCTCTCTGGGGGGGAGTAGTGTGGGTGACCCCCACAGCCTACGGACAAGCAGAGCGCTCAGCTGGAGCAATTAGCATAACAGTAAGATGTATGGACTGATATCAATGGGCAGCCTCTCCTTCCTGCCAGTAATCCTGCTTTTGGATATGCGTGACTCTAATGCAAATGTCCATGCCTTCCTGCTTTTTACTGTGATGTTAATGTGCCATGCATGCATTGTCTGTAGCTGGGTATTTAAGTGAACTGAATATCGCTTGCTGTCTCTCTTACTGACTGCTTCTGACTACAGGCATTGCCTGTTTGCTGAGGGCTCGCTCCAGTGCGTTTTCACAGCGCTGGAGTGAGTCCTGTGATGGTGGATGAATAAAACACCCTTTTAAACTTCAGTTCGCCGTGCCTTGTTTTACTATCCACCACAATATATATATAGACACACAGTGCGGAGCATTGTAGCTAGATGGGATAGATATATAAATATATAAACAGTGTGGAGCATTGCAGCTGGATGGAATAAATATATGAGTATATAAACACACAGTGCAGAGCACTGTAGTTAGATGGAATAAATATATGAATATATAAACACACAGTGCGGAGCATTGTAGCTAGATGGAATAAATATGTAAATACATAAACACACAGTGCGGAGCATTGTAGCTAGATGGAATAAATATGTAAATATATAAACACACAGTGCGGAGCATTGTAGCTAGATGGAATAAATATGTAAATACATAAACACACAGTGCGGAGCATTGTAGCTAGATGGAATAAATATGTAAATATATAAACACACAGTGTGGAGCATTGTTTCTAGATGGAGTAAATATATAAATATATATATAAACACACACAGTGCGGAGCATTGTAGCTAGATGGAATAAATATGTAAATATATAAACACAGTGTGGAGCATTGTTGCTAGATGGAATAAATATGTAAATATATAAACACACACAGTGCAGAGCACTGTAGCTAGATGGAATAAATATATGAATATATAAACACACAGTGCGGAGCATTGTAGCTAGATGGAATAAATATGTAAATACATAAACACACACAGTGCGGAGCATTGTAGCTAGATGGAATAAATATGTAAATATATAAACACACAGTGTGGAGCATTGTTTCTAGATGGAGTAAATATATAAATATATATATAAACACACACAGTGCGGAGCATTGTAGCTAGATGGAATGAAACAGCACAACCGTCTACTTAGTTATCCTACATGGTATGATTATGTACCCATACATATTCTCACCCTCCATAGCGACCAGTATTTTCCTAGTTGTATACCGGAGGGGACCATTGTGTAAGTCTATTGCGTCTTTTGCATTCAAAACTATTAGGTTGTCACGTCTTTTTGCTATCTCTGCGAGCAGCCCTGCTTAGGTTGTACAGTCTGACAGCCGTAGGTAGGAAGGACCTGCGAAACCTCTCAGTTGTGCACCTAGGATGATGTAGTCTACTGCTAAATGAGCTCGTCAGTGCATTCAGTATGTCCTGCATAGGGTGGAACTTGGACTCCAGCAGAGATGACAGTTTAGCCACCATCCTTCTCTCTCTTATCTCCTCCACTGGGTCAAGGCGCTGCCCCAGGACAGAGCTAGCTTTCTTCATCAGTTTGTTCAGTCTCTTCCTATCGGCTGCTGTAATGCCACTGCCCCAGCAGACCACTCCAAAAGTGATGGCTGATGCCACCACCGTGTCATAGAATGTCTTCAGCAGCGCCCCTTGTACACCAAAAGACCTGAGTCTCCTCAGTAGGAACAGCCTGCACTGTCCCTTCTTGTAGAGTGCGTCAGTATTGTGTGACCAGTCTAGTTTATTGTTCAGATGAACACCCAGGTACTTGTAGGATGTCACCATCTCGATGTCTGTTCCCTGTATATTTACTGGTGCTGTGAGGGGTTGTCCTTGCCTGCGGCAGTCCACCACCAGCTCCTTAGTTTTCCTCGCGTTGATCTGGAGGCAGTTCCGATGGCACCAGTCCACGAAGTCCTGGATAAGCCCTCTGTACTCAGCTTCATCTCCGTTGGAGATGAGGCCAATGATCGCAGAGTCATCAGAGAACTTCTGTAGATGGCAGTGTGTTGTGTTGTGTGAGAAGTCCGCAGTATAAAGGGTGAACAGGAAGGGAGCCAAAACCGTTCCCTGGGGGGCCCCCATGCTACCGATGATCGTGTCGGACACACAGTCCCGGGTTCTCACAAACTGAGGCCGGTTTGTGAGGTAGTCCAGGATCCAAGATGACAGGTGCTGGTCCACCCCTGCGCACAGCAACTTGTCCTTCAGGATCATCGGTTGGATGGTGTTGAAAGCACTGGAGAAGTCAAAGAACATGATCCTCACCGCATTCCCGGGCTTCTCCAGGTGGAACAGAGAACAGTGAAGAAGGAAGATCACCGCATCCTCCACCCCAATGCCATGCTGGTAGGTGAACTGGAGTGGAGCTATCGCTGGTCCCACCAGGGGGCGGAAGTGAGCAAGGAGCAGTCTCTCCAGGGTCTTCATCATGTGGGACGTCAAGGCCACTGGTCTGTAGCTGTTCAAGCTGTTCTGTTCCTGTTCAAGCTGTTCAATTACAGGCCCATTTCAAAGCTTCCCTTCCTATCCAAAATGCTTGAGAAAGTAGTCGCTGAGCAATTAACTACATTCATACAGAGAAATAAAATCTTAGATACCTTCCAGTCTGGTTTCCATAAAATGCACTCCACCGAGACAGTACTAATTAAAGTCTCCATTGACATCATAATGGCAGCAGATTCTGGTCAGTACTCGGTCCTGGTGTTGGTGGATCTCACCGCTGCTTTTGACACGGTGGACCACAATATACTGATAAATAGGAGGAAGGACATGTTTGGTATTTCAGGATTAGTTCTGAAATGATTCTCATCTTATTTAACTGACAGAGGGTTTTGTGTTTTGTTCAACGAGAAGATGTCAGAGGTTAAAGGACTTTCCTGTGGGGTTCCTCAAGGCTCAGTTCTGGGACCTACTCTGTTTTTATTGTATTTAACCCCACTTGGCCAGATTATCAGTCAGTTTAAGGGTGTCTCTTACCATTTTTATGCAGACGACATACTGCTCTTTGAAAGAAAATGAGCTGGACATTTTGTCAAACTTAATCTCTTGCCTGTCTGCCATTAACAAATGGTTAAACAATAACTTTGTAGAGAGAGGAATGAGCAGGCGAGGCTAGTGAGCTGGAGCAGAGCAGACCTTATTACTCTCTCTAACCATCAGTCAACAAGAAGCATAACCCAGGTCGCTGGCATCTCTTTTTTATACCATACAAACTCGCCTCACGACCTGGGGGGTTCACATTACAATATATGCACTTACAATAACAATTCCCTTTGTCACCCAGCCTGTCGGCGCATTATTACGCAGTCCGGAGGAGAGTGCGTATTATCATGCGGTCCTATGGAGAAAACCACAGTCTCTCCTGCATATCCGTTTACAGCCTTTAAGTGTCTCTTCCTGTGCCATTCAGTCTGAGTGGAAAATGTATTGTCTAGCCCCCCCCCCCCACCACCACTACCACCACCACCGAAAACTCAGACTGGGCCTTAACCCTCACGTCCTGTGGGCTTCAGCCGATGTCCGTAGCAGCTGTAACGGGGGGTCGCCAGCTCCAAGGCACTGCTGTGCCAGTGGGGCGCTCCTGGAGGCGCGTCTGTCTGTGGGTGGACATGGGGGGGGGCACTTCTTCACCATGCCATTAGGACTGAGATGACAAGTCATTTACCTGAGGAGTTCTCAGTGGGGGTCGTCCGCGCTGAGGAGCTCGGGCCAACACCACCTGCTTGTCTGCTAATACAAAGGCGGGCTTAAGCCTGTCTACGCAGATTGTTTTTCTGCGTCCCCCCAAGTCTAACACAAAATGTTTATCCCCAGGTTCCAACACTCTGAACGGGCTGTCGTAGGGCGGGCACAACAGGGTCAGGTGGACATTGTGCCTGACAAACACAAAAGACGCATCCTTCAATGTCCTTGGCACGAAAGCACGGGGAAAACAGTAGTGGGCTGGGCCGGGTACCGTCCCTGCTTCTGCGCTATGTGGTGAAGGCGGGGATGGATCGGTGTTTGGCGTGGGGTTGTCAGGCAAAAATTCTCCTGGGAGCCGCAGTGCCTGGGAAAAAACAAGCTCTGCTGGGGAGGCAGCCAAATCCTCCTTTGGTGCTGAACGCAACCCTAATAGAACCCACGGCAACCGGTCCACCCAATTTGCATCCGTAAGCGAAGCCCTGAGCGCTGCTTTCAGTGACCTATGGAAATGCTTGCATAACCCATTGGCTTGGGGGTTGTACGCGGTCATGTGATGAATTGTGATGCCCAGGCTCCGGGCCATCATGGACCAGAGGTCGGAAACGAACTGCGGGCCCCGGTCGGACGTGATGTCCAAAGGGGCGCTGAATCATACCACCCATGTCATCAAACAAGCGCGTGCAACTTCTGCGGACGCGGTGAAAGCTACCGGCACTGCCTCGGGCCAGCGCATGGTGCAGTCCACCACTGTCAGTAGGTGTGTGAACCCCTGCAATGGCGGGAGGGGGCCCACAAGGCCCACATGAATGTGGTCGAACCTCTTAGCCGGGGCATGGAATGGCTCAAGGAGGGCCTTTGTGTGCCTGTGCACCTTGGCTCGTTGGCATGCTACGCAGGCTGCAGCCCACTCTTTCACCTGTTTGCGCAGGCTCGGCCAGACGAACTTTGCTCCCACTGTTTTGACTGACACGCACACTCCTGGGTGCACCAGGGAGTGAACCAACGCAGCTCCAAGCATGTGGGACACCAGGCATGAGCAGCCTGAGGAGACGTCACAGATTGGGGGGGGGGGGGTCTTGCAGTACTCTGCTCTCCAGCCTTAACCCTGTTGGTCCAGACTGGAGCACACAAACGTCCGC
Source organism: Pholidichthys leucotaenia (assembly GCA_020510985.1). Lineage (NCBI taxonomy): Eukaryota > Metazoa > Chordata > Actinopteri > Cichliformes > Pholidichthyidae > Pholidichthys > Pholidichthys leucotaenia. The sequence continues at coordinate 338,166,803 of CM035845.1, forward strand.
ATCGCCAATCTGTTCAGCGGCCATGGCCGTGTAATCTATCCCCACGTAGACTGGGGCCACTAATGCGCGTGAGAGGCAATCTGCCACCACGTTGAGTTTACCGGCCACATGCTGAATGTTGGTCGTAAACTCCGAGATTGTGGCCAGCTGTCTCTGCTGCCGGGCCGACCACGGTTCCGAAACCTTGGCCTTAGTGTACGTTAGCGGCTTGTAATCCACAAATGCAGTGAAGCTGCGTCCTTCCAGCTAGAACTGGAAGTGGCGTATGGCCAGGTGGAGAACCAGTAACTCCCTGCCGAACGCGCTGTATTTTCGCTCATTGTCACGCAAAGACCTGCTAAAAAAGGCGAGCGGCTGCCAAGAACCTGCGACGCGCTGCTCCATGACGGCCCCTATGGCCACATCCGATGCGTCGGTAGTGAGCGCTATCCGAGGCGCCAGGTCCAGGTGCGCCAGTAGTGCGGCGTTCGCTAGGACTGTTTTGGCCTCGGAAAACGCCTGCTCTCGCTCAGGAGTCCAGTTGACTCTGTCCACCGGTTTCCGTTTCTTAAGCGCGGTGTACAATGGCTGCATGAGCTGGGCTGCGTAGGGAGGAAACGGTTGAAAAAGTTAACCATCTCCAAAAACTCCTGCAGCGCCCTGACCGTCTGAGGCCGGGGAAAATCTGCCACTGCGCGCATTTTGTCCGGTAAGGGTATCGTGACCTCCGATGAGATGGGGTGTGCCAAAAAGTCAATTACCGTAACCCCGAACTGGCACTTCACCGGGTTTATTATTAACCCATGCTCTTCCAACCTCTGGAAAACTGTCCTGAGGTGGGATACGTGTTCGTCCTCGGAGGCGCTGGCCACCAGAATGTCATCCAGGTAGACGAACATAAACGGCAGATCACGCAGCACTGCATTCATCATGCGCTGGGATGTTTGCGCCACACCTTTTAACCCCAAAGGCATGCGTATGAACTCAAAAAGACCAAACAGGGTTATTACTGCCGTTTTGGGTATGTCTTCCGCATGCACCGGGACCCGGTGGTCACCACGGACCAGGTCCACCTTGAAAAAATGCGTGCCCCGGTGAGGTGCACGGAAAAATCCTGAATATGGGGGATCGGGTAGCGCTGTGGCGTTGTTCAATCTGCGGAAATCTCCACATGGTTGCCACGATCCCTCGGCTTTAGGAACCATATGTAGCAGAGATGCCCATGGGCTGTTTGAGCGCCTGATGATGCCGAACCTTTCCAAGTTGGCGAACTCTTCGCATGCACTGGCCAGTTTAGCTGTGTCCAAGCACCGAGGCTGTGCGAAAACAGGCGGCCCTGTGGTGGTAATGAAGTGCTCCACCCCGTGTTTAGTGACGGCTGCCAAAAACGTCGGAACCGTGAGTGCTGGGAACTGGGTGAGTAATGTGTAGAACTTATCCCCTGGAGCTGTGACGTTGGCTAGTGTTGTGGACCCAGCTCCTCTAGCTGTACAGGGGAGAGAATCAAAATACATTGCGTTAATCAGGTGTCTGTTAGCCACATTGACTAATAATCCATGTGCACACAAAAAATGTGTGCCCAAAATGGGGGTGTTACATGCCACTATGACAAATGTCCATTGGTATGTACGGCCGTGCAAGGATATAGTCAGTGTCCTATCACCAAAAGTCTTAATGTCTGAGCCGTTTGCAGCTGCCAGCTTGGGGCCACTAGTTCCCGCCAGCCGGTCTGCGTAGGACGGCAGGATGAGGCTCTTTTGGGAGCTGGAGTCCACAAGGACACATACAGCAGCTTGTTTGTGTCACCAGTGGTTGCAGCTGCTACTGACTGCCGGCCCTGACGTTTCCCGAGTGCTTGAACTGGCACAGTGGCACGCATCGGCGTGCGTCTTCTCCAAAGCGGCGGTGGTAGAAGCAGAGTGTGTCCCTCCGGTGCTTCTTTGCTTCCGCTGCGGCCACTGTCACTGGCTCCTCGCCCCTGCTGGCCGTCTCGCTGGGTTCCAACGCCACAGCGTTCACAGTGAAGGTTCTGATCGCCAGGATAATCCAATCTGCCTGTTGTGCCAGTGCCTGGTAGTTGCACATGGCCAGCAGCAGCGAACTGGCAAGGACCACTCTGGCCGCTGTCGGGAGGTTCCGGCGGAAAAGGCGGGCAAAGAGGAAATGCCCATCATCTGTGGCCATCAACGCCAACATCTTCTCCATTAATCCGACCCATCTCCCAACTCGGAGCGCGTCAGGAGCCTTTCCACTCTCTCGCAGTCCAAGAGCGTGTAGCGCTGGGTCAGGGCGGTCTTGAGAGCGTCATATTTGTCGTGGGCTGGGGGCTGTTGGAGCAGGCTCGCCACCTGCTGTGTTGTGCGTGCGTCCAGCGCTGCAACTACGTAGTAGTATTTGGTGTCATCCGCCATCACTCCACGGAGCACGAACTGGGCCTCGGTGTGGAGGAACCAAGACTTCGGGTCATGTAGCCAAAAGTCTGGGACCTTGACCAAAACGGCGCATGCAGTGCTGGCGCCTCCAGTACAGGTCATCTCCGGGATGTTTGCCTCGAGTTCCATTATGCGTCAAGGGTCACTAGTGTAGAGAGAGGAATGAGCAGGTGAGGCAGTGAGCTGGAGCAGAGCAGACCTTATTACTCTCTCACTAATCATCAGTCAACAAGAAGAATAACCCAGGCCGCTGGCATCTCTCTTTTATACCATACAAACTCGCCTCACGACCTGGGGGGTTCACATTACAATACATACACTTGCAATAACAATTCCCTTTGTCACCCAGCCTGTCGGCGCATTATCATGCAGTCCAGAGAAGAATGCGTATTATCATGCGGTCCTATGGAGAAAACCAGTCTGTCCTGCATATCCGTTTACAGCCTTTAAGCGTCTCCTCCTGTGCCATTCAGTCTGAGTGGAGAATGTATTGTCTTGGTCCCCCACAACTTCCTACAATTAAATCTTAATAAGATAGAAACACTGATCATCGCTCCAGACAGTAAAATTCCTCTGATAAGGCAACACTTAGGTCACCTAGGCTCTTCTGTCCAGCCCAGCCTACATAACCTGGGTGTTGTTTTTGACAATGCTATGTCAATGGACTGCCATGGTCGGCAACTAGTCAGAAGTTGCTTTTTTTCATCTGAGGAATATAGCAAAACTTAGACCTATGGTCTCAACACCTGAACTGGAAATGATCATTCATGCTTTTTCTTGTCTCGCTTAGATTATCGTAATGCTGTGGAGGACCCACTCAGTATGTCATATGTTTCCACTCAGACGGAAAGACAAGTGGAATCGTCATGGGGGGTTTGTGTGTTGATGCGGGGGTTGGTGTGTTGATGCAAACAGTGACAAAGAGAATGGGAATTGCAAAGTCTTTCATGTTACTGCAGCACCACAGGTGACTGAGCAGGTCGTAGGCTACAAAAGTAGAGGTGCCTGCGACCTGTGGCTTTTTTTCTGATGCTTGTGATTCTGGATGATGTGAAAGAGAGAAAGTAATAAAGCCTGCTTTGTTCTGGACCACTCTGCCTGGTTATTCCTCTCTCCACACTGGTGACCCTTGACGCACAATGGAACTCAAGGCGAACACCCCGGAGACGACCCGGACTGGAGGTGCCGGCAACGCGTGCGTCGTTTCGGTCAAACTCCCAGAATTTTGGCTACACGACCCGAAGTCTTGGTTCCTCCACACCGAGGCCCAGTTCGCGCTCCGGGGAATAACGGTAGATGACACCAGATACTACTACGTGGTTACAGCACTGGACGCACACACAACTCAGCAGGTGGTGAGCCTGCTCCAACGGCCCCCAGCCCACAACAAATACAAGGCTCTTAAAACTGCGCTGACCTGGCGCTATACGCTCTCAGACTGCAAGAGAGTGGAAAGGCTCCTGACACGCTCTGAGCTGGGAGACGGGTTGGCAGTCGAGTTAATGGAGAAGATGTTGGCGCTGATGGGCACAGATGACGGGCATTTCCTCTTTGCCCAGCTTTTCCTCCAGAACCTGCCGACGGTGGCCAGGGCGGTCCTTGCCAATTCGCCGCTGCTTGCCGCGCGCAACTACCGGGCGCTAGCACAAGAAGCAGAATGGATTATCCTCGCCACCAGAGCCCTCACAGTGAACACAGCGGCGTTGAAACCCAGCAAGACGGCCAGAGGGGGCAAGAAGCCTACGACGGTGGCTACAGCGGAAGCCAAGAAGCACCGGAGAGACACACTCTGCTTCTACCACCGCCGTTTTGGAGAGGACGCACGCCGATGCGTGCCACCGTGCCAATTCAAGCGTTCCGGAAACGCCAGGGCCGGCAGTCGGAAGCAGCTGCGACCGCTGGTGAAGCGAGCAAGCTGCTCTATGTAACAGACTCACGCTCGGGGAAACGGTTCCTCGAGGACTCCGGCTCCCAAAAGAGTCTCATCCTACTGTCCTACTCAGACCGGATGGCAGGAACTAGTGGCCCCGAGCTGACGGCCGCAAACGGCTCAGACATTCAGACTTTTGGTGAGAGGACACTGACTGTATCCTTGCACAGCCATACATACCAATGGACATTTGTCATAGCGGCATGCAGCTTCCCCATTTTGGGTGCTGATTTTTTGTGTGCACACGGTCTACTAGTCGATGTGGCTAACAGACGCCTGATTAACGCAATGTATTTTGATTCTCTCCCCTGTACAGCTAGAGGAGCCGGGCCCACAACACTAGCCAACATCACAGCTCCAGGGGATAAGTTCCACACACTACTCACCCAGTTCCCAGCACTTGCTGTCCTGACTTTTTTGGTGACAGTCACTAAACACGGGGTGGAGCACTTCAATACCACGACGGGGCCGCCCATTTTCGCACGACCTCGGCACCTGGACACAGCTAAACTGGCCATAGCACGCAAGGAGTTTGCCAACTTGGAAAAGTTGGGCATCATCAGGCGCTCAAACAGCCCATGGGCATCCCCGCAACATATGGTTCCTAAAGCCGAGGGATCGTGGCGACCGTGCGGAAATTTCCGCAGATTGAACAATGCCACAGCGCTACCCGATCCCCCATATTCAGGATTTTTCCGTTCACCTCACTGGGGCACGCATTTTTTCCAAGATAGACCTGGTCCGTGGTTACCACCAGGTCCCGGTGCATGCTGAGGACATACCTAATATGGTAGTAATAACCCCGTTTGGCCTTTTTGAGTTTTTACGCATGAATTTCAGGTTAAAAAGCACGGCACAGACATTACAACGCATGATGGATGCGGTGTTGCGCGATCTGCCGTTTGTGTTCGTCTACCTGGACAACATCCTGGTGGCCAGCATGTCCGAGGACGAACACGTAGCTCACCTCAGGACAGTTTTCCAGAGGTTGGAGGAGCACGGATTAATAATCAACCCGGCGAAGTACCAGTTCGGGGTGACGGGAATGAATTTTTTGGGCCACCGCATCTCACCGGAGGGCGCGATACACTTACCGGTCAAAGTGCGCGCAGTGGCAGATTTTCCCCGGCCTCAGACAGTCAGGGCGCTGCAGGAGTTTTGGGGAATGGTTAACTTTTACAACCGTTTCCTCCCCCGCTCAGCCCACCTCATGCAGCCGTTGTACACCGTGCTTAAGAAACGGAAACCGGCAGACAGAGTCAACTGGACTCCTGAGCAACAGCAGGCGTTCTCTGAGGTTAAAACAGTCCTGACGAACGCCGCACTGCTGGCGCACCCGGACCCGGCGGCTTGGATAGCGCTCACTACCGACGCGTCGGATGTGGCCATAGGGGCTGTCGTGGTGCAACGCGTCGCAGGTTCTTGGCAGCCGCTTGCTTTTTTTAGCAGGTCTTTGGGCGACAGTGACAGTAAATACAACACGTTCGACAGGGAGTTACTGGCTCTCCACCTGGCCATACGCCACTTCCAGTTCTGGCTGGAAGGGCGCAGCTTCACTGCATTCGTGGACCACAAGCCGCTAACATACGCTATGGCCAAGGTTTCAGAACTATGGTCAGGCCAGCAGCAGAGACAGTTGGGCGTGATCTCGGAGTTTACGACCGACATTCAGCATGTAGCTGGTAAACTCAACGTGGTGGCGGACTGCCTCTCGCGCGCATTAGTGGCCCCAGTCTACATGGGGATAGATTACACGGCCATGGCCGCCGAGCAGATCGGTGATGCAGACGTTTACGTGCTCCAGTCTGGACCAACAGGGATAAGGCTGGAGAGCAGAGTACTGCAAGACAGCCCCCCCCAATCTGTGATGTCTCCACAGGCTGCCCACGCCCGGTGATCCCACGTGCTTGGTGCCGCTGCGTTTTTGAGTCGGTTCACTCCCTGGCGCACCCAGGAGTGTGCGTGTCAGTCAAAACGGTGGAAGCAAAGTTTGTCTGGCCGAGCCTGCGCAAACAGGTGAAAGAGTGGGCTGCAGCCTGCGTAGCGTGCCAGTGAGCCAGAGTGCACAGGCACACAAAGATCCCTTTAATAGGTTATGCAAGGGCTTCCACAGGTCACTTAAAGCAGCGCTTAGGGCTTTGCTTACGGATGCAAATTGGGTGGACCGGTTACCGTGGGTTCTATTAGGGTTGTGTTCAGTACCGAAGGAGGATTTGGCAGCCTCCCCAGCAGAGCTGTTTTTTTCCCAGCCGCTGTGGCTGCCAGGGGAATTTTTGCCGGACAGCCCCGTGCCGAACACCGATCCATCCCCGCTTTCACTGCATAGCGCAGTGGCAGGGACTGTACCCGGTCCGGTCCACCACTGTTTTCCACGCATTTTTGTGCCAAAGGCCTTGAAGGACGCGGCGTTCGTATTTGTCAGGCATGATGCCCACTGGACCCCCGTTGCGACCGCCCTACGATGGCCCGTTCAGAGTGCTGGAACCCAGGGAGAAACATTTTGTGTTAGACTTGGGGGGACGCAGGGAAACAGTCTGTATAGACAGGCTTAAGCCTGCTTTCGTTTTAGCAGACGAACAGGTGAGTTGGCCCGAGCTCCTCGGCGCACCCATCGGCACAGCAGCGCCTTGGCGCTGCAGACCCCCCGTTACAGCCACTATGGATGTAGGCTGAAGCCCAAAGGACATGAGGGTTAACGCTCAGTCTGAGTTTCTGGGGGGGAGGGGGGGTGGTGTGGAGGACCCACTCAGTATGTCATATGTTTCCACTCAGATGGAAGTACAAGGGGAATCGTCATGGGAGGTTTGTGTGTTGATGCGGAGGTTGGTGTGTTGATGCAAACAGTGACAAAGAGAATGGGAATTGCAAAGTCTTTCATGTTACTGCAGCACCACAGGTGACTGAGCAGGTCGTAGGCTATAAAAGTAGAGGTGCCTGCGACCTGTGGCTTTTTTTCTGATGCTTGTGATTCTGGATGATGTGAGAGAGAGAAAGTAATAAAGCCTGCTTTGTTCTGGACCACTCTGCCTGGTTATTCCTCTCTCCACACTGGTGACCCTTGACGCACAATGGAACTCAAGGCGAACACCCCGGAGAGAGAGAAAGTAATAAATCCTGCTTTGTTCTGGACCGCTCTGCCTGGTTATTCCTCTCTCCACAATGTCCTTTTTATGTGTTTTAATAAAACTGCTGTAAGACTGTGCAAAATGAAGCAGCTCGGTTTTTAACCCGGACGAAGAAAGGGGAACACAATTCCCCAGTTTTATCGTCCCTTCACTGGCTGCCAGTTGCTTTTAGATTTCATTTTAAGATTTTAATTTTGACTTTTAGAGCCCTTAATGGCCAAGCCCCTTCATATCATAGATCTCAGCCCTCTTAACTCCTTATGCCACGACGCGATCACTAAGATCCTCAGACCAGAGACTCCTGGTGGTCCATCAGACCAAATTCAAAACCCGTGGAGATCGGTCTTTCCAGGTCGCTGCACCACAGCTTTGGAACACACTTCCCCTGTCCTTGCGCTGCCTTGAGTCTGTTGACTCCTTTAACAAGGAGTTAAAACCTCATTTGTTTAGACTGTGGGGCACATATGTTGGTTTCATATGCTCCACAGATATATTGCAGTATGCTTATTGTTTGCTTCACGTCTCAGGGGAACAAAGGGACTGAGCCTCCTAGGGGTAACAAGGAGGTGTGAGATCTGGCCTTTTGTTTCAGGGAGATGGCCTTGAGGAATTTCTTGACCACCGGAGACTAGGGGGTGGATGATGTTAAGATCGGAGGAAGTTACATTGTGACTGGGATTAAGTACCATGTGACTGTATGTTTGATGTCCTGGGTATAAGAAGGACAGATGTGGAAATATTCTTTCTCTTTTTCTGCTTTTAAATGTTGGAGAATGTGATTGTGAATAAAGCTGAACCTGAGGAATAAACTCAGCCTCATCCTTTCCACACATCTCCACACTGGTGACCTTACGACGTATCATGAGCAGAAGTAATTCTCCCGAGAAAGGGGAACACAATTCCCCAGTTTTATCGTCCCTTCACTGGCTGCCAGTTGCTTTTAGATTTCATTTTAAGATTTTAATTTTGACTTTTAGAGCCCTTAATGGCCAAGCCCCTTCATATCATAGATCTCAGCCCTCTTAACTCCTTATGCCACGACGCGATCACTAAGATCCTCAGACCAGAGACTCCTGGTGGTCCCTCAGACCAAATTCAAAACCCGTGGAGATCGGTCTTTCCAGGTCGCTGCACCACAGCTTTGGAACACACTTCCCCTGTCCTTGCGCTGCCTTGAGTCTGTTGACTCCTTTAACAAGGAGTTAAAACCTCATTTGTTTAGACTGTGGGGCACATATGTTGGTTTCATATGCTCCACAGATATATTGCAGTATGCTTATTGTTTGCTTCACGTCTCAGGGGAACAAAGGGACTGAGCCTCCTAGGGGTAACAAGGAGGTGTGAGATCTGGCCTTTTGTTTCAGGGAGATGGCCTTGAGGGATTTCTTGACCACCGGAGACTAGGGGGTGGATGATGTTAAGATCGGAGGAAGTTACAATGTGACTGGGATTAAGTACCATGTGACTGTATGTTTGATTAAGTACCATGTGACTGTATGTTTGATGTCCTGGGTATAAGAAGGACAGATGTGGAAATATTCTTCCTCTTTTTCTGCTTTTAAATGTTGGAGAATGTGATTGTGAATAAAGCTGAACCTGAGGAATAAACTCAGCCTCGTCCTTTCCACACATCTCCACAAGACAGGCTTTTAGTTCTCATTGAATGACTTTTATTCCTTCACTGTTTTCTCTTTTTATTCCTATTAATGTGAATATTTTATCTTATTTCTATTGATTTTAATTTCTGTGTATTTGTAAATTTTAATTTGCTGTGAAGCACTTTGTGATCTATATCTGTGAAAAGTGCTATACAAATAAACTTTGCTTGCTTGCTTATACCAGTTATCCCTTGGAGTCCCCAGCTGCACCTTGTCATCTCTCTCCCTGGCAACCTGCTCCCCTCAGCAAAGAAGTCCCCTCACCAGCAACCAGACTTCCTCCCCTGCTGAAGTGTAAGCACACAGAAACAAACCTTAGTAAATCTCATCATACAATTATCGGTGACGCTTATCTGTTCCTCTGCTCTCTCCTTTTTGGGTTGCCAGCTTCACGGGTTCACCCACACTACACATCACCTTACACATTTATTGTAATAAATAATATTTGTTCACTACAGTTATCACCTCCTCCTTTGACTGCTTTTGGGTCATATGCCTCACACCTTAACAGTATGTCGCCAGCAGACTGACCCAGTGGACCTAGGATGGAAGCGATAAAGTTTCAACTAGCGCAAAGGCTCTGTCAGGTCGAGCATCAGAACCAGGCCTCCTTAGGTAGACTAAATGAACTCACTAAGTATTTGGCCAAGCTGGAGTCCACCGTTCAGGGCCTCATCACAGCCTTCTCCTCGGTTGCTCCCGTTGACTCCACTAGTTCAGCCGCCCGGCCAGGCCGTTCCCTGTTAGTTTCCACCCATCTGCGCTATGACGGTCGGTTGGGAGGTGCCAGCAGTTTTCTTTTACAATGTCAGCTCATCTTTGATAGAGTCCCGGGCGATTTTCCCTCCAACCGCAGTCAGATAGCTTGCATTACCAGGTTTCTTGATAAGCGGGCTCTTTCATCTTGATTTAAAATCAAGATGGCGCCGCGGATGGTTGCCACTGGCTTCTGCTCTCTGATGTTTTTGTTAATTATGTGTGTTTTCTTGGACTTTTGCTCTTCCGCCCTGGACCACCTTTTCAAGGGAGGAACTACTTTCATTTAGACTATCTTCCAATGCAACTTTTCCGCCAGTTTCTGCTGATTTGAAGTCTCTTCAGGAGATTTTAGTTTTGGGAGCAGCGGCCATTGGCACCGGCCGGAAACGAAGGCAGCGTGGTAAACGTGCCGGTGCGCTAGTCAGGCTGAGGAAACGAGGACATCGCACGCCGCTTCCATCGATCCATCTGGCGAATGTCCGCTCTTTGGCGAACAAAATGGACAAGCTGCTGCTCCTGACCCACAAAGACTTGGATTTTAGCAGATCTGGCGCCCTGTGTTTCACGGAGTCCTGGCTGAGTGAACACATCCTGGACAGCGCGGTGCGCCTGGACGGATTCCAACTGTTCCGCGCTGATCGCAGCCGAGAATTCTCTGGAAAGACTAAAGGTGGTGGAATCTGCTTCTACATAAACGAAGGTTGGTGCACTGATGTCACAGCGTTAAAGAAGTCTTGCAGCCCTAACTTAGAGTCACTGTTCATAAACTGCAAACCCTTTTATTCACCGCGACAGTTCTCCTCGTTTATTCTGGTCGGAATTTATATCCCGCCTGTTGCTTGTACAGCGGAGGCCCTGCAGCACCTCGCTGACCAGGTAGCAGAGGTGGAGGAAAAACATCCAGACTCTCTGATTATCATTCTGGGTGATTTCAATAGAGCTAATCTCACAAATGAGCTTCCTAAATACAGACAGCATATTAAATGTCCCACCAGGGACTCAAATACACTCGACCACTGCTACACAGTTTTAAGAAACGCTTATCATGCCGTCCCCCGTGCGGCTCTGGGATTTTCTGACCACTGTCTGCTTCATCTTATTCCAACATATAGACAGAAACTAAAAACTTCCAAGTCTATAGTTAGGACTGTGAGGAAATGGACTGAGGAATCAAAGCTGGAGTTACAAGTCTGCTTTGATTGTACAGATTGGAGTGTTTTTGAAGATGCAGCCACTAACCTAAATGAACTCACTGACTCTGTGACATCATATATCAGTTTTTGTGAGGACATGTGTGTGCAGACAAGACTTTCTGCACATACAACAACAATAAACCCTGGTTCACTCCTAAACTCAAGCAGCTACGTCAGACCAAGGAGGAGGCCTACAGGACTGGTGACTGGATTCTGTACAAGCGGGCCAGAAACATGCTGACGAAGGAGACCAGGCTTGCTAAGAGGAGCTACAGTGAGAAGCTACAACAAAGCTTCTCAGCCAACAATTCTGCTTCCGTTTGGAGAGGCCTGCAGAATATCACCAACTACAGGAGACCCCCCCCCCCCACCCTGTGGAAAACCTCCAGCTGGCTAATGACCTCAACAGCTTTTATTGTAGGTTTGAAAAGAACCTACAGTTCTCACCTCCCACCCAAACAATAGGACTATCTGCAGCCCCAGAAACTCCATTCTCCCTCCACTCTGACCTCCCACCAGCACTAACGATCTGTGAAGAGGAGGTGCGCCAAGTCTTTCGGGGACAAAAGATCAAGAAGGCTGCAGGTCCCGATGGTGTGTCTCCGTCCTGCCTGAGAGTCTGCTCTGACGAGCTGGCCCCCATTTTCACCCGGATCTTTAATAGATCACTGGAGCTGTGTGAAGTGCCTTCCTGCTTCAAACGCTCCACCATCATTCCAGTTCCCAAGAAACCCTCTGTTACAGGATTAAATGACTACAGACCTTTCGCTTTGACCTCTGTGGTCATGAAATCCTTTGAGAGATTGGTGCTAAACCACCTGAAGGACGTCACAGGCCTCCTGATGGACCCACTGCAGTTTGCCTACCGGTCAAACAGGTCAGTGGACGATGCAGTGAACATGGGTTTACATTATATCCTGCAACACCTCGACTCCCCGGGGACATACGCCAGGATTCTGTTTGCCCCCTCCCACCTGCCAGTGGATCTCCAGCTTTCTGACTGACAGGTGGCAACAGGTGAAGCTAGGGAGTATTACATCCAGCTCCCGAACAATTAGTACTGGCGCCCCCCAGGGGTGTGTCCTTTCCCCACTGCTCTTCTCCCTCTACTCCAACGATTGCACCTCAGAGGACCCTTCAGTGAAGCTCCTGAAGTTTGCGGACGGCACCACAGTCATCAGTTTGATCCGGGATGGTGATGAGTCTGCATACAGGCGGGAGGTGGAGCAGCTGATCCTCTGGTGCGGCCGGAACCATCTGCAACTTAACACAGCCAAAACGGTGGAGATGATTGTGGATTTCAGGCGACACCCTCCTTCATTCCCCCCACTCACCATTCTCAACAGTACAGTGTCCACTGTGGACTCCTTCAAGTTCCTGGGTACCACAGTCTCCCGGAACCTGAAGTGGTCCTCTCACATAGACACTGTCCGGAAAAAAGCCCAGCAGAGGTTGTTTTTTCTGCATCAGCTCAAGAAGTTTGATTTGCCTCAGGAGCTGCTGGTTGTCTTCTACACCGCCATTATCCAATCTGTCCTCTGCTTTTCCATCACTGTCTGGTTTGGATCTGCCACTAAACAGGACAAGACCAGACAGCAGTGGATCATCAAGTTTGCGGAGAGGATCATTGGTACCGACCTACCCTCCATTGAGAACCTATATCGGTCCAGTACCAGGAAACGGGCGGGAAACATCTCTGCTGACTCGTCACACCCCGGCCACAGTCTGTTTTAACTTCTACCTTCTGGTCGACGTTACAGATCACTGAAGTTCAAAACCACCCATCATAGGAACAGTTTCTTTCCCCAAGCCATTACTCTGTTGAACTCTTAACCCCTTGATGCCTGTTGTCGCGAATTCACATCAAACCGCTTCCGCTCCAAATGCAACCAAAATACCGTCTGTATTCCTCCACTTCCGGTTGGAGCACTTCCAACACATACCTAGGAACCTTTTGCAAGCATTAGTTTCTCGTAGGAACGGTCAGAGACGGAGCACCATCCATTTCCTGATTGCTAGGGTTAAGGTTAGGGTTAGGGTTAGGTTTAGGGTTAGGGTTAGGGTTATATGTTGGCAGTCATGAGAGTTGAAAATACTGAAACTAACTTTGTTGCATAAATAAAAGACCCTTCATACTTGGGAGATGGGAACAGGTGCTTTTTACCATTTTTTAACCATAGACGCCTGTAGTCGCTAATTTGCATCATACCTAAAATTATATCTATTTTACGTGCTATAGTCAAATTAACTTTCTCAACTTAATTTAGCATCTACTTGAAAGCAAAAACACAAGTGATTTTTTTTTTTTCATAATTGGAAATAAATTCAGGCGTTAAGGGGTTAACAGTCACCTAGGCCTGCCTGCTGCTGGACTTTTTCTTTCATTCTTACACTGCGCATAACTCTCACTGTTGTCATTGAAGTCTTATTTAGATCTCACACCTGAACAAACGAGAGCAAGTTTAGTTTAGCCAAAGTCAAATTCCTTGTATGTGTCGCATACTTGGCCAATAAAGCTGATTCTGATTCTGATTCTGATTCTGATACTGATTCTTGGGCCCAAGCTATCATCCAGGGGCCAAATTATAACACATACACCTACAGACTCCTCCAAGGAGGAGTGGTCAAACACCCGGCTCTTGACCATTCGCCAGGGGGCTAAATCAGCAGCCGAGCACTTCACCGATTTCCAGATTCTCGCAGCCTCCACAGGGGTGACAGTGCACTATGCTCAGCATCCATCCACAGCCTTAACTCCACTCTCTGCGATGAGCTCACCCGTCTTTGGGAAGAACCCAAGTCCCTTGACGTATTTATCTCTCTTACCATTAAGCTAGACAATAGGCTACGTGAACACTCGAGGGATCAGCAGTCCATCCCTCAGTCTCTGGCTCGATCTTCCCCATCACAAGACGCACCGGAACCGAGGGTCACGGGGGGGCTCAAGCTTCCTCATAGTAGAGTCATTTTTGGGGGTTTCGTGACCAACCTCCCAGGACCTTTTTTTCTCACTGGATTTAGCATTCTAGACCCATTTTAATGAAAATAAGCTCCCATGTACCTCCCAAAAATTACGGGAAACCTTTTTTTTGCCCAAAATTCAAAATGGCCGCCAAAATGCATACCACCACCTATATCTCAGTAACTAATTCAGCTAGGAGGTTGATTTTTGGTGTCTAGACATAGGTTTTTGGGGTCAAGCATTCCATTAATGCTATTAGTTTACTTGTGAAACAAACCCATCACGATGAAATCCAATATGGCCGCCAATATGGCCACCGATTAACATTTTTTTTGTTTCTTGACTACTAAGGCACCTAGAAAGCTGATGTTGGTGTCAGCTGATGCTGAGTCCTCTAATCTGTCCAACATTCCACCCTAATACCATGATCTGGCCCTCGTCTTCAGCAAAGCCAAAGCACTGTCCCTCCCTCAGCACCGCCTGTACGACTGTGCCATTAAGCTTCAACAGGGGGCGCGACTACCTTCTAGCCACCTGTATAGCCTGTCAGCTCCAGAGAGGGAGGCCATGGACAAATATATTAAAGAATCCTTAAGGGCTGGGATTATCCGCCCTTCATCATCTGCACTGGGAGCAGGATTTTTCTTTGTCGGCAAGAAGGATGGCACACTCCACCCTTACATAGACTACCGGGAGCTCAACAATATCACAATCAAGGACAAGTGTTCTTTACCCCTCATCAACTAAGCCTTCAATCAGCTTCAGGGTTCCATCATTTGCACCAAGCTGGACCTCAGAAATGTGTACCACCTGGTTCGTATCCGCGAGGGAGATGAGTGGAAGACGGGATTCCATACCCAGATTGGGCATTTCGAGTATCTAGTAATGCCTTTTGGTCTCACCAACGCCCCAGCAGTCTTTCAACATCTCATTAATGATGTCCGGCTGGATTTTCTGGGTAACTTCCTGTTTGTGTACCTTGATGACATTCTCATTTTTTCTCACTCCCTAGCTGAACACAAGGTCCACGTCCACAGGGTACTGCAATGATTTTTGGAGAACCAGCTGTACATCAAGGCGGAGAAGTGTGAGTTTCACACCACATCCACAACCTTCTTGGGGTTCGTTATTTCCGAAGGGCAGATTAAACTGGATCCTAAGAAGGTACAAGCGGCTTCTGATTGGCCCACACCCACTTCTAGAAAACAGCTACAGGGGGTCCTGGGGTTTGTCAACTTTTATTGCAGGTTCATCCGAAATTACGGCTCTGTTGCTGCCCCCCTGACCCGCTTGATGTCCACCAAGTCCCACGTTGTATGGTGGGATGAGGCTAAGGACGCCTTCGCCCTGCTGAAAAAGAAGTTTACGAACGCTCCCATCCTCGCCCAGCCTGACCTCAAGCGACAGTTCATCGTGGAGGTGGGTGCATCTGACAGTGGGGTGGAGCAGTCCTCTTGCAATGCTCTGTCTCTGACAATAAGGTCCACCCCTTTGCCTTTTTCTTGCGGCGCCTGTCACCCACAGAAAGGAATTATGATGTCGGGGACTGAGAGTTGTTAGCTGTCAAGCTAGCCTTGGAGGAATGGCGACACTGGTTGGAGGGAGCCTCTCAACCGTTTCTGGTGTGGACTGATCACAGAACCTGCAATACAGCAAGGCCACCAAGAGGCTGAACCCGCCCCAGGCCAGCTGGGCTTTGATTTTTGGGCGGTTCAACTTCTCCATCACATACAGGCCTGGCTCCAAGAATGTCAAACCTGACGCTATCTCCCGACAGTTCTCCCCTGATTGTGCTCCCTCAGGAATGGATACCATCATCCCGGCCTCTACTGTTGTGGGAGACCTCAGGTGGGAGATGGAGAAGAAGGTCAAAGAGGCTCAGGTCACTGATCCGGACCCCCCCCCCCCCCCCCGCCGGGGTGGCCCAGACCCTGGCCGCTCTGCGCCGCATCTTCTGGTGGCTGACCATGGAATGCGATGTACGGGAGTATATCAAGGCGTGTCACCAGTGCTCTGCATGCAAGTCCCTCACCCCCCCCCCCCCGCTGGGCAGCTGCATCCTCTCCCCATCCCCAGCTGCCCCTAGGCTAGCATCGCTTTGGATTTCGTCACTGGGTTGCCACCCTCCAACGGCCACACTGTCATTCTAACCATCGCGGATAGGTTCTCTAAGGCTGCACATTTTGTTCCCCTATGCAAATTACCATCTGCCTTACGGCCCTTTTCCACTAGCCCCAGTCGGCCTAACTCGACTCAACTCGCCATTACTCGTTTCGGCCTCAGTTGTGTTTCCATTGCAGCTGGGTAAAGCTGGGGTGGGTGGGATTTTTTTTTACCGCAAGGCAGCGCCACACTCCCATGATGTAAAACACGCGACCCAAGCAAAACATAACATGGCGGCTGTACAAGGCGACTCCTCGGTCTGTGGCTTTTTGTCACTGTAAATGCCAAAAAGGACCACCAGACAAGGGTACAGGCAGCGAGACGAAACACTCTGGAATAGTACTGTAGCTTCTGGGAGAGCCGAAGACGTGAGGATGCAAACTAGGTCATATATGACGGTAAGCTAATGGTTGCTAATGCTAGTTTGCTTTAAGTACGTCGTACTACACTGTAATGTCTGCAAGTTATCGCTGTTAGGTACTAAAATATGTATGCTGTGTGTGTGCGTTTCAGATGGCTCTGTTGTGGGAAAATTACCGCTTCAAACGGTCGGTCTGGGCGTTCAACACAGCCTGTCACTGATGTCAACACAGCCTGTCACTGATGTCACCCCAGCTTCACAAACGATCAGTGGTTATAGAGCTTAAGCATGTCTGTATAAACGTTTAGCTTCCTGTGCAACAAATTGCTCTGATCTGCGTGAAAATCGTGGACAGACTGTTGAGACATCATGGCATGTAACTGCTCCAGCAGCACTGAGTCTGTGGTGGTGTCATAGCAAAAACTGTTCAGCTGACACAACTTGATCGTCATGTTGTAATTATGGGGTTATATTAACCACAAAATATATATTCAAAAAGTAAACAGTACTGAGTTAGGTATAATAAGATATATTTGACAATTATGATGCATTTGAGGCCAAAACAAACTTGATCTAGGATTAAAAGCAATTAAAATAATGCAGTCACAAGGTTACATGGAAAATACTTGATTTACTAGATACATGTACTGCAGAAATATATATTCTCTGCATCAACAATGTACTTACTATACATGCATTCATGTAGTATTGCACTGGGAATTGCACTGACAATAAACCTTTGAAGTTGTTGCAGATGTCTCTTTTTTATATGTGAAGGTTACCACCATGTGCCACAAATTAAACACTAACAGATTGAAAAAGCTGTCTAAGAACAATCCAGCAGTTTGAGAAATCACTTTTGGTTTGGTGTAACTCTGTCAACAAAATTATGAACCATAAAGCAGTTTGTGTTAAAATGTTAAATCCCATTAAACCCTAACCCGGGGGTTTCCAATCATGTGTCATGGGGGGCCAAGACCCTGCAGATTCTCTCTTCTACCCAGTCTCTTCAGCAGATGTTTTCACTGATCAGCAGTCAGTGGAATCTGTTGTTGAAGACACTGTTTGGAGGTAAAGCCTGCAGGGTCTTGGCCCTCCATGGCAAATGATTGGACACCCCTGCCCAAATCCATTATGATGAAGAACAGATGCTAATATGGCCCAGAAAGACTAGAGAGACTGCCAACCTGCTCGTCAACCACATCATCAGGCTGCATGGCATACCCAGCGACATTGTTTCAGACAGTGGACCCCAGTTTGTATCACAGGTATGGCGGGTCCTCTGCAAGCCCATAGGGGCCTCAATCAGTCTCTCCTCCGGCTACCACCCCCAGTCCAACGGACAGTGTGAGTGGACCAACTAGGAGCTTGAGGCCTTTCTTCGGTGCATCACGACTACTGACCCTGCGTTGTGGAGCACTCACCGCCCCTGGGTGGAGTACACCCACAACACCGCCACCTCGGCTGCCACTGGACTTTCCCCCTTCAAAGCATCACTGGGCTATGACCCCCCCTCTCCTGTCTATCACGGAGGAGGAGCTCACCATGTCTAGTGTCGCAGATACTAGACATGGTGACACATGGAGAGAGACGGCAGCGCGCATGGACGCAGCGGCCCCTCTTGGTATCAGCGAGTGTGAAAGTTTTGAGTGTTTTCCCAGACGTACATTCTGTAAAACTTACAACCGTGAGACCTTATTATACATCAAGGTACTGCACGCTGCAAGAATCGCAGCATTCGGTTGCGACTTGGACATTCTACGCCAGCATGGAATTCTGGCGGAGTCCCCGCTGGAAGCTACCTGAGAGAGGAGGAAGTGCAGACGGTGTGAAAGCAAGCAAAAGCGTGGAAAAAGGGCCGGGATCCATGCTAGGCTAAAGGCTAACCCCTCCAGACCAGCAGTACCGTCGCTCCTTCTCTCTAACGTCCGCTCCCTCGACAACAAGCTGGACGAGCTGCCTCTGCTGAGGGAAACCCGGAGAGAGTGGAGGGACTGCTGTGTGCTTGCGTTCACGGAGACATGGCTCCACAACAACATCCCTGACGAGGCCATTCAACTAGAGGGGACGACAGTGTTCCAAGCAGACAGAGAAACAGCGAGCTCCGGTAAGAGCCGGGTGGGGGGGAGGGGGGCTATGCATCTATGTTAACAAGAACTGGTGCGTTAATGCCACATTAGTATCTAAACACTGCTCTCCGTTGGCAGAGCTCCTTATTGTAAATTGTCGGCCATTTTATCTGCCGAGGGAATTCCGCAATGTGTTTGTAGCGGCTGTTTACTTAGCGCCGAGCGCTAATGCTAAAGCTAATGCTAAGAAGGCACTCGGGGAACTACACGATGCTATTAGCGAAATCCAAACTTCACATACGGACAGTTTTGTGGTGGTTGTGGGGGATTTTAACCACACCAGCTTAAAGACTGTGCTCCCCAAGTTTGAACAATGTGTAGACTTTAAGACCAGAGGAGAGAATATGTTGGACTTAGTGTACACAAACACAGATGCATATAAGGCTATACCCCGCCCCCACCTCGGCTTTTCTGACCACATATCCGTGATGCTGGTGCCTGCCTACAAACCTTTATTGAAGCGCAGCAGGCCAGCAGTGAAACAAATCAGGATTTGGCCAGAGAGTGCAACCTCTGCACTGAAAGACTGTTTTCTGCACACAGACTGGGAGGTCTTCAAAATAGCAGCCTCCCAGGAAGACAAGACAGATGTGGAGGAGTATGCTGAAACGGTCACCAGCTACATCACGAATGCACAGAGGACCATCACTATGTGAGGAAACCACAAGCCCTGGATGACCGCAGAGGTGTGCTCGCTGTTTACAGCCAGAGATGCAGCCTTCAGAGCGAAGGACAGGATCGCCCTCCACTCAGCCAGGTCTGCGCTCTCAAAGGGAATTAAGACGGTGAAGCGCGCCTATGCGGAGAAAATCCAGGGACACCTCTGTGACACTAGGAACACCAAGCAGATGTGGCAGGGAGTTCGGACACTGACGGGCTATAAGTCTAGGCTGGGGGTCGATGATGACGATGCTTCGCTTCCAGACAGGCTCAATGACTTCTTTGCACGTTTTGAAGCATCAAACCCGACAATCAGAGGGAGGGCTGGCCCACCCCCACCATCGGTTGGACCAGCTTTTACCATCAACACAGCGGACACACGGAGGACCCTAACCAGAGTCAGCCCACGTAAAGCTGCAGGTCCGGACAACATCCCGGGACGTGTGCTCCGAGACTGCGCGAGCGAGTTGGCGGATGTCCTGACTGACATTTATAACATCTCCCTGAGTCAGGCCATCGTTCCCAGATGCTTCAAGACCTCTATCATTGTACCGGTGGCAAAGAAACCAGTTGTGTTCTGTTTGAATGACTATCGTCCTGTTGCACTGACACCAATTGTGATGAAGTGTTTTGAACGGCTTGTCAAACCACACATTCCAGCCTGCCTCCCTGCATCACACGACCCGCTCCAGTTTGCATATCGTTCAAACCGCTCCACGGAGGATGCTATAGTCACCACCCTGGACCAGAAAGACACCTACACCAGACTCCTGTACATTGATTTCAGTTCAGCATTCAACACCATTATTCCCCAGAGACTGATGGAGAAATTACTCCCACTTGGTCTGAACACCACCACATGTCTCTGGATCCTAGATTTCCTGACTGAGAGACCTCAGTCTGTCTGGGTTGGAAACAACATCTCCAACTCTGTCACGCTGAGCACCGGATCCCCTCAAGGCTGCGTACTCAGTCCACTGTTGTTTACACTTCTAACACATGACTATGTATCCAGACATGAGGGGAACCAGATTATTAAGTTTGCAGACGACACCACGGTGGTGGGACGTATTCAGAGGGATGAGGAATCAATGTACAGGGAAGAAGTGAGAGACCTGGAGGGCTGGTGCAGGGAGAACAATCTGGTGCTCAACGTGGACAAAACGAAGGAGATGATTATCGACTTCCGGCAGTCACAGCCTGAACACGTCCCCCTCAGCATCGATGGCCGTTTAGTGGAGAGAGTGGAGAACATCAAGTTCCTCGGAGTGCAGATCTCGCAGGACCTGACCTGGAGTAAGAATTCCTTGGGGATCAGGAAGTGGGCCCAGCAGAGACTGCACTTCTTGAGGAAACTCAGACAGGCCTCTCTCCCCATCTGCATCCTCAGGACCTTCTACAGAGGTGTGGTGGAGAGTGTTCTGACATACTGCATTGTTACATGGTACTCCAGCTGCAGTATGTCAGACAAAAAAGCCCTGCAGAGGATAGTCAAGGGAGCTGAGAGGGTAATTGGAGTCTCCCTCCCCTCTGTCCAAGAACTTTTTCAGAACCATTGTAGGAGCAGAGCACTGAACGTTGTCAAGGACTGTTCTCACCCTCTGCATAAACACTTTGAACTTCTGCCATCTGGCAAACGATTCCGGAGCATCAGAGGCAGAACCACCAGACTGATCAACAGCTTCCTTCCACAAGCTGTTAGGATGCTGAACAGTTGACCCGGAATCTCTCATATTCACTACTGTGCTTACGGACATTATGTACATTATTTGTATATTATAGTTAGTTAGTTTTTCAAGTATGTCTCAGGGATGTGTGAATGGATATGGTGGGGTGGGGGTGAAGATATGTGTGAGTGTGTCTTAAATCATGTTGCTTCTACTTATATGGATGCCGAGAGAAACGCAATTTCATCTTGCCTGCACTACAGTTGTATGTACAGCAATATGACAATAAAGGTTGATTTGATTTGATTTGATTTGAATATGTCCAGGTGCCGTCAGTTTTGGAGAGACGCTAAGGCAGCGCTGCTCTACTCCAGGGAGGAGAATATAAAGTGAGCCAACCGGAAGAGGTCTCCTTCCCCTGCCTATTCAGTTGGGGACAAGGTTTGGTTGTCTGTCAAGTACTTTCCCCTGAAGACGGCGTGCAAGAAATTGGCTCCCCGTTTTGTTGGTCCTTTTACCATCATGGCCATTCTCAATCCTGCATCTGTCTGGCTCGACCTTCCCTCCTCCTTCCACATCAATCCAGTGTTCCATGTCTCCCAGGTTAAACTGGTGTTTTCCAACTCCCTGTGTCCACCACCCAAGATGGCTGACGGGGGCTTGGATTACGCTGTGAATTGCATCGTTGATGCTGGTCGCCGGGGTTGGGGTATTCAATATCTGGTGGATTGGAAGGGTTATACTGTAGACCTAAGGAGAGGTCATGGATCCCCAGGTCCTTCATCATGAACGATTCCCTCATCAACACCTTCCACCGGCAACACCCCGACAGGCCAGGTTGACGCCAGGAGGCGTCCATTGAGGGGGGAGTACTGTAATGGTTCCTGTGTGTGCCTTGTCTCTTTCTCCTCCTCTGATAAGACTCACTCCTCCAGCCTTGTGCACCATCTGCTGCCAATTAAGAGAAGCCATATAAATAGGGTGCTCTCCCCTCACTCTGTCTGGTGACATTAATCTGCTCACCACCTTGCCTTGCTCTGTACCTTGTATTTGTTTCTGCCTTGACGTGTTTTTGATCTCTACCTGCCCTAAACACTGAGTTTGCCTACCAGACTGGATTTGTCGGCCTACCTGCCTCCTGTCTCCTAGCCCCGACCTTTGCCTGGCCCCTGGACCCTGGAAAGAGCCTGGCGGATTGGACTTGGATTTGCGCACATCCCATTTTCCCCCCAAAGTAAGTTGACTTACCACTGTGTCCTCACTGCTTGTCACTTTCACTCCCCAGCTCTGAGGCCTGGCCAGCCTGCACCAATTATCCCCTGGAGTCCCCAGCTGCACCTCGTCATCAATCTCCCTGGCAACCTGCTCCCCTCAGCAAAGTCCCCTCACCAGCTACCAGACATTCTCCCTTGCTGAAGTTTAAGCACACAGAAACAAACCTTAGTAAATCTCATCATACAATCCCTAAGTAGAGTGACGTTTACCTGTTCCTCTGCTCTCTCCACTTAGGGATACCAGCTCCACAGGCTCACCCACGCTACACATTACCTTACACATTTATTGTAATAAATACTATTAGTTCACTACAATTATCACCTCCTCCTGTGTCTGCTTTTGGGTCATATGCCTCACACCTTAACAGATGCCATCATACCCACCACACAAGTCAGGAAGTTCCCCAACCAGAAGCCCTGGATCAACAGTCAGGTACTTCAGATGCTGCGTGCTCGCTCTCTTGCATTTAAATCAGGCAATGAGGCCAAGTACAAAGCTGCAAAGTATGGACTGAGGAAGGCTATAACAAAAGCCAAGTGGCAGTACAGGGAAAAGCTGAACAGCCTCTACTCCACTCCTGAGCTGGGGCGCATGTGGCAAGGCCTGCAACACATCACAGACTACAAGAGGACCAACAGCAGCACCACAAGCTCCACAGACAGCCTGCCAGATGATCTCAACATCTTTTACGCCCGCTTTGAAACCTCCAGCTGCAGTGCAGAGAGGAGACACATACCCACGCACATCCCCCTCCACTAGTCTCACCAGGCCAGAAAAACAAAGCACTGAGGAATATCAACCCCCGCAAGGCAGCAAGAGCAGACAACATCCCTGGACGGGCCCTCACAGCATGTGCTGCCGAGCTGACTGACATTCTCACGTCCATCTTCAACCTCTTCCTCAACCAGAACATAGTCCCTTCCTGCATCAAATCCACAACCATCATCCCCCTCCCCTAAAGGAACCCGCCGACCTGCCTGAATGATTACAGACCGGTAGCACTCACTCTAATCATCATGAAGGGCTTTGAGAGAGTGGTGCTGCTCCTATACAGACTGAACTGGAGCTTCGGGTAAGACAAGGGGAGGGGGTGTATGTGTCTTTATAAACAACTCACGGTATGAAGATGTACAGACTGTTTACAAGCACTGTTCACCTGATGTGGAGTTTTAACTGCAGAAATGCCATCCCTATTATCTACCGAGGGAATTTTTGTGTTTCTGGCCGCTGTTTACATTCGCCCGCAAAGCAACTACACAGGAGCACGAAGCAAAATCCATGATGTCATCAGCGCAGTAGAGACAACCCATCCCGATTCTGTTTTTATTGTTGCTAGTGTGGGACACATATGTGGGTTTCATATGCTTCATATGTATATCACTGTATGCTTACTGTATGCTTCACGTCTCAGATGAACAAAAGGACTGAGCCTCCTAAGAGATAACAGGAGGATGTGAAATGTGGTCTTTGGTATGCAAAGAGATGGCCTTGGGGGATTTCCTGGCCGCCAGTGACTTTAGGTGGAGGTGAGAAGACCTGGAAGAAGACGCATTGTGACTTGGGATTAAATACAATGTGACTGTGTGCTTTGAGGTCCTGGGGTATAAAGGGACGAATGTCTGGGGGTTTCTTTCTCTTTCTGTTTTTGATGATGTTGGAGAATGTGAATAAACCTGACTCGTGAGATAAACTCAGCCTTGTCCTTTCCACATTCTCTACACTGGTGACCCTAAGACGTATCATGAGTGAAAGAAATTCTCCCGAGCCAGACTCGTCAGGAGCCAGCCAAGCGAATGCAGCCACAGTTCAGCTACCGGACTTCTGGCAGAACAATCCGCGCTCCTGGTTTAACGCGGTTGAGGCGCAGTTCAACCTCCGGAGGATTTCTGTAGACGCCACAAAGTTCTACCATGTGGCTGCAAAACTGGATAACCACACAGCCCAGCATGTGGAGAGCCTGATCAACCAGCCGCCGGACAGCGACAAGTACGGCACGTTGAAGGCTGCACTCATCCGGTACTTCACCTCCTCGGTGGAGGAGCGAACAGAGGGGCTCCTGGCGCTGACTGAATTTGAAAGCGACAGGCCTGCGGACCTGATGGAGAAGCTGTTGAGGTTGAAAGACTCTGACGATGATCACTTCATCTTCACCCACCTTTTCCTCAGGACCCTACCGTCAGCGGTGAGAGTGACCCTGGCCAGTTCACCACTGTTGGCCCGACGAAACTACCATGAGCTGAGCCAGGAGGCGCAACGACTCGTCAACGCCACCAAACGGCGCGCGGCCATGGCCGCGGCAATGGACCTCGGCACAACGTCTGGAGATAAGCATTTTTTTGCTAGATTTGGGGGGCAGAAAAGAAATGATTGGCATAAACAGGCTCAAACCCGCTTTTGTGCTGGCTGACGAAGGTGTGCAGTTGGCCAGGGCTCCTCGGCGCGGCAGACCCCCTAGGGAGCATTTCCCAGAGCACCCACAGGGATTGTCTAACAGTTCTCATCCTCAGACAGCAGCTCCCCAGCAGGAGGGCGCCGCGGAGGTGGTAAAGCCCACTTACAGCAGATACGGGAGAAGACTGAGGCCCAAGCAGCATGTGGACTGATGTGTGTGATTTTGTTATGACATGCAGACTGTTATTACGTTGTTCCATCTTAGACGTTTGGAGGGGGGGTCATGCGGGACACATATGTGGGTTTCATATGCTTCATATTTATATTACTGTATGCTTACTGTATGCTTCACGTCTCAGATGAACAAAAGGACTGAGCCTCCTAAGAGATAACAGGAGGATGTGAAATGTGGTCTTTGGTATGCAAAGAGATGGCCTTGGGGGATTTCCTGGCTGCCAGTGACTTTAGGTGGAGGTGATAAGACCTGGAAGAAGACGCATTGTGACTTGGGATTAAATACAATGTGACTGTGTGCTTTGATGTCCTGGGGTATAAAGGGACGAATGTCTGGGGGTTTCTTTCTCTTTCTGTTTTTGATGATGTTGGAGAATGTGAATAAACCTGACTCGTGAGATAAACTCAGCCTCGTCATTTCCACATTCTCTACACTAGTAACTTTAACAAGTGCAATCTACAGACTGTACTCCCCAAATATTACCAGGATGTGGACATTCCCACCCATGATAAAAGCACACTGGATCATGTTTACTCCAACATATGCGGTGCTTACAGAGTGGCATCCCGCCCCCACTTCAGACAGTCAGATCACATCTCATTGTTTATGGACCCAGCCTACAGACAAAAGCTGAAACAAACGAATCCTGTTATTGAGCAAATTAAATGCTGGACTCCAGAGGTTGAAAGCACCCTGGAAAATTGTTTTGCCTGTACAGACTGAGATGTATTTAAAGCTGCAGCCACCCAGGAACACTCTTCTGTAAACATACAGGAATATGCTGAGTATGTGACTGGGTACATCAGCACATGTGTTGATACCATCATACCCACCATACAAATCAGGAAGTTCCCCAACCAGAAGCCCTGGATCAACAGTCAGGTACGTCAGATGCTGCGTGCTTGCTCTCTTGCATTTAAATCAGGCAATGAGGTCGAGTACAAAGCTGCAAAGTATGGACTGAGGAAGGCTATAACAACAGCCAAGAAGCAGTACAGGGGAAAGCTGGACAGCCTCTACGCCATTCCTGACCCGGGGCGTATGTGGCAAGGCCTGCAACACATCACAGCCTACAAGAGGACCAACAGCAACACCACAAGCTCCACAGACAGCCTGCTGGACGATCTCAACATCTTTTACACCCACTTTGAGACCGCCAGCTACAGTGCAAAGAGGAGACATGCACCCTCCCCCTCCACTAACAGTCTTACCAGGCCAGGTAAAAAGAGGAATATCAACCCACGCAAGGCAGCAGGACCAGACAACATCCCTGGGTGGGCCCTCAGAGCAAGCGCTGCCGAGCTGACTGACGTTCTCAAATTCATCTTCAACCTCTGGCGCAGTGGTTTAGCACTGTGGCAGCACAGTTTACCCTCGGCCGGGGGATCGCGGGGATCATGAGATCGTGGGTTCGATCCCAGCCCCCGACCAACAGTGAGCTGTGTGGAGTTTGCATGTTCTCCCCGTGTTGCGCGGGTTTACTCCGGGATTTCTCCGGTTTCCTCCCGCACACCAAAAACATGTAGGTTTAGGGCGCTCGCGCACGCAGCGACCAGCAGCCGGTGGCTTGTCACCAGACTGCAAACCTAATCTACCTACGGGTACAAATAAGTAACAAAAAAAAAAAAAAAAAAAATCCTCAACCAGAACATAGTCCCCTCCTGCTTCAAAACCACAACCATCATCCCTCTCCTCAAAAGTAGCCCACCAACCTGTCTGAATGATTACAGACCGGTGGCATTTACTCCAATCATCATGAAGTGCTTTGAGAAAGTGCTGCTGCCCCTCATTCAGGACACCATACTGGACACCCTGGACCCCCTGCAGTACGCCTACCGGCTCAACAGGTCCACCTCAGATGCCATTGCTGCAACACTCCATTACTCTCTCTCTCACTTGGAAGATAAAGACTCCTACATTAGGATGCTCTTTGTCGACTACAGCTCCAGCTTTAACACGGTCATCCCCCACAAACTCAACAACAAACTGTCTTCACTTGGCCTGCATCCCATCCTCTGTGACTGGCTACTGGACTTTCTAACTGGCAGGCCCCAGTCTGTCAGAATGGGTAATAGGATCTCAGCCAGCATCATTACAAGCACAGGTGTCCCACAGGGTTGTGTTCTCAGCCTCATCCTCTACAGCAGGGGTGCCCAAACTTGGGATCCTGGAGCATTCAGGTTTCTGTGGGAAATTTTCTAATTTCACTTCTTAATTGGACCAAAGATTTGCAAATAATTTGTCATTGTTGTGCATGTGTTCTGTAGGCACCCTTACACCCATGCACAACAACAGCAAATTATTTGCAAATCTTTAGACCAATTAAGAAGTGAAATTTGAAAATTTCCCACAGAAGCCTGAACATTCCAGGAGCCCCAGGTTGGGCACCCCTGCTTACAGCCTCTTCACCCATGACTGTGTTGCCTCCCACAAGGACAATATCATCTAAAAGTTCGCGGATGACATGGCAGTGATATGTCACTGGTGACGACGATGCATCCTACAGGAGGGAGGTGGCCAGCCTGGTGTCATGGTGTGAGGACAACAACCTCACCCTCAATACGGACAAGACAAAGGAGATGATAGTGGACATAAGGAAGGGGAGGAGACCAAATCAGCTGCTGTTCATCCGGGAGCTTGACGTGGAGAGGGTGAGCAGCTTTAAATATCTGGGCATCCACATTAGCGAGGATCCTACGTGGACACACAGCACCACAGAGCTGGTTAAGAGAGCTCACCAGCGGCTGTACTTTCTGAGGAGGCTGAAAAAGTTAGGCATGTCCCCTAGGATCCTCAAAAATTTCTACAGCTGCATCAATGAGAGCATCCTGACCAATTGCATCACTGCATGTTATGGCAGCACTACTGCCCTGGACTGGGAAGTGGGGGCGGGTAATGGAAGACTACAAATACCTGGGTGTCATGATCAGCAATGGACTGGACTGGAAATCTAACACCGATGCTGTGTACAAGAAGGGGATGAGCAGACTACTTTCTGAGGAAGCTGAGATCCTTCAACATGTGCAACAGGATGCTGGAGCTTTTCTACCAGGCCGTTGTCACCAGTGCCATCTTTTGCTGCTGTCCGTTGGGGTAACAGTATCAGAGCCAGCGACACCAACAGACTTGACAAGATTATCAAGAGGGCTTGCTCTGGCCTTTGAGACTGTGGTGGAGAGGAGGACACTGAACAAACTGCGATCCATCATGGACAATCCTGATCACCCCCTCCACCACACATTGGACAGACAGCGGAGCACTTTCTCCAGCAGACTGCTACAACTTCACTGCCAAATGGTTAGGTACAGGAAATCTTTTCTGCCACATGCCATTTCACTGTACAGTAACTCACTCTGATGTTGAATTCTGGTCATAACTATGCTGCCATACCGCACCTTATAGTCTAATTGGTACCTCACATCTCACTCTGCTCCTGATAGTACTGCTTTGTACAGTGGGTATGATTCATGTATCTTGATGAGTCACCATCTATTCATCTACGATGTATATAAGTTATTCAGGCAGTTTTACTTTCCATGGGTTACCCCTTTGTCTATTATGCTGTGTGTGTTCCTGTCATTTTGGTCGGCTACTGTCATGCTGCTGTTAAACTGTAATTTCCCAGTTTGGGATCAATAAAGTCTCTCTCTCTCTCTCTCTCTCTCTCTCTCTCTCTCTCTCTCTCTCTCTCTCTCTCTCTCTCTATCTATCTATCTATCTATCTATCTATTTATCTAAATTCTACACACCCCTGTTCAAATGCCAGGTTTTTGTGATGTAAAAAAATGAGACCAAGATAAATCATTTCAAAATGTTTTCCACCATTAATGTGACTAATAACCTGTACAACTCAATTGAAAAACAAACTGCAATCTTTTAAGGGGAAAAGTAAAACACAAAAAAACTACAATAACCTGGTTGCATAAATATGCACACCCTTAATACTTTGTTGCAGCACCTTTGGCTTTTATTACAGCACTCAGTCTTTTTGAGTAGGAGTCTATCAGAGTGGCACATCTTGATGTGGCAATATTTGCCCACTCTTCTTTGCAAAAATGCTCCAAATCTGTCAGATTGCGAGGGCATTTCCTGTGCACAGCCCTCTTCAGATCACCCCACAGACGTTCGTTTGGATTCAGGTCTGGACTCTGGCTGGACCATTCCAAAACCTTAATCTTCTTCTGGTGAAGACATTCTGTTGTTGATTTGGATGTGTGCTTTGGGTCACTGTCATGCTGAAAGATGAAGTTCCTCTTCATCTTCAGCTTTCTAGGAGAAGACTTAAGGTTTTGTGCCAACACTGACTGGTATTTGGAACTGTTCATAATTCCCTCCACCTTGACTCAGGCCCCAGTTTCACCTGAGGAAAAACAGCCCCAAAGCATGATGCTGCCACCACCATGCTTCACTGTAGGTATGGTGTTCCTTTTGGTGATGACGGTGTTGTGTTTGCACCAAATATACCTTTTGGAATTATAGCCAAAAAGTTCAACCTTGGTTTCAATTGACCAGAACACATTTTCCCACATGCATTAGGGAGATTTCAAATGTGTTTTTGCAAAATGTAGCCAGGTTTGGATGTTTTTCTTCATAAGGCTTCCGTCTTGCCACCCTAGACGGGAGATTATTATCACATGTATTAAACTTGCCAGAAATTCATGCAGCTCTTTCAGTGTTGCTGTTGGCCTCTTGGCAGCCTCCCTGACCAGTTTTCTTCTTGTCTTTTCATCAATTTTGGAGGGACGTCCAGTTCTTGGGAATGTTACTGTTGTGCCACATTTTCTCCACTTGATGATCACTGTCTTCACTGTGTTCCATGGTAGATTTAATGGCTTGGGAATTCTTTTGTACCCTTCTCCTGACTGATACCTTTGAACAATGAGATCCCTCTGATGCTTTAGAAGCTCTCTGTGGACCATGGCTTGTGCTGTAAGATGTGACTACAAAAATGTCAGGAAAAGCCTACTAGAACAGATGAACTTTATTTGGGGTTAATCAGAGGCACTTTAAATGGTGACAGGTGCGTGCTGATTCCCATTTAACATAAGTTTGAATATGATTGATTAATTCTGAGCACAGCCACATCCCCAGTTATAACAGGGTGTGCATATTTATGCAACCAGGTTATTGTAAGTTTTTTATTTTTTTATTTTTCCCCTTAAAGTCCCAGTGACCTGAAAGCACTTCTGAACAAAAAAAAAAAGAGAGCTTTTAGGGCTGGAGTCAAGGAGAAGCTGAGGGGAGTGCAGCATGAGCTGAGAGAGATGCTGAGGAGGCGCAAGGACAATTATAGGAGGAAGTTGGAAGATAAACTCAGGCAAAACAACACTAAAGATGTGTGGGAGGGAATGAAGAAAATAACTGGGTGCAAGGGGAGAGTCAAGCAGCCATCTGGGAGCCAGGAGAGAGCTGAGGAACTGAATCTGTTTTTTAATAGGTTCAACTCATAGTCTGTCACCCCAGCAGCACAACCAGACCCCCACACATCCCTCCCTACCCACCCTCCTGTGCAGAACCTCTCTCCATCTCCCCCCTCCTCTTCCTCAGGGGGCACCAGGACCTTCCCTCACTTCACGGTGACTACAGACCAGGTGGAGAAACAACTGGAGAGACTCCGTCAGCAGGATCCTGAGGACCTGTGCCAACCAACTAGCTCCGGTACTGAAACACCTGTACAACCTGAGCCTGAGTCTGGAGAGAGTACCGGTGCTGTGAAAGACATACTGCCTGGTTCCTGTCCTCAAGAAGTCATCTTCATCGGACCTGAACGACTATCAACCAGGTGCCCTCACATCTCATGTGATGAAGGTCCTGGAGAGACTGGTCTTAGCCCACCTGAGGCCGCAGGTGGGCTAAGACCAGTAAGACCAGCTTTTTCCTTCTCTCCAGCTCTGACTTTTCATCTCCTTCCTCCTCTAACTAACTGGATCCCAGCTTGCTATCGTCTGTCTGTGTGTCTCTACTGCTGATTATCGAACGAAATTATGGATTTAATAAGCTGGGCTTTGAACGCAATTGACGCTATTTTTTCAACGAGGAAAAGTGCCCCGGGGGAGGTTGTTTGCCCCGCAGGAACGGCTGCTGCGGGCTATTTGAGGGACACAAGTAATTGGAAACTCTTGTGCCTGTCTGATCTTTCCATCGAAGATGTCGAAGATTTGTACGTCTTCGTAGTAATGGTCATCGGGATCGTTCTGATTGGATCTGGGATTGTCCTGGTGTACCGTAAATTGATGAAGATGGACATAGCCTATCAAAATGCTGGCCAGGCGAGGCTTAACCATCAAATTGAAAAAATGGAGAGGACTCTGACAGCGGCAAATGGAGAACTGTCTAGGAAAATGGATTACATCATGATCACGCTGAGAGCCGTCCATGAAGGATTCAACGTCCAGCACTGAAGGATTAAGTACTGAATCTGTAAGAGGATATAAAGTTTCTTTCTCTGGGATCAGTACTATTCGACTAATCTGACCCCCTCACACAAGTCCTCCAGATTATCTGCAGTTTTTTGTTTTCAAAACATTTGAGCTGCATTGACTCCACGGACAGTCAGCTGCATGGCTCAAGGACAAATGCCAGCAGCTAAGACAAAACATCTCCTGCCAAAGAGACTTTGTTGTTCTTAACTGATACAAACACCTACACTCAACACTACACCCACACTGACTCAAAAACTGATGAAAAAGATCACTCACTCACTGCTCTCTTTGTGTCCTTGTGTACATTCTTGTCTGCTAACTGTACATTGAGGGCTTTTTTTCTTGTAATCATAATATTGATCATATATGACCGGTATTCTGACAATCAATGGTTTTTTGCTCTTTCCTATTGTGTTATCCTTTTCCTCCCTATGCATCCTGTACCCATCTGATGACAGGCGCGTTTTTCAGACGCTGCCGCGTCACCGGAAATGCAGGTCATTTTCTGTGTCAAGTCAAATCCCTCGTATGTTATCAGTTGTTTACTGTTAATGTACTTGGCAATAAATCTTTTCTGAGTTCTGAGTTCTGAGGTGAAGACATGGCTGGACCCTCTGCAGTTTGCATATCAGCCCCATTTAGGAGTTGAAGATGCTGTCATCTACCTGCTGCAACGAGCCCATCAGCACCTGGATGGTGGAGAAGATACTGTGAGAATCACTTTTTTTGATTTCTCCAGTGCCTTTAACACCATCCAGCCACTGCTGCTGGGTGAGAAGCTGCGGGTGATGGGGGTTGACAGCTGTGATCACCTGGATTACTGACTACTTGTCAAGACCTAAATGAAACAGTCATTGTTGCCCCTGACAGACTGCTATGATGATGATGATGATGATGAATGGTGGAAAAAGTTTTGAAATGATTTATCTTGGTCTCATTTTTTTACATCACAAAAACCTGGCATTTGAACAGGGGTGACTTTTTATATCCGCTATAGTTCCAGCCATGAAGCCACGGCCATGCCTAGGTATTCCAGAATCCTGGGCTATTTTATTTCAGTCGTGTGTTTAATCATGTGTTCTGTAACTGTGTTTTATCTAATCCTTCTCTCTCACTTTATTGCGCAGTAGACTGGTGGAGCACCCACAGTTTCATTGCACTGTACAACTGTGCAATTGTGGCGACACTAGCACACCATGGATGGACATTATCTCTCACCCAGAAGCAGACAGAGGGGCTGAATAATGGACTGAGGGGGATAGCACCCCACAACATTAATTACACCAGACTCTTAAGACGCCTTCACCTCCTGCTGCTTTAAGCTACAGCACAGGGAGGCACATGTATGGTAGGAAGGTAACGTGTTATGTTAATTGTGCCACACAGTGCTTTGGTATGTAACAAGTGTTATCATAATCTTGCCACTCATGGTCTTTGTCAGACCTAATGAATATGCGCCAGCCTCAGTTCTTAGGCACAGGTCAATAAAGCTACATAAGAGAGCGCAGAGGAACTGAGGTACGCCTTTCCAGACTAGGTTCTTCATGGCCCCAGCGTCCACGCTGGGGTCATAGGCTGTACATATGATAGAGGGTTTAATAAAGAGTCTGTGTCGACCTACGCTCATGCCTCGGCTCCACATCCTTTCCCTTTAACCCTCTACATTGGTGGCCTGACGTGAATGGACTGTCTCTCCCCCTTTCTGCCGTGCTGTGGACTCCTTTTTCTCCACATTGGTGACCTGATGTGAGAAGAACTGTCTCTCCCTTACGCTGCACACCACATTGGTGACCTGACGTGAGATGGACTGTCTCTCCCTCTCACCGTACTGTGGACTCCGGAGTACCAGGGAGTACCCCTGCATCCTTCTCATCCACACTGAAGCACATGCACCCGTTCCTCTCTCCACGATAGCGACCTCCAAGGCTAGATGGAGCGTGCAGCAAGGGGACCGAGACACACAAGGATCAGCGGCATGAGCACCTCACAGAAACAGCCTGAACAGGGAAGATCAGCGCAGCTTGCATTGATTTTCAAAAAAAGCCCCAACCCTGACTTCGCCTCCAGACAGCGAAGTTCCGCGCACAGAAACCCCGTGCGCACACTGCAGGATTATGAAGACAGCGCAACTGGAAGCTACGTGGCCACAGTGTGCGCCACGCACCAGGGACAAACCGGCTCCACAGACTTACACATCAGCCTCCGCCACTGCACATGCCCGGGGAACACGGCCGATCGCCATCCTGGGAACCTTTAGGGCTGCCCTCGCACCTAAAGCAGACGTGCAGCCCCGCACGTAGGACATGTGTTTGTTTCTCAGCCGCTGCGCACAATGGGGAATTTAGCCGATTGCTTTCCCCGATGCTTTTAGGGCTGCTTCTGCACCTAAAGCAAGACTGCCACATTCCCTGACACAGCTTCAGTTTTTTCACAGCCGCTACGCATCCTCTGGGAGTTGGGCCGATCTTCATCCCCAGATCCTTGCTGGACCAGACTCGCACAAGGAGGAGTCAGAGACTGCAATTTTTTTTCACAACCGCTGCAGATCACCGTAAGGTTTACCGGGAAAGTCCCTCACCCATGGCTGATCCGCACACAATTTTTGCACGGCCCAGAAACTTTTGACGTCCCAGGCCGGCACTCCATTGATTCCCACCCACGGCCCTCGTCCTCCACATCATTCTTCCCGCACCTCTCTCCGTAAAGCCTGCCGATTTCCGGTTTTGTTCCATTACGCACGATGCACACCGGCCCCCGTGCACCCACAATCCACGGCCATTCAACATGTTGGAACTCGGAGTGGAGCAGACTGTGTTTTCCACCCCTCCCCCATTCCCCCCACGGACTAACATGCCCTCCGACACGCCTCTACAGCAGGACAGTTCTATCGGAGCGGCAACCCCCACCACAGTCTCCACGGGCACTGACTTCAGACCAAACGACAGGGGGGGGTCACAGCCCCTTCTGGGTGTTCGGGGGGTGGGGGCTGTGTGGCAACACCAGCAGACCACGGATGCACATTATCTCTCACCCAGAAGCAGACAGAGGGGCTGAATAATGGACTGAGAGGGATAGCACCCCACAAGGTTAATTACACCAGACTCTAAGACGCCTTCGCCTCCTGCTGCTTTAAGCTACAGCACAGGGAGGCACATGTATGGTAGGAAGGTAACGTGTGTTATGTTAATCGTGCCACATGGTGCTTTGGTATGTAACTAGTGTTATTATAATCTTGCCACTCATGGCCTTTGTCAGACCTAATGAATATGCGCCAGTCTCAGTTCCTAGGCGCAGGTCAATAAAGCTACATAAGAGAGCGCAGAAGAACTAAGGTACGCCTTTCCAGACTAGGCTCTTCATGGCCCCAGCGTCCACACTGGGGTCATGGGCTGTACATAGAGGGTTTAATAAAGAATCTGTGTCGACCTACGCTCGTGCCTCGTCTCCACATCCTTTCCCTTTTACCCTCTACACAATGACAATAAAGCCTATTCTATTCTATTCTATTCTATTTTAATCTCTCATCTCCGATGCCATGGCAGATTTTTCTGGCTTGTTTAGCATCAGCTTTTACGCCTTCATCTTCCAGGTAAAGTGTCATTTTTTGTCTGAACAGGGAAATAGCTTTGCTCGAGTCAGGCTCTGACCAGTTCATGACAGGAAAATGCGATGCCCTTGTGCTACTTCGTGGTGCTGATGCTAGTTAGCTTGTTTACTCACGTCGGCTGTTAGCTTGATTAGCCTCAGCTGCACAGCAATAGATGCTGCACTACCCTCAGACAGGCCTGTTCACGACACTAAAATATAACAGGAATGCTCAGACTGAACTGTATTTATTTAGGCCACGAGTTAACAGGTTCAGGTGCCATTATGGACTACTCATGTATCACTCCGCGCTGTGCTCGCCGCTGGTTATACATGTTATAAGCAGGTATCACAACAGTCCGGATTGTCTAGCCGGAGCATGTGGACACACAGCCATTTTACTAACAGAGATTAATTTAGGAATGAAAGTGGAAAATTTTCAACGTCGGGGAGTTGCAATTTTATGAAAGGGGTGAAAGTTGAAAAATATGTGAGTGGAAAAAGTTGCAAATGTATTATCAACTGTTATCAAGCCAGATAAAATATCCTGGAGGAAGTTATGGGACCTTCTGTGTTCTAAACGTACAGGGTTTTTATTTGAATTCAGTGAGTCTGAAGATCAGATCTGAAGATCTGAGAGAAGAAAACAACCATCAGTAGTAAAATGAGAGTTTCTGGTCCATGGTGAAGCTCTGACCTCCTCACATCAGCTGGAACAAAACCAGAAACATCTCACTGATGAACCTGAAGTTTGCGCACCTCACTCTGACCTCGTCTTTTACTTTTCCCACCACGTGACTCCTCAACGTTTCCTGCCCTCAGATCTGAAGTCTCCCCACCTGGAGACCCACTCTGGATATACGTGTCCCGATCCGTGTCCTCCTCTTATTAGAGATGGCGGCGGACAAGACAGCAATCCGGAGGAGCCTGGGCACTGCTGAATGATGATTATGTTTCGAGGGTTTCACATGGCGAGCTGGAATTCATGTCTGGCCTTAATAGTGCTCGTTTTCTGCTTTGTTCACTCCATTAGTGACAAGCGGGGGGGTGACCAGAGCACCGGGCCCCACCGCTAATTACGGCGTGAGGGATGATCGGCGAGGGCTCATTACCGCAGAAACATACTGTCTCTCTCCCGGCTAATGATGTTGGATCCATGGTGAGGGGGAGGCCGGCGCTCGCCGCTCCATCAAACGTCTGAACGTCCGTGGATTAACGTGCCTGTTGACTTCTCTCTGTCTGACTCCAAAACCGCTGCCACCCCCGCCACCTCATTAAGGGGAAGTTTATGCCGTCAAACCATCAGTCACATGAACACCAAGGCTCGAGACATCATGGAGATGGGTTCGTGAAACGATCACAGCAACAGGTTCATCGAAACATCTTAAAAACAGCTCTAAAAACCTCATCACCAGACGTTCAGGATCTTTCTTCATCCGTGGCTGAAGTTAAAATGAATGCAATAAAATCACAAAAGTACACACTGAAACAGAGGCCAGGCCCAGCCGTCACTGAGATGTGAGTTTACTGTGATTCAGACAAGTGGATGGATGTTGTTTAAGCAGTGTTACACAAGAGTTCATTACGGTATTGTGAACATAGTAACTCAGGGAGGGATAGGCTTGTGCCCTCTGCAGAACAAGAGTATCACACACCGAGTTACTATATTCACCATACCGTAACAAACTCGAGTGTAATATTGCTTTTACACAACAGTTCCACAAGCACAATTTATTAAATGACAGCAATACTCAACAACATATGATGATTTGTTTGTTTAACCAGCTATTTTGTGCAGCTGAGAAAAAATAGTCCCTTCTAAATGTTCAGTAACTGCTGCTAAACATCTTAATCAGCATGAAGACGTCTTGTCATTTTGCACACATGTAAACAAATTAAATATTGTCAAGTGCAAAAGTAATGTCTTT
Organism: Pholidichthys leucotaenia; assembly: GCA_020510985.1. Classification (NCBI taxonomy): domain Eukaryota; kingdom Metazoa; phylum Chordata; class Actinopteri; order Cichliformes; family Pholidichthyidae; genus Pholidichthys; species Pholidichthys leucotaenia. Next base: position 338,203,657 of record CM035845.1, read on the forward strand.
ATAAAACATACCTGTTAAGTCGATACTTCAGAAGATCCCAGATCAAATCGTATCCAATACTGGTTGCCAGAACCACTGGTAGATAGCCATTAGCTAGTAGTTAGCATGCCAGTGATTTACAGTGGTGTGAAAAAGTGTTTGCCCCCTTCCTGATTTCTCATTTTTTTGTATGTTTGTCACACTTAAATGTTTCAGATCATCAAACAAATTTAAATATTAGACACAGATAACACAAGTAAACACAAAATGCAGTTTTTAAATGAAGGTGTTTATTATTAAGGGAAGAAAAAAAATCCAAATCTGCATGGCCCTGTGTGAAAAAATGATTGCCCTCTAAACCTAATAACTGGTTGGGCCACCCTTAGCAGCAACAACTGCAATCAGGCGTTTGCAATAACTGGCGATGAGTCTTTTACACTGCTGTGGAGGAATTCTGGCCCACTCATCTTTGCAGAATTGTTGCAATTTAGCCACATTGGAGGGTTTTCGAGCATGAACTGCCTTTTTAAGGTCATGCCACAGCATCTCAATAAGATTCAGGTTAGGACTTTGACTAGGCCACTCCAAAGTCTTCATTTTGTTTTTCTTATGCCGTTCAGAAGTGGACTTGCTGGTGTGTTTTGGATCATTGTCCTGCTGCAGAACCCAAGTGTGCTTCAGCTTGAGGTCACAAACAGATGGTCAGACATTCTCCTTCAGCATTTTTTGGTAGACAGCAGAATTCATGGTTCCATTTACCACAGCAAGTCTTCCAGGTCCTGAGGCAGCAAAATAACCCCAGACCATCACACTACCACCACCATGTTTTACTGTTGATATGATGTTCCTTTTCTGAAATGCTCTGTTACTTTTACACCAGATGTAATGGGACGTGCACCTTACAAAAAGTTCAACTTTTGTCTTGTCAGTCCACAGAGTATTTTCCCAAAAGTCTTGGAGATCATCAAGATGTTTTCTGGCAAATCTGAGACGAGCCTTTATGTTTTTTTTGCTCAGCAGTGGTTTTCATCTTGGAACTCTGCCATGCAGGCCATTTTTGCCCAGTCTCTTTCTTATGGTGGAGTCATGAACACTGATCTTAACTGAGGCAAGTGAGGCCTGCAGTTCTTTGGATGTTGTTGTGGGGTCTTTTGTGACCTCTTGGATGAGTCGATACTGCACTCTTGCAGTAATTTTGGTCGGCCGGCCACTCCTGGTAAGGTTCACCACTGTTCCATGTTTTCACCATTTGTGGATAATGGCTCTCACTGTGGTTCACTGGAGTCCCAAAGCTTTAGAAATGGCTTTATAACCTTTTCCAGACTGATAGATCTCAATTACTTTGTTTCTCTTCGTTCCTGAATTTCTTTGGATCGCAGCATGATGTCTAGCTTTTGAGGATCTTTTGGTCTACTTGACTTTGTCAGGCAGGTCCTATTTAAGTGATTTCTTGATTGAGAACAGGTGTGGCAGTAATCAGGCCTGGATGTGGCTAGAGAAATTGAACTCAGCTTTCCAAAGATGTGATAATATACTCATTTATATTGTATTATATTATATATACATATATATATATATATATATATATATATATATTATATGATGTGATATTATACTCATATATTTATCCCATCCAGCTACAATGCTCTACACTGTGTGTCTGTGTGTATATATATATATATATATTTATAGTAATATGTACACATTTTTTTTTTATTTATTTTTTTTTGTTACTTATTTGTACCCGTAGGTAGATTTGGTTTGCAGTCTGGTGACAAGCCACTGGCTGCCGGTCGCTGCGTGCGCGAGCGCCCTAAACCTACATGTTTTTGGTATGCGGGAGGAAACCGGAGAAATCCCGGAGTAAACCCACGCAACACGGGGAGAACATGCAAACTCCACACAGCTCACTGCTGGTCAGGGGCTGGGATCGAACCCACGATCTCATGATCCCCGCGATCCCCCGGCCGATGGTAAACTGTGCTGCCACAGTGCTAAACCACTGCGCCACCGTGCAGCCCATGTAGCTAATATGTATATTAGCTGCTCTTGCTTGCTTGCTTTTTTTTTTTTTTCCTTGCCTTCTGATTGTTGCTCTGAGTGTTGCTATCCCTGTGCTGTTGCAATCCTGGAATTTCCCCGTTGTGGGACTAATAAAGGCTTATTTTATCTTATCTTATAAACCACAGTTAATTTATGTTTTAACGGGGGGGGGCAATCATTTTTTCACACAGGGCCATGTAGGTTTGGATTTTTTTTTACCCTTAATAATAAATACCTTCATTTAAAAACTGCCTTTTGTGTTTGCTTGTGTTATCTTTGTCTAATATTTAAATTTGTTTGATGATCTGAAACATTTAAGTCTGACAAACACACAAAAAAGTGAGGAATCAGTTAGGGGACAAACACTTTTTCACACCACTGTAGCACATGCTAGTGATTTAGCAGATTTTGCTCGCTTCACATTTTCAGATGGAATAAACTAACTAACTAACTAACTAACCTGCACTTATATAGCGCTTTTCTAGTCACAAAGACCACTCAAAGCGCTTTCATTAATACTAACCCTCTATTCTAAGGGCCTATAGGAAACAGATATCTAGGGACAATTTAGAACAGCCAATTAACCTAACATGCATGTTTTTGGCATGTGGGAGGAAACCGGAGAAATCCCGGAGTAAACCCACGCAACACGGGGAGAACATGCAAACTCCACACAGATCACTGTTGGTCGGGGGCTGGGATCGAACCCATGATCCCCACAATCCCCCGGCCAAGGATAAACTGTGCTGCCGCAGTGCTAACCACTGCGCCACCGTGCAGTCCATAAACAGATGTGAAATTGTTATCTTAATGAGCTTAAAATGACAGCAGAGCCAAGGTAGATAGAAGTAGACCATTGTAAAAGCGTGGGACTTCCGGGTCATGGATGAATAATTTCTTGTCAAACAGCACTTCACTGTGGAAATTAAGGTACCCAAAGCAGTATTGCAGTTGTCAGAGTTGAAAGATAATTACTGTTAGTAGTGATTAGTATGCAGCTGTCATGTTTTTAGCACTTCTTAGCTAGGTAACATTAATGTGGGTTTGGGAAACATCAAAAACTGGATAAAATAGTTATTTTTATATTTCCCCAACAGCACACCTATGTCACACCAATGTTGGCTCAACATACAAAGTTTATATTGGGAATACATCTTATAGAGGTCATTTGCTCATTGACAAGACGTTGGATTGGGCCAACGTATGTGTGCTGTTGGGGAAATATAAAATTTTTTCTTTATATTAATAAATGGCCCTTGTTGATCTGGCTAATAAATAAAGTGCAGAGTCAAAGATGCCTTTTCTGGGTATTTATTTGCATCTTGGCCAAGAAGGCAGTGCAGCAGAAAATCCAATCCAATCTAGCTTTATTTCTAAAGCATATTAAAAACAAATACAGCTGACACAAAGTGCTGTACATCAAAAATAAATAAAGCGTGAAAGACATATAAGACATAAAAGGAAATAAAATACAATAAAATACAACTGAAAAAGTATAAAACAAGACAGGTAAACATGACAGTCATATAATAAAAGCAATAAAACAAGTGACATCAATGTCTCATGCTGGGTTGAAGGCCAAGGAGTAAAGATGAGTTTTAAGTTAAGTTTTAAAAATGGACAGTGAGGGAGCCTGGCAAAGGGCAAAGGGAGACTGTTCCACAGTTTAGGAGCAGCGACAGAAAAAGATCTTTCCCCTCCGAGCTTCTTCTTCATTCTCGGTATCTCCAGGAGCAGCTGACCTGAGAGACTGAGTAGGGGAAAATGTTCAAAGTATCAGAACAGAGCAGAGAGTTTTAATACAACAGACCAAACAGATAAGAAGTGGAGCAAGTAACATCTTACAAGTACCTCAGTGTTAACTTAGACTGTAAGCTGGAGTAGTGCACAAACACCAACATACTCTAAAAGGCTTGAGCTGACTCTGTTTCCTCAGAAGGCTCAGGTCCTTTAATGTCTGCAACAGAATGCTCCACATGTTTTACCAGTCGATAGTGGCCAGCACCATTTTCTTTGCTGTGGTGTGTTGGGGAGCAGGGATCAGGGTGAAGGACAAGAACAGGCTAAATAAACTCTTAAAAAAGGCTGGGTCAGTCGTGGGCACCAGGCTGGCTTCCCTGGAGGACGGGATCAGAGACAGAATTCTGGGTAAAATCAGAGCAATCATGGACAATGTCTCTCACCCCCTCTGTAGCACATTGCACAGTCCACGGAGCAGCCACAGCAACAGACTACTGCAGCCCAGACGTCTAAAGAAGCGTCACAGCAAGTCCTTTCTGCCTGAGGCGATCAGGCTCTACAACACACATATAGCCTCCAGAAGAGTGCACTGAGATGTAGTTTATGGTATTGCATTTCAGTGACTTGTTTTAAACTGTTTAGTTATGTTTACATTTATGTTTTAAGGTGTGTATGTGTTTGTTTGCTAAGACAAATCAATTTCCCCTCGGGGATTAATAAAGTTTATCTTTCTATCTATCTACGTATAACAGGAGTGTCAAACGTACGGCCCGCAGGCCAAAACCGGCTCACCAGAAAGTCTAAACCGGCCCATGGGATGAATTTGTGAAGTGTGAAAATTAAATAGTATGATACACAAACAGTGTAGAAGAGCTTGAAATGATGAGGCGATTTGATATATAAACCAAAGTTTAATTATCAGCTCTCCTAACAAGTCTCATCTAGTGCAGAGGTAGCAGAAGGAAAAGAGGCCGAATATCTCCGGCTCACTGACTTTATACTTGCACATAACAAAAGACATGCATAACAAAGGCTGACATCCCTCATTATCTTAATCCCCCCATTGTCTTGATATTTCCTCTCCTCGTCCTAGGGGGCGAGGGTAGCTCCTCCGGTCTCCACCGCAGTGTCTGGGAACGTCTTTGTTCTTCACTTGGCGGTTGAGAGCCTTTGTCCTTTCAGAGGTGTGAGGTTGCTTTACATATGTAATTACCAAACATTTCCACATGCTTCAACATATGTAGGTTATGGAATATATGATTAATATAGCCCACAGCCCCCCCCCCAAACGACTAAGAAAAGACAATAGAAAGGTTCACAGTCTAAGATAATTACTATGACATACTAAGTGTTACATCTCTTGCCACAGAAGAAACTTTCCAGCAGCCATGCCCCTAAGAGAGTTCAGTGGTAATCATAACAGCATAGTAAAATCATAATTCAGTCCTAAACTGTTGCAGCACAATTAGTGAACAATTGTGGAGTAGTTTGCATCAGTCCCTGTGCTGTCTGGGTTTTAATCTTCTCCCAAAACTGCTGTGGGTTCGTTTAGGCGTCCTGCTGGGACCTTCTTGTGAGGAATCTGCAGCGTGGGAAGGAGAGTGGTTAATTGTTCCCTGCAGGGGGGCTGAGTCTTTTCTCTTGGGGGTTCTACCCCGCCGAGGTGCTCTCGCCAACTCTGCAGGCTCGTCTTTCAACAAGAAGGCAGGTTTAAGTCTGTCAATGCTGACTGTTTCTTTTCTATCCCCAAAATCAAGCACAAAGTGTTTATCACCATGTTCCAGCACTCTGAATGGCCCATCGTATGCTGGGCGGAAAGTTGGTTTTAAAGCTTCATGCCTAACAAAAACAAACTCAGCGTTTTTTAAAGCTTGAGGGACAAAAACCTGTGGAAAGGAGTGATGAGCTGGACCGGGGAGAGAGTCCGGTCCGTTGCTGCCTAAAAACCTTGGGACTGGAAGATGCCCTGGCTCTGGGTTCTCTGGTAAAAATTCACCTGGGAGCCTGAGAGGTTGTGCAAAAACTAATTCTGCCGGAGAGGCGTCTAGATCCTCTTTAGGCGCAGCACGCAACCCCAATAAAACCCAGGGAAGTTTATTTACCCAATTTGTATCCGTTAGTGAGGCTCTGAGGGCAGCCTTTAAAGACCTGTGAAAACGCTCGCATAACCCATTAGCCTGAGGGTGATAAGCGGTGGTGCGGTGAATTGTTGCCCCTAAGCTGTTGGACATGGCTGACCAAAGCTCTGAGACAAATTGAGGCCCCCTATCTGACGTGATGTCCGATGGGACGCCGAAACGTGCCACCCAGTTTGTCAAAAAGACGCGAGCGACTTCCTCCGCTGTGGTTGCCGCTAGAGGGACTGCCTCTGGCCAGCGTGTGGTGCGGTCTATCATTGTTAACAGGTGTGTGAAACCTTGGGAGGAAGGTAGTGGCCCCACGAGGTCGACATGAACGTGGTCGAACCTTCTAGCAGGGATTCGAAAAGGCTCCAGAGGGGCTTTTGTGTGTCTGTGTATTTTGGCGCGCTGACAAGAAATGCAAGTTTTTGCCCATTCTTTTACGTTTTTGTGCAGGCCTGGCCACACAAACTTTTCGGTGACCATTTTAACCGAGGCGCGCACACCTGGGTGCGCGAGGGAGTGAATTGCGTCGAAAATACGGCGGCGCCATGTAGCTGGTACTAACGGGCGAGGTCGGCCGGTTGAAACATCGCATATTAGGGGGGACACGCCGTCGCGTAAACCCTTTTTCTCCAGCCTTAACCCTGTTGGTCCAGACAGGAGTGCGCGCATGTCCGCGTCACTGCTTTGTTCCTCTGCCATGGCTGCATAATCTATCCCTGCATGGATAGGTGCTGCGTATGTGTCTGCGTTAGTGAAGAGTTCTGCTGCTGAGGCAGTATAATCTGTCTCCTCGCGCTCTGGTGATGTCACAGCGCGAGAGAGGCAGTCTGCTACCACATTAAGTTTGCCTGCCACGTGTCGAATGTCTGTGGTGAACTATGAAATCGCAGCCAGCTGTCTTTGTTGCCTGCCTGACCATGGTTCTGAAATTTTAGCCATAGCAAAGGTGAGCGGTTTATGGTCTACAAAAGCCGTGAAACTCCGCCCTTCTAACCAGAACTGGAAGTGGCGGATGGATAAATGAAGCGCTAGCAGCTCCCTGTCAAAAGTGCTGTATTTACGCTCAGTTTGGTTTAGCGATTTGCTAAAGAATGCTGAAGGTTGCCAGATCCCGCTGACATGTTGTTCTACAACTGCCCCTATAGCCAGGTCTGAAGCGTCTTGGTTAGCGCGATGCGGGCCGAGGGATCTGGGTGAACTAACAATGTGGCGTTAGCTAGAGCGCTCTTTACTTCCGCGAAGGCGTGTTCGTGCTCCGGGGTCCATTCGACCGCGTTGGAAGCTTTCTTTTTTCTGAGCGCGTCATATAGGGGCTGCATGAGCTGAGCTGCGTGGGGGAGGAAACGGTTGTAAAAATTAACCATTCCTAAAAATTCTTGTAGCGATTTGACCGTCTGTGGCCATGGGAAACTTTTTATCGCGTGAACTTTGTCTGGAAGTGGAACTGCCCCCTTCGGAGAGACTTTGTGTCCTAAAAAATCAATTTGTGACACGCCGAATTTGCATTTGGCTGGATTGATTATTAGCCCGTGCTCTTCTAGTCTCTGAAAAACCGTAGTGAGGTGCTGCTCGTGTTCTTCCTCAGACGAGCTGGCTACCAGCATGTCGTCGAGGTAGACAAAGACAAAAGGAAGGTCGCGTAAGACCGCGTCCATCATTCGTTGAAAAGTTTGAGCAGCGCCTTTGAGGCCGAAAGGCATTGGCAGAAATTCAAAAAGGCCGAAAGGGGTTATTACAGCTGTTTTAGGAATGTCCTCCGCTCGGACTGGGACTTGATGATAACCGCGGACTAAGTCTATTTTTGAAAAAATGCGCACACCCGCCAGATGTAGTGAAAAATCTTCAATGTGAGGAATTGGGTAGCGGTCATGCGCTGTAGCATTGTTTAATCTGCGGTAATCTCCGCACGGTCTCCAAGAACCGTCGGATTTCGGAACCATGTGAAGTGGTGAGGCCCAAGGGCTCTTCGAGCGTCTAACAATGCCCAATTTTTCAAGGGTCGTAAACTCGTCCCGAGCTATGTTGAGCTTGGCCACGTCTAAGCGGCGAGCTTTGGCAAATACGGGTGGGCCCGTTGTGGGAATAAAGTGTTCAACCCCGTGTTTAGCCACAGTGGCTGAGAATTTGGGAATTGTGAGTGCTGGAAATTGGGTGAGGAGTTGCTCAAACTTATCTCCTGCCGCAGTGACGTTAGCCTGCACAGGTGGTGGAGAAACTCGAGCTGAGCATGGAATAGAAGCGAAGAACAGTGCATTAACCAAGCGCCTATTTGCTAGATCCACTAATAACCCTTGTGCACACAAAAAATCTGCGCCTAACAAGTTAAAACTCACCGCCGCTACAACAAATGTCCATCTGTAGTTGCAGCCGTGGATGTGGAGGTGCAGGCTCTTTTCGCCGAAAGTGTCGATGTTAGAGCCGTTGGCTGCCACCGCTCCGTGCTCTTTTCGCCGAAAGTGTCGATGTTAGAGCCGTTGGCTGCCACCGCTCCGTTGCCCCGGGTGCCCATGGCTCGATCTGCGTGGGAGGGCGTGACGAAACTCAGCTGAGCTCCTGTGTCGATGAGGAACTGCTTGCCGGTGTGTCCATCTGTCACATACAACAGCTTATTCTTCTCGCCAAGAACCGCTGCCGTTAACGGCTCTCGGCTTTGGCGTTTTCCCAAAACCGTAAATTTGCAGGGGGGAACGCATTTGCGGGCCTTCTCGGCGAAACGGTGGTGATAATAACAGACGTCGCTCTGTCTGTTACGTTTTGGCCGTGTTGCTGTCACCGCGGGCTGGATTTGCTCAGTGGGTTGTGGCTCTTCGTGGTTCCGGGCATCAGCGTTGAGGTCTGCGGATGCTGCTGTGGGTGTCAGCTCCTTGCAGGCGTTGTCGAGCCGATGAGCTTCATTGGCCAGCACGCGGAAGTCTTGGTGGTTGTTGCATCTCATGTTGGCGAGCGTCCCTCTCATGTGTGGCGGCAGCGTGCTGAGGAATATGAATTGGAGGAGGAAGTTGTCATTGTCCTCTTCTTTAAGCTGTAGCAAATCCTCCATGAGTGCTTTAGGTTTGCACCCTCTGTGGCCGTAGACCGCCAGGATCTTCTCGGCTCTCTCTTCAGCTGAGGGGACGTAATTCGCCACGATGGTTGCTTTAAGCGTTTCATATTTGTCTTGGGCCGGCGGCCGCCGGATCATGCTCCGCACACACTTCGAAGTGGCGGCGTCGAGTTTGGAGACGATATGGTAGAATTTGGTATCGTCAGCCGTGATGCCCGCCAGTGTAAACTGGGCTTCAGCTTGCTGAAACCACGAGACAGGGTCTTCTTGCCAGAAGTCTGGCAGCTTGACAGCGACGGCATTCGTGTATACCATCACTGCTGTGTCCACAGGATGAGAGTGCCTTGCTTCGGCTCTCACAGCGGTGCTGGTGCTCGGTTGAGCCCTCTCAATCCCTTCTGCCGAGGTGGACAGTCGTCCATCTGTTCCCCCGTCTGCGTGGTCGCTGGCGTCTGCCTGGGTCACCACGGATGAGTCGATTGCGGGGGTATGCCTCAGGACCATACTCGCGTCAGGGGTCACCAGTGTAGAAGAGCTTGAAATGATGAGGCGATTTGATATATTAACCAAAGTTTAATTATCAGCTCTCCTAACAAGTCTCATCTAGTGCAGAGGTTGCAGAAGGAAAAGAGGCCGAATATCTCCGGCTCACTGGCTTTATACTTGCACATAACAAAAGACATGCATAACAAAGGCTGACATCCCTCATTATCTTAATCCCGCCATTGTCTTGGTATTTCCTCTCCTCGTCCTAGGGGGTGAGGGTAGCTCCTCCGGTCTCCACCGCAGTGTCTGGGAACGTCTTTGTTCTTCACTTGGCGGTTGAGAGCCTTTGTCCTTTCATAGGTGTGAAGTTGCTTTACATATGTAATTACCAAACATTTCCACATGCTTCAACATATGTAGGTTATGGAATATATGATTAATATAGCCCACAAACAGCACTTTTTCAATAAAGTAACTGCTATTCTCAATTTGTCCATTTGGGGTCGCTCAAGAGTAGCAGACACAAAAGTGATCCCTGATTTACACTGAGGGGGTCTATTATGCAGGTCGGGAGGACATGATTTCTTCCAGAAAGAATAATTTCATAATTTTAGACCCATGACGTTTGTGTTAGAATAATCAGATATGACATTTTATCCTGTAGCAGCTTTTAATGTTTTGCCTTATATGGGGGGGAAGGGGGCTGAAAAGTTCATAGTGGTCAAATTTGGCCAAATGTGGTTTATTTTTTAAACCGCAGGGATCCAAGTGCTGCAACACCAATGGAAGAAGTGTGTGGACCGAAGGGGAAACTATGTTGAAAAGTAAACCACATTTGGTCAAATTTGACCATTATGAATTTTTCAGCCTATGAACTTTTCAGCCCCCCTTGTATGTTAAGAAACGTGTGCTGAAATTAACAAAATTTGTATATAATGATGTAAAAGTCAATAAAGCTTTTCTTTCCCATCAATACTAGTGTTTATGCATGATTTACCTCCTATAATTATATATTGTAAGTAGAATCCATAAAATGTATGCTTCATCTGCCAAAAATTCATTGAGGCTCCCAGTTTGGATTCAAACATTTTATCTGCCAAAAAATTACTTGATTTGCTTTTTCAAGGTTGAATTGTGAAGATTATAATATAACATGTTGTGTCCAACTTGTGAATAGTCTCAAATGGCTGTTATAGCTTATAAATGTGTTATTTCAACTGCCAAAAATTGATTAAGGGTCTTAATGTTGATTGAAACAGTTTGGATACATTAAAAATGATTTTATTTGATTCAGAATTAAATTGTGAATATAATACTATAAATTGCTCTCTCGCACTTGTGAAATCATCTCAAAGGACAATAATTCTGTATTTTGCCTGCCAAAAATTGATTAAGGGTTTTAATCTGAATTGAAACTTCAGAAATCCAATCATAACTGGTTTATTCAAGTGCATGTAAACATGGTCAGTGATTCATGTTTATATGTACACTAATAAACCGGTTATGATTGGATTTCTGCAGTTATCGATTATTCAGGTGTAAACAGAATAATCTGATAAAGACCATATTACCGGTGTCATTAACTCAAGTGGTTTACCCTCCAGTCATCTGTTTATTAAGTGCATGTAAACAAGAGAAAACTGATTATCGGTATTATGGCAGCAATAATGATGAGGTGCAGACACCTCTATCATCATCATCATCCACTGAGCAGGCATTTCAGGTGACAGCTGCCCAGGTAAGAAGCGTCTTTGCCATGGTTAATTCACGCAAAGTAGCAGGACCTGACAACATTCCTGGGTGTGTGGTGAGGGAGTGTGCTGAACAGCTGAAAGATGTCTTTGCAGACATCTTTAACACCTCCCTCTCTCAGGGTGCTGTGCCCACCTGCCTGAAGAGTGCCATCATAATCCCCGTGCCAAAGAAACCAAACCCTGACTGCCTTAATGATTTTCGTCCTGTGGCATTAACACCAATAGTGATGAAATGTTTTGAACGGCTTGTTTTGCAGCACATTAAGGCCCAGCTCCCTCCAGAGTTGGACCCCCTGCAGTTTGCACATAGAGCTAATCGCACAAATGAAGACGCCATCTCCTCTGTACTTCACCTCACCCTATCACATCTGAAGGAGAGGAATACCTATGTTAGGCTCCTCTTCAATGATTTCTCCTCTGCATTTAATACCATCATTCCAGGGCAGTTGGTGGAAAAACTACGGTTGCTGGGGGTGGGCCTTAGCACATGTGGCTGGATTCTCAACTTCCTGATGCAGAGGCAGCAGCAAGTCAAGGTGGACAGTTCTATCTCAAACATCAGAACTGTGAGTACAGGATCTCCTCAGAGCTGTGTCTTGAGCCCCCTGCTGTTTATCCTGCTCATTCACGACTGTACTGCCACATTCAGCACCATTCACATCAAGTTTGCTGATGATATGATGGTAGTTGGTCTGATTAATGAAAACAACGAGTCTGTGTACAGAAGGGAGGTGGACCAGCTAACAACATGGTGCAGATTACATAATCTTCACCTTAATGTGGAGATCACTAAGGAGATGGTCATCGACTGCAAGAAGGTGAGCAAGTATCATCACACACCGCTGTCTATTGGGGGCACTTTTGTGGAGAGGGTGAACAATGTTAAGTTTCTGGGGATTTATGTGGCAGATGATATGACTCTTAACACAAACACCACAGCCATTATTTAAAAGGCTCATCAGCGACTCTACCCTCTCCAGCGGCTAAAAAAGGCAGGTCTTCCCACTCAGCTCCTCACCACTTTTTACAGAGGCACCCTGGAATTTGTCCTTTCATATGGCCTGACTACCTGCTTTGAAAATTGCACAGCTTTAGAGAAGCACCAGCTGAATAGGGTTGTAAAAACAGCCAGCAAGATCACTGGTGTTCCCCTCCTCTCCTTGGAGATTTACAATAAATGATGTGCTAACAGGGCTGTTAACATCATTAAAAACTGCTACCACCCTTCCCACAGTTTGTTTTCTCTTCTGCCCTCAGGGAAGAGGTACAGGGGTCTTCAGGCCAGGACAGCCAGAATGTTCAACAGCCTTTTCCACATGCACTCAGGATTATAAATGGACTGTGCCCTGTTCCCCTGCCATTTGCTTTTCCTCCCCTCACCTCTGCTAAACTTGTATATGTATTCTGTTAGGTTGGTCTGACCATAGTGTTTAACTGATATGTTACTGTTGTATTTTATTTTTTATGCTGTTGTTTTTAAACTTATTCTCTATGTATATTGTGGTACTGTTTTATGCTGGGGGATCATAATTTCATTTTTTTTATGTGCATGCACATATTAAATGACAATAAAGAAATCTTGAATCTTATCAGTTTATTGCCAGTAATCGGTTTATTGTGACCATGTAACCGGGGTCATTGTTCAAAATACAAACAAGTTCCAGGACTAAACAGTAGATGGCAGCAATATATCTGGTTCCTTAAATGGCATTTGTTTTTATCATGATTAAGATATTGTTCGTCAGCAGCTTCAGTTCAAAACAGAGCAGAAAAGAAAACAATTCAGGTTGTTCATACTTTGATGAAGGTTCAGCATTCAGGTTGTTCATGTTTTGTAAAAGATCAATGGTTCAGTAAATGTAAGCATTTCAGTGTACTTCTTTGCACTAAATTTGGAGTTGTCATTAGCTTGTTTTGCTCTTATTTTACTGGTCCAGCCCACTGGACATTAAATCGGGCGGTGTGTGGCCCCCGAGCTAAAATGAGTTTGACACCCCTGATCTATAAGCATTGTTCTGAGAACGCTGAGTGAGCAGTGTTGCATAGTGCTGTCTCATATGGGAAAAGTCCTGGGAGTGATGTCATTTATGATTACAGGAGACAGAATGAGCGGACAATAATAAAGAAAATCCATAAAAATATCTAATGGGGATGGGTAGAACACACAGAAAACAAACGGACGGATGGCAAGCCACAGCAAAGCTAAAGGCTAGTGGCCTCGTCTTTCTGTCATCTCCACCGCTGTTGTCGCTCACCTCATCTAACGTCAGCAGTGCAGTTTTCCTGTCCATTATGGCCGCAACGTAGTCAAATAAGCCAGAATGCACAAGATATATGACTACCTGCAGATTACTGAACCAGCTGGTCTAGTAAGGTGAGCACAATTTACAGCAACGCTCCACAGAATCCCTGATTCTCTGTGTGTTAGCATCAGCATGCCCTATGTTCAAATTCGTGTGAAAAGTAGCTAATTTATGAGAAAAAAATCACAAATTTACAATGGGAAAAAATACAAGAAAAAAGTCTGGAATTACCAATGGGGAAATGCCTAAAATATATATAAACATGTATATGAGAAAAGTTACAAATTTATGAAAAAAAAGCATAAAACCCACAGTGATGCTAACAATTTTTTCTCTAAAATGATAGACTGCCTAAATAGAAATGGCTTCGGTGCAGCTTCTCCCTGTCTCCTCCTGTCCTCAGATTCATTACGGCCTCTCAGCAACACGATGAAGCAGAACTAAACAGCGGCTGAAGCTCAGCCACAGATCTGTAACGGCTCTCTCACACAGAAACGGGAACCGTCCCAGTCTGCCAACACTGGGACCGTTCTACACCCACACACCAGTCAGAGCAGCTCAGGATTTTTAACCAGGTCAGACTAATGGAATCTGTCCTACTCAAAGATTTTAAACCTGAAACATCCTTCCATCCATCCATCCATCCATCCACCTTCTACTGCTTTTCCGGAGGTCCGGGTCACAGATGCAGAAGTTCAAGTAGAGAAGCCCAGACTTTTCCCCTGCCACCTTGTCCAGCTCTTCAGAGAGGATACCAAGGCATTCCCAGGACAGCTGGTAGACTTGGGGCCCTACTAGAACAATCATCCATGCACTCATTTTCTTCACAGACTTAGTAGGCATTAACGTGTTTATTTTTAGGGGAATAAATGAATGAACAAGGAGTCTGCAGCGTTTTTACTTTTCACTGTAACTCCCCACAGAGGCAGGAGATGCGTCCACATCTTCCTCGCCTGTACACCCTTCCAGCCCAGCAAGCCCCCAACAGCCACCCACCAGCCCCCGGCAGAGGCTGCCGAGAGGGGGCTCGCTTCATGGTGGGGAACGGCAGCAGACGGGAAGCCACGCCAGATCACCATCGCTCAAGGGAGATGGAGGAAAGGAAAGGAGGAAATGATGGCACAGAGCAACTTCCGTGCCATCATTAATGAAAGTTTAGGAAAGTTAATGAAAGATTGCAGAGGCATCATCCTCTTTTCCTGAAGTTTCAAATCCATTCATGTGTGTTGCATTCGTATGCACTACAGTTATTTTATTTTATTTACTGGTTTATTTGACAGGGACATTGTACATTAACTCACATTACTGTAAAATGCACCAGAATTAGCCAAAATGGCTTCATCTGGAATCCCCAGGCAACTGTTAAATTGTCCATCCATCTATCTTCTTCCGCTTAATTCTTCTCAGGTTGTGTGTGTGTGTGTGGGGGGGGGGGGTGCAGCCTATCCCAGCATCTTTGGGCGAGAGGCAGGGTACACCATGGACAGATCGCCAGTCCATCGCAGGGCCAACACAGCGAAACAGACAACCATTCACTCTCACAGTCATACCTAAGGACAATTTAGAATCCCCAGTTTTTTTATGCCAATTAACCTAACTTGCATGTTTTTGGCATGAGGGAGGAAACCGGAGAAATCCCGGAGTAAACCCACACAGACACAGGGAGAACATGCAAACTCCACACAGATCACTGTTGGTTGGGGGCTGGGATCAAACCTGGGATTCCCCGGCCAAGGGTGAGTTGCTGTGCTGCCGCAGTGCTAGCGACTCTGCCACCGCGCTGCCCATGTTAAATTGTCATCCTAAAAAATAAGGCAAGGTTACATTATTATTTACAAAAACCATTAAACCATTCAGCTGATTTTTTCAGCCCATTCTTCACCGTTTGTTTGTTCTAACATAACTAACTGGGCATCAACTGTGATTGATGTCTTCCTTATTACCAATCAGCATTACTATCATGTGTACTTTGGCTCACACACATGGTCTTTGGTCAGCGCAAAACCCGTGTTAAACTGTCATGATCACAGTTCACTTTAGATAATGCGCCTCTGTGCATGCATTAAAGGGATGGGAAGGAGCGCTTGGGACTGGATTATCCAAAACACATCTCTGAATGATTAGACCGGCCTCTTTGCGTCATGCACCAGCGGAAAGTTTGTTTTTACGCTGTTGTGATAAGGAAATGAACTTGGAAGCGCTCATAAACACGTTCTGTGTCAGTGACAACTCATCACTCGGCCCCATCATTGTAATACGGCCCATAGTCTCTCCAGCGTGTCCTGGGTCTACCCCGGGGTCTCTTCCCAGTAAACTTGAAACAAAATTTTCTAAAATCATTGGCGCTATATTCAATATAAAGAGTCATTTTGATGAACTTCTGTTTTGATTTTTGGGCCTCAAAAATGACATTAAAACACTGGAGTTAGAAAAATAGACTGGACTGTCATTATTAGAAATATGAGAGTTTTTTCACTCATAAGACAATGTTTCTTGCAATTTTTGTGCATTTTTCTTGAAAAGTTTTGGCTTTTTTCCTCATAAATTTGTGACCTTTTGTATAAACTTCATTTTACTTTTTAGACTGCAGTCCCTAATGTAGAGCAGTTTTTCTTTTACATGTAAAATCTAAAATATTGGGGAGATCAACATTAAACTTTTATGGGACCCAGAACTGAGCCTTGTGGGACGCCAAAATAAATGACTTATAGAGACACCCTTATTGTTTGACGTGTACAACACATGAACAGTAGGAACGAGGAGCATAACACAGACAGAAGCTGTTGATGTCCACAGAATAACCCATAAACTTGGAGAAAATTTTAACACAGACAAGATCATACTCTGTTTTTGTGTGGTTCCCCCTTTATTGTAGTGTGTTCTGTGGGAATTCTGTGACATTATTTGGTCTGTAAAGTCAAACAGGCCAAAGCCCTCCTGCACAGGAGTTCTCCTCTCCCACAGAATCTAGGACTATAGAGCTGTCTGAAATGCCTCATTTGGATTGACTGTTCTCTTTTGTTAGGTCATTACTGGACAGACCCGATAAAGACCTGCCTCCTGGATAGTCTAGTACACCCTCTATGAGGAGAAGAACAGGAACCCCAACAGCACACATATGTAAAATATAGGCCGAGGGTAGGGGGCAATTAAAAACAAACTACAAGGTTCTTTAAAAACCAAGTGAAGAGTCACAAGTAGCAATCAAAGAGGAAACTTTAAACTGAGGATGTTCAACAAAGAATTTATTTACAATGAAATATGTACAACAGATGCCCACTTAAATAAAAAGCCTAACCTAAAACCTAAAAAATTAAGATTATCTAAAAAGCTAAAACAAGATAAAATACTAGCTAAAAGACCTAAGCTAAAAATCTAAAAGTGGGCAAAAAACAAAAGTCCATAAAAGTTGAGGAGGAAGATCCACTCTTCTAGGCCAGGCTCCATCTGCCACCATGACACCGACTCCCTCAGGAAACCCGTACGGGGGAAGACACTTGACAGCACTATATCCTTATTTCTCATTGTCTTCCTCAACATCGTCATCTTCATGGGGTGCTGCTATCTGGGAACCAGATACTTACAGCCCAGGCAGAGCTCCTCACTCTGCCTCTTGCTGTCCTTCACCTGCAGCACGCCAACTGCTCCACGCAGAAGTATCCTCCCCCAAATGCTGGCATCATGGTGGCCCTGGCTGTTAATGCTCCTCCTCCTCAGTCATGCTCTCCTTCTGCCTTTTCCTCTGGGACCAACAGCCTCCTCTCATCTGGCTGGGCTCTCGTCCGGCAGGGTTCTCTCCTCTGGACTGCCAAAGTTCCTTTTAGATCATGTGCAGCCACAGGTGCTGCGCATCCCCAATTAACACAGATGCTGCTGATCAGTAATTAGGGGAAGCACAGGGTGGAAGTAGACAACCTTCCAATTAAAAGCACACGGTTAAGGCTTTGAGTGTGACTGTCGCCGAATTGTGACATAACCACTAGTGGTCAACAGTGGTGAAGATTTTTTCCAAGAAACTAGTCAGATCAGATGTCAGAACTTTCCAAAGCTATAACTTTAAAGTGGTAAGAGATAATAGCTTACTGTCAATTAGAAAGATGTAAAATATGATCCAAAGTTCCAGATAGGAGTGATTTTACGCATCTAATTTGCATAATGCCACAGCAGCTATTTTGAATTACATAACTGAGTCAAAAGCGGACTTTGGACATATTTACACAAAGAATGGTTCATTCTTTTGACACCGTTTTTTGTACAGGGGCACGTTATCATCTTATCTTCAAAGTCTATGAACAAGAAATCAGTACAATGTAAAAAAAAAAAAAATCAAAGAAATATGTCACTTACCGGCAGCAAAGGGAACTCGCTCGCTGTCGTGGTTGGTCCGTTTTCGTCCATCATGGTCATTATTTTGTGTTCTGTCGGTCATTTACGCTCTCTACCACTTCTACAAAGTCTTATGATTATCCCACATAAATTTCACTTGTATCCCGCGGCTATTTTCCATGTACGAAGCCATCTAAGTGACGGTGCACGACGATGGATGGTGGCCATATTAGCTTTCTGAGCTAAAAGAAGGGAATACAGGAAAAGGAAATAAGGAGTTCTTCTTCTTTGGTGTGTTACATGTCAGCCATGATTCCTCCAACATGTGTCTGCCACCTTCTGAACTGGCATGATCAGTACAAGTAGTCAGTATAGCCGGGGAGTACAGGGATGTCAGAATTAGTTGACAGGTGCAGCGCCGTGCTCTGCCACTAGGGACATGCAAAATCTCACATTCAAAGGATTAAAATACAAAAAACACAAAACATGTAAAGTTGTAAAACATGCAACATAAACTATATAAAACCCCAAAAACACAATAAAATACTTCCACCCCATGACACATTGTGCCAACATTGACCTGACAAAGTTTACATCGGGAATATGTCTTATAGAAGTTGTTTGCACATTGGCAAGACATTGGCTAGATGTCTTTGAGTGTCCATGAAAAAGTGCTATATAAATCTGATGTATTATTATTATTATAATTTATGTTGGTGTTATGCCTCAGCATTATGCCAATGTGCAAACATCCTCTGTAAGACATATTACTGATGTAAACTTGCTGACGTTGGGCTGACGTATGGGTGCTGTTGGAGAAGTTTCCCTCTGAGTCTTGGAGCTAGCATAGCTACGGTGCAGCTAGCTTAGTGAGACACTCAACTGGACATGCGTGTGTCCAGTTTGTTCATTAATCCAGTCAGTAATATATCTCATGTCATTCTGTCTTGTTTTGTTTTATTTTTGGCCTGGTTGTTGGTCCAACAGAATAGAATAGGCTTTATTGTCATTGTACAGTTGCAAAGTACAATGAAATTGTGAGTGCTCCACCCGGCTACTGTGCAGTAAATGAATGGGGGTGGGGGAGCATGTTATGTCATGAACCTCCCCGTGCACTTTTACACAGCGCACAGTGAGGGGTGAAATGAGGAGGATTTAGGTGCAGGGTCACCACACACGTTTTTAACGTAATCTCACACAGTCCCAAAAATGGTGACGACATACAAAAATGCAACAACAACTTACAGTGGACGTTCAAGGGCTGGCATCGCCCAGCAAACGCATGAGAAGAGACGTACAGCCACGCTGGCGTCCCACAACCGGTATCGCTGTGCGGGTGCAAGACACGTTGTGGCATACAGATATAGATTATCTGTATGCCACATATATCTATATCTATAGATATGCCACATATATATCTATAGATATATATCTATATCTGTAGATTATCTATATAGATTATCTCCAGACAATGCAGCAGACAACACAATCAGTTAATTGAAGACCGAGCAATGCGTGACTGGCACAAGCTCCTTAAGTACACACTTTGCCGGTCATGGTGAAATTGGCAGCACCTGGGCGAGGAAAAGGAAGATGGCACACGGGAAAGGGAATAGCTGGTGATGATGAGAGAGAGGGCGTGGCCGGACCGGCGAGCAGTCAGCAGCGCTCACAGAAAGTAGGTCACAGTGGCTGTCTAACAGCTGCTGGTCAGACAGTGGCTATGGGTAAGGAAGGCAGACTGAAATACATAATATACACATAAACTGTGGCACTTAACCCCACAGGGGGGTCAGGACCGAGCCGGGGGAAACCAAGCCAGCTCGGCTCCTGACAGAGCCTCCCTCTCTAGCGGTGGATTCCCAGACACCCATGGTAACGTCCCGAGGACCCCTCTCCCCACAACAGAAACAAACAACACGAACCCCGGTGGGAGGTAGGGGGAAACAGGAAAGGAGGGAACACAATTCCATGCCCAGGGCTCACAATTAACCCCTCCAAGTCCAAAGGTGCAGGGGCTCGAGGGGTCACCCAGAGTCCCAGGCCCAGCAGGCAGTCCGGTGAACAGAGTCCGGTGGCCTGCCAGAAAACACGGGCCATCTGGCCCAGCAACTCGGTCCCTCCGGCAGTCAGCCAAGATTGTAGAGCCACCAGGACCGGGTGGGTGGCACAGGAGGCAGCCAACCCACCGGGAGGCTTTGTAGTGAGTGACGTAGGGAGGGAACCCTCACGGCGCTGGACTGGGAGACAATTGAAACCACAATGGCATCAGGCTGAGGAGTCACAGTCCCAGCGACCTCAGGCTGACCAGTAGCACCCTCAATGGTCCCGGTCTGGGACACTGCTGTACCCACGGTGGACCCTGACCAGGCCAATGCTGCACCCACAGTGGACTCCGGCTGGAGCCTAGCTGTACCCACAGTGGACTCCGGCGGGAGCCTAGTTGCACCCGTGGTGGAGCCCGGTTGGGCCCCTGCTGCTGCCACAGCGAGCGGGCCAACTCGCAGGAGCACCAGGCTGAGGAGGCAGCCAACGGGGGGAAGCTTGATGATCCTGGCCGGCAGAGCAGAAACGGCGGCATCCTCCTCCGGTTGGACCAGGACCTCTGTGACCTCCGGCGACAGCACACCCTCTCCGGCGACCCAAGATGAAGGCTCAAGGATAGCAGGAGAAGAAAGGTGGTTAGGGTCACCGGCAGCGGCAGAGCCCGGCGAAGTGAGTTCAGATGCAGTCCTCCCCAAGAGCCAGGCAAAATCTCTCAAATACTGACATAATGTAGAGGATGTGCTCAAAGGATGAGGCTGAGTTTTATTTCTCAGGTTCAGCTTTATTAACAGAACACATCTCTAGCATTCTCAAAGCAGAAAAAGAGACAGAACAATATCCCATCACTCTCTTATACTTCTGGACCATCGAAACTTAAGTCACATGGTGCTTTAGCAAACATACAGTCACATGGTACTTAATCCCAGTCACAATGCAACTCTTTGATCATTCACCATTGTCTCTTATTCTTCGATGATCCGGAAATCCCTCTGGGGCATCTTCTCTAAGACAAAGGCCGAATCTCACACCTCCTCGTTATCTCCTGCAGACTTCAGCAGATCCAGACCTCTTTGTCCCTCGAGACGTGAAGCACCCAATAAACATACAGCCATACATTTGTGGAAAATATGAACCCAACCTATGCGCCACAATAAGAAAAACAAGGGAGAGAACTTGCCTGAGCTGGAGCTCCACTGCCGTCCAGGACTCCGATGAACTTGATGATGCAGTCCCAATCCCGGCTTCCAGGAGGTCCAACTTTGGCTCCCACTCCGCTGACATCACCTCCACAGCTGGCGAGATGGTAAAAGCAATTACTCTGTGCGGGCCCCTGGGCAGGATCATCCAGGGCCAAAACTCCTCCACCATCTGGCGGCTCGGTTCCAAGACCGGGGGGCACACAGGGATTAAGGGAGGAGACACAGAGAGAGTAGGGGATGAGTTTACAGCTGCAGCCAGAGGAGATGACCCAGCGGACTGCTGAGACTGGGCCTCTCCCTCAGGAGACAGACAAGGGTTTTTATGGGTTAACTGAGTTAAATGAAAACACACTTGCCTGTCATCCCGGTGTTTGATGTTCTTGGCTGCAGCAGGCGGATTGTTGTCCCTCTCCATGTCCACGGAGTTTTTGGCCTCTTCCCACGGTGCCGATGACTACCTCAGCATGGCTGCAGGGGACCAGCTCCGTGCTGGCTCCGGAGCAAAATCCTCCAGGACCCCCAGCTCCTCCATCATCTGGTGGCTCTGCTCCCTTTGCCTGTTCTCCCGGTGCTCAATATTCACTGCTGCGGAGAGCCGGCAGTCATCCTCTCTTACATCTGCGCTGGCTCTGGCTCCTCCTATGGACATTGGAAGAGCCGGCTCGGGAGATGCAGAAGTGGGCGTAACCCGGGGAACCACGGCCCTCTCGGCAGCTGGAAAGACGTCAACAGCCAAAGGAGGGGAAGGCTTCTCCTGGCATTTCCTCACCGGATGACGCCATTGTGGTGGAGCCTGAGATGCATGAGCTGGAGCTGGCTGGCCAAGCAGAGCAGAAAAAGAAGCAGATGGCTGACGGGGGGGTGGATCTCCACTTCGGCTCAATGGGAATTGCCCTCGCAAATAATCCAGGAAATTGCTGCTCCAATGCACAGTCCATGGAGAGCAGCTCCGTGTATTGCAGGCACCTCCAGAGGCCAGGATGCGTCTCCAGAATGCCCATGGCACCGAGAAGATTCTCCCACTTCCTCTTGGGACCTCGGGACGTGAGAGCCTCCTCCACAAAATCCTGAATAAAGTCCGCTGCCCACTCTTCCCCCAGTGTCAGGCCACCAGCTACCTGTCCTCCTCTGCGGTGCCGAGGTCGGCGCGCCCGGGACATTGTGCACTCCAAAAACCAGGTGAGTCGGGGGGAAAAAAAAGGAAAAAAGGGATTTGAGGATGTAACCTGCTAAATCCTCTTTTTGGCTGGGTCTTCTGTTATGACTCCCCCCCCCCCCCGTGTGCTTTTACACAGCGCACGGTGAGGGGTGAAAAGATGAGGATTTGGGTGCATGGTTCACCACACACATTTATTAACGTAATCTCACACAGTCCCAAAAATGCTGAAGACATACAAAAATGCAACAACTTACAGTGGACGTTTGAGGGGCAGCCTTGCCCAGCGAACACATGAGGAGAGACGTACAGCCACGCTGGTGTCCCACAGCCGGTATCGCTGTGCGGGTGCAAGAGAACCACAGCGATGCGGAGTGGCTACACGTTGTGGCATACAGAGGAAAGCAGGTTATCTCCATACAACGCAGCAGACAACACGATCAGTTAATTGAAGACGCAGCAATGCGTGACTGGCACAAGCCACTTAAGTACATGCATTGCTGGTCATGGTGAAATTGGCAGCAAGTGGGCGAGGAGCGGGAAGATGGCACACAGGAAAGGGAACTGCTGGTGATGATGAGAGAGGGGGCGTGGCCGGACCGGCGAGCAGTCAGCAGCGCTCACAGAAAGTAGGTCGCAGCGGCTGTCTAACAGCTGCTGGTCAGACAGTGGCTATGGGTAAGGAAGGCAGACTGAAAGACGTAATATACACATAAACAGTGGCACTTAACCCCACAGGGAGGTCAGGACCAAGCCGGGGGAAACCAAGCCGGCTCGGCTCCTGACATGTTAGCTCAGTGATGTAGCTAAGCAGGACCAGGAAATGGCTCTTTGTGTAAGTTCTAGTCCAGATAGTTCAATAATTCAGTGGTTCCCAACCTGGGGTCTCTGGGACATTCAGGTTTCTGTGGGAAATTATCCAATTTCACTTCTTAACTGGTCCAGGTAATTTTCTATTGTTGTGCATTTGTTCTGTCGGCACCCATGCACAACAATGGCATGATATTTCCAATTTTTTTGACCAATTAAGAAGTGAAATTACAAAATTTCCCATGAAACATGAACATTCCAGGAACCCCTGGTTGGGAGCCAGTGGATTAATCCACAGTCAGTTATACATTTTGAGCCATTCTGGATTATTTTCTGATACTTCAGCTGTAATAATCAAACAGAGACCAACCAACCCGGGCAGATAAGGCCACACACTAATGCTTGGCTTTTTTTAGCCAAACTGACCTTGTGCTGGTTAGTAGAGACTGATAATTGTCTATATATTAACTCCAACTCCACTAGATGTGTGATCATCCAACAACACTTGACTATATGTGTCACTGTTAGATGTTTGTTCGTTCATTCATTCATTCAAAAAAAAATAGTAAAATTACTTGAAAAACATTATAAACTTACAAGAAAAATGTAGCAAATTTACAAGAAAAAAGTAAATTAATGAGGAAAAAATAGAAAAGGTTGCAAATGAACAAAAAAGTAGCAAATATACAGTATGAGTAAATGTTACCCTCCTCCAGGCTGAAGGTCAGGGCAGTAATTATGTTACCTGTATAAAGCAGGTGAAAGCAGGAACAATGGTGCTTCTCTGTGTCTCTCCAGCCTGCGTCTCACAGTTTATTAAACAACAAATAATAATCCAAAAGCACTCAACATTTTTCTAAAAGTCCATTTTCAAGTTTCACATGACTTAAGTACATAGTATGTGTTATGTCCATAATTGGGTCAAAGCAAACACACGTTTGCTGCAGTTCACGGAGCTTTATTTAACAGATCATTATATACATACATAGGCTCACGGCACACGCCTGCTGGCCAGGTGGCTCCTGCAACGAAAGAGGCAGAGCCCCTTCCGCCCACTCCTTTATACCATTGGTGGCGTCACCACCGGAAACCGGCAGTAGCCACCCCGGTCTAGCCCATAACCAACCCAGCCACCATCTTACTAATACAGCCTATTTACATAGACAACATTTTTCCCCCCCCTTCAAAAAAAAAAAGCCAAGTGCACAGATAGTCCCCCCCCCTCCCAAATTTGTTTCCCAACTCACACACTAAAACAAAACAATTTCACAGACAAATAAACAACCTATCCATGCACACAACTAACTGGGGGGCCAGGTAGACTACCAGCACCCCCACACGGCTGGGCGGATTATTCTGCACAAAACAAAGCTGTGTAACTACAATAATAAAATTAAAATAAAACAACCCCAGAACAGCTGCACATAAAACACATAACTACAAGACAAATAATAGCTACTGGCGGCCTCCCCCCCCCCCCCCACACACACACTGGGCACATTCCAAGAAAACAAACTTTGGGTATGTAAATACCAATCAATAAACAATTCCCACAGGCCAAACACACCCCACCACCCCAAACCTGGGCATACAAATAACATCTTAATAAAATTTCACCCCATCAAATCGCTATTCTAAAACCAGCAAAATTTCACAGTTTTCACACAAACCCCCTAACCTAAAAGTTGATTAACACACATCTCCTTTCCCAGTAATAGAAAACTTTCCCTCTTCTTTTCTTTTCTTTTTTTTTTTTTTTTAATCAAATCAGGGTACCAGACTAGCAGCAGATAAACATTAGTAAAGAAACACATCAGGACTGGAGAGAAAAACACAGACAGAAAAATAAAAACATTCAATTCAATTCAATTCAACTTTATTTATATAGCGCCATTTCACAACAACAGTCATCTCACTTGGCGACGGTGGAGAGGAAAAACTCCCTTTTAACAGGAAGAAACCTCCAGCAGAACCAGGCTCAGGGAGGGGCAGTCATCTGCTGAGACTGGCTGGGGGGTGAGGGGACAGAGAAGATGAAAAGAACAGACATGAAGAGAGCAAGCAGCACAATGGGGACTCAATCTATGGGAGAGAACAAACAGATGTTAATGACCAGCAAAAAAAAAAATTTCATTGAGAGTGAAGAAAGGAGTGAGGCCCAGTGCATTATTGGAGGTCCCCCGGCTGACTAAACCTATTAGCAGCATAACTAAGGGAGGGTTCAGAAACACATGATCCCTCCCTAATTGTAGGCTATATCAAAAAGGAAGGTTTTAACCCTACTCTTAAAAACAGAGATCGAGTCTGACTCCCGAATCCAGATTGGCAGCTGATTCCAACAGGAGAGGAGCTTGATAACTGAAGGCTCTGCTTCCCATTGTACTTTTGGAGATTCTAGGTATTACAAGTAATCCTGCATTTTGGGAGCATAGTGCTCTGTTAGGATAATACGGTAGTATCAGATCTTTTAAATAAAAAGGAGCCTGATTGTTTAGAGTTTTGTAAGTAAGAAGAAGGATTTTAAACTTAATTCTAAACTCTATGGGAAGCCAGTGAAGGGAGGCCAGAACTGGAGAGATATGATCTCTCTTTCTAGTACCCGTTAAAACTCTTGCTGCATAATTTTGGATCAGCTGAAGACTTTTTAAAGATGTTTTAGGACAACCTGATAACAAAGAATTACAATAATCTAATCTCGCACTAACAAAAGCTTGGATCTGAGACAAGATGCTCCTAATCTTGGCAATATTACGTAAATGATAGAAGGCAGTCTTAGAAACAAATTTAATATGTGAATTGAAGGACAGATCTTGATCAAAAATAATTCCAAGGTTCCTTACAGAGCTATTAAGAGAAAGAGTAAACGCATCCAAACTGAAAGTTTGATTTGGAAAGGTATTTCTAAGGTTTTTTGGACCAACAAGAATGACTTCAGTCTTATCAGAATTTAATAGCAGGAAATTACAAGTCATCCAAGCTTTGATTTCCTTAAGACAGGCTTCTAACTTGGCTAATTGATTACTATCATCTGGCTTCATTGACAGGTATAATTGTGTATCATCTACATAACAATGAAAATGTATAAACTGCTTTCTAATAATGTTGCCTAACAGAAGCATATATAAACTAAAAAGAGTAGGGCCTAGCACAGATCCCTGTGGAACTCCATGACTGAGCTTTGAGTTGAAAGAAAACTCATTATTGACATGAACAAACTGGAACCTATCAGATAAATAAGATCTAAACCACTGCAACAAAGTTCCATTAAGTCCAACATAGTGTTCTAATCTATCAAGTAGAATACTATGATTGATAGTATCAAAAGCTGCACAAAGGTCTAAAAGGACAAGTACAGAAACCAGTCCATTATCAGATGCGATAAGGAGGTCGTTAGTGACCTTCGCTAAGGCTGTTTCAGTACTATGATGGATTCTAAACCCAGATTGAAACTCTTCAACTAAACCATTTCCCTGCAGGTGGTCAAATAATTGCATAGCAACAACTCTTTCTAAGATTTTTGAAATGAAAGGGAGATTAGAGATTGGCCTATAGTTAGCTAAAGCTCCTGAATCTAGCGTTGGCTTTTTCAGAATCAGAATCAGAATCAGAATCAGGTTTATTGCCATTGTTCATGTAGTACACAAACTAGGAATTTGTCTCGGTACAATGCTGCAACATTAAACATGATAAGATAAGAGAAATAAACTATACATGTAATAAAGTGTAGGATAAGATTAAGTGATACTGGTCAACAGTTAAAATATATATTAGCCAGCAGCAGATACTGTGGAGAACTATATAGTGCAGTCGGTAATGCAGGAAGAAAACAGTGATGATTGACATGAGTCTGGTTGAGCTGCTGTACATGGTGCACGAGAGTCACTTAGTGTTCAGCAGTCTAATGGCAGAGGGGAAGAAGCTGTTCATGTGACGGGAGGTTTTAGTCTGGATGGACCGAAGTCTTCTACCAGAGGGGAGGGGGGCAAACAGTACGTGACCAGGGTGTGAGGGATCGGCTATGATCCGGCCAGCACGCCTCCGGGTCCTGGAGATGTACAGATCCTGGAGAGATGGGAGCTTGCAGCCGATCACCTTCTCAGCAGTGCGCACGACGCGCTGCAGCCTTAGTCTGTCCCTGGCAGTGGCTCCTGCGTACCACACGGTTATGGAGGTGGTGAGGATGGACTCGATGATGGCTGTGTAGAACTGCACTAACATCTTGGTGGGTAGCTTGAGCTTCCTCAGCTGCCGCAGGAAGAACATCCTCTGCTGGGCTTTTTTGATGAGTGAGCTGATGGTCAGCTCCCATTTGAGGTCCCTGGTGATGGTAGTGCCTAGGAAGCGGAAGGAATCAGCAGTGGTGATGGGAGAGCCTGAGAGGGTGAGGGGGGGCAGAGGAGTAGTGACTTTCCTGAAGTCTACAATCATCTCCACTGTCTTCAGAGCGTTCAGCTGCAGGTTGTTATTGCTGCACCAGGACGCCAGCTGGGCCACCTCTCTCCTGTAGGCGGACTCGTCGCCGTTGGAGATGAGCCCGATGAGGGTGGTGTCGTCCGCAAACTTGATCAACTTGACAGACTGGTGGCTGGAGGTGCAGGAGTTGGTGTAAAGGGAGAAGAGTAGGGGGGAAAGTACACAGCCCTGGGGTGATCCGGTGCTGATGCTAGTATAGTCTGAGACAGTCTTTCCCAGCCACACATGCTGCCTCCGGTCCGTCAGGAAGTCGATGATCCACCTGCAGAGGGAGTCAGGCACGTTGAGCAGGGACAGCTTGTCCCGGAGCAGAGCGGGGCGGATGGTGTTGAATGCGGAGCTGAAGTCCACAAACAGGATCCTGGCGTAGGTTCCCGGGGAGTCCAGGTGCTGCAGGATGGAGTGGAGGGCCAGGTTGACTGCATCGTCTACAGACCTGTTGGCTCGGTAGGCAAACTGCAGCGGGTCCAGGAGAGGGGTGGTGATGGACTTGAGGTGGGACAGGACCAGGCGCTCAAAGGACTTCATGACTACAGAGGTGAGCGCTACAGGTCTGTAGTCATTAAGTCCAGTGATCCGTGGCTTCTTGGGGACAGGGATGATGGTGGAGGATTTGAGGCAGGATGGCACGTGGCATAACTTAAGGGAGGTGTTAAAAATGGCTTTTTGAGTAAGGGTTTAATTGCAGCCATTTTAAAAGCCTGCGGTACATGGCCTAAAGTTAATGAAGAATTGATTATATGAAGAATAAAGCTACCAATAAGTGGGAAGACTTCTTTAAATAACCTGGTAGGAATAGGGTCTAAAAGACAAGTTGAAGGCTTGGATGAGGAAACTATTTTGTCTAACTCACAAAGGTCAATTGGAGTAAACTCATCAAGACAGGCATCAATTGAAGGAGTTGTAGTAGTTTTTTTTTTTCCACAATATCTTTATTGAACCTTTTTTTTTTTAACAAACATGATACAAACAAACACTAACACTAAAGTACTACAAAAAAAAAAATGCACTAAAAACACCAACAACCACCAACAAAATCAAATCTTCAACAATGCTCCTCTGTTTAGTCTAGACAATCCAATACATAAGTATCCATATTATGTTCACCAGTTTGGAATTTACAAGGTCCACACACATCATTCACCTTCTTCTTCAAGAGTTATGTTTAAATTTTTTACATAATCAATAAAAGGTCTCCATATATTCTCAAACACAATTTCCTTTGATTTTAGTATATATGTTATTCTTTCTAATGGAAGGTTTGTTAACATCTGTCTTAACCACTGAGTCACATCTGGTCTATGAGTCTTTTTCCATAATAGTGCAATACATTTTTTGGCATTAAGCAAACTGAGGTCTATGAATGTTCTTTCACTTTTATTAAAATTATGCTTTTCTGGGTACAGACCCAACAAAAACAGTTTAGGATTCAATATGATTTGTTTTGAGATTATTTTTTCAATTGTTACCCTCACCTCTTCCCAAAACATTCTTATTAATCTACATTCCCATAAACAATGAAATAGGGTTCCTTTACTTTCCATGCATTTTGTGCATGTATCTGGTATATTTTTGTTATATCTATTTAACTCCTCCGGTGTAACATACATCCGCATTAACCATTTGAAATGTATCAATTTAAGGCGTGCATTTATTGATTTGGTTTGAGCTTCTGTACAAGCCAATTCCCATTGTTCCTCTGAAATTTCAATTTGCAGATCTTCTTTCCAGTAGTTTAATCTTTTCAGTGAATTTTCACTTGAAGATAGTGTCAATGAGTTATAAAACTCTGAAATAATACCCTTTCTTTTACTATCTTTCATCATCATTTTTTCCAAGGATGAATAAATAGGTCGAGTGAGAGCTTTATTTTGATTTGATCGAATAAAGTTTCTAAGTTGAAGATATTTAAAAAAATGTGTTCTATTGAGATTAAATTTGATCCTCAGCTCTTCAAAAGACATTATGTTGTCTGCACATGGCAAATATAAATCCTGAATCTTTTGTATCCCTTTTAAATTCCATACTTTAAATACAGCGTCCGCTCTCCCTGGTTTAAAATATTGATTACCCCATATTGGACTAAATTGTGACAATAACTGTGGTTCTTTTAAATAGTTTTTAGCTTCACACCATATTTTGATCATATGCTTTACAAATGGATTTTTAACTTGTTTTTGTAATTTTTTTGCCGAATCTGAGTATATGAATATGGGAAGAGGTAAAGGTAAATTGTATGATTCCATTTCAGTCCAGTGAGGGAGATCATTTGATGAAAAATAATATGTCATAGACCTCAGTTGTGCCGACCAATAATACAACATAAAATTTGGACATTTCAGACCTCCACGATCAAATGGTAAATATAATAAAGACAAACGTAATCTAGCCCTCCTGTTGTTCCATATAAATTCCACTAACTTTTTTTTTATTCTTGAGAATAGATCTAAAGGTGGTGGTAAGGGAATGTATTGAAATAAATAAAGTATTTTAGGTAAAATATTACTTTTAAGTATATTGATTCTCCCGATCATCGACATTGGTAGTGACATCCATCTCTGAGTTAACTCATTGATATCTGACATTAAGGCTTCATAGTTGACACTGGCGACTGATTCTAGCTTAGGCATAATTTGGATTCCTAAATATTTAAACTGATTTACAACATTGAATTGATTTACCTCAGGGGCTGGGTAATTTCTCTGGGTCTCATTTAGCATTAATATTGAAGATTTAGTTTTATTTATTTTATATCCTGATATTTCCCCAAAATTCTTTATTAAATTCAACAAGGTTGGAATTGATTTTTTTAGATTCGACATAAACAAAATTATATCATCAGCGTACAGGGAGATTTTATGTTCTGTTGGTCCAACTTTAATTCCATATATTTGTGAATGTAAACGTATCGCTATCGCTAAAGGTTCAATTGCCATAGTAAACAGTAAAGGTGAAAGTGGACAGCCTTGTCGACATCCTCTATTGATTTTTATTGGTTTTGAAATATTGTTATTTGTTAGGATTTCTGCTGTAGCATTATTGTATATTATTTGAACCCATTTTATGAAATTATTTCCAAGTCCAAACCTTTGTAGGACTTCAAAAAGAAAGGGCCATTCAACTCTATCAAAGGCCTTTTCGGCGTCCAATGATAGGAGAGCTGTATCCCGTGCTTCTTTATTAAAATAAATAATATTAAATAGTCTTCTTACATTATAGAAGCCTTGTCTACCCTTTATAAAGCCATTCTGATCTCGATTAATAATATTTGGTAAAATTTCTTGTATTCGTCTTGCTAAAATTTTACAGATTATCTTAAGGTCGGCGTTTAATAGGCTTATTGGTCTCATATTTTCACATTTATT
This sequence comes from Pholidichthys leucotaenia, assembly GCA_020510985.1. Lineage (NCBI taxonomy): Eukaryota > Metazoa > Chordata > Actinopteri > Cichliformes > Pholidichthyidae > Pholidichthys > Pholidichthys leucotaenia. The sequence goes on from CM035845.1 coordinate 338,234,506, forward strand.
AGAGGGCTTACCTGGTTTTGGCAGCAGTATAATTAAGGCATTATTTATGTATGATGGTAAATTATTATTTTGAAATGCTTCTAAAACCATTTCCAAAAAAGGTTTTATTAATTTATTCTTAAATTTTTTATAAAGGTCAACTGGAAGACCATCTGGTCCTGCACTTTTTCCTGATTTCATATTATCAATGGCTAGCCCAACTTCTTCTTGACTAATTTTAGACTCCAATATCTCCCTGTTTTCATTTGGAATACACGGTATAGATAGTTCGTTCAAAAACCCATTTAGTTTTGTTAAATCAGGTTCATTTTTGGTATCATATAATTTTTCATAGTAATCTCTAAAGGCTCTATTAATTTCTAAAGGATCTATAACTACCTGTCCCTTACTTATAATACTGGTAATTGGTGTTTTAATTTCCAATTGTTTAATCTGCCATGCTAATAATTTTCCTGATTTTTCACCTTGTTCATAAAAAGATTGTTTCAATCTTAGTAGACTCGAGGCAGCTCTATTCGCTGATTTTTTGTCGTATTCAGCTCTCAAAATCAGTAATTCATTCTCCAACCTTGGGTCACTTCCTGCATACACTTTTTCCTGAAGATTTTTTATTTTATGTTCCAATTTAGCTCTCTCCTCTCGAGTCTTCTTAGATTTTGATCCTGTATAACTAATAATATGTCCCCTAATAAAAGCTTTGAAAGCCTCCCACTTTACACATGCTGATGTTTGTGTAGTATTGATGTCAAAGAACTCGTCTATCTGTTTTTCTATATACTTGACAAATTCCTCATCCTGAAGCCATTTATGCTGAAATTGCCATCTACCTGATTCCTTTGTCAATTTTTTATCTACATATATTAGACAACAGGGTGCATGATCAGAGATCACGATGTTATCATAAAAGCAGTTTTGAATCTTGGACCTTAATTCTGTGGAAATCAAAAAATAATCAATACGTGAGAATGTCTTGTAGGTACTGGAATAACAAGAATAGGCTTTAACTTGTGGTTTCATTTCTCTCCATATATCTAACAATCTCAATTCTTTCATAAAATGATTAATAGTCATCCTACATCCAATGTGCGTACAATCCAGTCCTGTTGATCTATCCACACCTGGATTCAATGTACAATTAAAATCCCCTGCTATTATATGTTGCCCTGTAAGTGATGATAAGATGAGAAATAAATTAGCAAAGAACTTCTGATCATCTATATTGGGACCATATAAGTTCACAAGATTTATATTTTCTAATAGCAAAGAACCTTGAATGATTACATATCTTCCAAATTTGTCTCCAATTACATTTTTCACTTGAAAAGGAACTGATTTATGTATGAGAGTCATAACTCCCCTGGCTCGGGATGAAAATGAAGAGGTGAATACACTTCCCTGCCATCTACTCCTAATTCTTTTAACATCCTCCTCTATCAGATGAGTTTCTTGTAAAAACACAATTCTTGAACCCATGTCCTTTATTTTATTCATAACTTGTTTAAGTTTTTTTAAATTTTGTAGACCTCTGCAATTCCATGAAGTTAAATTAAGATTAACACTTTGGTCCATGATCAATAGAGAGTTTAGGATTACCTTGCAGTGTAAACATGCTCATACAGAGAAGCAAAAACATGAGTGGTTGAACATTCATCCTACAAACTACACACAAACAAATTTCCCCTTCCCACACTTGTGGCAAACCCCCCAAAATCAAAAGAAAAATTCTGTCTCCCGATATAGCCATCGACCGTTCCACACCCACGGGGAACAGCCTAAGCCACTCCTTCTTCATCCTCCCAATCACCCTAACTCTACTGCTTTTAATGACGTAACATTAACTCTCCTCTGTAGTTTTCCAACTTAACTCCAAAATTTTTAACAACTTTGTACATCATAGTTTTTTTTTTTGTTTGTTTGTTTGTTTTGTTTTTGTTTTGTTTTTTTAATATATAATACAATCTATATTTTGTAAACTTACTATTTACTTCAAGTCAGTCAGATGCCTGTGCAAATGCTTAATTATTCTACCTTATATTTTGTTCATGCTTAGCTCCCACCAGTCTCTTCTTCTTCTTTGATCTTCTTGATGAACTCCTGCGCCTCCTCTGGGGTCTTGAAGATGTGGGTTCTGCCCTCATACGTGGTCAGCAGTCTCGCAGGATAGATTACACCATGACGAATCCCAAGGTTGCGCAGCTCCTTACGTACGGGATCAAACTGCTTCCTCAATTGCTGGATTCCTGTGGCCAAATCTGGGTAGAACCGCACCTGCTGGTCCTGGTGTTTAATCTCTCCTTTAGCACGTGCAGCGTTGAAGATCTTCATCCTGTCTCTGTTGCTAAGAAACTTCATAATTAAGGTCCTCGGCGGTCCCTTATCTCTCCGTGGGCCAATACGATGTGCATTTTCCAGAACCACTGCTGATTGCAACTCCTCGCTGCCCAGCACCTCCGGAATCCACTTTTCCAGAAAGGAACATACGTCCCGACCTTCTGATTCCTCTGGAAGACCCACCAGCCTCAAATTATTCTGTCTCGACCGAGATTCCAAATCCAAAATATTATCTTCCAGAGATTTATTTTTTTTTTCCAAAGTGCGCACCTTTAATTGAAGACGGGTGACGTCATCTTCAGCACTAGCGAGACGGAGCTCCATCTGCGCCGTTCGTTCTACACAGTCACCCAATTCCTTTCTTATTCCTTCCAACGCTGTCATAATCCCATCAAATCTAGAGGAAAAGTCCGCTCTCATTGAACTCATGGCTGCCATCAGCGCATCTGCGCCATTCCCCGCAGAAATCGCAGCGTTGCCAGCCTCCTCCGCCATATATGGAGTTTTGTTTGCTGCGTCACAGACCTGAAAGTCCGTTAATTTGGACTGTTTCGGCGGCTCGCTTTTTCCTTTTCCTGGTTTTCCAGCCTTAGGCTTCGCCGACATATCCTCGCCCAAATGCTGGGATACGTTCTGTCCCAAATGAGAGAGTTATTTGCCGATTTTTTTTTTCCAGGAGCAGAGCAGAGCGAGACACGTCCGTCCTACGTGGCAGCCATAACCGGAAGTAGGAGTTGTAGTAGTTACTGTATTTGAGTTAACTGTGGGAAGAATCTGACTGATTTTATCTCTGATGGATGAAATTTTATTATTGAAAAAGTTCATGAAGTCCTGACTAGTAAGCTCTAAGGGAGTGCTAGGATTGACAGAGTCCTGACTCTTTGTCAACCTGGCTACAGTACTGAAAAGAAACCTGGGATTATTCTTGTTCTCTTCTATTAATGTAGAATAATAACTCATTCTAGCTTTTCTAAGAGATTTTTTATAAATTAAAAGATGATTTCTCCAAGCTAAATAGATTTCATCTAAATTAGTGGAGCGCCATTTTCTTTCTAATTGACGAGTCTTCTGTTTTAAGCTACGAGTTTCTGTGTTGAACCAAGGAGTTAGAAATCTCTGATTAGACTTTTTCTTTTTTTAAGGGGGCCACCAAGTCTAGAGTCTGATGCAGAGAAGCTGTAACACTATCTACCATGCTATCAATTACAGAAGGAGCAAGCTCTCCATAGCTTATTTCCGTTGTGTTGACACATGGCATAGAGGAAACAATCTGCATAAATTTGGTAACAGCATCATCTGAGAGGCATCTGCTGTAGTAATATTTTTCTTTAGCAGCCAAATAGTCAGAAATAGTAAAATCAAAGGTTAACAGACCATGGTCTGACAGTACAGGCACTACCAGATTTTCTATTTCTATGCCATATGTCCTGGTGCCAGGTGCCAGGACACCCTAGGTCGCAGGTCGATGATCGATTTTGCTATCGTGTCATCAGACCTGCGACCGTATGTCTTGGACACCCGAGTAAAGAGAGGTGCAGAGCTGTCAACTGATCACCACCTGGTGGTGAGTTGGATCCAATGGCAGGGGAGGAAGCCATTCAGACCTGGTAGACCCAAACGTATAGTGAGGGTGTGCTGGGAGCGTCTGGCTGAGGCCCTTGTCCGGGAGGTCTTCAACTCCCACCTCCGGAAGAACTTCAACCACATTCCGAGGGAGTCTGGAGACATGGAGTCTGAATGGGCCATGTTCTCCACCTCTGTTGTTGAAGCAGCGGCCCAGAGCTGCGGCCGCAAGGTGGTCGGTGCATCTCGTGGTGGCAACCCCCGAACCAAGTGGTGGACACCAGTGGTGAGGGGGGCCATTAAGCTGAAGAAGGAGTCCTATCAAGCTTGGTTGGCTTGTGGGACTCCCGAAGCAGCTGAGGTGTACCGGCAGGCCAAGCAGAGTGCAGTTCAGGTGGTTGCTGAAGCAAAAACCCGGGTATGGGAGAAGTTCGGTGAGGCCATGGAACAAGACTTTCGGTCGGCCTCAAAGAGATTCTGGCAAACTGTCCGGCGGCTCAGGAGGGGAAAGCAGCTCCCCGTCCACACTGTGTATGGTGCGGATGGGACACTGTTGACTTCGACTGGGGACATCGTCGGGCGGTGGAAGGAATACTTCGAGGATCTCCTCAATCCCACTGATACGCCTTCCACAGAGGAAGCAGGGTTTGGGGACGAGGAGGATGACTCGCCTATCACAGGGGCTGAGGTCGCCAAGGTGGTTAAAAATCTCCTTGGTGGCCGGGCCCCAGGGGTGGACGAGATTCGCCCCGAGTACCTCAAGGCCCTGGATGTTGTTGGGTTGTCATGGTTGACACGCCTCTGCAACATTGCGTGGAGGTCAGGGGCAGTGCCTTTGGCATGGCAAACCGGGGTGGTGGTTCCTCTCTTTAAAAAAGGGGACCAGAGGGTGTGCTCCAACTTTAGAGGGATCACACTCCTCAGCCTCCCTGGGAAGCTCTATGCCAAGGTACTGGAGAGGAGAGTCCGGCCGTTGGTCGAACCTCGGATTCAGGAGGAGCAATGTGGTTTTCATCCTGGCCGTGGCACATCGGACCAGCTCTTTACCCTCTCGAGAATTCTCGAGGGTTCGTGGGAGTTTGCCCAACCAGTTTACATGTGTTTTGTGGACTTGAAGAAGGCATTTGACCGCGTCCCTCGTGGATTTTTGTGGGGGGTGCTTCGGGAGTATGGGGTATCGGGCTTGTTGTTACGAGCTATTCGGTCTCTGTACGACCGTTGTGAGAGTTTGGTTCGTATTGCCGACACTCGGTCGGAGTCATTCCCAGTGAGAGTTGGACTCCGCCAGGGCTGCCCTTTGTCACCGATCCTGTTCATAATTTTTATGGACAGGATTTCTAGGCGCAGCCAGGGCATGGAGGGTGTCATGCTTGGTGACCACAGGATCTCATCTCTGTTGTTTGCAGATGATGTTGTCCTGTTGGCTTCATCCAGCAATGACCTACAGCTCTTGCTGGGACGGTTTGCCGCTGAGTGTGAAGCGGCTGGGATGAGAATCAGCACCTCCAAGTCCGAGTCCATGGTCCTCAGCTGGAAAAAGGTGGATTGTCCTCTCTGGGTTGGGGACAGGCTCCTGCCCCAAGTGGAGGAGTTTAAGTATCTTGGGGTCTTGTTCACGAGTGAGGGGAGAATGGAGCGAGAGATCGACAGACGGATTGGAGCAACATCTGCAGTGATGCGGACGTTGTACCGGTCTGTTGTGGTGAAGAGGGAGCTTAGTTCTAAGGCAAAGCTGTCGATTTATCAGTCAATCTACGTTCCTACTCTCACCTATGGTCACGAGCTTTGGGTAATGACCGAAAGAACGAGATCGCGGATACAAGCGGCTGAAATGAGCTTTCTCCGTAGGATTGCTGGACTCACCCTCAGAGATAGGGTGAGGAGCTCAGTCATCCGGGAGAGGCTCAGAGTAGAACCGCTGCTCCTCCACATTGAAAGGAGTCAGTTGAGGTGGTATGGGCATCTGATTAGGATGCCTCCTGGACGCCTCCCACTTGAGGTGTTTCAGGCACGTCCCACTGGGAGGAGACCCCGGGGCAGACCCAGGACTCAGTGGAGAGACTATGTCTCCCAGCTGGTCTGGGAACGCCTTGGTATCCCCTCTGAAGAGCTGGAGCAGGTGGCTGGGGAGAGGGAAGTTTGGGCTTCTCTGCTTGAACTGCTGCCTCCGTGACCTGGACCTCCGGAAAAGTGGTAGAAGATGGATGGATGGATGCCATATGTCAGAACAAGGTCCAACGTATGATGGAGATAATGAGTAGAATTTCCTACTTTCTGAGAAAACCCAATCGAGTCTAATATTGAATTACATGCCACATTAAGGCAGTCACTATCTACATCTACATGTATATTAAAGTCCCCTACTATAATTATTCTATCTGATTTCAGCACTAAATCAGCTAAGAAATCAGCAAATTCGGATAAAAATTCAGAGTAGGTTGATGGAGGACGATAAACTATGGCAAATAAAATTGGGTTTAGCCTAAAATTCCTAAAGTGCCCAACACTGAGGACCAGGCCCTCAAAGGAATTATAACATGTTTTTTGCTTTACATTAACTAGTAATTTGAAATGGTAAATTGTTGCTACTCCTCCTCCACGACCAGAACTTCTGGGATTTTGACAGTTTAAATAACCAGAGGGAGTTGATTCATTTAAACCAACATAATCCTCTTGCCCTAACCAAGTCTCTGTAAGGGAAATTAAATCAATCTGATGATCAATTAACAGATCATGGACTAACAGAGACTTGGGAGTTAGAGACCCAATATTTAACAAACCGCATTTAATTTTTAAATTATGAGGAGGAGCAGAGGCCAAATCATTCAATTTAGAGGCTTCATGTTTAATTTGAGTTTTACCAACTTTTTGTTTGATCACTTTGGGATGCTTATACATTATATTTTTATTTACTTTGGAGGGAGCAGACAATGATTCTCTGACGGGGAAGACAGGGGCTAAGTTGAGGGGTGGCGGATGAAGAGGAGCTGCAGAGAGGCGTGTAAGACTGCGACTCTGCTTCCTGGTCCCAACTCTGAGTTGTCAAGATTTTGGAAATTTGGATAAAAAAGATGCCAGATTGTTAGGTAAATGAGACGCACCATCCAAAGTGGGATGGACGCTGTCTCGTCTCATAAGACCAGGTTTTCCCCAAAATGAGCTCCAGTTGTCAATGTAGCCCACGTTGTTTGCAGGACACCACACAGACACCCAGCGGTTAAAGGATGCATAACACAAACATAACATAACACTCTCAGTACACAGGCGGGTCTTTCTCCAGACGCCTCCGTCTCTTGACCTCAGGGCTCCCACCGCGCCGCTTTGTCTCCTCCACCCTGCGCAGCTCGTTCGGATGCCTCCAGGTCTGGTCAGACAATAATAATAATAAGTTTATTTATAGAGCACCTTTCACAGACAGAGTCACAAAGTGCTTAACAAGGTAAAAAACAAAATAAAAACACAGGCACATAAAACAGTAAAACAAAGTAGACAATAAAAGCACATAAAAATACAATCAGCACATAGTTAAAAAGCCAGGCTAAAAAGGTGGGTCTTTAGTTGCTTCTTAAAAACACCAATGGAAGGTGCAGATCTAAGTTCAAAAGGCAAGGAGTTCCACAGTCTGGGAGCAACAGCAGCAAAGGCTCTATCGCCTTTGGTTTTGAGCCTAGTACTAGGAACTACCAATAGATTCTGATGAGAAGACCTGAGAGACCTGCTGGGCTGGTGTAGAGAGAGCAGGTCACTAATATAAAAAGGTGCCTCTTCATGAATGGCTTTGTAAGTAAGAACAAGAACTTTAAAATCAATTCTATAATTTACAGGAAGCCAATGCAAGGAGGCCAAAACAGGAGTGATATGACAGAATCTACTGGACCTAGTTAGCAATCTTGCAGCAGCGTTCTGGACTAACTGTAGGCGGTGTAAAGAGGATTTACTAAGACATGTAAAAAGAGCATTACAATAGTCCAAACGTGAAGAAACAAAGGCATGAATAATGATTTCTAATTGAGTGTAGGAAACCAATGACCTAATTTTGGATATATTCCTAAGGTGGAAAAAACAACTCCGGGTCAGAGATTTGACATGCTGATCAAAACTCATCAATTGATCAAAAATGACACCAAGATTTTTTAGATTAGACCGTACATTAGAGCTTAATGAACCAATGCTATTAACCAACTTAGGAATTAGATTATCAGGTGCTACAATAAGGACTTCAGTTTTATCAGCATTAAGTTGCAAAAAGTTACTAGACATCCAGTCCTTGATTGCAGACAGACAATCATGAATAATTTTTAAATTGTCAACATGGTCAGGCTTAAAAGAGAAAAGTAGCTGTAAATCATCAGCGTAGCAGTGATAAGACACACCTTTAAATTTGCTGATAATAGAACCAAGTGGCAGCATATATAGGGCAAATAAAAGTGGACCCAGAATAGAACCCTGAGGCACCCCACAGGTTAAAGGAGCAGAGTCAGATGAATAAGAGCCAACAGCCACAGAAAAGCTTCTACCAGAAAGGTAGGAGAAAAACCAATCCAGAGCTTTTCCAGAAATACCTACCCAATCTCTAAGCCTTTGTAACAAAATAAAATGATCAATAGTATCAAATGCTGCAGTAAGATCTAATAACACTAAAACAGAGCATTTGCCAGAGTCTGATGACATTAAAATATCATTTGACACCCTCAGAAGAGCGGTCTCTGTAGAGTGTTTCTGACGAAAGCCTGACTGAAATTTGTCAAAAATATTATGTTCAATCAGAAAGTCAGTGAGCTGCTTGGCAACAACTTTTTCTAAAAGCTTAGAAATAAAAGGAAGCTTAGAAATTGGCCTGAAGTTTTTAAAAACAGATGGATCAAGGTTAGTTTTTTTTTTAAAGTGGCTGCACAACTGCATGTTTAAAATACGAGGGTACATAACCAGATTCAAGTGAACTATTAATGATATAAACCAAAGACGTACCCACTGAGCCAATTACCTCTTTTAACATTGAGGAAGGCAAAATATCTAAAACGCAGGAGGAGGATTTCATGGAGCTCACCAACACTAACAAATCCTCAAAAGAAATTGGGGTAAAATCACTTAAAAAGGCCTGTCTGTTAGGACAATCAAGGATTAGGGGAAAGGAATGAGTAAAACCAGCCCTAACAGCAGTGACCTTGTCAACAAAAAAGGAAAGAAACTTGTTACAGTCATTACATGAATAGACAGGGGGAGCAGAACTGACAGGATTAACTATACTGTCTATTGTACTGAAGATGATCTTTGAATTGTTACAAGCGCAAGACAAGCGCAAGACAAGCGCAGATACCCGTCACTCTGAGCGGCCTCCACCCGAAATCGCCTCCTCTCGTCACGCCACTCGCACGAGCCATGTTCACCTCTCATCCGAGCCTCAACCCTGGGCCGCACCACGTCACCGCCCCACAGGGAAGCCTGCCTCCTCCTCCTCTGGTGATGTTGGGTCTGACTGGTCTCCATCAACGGTCTGGTCGACTCATGGGCCTGGTCCATGTTATCCATGGCAGACCGTTTTCCCGAGCGATGTAGCAACCCGCTCTCTGGTGCCGTTCCTTCTGGATCCAGGGTGGGCGCCATGTCCTTACAGGCCGCCATCGGGGTCCTGTCATGCCATCCCACGCCCTCAGCTTGGGCATCAAACAGACCAGCATTGGGTCCAACCCGCGGCAGCCTCACATAGCGCTGAACGTGGTCCCCTTCATTACACATGTCCAACCAGTCCGAGTCCCTCACCTCCACACCACCCATCGGCGGAGTCAGCCGGCTCCACAGTCCACAGCCCGACCACTCCTCACCCGACACACTGGCGATAAAAAATAGGTTATAAAATAGGTTAAACCCCATGATGTTAACCCCCGCAGCGGTGACATGAATGCGGGCTCGGGGCACCACGACCGACTTGTAACGGGCCTCTACCTCCATAAAGCCCACAACAGCCAGTCTGTTCAGTCCATAGCCGTAAAAGTCTCTCTCCTGCTGTTTAATCTGTCGGTGGGGGAACAAACTGTTCACGGTCGCCAGGTTCAACACCGAGATAACAGCACCTGTGTCAACCAACAGCGGAAACACAACACCGTCGAGCATAACATCACAACCGATCCTTCCCGTTGTTGCTGGGGAGACCGTATGTACGATAGTCTGAGACTTCTGTGCAGCACCTGGTTCCTTTCCACGGCTCCTGCGTTCGAAGTTGTTGCACGTCCTGGCAAAGTGGTCCCGCAGTCCACACTTTCCACAACGCTTTCCTCTCACTGGGCACACACTGGCCTTATAGCGGTGAATAGGGGACCCACAACCATAATAATGAGGCATACCAGGGACAGACCTTATCTTCACCACAGTGGCATATGTGTCACCTCCGGCATCACCGTCATTAGGGTCCCAACTCAGTGCCTTCGCGCAAGAATCACCCTCACTCAGAAAGGCTCCTTCAGGGAGGCCTCTCACAATGACCTCCGTTGCCTCAAACCGCTGGGCGAGCTCAACAGCCGTGGCCAATGTCAACTCTCCTGGAAACTCCAATAACCTGGACCGGACCGCTTCACTACAAATGTGTTTTGCTAGTTGGTCCCGAATCATCTCCTCTTCCAGGCATCTGAACTCACACCCTCTCACCAGCCTTCGAAGTTTGGTAACGAACATCGCCACCGGCTCTCCTGAACGCTGGCAGTGCTGACGAAACTGGATGCGCCGGACCGTGACGCTCTTCTCAGCGCGAAAATGACACGCCATCAACTCCACCATGTTGTCAAAACTGTCGGCCTCCACCCAGGCTCTCCAACACTCTCTGCCCCCCAGCACCCAGCGTATGGACTAACACAGCCCTCACACGAAGCCTCTCACACTTGCCGAGGTTCAAGACCACGAGGTAGTTGGTAAAAGCAGTGAATCAATGAGGCCACGGCACGGGCGGCCTGCCCGGAGCCTCCAGAAACAGCCAAAACTCAGTAATAAACTTATCCATTCCCACTTTTACCTCGTCACCAAATGTTGTGTCCATAATTGGGTCAAAGCAAACACACAGTTGCTGCAGTTTACGGAGCTTTATTTAACAGAGCGTTATATACATACATAGGCTCACGGAACACGCCTGCTGGCCAGGTGGCTACTGCGATGAAAGAGGCAGAGGCTCTTCCGCCCACTCCTTTATACCATGGGCGGCGTCACCACTGGAAACCGGCAGCAGCCACCCCGGTCTAGCCCATAACCAACCCATCTGCCATCTTACTAATACAGCCTATTTACACACACAGCAGTATGGTAGTTAAAGCCCATTCTCTAGTCACATTACTCACAATTTACAAAACACATATTTCTCTTAGACCAGTTGGGTTTTGTTATAAAATTTATAAAATACATTTCCTTTACCTTATGTTCAGCTAAACAGATAAATAAACCATTTTCTCACAGTACATGACTGTTTTTAATGTTCTGGCACATTTCAAGTACATTTCCAAAAAAGTTCCATTCCACCTTTAAATATGTTTGAATGTGTGGAGTGTGTGAATAAAGAGGCAGATTCATGGACAGACGGTTTATTACACACTTCACATCTCACAAGCACAGAACAGACTGAATCATTTCAGCAAGCTCTCCTCTCTTTACCAACTCACTCTTCACACGTTTCATGGCATTTCTCATCACACAGCATGACATTTACATTACACTGCATTCAACCCCCTATGTCCCTGACTCCTTCCTGCTATATCTCCAGGAACCCCCTGGGCATTGTTCGCCCATGTTTATTCACTGTCTCTGCCTGAGATGCTGCATAACCTGGCTCCCCATACCACCCCCCCAGCATCTTAGATAGAACATCAGTCCACACGCCGTTTTGGCTTCAGTCTCCTCCCATATCTGCTGTAACTGGGGTTTACCGCCTCCGTGGTGCTGCTGTGCTGGTGGGGGGCTGCTGGGAGTGTGTCTGACTGCGGGTGGGCCGTGGCGAGCGGGGGGGGACTTCACTCTGTCCATGTGGCTGCTCTGGTGAATCGTTTTCCTGGGGAGCTCTCCGTGGGGGTCTTCAACGCCAAAGGGCCCTCGCCAACAGCACTTGCTCGTCCGCCGCTACAAAGGCGGGTTTGAGTCTGTCTATGCCAATTTTCTCCCGCCGACCTCCCAAGTCTAGTAAAAAATGCTTATCCCCTGTTTCCAACACTCTGAACGGTCCATCATAGGGTGGGCGCAATAGAGGGCGGTGGGCATTGTGTCTGACGAACACGAACTCCGCGTTCTTCAAAGTTTTAGGCACAAAAGCACACGGAAAACAGTGGTGGGCCGGGCCTGGCAGCGTGCCTGTGTTTGCGCTACGCTGCAAAAGTTGAGACGGGGAGCTGTCCGGCGCGGGATTATCTAGTGCAGCCATAGGGGCCATATTTTGTGCAGCCATAGGGGCTGCGCAAAAACAAGCTCTGCCAGGGAAGCTTCCAAGTCCTCTTTTGGTGCAGAGCGCAACCCCAATAAAACCCACGGTAACCTGTCTACCCAATTTGCATCCGTCAGTGAAGCCCTGAGTGCTGCTTTCAGTGATCTATGAAAACGCTCGCATAACCCATTGGCCTGTGGGTTGTACGCGGTTGTGCGATGAATTGCAACACCCAGGCTGCAGGCCATCGCGGACCAGAGGTCGGAAACAAATTGAGGGCCCCTGTCGGACGTAATGTCCGACGGGACTCCAAAACGCGCCACCCATGCTGTTAAAAAAGCGCGTGCCACGTCCGCGGAGGTGGTTGCTGCCAGCGGGACTGCTTCTGGCCCGCGCGTGGTGCGGTCCACCACTGTCAGGAGGTGCATGCACCCCTGCGATGGCGGGAGGGGGCCCACGAAGTCCACGTGAACATGGTCAAACCTCTTAGCCGGTATCCGAAACGGCTCCAAGGGAGCCTTCGTGTGTCTGTGTACCTTGGCTCATTGGCACGCCACGCAGGCTGTAGCCCACTCTTTTACTTGTTTGCGTAGGCTCGGCCACACGAACTTCTCTCCCACCATTTTGATCGACATGTGCACTCCTGGGTGCGCCAGAGTGTGAACCGACTCAAACACGCGGCGGCGCCACGCGACCGGGACCACCGGACGCGGGCGTCCCGTGGAAACATCGCAGATTAGGGGGGGCATGCCGTCTTGCAGTACCCTGCTCTCCAGCCTTAACCCTGTTGGTCCAGACTGGAGCGCGCGCATGTCTGCATCGCTAATCTGCTCCGCAGCCATGGCTGCGTAATCTATCCCCACGTAGACTGGGACCACCACGGTGCGCGAGAGGCAGTCTGCCACCACATTCAGTTTACCCGACACATGCTGAATATCGGTAGTAAACTCTGAGATCGCGGCCAGCTGTCTCTGCTGCCGGCCCGACCACGGTTCTGAAACCTTGGCCATCGCGAACGTTAGTGGCTTGTGGTCCATGAACGCGGTGAAGCTGCGCCCTTCCAGCCAGAATTGGAAGTGGCGTATGGCCAGGTGGAGGGCCAGCAACTCCCTGTCGAATGTGCTGTATTTACGTTCACTGTCGTGCAAAGTTCTGCTGAAAAAGGCGAGCGGCTGCCAAGCCCCAGCGACGCGCTGCTCCACGACAGCCCCTATGGCCATGTCTGAAGCATTGGTGGTGAGCGCTATCCGGGCCGCCGGGTCCGGATGAGCCAGCAGTGCGGCGTTTGCCAGGGCTGCCTTAACCTCTGAGAACGCCCGCTCTCGCTCGGGGGTCCATTCAACCCCATCCGCGGGTTTCTGTCTCTTGAGCGCAGCGTACAATGGTTGCATGAACCGCGCGGCGCGGGGAAGGAAACGGTTATAAAAGTTCACCATCCCCAAAAATTCCTGCAGCGCCCTGACCGTCTGAGGCCGGGGAAAATCCGCCACGGCATGCACTTTGTCGGGCAATGGGATCGCTCCTTCCGGAGAGACACGGTGCCCCAAAAAATCAATCTCCGTCACGCCGAACTGGCATTTTGCAGGGTTGATTATTAACTCGTGCTCCTCCAACCTCCGGAAAACCGTCCTGAGTGGGGTTTCGTGTTCGTCTTCGGATGCACTGGCTACCAGGATATCGTCCAGGTAGACGAACACGAACGGGAGATCGCGCAGCACTGCATCCATCATGCGCTGGAACGTCTGTGCTGCGCCTTTTAACCCAAATGGCATGTGCAGGAACTCGAATAAACTGAACGGAGTTACTACCGCTGTTTTGGGTACGTCCTCCGCGCGCACTGGGACCTGGTGGTAACCGCGGACCAGGTCTATTTTGGAAAAATTGCGTGCTCCGGCGAGGTGAATGGAAAAATTCTGTATGTGGGGAATCGGGTAGCGGTCGTGTGCTGTGGAGTTGTTCAACCTGCGGAAATCACCGCACGGTCGCCACGAGCTCTCAGCCTTAGGGACCATGTGTAGCGGGGATGCCCATGGGCTGTTCGAACGCCTGATGATGCCCAACCTTTCCAGGTTGGCGAACTCCTCGCGCGCTATGGCCAGTTTAGCTGCGTCCCAGTGCCGAGGTCTTGCGAAAATGGGCGGCCCGTGGTGGTGATAAAGTGCTCCACCCCGTGTTTAGCGATAGCCGCCAAAAACGTCGGGACCATGAGTGCTGGGAACTGAGTGAGCAGTGCGTGGAACTTATCGCCTGGAGCTGTGACGTTGGCTTGTGTTGTTGGCCGGGTCCCTCGAGCTATACAGGGGAGAGATTCAAAGGACAGTGCATTAATCAGGCATCTGTTAGCAACATCCACAAGTAAACTATGTGCACACAGAAAACCAGCACCCAGGATCGGGCAACACAGTGCTGCTATGATAAAAGTCCACTCGTACGAGCAGCCATGTAGAGATGAGGCCAGAGTTCTCTCACCAAACGTCTTAATCTCCGAGCCATTTACTGCCACATGTCCGGGGCCGCTAGGTCCCGCCAGCCAGTCAGCGTAGGACAGCAGAATGACAATCTTCTGGGCTCCGGTGTCAACGAGGAAGCGTCTCCCCGAGCGCGAGTCTGTCACGTAGAGCAGCTTGTTCTCTTCACCGGCGGTCACAGCTGCTACAGACTGCCGGCCTTGGCTTTTCCCGAGCGCTTGAACTGGCACGGTGGCGCACATCTGCACACATTCTCTCCAAAGCGGTGGTGGTAGAAACAGAGCGTGTCTCTCTGGCACTCCTTGGCCCCCACTGCCGCTACCGTCGATGGCTCCTCGCCTCCTCTGGTCGTCTCGCTGGGCTCCGCCGCCGCCGTGTTGACAGTGATCGCCCTGGTGGTGAGGATGATCCGGTCTGCCTCCTGGGCTAGCGCACGGTAGTCACGCGTGGCCAGCAACGGCGAATTGGCCAGAACCGCTCTCCCCTCCGTTGGAAGGTTCCGGAGGAAAAGGTGGGCAAACAGAAAGTGCCCGTCGTCCGTGCCCATTAACGCCAGCATCTTCTCCATCAGGTCGACGGCCGAACCATCTCCTAACTCGGTCCGCCCCAGGAGCCTCTCCACTCTCTCACATTCCGAGAGCGTGTAGCGCCGGGTCAGCGCAGCCTTGAGCGCCTCGTATTTGCTGCGGGCTGGAGGCTGATCGAGCAGGCTCGCTACCTGCTGGGCTGTGCGAGCGTCCAGCGCTGCTACCACATGGTAGAACTTGGTGTCATCTGCCGTTACTCCCCGGAGGGCGAACTGGGCCTCGGTGTGGTGGAACCAAGAGCGCGGGTTGTGCTGCCAAAAGTCCGGTAGCTTGACTGAAACCGCACACGCGTTGCTGGGGGCTCCAGACCGGGCTGTCTGTGGGATGGCTGCTGCGTCGCTGGGGTTTCCCGACTGGGCCGGCTCCGAGGTTCTTGCCTCGTGTTCTATAATTCGTCTAGGGTCACCAGTTCACGTCCAGGTTCAGGTTCAGGTTACTTTATTTGTACCCGTAGGTAGATTTGTTTTGCAGTCTGGTGACATCCATATTTACAAGCCACAATTACATTCAACATAGACACAAACACAGGCACACATGAAGCTGACTATAAACATGATAAAAATACTCAAGGCTCCATCAATCAGGGTATAAAGACAAAGAGATGAGAGAAAAACCAGAGGTAAGAGAGAAGGGCCATATTAAAAAGTTAAAAACTAGTCAAAGAGGTTAAAAACTCAAAGGTCTAAAACCCAATAAAATATTTAGAACCCAAATAACATCCTACAAAAATAAGTAAATATAAAATGGAGTTAATAAATAGGTACCTAAATTATGTGCAATACATTGTTACAACTTGTTCAACTCTTTGACAGCAGCAGGAACAAAGCTGTTTTCATAGCGCTGGGTTTTACTTTTTGGGACAGCAAACCTCCGTCTTGAGGGAAGAAGCTGAAAGTGGCAGTGCAAAGGATGGGAGTCATCATTTAAAATGGAGGTAGCCATCCTCTGTACCTGTCTGGTGTACAGGGATGTCAGGCTCAGCTGTGACTCACCAAGCAAACGACTGGACCATCTAACTACCTGATCCAAGGATTTCCTCTGTTTCAGTTTTATCTGACCAAACCATGACACTAAAGAAAAGGATAAAACAGATTCAATAAAAGCCCGATAAAACATTGTCATTATGGTTCGGTCAATTTGGAAGCGTGCAAGTTTTCTCAAGCAATGCAAATGTTGCTGACCCTTTTTGCACACCCTTTCACAGTTCTCTTCAAAGTTTAAATTACTATCAATAATCGTCCCAAGATATTTGTAGGATTGTACACATTCAGTGGTCTGGCCTTTTAGTATGGTGACTTTGTGCCTGGGAGTTTTCCTCCTAAAGTCAATAATCATGTCTTTAGTTTTTGTTGTATTCAGCTGCAGGTAGGAATCCTCACACCAGTGAACAAAATCATCAACTACTGGGCCGTGGCCACTCTCACCATCCTGGAGGAGACTGACAATAACTGAATCATCAGCATACTTTATAACATGTCTGTTGTCATGTCTGCTCCGACACATGTTTGTGTACAGGATGAAGAGTAGTGGTGACAACACACACCCCTGAGGAGAGCCAGTAGAAGAGCACTTTAGGTCAGACAATGTACCATTGGCCCTTACTCTCTGCGTCCTGTTGGTTAAGAAATCCAGAATCCAACCCACCAGATTATTGCTCAAATCAAATTGTTGCAGGAGCCTTTCAACTAAAATATGAGGTTGGATTGTATTAAAGGCGGAGGAAAAGTCCAAAAATAAAAGCCTGGCGTGTGTCCCATTAAAATCCAGATGTTTAAAAAGCATGTTAAACAGAGTGACAGTGGTGTCCTCCACTCCTCTGTGAGGCCTATAGGTAAACTGCAGAGGATCCAATGCATGCTCAGTCTGCTTTAGGACCTCACATCTGACCAGTTTTTCAAAAATTTTCATTAAAATTGAAGTCAAAGCAACTGGTCTAAAGTCGTTTACCGTTTTAGGACAGCTGGATTTTGGAATGGGAACAACCACGGCTTCTTTCCAGATCTTAGGCACATGTTGTGTCTGTAAGGACTTATTGAAAATGTAATGAAATATAGGACTCAGTTCATGTGCACAGGACTTTACCAAGCGCCCACATATATTATCAGGGCCCTGACTTTTGTTCACTTTTACAGCGCAGAACTCCCTTTTAACATCCTGCACCTCAATATTAAAGTGCCGATTGTCTTTGAGTTTCTGTTTCAAATCTTGGGTTTCTGTGCTAAAATCAGAGGAATCAAAACGACCATAAAAACAATTAAGAGCATTAGCCAGCTCTGTGTCTGAATTAAAACCATCTAAAAACACACGATTACTGCGCTCTGTGCTCTGAAAGCCTGCAATAGTTTTCATACTGGGCCAGGCTGAACCAAGTTTCTTTGTTGCCATCTTGCTTTCCAACTCTGATTTATAATTCTGTTTTGCTCTTAAAATTTTGGCTATCAGCTCTTTTGTGGCAACCTGTAGCTCAGAAACAGACCCCTGTTTAAAGGCAAGTGCTTTCCTCTGTAAGCAGGATTTAACTGATTTTGTAACCCATGGCTTGTTGTTGGGATATATTTTGACACCTTTACGTGGAACGATCTTATTTTTACAGAAAGCCATGTATGAGCATGTGATGTCCACCAAAGAGTCCAAATCATCCCCGCAGGACAGTGTGAACATCTCCCAGTCTGTACAGTCAAAGCATTCCTGGAGGCTGTGCACTGAATCTTCTGTCCACACATCAATGTCTCTGGTCTCCACCTTGCCTCTTCTGAGAGCAGTTTTATATGTGGGCAGCAAATGTACACAGTTGTGATCTGAGGATCCTAAAGGAGGAAGGGGGAGTGACCTGAACAGCTTCAGACCGGTGGCCTTGACGTCCCACTTGATGAAGACCCTGGAGAGACTGCTCCTTGCTCATCTCCGCCCCCTGGTGGAACCAGCGATGGATCCACTCCAGTTCGCCTACCAGCATGGCATTGGGGTGGAGGATGCGGTGATCTTCCTCCTTCACCGTTCTCTGTCCCACCTGGAGAAGCCCGGGAATATGGTGAGGATCATGTTCTTTGACTTTTCCAGTGCTTTCAACACCATCCAACCGATGATCCTGAAGGACAAGCTGCTGCGCGCAGGGGTGGACCAGCACCTGTCATCATGGATCCTGGACTACCTCACGAACCGGCCTCAGTTTGTGAGAACCCGGGACTGTGTTTCCGACACGATCATCAGTAGCACGGGGGCCCCCCAGGGAACGGTGCTGGCTCCCTTCCTGTTCACTCTTTATACTGCGGACTTCTCACACAACACAACACATTGCCATCTACAGAAGTTCTCTGATGACTCTGCGATCGTTGGTCTCATCTCCAGCGGAGATGAAGCTGAGTACAGAGGGCTTATCCAGGACTTTGTGGACTGGTGCCATCGGAACTGCCTCCAGATCAACGCGAGGAAAACTAAGGAGCTGGTGGTGGACTGCCGCAGGCATGGGCAGCCCCTCACAGCACCAGTAAATATACAGGGAACAGACATCGAGATGGTGACATCCTACAAGTACCTGGGTATTCATCTGAACAATAAACTAGACTGGTCACACAATACTGACGCACTCTACAAGAAGGGACAGCGCAGGCTGTTCCTGCTGAGGAGACTCAGGTCTTTTGGTGTACAAGGGGCGCTGCTGAAGTCATTCTATGACACGGTGGTGGCATCAGCCATCACTTTTGGAGTGGTCTGCTGGGGCAGTGGCATTACTGC
The DNA here is from genome assembly GCA_020510985.1 of Pholidichthys leucotaenia. Lineage (NCBI taxonomy): Eukaryota > Metazoa > Chordata > Actinopteri > Cichliformes > Pholidichthyidae > Pholidichthys > Pholidichthys leucotaenia. Next base: position 338,253,582 of record CM035845.1, read on the forward strand.
AGCCGATAGGAAGAGACTGAACAAACTGATTAAGAAAGCTAGCTCTGTCCTGGGGCAACGCCTTGATCCGATGGAGGAGATAGGAGAGAGAAGGACGGTGGCTAAACTGTCATCTCTGCTGGAGTCCGAGTTCCACCCTATGCAGGACATACTGGATGCACTGAGGAGCTCATTTAGCAGCAGACTACATCATCCCAGGTGCACAACCGAGAGGTTTCGTAGGTCCTTCCTACCAACGGCTGTCAGACTGTACAACCTAAGCAGGGCTGCTCGCAGAGATAGCAAAAAGACGTAACAAACTAATAGTTTTTTCTGAATGCAAAAGATGCAATAGACTTACACAATGGTCCTCTCCGGCATACAACTAGGAACATACCGGTCGCTATGGAGGGTGAGAATATGTATGGGCACATAATCATACCATGTAGGATAACTAAATAGACGGTTATGCTGTTTCATCCCACCTAGCAACAATGCTCTGCACTGTGTGTGTTTATATATTTACATATTTATTCCATCTAGCTACAATGCTCCGCACTGTTTTTATATATCTACATATTATTCCATCTAGCTACATTGCTCCGCACTGTGTGTGTTTATATACTTGCATATTTATTCCACCTAGCTGCAACGCTCCGTACTGTGGGTGTTTATATATTTACATATTTATTCCATCTAGCTACAATGCTCTGCACTGTGTGTTCATATATTCATATATTTATTCCATCCAGCTACAATGCTCTGCACTGTGTGTATGTGTGTGTGTGTGTGTGTGTATATATATATTTTATAGTAATATGTACATATGTATATTAGCTGCTCTTGCTTGCTTGTTTTTTTTTTTTGGTTTTTTTTTCTTGCCTTCTGATTGTTGCTCTGAGTGCTGCTATCCCTGTGCTGTTGCAATCCTGGAATTTCCCCGTTGTGGGACTAATAAAGGCTTATCTTATCTTATCTTATCTTATTATAGGCTCTCTCTATGGATCCATAGCACAGGTCCAATGTCTTTTTTCGCCTGGTTGGGCAGGAGACATACTGATAAAAGTTTTTAAGTGTCTTCTTTAAAGAAACATGGTTAAAATCCCCAAGAATAAAGTTTGGCGCCTCTGGAGAAATTGACTGCAGCCGCTGCACCACATCAAAGATGGTGCTGGAGGCGGAGTCAGCGTCTGCCCTCGGGTGGACGTACACAGTTGTTATGAAAAGTTGGGGGAACTCATGGGGCAGATAAAAGGGGCGAAGTGACACAGACAGAAGCTCCACATCGGGTGTACAGATGCGCTCTTTGACTGTGACAGATGTGCAGTACTGCTTATTAATATATAAACATACGCCGCCCCCCTGACGCTTCCCCGTTACCTCTTCCTGCCGATCAGAGCGGAGTGGGGCTCCAAAGCCATCAATCCACAGGTCCGCGTCCCGGTCATGTGCAGTAAGCCAAGACTCGGTATAAGCCATGACACAGCAGTTCTTAAAGTCCTTCTGGTAGCGTACATTCCCTTGAATTTCATCCACCTTGTTCCTCAGAGATTGTACGTTCCCAAAAATCATAGAAGGAAGAGGAATGTTACCAAACTGACGTCTTCTCAGGCGTAATTTCACGCCTCCACGCCTTCCGCGCTTCCTTCTCCCGTCTCTCTTTTCACCGCTGTGTCCATGAACGTCTCTCAAAATAAAGTCCGGCAGTTGCAGCTTAGACTCAATCACAGACGCTGCATCAACCGTGTTTAAATGCAGCAACATGTCCCTGGAATAATGTATTCTGCTCGGCATGATCCCGATCGTGCTCACCTCAGAGACACAGAAAAGTAGCAGCAGTTTATTTATTTATTTAGCGAATGCAAAGTCCTTAAGCCAAGCAGTTGCCTCCTGGTTTGCTGTATGGAGGGTGTGTAATCCTCCTTCCAGTCTTTGGAGCGGGCAAGCCTCTATGATGTGTTCCATAGTTTGCTCCTCTCCACATGCGCACAGTGGGCTAGGGCTACTGCCCCATCTGTGAAGGCTGGCCAAGCAGGGGCCATGTCCAGTCCTGAAGCGATTGAGTGTAGACCACTGTCTCCTTGGGAGGTTGGTGCCCGGGACCTGTTGGTTGGGGTTTATCACCAGCTGTTTGTTTGGGACCTCCTTGGTCTCCCATTCCTCTTGCCAAACTGTCTGGATGGTAAAGTCAGCTGGGGGAGGGTTTTTCCAAATCGGCCGTCTGGATGAAAGTCGGGCAGTGGGTGGGGTGTAGATATCTGCATGGATTGGTAAGTAGTAGTAGATTGGTAGTAGCAGCAGTGCAAAGAGGGGAGGAAATCCATATTGATGGAACCAGGGAGCTCTTCGCCATACAGTCCACAAACATTCCAGGACAGAAACGACACAGAGAATTTCGTTAAAAACACATTAAAGTGCGTAAAAACAGACACACAGACAACGGACTTTTTCACCAGCTGCCGGTTGCTGCGTGCGCATGCGCCCAGGAGGAGTGTGTGAATAAAGAGGCAGATTCATGGACAGACGGTTTATTACACACTTCACATCTCACAAGCACAGAACAGACTGAATCATTTCAGCAAGCTCTCCTCTCTTTACCAACTCACTCTTCACACGTTTCATGGCATTTCTCATCTCACAGCATGACATTTACATTACACTGCATTCAACCCCCTATATCCCTGACTCCTTCCTGCTATATCTCCAGGAACCCCCTGGGCATTGTTCTCCACGTTTATTCACTGTCTCTGCCTGAGATGCTGCATAACCTGGCTCCCCATGAATGACACAAATCTGTGTTGTCATAAGGGAGTGCTTCTGCAACACAAAGTATTTTCAATAAATCACAACTTATTGCTTAAACCTTAACTTTCTTACTTACTTACTTACTTACTTACTTACTTAACTGTAACTTGTCATTTAACTTTAATTTACATGTGCATGTTTCAGGAAAACACTTTATAGTTAACAGAAATTAGTGTACAGGTGCCTCAGGTCTACTATACTCGAACCAACGGGACCAGACTAATTACTGGGCAGCGTGAGTCTTCACGGTGGGAAACTTTTGACCACGATAAACCTTTTCACGTCAGTTAACACACTAAATGTCACCAAACGCGCCTGCCACACTTTCACCAGACTCTCAAAGTGATGAGCTTAGGTTTAAGTTAATGTTTACGACCTACTCATGGATTACCGACCTGTATAAAGCAGGTACAATAAAGATGCAATGCTTCTCTGTGGGCAGCGCGGTGGAGCAGTGGTTAGCACTGCGGCAGCACAGCGACTCACCCTTGGGGATCCTGGGTTCGATCCCAGCCCCAACCAACAGTGGTCTGAGTGGAGTTTGCATGTTCTGTTCGTGGTCTGTCCCACGCAGACCCACCGTGTCTGCGTGGGTTTACTCTGGGATTTTTCCGGTTTCCTCCCACATGCCAAAAACATGCAAGTTAATTGGCATCAAACTGGGGATTCTAAATTGTCCTTAGGTGTGACTGTGAGAGTGAATGGTTGTCTGTCTCTCTGTGTTGGCCCTGCGATGGACTGGCGATCTGTCCAGGATGGACCCTGCCTCTCGCCCAAAGATGCTGGGATAGGCTCCAGCCCCCCCTGCGACTCCCCCCCCCAAAAAAAGGATTAAGCAGAAGAAGATGGATGAATGGATGCTTCTCTGTGTCTCTCCAGCCCGTGTCTGAGGGGTGCTGCATGCGCACGCCCGTTTGAACTCCTGCAAGCAACCGGAGCGAGCACGAACGTTCCGTTCCGCCTTACAGAACCTGCACTATTTTCATAAAATAGACCTTTGATTAACACCAAAAAATTTACTGTATATGGGAGTTTTGTTTAGTGTTACCTCCTACGTTTTTCCACATAAATACAGATATGTCAAGGATAACAATTCCAAAAGTATTTGGCCAAATCACCACTTCCAAATATTACACAACATAATTTTATTTTTTTTTGCAAGTTGTCGGTGTTTTTTCAACTGATTTAAGACAATTTTGCACTGCTGAATCCGTTTCTCTCGATCAGGTCAGGTTTTTATGCTAAGTTGTAAGCAGTTGTACAGCAGTTGTACAGTTGTACTGTAAATTGAATAGTAGACATTGATAAAGGGTAGTACATGTAAATTGAATGTTACATCATCATTGTTCAAAATTCAGAGAATTTCAAGAAATAAAAAAGAATTTTGCATCATATAAAGCGAAAACAGATGTAAACAAAAACATAAACGTGTGGCCCTAGTTCAAAAATTTGACCTTATTGAGCAAAACCAATGTGATTTTTGGATTCAGCACATCAAAATTGTCCTAAATCAGCTAAAAAAAAAAATTAGACAATAAATTTGGTGTTGACCAGTGCTATTATTTTGGTCATATTCCTTTAAGATAAGATAAGATAAGCCTTTATTAGTCCCACAACGGGGAAATTCCAGGATTGCAACAGCACAGGGATAGCAACACTCAGAGCAACAATCAGAAGGCAAGAAAAAAAAAAACAAAAAAAAAAAACAATTGCACCACAATTAGTAATAAGTGCACCACACGCTCCCCAACAACAAAAGTGGCTCCTGACACTTGGAATAACTACTTTTCTTTCAAACAAGCTTCAAAATACTATATCATACCTTAAGAATAAAGTGGTTGTGGTGTATATGGTTTGACTGATTGTGCCTGTGTGTGTATTAACATCCTGGAATAAGGTGTGTGAAAGTAAGTATGGATGCTGGGTGTGTTCCGGCCCCGGATTATGAGCTGCATTTTGGTGTGCAATAACTGATGTTTGACACATCTTTAATGTCCTTGCTTTTGACTTTAATGCATCAAACACCGTAAAGACTGAAACATATCAAACACAAGAAACATTATTTTAGCTGTGGACACAAAATTCTAGTATTGCAGAAATTAAATCATACTGCATACACACAAATGTAAACATTTATGATCTCAAATTGATAGATTTTTTAGGTTCACTGAGTTGTTGCAAGAAAGCTACCAGCAAAAATTATGCAGCATTTACTGTAAACAATGCAACAGATTATCAAATCCACATTTAAAATTGTATGGCTTGTGCACATCAGATTTTCATATTAGAAACACACACAAAAGGTTTCTATTCTTTGGACATGTGCATATTCAAACAACCATCATTAAACTTCAACAGAGTTAAACATTTCACTAACCACTTTGCCGGGTCGCAGCCTTCCGAGGGCAGAAATTCCTTGCAGGCTCTCACATTTTGTCTGCAATTAATAGCCCGGAATAAATACCTTGTAAATTGGTATTTCAGCTAATTTAAAGTCAAGATGTCAATTCAAAAACATAACAATAAAATTGACTAGAACTAGGCATCCAGTTAATAATGAAGGATTACCAGATTTGCACTTCTAAAAGCTACCAAGGCCATGCAGGCCGGGAATTGTAGCAGTGACTGACTAGAATAATACTGTATTTACTTCAAGTCAAAATACATCCCTATTCACAAAATGAAGCTTCAAAAATTACTTTTTCACAACTATTACAGTTTTTTGCACATGCATGGAGACTAGGTGAAATGTTACATAGGCATGGATTACCACTGACAGTCACATGGTCCAGTCACACTTCAACAAACTTCAAAAATATCATCATCTCTCAAACAACCTACAAAATATCGGGTAGATAATTGGATATGAGGGATTATTTCATCATTATGACAGTTTCACCCTACCTGGGCTGAGGTAAGCAGCTGGATGGCTTGGATTTTTGTCTTAGCCAGCCATGCTCAATCCGTTCGTTGCCATATTCTGCTGGGCAGGAAGTCTCAAAATCGTCTACTTCCTGTTGTGAATAATGCTTATACCTCATGTATTTTTGATGGCAAATTATTTTAATAATTTTTAAATCTCAAAGGACAAATTTCCAAACCTAGGTTTTAAAAGAAAATATGGAGGGAATAAATAAAAAAAGGTAGGGAGTTCCCAAGGGATTCCCCAGAGGTCAAAGGTCATTTCCATGTTGGGGGTTCCCCCAGACACAAAGTAAACAACTTTTGACTGGCACACAGAGCCAGGCTGTGAGTATATATACCTGCCAAAACAAATCTTTGGGAGGCATTGCTGTACAACCAAAGGTCAAATACTAGAAAGGATGTCACTGTTGACATATATAGCGGGGAAATTACAACAGTCACAAGAATTGCCATGTTTCTCACATGGATCAAACAAACACAGCTGCTGCCGTTACAGGGTGAAAGGTTCATATTGGAATAGTGAAGTGAAGGAGTGAGGATGTGTGTAGGGCATGAGGTAAGTATTAACAGCGTTTACAGTGCGACGGGGAAGGTATGTGGGGTTTCCAAGGGAAGAGTAGGTGAGCATTTGACTTGGGTGCTTCTCCCTTGTGGACCGTCTCAGTTGGACTAGAGATTGGGGCAAAGGGGCTGGGTGTCATAAACTGGCCCCTCAGGGGCAGAAAAACAGACCCAAGCGCTGAAATGTAGTGCAACATTTATTAACAGAATACAAAAACAGTACAGACAACATAAAAATACAAACTAAGATTACTTACAGAAGATTCACTCCAGCACAGGGAGGGCTCTGGAGGAGATGAGAAAAAACACGGAGTGAAAAAGTCCTAACCAGTCCAGGTTAAGTAATGCTGCCGCAGTGAAACAATGAGAGGAAAGTGTTTAAGTATTGGGCAGACAAATGAGCAGCAGGTGTGGGCTGAGCAGGCAGGTGAGCTAACTAACCTAACTGTCCACAGCTGAGATGGCAGGAGAACAGACTGTGAACAGCTAGTTGGAGTATCTGAGAGAGGAGGGCACATAAGACACAATAAACCAAAATATATACAGAGAACTGACAAAATAATGAAACACATACAATACTGCACGGTGCACGGGCTGCACGGTGGCGCAGTGGTTTAGCACTGTGGCAGCACAGTTTTACCCTCGGCCGGGGGATCGCGGGGATCATGAGATCGTGGGTTCGATCCCAGCCCCCGACCAACAGTGAGCTGTGTGGAGTTTGCATGTTCTCCCCGTGTTGCGTGGGTTTACTCCGGGATTTCTCCGGTTTCCTCCCGCACACCAAAAACATGTAGGTTTAGGGCGCTCGCGCACGCAGCGACCAACAGCCGGTGGCTTGTCACCAGACTGCAAACCAAATCTACCTACGGGTACAAATAAGTAACAAAAAAAAAAAAAAAATACAAAACCCAAAAAATAAATTGAATCTGAGCTCAGAGGGGAAATCAGAGCTCAGACTCACGACAGAGGTCCCCCTCAAGGGGTGGTTTCCAGACACACCCAGGCAACACCAAAAAGCCCCCCCCCCCCAAGAAAAGAGTACAGCAAAAAACGACCCCGGGTGTGAGGTGGGGGAATACAGGTTCGGAAGGAGCCCACTCAGACTCTACACCCACACTACACCGGGCCCCTGGGCCCCCTAGGCCAAAGAACCCAACTGTACAGGTGGACGGCCCAAGTCCCAGGCCAGGCAGATGGCAAGGTGGAATGAGTCGAGCGGCCTGCTCGAATATGGGCCACCCAGCCCAGAGGCTCAGTCTGTCGGATGGCCGGCCTGAGTTCGTTAGCCACCAGGACTGGAGGGGTGATCCATGAGGTGGCTTCCCCATGGGAAGACCCAATGGCAGGAAGCAGGGCTGGAAGATGGGGACCACAACGGTATCAGGTGGCAAAGGAGGATGGGGGACCACGACGGCGTCTGGCAGAGGAGGAAGGGGGACCATGACGACATCTGGCAGTGGAAGAAGGGGGACCATGGCATCCTCAGGCTGGCCGGTTGCACCCTTGGTGGTCCCGGGTTGAGACGTTGTAGCACCGATGGTAGCTCCAGGCTGGAGCATAGTAGCACTTGCGGTGGCTCCAGGCTGGAGCAACCCAGCACCTGCAGTGGCTCCGGGTGGAGCTCTGCAGCACCTGCAGTGGCTCCAGGCTGGAGCTCTGCAGCACCTGTGGTAGGCCCGGGCTGGGCCAACGTTGCACCCTTGATGGGCCCAGACTGGGCCAGTGCTGCACCCTTGGTGGACTTGGACTGGGCCAGAGTTGCACCCATGGTGGACCCAGATTGGGCCAGAGCTGCACCCACGGTGAACAGGCCGACCCACGAGAGCACCAGGCCAAGGAGGCGGTCGACCAATGGAATGCCGGATGAGGGCAAAGGAGGAAGGTCCATGATGACCTCAGCAGGGGGGCTGGACCCATGACGTCCTCAGGAGGCGAGCCTGGACCCACGGAGCCATCTGACGAAGTTGGATCTTCCCCGGCGACCCTGGAGGAAGAAGCAGAGGTACAGTGTCAGGGATACCAGCAGCGGGGGGGCCTGGCAAGGTGAGCTCAGGTGCCACTGATGGCTGCACCCGAATCTCCTCCCAAGAACCAGGCAAGATCTCTCCAAAACAGATAAGAGGAAAACAAGGGAGAGCAATTCCTTGAGCTTGAGCTCCACTGCCGTCCAGGACTCCGTCGATCCAGATGACCATGTCTCAGGCCCGGTCTCTTGGAGGTCCAGCTCCAGTTCCCACTCTGCTGCGGCAGCCTCTGCAGCAGACATGATGATGTTTGCAGTCCACATCTCCCCAGATGAAATGGACCACGCTGGTGGCTCTTCTGGCATGGCAGCTGGGGGTTGGCTCACCGCTGGTGCTGGAACAGGGTCCTTCAGGGCCATGAGCTCCTCTATCATTCGGCGGTTCTGCTCAGGCAGAACTGCCAACACCGCCGAACCGGCGGACACTCGGGGCCACAGGAGAGAACACAGAGAGGGCTGGTGAGCAATTTATAACAGCAGCAGGTGGGGAGAGCTCAGGGGACTGCATTTCCTGAGCCTCCATACCAGGAATCAGGCAAGACATTTCATCATGAATTGAAATAAAATGAAATAAAACTTGCCTGATTTCCCAGATCTTGATGTTATATGCTGCTGTGTATGGAGAGTCGTCCCTCTCTGTGGCTAGGTTGATTATGGGCCCCTCAGTGGATTGTGGAGGAGCCGCCCCTGTAGCCGCGGAGGCGGACATAGCCGGAGGAAAAAATTGAGGGCCTCTCAGCAGCACGGGAGCACATTGAGGGGACGGGAGTTGCAGCAGTAGTGGAGGAAGAGAAGGCTGACGGGACAGCCAGCGAAGGAGGAGGAGAGAGAAGGACTGCTGCAGGAATTGTCGGGCTCGATGTCTGGGAAGTGGTTGCTGAAGAGGCAGGGGGATTCCTCCGGTGATCTGGAGCGGGACGACGGTGCCATCGAGGAGATGACGGAGCAGGCAAGGAGGAGGCTGATAGCATGGGTGGAAGTGGAGGAAGGGAAAGTCTCAACACCCAGGGATGGAAGCGCACGCTGGGTTTGATCTCCAGTAAATTCATGACTCCACCCCAACAGCCTCTCGTCCTTACAGGATGAGCAGTTCCGAGCACCAGTCACCATGTCCTCAATCATAGAGACGAACTCCAGCTCATCCCAACTCCACTTCCTCCTCCTCCAGTCTGCTTTGCCTGATGGTGAAATTACAACTCCGCCAGACAGGTGAGTGGAGAAAAAAAAAAAGGAAAAAGGAAAAAATGCTCACTACAGCAACTGGGCTCTAACTTGGCGGCAGCATTCTGTCATAAACTAGTCCCTCCAGAGCAGAAAAACAGACCCAAGCGCTGAAATGTAGTGCAACAAAACAGTGCAGACAACATAAAAATACAAACTAAGATTACTTACAGAAGATTCACTCCAGAGCAGGGAGGGCTCTGGAGGAGATGAGGAAAAACACGGAGTGAAAAAGTCCTAACCAGTCCAGGTTAAGTAATGCTGTCGCAGTGAAACAATGAGAGCAGAGTGTTTAAGTATTGGGCAGACAAATGAGCTGCAGGTGTGGGCTGAGCAGGCAGGTGAGCTAATTAACCTAACTGTCCACAGCTGAGATGGCAGGAGAACAGACTATGAACAGCTAGTGGGAGTGTCTGAGAAAGGAGGGTACATAAGAGACAATACCAAAATATATACAGAGAACTGACAACAAAATAATGACACACATACAAAACCCAGAAAATAAATTGAGTCTGAGCTTAGAGGGGAAATTAGAGCTCACACTCATGACACTGGGCTTTGCTCTTGGTCAACTTGAGGCAAAATATGGGTTTCCTGTTCATTTTGCACATCCATTTCAATTTGATGAGCGGTATCCTCTTCCCCTCTAGTCTGCAATTCACTCCAGTCTGGTGAGTTTCTCGCGACATGTTGATCAACAGTTGGTGTCATAACGCTTGTAGGCACACAGTCTGTTTTAGGTGAGACATGGACTCAGGCAGGTGCATATCCCTGCACTCATCTCTTAGTTCATGTGGACCTCTGTCCGGTTCTCTAACAGTCTGGGATGATGGTCGCCAAAATGAGTTTTGTGACACTGTTACTTGCCTTTTCTGAGTCACAGTTCGCCTATCAGAGGTGATTTCTGTTCTTGGCTCAGACCACCTTATTGGTATCCTTAACCAGTAACCACTTTCTGACTCCTCCTCTGAGTAAGAGGTCTCCATGCTCTTAGCTTGGTCTCTTCTTGTGTCCACTCTCACTCGAGATTCCCTTTTCTCCTTAATGGCTCTGGTGGATGCTTGGTAGGCTGTGATGGAAACTCTACTGGTAGGTCATTAACCAGCAGGAGCAGGTTTCTGTGCAATGTCCTGGTTTTGCCTTTGTTGTCTTTCTCTGGATGAATGATGTACACAGGATTATCCAAGACCTGTTCTTTGACAACACATATCCTGTTTTCCCAGTAGGAGCGCAACTTGCCGGGTTCACCACAATCACCCAGGTTCTTCACCAGCACCCTGTCACCTGGTTTCAAAATGACGCCCCTCACTTTCTGATCATAATGGGCCTTGCCTTTGGCACTGGAGGACATGATATTGCTGCACACTATCCGGTATGCTTCTGTCATCCTCTTGTGCCACTTCTCAGCATAACCTTTGTATGTCACTGGATCTGTCTCTCCTGACAGTCCAAACAGGAGAACTACAAAAGGCAGGGGTGTCGGCAATAGAGTAAGAAATGAGGTGAGTAGCCTGTGGACTCATGGCGGGTACAGTTATAAGCATGTATAATCTGTGGGAGGTGTTCTTTCCATGATTCCTTTTCCTTATCTGCCAAGGTACACAACATCTGTAACAATGAGCGGTTGAATCTCTCTGCCGGGTTCCCTTGAGGGTGGTAGGGGGTTGTTCAGGAATGGCCTACCCCAGAGTTTTGTCAAAGTGTTCGGAAGAGGTCATTCTTGAATGCTCGTCCCTGATAATGGTGGAGTTTGTTTGGGAATCCAAAGCGAGGCACAAAATCACCGTAGATTCACTTTGCTGCCGTCCGTCCAGATTTATTCTTGGTTGGGTAGACCTGAGCAAACCTCGTGAAGTGGTCAACTATGACCAAAATGTACTCAAATCCACCCTTGCTCTTCTCAAGGTGCAAGTAGTCAATACAGACCAGTTAGAGGAGCAAGTTGGACTTCAGGTTACTCATGGATGCATGTACATGGACTGTAGGTTTCTTTTGTCTGATGGACCAGCACTTCTTAGTCACATAGTCCTCAATGCTCCTTTTCATGTAGGACCAGTAAAATCTTTCTCTGGTGAGATGACGCACTCTCTCCACACCCACATGCCCCATGATATCATGAAGGTGCTTCAGGACAACAGGGATGTATTTGAGGGGTAAGACTAGCTGTTTTCTCTCCAGTGTTCGTTGATACAAGATTCCATCCTCAAGGTGTAGTCGGCCCCATTCATGAAGGAGTTTACTGGCGGTCCCCTTGACTGATTTCCGGATATCATTGTTGAGGTTGGTGTTTGACTCTTTGAGTTTTATGACTCCTTGAACTGTGGGGTCATCCCTTTGTGCTTGAGCTAGCTCATCATGGTTTATTCCAGGTAGGAGGGGACGAGGTTGTAGGATGACATCATGGAAGAATGCGACGAGAGCAGTAACCCATGCTACATCTTTCCCCTTGGCCAATCTGCTTCCCTCCCAGGTTGCATTTACCACATCTATGTTTGCTCTTCTTCTGGCTGAATCTCGATCCAAATAGAAAATTATGGAATTGATGAGCGGGCTTTAATACTATTGACACCATTTTACAAAAATTCGGGCCAGGGGGAGCCCCAATGGAGAGACTCATGGATCAATTGGAACTCATGTGTCTGCGTGATTCAACTGAAGATATGGAAAACATCTACCTGTTTTGGCTTCATGATCACAGGATTTTCTGCTGATTGGCTCTGGAGTTTTCCTGGTGTATCGAAAATTTAACTGGAAGAGCTAATCAAAATGCGGACCCGGCGTAACTGCTTCTTCAACAATTCGACCAGCTGGGGACAGCACTGATAGCGGCAAATGACTAACATGGAATTTACCATCTGGCATGCACTGTAGAGAGATGGACTCTGCCGGACATGTTTATCTATGTTTGGAAGGGGAAACATCTGGAGTCGCTTGGTGCTCTCCAGGGAATGATTTTAAAGCCTATGTAATTTAAATTGTGATGCTCAGAATCGCATGAGAGAGGAAATTTCTGCTCTAAGTGAACAGTGCTCATTTGGCCTTGATTCGGCGCCCTTGCATTCATTCCTCAGAATCAGAATCAGAAAAAGATTTATTGCCAAGTACATTAACAGATCACTGATAACATACGAGAGAATTTGACTTGACACAGAAAATGAACCTGCATTTCCAGTGACACGGCTGCATCGGGAACGCGCCTGCCAACAGGATGGTACAGATAAGAAATCATACAATAGGAAGGAGCAAAAAAATCATTGAATTCAGAATATTGACCATAAGTAATCAATATTATGATTACAAAGACAAAAAAAGCCCACGATGCACATTCAAGACCAGAGTTCACAGGACACAAGGAGAGCAGTGAATGTTATCTTGTTGTCAGTTTCTGGGTCAGTGTGGATGTAGTGTTGAAGCAATGTTGTATCAATATGAGCACAAGGACACTTTGGCAGAAGATGTTTTGTCTGGCTGCAGCAATTGTCCTTGGCAATTGTCCCAAGCAGCTACTGTCCAGAGGCCGTGTGCTCAGTGTTTTGAAAAACAAAGACTGGGGATTATCAGGAGGATTTTTGTAAGGGAAATTGAGCCAAATAGACTGAACACAGAGAAAGAACTTTATTTTCTTCTGCAGATTCAGTGCTTAATCCTTCATTGCGGGGCTTTGAGTCCGTCGTGGATAGACTTAAGCGTAACATGATGTAATCCACCTTCCGAGACAGTTCTCCATTTGTCGCTATCAAAGTCTCCTCCATTTTTCCAATTTGATGGATGCACCTCGCGTGGCCAGCATTTTGATAGGTTGTATCCATCTTCAGCAATTTGCGGTACACCAGGACAATCCTAGTTCCAATCAGAACGATCCCAGTCACCATTATTACGAAGATATACAAATCTTCAATATCTTCGATAGAGAGATTACTCAGGCACAAGATCCTCCAAACACTTGTCACCCGTAAATAGCCCGCTGGAGCCGTCCCTGCGGGGCAAACAGCTTCCCCCGGAGCACTATTCCTTGTTGAAAAAAAGTGTCAATTGCGTTCAAAGCCCAGCTTATCAATTCCATAATTTCTTTCGATAATCAGCAGTAGACGCAGACAGACAACAGCAAGCTGGGATCCAGTTAGTTAGGGAAGTGGGGAGCTAGAGCAGAGAGAAAAGAGAGAAGCGTCTACTCTCCTTGAAGAGCGGAAGTGAACTTCTCTCTCCTCCAGGAGAGAGAAGATAAGGCAGAAGAGAGCTTAACCCAAACAACTGCTGCTGTACAATAATCTGAACTCTCCAAGGACAGCGTTGTCATGGGACTAACATGGAATTTTACCATCTGGCATGAAGAGAGATAAACTCTGAGGACATGCTTATCTATGTTTAGAATACATGAATATAACATCTAGCCGTTGCCTAGGAGACGATTTTTGTCGTGCTCCAGTAACTGATACATTCACACTGCACTCACACTGATATCACATGACTGATATACACACACTGGTCTCTCTCTTTTGCTTTGTTTTTGTGTGGATTTGTATTGTCTGCTAATTGTGCAACTAGAGGTTTTTTTTCTATGTAATCACAATCTTGCTCATTCAACGAGCTTTATTTTGATAAACTATGTTTTTTCTCTCTGCCCAATGTGTCATCCCCTCCCCTCTTCCTCTCTTACCCCCCACTGTTTTGATGAGGCACCTTGCATGGCTGCTGTGTCATTGGGAAGCGCTTATCGAGCGCGCCAATGTCAAGTCAAATTCCTCGTATGTTTTTAACATGCTTGGCAATAAAGCTTTTCTGATTCTGATTCTGATCTTGTGGAAGTTTCTCTGTGCATGTGGACATATAGTGATCCATGTCGAGGGGGACACGAGACAGGGTATCTGCATCACTCCTGATTCTCCCAGGCCTGTACTTTATATCAAAGCAGAAGTACGACAGTTCCCCAACCCAGCGATGACTGACGGCATTGAGTTTAGCTGTGCTCATGATGTATGTAAGTGGGTTGTTACCAGTGTAGATGGTGAAGTAGGAAGTATAGAAAAGGTAATCTCTAAACTTCTCGCACACTGCCCACTTTAGAGCCAGGAACTTCAACTTGCCACTATGTAGATGATAGTTCCGCTCTGCCGGCGTCAGCATTCGTGACCCATATCCAATGACGCATAGCTTTCCATCCTATTGCTAGTAGAGGACAGCCCTAAGGCCTTGCTCAGATGCATCAGTGTGCAGTACAAACGGTAGGTCAAAGTCTGGGTATGCAAGGACTGGTGGGTGTGTTAACATGTCAATGAGTCCTTCTAGGATACAATGATGTTCAGGGGTCCACTCTATGGGTGTCTTTGATGACAGTTGGGGGCTTTTGCTTTTACTTTGCCAGCATGGAGTCTGCTGTACTGAGGATTTTGTCTGGAGGAGTTCGTACAGGGGCTTTGCGGTCTTTGAGAAGTTTTGGATGAAAAATCGATAGTAGCTGAGGAAGCCAAGGACTTTTCTCAGGTTATCTACTGTTTGTGGTGCTTTAGCTTTAAGCACCAACACAACATCCAGGTCCTGGGGGTTGACTCAGACACTCTCAGTGGAGACAAGATGCCCAAGGTAGCGGACCTCTCCCTTGAACATCTCGCACTCCTCAGGTCGGAGCTTTACTCCCTGGTGTTGTAATGCTCAAAGCACTTTGCGGACCACCTCCACATGATCCTCAAAAGACTGTGAGTAGCAAAATATGTCGTCAAGATACAGTATGCAGCACTCATCTCTCAGACAACTCAGCATCTCTTCTATACTTCTCTGGAAGGCTGCAGGCGCAGTTGATAAACCAAATGGGATCCTCAGAATCAGAATCAGAATCAGAATGAACTTTATTGCCAAGCATGCTTTTTACACATACGAGGAATTTTACTTGACATTAAGGTCCGCTCATGTTAAGCGCTCCCTAATGACGCGGCAGCCGACAGGCGCCTGTACAGTGGGGGTAAAGAGGGGGAGGGGGTGACACGTTGGGCAGAGAGAAAAAAGCATAGTTATCAAAATAGAGCTCAAGTGAGCAAGATTATGATCACATAGAAAAAACCCTCTAATTGCACACTTAGCAGACAAGTTACAGTTACACACATTAACAAAGCAAGTTGAGAGATCAGTGTGTGTATGTCAGTCATGTGATATCAGTGTGAATGCAGTGTGAAGTATCAGTTACTGGTGAACAACAAAAATCCTCTCCTAGGCAACGACTAGATCTTATGTCCTTGGTATTCTAAACATAGATAACATGTCCACAGAGTTCATCTCTCTTCAGTGCATGTCAGATAGTAAAATTCCATGCTAGTCCCATGACGCTGTCCATGGAGAGTTCAGATTGCTGCACATCAGAATGTTTGGGTTAGAGAAAAGCCAAAACTCCCTTCTGCCTTATCTTTTCTCCTGGAGGAATGAGTTCTTCCAAGGGCGCCGAATCAAGGCCAGATAAGCACAGTTCACTTAGAGCATAGAATTTTCATCTCTCATGCGATTCTGTGCATCGCAATTTACATTAACATTCACAGGCTTTAAAATCATTCCCTGGAGAGCACCCAGCGACTCCAAGATGTTTCCCACCTTCCGATTCAGTTCGCCATTAGCTGCTATCAGTGCCCTCCCCAGCTGGTCGAATTGTTGAAGGAGCTTCGCCGGGTCCGCATTTTGATTAGCTCTTTCCAACTTCTTTAATTTCCGATACACCAGGAAAACTCCAAAGCCAAACAGCAGAAATCCTGTGATCATGAAGCCAAACAGGTAGATGTCTTCCACATCTTCCACCGAAAGGTCACACAGACACATGAGTTTCCAATTGTCCCATGAGTCTCTCACATAACCCGCAGCCGAAGTGCCTGCAGGACACTTGGGCTCCCCCAGGCCCGATTTTCTGTTTGAAAAAGTGGTGTCAATTGCATTTAAAGCCCAGCTCACCAATTCCATATTTTTCCATTTGGATCCAGATGCAGCGAAAAGGAGAGCGACACAGATAGGACACAGCAAGCTAGGATCAGTGAAGGGAGGAGAGGAGAAGGAGAGGAGAAGAAATGCGTCTGCTCTCTCTGAAAGCCCCCAGGGTGTGATGAAGGCCGTGAGATGGCGGGACTCTTCAGCCACAAACCCCTGGTGGTGGGCCTTTCCCTGGTTGAGGATACTGAACCAGGAGTATTCTCCTAAAGTGTCCAGCAGGTCCCATATCCGGGGCAAGGGGTGTCTATCTGGCACTGTCTTCTGGTTCAGTAAGCGATAATCTATGCAGAGGTGCAGTGTGCTGTCCTTGTTTCGCACGAACACAATGGGGGCTGAAGAGGAAGACTTAGATCTTACTATCCATCCCTTCATGAGGAGGTCTTGAATGTGTTCTTTAACCTCTCTCAGCAGGGGTTTGGGGATAGAGGCATACACCCTCTGCACAGGGATATCATCTTTAAAGTTGATCACCATCTGGAGATTAGGGTTACACCCAATGTCACGTTCATCTTTTGCAAAAGCCTTGGACTCTTCGAACAGCATCCTCTTGACCACCTCCTGCTGTCCCTCCTCCAAGTGGCTAAGGTTTACAGGTGGATGCCACAAAGATGGGGGTTGGCTCAGGAGTTTGAGGTGTAACTTGGTTGACTGCTGCAATAGGCATTAGCTCTTTAAGTGGGTCAGCATCTACAATTCTTTCAATGGGTTGCAGGGTACCCAGAACAGTTTTTCTTGGCAATGTAACATCATGTTTAGTGTTGTTACCAATAACAATGGTGACATAAGGCTTTGTGGGGTTCTGAATCGCAATCAAGCCTGGTCCCAGATCCAGCTGTTCCAAAGGCTGACTGCCTTCAGCTGCCTCAAACAACACCGGACCGTTCGAAGTGGTCATAGTTGGTAGGACAGGGCACCTCACCCAAGCCACTTGACCAGCTGGGATGATGGTGTCTTTGATGCTTGTTCTTAGTTGTCTTTCTGGCAGAACTGGCTCTGTCATCTGGATGTAGGTGACGATTGCTTCTGCTTTTTCACAGTATACAGAAATAGCATTGTGGAGCAGTTTGATCAGGGTGGGTATTAACCTGTCTGGCTGCCCCCAATGAGTTGCTCCAACACATTAAACCCAATCAGTGGTCTATCCATTGGCAAACTGCTAACCAGCACTGGGACACTGACAGAGAGACTAGGGTCATCACTTTCTGGTAGACTGATCATTACAGAAAGCCAACCATCGAACTGGATGAGTTGTCCGTGAACAGCATATATGATTAAGTTATCCATTTCCTCAGTGATTTCTGTCAGTAGTTGAATGTCTTGGCTAGGCAGGTATTTCTCTTTCCAGTCCTGGCTTATCATGATAACTTGTGCACCTGTATTCAGTAATGCAGTAACTGCCAGTCCATTTAAGTTGCACTGTATCAAAGCTTTTTTCCCAATTAGCTTGGCTATGGCCCCACATTTACTGAATGATGATGGCCATGGGGACAAAGGGGAAAATGTATCTTGTTTGTGGTTATTTTGGCTGCCAGCTCCTTCTGGGGTTGTAATTAAGTCAGACTTGGGTTTCCCTCCATTATTCAATTCAACTTTATTTATATAGCGCCATTTCACAACAACAGTCATCTCATAGCACTTTCAACTGTAGGGGGAACCCCCACAGTTGTAGAAAGACCCCAGCAATCAAGCGATCCCCTGTGAGCAAGCACTTGGCAACGGTGGAGAGGAAAAACTCCCTTTTAACAGGAAGAAACCTCCAGCAGAACCAGGCTCAGGGAGGGGCAGTCATCTGCTGCGACTGGCTGGGGGGTGAGAGGACAGAGAAGATGAAAAGAACAGACATGTAGAGAGCAAACAGCACGATGGGGACTCAATCTATGGGAGAGAACAAACAGATGTTAATGACCAGCAAAAAAAAAAAAATATTTCATTGAGAGTGAAGAAAGGAGTGAGGCCCAGTGCATTATTGGAGGTCCACCGGCTGACTAAACCTATTAGCAGCATAACTAAGGGAGGGTTCAGAAACACATGATCCCTCCCTAATTGTAGGCTACATCAAAAAGGAAGGTTTTAACCCTACTCTTAAAAACAGAGATCGAGTCTGACTCCCGAATCCAGATTGGCAGCTGGTTCCACAGGAGAGGAGCTTGATAACTGAAGGCTCTGCCTCCCATTGTACTTTTGGAGATTCTAGGTATTACAAGTAATCCTGCATTTTGGGAGTGTAGTGCTCTGTTAGGATAATACGGTAGTATCAGATCTTTTAAATAAAAAGGAGCCGGACTTCCAGTTATGGCGGCCGCCTAGAAGGACACGTATCACTCTGCTCTGCTCCTGGAAATAAAGATTCGGCAAATAACTCTCTCATTTGGAACAGAACTTTTCCCAGCATTTGCGTGAGGATATGCCGGGGAAGATTAAGGCTGGGAAATCAAGCGGGGGAAAAATTGAATCGCCGAAGCAGTCCAAATTAACGGACTTTAAAGTTTGTGGCGCAGTAGAAAAAGCTGCGGATATGGCGGATGAAACTAGCGGTGGTGCGGTAACTGCTGATGATGGCGGCACAGGTGCAGTGCTGGCTGCCATTAGCTCAATGAGAGCAGACTTTTCCGCTAAACTTGATGGGATTATGGCAGCGTTGGATGCAATGAGAAAGGAGTTGGGTGACTGCGTGGAGCGAGTGACGCAGGCGGAGCTTCGTGTTTCCAGTGCGGAGGATGAAATCAGCGGACTTCAAATAAAGGTGCGCACTTTGGAAAAAAAAAAATAAAGATCTGGAAAATAACGTTCTGGACTTGGAGTCCCGGTCCAGACGGAATAATCTGAGGCTGGTGGGTTTACCGGAGGGAGCCGAAGGTCGTGATTCATGCTTCTTTTTGGAGGGGTGGATCCCGGAGGCGCTGAACAACGCGGAGCTAAAATCATCAGTCGTCTTGGAAAGCTCCCACCGAATTGGCCCACCGAGAGGTAACAAGGCTGCACCGAGGACGTTAATTATGAAGTTTCTCAGCTACAGAGACAGGATGACGATCTCCAACGCGGTGCGGGCCAAAGGAGAAATTAAATACCAAGATCAGCAGGTGCGGTTCTACCCAGATTTGGCCTCAGGAATCCAACAATTAAGGAAGCAGTTTGACCCCATCCGTAAAGAACTGCGCAACCTTGAGATTCGTCATGGAGTGATTCACCCTGCAAGACTTCTGGTCACATATGAGGGCAGAACACACATCTTCAAGACCCCCGAGGAGGCGCAGGAGCTCATCAAGAAGATCCAGGAAGAGACTGGTGGGAGCTAAGCATGAACAGAATATAGGGTAGAATATTTGAGCATTTAACTGATTAGAAGCATATAACAAGATTACAAAATATAGGTTGTATTACATATTAAAAAAAAAAAAAATTTTTTAAAAAGTACAAAATTGCTATAAAATTTTGGAGTTAAACTGGAAAATTACAGAAGAGAGTTAATGTTATGTTATTAAAAGCAGTAGAGTTAGGGTGATTGGGAGGATGAAGAAGGAGTGGCTTTGGCTGATCCTCGTGGGTGTGGAACGGTCGATGGCTATATCGGGAGACGGAATTTTTCTTTTGTTTTTGGGGGGATTGCCACAAATGTGGGAAGGGGGAATTTGTTTGTGTGTAGTTTGTAGGGTGAATGTTCAACCACTCATTTTTTTGCTTTTCTGTTTGAGCATGTTTACACTGCAAGGTAATCCCAAACTCCCTATTGATCATAAATCAAAGCGTTAATCTTAATTTAACTTCATGGAATTGCAGAGGTCTACAAAATTTAAAAAAACTTAAACAAGTTATGAATAAAATAAAAGACATGGGTTCAAAAATTGTGTTTTTACAAGAAACTCATCTAATAGAGGAGGATGTAAAAAGAATTAGGAGTAGATGGCAAGGAAATGTTTTCACCTCATCATTTTCATCCCGAGCCAGGGGAGTTATGACTCTCATACATAAATCAGTCCCATTTCAAGTGAAAAATGTAATTGGAGACAAATTTGGAAGATATGTAATCATTCAAGGATCTTTGCTATTAGAAAATATAAATTTGGTGAACTTATATGGTCCCAATATAGATGATCAAAAGTTCTTTGCCAATTTATTTCTTATCTTATCATCACTTATAGGGCAACATATAATAGCAGGGGATTTTAATTGTACATTGAATCCCGGTATAGATAGATCAACAGGACTGGACTGTACGCACAATGGATGTAGGATGACCATTAATCATTTTATGAAAGAATTGAAATTGATAGATATATGGAGAGAAATGAAACCACAAGTTAAAGCATACTCTTGTTATTCCAATACCTACAAGACATTCTCACGTATTGATTATTTTTTGATCTCCACAGAATTAAGGTCCAAGATTCAAAACTGTTTTTATGATAACATCGTGATCTCTGATCATGCACCCTGCTGTCTAATATATGTAGATAAGAAATTGACAAAGGAACCAGGTAGATGGCAATTTCAGCATAAATGGCTTCAGGATGAGGAATTTGTTAAATACATAGAAAAACAGATAGATGAGTTCTTTGACATCAATACTACACAAACATCAGCATGTGTAAAGTGGGAGGCTTTCAAAGCTTTTATTAGGGGACATATTATTAGTTATACAGGTTCAAAATCTAAGAAGACTCGAGAGGAGAGAGTCCAATTGGAACATAAAATAAAAATTCTTCAAGAAAGAGTATATGCAGGAAGAGATCCAAGGCTGGAGAACGAATTACTGATTTTGAGAGCTGAATATGACAAAAAATCAGCGAATAGAGCTGCCTCGAGTCTTCTAAGATTGAAACAATCTTTTTATGAACAAGGTGAAAAATCAGGAAAGTTATTGGCATGGCAGATTAAACAATTAGAATCTAAAACACCAATTACCAGTATTATAAGTAACAGACAGGTAGTTATAGATTCTTTAGAAATTAATAGAGCCTTTAGAGATTACTATGAAAAATTATATGATACCAAAAATGAATCTGACTTAACAAAACTACATGGGTTTTTGAACAAACTATTTATACCGTGTATTCCAAATGAAAATAGGGAGATACTGGAGTCTAAAATTAGTCAAGAAGAAGTTGGACTAGCCATTGATAATATGAAATCAGGAAAAAGTGCAGGACCAGATGGTCTTCCAGTTGACCTTTATAAAAAATTTAAGAATAAATTAACAAAACCTTTTTTGGAAATGGTTTTAGAAGCATTTCAAAATAGTAATTTACCATCATATATGAATAATGCCTTAATTATACTGTTGCCAAAACCAGGTAAGCCCTCTAATAAATGTGAAAATATGAGACCAATAAGCCTATTAAATGCCGACCTTAAGATAATCTGTAAAATTTTAGCAAGACGAATACAAGAAATTTTACCAAATATTATTAATCGAGATCAGAATGGCTTTATAAAGGGAAGACAAGGCTTCCATAATGTAAGAAGACTATTTAATATTATTTATTCTAATAAAGAAGCACCGGATACAGCTCTCTTTATCACTGGATGCCGAAAAGGCCTTTGATAGAGTTGAATGGCCCTTTCTTTTTGAAGTCTTACAAAGGTTTGGACTTGGAAATAATTTCATAAAATGGGTTCAGATAATATATAATAATGCTACAGCAGAAATCCTAACAAATAACAATATTTCAAAATCAATAAAAATCAATAGAGGATGTCGACAAGGCTGTCCACTTTCACCTTTACTGTTTACTATGGCAATTGAACCTTTAGCGATGGCGATACGTCTACAGTCACAAATATATGGAATTAAAGTTGGACCAACAGAACATAAAATCTCCCTGTATGCCGATGACATAATTTTGTTTATGTCGAATCTTAAAAAATCAATTCCGACCTTGTTGAATTTAATAAAGAATTTTGGGGAAATATCAGGATATAAAATAAATAAAACTAAATCTTCAATATTAATGCTAAATGAGACCCAGAGAAATTATCCAGCCCCTGAGGTAAATCAATTCAATGTTGTAAATCAGTTTAAATATTTAGGAATCCAAATTGTGCCTAAGCTAGAATCAATCGCCAGTGTCAATTATGAAGCCTTAATGACAGATATTGATGAGTTACTTCAGAGATGGATGTCACTACCAATGTCGATGATCGGGAGAATTAATATACTTAAAAGTAATATCTTACCTAAAATACTTTATTTATTTCAATACATTCCCTTACCACCACCTTTAGATTTATTCTCAAGACTTAAAAAAAAGTTAGTGGAATTTATATGGAACAACAGGAGGGCTAGATTACGTCTGTCTTTATTATATTTACCATTTGATCGTGGAGGTCTGAAATGTCCAAATTTTATGTTGTATTATTGGTCGGCACAACTGAGGTCTATGACATATTATTTTTCATCAAATGATCTCCCTCACTGGACTGAAATGGAATCATACAATTTACCTTTACCTCTTCCCATATTCATATACTCAGATTCGGCAAAAAAATTACAAAAACAAGTTAAAAATCCATTTGTAAAGCATATGATCAAAATATAGTGTGAAGCTAAAAACTATTTAAAAGAACCACAATTATTGTCACAATTTAGTCCAATATGGGGTAATCAATATTTTAAACCAGGGAGAGCGGACGCTGTATTTAAAGTATGGAATTTAAAAGGGATACAAAAGATTCAGGATTTATATTTGCCATGTGCAGAAAACATAATGTCTTTTGAAGAGCTGAGGATCAAATTTAATCTTAATAGAACACATTTTTTTAAATATCTTCAACTTAGAAACTTTATTCGATCAAATCAAAATAAAGCTCTCACTCGACCTATTTATTCATCCTTGGAAAAAATGTTGATGAAAGATAGTAAAAGAAAGGGTATTATTTCAGAGTTTTATAACTCATTGACACTATCTTCAAGTGAAAATTCACTGAAAAGATTAAACTACTGGAAAGAAGATCTGCAAACTGAAATTTCAGAGGAACAATGGGAATTGGCTTGTACAGAAGCTCAAACCAAATCAATAAATGTACGCCTTAAATTGATACATTTCAAATGGTTAATGCAGATGTATGTTACACCGGAGGAGTTAAATAGATATAACAAAAATATACCAGATACATGCACAAAATGCATGCAAAGTAAAGGAACCCTATTTCATTGTGTATGGGAATGTAGATTAATAAGAATGTTTTGGGAAGAGGTGAGGGTAACAATTGAAAAAATAATCTCAAAACAAATCATATTGAATCCTCAATTGTTTTTGTTGGGTCTGTACCCAGAAAAGCATAATTTTAATAAAAGTGAAAGAACATTCATAGACCTCAGTTTGCTTAATGCCAAAAAATGTATTGCACTATTATGGAAAAAGACTCATAGACCAGATGTGACTCAGTGGTTAAGACAGATGTTAACAAACCTTCCATTAGAAAGAATAACATATATACTGAAATCAAAGGAAATTGTGTTTGAGAATATATGGAGACCTTTTATTGATTATGTAAAAAATTTAAACATAACTCTTGAAGAAGAAGGTGAATGATGTGCGTGGACCTTGTAAATTCCAAACTGGTGAACATAATATGTATACTTATGTATTGGATTGTCTAGACTAAACAGAGGAGCATTGTTGAAGATTTGATTTTGTTGGTGGTTGTTGGTGTTTTTTAGTGCATTTTTTTTTTTTGTAGTACTTTAGTGTTAGTGTTTGATTGTTTGTATCATGTTTGTTAAAAAAAAAGGTTCAATAAAGATATTGTGGGGAAAAAAAAGGAGCCTGATTGTTTAAAGCTTTGTAGGTAAGAAGAAGGATTTTAAACTTAATTCTAAACTCTATGGGAAGCCAATGAAGGGATGCCAAAACTGGAGAGATATGATCTGTCATGGCGCCCGCAGGGCCATCATCAGTCTCAGCTGCGTGCACACCTGCTGCCAATCGTCAGCGGGCTTTAAGAGCCGGACCTGCCAGCAGCTCAGCACGGAGCCATCTGTCAAACTCACGAGGACACGTCTCTCATCTCCAGCCATGTCTTGGCTCAACCTCTGACCACGAGCAACACGTCAAAGCACGTAAGCTTAACCTCCACTTACCTTGTCAAGTTCCTTTCCCCTGTGCACAGGTGGACCTCCCTGGCGGTGGATTCTCTCTCCCCGGCGGCGGCTCAGCTCCACACCAGCATCAGGGTAACTCTCCCTTCCCCCGGCACAGAGCTAGACGCTCTCTCCCTGGCTGTCGCCCACAGGGCAAACCGGAGCACAGTATCACCACCTGCAAAAGTAAGCGACTGTTTTAATTATGCTCTCAGCGTTGGTGCAGCGTTAACGTCTCTGCTTTGTCTCCATAGGGTTGCCAGGCCGAACGGCATCCTGCTCTGCCCCAGCATGAGACCTGAACTTCACACAC
Organism: Pholidichthys leucotaenia; assembly: GCA_020510985.1. Classification (NCBI taxonomy): domain Eukaryota; kingdom Metazoa; phylum Chordata; class Actinopteri; order Cichliformes; family Pholidichthyidae; genus Pholidichthys; species Pholidichthys leucotaenia. Next base: position 338,278,452 of record CM035845.1, read on the forward strand.
CACATTGTACATACACGCACTCACACACAAGACACGGGTTGATAATAAAAGGATAATTGTACTTCCTTGAGTCTGTCTTCTGTCCCCTGGGTCCAGAAATTATGTCAGTATGGCTCCGTCAGAGCGACCCAGCGAACAGCATGCTAGCACGCCATTTAAACACCTTAGACACTCGAGTAGAACAACTAGCTTACCAACAGAACATTATCCTTATCCAGTTAACCCAAATTAACAGCTGGTTGGATCGTCTGGATGGACAGCGGACGTTCCCGCCGGCTTCCAGGGCTCCACCAGGCCCCGTTAGCCCCCCGCCTAGCCAGGTTAGTCAGGTCCCTTCGGCCCGCCTCACACCGGTGCCCACACCTGCACGCCTCAGTGGGAAGCTCGGGGAAGGCCGGGAGTTCATTCTGCAATGTGAGGCGGTTTTCCAGCGAGTACCAGGGGACTTTCCTATGGATCATAGCAAGATAGGCTACATCGCTAACCTGCTAGAGGGTAGGGCGCTAGCATGGGCGTATGCCGTTATGGCTAAGCCCAGTTATGCTAATTTGACATGCCAGCGGTTTTTGGCCGACTTTCATGAGGTGTTTGACCACTCCGACCGGGACACCGTGCTCACCACCCAGTTGTTAAACCTTCGACAGGGTGGTAGGTCCACTGCGGACTACGCGGTCGATTTCCAGGTGGTAGCCACTGAGGTCGGGTGGGAGGATGCCTCGTTATGTAGCATTTTTATCCGTAGCCTAAGCCCCAGTCTAAGAGACAAACTAACTAGGTTGGATAAACCAGAACAACTTAACGAGCTAATCTCCCTTACCATTAGCTTGGATAACAGGCTGAGGGAACGAGCAGCCAAGCGAAGAGCTTCCAGCCGCTCGAGCGCGCAGTTTTTTTGTTCCTCACAGTCACCTCAGTTGGCTCTGCCCTCTCCGGAAGGACTTCCAGGGCAGGAGGATATGGTAACCGGGCACTCCAAAATTCCGCCTGCTGAAAAACAGCGCCGTAGGGAGTTAGGGCTGTGTTTGTATTGTGGTAGCAGTGCACACAAATTGGAGAATTGTATGAGTCGGTTAGAAGAGGAAGTCCGTGGGTCACAGTAGGGGGACTCATGGATGCATCCCAGTCTAAACCCCTCACCAGCTGCCTCGTGCCCATCCGATTCATTCATAAACACACTGAATACTCTGCCCATGCAGTGACTGACTCGGGGGCTGAGCAGAGTTTTATATCAGGAGACCTGGCAACCCGGTTAGGGCTCCCCTGTCACACTCTCCAGCCACCGCTCAAGCTGATAGCCCTATCCAAAGCCTCATTAACGACTATTTCTCAGCAGGCCACTCCAGTGTCGGTGATCGTTTCTGGGAACCACCAAGAGGATCTACGCTTTCTGGTGCTGCCCTCCTCCACATCCCCGGTCATCCTGGGCTACCCCTGGCTGCGGCTGCATAATCTATCCTTCGACTGGCAGACAGGAAGCATCTCATCCTGGAGTTTGTTCTGCCTCAGCGCGTGCCTGCAGTCCGCGGCATGTGCCCCGTCGGTGTCTGGCTCCACGCACGTTCCCCCCTCCAGATCTGTCCAAGGTGCCAGCTGAATATCACGATCTGGGGGCGGTTTTCAGTAAGTTGCAGGTGCTGTCCCTTCCTCCTCACCACCCTTATGACTGCGCAATTAACCTCTGGGCTGGTGCCCCGCTGCCGTCGAGCTGTCTATACAGCCTGTCTGCTCCGGAACAGGAGGCGATGGATACGTATATAAAGGAGTCGCTCAGCTCAGGGATCATCCACCCGTCCTCTTCGGCGGTGGGGGCAGGATTCTTCTTCGTTGGCAAGAAGGACGGCTCCCTGTGGCTGTGTATCAATTTCAGGGGTCTCAATGATATTACGGTGAAGGATAAGTACACCCTGCCCCTCATGGACCCGGCGTTTGACGAACTCCAGGGGGCCTCTTGGTTCACCAAACTCGACCCTCGCAACGCTTATCATCTCGTGCAGATCAAGGAGGGAGATGAGTGGAAGACGGGCTTCCGGACCCCAAGCGGCCACTTCGAATACCTGATAATGCCATTTGGGCTGACCAATGCTCCGGCCATCTTCCAGCGCCTAATAAATGACGTTCTCTGGGATTTCCTGGGCACCTTTGTCTTCGTCTACCTGGACGACATTCTCATCTTCTCTCGATCATTAGAGGAGCACCGGGTGCACTTGAGACGGGTCCTCCAATGACTTCTGGAGAATAAACTGTTCGTGAAGGCCTAGAAATGCGAGTTTCATACTAACAAGACCTCCTTTCTCGGCTTTGTGATTTCCCACAACCAGGTTCTCCCCGACCCAGCCAAGGTCAAAGCGATGGTGGACTCCCCCCCCCCCCCGTCCAGGAAGCAACTCCAGCAGTTCCTTGGGTTTGCCAATTTTTATCGCCACTTTGTACCCAAGTATAGCATGGTGGCCCGCCCGCTGACCTGTCTCACGTCCCCAAAGGTTCCTTTCCACTGGATGGAGGAGGCTGCAGCAGCGTTCGGCGCCCTCAAGAGGGAGTTTTCATTGTCCCACGTCCTCATGCAGGTGGACCCGGCCCTCCAATGCCTGGTCGAGGTGGATGCTTTGGACTCCAGGGTGGGGGCAGTACTCTCCCAGCGCTCTCCAATGGACGGGGTGATCCGCCCCTGTGCCTTCTTCTCGCACCGCCTGTCTCCAGCAGAGAGAAATTACAGCATCGGCGACAGGGAGCTCTTGGCGGTCAAACTCGCGTTGGAGGAGTGGCGCCACTGGTTGGAGGGAGCCCACCAGGGAGCCCAGCCTTTTGTAGTGTGGACCGACCATAAGAACTTGGAATATCTGAGGACGGCTAAGCGGTTGAACTCCCGTCAGGCCTGCTGGTCCCTATTCTTCGGTCGGTTCGACTTCACGATTACCTACCGCCCCGGGGACAAGAACGCCAAACCGGACGCCCTCTCCAGGCAATTTTCAGCGGAGATATCCGAAGACCAGGAACAAACTATCCTTCCCCCATCATGTGTCATTGGCGCCCTCGTGTGGGACATCAGGGAGAAAGTCATGAAGGCGCAGGAGGCTGAGCCTGATCCTGGAGGTGGCCCCTCAGAACAGTTGTTCGTCCCCACGTCGGTCCGGGGTGAGGTCATTCAGTAAGCCCATGCCTCGAAAACTGCATGTCATCCAGGGGTGTCCCGCACTATTGAGCTTCTCCAGAGGTTGTTCTGGTGGCCAGGGCTGCGGAAAGACGTCAACGCCTACATCCGGGCCTGCGCTCAGTGCACTACCGGAAAGCCGTCTTCCTCCCCAATGGCCGGGCTCCCCCATCCCCTGCCGGTCCCTAGTCGCCCCTGGTCGCACATCACCCTGGACTTTGTGATGGGCCTCCCGCCATCTAATCACTTCACGACGGTCCTTACCATCGTTGATTGCTTCTCCAAGGCGCCCCACTTCATTCCTCTCTGGGGGCTGCCGACGGTGCGGGAGACAGCAGACCTTTTGGTGCAGCACATTATGCGCCTCCATGAGATCCACACTGATGTCGTCTCGGATCATGGACCCCAGTTTGTTTCCCAGGTTTGGAGGGTGTTCTGTCATGCACTGGGGTCAACGGTAAGCCTGTCATCTGGTTACCACCCTCAGAGCAATGGGCAGTGCAAACGGGCAAATCAGGAACTGGAGGCCGCCCTACGCTGCATCATTGCTTCCAGCCCTTCTTCCTGGAGCAGCCACCTGCCGTGGATTGAGTACGCCCATAATTCCACGGTTTCTTCAGCGATTGGGATGTCCCCCTTCAGGGCATCCTTGGGGTATGATCCCCCACTGTTTCCAGAGGAGGAAAAGGAGGTGGCGGTGCCTTCTGTCCGCGCCCATGTCAGGCGCTGCCGCCGGCTCTGGTCTACCACCTGCAGAGTTCTCCTTTGAACCACTGAGCGCAACATCAGGACGACCAATCGCTTTAGGAGGCCGGCTCCCAAGTACAAGGTGGGTCAGAAGGTATGGCTGTCAACACGCAACATTAACTTGAAAGCAGAGAAACGTAAGCTGACCAAGCGTTTTATTGAGTCTTACCCTATTGTGCGAGTGATTAACCCTGTGGCTGTTCGCCTAGCTCTCCCTCCCTCCCTCCATATCTGCCCAACCTTCCATGTCTCACAGGTGAAACTTGTCTGCTTCCATGTCTCCCCCGCGGCTCCACCTCCCCCGATAATGATCGATGGCCTTCCGGCGTGGGAAATCACTACCATCCTGGACGTCCGCCGTCGGGGTCGCGGCCTACAATACCTGGTGGACTGGGAGGGATTCGGCCCCGAGCACAGGTCCTGGGTACATCCATCTTTTGTCCTCGACAAACAGCTCATCCGTGATTTTCACCGGACGCACCCGGGTAAGATAGGGCAGGTGCCAGGAGGCACCTCTAGAGGGGGGAGTACTGTCATGGCGCCCGCAGGGCCATCATCAGTCTCAGCTGCATGCACACCTGCTGCCAATCGTCAGCGGGCTTTAAGAGCCGGACCTGCCAGCAGCTCAGCACAAAGTTGTCTGTCAAACTCACGAGGACACGTCTCTCATCTCCAGCCACGTCTTGGCTCAACTTCTGACCACGAGCAACACGTCAAAGCACGTAAGCTTAACCTCCATTTACCTTGTCAAGTTCCTTTCCCCTGTGCACAGGTGGACCTCCCTGGCAGCGGATTCTCTCTCCCCGGCGGCGGCTCAGCTCCACACCAGCATCAGGGTAACTCTCCCTTCCCCCGGCACAGAGCTAGACGCTCTCTCCCTGGCTGTCGCCCACAGGGCAAACCGGAGCACAGTATCACCACCTGCAAAAGCAAGCGACTGTCTTAATTATGCTCTCAGCGTTGGTGCAGGTTAACGTCTCTGCTTTGTCTCCATAGGGTTGCCAGGCCGAACGGCATCCTGCTCTGCCCCAGCATGAGACCTGCACTTCACACACCACATTGTACATACACGCACTCACACAAGACACGGGTTGATAATAAAAGGATAATTGTACTTCCTCGAGTCTGTCTTTTGTCCCCTGGGTCCAGAAATTATGTCATGATCTCTCTTTCTAGTACCTGTTAAAACTCTTGCTGCAGCATTTTGGATCAGCTGAAGACTTTTTAAAGATGTTTTGGGACAACCTGATAATAAAGAATTACAATAATCTAATCTCAGGCTAACAAAAGCGTGGATCAGTTTCTCAGCATCACTCTGAGACAAGATGCTCCTAATCTTGGCAATATTACGCAAATGATAGAAGGCAGTCTTAGAAACAAATTTAATATGTGAATTGAAGGACAGATCTTGATCAAAAATAATTCCAAGGTTCCTCACAGAGCTATTAAGAGAAAGAGTAACCACATCCAAACTGAAAGTTTGATTTGGAAAGGTATTTGTAAGGTTTTTTGGACCAACAAGAATGACTTCAGTCTTATCTGAATTTAATAGCAGGAAATTACAAGTCGTCCAAGCTTTGATTTCCTTAAGACAGGCTTCCAACTTGGCTAATTGATTACTATCATCTGGCTTCATTGACAGGTATAATTGTGCGTCATCTGCATAACAATGAAAATGGATAAAGTGCTTTCTAATAATGTTGCCTAACAGAAGCATATGTATACAAACTAAAAAGAGTAGGGCCTAGCACAGATCCCTGTGGACCTCCATGACTGAGCTTTGAGTTGAAAGAAAACTAATTATTGACATGAACAAACTGGAACCTATCAGATAAATAAGATCTAAACCACTGCAGCGAAGTTCCATTAAGTCCAACATAGTGTTCTAATCTATCAAGTAGAATATTATAATCGATAGTATCAAAAGCTGCAATAAGGTCTAAAAGGACAAGTACAGAATGGCAGGCCTGAGTTCCTTTTTCCTCAGAACGTTTGGCTCGGGGCTTTTTCTCAAATCCGACCACTGGACGCCCTGCTGCAGTGACTGGCTCCCCGTTTCCCTGGTTCTTTTGTTTTCTTGAGCAGCCCATAGCTCTGTGCCCTTCTCCACACAAGAAGCAGTGGCTACAGTCTGATCGGTTCCACTCAATGCATTTTTGGCAACAGTAGGGTTTGTCTCTCTTGTTTCTCACTGTCTTTTGGGAGCATGGGTTCACCGTTTCGGTTTGTGAGCTCATTTACTTTGGCACTAAGTTCTTTAATTGGGTCTATCTTTGTTTTGGTTGTCAAACAGTCTTGTTTGGTGCTGTGTTCTTGGCTTGTGTTAAACTCCAGCTGTGCACCGGTTTGAGTCTGCAGACAAGAGGAGCCTATCCGCTTCTGTCTTTCACTTTCTTCACTAGTAATCCCTGTTACATGGCACAATATTGTTTCATCACTCACGTCATAGTTTGTCAGAAGGGGCTTTAATTTTCTGTGGATATCACTGTGTTTGTATCCCAACCCCTGATAGATTATATGCAGGAAGACATCTTAGACTGTAGCTGCACTGTATTTTATACTTGCATCAGACAGCTTGGAAGTAAATAGGACACGATGCGTCAGTCCCATCACATGATAGAGAAACTATTGGGGTGTTTCATTGTCATCCTGCCTGGCACACATTAGCTCTTGGAATAACTCTGCTGTTTTTCTCCCTTAGGTGAGCCAGGAGGAACCCCTTGAGTTCTGCTACCTTCAGGTCATCTTTATTTACAAGCATGTCTTTGAATGTTCCAGGTTTTATTATTCTGAGTACACCACTATTTCTGTGGCAGGGAAGCCTTCTTTGATCCCTTCCTCAATTTGCTTACAGACCGGAGTGGTGGCTCAGTTGGTAGAGCATCCATCCCACACCTGGGAGGCAGGGGTTCAAATCCTGGCTGGGTCATGCCGAAGACCATATAAAAGCGGAACTTCCTGCCTTCCAGCTTGGTGCTCAGCAATAATGGAACGGAGGAGGGAAATTTGTGGTGGCGCCTTGCATGGCAGCAACCCCTCTGATTCTATATATGTGTGTGATTAACACTGTAGATAAGAGAAGCATGATTGAATGACAATAAATATGGCTTATCCTTATGTTGCTGTAACTGATGTCTGAGGAGTGATCACCTAATTGACCTCCTTGCACTTTAAATTCCCTCTTCTTAAGGTCGGAAAGGTCTTTTAAAGATATCATCCCTCCCTGTGAAGACTGGGATGACGGGTGGTGGGGTGGCAAAACACCCTGTGGTTCATTTACTGTTACTGATGACAGTGGGGAGTGTTCTGATGGCTGTGTTATTAGTGTTGTAATGTATTATCTGACCCTCTTACCAAGCTCTTCATAGCTAGTAAACATCTCCAACAATTCAGCACTTGTGGTATCAGGCAAAGCATCAGTTAACACTGGTTTCACTAGAGTAGATCCTAAAGTATTATCATTTTGGTTTGTTATGGTGGGGCTAACCAGTACAGGATGGTTAATGGGGTCAATGGTGTAGCCATGAATGATTGTGTTAGCTGATGTGGTGTCAGTGACAGTTGTGTATGGTGCAGCATTGTTAGCATCTGTTGTGCTCCGGGGGAAGCTGTTTGCCCCGCTGGAACGGCTCCAGTGGGCTATCTATGTGACACAGGTATTTGGAAAATGCTGTGTCTCTCTAATCTCTCTATCGAAGATATTGAAGATTTGTTTATCTTCGTAATCTTGGTGATTGGGATAATTCTGATTGGGACGGGAATTGTCTTGGTTTACCGCAAATTGCTGAAGATGGATTCAACCTATCAAAATGCTGGCCAGGCGAGGTGCATCCAACAAATTGAGAAACTGGAGAAGACCCTGATAGCGACTACTGGAGAACTGTCTCGTAAGGTGGATTACATCATGGGTTCGCTCAGGTCTTTCCACGACGAGTTCAAAGCTGCGCAATGAAGGATTAATGTACTGAATCTACAGAAGAAATACAAGTCTTCTCTGTGATCAGTCCTATTTGGCATTATTATTCCCCATGAAAATTCCTCCTGGCTGTCTGCAGACTGTTTTTTTTCAAAATCATGAGCACAAGGCCTTGGACAGCCAGCTGCAGCGCCAGATAAGACTGGGCGCCAGACAGACAAAACATCTTCTGCCAAGGGTCCTTGGGTCTCTCTTATTATCATCAACACTGCTCAACACCGCACACACATTGATTCATGAACTGATTAAAGATATACTGTACACTGCTCTCTTGTGTCTCGTGAATTCTGAGTTGTTGCTCTGTGCTATTGAGAGATTTTTTTTCATTGTAATCACAATCTGCTTAAAAATAAGCTGTATTTTGATAATGAAGTTTTTTTTTCTCCTCCCCCCTTGTGTCGTTCCCTCCCTTCCCCTCCCTTTCTTATCTATCTCTGTTTGATGAGGCGCCTTTATGGCTGCCGTGTCGTTGTGTCGCGCGCATGCGCACCAATGTCAAGTCAAGTTCCTCGTGTGTTTTTTTTACATGCTTGGCAATAAAGTTTATTCTGATTCTGATTCTGATTCTGATTCTGTGTGAGCAGGATGTACGATGTGTGTGGTTGCCTGGGTGGAATGTGACTCAAAATCTGTTTGTAAACCCATTACATCTTGCTTCTTAGACCAGGGGTGTTCAATCATGTGCCATGGAGGGCCAAGGCCCTACAGGCTTTACCTCCAACCAGTGTCTTCAACAGTAGATTTCACTGAACTTCTTCCCACTGATTGTTGATAAGTGAAAACACCTGCTGAAGAGACTGGGTAGAAGAGAAAACCTGCAGGTTCTTGGCTCTCCATGGCAGATGATTGGACACCCCTGTCTTAGACAAAGCACCAGTGTAATCTTTGAGCGTCAATAATTCAACCATCCCCTCATCTCCTAACTCAAGCAGGTGCTTACTAGACATAAACGAACTGACATAGTCAAAGCAACCTTCATGGTCTCTCTCCTTGAGCTCGGACGGGTCCACGCCTGGAACTTTGCCCACTCGTTTGGCGATTTGGTAGAGTTCATCTGCAGACAAGGTGAGCAGGCTTTTCCTAATTTCCCACACTAGGCTCTTCTTCTCACTCTCTGCTGTGACGATAGCTTCTTCCCTTCCCTCACAATGGGTTCCACAGTCCAGCAGCAGCTCAGCTCCAGCTCAAGGTCCTCTGCTCGTATCGGTCTCGATACCAGCCCCAGATGTCATCAATGGATCAGCTCCAGGTCAGGAAGATGGTGTCGATCTCAGACAAGCCCCCAAAAATTGTTATCCTCCTCCAGGCTGAAGGCCAGGGCAGCAATTATGTTACCTGTATAAAGCAGGTGAAAGCAGGAACAATGGTGCTTCTCTGTGTCTCTCCAGCCTGTGTCTCACAGTTTATTAAACAACAAATAATAATCCAAAAGCACTCAACATTTTTTTTGTAAAAGTCCATTTTCAAGTTTCACATGACTTACTGTAAGTACATAGTATGGTAGTTAAAGTCCATTCTCTAGTCACATTACTCACAATTTACAAAACACAGAACCCTCTTTGACCAGTTTGACCCACTCTTTGTTATAAAATAAACACATTTCCTTCACCTTATGTTCAGCTAAACAGGTAAATAAACCATTTTCTCACAGTATATGACTGTTTTTAACACTCTGGCACATTTTTAGTACATTTCCAAAAAAAGTCCCATTCCACCTTTAAATATGTCTGAATGACACAAATCTGCGTTGTCATAAAACCTTCAAATGGAATAATAAGGGAGTGCGTGTGCAACACAAAGTATTTTCAATAAATTTTCAATTCAATTCAATTCAGCTTTACTTATATAGCACCACATCACAACAAAGGTCATCTCATAGCGCTACAAAATGCAGAGAAAACCCCACAATTTAAATCACAACTTAATGCTTAAACCTTAACTTTCTTACCTTGTCATTTACTTTAATTTACATGTGCATGTTTCAGGAAAACACTTTATAGTTAACAAAAATTAGTGTACAGGAGCCTCAGGTCTACTATACTCAAACCAACGGGACCAGACTAATTACTGGGCAGCGTGAGTCTTCATGGCAGGAAACTTTTGACCACAATAAACCTTTTTAAGTCAGTTAACACACTAAACGGTCTAAGTCTGAGTGTACGCTGGCGCGTTTGGCTGCCGCTACTCACCAGTCAATTTTAACGCTTTTAATGTGTTTTTAGTAGCTCACCTGGCTTTACAAACCCACAATGTTGACCTCCAAGCTACTCACTTGGTCTGCACTTGTCTGGATTATGCTATCATTGTTCCACCGTTCCGTGCCTGGTCTGCTCCTGTACTCGGCTGTCGAGCTCCTCCGTCTCCGCTGTCACCTGTTGGAGCCTCCGCCCGTGCTGCGCCAGCACCTGGACATTGCTCGCCTGCCTTGCCGAAATTACATCCACCGTGGCTCTCGCCAGAACTTCCACATCGACAACTCTAAAGTAATACAGTCCATTTGGTCCTCCTCACGTCGCCCCTGGAGAACTACTGCGTCCCGCCGGGTTGACCACAGCTCGCTAGCCACCCTAGCTAGCTCGGCTAATGCTACTGTCAAGACTGACAACACCACCGTTAACTTTGGGCTTCTCAACATCTGCTCACTCACGAGCAAGGGCCACCTTGTCCAGGACTACCTCGTCGACCGTAAGTTTGACTTTCTCTGCCTGACAGAGACATGGCAGCATCCGAATGACTTTTCCCAATTAAACGATGCTACTCCTCCTGGGTTTGTTTACCTCTCCAAACCCCATGGCTCCGGTTGCGGTGGAGGTCTCGCGATAATTTACCGTGAGAAGTGGAAAGTCCTGCCTGTCTCCTTTCCAGCATCCAAGGCATTTGAATGTCTTGCTTGTAAACTGCCTGGTCCCATTCCCACCATCCTGGCTATTATCTATCGCCCACCTAAGCCCCATACTGAGTTTTTTAATGATTTTGCTGCTCTCCTCACTCATCTCTCCACTCTCTCACCTAATGTAATACGGTTAGGTGACTTCAATATTCATATGGACAATACCAACCTCCCCCTTACCCGTGACTTCTCCTCTTGCCTTGAGAGTTTTGATTTTCATACCTTCACCAAATTTTCTACTCATAATAAAGGACACACTCTGGACCTCATCTGCTGCTCTGGCCTTTCACCCTCCGGCTGCACAGCTGATCAATTCCCCATAACCGACCATTTCCTCGTCTCTTTCAATGTCACACTCCGCCTCTCCACAACCAAGCCTTCACGTCTTATCTCATTCCGGAATATCAAGGACATTAATCCAGACACCCTATCCTCCATTATTGCCACTTTACCAGACCCTGAGTATTCTTCCTCCCCTGATGAAATGGTCGACCACTACAACAATTCCCTAACTTCTATTCTCAATTCCCTCGCTCCTGTTAAAACCCGGTCTGTTTCATTTTCCTTCTCTGCCCCCTGGTTTACCCCTCATCTCCGCTCCATGAAAGCTAAAGGCTGCCAACTTGAGCGTCTCCATAAAAAGACTGGTCTCACTATTCATTTTAACATGTACAAAACTCATATTTCACAGTGCAAGGACTCCATTGCACAATTCAAATCTGCTTATTACTCTGGTCTCATCTGTTCCAACCATGGCAATTCCAAAACACTCTTTTCACTCCTCAACAGAATCCTTCAACCCCTGGACTCCCTACCCCCCCCCCCCCATCTGTATTCGGTGGACACCTGCAACTCCCTCCTTTTGTTTTTTAATGCGAAAATTGAAAAGATCCACCAGCACCTGTGTCCCATCCCCTCTTCTCCCTCCCCCTCAGCACCTCCCTCCTACAGTTCTTCACTCTCTTCTTTTCAACTTCCTGACCTCTCTGCCATCTCCGACCTCATCTATAAATCCAAGCCATCCACTTGTCTTCTTGATCCCCTTCCTACAGCCTTGGTCATATCCTGCCTCCTCTCACTGCTCCCTCTCATCACTGCTATCATCCACTCCTCACTCACCACTGGTTCATTTCCCTTATCTTTTAAAACTGCTGCTGCCTCTCCAATCCTCAAAAAACCCAGTTCAGATCCCAATAATTTCAATAACCTCCGTCCCATCTCTAACCTTCCATTCATTTCCAAAATTCTTGAAAAGGTTGTTGCTTCTCAACTTCACTTTCACTTATCTCACAATAGCCTGTTTGAAGATTTTCAATCGGGTTTCCGCCCCCGCCATAGCACCGAAATTGCCCTTCTGAAAATCCCTAACGACCTCCTCATTGCAGCTGATTCTGGTTTGCTTTCTATTCTCATTCTCCTTGACCTGAGTGCGGCCTTTGACACAATCTCCCACTCCATTCTCCTCAACAGATTGTCTTCCATCGGTATCACTGGCACTCCCCTTGACTGGTTTCACTCTTACCTCTATGGCCGCACTCAGTTCATCCAACTCAAATCCTTCCGTTCTCAACCCTCCCCCGTCTCCTCTGGTGTGCCCCAGGGCTCAGTCCTGGGGCCTTCCCTCTTCATCATCTACCTCCTCCCCCTCGGTTTTATTTTCTGTAAATACAATATTCTCTTCCACTGCTTCACAGATGACACTCAGCTCTACCTCTCCACCAAACCAAATTCCCCCCTCCCTCCCCCCTCCCTGACCAATTGTCTTTCTGAAATAAAAACCTGGTTCACCGCAAACTTTCTCAAACTCAACAGTGATAAAACAGAAATCCTTTTAGTCGGCACCAAATCCACATTATCAAAAGTTGATAGTTTCTCCCTCACCATTGACGGCTCCTCAGTTTGCCCCTCCCCTCAGGTCAAGAGTCTGGGTGTCATCCTCGATGGTTCTCTTTCCTTTCACTCCCACATCAATAACATCACCCGGTCTGCTTATTTTCATCTTCGCAACATTAATCGTCTTCGCCCTTCGCTCACCCCCCATACTGCCTCTATTCTTGTACACAGTCTTGTCACTTCCCGTTTAGATTACTGCAACTCCCTACTTGTTGGTCTCCCTCAGAAATCCCTTCACAAGCTCCAGTTAGTCCAGAATTCAGCTACCCGCGTTATCTCCAAAACCCTTCCTTCCTTCACATCTCTCCTGTCCTCCTGCAACTTCACTGGCTCCCGGTCAAATTTCGCATTGATTTCAAAATCCTCCTTCTTACTTTCAAAGCCATCCATAACCTCGCCCCTCCTTATCTGGCTGACCTCCTTCACATTGTTACCCCTACCCGCTCACTCAGATGCTCCTCCTCTGTCCACCTCGCTGTCCCTCCTGCTCGACTCAGCTCCATGGGGAGTAGAGCCTTCAGCTGCTCTGCTCCCAAACTCTGGAATTCACTCCCACCTGCCATCAGAAACATTGACTCCCTCCCTCAGTTTAAATCCGCTCTCAAAACTCACCTGTTCAGATTAGCATTTTCATTGTAACTGCCATGGTTTTAATGATTGTCGTTTCGTGTTTTTGTTGTTTATTAATACTGTGTTTTATCTATTTCTGTAAAGTGTCCTTGAGTGTCTTGAAAGGCGCTTTTAAATAAAATGTATTATTATTATTATTATTCAACGTCACCACACGCACGTGTCACACTTTCACCAAACTCTCAAAGTGATGAGCCTAGGTTTAAGTTAATATTTACGACCAACTCATGGTTTACCAACATATATAAAGCAGGTGAAAGCAGGAACAATGAAGACGTGATGCTTCTCTGTGTCTCTCCAGCCTGCGTCGGAGGGGTGCTGCGTGTGCACACCTGTATGAACTCCTGCGAGCGACCGGAGCGAGCACGAACGTTCCGCCTTAAGGTGTGTTCACACCAAATGCGAATGGGCAAATTTTTTGGGCTGTGCGATTACGTTATAACTCAATGTAAATGCATGAATAAACATGAATTCAGTGTCTGAGTGAGATGCAGACAGGCGAAGTTGCTTTTATAACTTCTGCAGCTGTGTTCAGACTACTGTGGAAATCGCCAAAATGACATCATGCTTTAGGTTTACATTATCCGACGGAGGGCTCACCTGAAAAAGTTGCTCCTGTCTCCAAAACTTTATAAGACGATGAATGTTTCCGTTGCTAGCTTGCTAGCACATCCGTGGCAGGAAACCATGGGTAAATAACTCCAAAATCCCGATTCAGTTGAAGAGCTCCCGGTCCTCCTGTCTCCAGGTGAGTGAGTCTCATTTTCAAACTAGTTTACTCTGCAGTGGTGATACTTTTACTCCGGTGACGGCATAATCTCAAAGCTAGCATATCACCTCGGACGTGAACGCATGAATGTATAATTTTACGTGTACTCACCTCTTTCCATTCACTTTGTATGGATTTGCACCACCCGTTTGCTTTTGGTGTGAACGCACCTTTTCAGGACCTGCACTATTTTAATAAAATAAACCTTAGATTAACACCAAAAAAAAATGAGTGTATATGGGAGTTTTGTTTAGTGTTACCTCCTATTTTTTTCCACATAAATATAGATATGTCAAAGATAATAATTCCAAAAATATTTTGCCAGATCACCACTTCCAAATATTATCTATTATTTTGGTCATATTCCTGTCATGTCCGCTGTGTAACTTTGCAACAGACAATTGAATTAATAGGAGCCCAAATATTAACAGAAAGGGGAAACTCAAAAATACACAAAATACAGGGAAAATGTTCAATAGGATGATACAGTCTGGCACACAATCGATGGACACCCAAGCTCAGTTGGCAGGGAACGCTCAAAGGCGGAACTTAGCAGCGAATAAAAACAAGAGGGAGACTTACAGAGGACGTTGGAGCTCAGTGGGCTTTATGGAAACAACACCGTAGAAATCCATAGGGAAGGGTGCCAACAGCTCCAGGAGAAAACATTGGCCGGTGAAAGCAGACTGAACTGTGTAGTGTAGACTTACACCACGACACTGAATGCTCCCACTGTCACCCAATAAATACCAAGCAGGCTAATGAGTGACAAGTGGACACAGGTGTGTAGCGGGAGTCCGTGTATGAATAAGTGTGTATGCATGCATGTGTGTGTGAGGGGAACAAATGAGAAATAACTGACAGCTGGTGAGTGTCTGACAGAGAGAGGGTTGTGGCTGCAGACTGGCAAGGGCCAAAGCTCAGGGCTCAACCTGCCAGCTGGAACCAATTAACAACAAATCAGAAGCTACAGCCACAAATCATGGGTGGAGCTGAAACACCAGCTCCGCACATGACAATTCCTTTAGGTGCGCCACATAAATAAATGAAAATTTACCAGGAAAAAAGTTGTAAATTTACAAGAAAAAAGTCACAAATTTATGAGGAAAAAATTGCAAGTTTACAGTAAAAAAAAGTTGAAAATATTTTAGAAAGTTCAAAATCTACAAGAAAAATGTGATAAATTTATGGGGAAAGTCACGAATTTACAAGGAAATAGCAAATGTACAAGGAAAAAAGTAACAAATTTATGAGAAAAAGCTGCAGGATTACAGTAAAAAAAGTGGCAAATTTGTGAGAAAGTTCCAAAATTACAAGAATATGGAAGAAAAAAGTCACAATTTTATTAGGAAAACTAACAAATTTATGAGGGAAAAAGTTGCAAATTTATGAGAAAGTTTAAATTTTTCAAGAAAATGTGCCGCCCCCATGGATCGTCACCTTATCGTGGTGGGGGTTTGTGTGCCCTAGTCATCCCAGGGGCTGTGTTGTCTGGGGAAATTTGCCTCTTGTAGGGTCTCCCAAGACAAATTAGTCCTGGGTGAAGGGCCAGATGAAGAGTGATACCGTGATGAACAAAAAATCAAGGATTCGGTGTTCCCCGCCCAGTATGGCATTACTGGGGACCCAACCTGGAGCCAGGCCTGGGGGAGGGGCTCGATGGCTAGCATCTGGTGGCCAAGTTTCTGCTCATGGGACCCAGCCAGGTTCAGCCCAAAGAAGTTACATGGGTCTGCCCTCCAGTGGGCTCACCACCTGCAGGAGGGACCATGGGGGTCCGGTGCTATGCAGATCAGGTGGCAGGCAAAGGCAGAGACCTTCACGATCTGATCCCCGGCTTTCGAAACTGGCTTTTGGGACATGGAATGTCACCTCTCTGGTGGTGAAAGAGCTGGAGCTGGTGCACGAGGTTGAGAGATACTGGCTAGATATAGTTGGGCTCACCTCAACACACAGCTCTGGTTCTGGAACCAGTTTCCTAGAGAGGGGCTGGAGCTTGGACAGCTTTGGAGTTGCCCCAGGTGAGAGGCGATGGGCAAGGGTGGGTATTCTTGTATCCCCCGGCCTTGCTGCCTCGACATTGGAGTTCTCCCCGGTGGATGAAAGGGTAGATTCCCTGCACATTCAGGTTGGGAAACAGGTCCTTACCATCATTTGTGCTTATGCATCAGATGATGGTTCAGAGTATCCACCCTTTTTGGAGTCTCAGACTGGGGTGCTGGAGAGTGCTCCTCTTGGAGACTCCATTGTCCTACTGGGGGACTTCACTGCACATGTGGGCAATGACAGTGAAACCTGGAGGGGCGTGATTGGGAGGAACGGCCTGCCCAATCTAAACCCAAGTGGGATTTAGTTATTAGACTTCTGTGCCAACCACAGTTTGTCCTTAACAATTACCATGTTCAAGCATAAGGGTGTCCATATGTGCACCTGGCACCAGGACACCCTAGGTCACAGGTCGATGATCGATGTTGTCATTGTGTCATCAGCTCTGCGACCACATGTCTTGGACACTCAGGTAAAGAGAGGTGCAAAGCTGTCAACTGATCACCACCTGGTGGTGAGCTGGATCCGATGGCAGGGGTGGACGCCGCTCAGACTCGGAAGACCTAAATGTATAGTGAGGGTGAGCTGGGAGCATCTGGCTGAGGACCCTGTCCGGGAGGTCTTCAACTCCCACCTCCAGAAGAACTTCAACCACATTCCACGGGAGTCTGGAGACATGGAGTCTGAATGGGCCATGTTCTCCACCTACATTGTTGAAGCAGCTGCCCAGAGCTGTGGCTGCAAGGTTGTTGGTGCATCTCGTGGTGGCAACCCCCAAACCAAGTGGTGGACACCAGTGGTGAGGGGGGCCATTAAGCTGAAGAAGGAGTCCTATCAAGCTTGGCTGGCTTGTGGGACTCCCAAAAGCAGCTGAAGTGTACCAGCAGGCCAAGTGGAGTGCAGCTCAGGTGGTTGCAGAAGCAAAAACTCGGGTGTGGGAGGAGTTCAGTGAGGTCATGGAACAAGACTTTTGGTTGGCCTCAAAGAGATTCTGCCAAACTGTCTGGTGACTCAGGAGGGAGAAGCAGCTCCCAGTCCACACTGTGTATGGTGCAGATGGGGCGCTGCTGATTTTGACTGGGGATATCATTGAGCGGTGGAAGGAATACTTCAAGGATCTCCCCAATCCCACTGACAGGCCTTCCATAGAGAAAGCAGGGCTTGAGGACGAGGGAGATAGCTCACCCATCACAGGGAGTGAGGTTGCCAAAGTGGTTAAAAAACTCTTTGGTGGCCAGGTCCTGGGGGTGGACGAGATTTGCTCTGAGTACCTCAAGGCCCTGGATGTTGTAGGGCTGTCATGGCTGACACGCCTCTGCAATGTTGTGTGGAAGTCTGGGGCAGTGCCATTGGCATGGCAAACCGGGGTGGTTGTTCCTCTTTTTAAAAAGGGGGACCGGAGGGTGTGTTCCAACTTTAGGGGGATAACACTTCTCAGTTTCCCTGGGAAGGTCTATGCCAGGGTACTGGAGAGGAGAGTCTGACTGCAAACCTCAGATTCAGGAGGAGCAATGTGGTTTTCATCCTGGCTGTGGCACATCAGACCAACTCTTTACCCTCTCGAGAGTCCTCAAGGGTTCATGGGAGTTTACAGAACCAGTCCACATGTGTTTTGTGAACTTGGAGAAAGCATTCGGCCCCATCCCTTGTGGTCTCTTGTTGGGGGTGCTGTGGGAGTTTGGGGTATTTGGCTCGTTGTTATGAGCTATTCGGTCCCTATACAACCGTTGCAAGAGGTTGGTTCGTATTGCCAACACCCGGTCAAACACGTTTCCAGTGAGAGTTGGACTCTGCCAGGGCTACCCTTTGTCACTGATCCTGTTAATAATTTTTATGGACAGGATATCTAGGAGCAGCCAAGGATTGGAGGGTGTCATGCTTGGTGACCACAGGATTTCATCTCTGCTGTTTGTGGATGATGTTGTTCTGTTGGGTTCATCAAACAATAACCTACAAGTCTTACTGGGACGGTTTGCTACTGAGTGTGAAGCGGCTGGGATAAGAATCAGCACCTCCAAGTCTGAGTTCATGGTCCTCAGCCAGAAAATGGTGGATTGTCCTCTCTGGGTTAGAGACAAGCTCCTGCCTGTATCTTGGGCTCTCAATCACGAGTGAGGGGAGAATGAAGCGAGAGACAGACTGACAGATCTGAGCAGCCTCTGCAGTGATGCGGACATTGTACTGGTCTGTTGTGGTGAAGAGGGAGCTGAGTTCTAAAGCAAAGCTGTCAATTTACCAGTCAGTCTGCGTTCCTACCCTCACTTATGGTCATGAGCTTTGGGTAATGACCAAAAGAATGAGATCACGGTTACAAGCGGCTGAAATGACCTTTCTCCGTAGGATTACCCTTATTGCTTATTCAACCAGGAGAGGCTCAGAGCAGAACCGCTGCTCCTCCACATCAAAAGGAGCCAGTTGAGGTGGTTTGGGCATCTGATCAGGATGCCTCCGGCATGCTTCCCACTTGAGGTGTTTCAGACACGTCCAATGGGGTGGAGACCCTGGGGCAGACCCAGGACACGCTGGAGAGATTATGTCTCCCAGCTGGTCTGGGAAAGTCTTGGTATCCTCTCTGAAGAGCTGGAGCAGGTGGCCAGGGAGAGGGAAGTCTGGGCTTCTGTACTTGAGCTGCTGCCTCCGTGACCCGGACCTCCGGAAAAGCGGTAGAAGATGGATGGATGGATGGATGGATGGATGGAAGAAAATGTGTCAAATTTATGGGATAAAAGTCACATATTTACAAGAAAATAGAAAATTTATGAGAAAATAAGTTGAAAATAGATAAACAGGTTAAGTCCATGTGGGCAAACCCAGTGGGGCCAACATGGAATCCATGGACAAACCCACATGGACCCACAAGACAGCCCAGGTTTAACCTTTAGTGGGGCCCACATGGACATGCTGGCTGGGGATGAGTTTGAAGTAGTCATCAGATATTTTTGAGTCCAGGTCATGTGACTTGAATCCACTCATCTGGTGGCCCCCTGCTGGTTATTAGGTAGAATGCAGGTTCCAGACAGTCTGTTTTAAACAGTGTTGGGCAAGTTACTAAAAAATAGTAACTAGCTACAGTTACGAGTTACTTCTTTTCAAAAGTAACTGAGTTACTTACCAGTTACTGCATGATTAAAGCAACTAGTTACTTGGAAAAGTAACTTTCACATTACTTTTAAATACATACTTAAATCATCTCACGCACATAGCAAGATCAAGGGCCTCTTGCTCTCGTCAGAAAAAAGAAAAAGGAAACTGATGAGAAAAAAGTCTCATCTTACAGAGAAAAAATGTCTCAGATTTACACAAACTATTGTAATCAGTAGAAAGTCAGAAATTTACTAGAAATAAAGCTGTAAATTCACAGAGAAAATTTTGGACCCCCTGGTGGGCTATTTTTGGCCCATGAGCCATATGCTTGACACCCCTGGACCAGCCCATTAAAAATGCATATTTAGAGGATTTACTTCCATGAAATAGTTGCACATCACAACAGCATGAAAATGAATGAGATAAAATGAAACAGAAAGCACAGATAAATGAAAGTTCACCTTAAGCTGTTCTCTACTGCAGCAAATCACAGTCACTTTCTTTCTGTGCGGTAAGAAAACATTTACACAACTCCAGACATTAAATGCAGCTTCTTGCTCCCAAAATGCTCATGTTTAACCACAGAGGTAGGAGCTGTTGGGGGCGACTCACCGCTCGGACAACAGGTGATCAGGGCTCGATATGAGAAGTCGCCACCGCCACTGCATTTGTTCCCATGGGGCAACCCTCAGAGGAGACTGACGGCTGTATCAGCTATGTAGGATCAGTTCACGTATCTGATTAAATTTCAGTAACTGTAACTCATTACTGAATTTTTAAACATTTAAACAGTGATTTCATTACACATGACTTTACTGCAAAAGTAGTGGCGTTATAGTAACGCGTTACTTTATAGCG
The DNA here is from genome assembly GCA_020510985.1 of Pholidichthys leucotaenia. Lineage (NCBI taxonomy): Eukaryota > Metazoa > Chordata > Actinopteri > Cichliformes > Pholidichthyidae > Pholidichthys > Pholidichthys leucotaenia. The sequence continues at coordinate 338,298,493 of CM035845.1, forward strand.
CGTTACTCCCAACACTGGTTTTAAATAAAGTCGGGCAGGAGTGGAAATGAAAACCAACAGAATGGGAACAGCCAGTTCAGCTGATGAACAACATCTAAATTCAGCCTGAGGAGACAAAAGGGAGACGGCCGTCTAACTGGTATTAAACCGGACGAGAGGAAAAAAACAAAACTAAAAAACACGAGGCCCACCAGGTGATAAAGACATTAAACCTGACAGTCTGTGGGGAGGGAAAATTCAGACGTTTCTTGTGAGAAAACTGAGGGAGCAGCGTTTTGGAAACAAAGGTGCTCGTTCATGAGCTCTACAGCGTTCCTTCATGTGGCTAATGGGAGCCGACACGGTGAAGCCAGAGGAGGCCTAACCTAATTTTAGCCGCCGCCGTCTCCTTGCATCCTATTTGGGTGATTGTACCAGCAGTAATTAAAGGCTGTAATAATTAAATAAGTGCCAGTGTGGGGAGAGGAGGTGAACATCTCCACAGATCTCATTAGCTGGTCTGGAGATCATTCGACTTGTTCTTCCCTTTGACTGTCTGCATCAGAGGTCTTCAACCTGTGGTTCTGGAGCCCAAAAAAACCCCAAGCCATTAAACTTGAAATAAAAACCTGATAAAATAAAATAAAACTATATTAAAACCTTAAATTATGACATAATAAATTAACCAAAATATTTAATAAAAATGTAAAATTTTATGCAAGAAATTTACACAAATGAAATCACAGATTAACAAGTAAGAAATTCCAAATTTATAAAAAACATTTAAAATAAGAAAAAAATAATAATTGTACAAATATTTTAAAAAAAACATGGTCAGAAAGTAGTAAAGTTATGAACAAAAGTTAGTGAGGAAATCCTAAAATTTATAAGAAAAAGACATTTGTAAGAACAAAGGCACAGTTTTTCTCATAAATCTGCAACTTTCTTCTTGTAAATTTACAACATTTTTCATGTAATTTTGCCACAGTTTTCTCACAAATTTTGCATTAATTTCCCCTTGTACATGTGTGACTTTTTTCCAAAACTTTTGTGATTTTCTTCCTCATAAATTGGTGAGTTTTCCCTTTGTAAATCTGTGACCTCTTTCTTATAAAATTGTGACTGTTTTCCTCATAAATTTTCTGCTTTTTTCTTGGAAACTTGCAATATTCTACTTGTAAATTTCCAGCTTATTTTTCTTGTAAATTTGTGTGGGGGATTTTCCCCCATAAATTTGCAACCATTTCTCCCTGACGTTTCGGTTGTTGTCAGAGGAAAAATAGCAGCCTGGATCCTGGGGAGGTTTTAATCTAATATGAGCTGAAATGACAACCCTAAATTTTCATTGACTTCAGCTCCTGTGAATATTGGACAAGGCTCATTATATTTTTTGCAACACACTTTTTGTCATTTTACAAATGTCAGGTTAAATTTGATCACATGGCCTTAAAAAGGTCTTAAAATTCCTAAATTTAACTTTGTGACAGCTGCAGAAACCCTGTTTATCTTCATGTAATGCTCATGAATGTTTTGCGGCTCCATGCTGACTTTTTCAGACAGAAACGTCTCTCCGTGGACGAGGATGCTGATGGTCTGGGCTGTTTGTGGTTGCCTCTAATTCCCTGAGGGCATATTTACCTGCAGAGGTCAAGGTTAGCGTGTAAAGCAGGAGGAGGCTGTAATAACAGTCATTAGATGACAGAAACACCTGCTCAGAGTGGGAAAGTTAACTGACGGTCAAATCTGAGTAAAAACCAAAGTGAACTCGTCTAAACTCACCAACAGCCGTCACTTACGTCTGTGTTTTACTTTAGTCAGAGCAGAGGCAGACTCAGGATGCTTGAAGTAAAAGGGAACCTGCCTAAGCCAGCTGAGGTTGGTACACAGAGCTGCAAGCGCCAACGGTCACCCCTCATCAGTGGGAACTACTCACAGACTCCAGCCACTGAGTGATGGCTGGCCACATTATGATGTTTTATGGCAGCCGCGTCTTGCCTGCTGCCAGGTCCAGGTGGATGGTCTTTATAATTCAGTTTTGATGTTTCTTTGTAAGGCCGGTGTTAGCAAGGAAGGATACGACTGACTTTTCCAGGAAGCTGCTGCAACCTACTTCAGTTGGAACCACGATGTTTGCTCATCCTCGGCTTTTGTGGTCAGTTCACAGGTCTTCATACCAGGTGCCCTTGCGTTTGTGTGCATGTGCAAAGTTGGTCTCTCATGGTACTTGTTACGTCGATAATGGAAGGCAAGGACGAGACCCAGTGTTGAACCGGACACAGATTTATTTGTGACTCACTCTCACAATACAAGCGCATCCATCAGGCTGAGAGGAGGCCAAGCGATCGCCCCTCTCCCTCACAGCCCTCTTATGCCCCAGGTGGCAGCGGAACCGGAAGGGTGGAGCCACCACCCATGTCACACAATAATAAGTTCCCAAAACCCAACACAGCAGTACTGTCAGTTCCACTAGGTATGCACATTTTGCAGAGACCATATGATAAATCTGGGCACGGGTCTGTGATGGCAGTGTGGGTGGGGAGCACCAGACTGTGGGTGTCCCACAAGCATGTCCCAGTCTTCAGCCCCAGCAAGGAGCTGAGAATGTGTGGTATTGGCCTGGGCTGGGTGCCTGCTTTGTGGAACTTGATGATCTGGGCTGGCATCGGTGATGGAGCATTGGCTTCTGATGGGGTCAGCGAGGATTCAGAGCACACGGTTGTCTCCAGGTGTTCTACTGGAGGGAGCTCTTGCACACAGCTAACATATGTTTGAGAGTGGCACACTCAGTTTTGCAAGAGTGGCACTCGTCTTCATCAATGAGGCCCCACAGCGTGAGGAGATCGTATGCTGAGCGGAGGAAGAAGCAGATGCAAAGTGTTTCCAGAGTCTCAACTAGTTCCCTTTGGGTCCAGGTGCATGCTTCGTATTTGTCTCTATGATTAAACCAGTGGCAGACCGTGTATTTTACAACTAGGCCTTTAGTGGTGACCTACCTGATTTAAGTGCCATTCATACGAAACACCATAAAAATAGCCTATAGGGCCGTCCACACAAAGCGTGTTAAAGATAACTTTAACTATAAAATTATAGTTTTAAAAATCTGTCATGAATTGCCTCTCAGGACAGAGAGAAAGACCCAGATGCTGAACTGCTAGTTTGTGAAATTTATGAAGAAACAAAAACACAAAATCCAAACAGTGCACAAACACAAAAATCCAAACTGTCAAACAAACAAACAAACAAACTTATGAGTTAAAACTCACCAGAACAAGGGCAGAGTTCTGGTGAGGACGAGGGGGAAGAAACTCAAGACTCCGGCCACGAGAAATGAAAATAACAGCCCTTAAATACGGCTAGAAACAAATGACACAAGTGATAGCAGGTGTGGGTCACATGAGTGGGCAGGAGATAATAAAGATACAATTTAGACCAGCTGGGAGCAATGTGAGGGGAGAGAATGGGCTGACAGCTGACAGGGACCCCACCCACACCTAGCAAAAACCCAGAAACGTCACTGACAGTTGTCAACCCAGAGGGAGAACACAACAGAATGAAAATATCATGAGATGGCAAAATAAAGACAAGTAACCTCAAAAATGTAAATAACAAACTATAATGAACGTAAATAGAAAAATAAATTATACTAAGAAACAATACAGAATATGTGACAAATCAACCAAGGATAAAATAACAGGAACTGCAACTCAAAACAACCACACTGTACAAATATGAAAAAAGCAAAAAGACTGAGCCTGGTGGAATTCCCCCGCGCTCAGATCATGACAAAATCTTTACCTTTTCATTTCTCTGTGCATTTGTTCATTGAGCTGCAGATCCACTCTTGTTTCCCCAAAGGTTTAAAAGTACTGTTGCTTTTAAGTGTCTGGCTGGCAGCTGTGCTTTGGTGTCTTGTTGCTGCCTTGGTTAAGGCCCTGTCACACCTGGATGATTTAGACAGTGTTTGCAAAATGTATGAAAAATTTGGAGAATACGCTGGGGTACGTGAATCAGTTATGGCTCAGTTTTGTCTGAGTTAAGAGCACGCTGAAGCACGCTAGTATACGGCATTGTTCGCCGAGCTCCTCTGAAAATTGATTTTCAGCATGCAGAAAATTTTCTGACGTATCCAGTGTTTGGCTGATATGTCCCACATTCATGGAGCAAATTGTATATTTGCAGCATTGGTTCACAGGAAAACCCCGTACAGAGCTCTCTGCCTGCAGCGCATATGTACGCACGTGCGCGCACACACCCACCCACACACACACACACACACACACACACACACACACACACACGTTGTTCGTATAACTGGATCTGTCGGGGTGGGGGTATACATTTAACTGAAGTCTTTACGATCATCTGTCCTGTGTTGTTCTGATAGATATGCCAAAATGTCAGAACACCGGAGGAGGAGGATCCAATCAGCTGATCGGCTGAAGTGCAGAGTGCAGCTGTTTACTTTGCTGCTGGCTGCTCCTCCCAGCAAAAGCTCACTCCATGTATTATCTTGGATTTATTTTTTTTCACTTTATTGAAAATAAGCTTTTTTATCGCCATCAGTTCACGTGCCTTTGAGCCATGTTGTGACAACCATCACCTGATGTTCCTGATGTGTCACATCAGCTGTTTAAGGCACGACTCACCTGACAGATTTGACAGCTCTGCCAGGTCGTTCACACCACCCTCCATGGTCTCTGGAGGGGAGAATCATCTGGGTTGGACAGAGATGATCTCTCCCAAAACTAGGACTCATGGATCGGGAGGCAATGGCAGTTTGGCATGACTGCACTATGCAGAAGTTAGGCTGTTGTTGTGCAAAAGTTGTGAATCTCAGAAACACGCTAAGCATTAGCTGGTTTAAGATTCAAGATTCAAGATTTTATTGTCAATACTACTATACTTGCAGGACATACAGGAGAATTGAAATGGTGTTTCTCTCTCTCTTCATTGGTGTGCATTTTATAAAAAGAAAAGGAATTAAGTTACTATTACTGAATTATATCAGAATCAGAATCAGAATCAGCTTTATTGGCCAAGTATGCACAACACATACAAGGAATTTGACTTTGGCTAAAAACTTGCTCTCGTTGTTCAGGTGAAGGATTTAAATAAGGATTCAATGGCAACAGAGTATGTACAGTAAATTACAGTCTGTCCACGTTTCTATAAAAGGATGCAAATATATACAGGAATATATGCAGTTATTTACTCAGACTAACCACACTTTGCAGAAATATATGAAAAAATATACAGTCACACAGTATTTCAATGTGAACTCAGATTCAGTGATATAATGTGAATGAAGTAAAAAGCAGTGTGAGAGTTATGTGCAATGTAATAATGGATGAAAAGTCATGAGTACAGCAACAGGTAGGACTAGGTGAATGTTAGGAGTTCATCAGAGTGATGGCTTGAGGAAAGAAACTGTTCCTGTGACGGGTGGTTTTGACCTTCAGTGATCTGTAACGACGACCAGAAGATAGAAGTTCAAACAGTTTGTGGCCGGGGTGTGATGGGTCAGCACAGATGTTTCCCGCCCGTTTCCTGGTTATGGACCGATATAAGTTCTCAATGGAGGGTAGGTCGGTACCAATGATCCTCTCCGCAGACTTAATGATCCGCTGCAGTCTGGTCTTGTCCTGTTTAGTGGCAGATCCAAACCAGACAGTGATGGAAAAGCAGAGGACAGATTGGATGATGGCGGTGTAGAAGACAACCAGCAGCTCCTGAGGCAAATCAAACTTCTTGAGCTGACGCAGAAAAAACAACCTCTGCTGGGCCTTTTTCCGGACAGTGTCTATATGGGAGGACCACTTCAGGTTCCGGGAGATTGTGGTACCCAGAAACTTGAAGGAGTCCACAGTGGACACTGCTGTTGAGGATGGTGAGTGGGGGGAATGAAGGGGGGTGTCGCCTGAAATCCACAGTCATCTCCACCGTTTTGGCTGGGTTAAGTTCAAGATGGTGTACATGTCCAAGTCGTTATGGACACACGGTGCATACGGCCAAAAGTGGAAATTTCGTCGTATCCCAGCGTTTTAGACCAATTTTTATACATTTGGTGAACACTGCCTAAATCGTCATGGTGTGACAGACAGCTCAAGTTTACAAACCCTGTCTGGCTCCAACTATCTACTCCATCAGTTGCAAACAACAGGCATTCCCAGCAAGATAACTTGCAGCACTCCTCGGAGCCTGTAATCCAAGGATACCACCCGTTGTTAATATGGAAGTGACAGACAAATCCTTTCCCTGGCTGAGACGGGCCTGCTAGCTTCAGGGTTGGCCGACCTCTCTTCACAATGACCAGTTTTTCTTGAAAAGTCTGTCTGGAAAATTGATTTTTTTAAATGTCAGCGACCAAACCATTTTCCTCTCCCCTGTCAGCCATTGTGGGTGGAAAAGCAGCTATTATATTTAAACAGATACAGTATATTGTAGCTGCTTAAGCAAGTCCTTGCACTGGCATTTTGCTAGCTACGACCCTCTGTGGGTGGAGCAGTCTAACTATCCAATCAAAAGACGTAAAAATGCTGATGTTCTCAAATGCCTTCTATGCGTACACCCTGGACATACAGAAGACATCTGATTGGTTAAAGCAACAGGATAAGTATAACAGTTAATTTAACCTAGAGAGCTGCTCTGTTAATTCCTGAAGGCCCAAGGCAGATTTGCTTGACCCTGGCAACACAGATGGCTGAAATATCCATCCATCTTCGACCGTTTTTCTGGAGGTCCGGGTCGCGGAGGTAGCTGTTCAAGCAGAGAAGTCCACATTTCCCTCTCCCCAGCCACCTGCTCCAGCTCTTCAGAGAGGATTCCAAGGAGTTTCCAGACCAGCTGGGAGACATAGTCTCTCCAGCGAGTCCTGGGTCTGCTCCGGGGTCTCCTCTCAGTGGGACGTGCCCGAAACACCTCAAGTGGGAGGCGTCCAGGAGGCATCCTGGTCAGATGCTCATACCACCTCAGCTGGCTCCTTTAAATGTGGAGGAGCAGCGGTTCTACTCTGAGCCTCTCCCGAATGACTGAGCTCTTCACCCTATCTCTGAGGGTGAGTCCAGAGATCCTACGGAGAAAGCTCATTTCAGCCGCTTATAGCCGCGATCTTGTTCTTTCAGTCATTACCCAAAGCTCGTGACCATAGGAGAGGGTAGGAATGTAGATTGACTGGTAAATCGACAGCTTTGCCTTAGAGCTCAGCTCCCTCTTCACCACAACAGACCAGTACAACGTCCGCATCACTGCAGGTGCTGCTCCAATCCGTCTGTCAAACTCTCGCTCCATTCTCCCCTCACTTGTGAATAAGATACTTAAACTCCTCCACTTGAGGCAGGAGCCTGTCCCCAACCCAGAGAGGACAATCCACCTTTTTCCGGCTGAGGACCATGGACTCGGACATGGAGGTGCTGATTCTCATCCCAGCAGCTTCACACTCTGCGGCAACCCGTCCCAGTAAGAACTGTAGGTCATTGTTGGATGAAGCCAGCAGGACAACATCATCTGCAAACAACAGAGATGTGATCCTGTGGTCACCAAGCATGACACCCTCCATTCCCTGGCTGCGCCTAGAAATCCTGTCCATAAAAATTATGAACAGGATCGTGACAAAGGACAGCCCTGGCGGAGTTCAACTCTCACTGGGAATGAGTCCGATCGAGTGTTGGCAATACGAACCAAACTCTCACAACAGTCGTACAGAGACCGAATAGCTCGTAACAACAAGCCTGATACCCCATACTCCCAAAGCACCCCCCACAAAAATCTACGAGGAACGTGGTCGAATGCCTTCTCCAAGTCCACAAAACACATGTAAACTGGTTGGGCAAACTCCCACGAACCCTCAAGGATTCTCAAGAGGGTAAAGAGCTGGTCCTTTAAGGCATGCCCCTTGCAGGGCATTAGTGAGACGCTAGAGACTAACCAATGAGTTTGCTTGTTTATTAACAAAAGACTGGAGTGACAAAATAAACTGCCAGATGGGGCAAAAACACGAACATAAACTAAGGCACAAGATAGAAGACTCAGATGATAGACTATGAATGGCAGCGAGGTCGGCGCCTACGCCGAACAATAAACACTTACAGGAGGACGAACGAAGAAGAATCACAGGGGAGACTGGAGTCGGGGATTGGGGCTCCAGTCACGTACACAGAGGGTGCGCGGAAGTGTAGGTCGTAGCGAGGAGTGAGCCTCAGCTGCTCCCTTGTACGAAACCAAAACCAATCAGGAAAGTAATAAATGAAATGACATACAGCTGTTACAGCGTGGCTTGGCTTTGACAGCTGGAAGTCCCACCGTGACGCTGTCACAATAAGAGCCCTGGAGAAGGCCACAAACCCAGCCCCGAAATAAGACGGAGAACAGTGAAAATACTGAGCAACCCAAGCGCGGATGGAATCAGCGCTCAGGCCATCACAGGTCCGATGTGCCACAGCCAGGACGAAACCCACATTGCTCCTCCTGAATCCGAGGTTCGACCAAAGGCCGGACTCTCCTCTCCAGTACCTTGGCATAGACCTTCCTAGGGAGGCTGAGGAGTGCGATCTCTCTAAAGTTGGAGCACCTCCTCTGGTCCCCTTTTTTGAAGAGAGGAACCACCACCCCAGTTTGCCATGGCAAAGGCATGTCTGAAATATGATTGGACAAAAAACCTCTAACATGCACTACACTACTGGAAGGAGTGCAACCAAGAGAAAAGCTACAAAATGAAGAGAATAGACTATTGGGAATAATTTAATACATCCTCAAGTAAATGTTGCAAATGTTGTAAATTCAATTTAATTCAACTTTATTTACTGTATATAGTGCCATTTCACAACAACAGTCATCTCACAGCACTTTCAACTGTAGGGGAAACCCCCACAATTGCAGAAAGACCCCAGCAATCAAGCGATCCTCTGTGAGCAGCACTTGGCAACAGTGGAGAGGAAAAACTCCCTGTTAACGGGAAGAAACCTCCAGCAGTACCAGGCTCAGGGAGGGGCAGTCATCTGCTGCGACTGGCTGAGGGGTGAGGGGATAGAGAAGAAGAAGAAAAGAACAGACATGTAGAGAGCAAACAGCACGATGGTGACTCAATCTATGGGAGAGAACAAACAGATGTGAATGACCAGCAGAAATATTTCATTGAGAGTGAAGAAAGGAGTGAAGCCCAGTGCATTGTTGGAGGTCCCCCGGCTGTCTAAACCTAATAGCAGCATAACTAAGGAAGGGTTCAGGGGCACATGATCCCACCCTAATTATAGGCTATATCAAGAAGGAAGGTTTTAACCCGATTCTTAAAAACAGAGATCGAGTCTGACTCCTGAATCCAGATTGGCAGCTGGTTCCAAAGGAGAGGAGCTTGATAACTGAAGGCTCTGCCTCCCATTGTACTTTTGGAGATTCTAGGTATTACAAGTAATCCTGCATTTTGGGAGCGTAGTGCTCTGTCATGATGAAGACCCTGGAGAGACTGCTCCTTGCTCACCTCCGCCCCCTGGTGGAACCAGCGATGGATCCACTCCAGTTCGCCTACCAGCATGGCATTGGGGTGGAGGATGCGGTGATCTTCCTCCTTCACCGTTCTCTGTCCCACCTGGAGAAGCCCGGGAATATGGTGAGGATCATGTTCTTTGACTTCTCCAGTGCTTTCAACACCATCCAACCGATGATCCTGAAGGACAAGCTGCTGCGCGTGTAACGGATGCCAACTAGCACTGTTCGGCGTAGAACGTTAGTAAAACCTCCCTCCCGAAAAGCCTCATACAGTATCGGTAGCGCTGAGCTATCGGTCGGACCTTTAGCTCAGCGCGATCGTGCTGTGTCTCCCATGCTCGAACTGTGTAGTTGACTGAGAGGTCGCGGGTTCGTGTCCCGTGTGGGGCGAACTGCGCAGGATGATCTCTGTCACAATGGTGCCGTGAACCCGGGATGGGAGTGAGGTTTAAGTGGGAGAGTGTAACGGATGCCAACTAGCACTGTTCGGCGTAGAACGTTAGTAAAACCTCCCTCCCGAAAAGCCTCATACAGTATCGGTAGCACTGAGCTATCGGTCGGACCTTTAGCTCAGCGCGATCGTGCTGTGTCTCCCATGCTCGAACTGTGTAGTTGACTGAGAGGTCGCGGGTTCGAGTCCCGTGTGGGGCGAACTGCGCTGGATGATCTCTGTCACATGCGCAGGGGTGGACCAGCACCTGTCATCATGGATCCTGGACTACCTCACGAACCAGCCTCAGTTTGTGAGAACCCGGGACTGTGTGTCCGACACGATCATCAGTAGCACGGGGGCCCCCCAGGGAACGGTGCTGGCTCCCTTCCTGTTCACTCTTTATACTGCGGACTTCTCACACAACACAACACACTGCCATCTACAGAAGTTCTCTGATGACTCTGCGATCGTTGGCCTCATCTCCAATGGAGATGAAGCTGAGTACAGAGGGCTTATCCAGGACTTCGTGGACTGGTGCCATCGGAACTGCCTCCAGATCAACGCGAGGAAAACTAAGGAGCTGGTGGTGGACTGCCGCAGGCATGGGCAGCCCCTCACAGCACCAGTAAATATACAGGGAACAGACATCGAGATGGTGACATCCTATAAGTACCTGGGTGTTCATCTGAACAATAAACTAGACTGGTCACACAATACTGACGCACTCTACAAGAAGGGACAGCGCAGGCTGTTCCTGCTGAGGAGACTCAGGTCTTTTGGTGTACAAGGGGCGCTGCTGAAGACATTCTATGACACGGTGGTGGCATCAGCCATCACTTTTGGAGTGGTCTGCTGGGGCAGTGGCATTACTGCAGCCGATAGGAAGAGACTGAACAAACTGATTAAGAAAGCTAGCTCTGTCCTGGGGCAGCGCCTTGATCCGATGGAGGAGATAGGAGAGAGAAGGACGGTGGCTAAACTGTCATCTCTGCTGGAGTCCGAGTTCCACCCTATGCAGGACATACTGGATGCACTGAGGAGCTCATTTAGCAGCAGACTACATCATCCCAGGTGCACAACCGAGAGGTTTCGTAGGTCCTTCCTACCAACGGCTGTCAGACTGTACAACCTAAGCAGGGCTGCTCGCAGAGATAGCAAAAAGACGTAACAAACTAATAGTTTTTTGAATGCAAAAGATGCAATAGACTTACACAATGGTCCCCTCCGGCATACAACTAGGAACAAACCGGTCGCTATGGAGGGTGAGAATATGTATGGGCACATAATCATACCATGTAGGATAACTAAGTAGACGGTTATGCTGTTTCATTCCATCTAGCAACAATGCTCTGCACTGTGTGTGTTTATATATTTACATATTTATTCCATCTAGCTACAATGCTCAGCACTGGGTGTGTTTATATTTATATATCTACATATTATTCCATCTAGCTACATTGCTCCGCACTGTGTGTGTTTATATACTTGCATATTTATTCCACCTAGCTGCAATGCTCCGTACTGTGGGTGTTTATATATTTACATATTTATTCCATCTAGCTACAATGCTCTGCACTGTGTGTTCATATATTCATATATTTATTCCATCCAGCTACAATGCTCTGCACTGTGTGTCTGTGTGTGTGTGTGTGTGTGTATATATATATTTTATAGTAATATGTACATATGTATATTAGCTGCTCTTGCTTGCTTGTTTTTTTCTTGCCTTCTGATTGTTGCTCTGAGTGTTGCTATCCCTGTGCTGTTGCAATCCTGGAATTTCCCCGTTGTGGGACTAATAAAGGCTTATCTTATCTTATCTTATCTTATCTTATAATAGGGTAGTTTCAGATCTTTTAAATAAAAAGGGATCTGATTATTTAGAGCTTTGTAAGTAAGGAGAAGGTGTCACGGTCCGAGCGCCGATTTCGTCTGCACTCGGGCCATACATCATCCTCGCCAGGTTTGACAGCAGTGGTTACCTTCTGGCTCCCCGAGCTCTTATTGTGACAGCTCACGGAGGGGCTTCCTGCTGTCAAAGCCTAACAGCTGTGCTGCATTTACGGCTCTTCAGCAACCCGGCATTTAAGCTGATGCTGGGAGCAGTACTATGCAGCAGTCTTGTCATTATTCCTCTATTATTCCACGGCAATGGATCGTCAACGCTCATCCCCTGTTCGTGGTCAGGATTGTAAGTGAGCTTCGTGTCAGCCTTACAATCTCCTGTGTTTAGTGTTGTGTGTTTTAGCCCACCATGGCTCATTTAGTCGTTCAGTTGAACGCGAGAAATATACCCAGAAATAAATTCCCGTTCCAGTGAAATCGGTCTAAATGATCTTCACACAGTAATGTTGTAAAAAATATATTGAAGAACAATTCACATAGTTCAACTCGAAAAATATGCACAAAAACGAAATCTAACTCGAGAAAAAATTTAACATTTACAATTTTTTCAACGCGAAGATGATCGCCACGTGATCCGTCTGGACCAATCACTGATCAGCTTTCCTCTCCAAGCAATGAGTAAACATGGCGTCCCCTGCTGCGGAAACCAGCAAGGCAGATAGTGACGGGCAAATAAAATGCTTTTTTCACCTCGATTCCGTGAAAAATGAGAAAGCTGCTCCCATGACAGCAGTGAGGTGGATTAAGGTTGTTGAATGTTGTAAATCGTGGCGAAATTTGGATGGACGGATTGTAGTGCCTGGAAGGTCCTAAATTCGGACCAAATTATATTGTACATATTGTGTATTTTCCTTGTACATGTACATACATTTGCATTTTTATTCCACGGGCCAAAATGACATGGCTAGAATTTTTTTTTTTCAACTAGCTTATCATGAATTGTTCAATGGAGGTAGTTTGTTTTTAGTTGATCTCTAATGAACTACATGAATCATTGCAAGCACATGTACATGTAATTTGAAATCATTTTGGGAGATCACTTTGCTGTAGGGAGACAACATGGAGACAGTTATTGATTTAATAGTGTCTGCCCCTTAAATACAAAAAGCATGGAAAGCTCGATGGTGATGATGAAGATAAACAGTGAGGAAATATTTAAAAATGAACATTCATATTATTTATTCGGTTGCTTTGGTGTCTGGGTAAAAAATAAAAATCAAGAAATTTTAATGCCATTACATGTAACATGTTGATATTGAAGGGGAAAGGAATGTTTTCATAAACCAAGTCAACTGGAAAGCACGAATTCAGCGATAGCTACCGGTCCCTATATTCCTTTAGGGAGCGGCAACCAGTCTATGTTGAGTCCTTAGGACACGGAGCCAGTCTATCTATGCTAATGCCACACAGAGTTGACTCGGGGCGGCGATTCGTATGCGGCAGACTGACCCAATTAGGTGGAAAAAGCATTTTATTTGCCCGTCACTATCTGCCTTGCTGGTTTCCGCAGCAGGGGACGCCATGTTTACTCGTTGCTTGGAGAGGAAAGCTGATCAGTGATTGGTCCAGACGGATCACGTGGCGATCATCTTCACGTTGAAAAAATTGTAAATGTTAAATTTTTTCTCAAGTTAGATTTCATTTTTGTGCATATTTTTCGAGTTGAACTATGTGAATTGTTCTTCAATATATTTTTTACAACATTACTGTGTGAAGATCATTTAGACCGGTTTTACTGGAACGGAACTGAAAGATAGATTTTTCATCCGAGTGACTAATTACTTTCATTACGTTGTGTGTTCTTGTCTTCGTGAATAAAACACCTATGCAAACCTCACCGGCGACTTTTGGCATCTTATGGTGGGTCGCGAGGGCCACCGCATGACAGTAGACTGCTGCCAAGGCGCCTAAACCGAGACGCTAAACCGAGACGCTGTTCCCGGTGAGTTTGCTTTAATTGGACAATTGTTCTTTCCTGTCTGGGTAACTGCGTGCTGGGAGAATGCCGTCGCGGAGGGGCCACGCTCGGAGTCGGGACTACGAGCTGGTGGAGGCTTTGGACTATGAGAACGAAACGCTCATCGCTGCATCCCTCCTTGACTATCACAGTGACGTACACTGGTACCTGGACTGCGCTTGAGGATGTCCTAAATCGTTTCCCTCGCCGACCATCCTGAAGTCGACGCTAGGAGGGCCGACATCGCCGCACAGCGCGAGATACTCCGTATGGTGGAGGAAGACTACGGCAGGAAGCAGAGGAGGAGGCATCCTCGCTCCCCGCTTTGGGATCCCGTTCCTGTCCTCAATCCATTCCAGGAGTTCACGCCATCCATGGCCCGTCCAAGACGTTGGCGCCACGGCCAAGGTAAACCTCAGCAGGAACCCCGTCCGGATCCAGTTCCGGGTCGTCGCAAGGACTCCACCTGTCAGACAGCTGCCACTCCTGCGTCTTCTCTGGAGGGAACCCCCGCAGCCTCTCCCCCCGGGTCATCTTTCCCTGCTGTCCCATCAGCTCATCGTGCCCGGTTCAGCTCGGTCGTCGCCCTCTCCCCCTCGACGTCTTCCCTGGCTGCTGTGTGTGCCAAGAGTCCTGCTTCGGCGAGCCCCGTCCTTGATCCATCGCAAGCGGCTCCTCCTCGTCCTTCCAGGGGGCCCTCTGTCACCATCCAGCGGGGAAAGGGAGGAACAGCGTCCCCTACAGCAGGCACCATCCTCCCTCCAGGAAACAGGCAAGTGCAAGTTCATTCTTTCCATCATAATTGTGATCTGCCTTGTCTGACTCCTGAGGGCGGAGTTTGGGGTTTGCAGTCCCCTGAGCTCCCACCACCTGCTGTAGCTCTAATTACTATACCTGCTGCCTCTGTGTCTCCCTCCGCTGAGTGGTCCATGACGCCAGGCCTACGTCGCCGGACGAGGAGGGGGCCTGCAGTGCTGGAGAGCCTGGTTTCAGCCCCATAGCCATGTTGTGGGCAGAGGAGAGGAGCAGAATGCAGCCTGGAGCCTGCGCCGACGATAAAGCGTCCCCGGGTCTCCACGCTGGAACAGTTTGAGCCAACGGGTCGAGGGTCCCCTGCCACCACGCCATGTGGCTTATCGGTGTGGACGTCAGCGCCGGAGGATCCACAGACTGCAGTGACCATCATGCCGGCTGCGGAACCTGCAGTAGCGGAGTGGGAGCCTGAGGATGAACTTCTCCGCCCTGAACCCGGATCGACGAAGTCCTGGATGGCAACAGAACCCGAGTGCAGGCAAGTGCTCTATCTTGTGTTTCTCTTTTCTGTCTTGGAGCATTTCTGCCTGCCTCTCGGGGAGGCGAGTCAGGGGCAGCCGTCTGCTGCGCCTGAGCTCGTCTCGCTGGGCTCTGTTGCTACCTGTGATTCTGATCCCGGTTCTTTCTTGTCTTCCGAGGCTTGTTGCAGAGTCACCAGTGTGGAGCCAGACGTGGTCGCTGCGCTGGAGGTTCCAGGTTCGGGGTCGGAGGTCGTCGCCGGTGCTGCGTCGACCCAGTGGGGGTCCGACGCGGGTGCAGCCGAGACCCAGTGGGGGTCCGATGAGACCCAATCGGGGTCCGACGCGTGTGCAGCCGAGACCCAATCGGGGTCCGACACGGGTGCAGCTGAGACCCAATCAGGGTCTGACGCGGGTGCAGCCGAGATCCAGTCAGGGTCCGATGCGGATGCAGTCGAAACTCAGTCGGGGTCCGACGAGACCCGGTGGGGTCCGACGCAGGTGCAGCCGAGACCCAGTCGGGGTCCGACGCGGGTGCAGCCACGTCTGCAGCATCAGTATGGGTCAAGGTCGGTGGAGGAGCTGCAGACCCTTCGCCGCCTGACATGGTGCGGGCTCATCATCACCATCATTCCCCTCGTCTGAGTCACCAGCCCAACTCATCATCCCCGAGGGCCGTCTTCCCACGGTTCTGGTGGCTGAGGGATGCGGGTCAGCCACCCGAGGAACTGTTTCACCAGTTCGGCGCCCCAGGTCAGCCACCCGACACACTGTGTTTGCTGCTGGGTGACCTGGTTCGGCCGCCGGAGGGTTGGACTTTCCGGGCCTGGGACTGGGGCAGGTCGCCCTATCATGTACTGTTCCCCGTGACCACCCGTCGGCCATTGGACGCAGGGAGACTGTCGGAACTATTCCCATGGTTTTTGGTCTCAGCCTGTTGTCATTTTCCTGAACTGTCTGGGTTAAAGGTCATTTGGGGTGATAGTCCTGTTCTGTGTGTAATGTGCATTATGGGGTATGGTATTTTCCATGAGTCATGCTCTGTAATTGCTTCATTTACACCCTGTGATTGTCTCATTTGCGCTCTGCCTTAGTTATGATTTGTGCATTTGAGAGTACTGTATTTTCTGTTATCATACCCGGTGATTGTCTCATTTGCACTCTGCCTTAGTTGTGATTTGCACATTTGAGAGTATTGTATTGTCTGTTATCATGTCCTGTGATAGTCTCATTTGTCCTCTGTCTTAATTATGATTTGTGCATTTGAGAGTATCATATTTTTTCTGGCTATCTGTGTGCTCCTGTTATCGTCTTGGGTTTTGGTCTGTGGCTGAGCCTCTCCCTCCAGGTCTGCTCCCCCATCCCCCCACCCTGGGGGTGGGTGGGGGGGCTTGGGTGTCATTGGGTGTTCAGAGCCCGCCCTTGGGGGGGGGGGGGTACTGTCATGGTCCGAGCGCCGATTTCGTCCACGCTCGGGCCATACATCATCCCCGCCAGGTTTGACAGCAGTGGTTACCTTCTGGCTCCCTGAGCTCTTATTGTGACAGCGATCGGAGGGGCTTCCTGCTGTCAAAGCCTAACAGCTGTGCTGCATTTACGGCTCATCAGCAACCTGGCATTTAAGCGGGCGCTGGGAGCAGTACTATGCAGCAGTCTTGTCATTATTCCTCTATTATTCCACGGCAACGGATCGTCAATGCTCATCCTCTGTTCGTGGTCAGGATTGTAAGTGAGCTTCGTGTCAACCTTACGATCTCCTGTGTTTAGTGTTGTGTGTTTTAGCCCACCGTGGCTCATTACTTTCTGTTACGTTGTGTGTTCTTGTCTTTGTAACTTCCGGTTGTGGCATGTAAGGTGAGAACGCACAGGTAAAGGCTCCCAGTTCGTTTCTTGCTTTAAAACTCAGTTTAGCTCAGTTTAGAGCTAGCGTTTTGAGCTGTTGCTTTGTCACTACTGCTGGAGAATAAACTTGCTCGTGCGAAAAAAGAGAGCGATTGCCAGTCTCATATCTTAATATTGTAGTGGCTGGTGAAGCAATTCATCAGTCCCCTCACACTCCGGGAGAACAAAGGGATTTCTCCCACGTGTTTTTTTTTTGTTTTTTTTTTTTTACGATCACAATAAACGAACATCGGCCGGGATCATGGGTCCCAAGAAAGCTCAGCAGAATGAGGAGGTGGACGACATCAAAAGATCGCTAGACTTCTTGGCTGAAGAGATTTCTGCTGTTAAGCTGCAGCAAAAAAACATTCTGGACCTGGTCGAGGAGGTGAAAGTGCTGCGGATCCAGAACGCCGAGAAGGACAAGAGGCTGGTGTATCTGGAGAGCAGAGTGTCGGAACTGGAGCAGAACACTCAGGTGAACGACGTGATCATCACGGGGCTCCACATTAAACCCCGATCGTATGCGCGAGCGGTGGCCGCAGACAGCGGAGGGAGGCTCGACGCGCTGGAAGATGAATCCACGGAGCAACAAGTGGCGGCCTTCATGCAGTCCAAAGGAATCCAGCTGGACTGTAACACCATTGAGGCCTGCCACCCTCTGCCCAGGAAAAACGGCGACAAACCAGCTGTCATCATGAGGTTTGTCAACAGAAAACACAAGACTGCGCTGTTAAAACAAGGTAGGAAACTGAAAGGAACGAACATTTACATAAACGAGCACCTCACAAAAGAAAACGCAGAAATAGCCAGAAAAGCAAGATACCTGAGAAAGCAGAAAAAGATTCAAAACACCTGGACATCAAACTGTAAAATATACATCAAATTAAATGGATCACCTGAAGAAGCCAAGGTCATTAACATCCGTAATATTATGGAACTGGACAAATATCAATGAATATTAGGAACTGGAGTCACAGCAACAAGAGACAATTGTAGGACACTGAAGGGATATACTCATCTGCTACAAGACATTTAACAACATGAAACAAAAGATCAACAAACAGGAACAGCAGGAACTGAAAGTTTTTGAATATACGGATCACAGCCCACAGGACATAGAATATAACATAGACCCTGATAATAACTTATTTAGCTCCATCAATAATGACTGTAGTTAATACACGGATGAACAGTTTAACACAATGGTCACATCTGATTTCAATATTTCTATGATCCACTTCAACAGCAGAAGTCTCTATGCCAACTTTAATAACATTAAAGATTATTTACATCATTTTAAAGAGCCATTCAATATTGTGGCAATATCAGAGACGTGGCTCAGTGAAGAGAAAGGAGTGGATTTTACCATGGATGGCTATGAATTAAATTATATAAATAGAAAAGTGAAAAAAGGAGGAGGAGTTGCAATTTATGTTGACAAGAGCTTGAAATACAAGGTTGTTGAAAATCTGTCAGTAACTGTGGATGATTTATTTGAATGTATTACAATAGAAATCTGTCTGGACAATGTGAAGAATATAGTAGTGAGTTGTGTATATAGAACACCTGGATCAAACACTGACTTATTTAAGGACTGGATGGAAAAAATGTATGCAAAACTAACTCATAAAGTTATGTTCATCTGTGGGGATTTCAATATAGATCTGATGAATTCAAAACAACATAGTTTGACAGAAGAATTTATCAACACAATGTACAGTATGGGCTTACATCCAACAATTACCGGACCTAGCAGAATCACGTCACACAGTGCCACACTAATAAGATAAGATAAGATAAGATAAGCCTTTATTAGTCCCACAATGGGGAAATTCCAGGATTGCAACAGCATAGGGATAGCAACACTCAGAGCAACAATCAGAAGGCAAGAAAAAACAACATCCAGTAAACATATGTCCATATTACCACAAATGTATATATATAGACACACAGTGCAGAGCATTATGGCTGGTGGATGTGCAGCAGAAAGTCTAAGCTCTCTCTCCGCGGATGCAGCGGGCCAGCTGGAAGTCTTTGGGCATGATGGTGACCCCCTTAGCGAAGAAGAGACCACCAGGTGGGTCCCACTGGTCTCCTGCAGAGCCATGACGGCGAAACTCAGGAAACGCAGGACGGTCTTGAAGTCCTGAGCGATCTCCCTCACCAGGCGCTGGACGGGCAGCTTACGGATGAGCAGCTCCGTGGATTTCTGGTAGCGACGGATCTCTCTCAGAGCCACGGACCTGTGACAGCGAGGCCTCTTCACTCTGCCGGTGGCCAGAGCGCCTCTCTGAGCAGCCCTGTGGCTAGCTGTCTCCTGGGGGGCTTCTTCCTCCAGTAGATTTTACGGGCGGTCTGCTTGGTTCTTGCCATCGCTCTTTATTATTCTGTCTTATATTTCTTTCACGCCGCCTAAACTCCAGCCCGGCACCCGCTTCGTTTTCGCTACAGCTCCCGGTATGTCGAGTTTCCCATTAGCACCGGGCGGCGGCCAAGTGCTAGCTAGCACTAGCTCCTCCCCGCTGTAACGTCTCCCGCTGCAAACCGTGGCTCCGTCCGCCGACCCGGGAGACCCCCGGGGCGATCCGTGCGTCCGTGATATACTGTATATACAGAGTGAAAGGTGTAGAAAGAAGAAGGAAGATTAAAAAAAGGCTGTTGCAACAGGCAGCCGACTCGTGTGGCGCCGCCGATCCGGCGGAACCGGAACCGGATATGAATATGTTAATAGATAATATGTGAATATGTTAATAGATATGTGAATATGTTAATAGATAACATATTCACAAACATTATGGAAAATAATATCAGGAGTGGGCTTTTATTGAATGATATCAGTGACCACCTGCCGATTTTTGTTGTCTATCAATGTGATTATAGGAAGAAAAAGTATACCAAAAATATTAAATATAAAAGAATAAGAACCGAAGAATCTATGTATTTACTGACAAAGGAATTATTAATACAAGATTGGAAGATAGTTCATGATGAAAATGATATAAATAAAGCATATGATAAATTTTTACAAATATTTCAATCATTGTACAATAAAAACTGTCCTATAAAACAATACAGTGACAGACAACAAAAGAAAAAAAAATATCCTTGGGTCACCAAGGGGTTAATAAATGCATGTAAAAAAAAAAGAATACATTATATAAACAATTCATTAAGTGCAGAATGGTGGAGGCTGAGATCAAATATAAAAGATATAAAAATAAGCTTACTAATATAATGAGGACCTGTAAGAAAGAATATTACAACAGAATATTAGAGGATAATAAAAATAACTTAAGAGGAATATGGCAAGTACTCAATGGGATTATTAGTAATCGACCTAAGAATGCTCATTATCCAGAATATTTTATTGAAAATGGCAATTTGATAAATAATATGGAGGATGTGGTTTCAATAATTTTTTTGTAAACACTGGTCCTGAATTAGCAAAATCAATAGTGACAACAGAAACAAACAACAGTGGTTCTGTAAATGAAATAGAAGATAGAAATCCAAACACAATCTTTTTGGGTGCAGTTACTGAAAAGGAAATTATCAAGACTGTGAGTAAATTTAAGAACAAAAAATCAACGGACTGGAATGAAATTGACATGACAATAGTGAAAAAAGTAATTGAAGGAATTGTTAAGCCACTCACCCACATCTGTAACCTGTCATTTCAAACTGGTAAATTTCCAAACAAAATGAAAATAGCAAAAGTAATACCTCTATACAAAACAGGAGACAGTCATTGTTTCACAAATTACAGGCCAGTCTCTTTACTCTCACAATTCTCCAAAATACTTGAAAAAATCTTCACTAAGAGACTGGAAGATTTCATTGAAAAACACAACCTCCTTACAGACAGCCAGTATGGTTTTAGAGCAGATAAATCTACATCTTTGGCACTGATCGAACTTATAGAAGAAATTACTAGTTGTATAGATAAAAAACAGTTTGCTGTAGGAGTATTTATAGATTTAAAGAAAGCTTTTGACACCACTGACCACAGAATACTACTAAGGAAACTGGAAAGGTATGGGATAAGAGGGGTCGGACTGAGTTGGGTGGAAAGTTATTTAAGTAACAGACAACAGTTTGTACAAATTGGTGAGCACAAATCACCCTTCATGGACATCACTTGTGGTGTGCCCCAGGGGTCAGTTTTGGGACCCAAACTCTTTATTTTGTATATAAATGACATATGCCAAGCATCAAAAATTCTGAAATTTATTTTGTTTGCGGATGACACAAATATCCTTTGCACTGGTGAGAATTTGCAGCAGGTTTTAGAGGTGGTCACAACTGAAATGAAAAAGTTAACGCAGTGGTTCAACAAAAATAAATTATCTCTAAATCTAAAAAAAACAAAGATTATGTTGTTTGGAAATTATAAAATAAATCATGAAATAATGTTAACGATAAATGATACCAGAATAGAAACAGTACAGGAAAATAAGTTTCTGGGAGTGACGCTAGACAATAAAATCTGCTGGAAACCTCACATCAGTCACATCCGGGCCAAGCTGGCAAAATGTATAGGCATACTGGGGAAGACAAGACACATCTTGGACTATAAATCATTGGTCTTACTGTACAATTCACTGTTTCTACCTTATCTTAACTACTGTGCAGAAGTCTGGGGAAACACCTACAAGACCAACCTACAGTCAATATGCACATTACAAAAAAGAGCTATAAGGATAATAAATAATGTAGGATATAGAGACCATACCAATTCATTGTTCTTAAAGTCACATGTCATAAAGTTCACTGATTTAGTTAAATTTAAGACAGCACAAGTAATGTACAGGGCAATTAATAATCAACTCCCAACTATAATACAAAAAATATTTTTAAAAAAAAAGAGAGACAATGATCATAATTTGAGAGGAGACTTAAACTTTACAAAACCCAAGATACGAACAACCAAGAAAAGTCTGTGCATATCTGTCTGTGGGGTGGATTTGTGGAACAGTCTGGAGCCGGAACTGAAACTATGTACAAACAGAAATCAATTCAAAAAGAGGTATAAACATTATTTGCTGAAAGGATATATGTTAGAAGGGTAGTATTTATATGTACAATTCACTATGCTCACTCTGGGACACTATGGGACACTATGGAATGGTGGGTGGGACAGCACTGTGTATATCTGTGTTGTTTGAGGCTGGTTTTGATGTATGGATTCTATGAAAATTAATTCTATGAAATTCTATGAAAATTAACCAATGAAAATCAGACAATGCTTTTGAATTGTGGTTCAACAGAATTATTTTAAAAAACAAACTCATGAAACAGGCCTGGACAAAAATGATGGTACCCTTAACTTAATATTTTGTTGCACAACCTTTTGAGGCAATCACTGCAATCAAACGATTTCTGTAACTGTCAATGAGACTTCTGCACCTCTCAGCAGGTATTTTGGCCCACTCCTCATGAGCAAACTGCTCCAGTTGTCTCAGGTTTGAAGGGTGCCTTCTCCAGGCGGCATGTTTCAGCTCCTTCCACAGATGTTCAATAGGATTTAGATCAGGGCTCATAGAAGGCCACTTTAGAATAGTCCAATGTTTGGCTCTTAGCCATTCTTGGGTGTTTTTAGCTGTGTGTTTTGGGTCATTATCCTGTTGCAAGACCCGTGACCTGCGACTGAGACCAAGCTGTCTGACACTGGGCAGCACATTTCTCTCTAGAATACCTTGATAGTCTTGAGATTTCATTGTACCCTGCACAGATTCAAGACACCCTGTGCCAGATGCAGCAAAGCAGCCCCAGAACATAACAGAACCTCCTCAATGTTTCACAGTAGGGACAGTGTTCTTTTCTTGGTATGCTTCATTTTTGCGTCTGTGAACATAGAGCTGATGTGCCTTGCCAAAAAGTTACAGTTTTGTCTCGTCTGTCCATAGGACATTCTCCCGGAAGCTTTGTGGCTTGTCAACATGCAGTTTGGCAAATTCCAGTCTGGCTTTTTTATGATTTGTTTTCAACAGTGGTGTCCTCCTTGGTCGTCTCCCATGAAGTCCACTTTGGCTCAAACAACGACGGATGGTGCGATCTGACACTGATGTACCTTGACCTTGGAGTTCACCATGAATGTGTTTAGAGGTTGTTCTGGGCTCTTTTGTTACCATTCGTATTATCCGTCTCCTCCTGCGGCCAAGTCCAGGGAGGTTGGCTACAGTCCCGTGGATCTTAAATTTCTGAATAATATGTGCAACTGTAGTCACAGGAACATCAAGCTGCTTGGAGATGGTCTTATAGCCTTTACCTTTAACATGCTTGTCTATAATTTTCTTTCTAATCTCCTGAGACAACTCTCTCCTTTGCCTCCTCTGGTCCATGTTTAGTGTGATACACACCATGTCACCAAACAGCACAGTGACTACTTGTCACCCTTTAAATGGGCCGACTGATTGATTACAAGTTTGTAGACACCTGTGATGTTAATTAGAGGACACATCTTGGTTGAACATGTCCCTATGGTCACATTATTTTCAATCTTTTCTAGGGGTACCATCATTTTTGTCCAGGCCTGTTTCATGAGTTTGTTTTTTTTTAAATAATTCTGTTGAACCACAATTCAAAAGCATTGTCTGATTTTCATTGGTTAATTTTCATAGAATTTTTATTTATTACCACTTTTGTCAGATTCAAGTTATTTCTGTGACCATTGTGGGTTTTTCTTTCATTAACAGAGGGGTGCCAACAATTTTGTCCCCATCTGTACGGACAGAGAGCCCCAGGGGGCAATCAGACGGGACTGTTATGTATGCATCCTCGGAGAGGACATCCAGGCTGGGCATTAGCTGATGTCATGCTAATGATGTGTATTGACTGATGTGTATTAGATGACAATCAGTATGCTAATGTGCCATGCATTCTCTCTGTCTGTATAACATGTATAAAAGAGCTTGTTATACATGCCTCAGCAACGCAAAAACTCCTACTAGACACCGGGCCCCAGCGGGCAACGCTGCGGTCCACTGGCTGTATTTATGTTAGAGGGTCAATAAAGAACCTGTGACAACCTACGCTCGTGCTTCGCCTCCACATCCTTTCCTTACACCCTCTACAATATCATGAAAAAGTTCAATATTTTTTGTCACTCATTTCAGAATCATCATCATAGCAGTCTGTCGGGGGCGACAATGATTGTTTCATTTAGATCTGATCAGATTCCTCCATGCAGCTCTGTCCCCCGCCCTCCGCCGCCAGAAACTCCCGACCCCGTCTACCCGGGTGACATCCGAGCTGGTATGAGTTGCTTTCTGACTGACCATTTCATGAAACTGCTTGCAAAGTATTCGAGTAACGCTAGCTTTTGCTGGATTAGCGGCACATTCTAGGCAGATAGAGGTATTATCAGTGGCAAGGACAGGCCAAGACAAACTGACTCCAGTATCTGTTGCAGTGACTGACCAGATGATAGGTTTGTTTATCTCTGCCCTTTGTGTCGTGAATGAATCACAAAACTGCATTGGGGAAGAAGATGATGTTGGAATTTTTGTTTGGCGCCATTCCAATGAAACAAATCAAGAGAAAAATATCCACAGTCACTAATGTTATGGGGCTATATGTTAGGTAAATTACCAACGGAGATGGCAGTCATTACATCACAGTAAATACACAAGTGGATGTTCAAGTTTTAGACAAGTTTCTCATGTTATCGAAAGTAGGTGATGATTAAGCCATTTCCTAAAATGGTATGTATTTTGCCACAGAGCAAAGAGCAATAAATCTTTTCTTCAGGAGAGACACCAATGCAAATGACATGGCCTCTTATAATAAGCGAGAATTGTAATACTGTGATGGATACAGTGAGGCACTGTTTGAAAAGAGACAGTCCTAAAAATCCAGACCTCCATGACCCAGAAGTGCCACCCTTTGTAAACATCTGGCGATATATTTCAAGTCTGTTTATGACAAAATAGACAAGCTAGAGTTGCATTTATTGTCGCCATTACCCAACCATAACACCGATGTGGTAATGGACTCTGTTTCATCTGAAAATGTCAAGAAAAAGTGAGCAAAGTGTGCGAAGACTAACACAGAATCCATCACATATTGTAATTGTGGGTTTTATAGAGTTTGTTCACAGTAACAAAGCCTCACAATATTGTGAATGCAATATACCATTCCCCACCCATCTCATATTGTCTAATTTATTTTGGTTAATATACGAGGAGGGGCTGAAAAGTTCACAGTGGTCAAATCTGACCAAATGTGGTATCTTTTTCAACCGTAGGGATCCAAGTGCTGCAACACTGATGGAAGACAGTGTGTGGACTAAAGGGGAGACTATGTTGAAAAATAAACCACATTTGGTCAAATCTGACCACCATGAACTTTTCAGCCCCCCCTCATATGACCACCAACTACAATAAATCAAAAATATGTATAACAAAAAAAAACCACTGTATATGGGTTACATATAAACTTAAGAAAAAAATTGCATTTCCTTTCCTTTTAAAAACTGTGCTCTCTGAAACACAGAAATGCAAAACACATTTCCCACACATAAAGAACCAAGTACTTTTTTGCATTTTGGTTATGTTAAAATGCTGAAATACATCAGAATGATTCATATCACTCAGAGCCTCTAATAACATCCTCAAAAATCAACAAATCCCTTATTTCAGATGTACAAGTCTAGTTTAAGGACACTGGACCCAGACAGGGTCGAAACAAAACTAACCTCAATTAAAAGAAGTCTACTGCAAATGGCCTTCAACACTCCCTGAACACAACAGCCTTCAAATATCGTCTCAAGCTTACATTTTGTATCACTTTGAATTAATAGTAAAAGCTCTCCATTTTCCACACTAACATTTAAGTAAAATGTGTGGCAGTGGGCACTTGACAATTAAATTAACACTACAGCTGCAGTTATTTAGTATTTATTATTTATTTAATAAACGTGATAAATCTAAATGAAAGCATTTTCCACTTTTTCTTTGGTTTGCAGAAAGCAAACTGAATTGGAAGAGCTTCCAGTTGCTATTCAATAGCGTTATGTTACAGCAACATTAAGTGCTCTTCAAAAACACCAACTGGCAAAGAAGCTTCAGAATGCATTTCCTTGACTGATAGGAGACATGATACATAAAGTAAAACTCTGTATTTCTACATATTTCATACATGTATACTACACATGTAATTTGTGACTGTAAGTGCCCTGAAATAAATTCAGTTTACAAGGTTAAGTAACAAAAAAAATGCATTTTTAAAATCTATTCTTTCACAGATGAACACACCAGTTAGACTCCTTTAAACCTGTCAATGACAGCTCATTCCAGCCTGATGAAATCACCCCAAGAGTGCTCGGATTTCCTGACTGTTGACCTTGACCACAGCCTAGATGCAGATAAAAATAAGGATCATTGTGCCAGAGTTTTCCAAACATTGGGGAAATTGCCTAGGAGGAGTAATGATTTTCGTGAACTCATAAAAGGCCCAGTGCCAATGACCTTGAGCACAACCTTGATGCAGACCCACCTGAGAATCATTGTGAGTGTGTTTGGTGACCACTGGGGTAAACGGCTAGGAGGAGCAGCGATCCCTATGAAATGTGGACAGACAACAGACACCATGTCGTCACATTAGTTCATTTCAGCTTCACTGAGCTGAGCTAAAAATTAAACAAGTAAACTAGATCCCGACACTGACATTACACTTTTTGATTGGATTAGCAAATATATTTATAAAACATTTCAGGAAAAAAACAACAGTCTTCTGGACACTCGACTTTTCCAATAAGAACTTTGAGATTCCAACACCTCCCATCTATTTACAGAGGGTCTTCAATGAATTAGAATATCATTGAAAAGTTAATTTATTTCAGCAATTCAGTTCAAAAAGTGAAACTCATTATATACACACGTGGACAAAATTGTTGGTACCCCTCTGTTAATGAAAGAAAAACCCACAATGGTCACAGAAATAACTTGAATCTGACAAAAGTGGTAATAAATAAAAATTCTATGAAAATTAACCAATGAAAATCAGACAATGCTTTTGAATTGTGGTTCAACAGAATTATTTTAAAGAACAAACTCATGAAACAGGCCTGGACAAAAATGATGGTACCCTTAACTTAATATTTTGTTGCACAACCTTTTGAGGCAATCAAACGATTTCTGTAACTGTCAATGAGACTTCTGCACCTCTCAGCAGGTATTTTGGCCCACTCCTCATGAGCAAACTGCTCCAGTTGTCTCAGGTTTGAAGGGCGCCTTCTCCAGGCGGCATGTTTCAGCTCCTTCCACAGATGTTCAATAGGATTTAGATCAGGGCTCATAGAAGGCCACTTTAGAATAGTCCAATGTTTGGCTCTTAGCCATTCTTGGGTGTTTTTAGCTGTATGTTTTGGGTCATTATCCTGTTGCAAGACCCGTGACCTGCGACTGAGACCAAGCTATCTGTCACTGGGCAGCACATTTCTCTCTAGAATACCTTGATAGTCTTGAGATTTCACTGTACCCTGCACAGATTCAAGACACCCTGTGCCAGATGCAGCAAAGCAGCCCCAGAACATAACAGAACCTCCTCCATGTTTCACAGTAGGGACAGTCTTCTTTTCTTGGTATGCTTCATTTTTGCGTCTGTGAACATAGAGCTGATGTGCCTTGCCAAAAAGTTACAGTTTTGTCTCGTCTGTCCATAGGACATTCTCCCGGAAGCTTTGTGGCTTGTCAACATGCAGTTTGGCAAATTCCAGTCTGGCTTTTTTATGATTTGTTTTCAACAGTGGTGTCCTCCTTGGTCGTCTCCCATGAAGTCCACTTTGGCTCAAACAACGACGGATGGTGCGATCTGACACTGATGTACCTTGATCTTGGAGTTTAACTTGAATGTGTTTAGAGGTTGTTCTGGGCTCTTTTGTTACCATTCGTATTATCCGTCTCCTCCTGCGGCCACATCCAGGGAGGTTGGCTACAGTCCCGTGGATCTTAAATTTCTAAACAATATGTGCAACTGTAGTCACAGTAACAACAAGCTGCTTGGAGATGGTCTTATAGCCTTTACCTTTAACATGCTTGTCTATAATTTTCTTTCTAATCTCCTGAGACAACTCTCTCCTTTGCTTCCTCTGGTCCATGTTTAGTGTGGTACACACCATGTCACCAAACAGCACAGTGACTACTTGTCACCCTTTAAATAGGCCGACTGACTGATTACAAGTTTGTAGACACCTGTGATATTAATTAGAGGACACATCTTGGTTGAACATGTCCCTATGGTTACATTATTTTTAATCTTTTCTAGGGGTACCATCATTTTTGTCCAGGCCTGTTTCATGAGTTTGTTTTTTAAAATAATTCTGTTAAACCACAATTCAAAAGCATTGTCTGATTTTCATTGGTTAATTTTCATAGAATTTTTATTTATTACCCCTTTTGTCAGATTCAAGTTATTTCTGTGACCATTGTGGGCTTTTCTTTCATTAACACAGGGGTACCAACAATTTTGTCCACGTCTGTAGATTCATTACACACAGTGATACATATTTGAAGCGTTTACTTCATTTAATTTTCATGATTATGGCTTCCCAAAATTCTGTTTCTAAGAAAATTAAGAATATGACATAAATTTATTTTAAAAAAATAGATTTTCAATAGAAATGTTGGCCCACTGAAAAGTATATCCATGCACACACCCAACTCTGGGCCGGGGCTCCCCCCGCATCCATCAGTACTGCATCACTGTGATGCGGCATGGAGGCGATCAGCCCGCGGCACTGCCAAGGTGCCATGAAGGCCCAGGCCGCCCTGACAGCGACCCTCAGCTTGTCTGCACTGCCGGGTCCAGCGTCTCTCATCCTCGTCTTTACAATACCTCATAGATTCTCTATGGTGTTTAGGTCAGATGAGTTTACTGGCCAATCAAGCACAGTCATACCATGGTCATTAAACCAGGTTTTGGTACTTTTGGCAGTGGGCAGGTGTGAGCTCTTGCTCGAAAATGAAAATAACATCTCCATAAAGCTTGTCAGCAGAGGGAAACACGCAGCACTCCAAAAATTTCCTAGTAGACGGCTGCACTGACCTTGGACTTGACATGAGATGTCATGGCTCCTCAAATCATCACTGACTGCAGACTCATCTCAGAAAGTGAAACCCATATATTATATAGATTCATTACACAGAGAGTGATATATTTCAAGTGTTTATTTATTTTAATTTTGATGATTATGGCTTAGAGCCCATGAAAACCCCAAATTCAGTTTCTCAAAAAATTAGAATATTACATAAAATTAATTTAAAAAATAGTTCTTAAAAAAGAAAAAGTCTAATCAGAGATTTCTAACTCCTTGGTTCAACACAGAAACTCATAGCTTAAAACAGAAGACTCGTCAATTAGAAAGAAAATGGCGCTCCACTAATTTAGATGAAATCTATTTAGCTTGGAGAAATCATCTTTTAATTTATAAAAAATCTCTGAGAAAAGCTAGAACCAGTTATTATTCTGCATTAATAGAAGAGAACAAGAATAATCCCAGGTTTCTTTTCAGCACTGTAGCCAGGCGGACAAAGAGTCAGGACTCTGACAATCCTAGCATCCCCTTAGAGCTTACTAGTCAGGACTTTATGAACTTTTTCAATAATAAAATTTCATCTATCAGAGATAAAATCAGTCAGATTCTTCCCACCATTAACTTAAATACAGTAACTACTACAACTCCTTCAACTGACATCTGTTTGGATGAGTTTACTCCAATTGACCTTTTAGAGTCAGACAAAATAGTTTCCTCATCCAAGCCTTCAGCTTGTCTTTTAGACCGTATTCCTACCAGATTATTTAAAGAAGGCTTCCCATTTATTGGTAGCTTGATTCTTCAAATAATCAATTCTTCATTAACTTGAGGCCATGTACCGCAGGCTTTTAAAACTGCTGTAATCCTTTAAAACTGATGTAACCCTTATTCAAAAAGCCAACGCTGGATCCAGGAGTTTTAGCCAACAATAGACCAATCTGTAATCTCCCTTTCATTTCAAAAATCTTAGAAAGAGTTGTTGCTACGCAATTATTTGATCACTTGCAGGGAAATGGTTTATTTGAAGAGTTTCAATCTGGGTTTAGAATCCATCATAGTACTGAAACAGCCTTAGTGAAGGTCACTAATGACCTGATCACATCTGATAACGGACTTGTTTCTGTATTTGTCCTTTTAGACCTTAGTGCAGCTTTTGATACTATCGATCATAATATTCTACTTGATAGATTAGAACACTATGTTGGACTTAATGGAACTTTGTTGCAGTGGTTTAGATCTTATTTATCTGATAGGTTCCAGTTTGTTCATGTCAGTAATGAGTTTTATTTCAACTCAAAGCTCAGTCATAGAGTTCCACAGGGATCTGTGCTAGGCCCTATTTTTTTAGTTTATATATGCTTCCCTTAGGCAACATTATTAGAAAGCACTGTATACATTTTCATTGTTTTGCAGGTGACACACAATTATACCTGTCAATGAAGCCAGATGATAGAAATCAATTAGCCAAGTTAGAAACTTGTCTTAAGGAAATCAAAGCTTGGATGACTTGTAATTTCCTGCCATTAAATTCAGATAAGACTGAAGTCATTCTTGTTGGTCCAAAAAACCTTAGAAATACCTTTCCAAATCAAACTTTTAGTTTGGATGCAGTTACTTTTTCTCTTAATAGCTCTGTGAGGAACCTTGGAGTTATTTTTGATCAAGATCTGTTTTTCAATTCACATATTAAAATCATTTCTAAGACTGCCTTCTATCATTTGCATAATATTGCCAAGATTAGGAGCATCTTGTCTCAGAGTGATGCTGAGAAACTGATCCACGCTTTTGTTAACTCTAGATTAGATTATTGTTGTCCAAAAACATCTCTAAAAAGTCTTCAGTTGATCCAAAATGCTGCTGCAAGAGTTTTAGCAGGTACTAGAAAGAGAGACCATATCTCTCCAGTTCTGGCCTCCCTTCATTGGCTTCCCATAGAGTTTAGAATTAAGTTTAAAATCCTTCTTCTCAATTTTAAAGCTCTAAACAATCAGGCCCCTTTTTATTTAAAAGATCTGATACTACCATATTATCCTAACAGAGCACTACGCTCCCAAAATGCTGGACTACTTGTAATACCTAGAAACTCCAAAAGTACAATGGGGGGCCGAGCCTTCAGTTATCAAGCTCCTCTCTTGTGGAACCAGCTGCCAATCTGGATTCGGGAGTCAGACTCGGTCTCTGTTTTTAAGAATAGGGTTAAAACCTTCCTTTTTGATATAGCCTAAAATTAGGGAGGGATCATGTGTTTCTGAACCCTCGCTTAGTTATGCTGCTATTAGGTTTAGACAGCCGGGGGACTTCCAATAATTGCACTGGGCCTCACTCCTTTCTTCACTCTCAATGAATTTTTTTTTTTTGCTGGTCATTAACATTTGTTTGTTCTCTCCTATAGATTGAGTCCCCATCGTGCTGTTTGCTCTTTACATGTCTGTTCTTTTCATCTTCTCTATCCCCTCACCCCCCAGCCAGTCGCAGCAGATGACTGCCCCTCCCTGAGCCTGGTTCTGCTGGAGGTTTCTTTCTGTTAAAAGGGAGTTTTTCCTCTCCATCATCGCCAAGCACTTGCTCATAGGGGATCGCTTGATTGCTGGGGTCTTTCTGCAATTGTGGGGGTTTCCCCTACAGTTGACAGTGCTATGAGATGACTGTTGTTGTGAAATGGCGCTATATAAATAAAGCTGAATTGAACTCAGGTTCAGATAACATAATGTCTTTTGAAGAACTGAGGATCAAATTTAATCTTAATAGAACACATTTTTTTAAATATCTTCAGCTTAGGAACTTTATTCGATCAAATCAAAATAATGCTCTCATCCGACCTACTTATTCATCCTTGGAAAAAATCTTGACGAAAGATAGTAAGAGAAAGGGTATTATTTCAGAGTTTTATAACTCATTGACATTATCCTCAAGTGAAAACTCACAGAAAAGACTGAATTATTGGAAAGAAGACCTGCAAACTGAAATTTCAGAGGAACAATGGGAATTGGCTTGTGCAGAAGCTCAAACCAAATCAATAAATGTACGTCTTAAATTGATACATTTTAAATGGTTAATGCGGATGTATGTTACACCGGTGGAGTTAAATAGATATAACAAAAACATACCAGATACGTGCACAAAATGTATGGAAAGTAAAGGAACCCTATTTCATTGTTTATGGGAATGTAGAAAAATTAGAATGTTTTGGGAAGAGGTGAGGGTAACAATTGAAAAAATAATTTCAAAACAAATCATATTTTATCCTAAACTGTTTTTGTTGGGTCTTTATCCAGAAAAGCATAACTTTAACAAGAGTGAAAGAGCATTCATAGACCTCAGTTTGCTTAACGCCAAAAAAATGTATTGCACTATTGTGGAAAAAGACTCATAGACCAGATGTGACTCAGTGGTTAAGACAGATGTTAACAAACCTTCCATTAGAAAGAATAACATACATACTGAAATCAAAAGAAATTGTGTTTGAGAATATATGGAGACCTTTCATTGATTATGTAAAGAATTTAAACATAACTTTTGAAGAAGAAGGCGAATGATGTGTGTGGACCTTGTAAATTCCAAATTGGTGAATGTACAGTATGTATACTTACGTAATGGATTGCCTAGACTAAATAGAGGAGCATTGTTGAAGACCTGCCTTAGTTAGTGGTTGTTGGTGTTTTTAGTATTTTTTTTAATTATTTTAGTGTTAGTGTTTGATTGTTTGTGTTTTGTTTGTAAAAACGTTCAATAAAAATATTGTGGAAAAAAAAAAGTTGAATTGAACTGAATAGAAATGTTGGCCAACTGAAAAGTATGTCCATGTACCACTCAACACTTGGTCGGGGCTCCTTTTGGATTAATTACTGTATCAGTGTGGCGTGGCATGGAGGTGATCAGCCTGTGGCACTGCTGAGGTGTTATGAAGATCCAGGTTGCTTTGATAGTGATCTTCAGCTCATCTGCATTGTTGGGTCTGGTGTCTCTCATCTTCCTCTTGACAACCCTCCATAGATTCTCTATGGGGTTTAGGTCAGGAGAGTTTGCTGGCCAATCAAACACAGTGATGTCATGGTCATTAAACCAGGTTTGGATACTTTTGGCAGTGTTGGGGGGGGTGCCAAGTCCTGCTGGAAAATGAAATCAGCTTCTCCATAAAGCTTGTCAGCAGAGGGAAGCATGAAGTGTTCTGAAATTTCCTGGTAGAAGACTGCGGTGACTTTGGTCTTGATTAAACACAGTGGACATGACATGTTTGCACGAAAACCCAGAAGCAGACACAGACTCAATATAACTCACAATGATCTTTTGTTACTGTAGTGAATGTGTATGAGTGAGTGGGTGTGAATGCAGAGTGGGAGAGAACTGGCAACCCTGCTGGAGGAGAAGAGAAGGGGAATTAGTAACAGTTCAATCCCAGAGCCACAAATGTGGATAATCTTACTGGGCACAGGAGTCGTTGAAGCGCCGAAGAATCAAACAGTCCTTTCCAGGTCGCCGGAGCCCCGTTCCAGAGGTGCAATGTGCAAGGTGAGGGAGAAGGGACAGATGCAGCCCCAGCTGAGGGAAGAGAGAGTGAGTGTGTATGGTGCACTGGTCTGGTCCACCGGCTGGAGGAGGGGTAAGTCCGCCGCCAGGAGGGAAGTCCACCTGTGCACAGGGGAGAGATGAGGAGAGAAGCTGGGGATTAAGGTGAAGATTCCTGAGGGAACAGTCTTACTGTTAGTTGGGGAGCCGAGGCTCCCAGATGACAGGTGTCAAGATGAGGCGAAGAAGGGAGGTGTGACTCCCAGTAGATGCAGTAGGTGAGTATAGGCAAGGAGAACTTCACCCAAGGAGCGTTGACGTCTCCGTGCCAGACAGCAAGAATCCACTCCTGATAAAGTATGCCTAATTGGGAGAGCAGGTGTGAAAGCAGGCACAGCTGGGAATGATAATTAGTGAACAGAGGCACCCAGTGCGGATTACTACAGTACCCCCCCTCAAGGGACGCCTCCTGGCGGCAGGCTCAGCCTGTCAGGGTGAGCCCGATGGAAGTCCCTGATGAGCTGGCGGTCGAGGATGAAGGATGACTGCACCCAGGATCTTTCTTCCGGACCATACCCGGCCCAGTCCACCAGGTACTGGAGAACCCAGAGCCATACGTCCAAGATCCTCTTGACCTTATGGGCTGGACCCCCATCGATCAAAACTGGAGGGGGCGGTGGCTTGAGTGGGGGGCAGAGAGGACTTGAGGAGTCCGGCTTTATCTGGGAGACATGAAAAGTAGGGCAAATACGCATGGTAGGGGGAAGAGACAAGTGGACAGCAACAGGGTTGACAATGTGAGAGATGGGGAACGGACCAATAAAACGGGGGGAAAGCTGCTTGGACTCAGCTTTCAGATTAACATTCTTAGTGGACAGTCATACATTTTGTCTGACCCGGTAGGGCGGAGCCAGGGTCCTCCAATGGTTGGCGATGTCCGACTTACAATCAACAGTGCGTTGGAGAGCGGCCCTGGCAGATCTCCAAATCCAACGGCATCGTTTGACATGGGCCTGCACAGATGGGACAGCAATCTCTTCCTCTTCTTCAGGGAACAGTGAAGGATTGTAGCCCAATGACGCCTCGAACGGAGAGAGACCTGTCACCGTAGAAATGGAGCAGTTGTGAGCATACTTGATCCAGGGTAAGTGTGAACTCCATGATGCAGGGTTAGAGGCCGTAACACACCTCAGGGCCGCCTCCAGCTTCTGGTTGGCGCGTTCGCACTGGCCATTGCTCTGTGGATGGTACCCTGAAGACAAGCTGACCATCACTCCAATGGCCTTACAGAAGGCCTGCCACACCTGGGCTGCACGGTGGCGCAGTGGTTTAGCACTGTGGCAGCACAGTTTTACCCTCGGCCGGGGGATCGCGGGGATCATGAGATCGTGGGTTCGATCCCAGCCCCCGACCAACAGTGAGCTGTGTGGAGTTTGCATGTTCTCCCCGTGTTGCGCGGGTTTACTCCGGGATTTCTCCGGTTTCCTCCCGCACACCAAAAACATGTAGGTTTAGGGCGCTCGCGCACGCAGCGACCAGCAGCCGGTGGCTTGTCACCAGACTGCAAACCAAGTCTACCTACGGGTACAAATAAGTAACAAAAAAAAACAAAAAAAAACCCCAAAAAAACCAAAAAAACACCTGAGACACGAACTGAAGACCCCGGTCTGACATGATGTCCAAGGGAATGCCGTGTAGACGTACCACATGCAGGACCAACAGGTCGGCTGTCTCCTTGGCTGACGGGAGCTTGGGAAGGGGGATGAAATGAGCAGCTTTAGAAAATCTATCCACTACTGTGAGAATCACCATGTGACCCGAGGAGGGGGGAAGACCCGTCACAAAGTCCATGGTGATGTGAGACCACGGTCTGCTGGGGATGGGAAGGGGCTATAGCAGTCCAGAAGGGGAAGATGAGGACTATTTCCCGGTGGCGCACTGGGGGAAGGCCCGAACGAAGTTGTTGACCTCCTTACTCATCGAAGGCCACCAGAAGGTCCTCTTAATGTGGGTCAGGGTGCGAGCCATTCCGGGGTGACACGACCTTGGAAGAATTAGCCCAGACGATGACTTCACCATGCATAGTGGAGTGAACATAGAGCCGACCCACTGGACCCCCTCCTGGATCAGGCTCAGCCACATGTGCTCTCCTCACCCTCTCCTTGATACCCCAGGAAAGCATGCCGATGACATATGAAGGGGGAACAATAGAGTGCAGCTCCAGCGTGGCAGTATCCGGGAAGAACTGTCTGGAGAGCGCATCGGGTTTGAAGTTCTTTGAACCTGGTCGATAGGTGATGGTAAAGCTGAATCTGCTAAAGAACAGAGACCAGCGAGCCTGCCTGGAATTGAGTCGTTTGGCCATCCTTAGGTATTCCAAGTTCTTGTGGTCGGTCCAAACCATGATTGGCAGAGAAGCCCCTTCCAGCCAATGGCGCCACTCCTCCAAGGCTAGCTTGACGGCCAGTAACTCCCGATCCCCCACATCATAAATCCTCTTGGCCGGGTACAGGTGTCTGGAGAAGAAGGTGCAAAGATGGACCTTATTATCCGAGGGAGAGCGTTGAGACAGCACTGCCCCGACACCAAAATCCGATGCATCCACCTCCACCAGGAACTGTAGGGCCTGGTCCACCTGGGCCAAGATGGGGGGAAGAAAAACAAGATTTCAATTTAGAGAACGCCGCCTCAGCCTCATCAGATCAGCGGAAAAGAACCTTAGTAGAGGTGAGATGGGGGAGTGGCATGGCAGTCAAGCTGTAATTACGGATGAATCTGAGGTAAAAGTTGGTGAAGCCCAGGAACTGTTCGGGCTGCTTGCGGGAAGAGGGGACCGGCCACTCCATAACAGCTTTCAGCTCACCCAGGTCCACCCGGACCTCTTTATAACCGATGACAAACCCGAGAAAGGTTGTGGCCAAGGTATGGAACTCACATTTCTCCGCTTTGACGTACAGTTGGTTTTCCAGCAGCCGATGAAGGACCCTCCGAGCATGTATCCGATGCTCCTCAAGAGAACGGGAAAAAATGAGGATGTCATCCAAGTATACAAAAACAAACAAACCCAGAAAGTCCTTCAGCACATCATTAATGAGCTGGAACACCGCTAGCGCATTGGTGAGTCCAAACGGCATCACCAGGTATTCAAAATACCCACTGGGAGTGCGGACAGCTGTTTTCAACTCATCCCCCTCCTTAATCCGGACCAGATGGTAGGCATTGCGTAGGTTGAGCTTGGTGAAGACCGAGGACCCTTGGAGAGAATCAAAGGCAGAATTAATCAGGGGCAGACTGTGTTTGTCCTTCATCACGATTTTATTCAGCTCCCTAAAATCAATGCAGGGCCAGAGGGAGCCATCTTTCTTACCAACAAAAAAAACCCCAGCCCCCACTGCCGATGAAGAGGGCCTAATAATGCCCGACCTTAGAGATTCCTTAATGTATTTATCCATAGCTTCACGCTCAGGGGCAGAAAGGCTGTAATGGCGGCTGGAGAGCAAAGGAGCCCCCTGCAGGAGGTTAATGGAGCAATCGTAGGGACGGTGCAGGGGGTAGAGAGAGAGCTTTGGTTTTACTGAATACTGGAGCGAGGTCATGGTACTCCGGGGGAACCAGTGAGACATCAGGCGCATGCGTGGATGGGGCAGAGATGGGCACAGAGGGGGAGCAGGCTGCTGACTGTAAACATGTACCTAGGCAAAACGTACTCCATAAAATAATGTTCCCTGTCTGCCAATCAATGACCGGATTATGGAGCCTAAGCCAGGGGTAACCCAAAATAACAGAAGAGGCAGAGACCGGTAAAACAAAAAAACTGATATGCTCCCGATGATTACCTGAGACCAGAATAGAGACGGGAGCAGTCTGCTTGGAAACAGTTGTCAGGGGCACATTAGAGAGAGCAATAAGCTTCAATGGAGTGTCCAGGTTGCTACAGGGCAGTTTCAGCCGGGTTGCCAGACTCTCAGAAATAAAGCTCTGTTCTGCACCTGAGTCATTGAGAACCATAGTGGTGATTTCAGTATGTCCATGTTGAAAGTGAATGGGAAGAATCATTCGTGTAAGGTTCTTAGCTTTCATTGCATCCGTTAGTCCCCCTACTGCGACGAACGGACTCCCCCCCCCCTTTTTGCTGATTCGGAAAGGAGATGACTTCATGCTCAGCACTGGCACAATAACTGCATAACCCGAGGGTCCGGCGGCGTTGTCGCTTCGCAAGAGGCAACTTGGAGCGGCCCACCAGCATAGGCCCCACTGGGTTCGACGATTCCAGGGAGGGAGAGCAAGAAGAGGGGACTGAGAGGGAGAGCGAGACTGCGAGTCCGAGCAATTGGCACAAAGGTGCTCGCTAGCATGCTCCCTAAGACGGTTGTCAATGTTAATAGCTGGGGAAATTAAATCTCGTAAAGAGGAGGGTTTCTCTAAGCGGGCCAATTCGTCTCTGAAACTTGAACTGAAACTACGTGTAAAAATACTGCACAGAGAGGCATCCTCCCATCCCACCTCCGCCGCGACCACCCAGAAGTCAACCAAATAGTCGGCAACAGATTTGGCCCCCTGCCGAAGGTTAAGGAGATGAGAGGTTAACACGCTGTCCCTGTCTGAATGATCAAAAACCTCCAAAAACTCAGAAACAAATCAATCATAAGTGTAACTGACATAATCAGGGCAGGCCATCAGGGCCAAAGCCCAGGTGAGTGCCCATCCCTCCAATAAATTAACCAGATAACTGATCTGACTATGATTAGTGGGAAAATCCCCCGGTACCCGCTGAAACACCAGACTACGCTGCAGCAGAAACCCTTGAGCCTCCCCCAGCTTACCATTAAAATGGGTAGGAGTGGGAACGGGGGTAAGTCGAGAGGGCTGCACAGGAGGGGGGGCGGAAGGCGATGACCCGGCCGACCCCCTGGGATCAGAGTGAGAGGACCGTGCCAGGGTAAGCTGATCGAACAGGGAATTAACCTGTGTTAATTGATTGAAGATCACCTGTTGTTGATACATGAGCTGATTTAAATGAGCCTTCATGTTGTTAAGGCCTTGTGCAAGAGCACTGTCTGCTGGGTTTTCAACACGGAGGTGTACTGACTGACATGTGTGCACAAAAACCCAGAAGCAGACACAGACTCGATATAACTCACAATGATCTTTTATTAATGTAGTGAATGCGTGTATGAGTGAGTGGGTGTGTATGCAGAGCGGGAGAGAACTGGCAACCCTGCGGGAGGAGAAGAGAAGGAGAATTAGTAACAGCTCAATTCCAGAGCCACAAATGAGCTGAATTGTGGAGAATCTTACTGGGCACAGGAGTTGTTGAAGCGCCGAAGAATCAAACGGTCCTCTCCAGGTTGCTGAAGCCCCACTCTAGAGGTGCAGTGTGCGAGGTGAGGGAGAAGGGACAGATGCAGCCCCAGCTGAGGGAAGAGGGAGTGAGTGCGTATGGTGCACTGGTCTGGTCCGCTGCCTGGAAAAAGGGTAAGTCCACCGCCAGGAGGGAAGTCTACCTGTGCACAGGGGAGAGAGGAGAAGGGAAGCTGGGGATGAAGGTGAAGATTCCTGAGGAAACGGTCTTACTGTTAGTTGGGGAGCCGAGGCTCCCAGATGACAGGTGTCGAAACGAGGCGAAGAAGTAGGTGAGTTTAGGCAAAGAGAACTTCACCCAAGGAGCGTAGACGTCTCCGTGCCAGACAGCAGGAATCCACTCCTGATAAAGGATGCCTAATTGGGAGAGCAGGTGTGAAAGCAAGCGCAGCTGGGAATGGTAATTATTGAACAGAGGCACCCAGCGCGGATCACTACAGGGCAAACACCAGCAGATGACCTGGTTCCTCAAATCATCACTGACTGTGGAAACTTCACACTAAACCTCAAGCAACTTAGATTCTGTGCCTCTCCACTCTTTCTCCGGACTCTAGGACTTTGATTTACAAATGAAATTCAAAATTTACTTTTATCTGAACAGAGGTCATCAGCTGGTGTTGGTTCACTGTGTTTTATCAAGACCAAAGTCAGCGCAGTCGTCTACCAGGAAATTTTAGAGCATTTCATGCTTCCCTCTGCTGACAAGCTTTATGGAGAAGCTGATTTCATTTTACAGCAGGACTTGGTACCCCCCACACTGCCAAAAGTATCAAATCCTGGTTTAATGACCATGGCATCACTGTGTTTGATTGGCCAGCAAACTCTCCTGACCTAAACCCCATAGAGAATCTATGGAGGATTGTCAAGAGGAAGATGAGAGACACCAGACCCAACAATGCAGACGAGCTGAAGGTCACTATCAAAGCAACCTGGACCTTCATAACACCTCAGCAGTGCCACAGGCTGATCACCTCCATGCCACGCCACACCGATACAGTAATTAATCCAAAAGGAGCCCCAACCAAGTATTGAGTGGAACATGGACAGACTTTTCAGTCGGCCAACATTTCTATTAAAAAACTATTTTTTAAAATTGATTTTATGTAATATTCTAATTTTTTGAGAAACTGAATTTGGGGTTTTCATGGGCTGTAAGCCATAATCTTCAAAATTAAAATAAACACTTGAAATATATCACTACCTGTGTAATGAATCTATATAATATATGGGTTTTGCTTTCTGAAATGAGTGACAAAAAATATTGAACTTTTTCATGATATTCTAATTTTTTGAGATGTACCTGTATGTTGTTGTGTGGTACCAGCATTTACACCAACAACTTCATAAAACACCTGCAAATGTAGTCGGATGGAATTGCTGCAGGGTCCCTGTGCCTTTAAGTGGCAGACGCTCATGAGTGATTCACTTCAAGGCAGGTGTGTGTGCCTGGTTTGCTCTCTCTCTCTGAGGCTCAGTGTGTGCTGCACTTCCCAGTTAAATGTTGTTACCACTAGTGATGGCCAGATGAGGCTTTCTGGAGGACTTGAGGCCTTTCATCAAAATGGTTCATCTAGACAAGGCCTCATGTGGGACTTCATTTTCTCTACCAGGCCATCTAGTGGACAAAACGTATACAACATGCTGATTTTCACAAGGGTATAATCGGTTTAATGTGTATTTTTTTTTTCATTCCAATAAATGCACTGTCTATTAAGAAATATCAATGACCTTAAGGCAAAAAAGAAATAATAAAACTGGGGTGACTCCAGTGAATGTGTCTGTGTTACTTCGTGTGCTTGTACTACTGGTGCGGTGGGACAGTGGTTAGCACTGTGGCAACACAGCAACTCACCCTTGGCCATGGGATCCCGGGTTCAATCCCTGACCAACAGTGATCTGTGTGGAGTTTGCATGTTCTCCCCGTGTTTGTGTGGGATTTCTTCAGTTTCCTCCCACAGGCCAAAAAAACATGCAGGTTGGGTTAATTGGAGACTCTAAAGTGGCCCTAGGTGTGTGTGAAGGGATAGCACCATACCGTGGATGCCCTAAATTTCCCCTCTGGGGATCAGTAAAGTACACCAAAAAATAAATAAAATTTCAACAGTCTTATACTGTCCCAGTATATTCATTTCTGGCCTTATTCTCATGCAGGGCACAATAGGAATAGTGCCTCAGCATAATGATGCGTAATAATGATCCAAGCTCTTTGAAACACAGCAGAAACTTCACCTTGCAAATAAAAATAAAATGACAAGAATGGAACAGCTGGGATTTGAACCCAGGCCTCCCGCTTGTAGTGCAAAAGTTTTACCACTAAGCCATCACTATAACTGTGTTAAATAACCACTATTTGTAGAAAATACATTAATGTGAGACATGTTCTTAAAATGTTCCCATATGGGAGAAGTCTGTCTTTTTTGCTGCTGCCTCCATGTGAAAACTGGCTGTGACAAATCCCTTACACAGTCAAACATGACAACACAAAACGTGAGGGACGGGGATTTCCACTGGGTATCGCGGCTCACTTTATTTCATGTTGCGTGCAAGATCATGAACATCTTCCTGACCCAGTCACGTGGTCTAGCGTCAGCACATACTTCATGATGCACACCTCGCCAAATATTTCCTGGAAGAGATCGGAGCACCGTTCGGGACACCGGTGCCTGCCTTCCCATCACTAGTTACCACTACTAGTGCAGGTAAGCGTGTCGGCGGGGTTTTGATTTCCTTGCCAATTTAGCCGTTTGTCGCTTGTTTGGTCTTTTTTTTTTAGGCTGTTTTCTGTTGCTGCCCATGGTGATTCACAGTGTTAGAAAAATACCCGATTCTTTGATTGAAAGGTCCAAGAACAAACCGGAGATTTCTTCAATTTAAAGGATGGTACATTTATTTAGAAGTCACATGTAAAGCAAGCAGCGCTGGGTGCAGCGTGACGCAGCTCCCTCTGGAGCTGGTCAGACTGAACCCCGACTTCCGGGTGCAGGTTACAATTATCCCCTCGGGTTGGGCGAGCCAGTACAATGGGATGGGCTTGTACGCGACTATCTGATTGGCTAATCTACCTATGGCGGGAACAGGCCATCCACTGAACACGCCTCTTCATTCTAGAATGTGCTATCAACAGTGTGCGTGGGTGTTGGGTTTGGGTGTGTATCTAATGTTAAAGACCTGACTTAAAAGAGAGAGAGAAAAGACAGAGAGAGCTCTATACCTTTGTCTCATTCCTGTTATCAATATACCATAACATACTTGTTCATAAGCATGCAAACAGAATTTGTATGGAATATGTGTAGAGCATAATGGGAGATCACCTACAGAATTATTATTCTGGCACTAACTATACATTAACCCTTTCAATCCCCCCTTTGACATGATTTTATCATGTCAACCATGTATGGTGTGAGAGACTCTGGCAATTAACAGATGGTGTATAAGGCAGGTCCCTGCATTGTGTGTCAACCCAAGAGGCTTGCACCATTGGTTCTGCTACCCGTGCCTCCCCCCTGTGGACACCTTAGCATGGTGCAGTGATGTCTAAGAGGTAAACTGTCACCAGGTCCTGTACCCCCCTCGAGGTCTCCTCATGATCATTGTTCTTTGTCCAGTGGAGTGGACCATGTAGGGGTCATAGGGTCGAATAGAATCAGTCCACAAAACCTTTGTCCACTGGTTGACCCTTGCCAGGGCTCACATCATTCAGCTGCACTCATCACACGGTTGCGACAGAGGTTCGACCTTCCTCTGTGTCTGCTTCCCATATCTGCAG
Organism: Pholidichthys leucotaenia; assembly: GCA_020510985.1. Classification (NCBI taxonomy): domain Eukaryota; kingdom Metazoa; phylum Chordata; class Actinopteri; order Cichliformes; family Pholidichthyidae; genus Pholidichthys; species Pholidichthys leucotaenia. Next base: position 338,341,069 of record CM035845.1, read on the forward strand.
CTGTGGAGCACAGTTCCATCTTGGTGACACAGGAACGAAACAACTGTGTCCCCGCTCTCAGAGGCACACCTCATCCCATGAGGTCTACAGGACGGTCTGGTGGGTGCAGCAGAGGGTATGTAACATCCAGTCCAGCCAGTGAACAGCTCAGTGATGCTGTCCCAGGGATGCCACCCCCCTGTCGCTGGAAAGAGGTGAACATGCTGGTGTTGGTAAGTCTCGAGCTCCTGGCTCCACCCTGGATGCTGGAGGTGCGGTGGATGCGCTCGGGTATCAGTCCATTCTTCTTCTGGGGACTGAAGTCATACAGTCACTCGCCCTACGACCTTTTCTATGTCGCAGGCACACGTCATGATGGTCTGGTGCTCTCCGGCATTCATCTTCCCTCTACCCTACACCTTTAATCAAGTGCCGATACAAAGGGCTCAGCTGGGGCAGGACCAATAATGGTCTGAGGGGTTGCCATCACAATGCATGGAGCCTGTACAGTTTTATCCTTATTCACTACAACTGTAGTTATCTATGTGTTGTTGTAAGTTATCTCCCAGTAGCCTTGAGTGTGTGATTGTTGACTATATGAAATCTGCATGTGGTGTTTGTGTTGTGGTGTGTGTGTTGGGTGATGGGGCCTATATGTTCAGTGGGTAAGTAGTAAACAATATTGTTCAACATTAGGAGACATCCATATCCATGCATTGTTGTATTCAGGCATTCAGAGCTTCTAACCTTCTCCCTTATTCAGATTACCTAACCGTAATTAGCATGATGGAGATAAATAACGCAAGAAGCCTATAAGTCTCACACCCCTACATCCGTGTGGTGAGCTATGTATGATTTATGTATTATCATTAGCACACTGTGTTTACAAATAATCTATGATGGCAGAATGGTCTTCCTCGTCATCATCTTTCGTCTTGGGGTCCTCAGCTCTTCCTCTCGACCCAGCAGTTGGTCTAAGACTTGCTGATGACTCCCACTGTGGAAAATTGCATTTGTTAACGCCCTTCTGGGCTTCTGAATATATGGCCTATAGTGTCGTACTCTGCTCCTTTTATTAGATCTACATCTGGTTATCCCTTTACCAAAACCAATTTGGAATTTGATTCAAATTTTCCTCATCCCCTCATGTTAATGTTAAGATTGGTCATATAGGAGATTTCTGGGCATCTTTGTGCCGCCTTTTGTGCTGATGCTTATGGTTTTATTTTGGGAGAATATTCTATGTTAAGGTCAGGTATTGGTTTTCCATGGATGGCTCTATTCTGCACTAGAGATGACAATATGTCCAACATTTTCCAATCCATGTGTTTGGGTCTAACCAGCGGGATGTGTGGAACCCCCCATTGGTTGAAATGCCTCTTATCCTCTTCAATTAGGACAATGGATGCTTCCACACATTTCCTTGTTTATCAGTCTAATTTTATGACCAATCTAGAGGATGGATTTACAAATGATGGTAGTTCACAATTTGGATCAGATCCATTCAATTGCCTATAGTACATTGGGTACAATGCTACTTTTACAGATGTTGATAGTTGTTCTACTGGTAGCTTGTCATTTGCAGAATTTGATCGTTATTTTTCTGACTCAGAGTCCTGTATGTCATTACCCAGAATTCTTACTTTACATGCAATAATTTAATTTTTGCTAATTTTCTGCATACGTGTAGAAGTGAGTCCACTTATCTGTTCTAGTCTTTAAGTATGCAGTCCAGTTTTCAGTGGCGGAGGTGGACGCCTCTCCTGCCAGCAGCGGCCATTGTGGGGCGTGCTCTCTCTCCTCCTCCTCCTTGCTGTCCTCCCCCCTTGTCCTCTTGGCCTCCTTTTATAAGAGAAACAGATTCATGGGGAGCCTCAGGCTCCCCTTGTGTCAGCCATTCCATAAATAAGTTCAGTTTTTCTCCAAATTTTCTTTTCCCTTCTTATCTAGATTTCCAACATTGAGTCAAGAAAGGAACTGCTTCAAAGTCTTCATTTAGTTTTCCTAATTAATACAAGATGGGATAATAAGATTAACTCTTCACCATGCCAACAGATACTATCTGCACTACTGTAATTGAACCTTGCGGACCTTTGTCTTCCAAGAGTTCTGTTCAATAAGGTTTCAATAGTCACAGCTTAACTAGTTTACAAATTTCATTTAAGAAAAACAAAATAACCCCCTGTGCATTTTGATATGCTTCAGCATTGATAAATAAGATCAGTTTGTCCAGTTGAATTTAAATAAATGATTAAAAGTTGTGTCACACTTTCAGTCAAGCGAAAGGTGGACGTTTTGCCTAATTAGAATTTGATTTAAATTTTCTTGAATGCCTCATTTTATATATTCCTTGGTAAAGTGTGGAGTGAATGTAGTTTACCCTGACCCAGCTTGGCCACCGCCGAATCAGGAAAAAATCACATTCCTCATTACTGTCATATTCCTGAAATATGATGTATCATATATCACATATCACACCATTATGTGGTGAGTAACATCAAATGCATACCCTCTGTTGGGGGGGAACATAACTAATGTTAATATTCACAATTAAGGAAATGCACTGAAAGAATGGACACCTAATGTCTCATTGCTGCTTTAAGTACTTGGAAACATCTAAGATGGTTGCCTGCATTTGTGCCTTCTTCCTGACACTCTTAGCCAAAAATTTAATTTATTTATTGTTGGTTTTCTGTTTGGTTGGTTTTTAAAGCTACAGCTGCAAATCTTACGTGGATCTTTATTTTCTTTGGTTAGACATGCTCTGCTTTAATTTCTTTTTCCATTTCCATCTCAACATCAGAAATATTTTCTACACTTGCTAAATCCACCGTTCTTCTTCTCTTCCCCCAAGTACTTTTTCCCATCAGAAACACTCACTCAATTCTTTTCCAACCACTATCCATCTGTGTACAAGACTTCACCTTTCCCTGGACTAGCTGATGAAACATCTCACATCTATAATCTCTTTCAGTATTGGAACTTCCTTCTGTTCACTGTCCCGTCGTTCATACTACTGACTACTGTCCACAGCTAATGCTCCATGCAAGATCCTGCACATAAAAGTGATCGGTTTCATTCTGAAAAGTCAGCTTTATAAATAAACCAACATGGCTCCATTCAAAATTCTGTTTTGTGACAACACTCATCTCTTGATTTATACCCTGGCCTTGGATGCCTTTTAATTACTGACCTTTTGAATTTGTTTTGGAATTAAATAATGCCGCTGGGTCTGAACATCTGCCTTTCAAGGAATGTATTACACTAAGACGTCTGCTGATTATTATGAAAACTTAAGTTTAACAGAGTCATCTGTATCTTGGTGTGGTGGAGTCTGTCTTTTTTCTTCTGAACAGATAACCTCCAGATGAACTAACACTATGCCTACAAAACTATAACAATTTTAGATACAAAAATATAGAGCTTTCATTAGCCTCCAAAAACAATTCTAAATAACATTTAAATCAGGACTTAACCATGTGACACACAAACCATGCGGGTGTGAACCGCTGGTTTGTTTGTCAAGCTACACTGGTTGTCTTGTGTGTGCCAGAGCTGCAGATCTATGTGCACAGGGCATTAAAGCCTTGTTCATGCTCCACCTCCGCTCTGTGCGTGCTCTATGATGATCCCTTGGATAGGGCTGGTGTGCACACAGCTATATGTATGTATATGCTTCATTCTTGAGTCTATTCGGCCGAGTGTTTGCTGTTTTTACCCCAAATTATCTTCTTGTTTCTGTAGTCTACTCTGGTTGTGTTTGTTTTAATTCATCGTCTTCCATAATGCTTTTTACTCATCTCTGGATGATCCAAAACCATAACCCTTGTTACGCTGCCATCCCCCATCTCCATACAAAGTGTAAGGAAATCTGTAATGCTCCGCACCGTGTATTTATATTTATGTGTACATATGTATATTCACTGCTCTTATTTTCTTATCTTTTAAATTATTGCTCTAAGTGTTGTTATCCCTGTGCCATTGCAATCCTAGAATCTCCCCCATTGTGGGACCAATAAAGGCTCATCTTATTTTAATGTGGCTTTCATGTAAGCTTACAGCTTTTCTCAAATTTAAACACTTCCCTTCTAACTTTGCAACCTTTTCTCTTAATAGTTATTTTCTCCTAACAAATTTTAGATCTTTTCCTTGTAAATTTGCAAGTTCCTTTTCAGGAATTTGTGACATTTTGTAATATTTGGCAAATTTCCTCAATTGTGCAATTTCCTCCAAACCTTGCAGCTTTACCCTTATACCTTTTTGCATAAATTTTCAACCCTCGTCTTAACTTGTGATTGTAAATCAGCATTTTTATCATATTTTGCACCTCCATGCTCAAATCTTATGTTAAGTTAAAATGTCTATTGCAAGTCTTTAACAATGTTATTAGATTTCACCAGATTTGTAGAGATGTGCAAAAAATACAGTTAGGAGGGTCTGGGAACCTCCAAATATGTATTGGCCCTTAAATATTAAGGAGCCCTAAACCTGCCTCATTTCTCTTGGTCACTAGGTGGCTAGTTTTCTTGTAGCAAAAGTTCCCACTGCCTGATATTCTGTGGAATAATGACCTTTCAAGCGTCAAGAAATTTTCAGATTTTGGTCTTAGTTGCTAGCCTTTTTTTATTAGATGTTTCTTAGATGGAGAATGGGTGAGCAATATAAGCTGCAGCTTCAGCCATCACGCTTTTGGGATAACTTATGTTGAATTGTGCAATCAGAGGAGCCATTGTTTAATTTGACCCCGTTGGATTCCTCTTCCTTGATACATTGTTCTATTCCTTTAATGGAGCCTTCAAACCTTAGTGGACTAGTAACTTTTCTATCTGTTCCTGTCTTGACCTCTCATCTTGACCTCTCCCCCCTTGAAACAGAACGGCTTAATATCAAAGCCGGTTCTTTTTCAACATCCTGTAGGGAAGGATACCTGTTGTGTTGCTAATTTTGGGGGACCCCTTGGGGGCCCTTGTGGGTGTTTGAGCTCAGTGGCCAAATTGCTTAACATAGGAAGTATTAGTCCCACGGGGGCCTCTGACTATTCTGACCTCCTGTGGTCATGCAGCCGATACTGACAGGTCAACTTAGATGGGGCATGGGTATGGCTTTTTTGAAGATTGGTCATGTATTGTGTCTGCTCAGTATGTGGTCTTGGCACATCTCTGATATGGAAGGCAACAATACTGTATAGCTAGGTCTCCCTGGTGGGGGGGCTGTTTTCACATCCTGCGAACATTCCTCTGTCCTGCATTTGTTTGACCCATCTGGCAAATTTCTCCCTTCCTTTCTTTTGATCTGTGATTGGGACCTTTGTCAACCATCTAGCCCTTGTCTAGGATAGCACCGAACCCAGGGAGCCGGGCTTACAGGCTAGAGACATTTCATATAGGTGTTAATCAGTGTCAACTGGTTACACAGGAATACTATACAATATCAGATGTGTGAGGACTCACTCTGCTGGTGTGCTCAATTGTTCCTCTTTTGACCCATTGTGTTGCTTTCTTTGATTGCTGGAGTGGGACAGCGAAGTGGAGGGAGGAGGGGGTCACTGATGGCGTGAAGGAGGAGGCAGCTGCTGGGGGAGGGGTCGTCCACAGCCAACACTGTCTTAAATTTAATGGAGAGAAACAAGCTATTAAACAGCGTGTTTTTGTCCTTTTCTGTTATATCATGTTTATTGATTATTTTGCATTTGTTCTCACCGTTGCAGCATAAGTCTCTTATTCTTACGTTTTTTCTTCCTCCAATCGTTTCTCCATAATTTTTTGTCTTGCGTCCTGCACAAAACTTTAACATTTCATCAGTTTTCAATTTTCTTCAAAAACAAATTTCCTTTTCCATATTCTGCCCACTCTCATCTCCACAACAATAACTCCTATTTACTTCATTCATTCATTTTAGTTTATTGTATTTATTCAATTATTTTGTATTTATAATTTAATTCATTTATATTTTTACTTATCTGCACCAACCTGCAATTTTTCATTTAAATTCTCTCACCTTTATAGTGTCCACCTAGGATTTCCTAGTTTTGTTGAGAAATACATCTCCTTATTCTCCAGTTTTATTGTAAACCTCCTTCTGCCTAATTTAAAATTGAACCTTTCATCTCTCCAAGCCGAACGGGTATGCTTTGCCTCATTATGGGCAAACCTGCATTTTAGCAGGTCCCTGAGGTCTTTTGTTTTTTCACCATGCATGGAATTTTTAAAGCCTTCCTTTCAACCAGAGAGATAAAGTTCCAGATTTATTCTTAAGGTTTTAAGTTTTGTTGGCAGTAATTTTGTGAAATAGTGCACTTCCTATATTTGGCCACACGATGGAGGCACTGTGCCACAGCTTGAAGGTGATTCAAAATGGCGCCCTCGCATGCGCAGTAAATGGGACACGTGCAAAATGGCCCCTGAGCCTATTGTTCACAAACCATGTGCTTTTTTTTTTTTTTTTAAGTTTAAGAAAAATGGAGCACTGCCTCCTTAATCCCAGCTATACACACACTACCACAGCTTTACAACTTTAATTTAGCGCTTCATTTTAATGCCGTTACCTCAAATAATCCTCAGTAACCTGTTTTACCAATTTCACCTCCACTCGGTGGTGGGTCCATTCCTTTGTTCTGACCATGCGGTCCGGAGCCCGCCATTAGTTAAATCATTGTGGGAAAAAATTTTACTAAATATTCTCAGCTCCCGGTATTTCCCAACCCACACGTTTATCCCCTAAGGACACAAAATTTTACAGAAATCAGTTCTATTCTTATGAATGCATTCACTATTGTTGGAATAAAAGAATCTTATGCAATTCTGTAAGCTATTATTTTATACTTATGAGCAGACCCTCACTAAAAGTGGAAAAAAGATTCTTGTGGCTGCTTGTTACGTTACTCACTCATACTGTAGTCTGAGATTCTTATAACGTATTAAGAGTACCTTTATACATGCTCACTACTGTAACCAAAATCAGGCTAACCCTGGATGGTTAATTTGGGAGACGTCTAAGTCTCTTATTCCAGCACAGACTGTAACTGAAATTTGCCTTTAATTTGGGAGACAAACGCGGCTGATCCCGCAGTTCTCTAAGTCTCTTATTTATTTCGCAACAGACTGCTCCGAAATACTTCACCAACGTGGCATCGTTTGGCATCGGGTCGATTCTTTAACCCCCCCGGCATCAGGCTTAACCCTGGAGATCAATTTGGGAGACGAATGCAGGTGATCCCGCTATTCCCTAAGTCTCGTATTTATTTCGCAACAGACTGCTCCGAAATACTTCACCTACGTGGCATCGTTCCTTTTAACGGCATCGGGTCGATTCTTTAACCCCCCCGGCATCAGGCTTAACCCTGGAGATCAATTTGGAAGACAGGCACGGCCGTTGCCTCCTATTGTCTTATTAATTCTGGGTACAGACTGCAACCCAGAACCTCACCGATCCATTTAATCTTTTGTTAAACAGAGGCTACTTTCACAAAGGCTTCGGCAAGTCCCCTTGTACAAGCGGTAGCGTGATTAACTCTAATCACAGCGGACACTTTCCCTCGTGGCCTCTTTTCGACTACGAGAACAAGCAGTGTCTTGTGTTTAGCAAATTAAATGATCGCGGCTTCACTCCCAGAGTGGCATCGGGTCGAACGCTTCAATGGCTCCCCCCGGCATCAGGTTGCTAAAACCTGTCTCTTTTCATTTGGGAGACGAACCTGGGTGATTATTAGTCACCCTGGCATCCTAAGTCTCGTCATTTTGGCTCAGACTGAATCCAAAACGTTTTAAAATTTGGCGGACCATGCACCCGTCATACATGTCCAGGGCCGCGGCCGTTCTATCTCAGACTGAACATAGAACACGTGCACTCTCTTTAACTTTTCAAACTATTGTTTAAACTTTACATGTGACTCCCAACCAAATGATAAATTTCGAGATCGGATATACCCCTTAATCAGACGACTGTAAATTTAGAATGGCCAAACTGCAGAAATTTGCGTAAAAAGGCTTTCTGCTTACCTTTTTGTTTCATTCAGGCGTCGCCACAGTCGACTAAAAAGGGTCCTTCCGATGTAGTTTTTTCAGGCTCGTCTCGGAATACGTGATTCAATCCGGGTCACGGCACCAATTGTTAGAAAAATACCCGATTCTTTGATTGAAAGGTCCAAGAACAAACCGGAGATTTCTTCAATTTAAAGGATGGTACATTTATTTAGAAGTCACATGTAAAGCAAGCAGCGCTGGGTGCAGCGTGACGCAGCTCCCTCTGGAGCTGGTCAGACTGAACCCCGACTTCCGGGTGCAGGTTACAATTATCCCCTCGGGTTGGGCGAGCCAGTACAATGGGATGGGCTTGTACGCGACTATCTGATTGGCTAATCTACCTATGGCGGGAACAGGCCATCCACTGAACACGCCTCTTCATTCTAGAATGTGCTATCAACAGTGTGCGTGGGTGTTGGGTTTGGGTGTGTATCTAATGTTAAAGACCTGACTTAAAAGAGAGAGAGAAAAGACAGAGAGAGCTCTATACCTTTGTCTCATTCCTGTTATCAATATACCATAACATACTTGTTCATAAGCATGCAAACAGAATTTGTATGGAATATGTGTAGAGCATAATGGGAGATCACCTACAGAATTATTATTCTGGCACTAACTATACATTAACCCTTTCAACAGCTAGGTCAGCACAGTAACAAACTGTGGAGGCTCCCGTTAACACTGCTGTTTTATCTCTTGGAGATTTATATTTTTTTAAGATTTACCTGTGAGAGACCCACTTTGTTGCGGGTGGTTTCTTATTCCATTTTAGAGGTTTTATATTATTAATTGAGGTCATTTTTTATTTTGGGACTTGGAAGAAATATTTTGGGGAGGGCTCATTGCCTTTTTGGCTCTTTTAAGAGGCTTTAGTTTGTTTTTAATGTAATATTCTGAAAACTGTGCACCTCTTTCAGGAGCAGATTTCTCCAAATGGTTGTAATTTTATGGTGTTATTTATTTAAAGTTATTATTTACTTGTGTGGTATGTGATTTAGGGGGCCTTATTTGATGCGCCTCTCCTTTTTGGCACCTGCTCACTGCCAGTAGGCCACAGTTCATTTTATTGCTGTTATTACTGAGTGGCCCAGTTAAGGTTTTTATATCTTATTATTGTGTTAATAAAAATTTCTGTAAACTTTGGAACACGTCTCCTGTCTCCTGAGTGCAATGAACCTGTGGGCTCAAAGTTAAGGTTTGGGAAATAATTTTCTGGTGTAGCGGTTTGATTAAACCCCCCACAACACACAAACAGAACACAGAGACAGTCAGCTCGCACTCCTGGGGTTTGTTCCGCTGCATGCTGAGTTTACAGCCTTGAAGTTAAAGTGTTCATGCATTTTGCCCTTACTGTGACCTAGAGACTCAGATCAATATGTAGATGTGCTTGTTAGCCTCTTTGTCTGACACTTGGAGCGAGGTCTAGCTAATCTGCCCATTGTGATGTATGTCTTACAAATGCAAATACCTCCTGCCTGTTCGGTTATTGCTTTGATCATTCTAACTGTGGGGTATGTCCCTTTGATGTATTGTTATGGTCAAGTATTTAAGGTGCAACTCTGTAACGCAATCTCTCTCTCTCACTCTGATCCTGCACTGGTAGACACACACGTGTCCGCCTCTCTTCTTCTTCACTGAGAGCCTGAGGAATTCGGCTTCAGCCTGCTCACGCTATGGGCTGGAGCCGAGTTCCCGTGACGGCGGTATGATTAATAAAACCTGCTTAAAACCACAGCATAGCTGCTTATTTTTTCATGCCGCTGCACTGGGTGAAATTCCCGGGGTGGCATTGTCTGGTTTTTATTTTGTGACTTTAGGGTCAGTACCTTGTATATCACCCTTTATTTTGGGGATCTCTCTGTACCACAACACAAAAATATCATGGCAAAGAAGTATGCTGAATTCTGTCAAGAACCGAGCAGAACCAAGTCGTGTCATGCAGCAGCAGCCACTAGTAGCTCGAGTAGGTTCATTTTGTCTTCTTTTAATTATTTTCCTTTTGTTCTTATCAAAGACAAAGCTAGAAAGGAGACTCCTTGAGGCAGCCACTGTTTTACTGCTGGAATTTGCTAAAAGTGAAACTTAAAGAAGGAAACTGAAAGTAAAAACCAGAGGAGCAGGAATGAAGACATAACATGGGCTTGTGGAGGATGAAAGCAGACAAGACACAAGCTGACAACACACAAGTTTAATTCACCTCCAACCAGCAGAACAGACTGACTCTGAGTGCCAAAGCCATCTGCTTTATACATTTTCTCCCCACCTCTGGCACTCAGGGTAAACACATTTACATACCTGTTACCAAATGTGAACACACATCAACATACACATTAAGACATTCGTGCCCCTACGTCCTCAGGTGTGAGCCTGACACAGCGGGGGCGAAAGGCACATCTTTATTTGCTTCATACCCCCCGGTGCTCTGGCGCCCTTGGCTAGCACCCCCAAGACCCCGAAGTACTGGGTGGAATGTCATCTCCTTTGTGTCACCACACAGCCCCCCCCCCCCCCCGAACACCCAAAAGGGGTCCTAACCCTCCGGACCTTTGGGCTTGAAGCAAGCGCCCGTAGTGGCTGTAACGTGGGCCAGTCGAAGCGCCTTCCTGTCGAGGTGGGTAGGAGAAAGGCTTGGTCTTTGGAGGGGGAAGGGGGTGGGGAGGGGAAAAAGTTAGTTTCCTGAAAACAGTCCTCTGTCGGGGAACACTAACCTGCGGCTCTACTGTAGCAGGGTGCCTGTGCCGGGGAGCTTGAGCCAGCACCACCTGCTCGTCTGCCAACAAATAAGCAGGCTTCAGCCTGTCTATGCAGATGGTTTCCTTACGCCCCCCGCCCCCCTCAAGTCTAGCATAAAATGTTTGTCCCCAGTTTCCAGCACTCTGAACGGGCTCTGAGGTGTGAGGTCTCAGGTCTCAGGTGTGAGGACGTAGGGGCCCCGCTGCGTCTGAAACTGCATTCAGACGCAGTGGGGTTCTGTGGGCGTCATGCCTGATGAAAATGAATTTGGCGTTTTCTAAACGCTTTGGAACAAAAGTGCAGGGAAAACAATGATGTGCAGGCCTGGAACACTGGCAGACCCTGTACCAGAAAAAAAGTGCGTGGGCGGATCGGGACCGGGCACGGCACTCTCTGGCAAAAATTCCCCCGGGATCTACAATGGCTGAGAAAAAACGAGTTCTGCAAGGGAAGCTGCCAAATCTTCCTTAGGTGCAGAGTGCAACTCCAATAGGACCCAAGGCAGGCGGTTGACCCAATTTGCATCCATTAGCGAGGCTCTGAGTGCTGCTTTAAGTGGCCTGTGAAAACGCTCGCACAAACCATTAGCCTGTGGGTTGCTACGCAGTGGTGCGGTGGATTTTGACCCCCAGGCTGTCGGCCGTCGCAGATCAAAGTTCCGAAACAAATTGCGGACCCTGTCGGAAGTGATGTCCAACAGGGACCCAAACTGTGCGACCCAAGCTGACAAAAACACGCGGGCTACCTTGGCCAACATGGTGGAACTCAGCGGAACCACCTCTGGCCAACGCATTGTGCGGTCCATGATTGTTAAAAGGTGTGTGAACCCCTGCGGCAGCGGAAGGGGACCCACTAAGTCCACATGTACGTGGTCGAACCTCCTGGCTGGAATTTGAAAAGGCTCGAGGGGGGCTTTGGTGTGCTTGTGTACCTCTTAGCCAGTTGGCACGCAACGCATGTTGCAGCCCATTCTTCCACATCCCTGCGTAAGTGAGGCCAACTGAATTTGGACCCCACTAGTTCAACTGAGGCTCACACGCCGAGATGTGAAAGGGAGTGGATGGACTCAAAAACCAGTAGCTCAGAACCATGGGGCGGGTGCAGCCGGTGGAGATGTTGCAGAGTGGGGTGTGTGTACCCTTCTTGTACCACCCTACTCTAAGTTTTAATCCGGTAGCTGCAGACTGGAGCATGCAAATGTCTGCGTCCCTGGTTTGGTCGGCTGTGGTCCACTGTGGAAAAATCGATGCCCATGTATGCTGGAGAGACAAGCGCGTGTGACAAGCAGTCTGCCACAACGTTCAATTTACTGGCTACATGTTGGATGTCGGTCGTGAACTCCGAAATTGTGGCCAAGTGCCATTGTTGCTGAGCTGACCACAGTTCCAAGACTTTGGACATTGCGTAGGTCAGTGGTTTATGATCGACAAATGCGGTAAACTTGCGATCCTCAAGCCAGAACTGAAAATGATGCGTAGCGAGGTGCAGAGCGAACAACTCTCTATTGAAAATGCTATACTTATGCTCGTTGTCACGCAGAGTACAGATGAAAAAGGTGAGGGGCTGCCACGAACCAGAGACATACTGCTCCACTACAGCTCCTACCGTGATGTTAGACTCATCTGTGGTGAGCACCATCTGGGCTGACGGGGCTGGGTGGGTCAGCAAAGCTGCGTTAGCGAGTGCCGTTTTGGCATCTGTAAATGCCTGGATCCACTCGGAGGTCCAGTCGATGCTATCCACGAGCTTCTTTTTCTTGAGTGCGCTGTAGAGCAGCTGCAGCAGCTGGGCTGCGTGGGGGAGGAAATGGTTGTAAAAACTGACCATCCCCAAAATTTCCTGCAGCGCCCCCACAGTCTGTGGACGTGGAAAATCCGACACTGCGTGCACTTTATCCGGCAGTCAGGATTGTGCCATCTGGCGAGATGTGGTTGCCCAAAAAGTCGATTACTGGTTAGCCCGAACTGACACTTTGCTGGGATAACAATCAGCCCGTGCGCTTCCAAACGTTGGAAAACTTGTTTGAGAGGTGCTCCTCCTCTGACATGCTAGCTGCCAAAATATCGTCCAAGTAGACGAAAATGAACAGCAAGTCCCAGAGCACCAAATTCATCATCCTTTGGAAAGTTTGCACTGCGCCCTTTAACTCAAACGGCATGCACAAAAACTCGAAGACCGAAGGGAGTTATTACTGCCATTTTAGGGATGTCCTCTGCGCACACCAGGACCTGGTGGTAACCACGGACCAGATCCACTTTTGAAAAAATGCCCGTCCCGGCCAGGTGCACAGAAAAATCCTGGATGTGTGGGATGGGGTAACAATCGTGTTCCATGGCGTTGTTTAAGCATCAGAAATCACTGCACAGCCACCACAACCCATCGGACTTGGGCACCATGTGCAGCGGGGATGCCCAAGGGCTGTTGGAACACCTAATGATACCTAAGCGTTCTAAGTTAGCAAACTCCTCGCATACGATGGCTAGTTTAACTGCATCCAGGCGGCGAGGGCACGCAAGCACGGGCAGACCTTTCATGGTGATAAAATACTCGACCCCATGCCTGGTTACCGTAGCGGAAAAAGTAGGCACCGTGAGTGCTGGGAACTTGGAAAGCAAACATTGGTACTTACCCCCTGGAGCTAGAACATTTGCGTGTGTTGGTGGCCCAACTCCCCGAGCTGTGCAGGGCAAGGAGGAAAAAGGAGGAAAAAGATATAGCGTCCACTGTTGTCTGTTGGCAACATCAACAAGTAGTCCATGAGCACACAGAAAATCAGCACCTAAGATGGGGACTGAACATCCAGCTACCACAAAGTCACACTGGCAATTGCATCCATGTAAACATACAGTCACTGTCCTTTCTCCAAACATCCTAATGTGAGATCTGTTTGCGGCCATGAAAGACAGCCCACAGCCTTCTGCCAGCCTGTCTGCTCTGACTGGCAAGATGAGGCTCTTCTGGGAGCCAGAGTCTACCAGAAAACATCTCCCCGAACATGTATCCGTGATGAAAAGCAGACTCTCCCTGTCCCTAGCGGTCGCAGCAGCTACTGACAGCTGGCTGTCCTGTTTTCCAGCTTCTTGAAGTGACACAGTGGCAGACAACATTGTGCTTCCTTGCCAAAATGGCGGTGATAAAAACAGTGCCCTGGTCCTGTTTCTCCGGGTGGCCGTCCAGGCCACCACCATCAGCTTCTGGACCGTGCTGGGCTCTACCGGAGATCCCGGTCTCACCACCTGAACGCTGAAAGCCTTGTCTGCCAGGATGATGCGGTCTGCCTCCTCTGCCAGCGCACGGTAGTCCCTGTCCGCCAGCAGCGGTGAGTTAGCGAGAATTGCTCTCACAGAAGCCGATAGGTTTCTGAGGAAGAGATGGGCAAAAAGGAAAGATCCATCGTCCGTGCCCATCAACGCAAACATGCTCTCCATAAGGTCCACAGTCAATCGGTCTCCTAGCTCCGAGCAGGTGAGGAGTTTTTCTGCCCTCTCTGCATCTGAAAGGGTATAACGGCGCAGCAGCAGTTGCTTGAGAGCGCCATATTTCCCTTGGGCTGGCGGGGCTCAGAGTAGATTCATGGCGCGCTGCATGGTGCGCGCATCCAGCAATGCCATCACATGGTGGTACTTTGTGTCATCTGCCATGACTCAGCGGAGGGTGAATTGGGCTTTCACATGAATAAACCAAGCAGCCGGGTCATGAAGCCACAAGTCCGGGAGTCTGACTGCGACGGGCACATGCAGCGGTGGGAGACTCCAGCAGGAGTGCCTCCGTGGTAGTGCTGGGTCCGTTTTCCATTTCACGTCTATAGGTCACCAATGGGGAGGATGAAAGCAGACGAGACATGAGCTGATGACACAGAGGTTTATTTCTTCTCCAACGTAGAACAGATTAACTCTGAGTGCCAAAGTGATCTGCTTTATACATTTTCTTCCCACCTCTGGCACTCAGGGTAAACACATTTACATACCAGTTACTAAGTGTGAACACGCATCAGTATACAAATTAACACGTTTGCACCCCTGTGTCCTCAGGTGTGAGCCTGGCACCTCACAACTGATCAACAGTACCTAGCCATTGTGAGGCTTCAAACAGGATGTTGTCAGAGGGAAGTGGCCACTGAGCTTAGTGTCACAGAGTGTCATCAGCAGGTTGCAACAGAAATACAGAGAGACTGGAAAAGTCACAGAAAGATAGATGGATAGATAGATGGATGTACTTTAATGATCCCAAACTGGGAAATTACAGTGTAACAGCAGCATGACAGTAGACAACAAATGACAGAAACACACACAGCATAATAGACAAAGGGATTAACCACAGAAACTAGAACTACAAAAAAAGCTTATATCATCACAGATGAATAGATGGTGACCCATCTAGATACATGAATCATACCCACTGTACAATGCAGTACTATCAGGAGCAGAGTGAGATGTGAGGTACCAATTAGACAGTAAGGTGCAGTATGGCAGCATAGTTATGACCAAAATTCAACATCAGAGTGAGTTACTGTACAGTGAAATGGCATGTGGCAGGAAAGATTGCCTGTAACTAACCGTTTGGCAGTGAAGTTGTAACAGTCTGCTGGAGAAAGTGCTTCACTGTCCATCCAGTGTTTGGTGGAGGGGGTGATCTAGATTGTCCATGATGGATTGCAGTTGATTTAGTGTTCTCCTCTCCACCACATTCTCAAAGGTCTCTGACCTGAGACCAATTACAGAGCCAGCCCTCCTGATAATCTTGTCAAGTCTGTTGGTGTGGCTGGCTCTGATACTGCTACCCCAACAGACAGCAGCAAAGAAGATGGTGTTGGCGACAATGGTCTGGTAGAAAAGCTTCAGCATCCTGCGGCACATGTTGAAGGGTCTCAGCTTCCTCAGGAAGTAGAGTCTGCTCATCCCCTTCTTGCGCGCAGCATCAGTGTTGGATCTCCAGTCCAGCCTGTTGCTGATCATGACACCCAGGTATTTATAGTCCTCAACCACCTCCACACTCTCCCTACCTAATCTGCAATGGCTGAGAAGGTGTCCTCTTCTTCCTGAAGTCAATCACAATCTCTTTGGTCTTGCTGACGTTCAGCCTCAGGCAATTCTGCTCTGTCCACTCCACAAATCTGTCTACCAGTGCCCTGTACTTCCCCTCCTCTCCCCCTCTTATACACCCAACAACAGCTGAGTCATCAGAGAATTTCTGCAGGTGGCATGACTCGGTGTTGTACTGAAAGTCATTGGTGTTTAAGGTGAAGAGAAAAGGAGAGAGCACAGTCCCCTGTAGAGCTCCCGTATCACTACGTCAGACAAGACACTGCTCAGCTGGACAAACTGTGGCCTGCCTGTCAGGTAGTCAGTAATCCAGAAGATCACAGAGCTGTTGACCCCCATCACCCGCAGCTTCTCAGCCAGCAGCAGTGGCTGGATGGTGTTCAAGGCACTGGAGAAATCAAAGAATGTGATTCTCACAGTGTCTCCTCCATCACCCAGGTGAAGACGGGCTCGTTGCAGCAGATAGATGACAGCGTCTTCAACTCCTAAATGGGGCTGATATGCAAACTGCAGAGGGTCCAGCCACGTCTTCACCTGCAGCCTCAGGTGAAGCCGTGGTGAAGCAGGTGAAGCCTTCATCACATGAGATGTGGGGGCAACTGGTCGATAGTCATTCAGGTCTGATGGAGATGACTTCTTGGGGACAGGAACCAGGCAGGACGTCTTCCACAACACCCGTACTCTCTCCAGACTCAGGCTCAGGTTGTACAGGTGCTTCAGTACCAAAGCTAGCTGGTTGGCACAGGTCCTCAGGATCCTGGCGAAGATGCCATAAGGGCCCGCAGCCTTCCGCTGATGGAGTCTCTACAGCTGTTTCTTAACCTGGTCTGTTGTCACAGTGATGTGATGGGGTGGAGTGGGGCTTGTGTCCTGGGGGGGGAGGTGCCGCACAGAAGGGTGGGGGGAGGGGTGTGTAGCGGTCTGGCTGTGTTGTGGGGGTAACAGAAGGTGAATTGAACCTATTAAAAAACAGATTCAGCTCATCAGCTCTTTCAAGGCTCCCAAATGTCTGTCTGTCTCTCCCCTTGCACCCAGTTATTTGTTTCATTCCCTTCCACATATCCTTGGTATGGTTTTTCCTGAGTTTATCCTCCAACTTCCTCCTGTAACTGTCTTTACACCTCACATCTCTCTCAGTTTGTGCTGCACTCTCCTCAGTTTCTCCTTGTCTCCGGACCTAAAACCTCTCTTCTTGTTCAGAAGTGCTTTCAGGTCACTGGTGACCCATGGTCTGTTGTTGGACAAGCAGTGTACAGTCTGAGCTGGCATGGTTGTGTCTTCACAGAATCTGATGTATTCTGTGACGCAGTTGGTCATATTGTCTACGTCTACCCTATGTGGTTCACAGAGTGCATCCCAGTCCGCCATCTCGAAGCAGTCCTGTAGTGCATCAGCAGCCTCCTGTGTCCACCTCCTCACAGTCTGTGTATACGCAGGCTGCCTTTGCACAAGGGGAATGTACTTGGGTGATAGCATGATCAAGCAGTGATCCAATTTGCCAATGGGGGTAGAGCTGTGGCACTATATGCATCTCTGACATTGGCATACAGTAAATCCAGTGTTTTATTTTCTCTAGTGGGACAGTCAATAAACTGGTGAAAGTTTGGTTGGGTTTTTCCCAGTGAGACATGATTAAAATCACCCGTGATGGCCATAAAAGCGTCAGGGTGCTTCTCCAGTAATGTGGCAGTAGTGGAGCTGATGACGTCACAGGCCACCGCTGCATCAGCTGACGGAAGGACATAGACAATAATTACAAAGGCTCATGTATATTCTCGTGGCATATGATAGGGTCTCATACTCACAGCCAGCAGTTCAATGTCTGGGCTGCAGCACTTTTCCTTCACATAAATGTGTCCAGGATTACACCACCTTTCATTCACAAGAAGTGCCACTCCTCCTCCCTTCTTCTTCCCACTACTTATAACATCCCTGTCCAACCGGATAGTCTTAAAGCCATGTATCGCTATGTTGATATCTGGGATCTGTGAGTGTAACCACGTCTCTCTAAAACACATGATACTACACTCACGATACTCCTTTTGCATCCTGACCAGTGCTGTGAGCTCATCTGCTTTGTTTCCCAGCAACCTCACGGTCCCAGTGATGAACATCGGTACAGCCGGTTTATGCTTCCTTCTCCTCATCCTTACTTTAGCTCAGCCCTTCTGCCGCAGTGTTTCCTCCTGAGCTCATGCAGGATGAGGGGCTTCACTCCCAGCAGCAGCGCTGGCCTCCTCATCACAATCAGCTGGTCACGTGTGTAAATAATGCATCTGCCCCCACTTCTGTTGTTTTCCATTGCCCCAAGGAAGAGAAAAAGATCAGAGAAAGACCAGCGCTAAAATAGAAAAAACTTGGTCCAGTCATTAATCCGAGTCTTTCTACCTAGCCCTGGTGAAAAAAAGGCACACTATATACAAGAATAAGGAGATAAAAACACAAAGACACAAGAGAGTTGCTGCTGATACAGCCGCCTATCCTTCCAGCACCTTAAAAAAAATAAAAAGGCATAGAAGTGGACGTCCTTTGGCCACATCCCATGCCGCTTCACTGTGAACAGTGCCCTGTGGAACTGGATGATGAATGCCACTCAAGTCCAGGCACATTTAAGGGAGGTGAGAGACACCCAAGTGTCACGTCAGACCATTCAAAACCATTTACATCAGTGTGGTCTGTGTGCTAGATGACCTCCAAGGACTTGACCACAACAGCAGGCACAGCGTCATCGTCTTGCATGGGCCAGGGAGCATTTAAGCTGGACAAGGGACCAGTGGACCTCAGTAGTGTTCTGTAATGAAAGTTGATTCACGTTGAGCAGAAATGATGGCCACCAATGACGTTGGAGATGTCAAGGAAAGCGCTATGTATCAGCCATTGCTGTCACCAGACAAGCCTTTGGTCGTGGTGGTGGTGTTACAATCTGGACAGGTGTCTCTAGTCAATACAGAACTGCCCTACACCTTGTGAATGATACAGTGACAAGCCAATACTACCTGAATAGCATCACTAATTCAGTCATTGTGTCCCTGCATGAACAACACAGGCCTAATTTCATCTTCATGGACAACAATGCTCCAGCTCATCGAGGCTGCATCATTAAGGAACAGCTGCTGGAGGCTGGGGTACCTCAAATGGAGTGGCCGGCACTTTCTCCAGACCTGAATCCCATAGAAAATCTATGGGATCAGCTGAGTCACCGTGTAGAGACTCATAACCCTGTACCCCACAACCTCAATGACCTGAGGGCCGCCCTTCAAGAAGAGTGGAATGCCATGCCTCAGCAGACAATAAGTCAACTTGTGAACTGCATGAGACGTTGTCAAGCTGTGATTGATGCTCAAAGGCACATGACAAGTTATTGAGACACAGATATTTTTTGTTGTGGTATACCCACCACTGTTGTTGGCTTTTGTTTCAATAAATTGTTTGAGATGAGGAAATCACAATTGCATGCTTCTACTTAAATGTCCTACTTTCATGATATATCACTGTAGAGTGAACTTTTTATATTTTCCATAAATTTCACCCGAAAGCCAAATATCCCTAACTTTTTGTGAGTAGTGTATATCCAAACTTTGGAAAGGAAAAAAGTTGTTAGCTTGTGTGTAATTTAGAATGTAAATACATTGGGTAAATGAGATATGGATGAATGAAATGCAAAAGGAGCTTCTAGATTACAGTATTTCACTTCATGTAATTTAAATCCATCTGCACATTTCTGTTTTCCACACTTTCATGTAAATGCTTTCACTCATTTGACTCCTTCACATCAGAAGGGTACAGAACTCCACCACCATCAGGATTTTTGTCAAAATCAGAGTCAGATTGAAGTAACGGAGCTTCAGTTTCCCCTTCAGCACTCCTAGACTCCCAGAATGGTATTTAAACATACTTAATCTGTCTGAATTTTCAGCTTCAGCTCACACCAGCAGACTCAAAGCCCTGAAGAGATGGAGAGACGTTCCCCCAAATTCCCACAGCTATTATCAAAGAACTAGAAATGCCCTCTGACCAGTGGTCTGCAACCTCTGGCTCTGGGGCTCCATATGGTTCTTTAATGGCACAAATTTAAGATAGAATTTAATGTTTAAGGCACAAAGCTCTAATATTACTGACATTGACAGGCCAGTTTGATATATCTTGTAGCTCCATGTGGTCTGAGATCATTTTTCTGGTACTTTTCTCTTGGCCTACAGGTGGCGCTGTGGGCTAATTAGTCTGCATTCAGAGTCTTAGAAAGTTTACTTAGGGGAATTTCTCTCTTATTTGTGACAGGGGTGCAGTAAATTAATAGGGATTCATGTAAAGATTATGGTGAAATGAATATACAGCCTGTGTGTGAGTTATTGTCCCCTAGCCTTGTGTTGCTGGTGTTTTATCACACAGGCAATAAACGCGCTCTCACTGTTGTCGGGTTATAGTGACTTTAATGAGTCTGTAAGTCTCAAGACTCTTTAAATGGCTGATTACAGGCCTTTATTCTGAAGAGGGGTAGAAACATTAATGATGCAAAGACGATCGCAGACTTCTGCTGGGAGTGTCCCCATAAACCACCTCTGCTGTAGGAGCCACACACACGCCTACACCTGCAGCCCTTAGAGCAGATTCATGGTAGACGCTCAGATGAAACGGATGAGGACTGTGGACTGATTCGCGTACACAGGACTGCTCAAAGTGGTTTCACTTTAGTTTTTGCATTGAAGCTGTTTCATGCACACACACAGAATGTAATCTTTGGTTCACATGTCCACACATCCAGAATTATGTCAAATGAGGAGAAAGCACAAAGAAGGGCTTATTTCACTGTAGCCCAAGGAGTAAGTTCAGGGTGGAACCCTTGCATGCTGTCACATTAATAGCACATGTCCACCTAGGCGTCTTTTGATGCTAGATCCCCGTGCCGCCTCCACTTCAGAGATCTGTCAGGAGCGTAAATGGGGTGTAACCACCAGAGCACAACAACTGATTGACATATTAGCTGCTTGGCAAAACACACAAGCTGCACCTCACTGGTCCATGTGTTGTTCAGGGGACAGTCTGTTCGTGTGTTCACCCACATCCAGGATGGCACCAGGATGGTAATCTTTCCCCTGTATCTTCAAACTAAACGTGATGGCGTTTCCTCACTCTGGTCCTCAGT
The DNA here is from genome assembly GCA_020510985.1 of Pholidichthys leucotaenia. Classification (NCBI taxonomy): domain Eukaryota; kingdom Metazoa; phylum Chordata; class Actinopteri; order Cichliformes; family Pholidichthyidae; genus Pholidichthys; species Pholidichthys leucotaenia. Next base: position 338,361,987 of record CM035845.1, read on the forward strand.
ACTGTTTTAACTATGCCTATTATTACTTGTGCGTGGGGGGGCCTCTGGGGTGGGTTGGGGGTCAGGTGGATGGATGCCTTGGACGAGTGGGGATGGGGGGAGGGCTTGGGGAGGGCTCTTTGCCTTTTTATTGTTTTGTTTGTGTTTTATCCGGAATTGTTTTTAACTGTAAAGCACTTTGATCTGCACTTTGTTGTATGAAAGGTGCTACATAAATAAGTAAAGTTTAAGTTTAAACTGCGACGCATGTTTCTGAAAACTATCGAGGTGAGAAATAAATGGTGTAGTTGCTGAATATATGTTTACTTTTCACCAACAACTACTCTAAAAAAGTTCTGCACAAGCTCCTTGGAGTGATCACCTCCATGCATCTGCTTCTCATTTGCATAAAGAGGCCCTTGGCTTTATTCTATACGTGATGCTACCAGGACCTTACAAGGCCCAGCTTCTGCAGTTCTGTCTGGAGAGAACCTGAAGCAACCACGCTGAGGGAAAACTCTGAACCAAACAGTTAAGCATTTAGCTTTATCAACCAGCATCTATAAAGATATGGTTTTGGAAAAGATAAATGGATCCTTACTAATAATCTTCACGTGTATAACAAAAGGGAAACAACTACATCACACTATTATGCTACTATTAACATTTAATGACCTCCTCATTCCATAAGAGCAAAAGGTACAGATGAGAAAAATGTGTATATAGACATATCTACCTGAAAGAAGCAAAGCAGCAAGAGTGAAAGGTGAGCTTTACAAGAGGGTAGTAAGACCTGCTATGATGTGTGGTGTGGAGGATGGTGCTGCCAGGCAGGAGGAGAACAGGAAGACAGAGACAACGGTCTTCATCATCCTTCTCTGTGGTTAAAGCTTGTTACCTGTTTTCATCCTGACCCTGATATGTGATGTGATCCCACACTTCCCCAAACTTTGTTATTTTGCCTGCCACCAGTGGCTCAGTCATGCTCTTCACTGTGCAAAGTGCAAATTTTACACCTGCTGTGGTGGCATCTGTAGTGTTCAGACAACACTCATTTCAATTCAGACAACTTTATCTGTCCCTCAAGGGGCAATTAATTTAAAAAGCAACTTGTACATTGATGCACTGAGTTGTCAGACACAATAGACAACACAAAAACAAAAAGTGAAAGTCACATCTAACCAACCATTAAAGAGAGTGCTATAATAAATAGTACTACAAAAATACAACAACAAGATTGTGGGGTTACTAAAAGAATAAAAGAATGGTCATGATAAAAACAAAAACCTAAAACTTGTATAATAAATAATAATATTTTTTTTAAAATCCTATGTGTGACATTTAACAACCTTAATAAGCATTTAGTAGTTTTATTGCTAAGGGAATAAAGGGCTTGGCATACCGATTAGTTTTGCTAGCAGGTAAAACATAACGGCGCCCTGATGGCAAAAGAGAGAATTCATTAGAGAGGACATGATCAGGAGAAGATAAAATGCATTCTGCTTTCTGAATAATCTGCTGGTTACAAAAGGAATTCTGATGACTGGAAGAAAAACATCAGGTAGTGTTCTGACTGAGTCAAGAGAAGTGGGGAAAGATAGCAAGACCAGCATGGCTCAGATCCACATTGGTTAGTTAGTTGCGTTTCCACAGCATGTAGAAAGCTATATGGTGTATGGGGTGGGACCTATCTTGATTTCAATGATCCTAGGCCACAGTGGGTGGTGGTGGGGTCAGTCCTCTGGTAGCTCTGTGTGTCCACCTTCCCTTCCTCATTCTATTATACTGAGCACCAAGCTGGAAGGCAGAAAGTACTCCTTTTGTATGGTCTTTGGTAAAATCCAGACAACCACCTCTGTTCTTCAGTGTCCCCACAAACCACCTCTGTTCCTAACTGTGTCCCCATAAACCACCCTTGTTCCTTACAGTGTCCGCATAAAATAACTCTGTTCCTTCGTGTCCTGATGATCCATCTCTGTTCCTTATAGCGCATTCTCATAAAACTACATTGGTTCCTAACAGGTCATCATCATAAACCCCTTCTGTTCCTAACAGGGTCTCCATCAACCATCTCTGGTCCTTATACCCCTTTGTTGAGATTGCTGAGAGATCAAAAACTGACCAATTCTCTTAACAATCTTTCTCAATAATCTTCCAGTGATCTTCTTTCATGAATCTTCTCAAGAAGAAGCTCAGAGAAAAAATTTGAGAAAAAGTTGCAAATCTGAGAAAAAGCAAATTTTTGAAAAAGAGATGAGAAAATCACTTTTTTTTTTTTTCCTCCCGGCGCCACACGAGTCGGCCGCCCTTTGCAACAGCGGCTCGATTCCGAGTCTTTTTCCCTTCCTCTCTCTTTTTGATCCGTCTTTTTTTTCACTCCACTTATATCACGGACACACAGATCGTCCCAAATGTCTCCTGAGCCGGTAGACGGAGCCACTGTTTATGGCAGGATACGATACAGCAGGGAAGAGCTGCTAGCATTCAACCGCCACCCGGTCCCATTGGAAAAACTCGACATACCGAGAGAACTGAGGCGAAAACGCCGCGGCTGCCAGGCTGGAGTAAGGCGGAGGACAAAAAATATAAGGTACAGACCCTCCCTTCCATCTATTGTCATGGGAAATGTATGGTCGTTACTGGGAAAGGTAGATGAGCTAGCGGCTATCTGCCGTTACGATAGCACATACCGGGAGTGCTCTCTCCTTGTTTTCTGAGACGTGGCTAATTGAACTAGCAGCAGATGCTAACATTGAGCTGGAGGGTTTCCACATGATACGGGCAGACCGAACACCAGACAGTGGCAAAGCAAGGGGCGGTGGAGTGATAATGTATGTTAACAACAACTGGTGCAGACCGGGACATATCACTGTTAAACAACGACACTGCAGCAAAGACATTGAGTTGCTAGCTGTTAGCATGCGGCCTACATATCTCCCGAGAGAACACTCACACGTGATCTGCATTGTTGTTTATGCAAATCCGACGGCAAACGCTGGGACAGCGCGTGACGTCATCCATTCAATAACCAGCAGGCTGCAGACAGAACACCCAGATGCTCTTCTCCTCATCTCAGGCGATTTCAACCACGTTTCACTATCTCCCATTCTACCCACGTTCACCCAGTATGTCACATGCCATACTAGAGACAATAAAACACTGGACTTATTCTACGCAAACACTAAGGAGGCGTACACCTCATCACAACTCCCCCCACTCGGGAGATCGGATCACAACTTGGTTCATCTCCGGCCGGTGTACAAACCCCTAGTGCACAGACAACCTCCGGCCATGCGCACAGTGGAGTTATGGTCTGAGGAGACAATGGACACTCTAAAGGGCTGTTTTGAAGCCACCGCCTGGAAGCAGCTCTGCGATCCACATGGTGAGGACATCGATGGCCTCACTCACACCTTCACGGACTACCTCAGCTTCTGTGTGGACAAATCCGTTCCCACCAAGACCATACGGTGTTGCTCAAACAACAAACCCTGGATCAACCCTGAGATAAAAACACTTCTGAGAGAGAAGAAGAGGATCTTCAGGTCGGGGAATAGGGAGATGCTGAAGTCCGTACAGAGGGAGCTGAGGAGAAAGATCAGAGAAGGCAAGGACAGCTTCAAGAAGAAGATGGAGGACAAGCTGCAACAGAGCGACATCAGCGGGGTCTGGAGAAACCTCAAAACCATCTCTGGGCTCCAGAATACCTCCCCCCAGGCCACAGGGGGCAGGGAGTGGGCGAACAACCTGAATCTGTTTTTCAATAGGTTTGACCAACCGCCCTCCCCCCTGACTGCACAACAACCACTGCTGCCTCTAAAGAAATCAAGTCGTGCTGCCCACTCCCCACTCCACCAACACCCCCCCACTCCCAACACACAGCCCCCCATCCTGACCCTGACCAGGACCCAGGTGAGGACGGAGCTGAGGAAGATCAAGGCGAGGAAAGCGTCGGGACCGGACGGCATCAGCGCAAAGCTCCTCAAGTCCTGTGCAGACCAGCTGTGTGGGATTGTGACGTACATCTTCAACCTGAGCCTGAAGCTGGGGATGGTACCACAGCTGTGGAAAACATCTTGTGTGGTACCTGTACCAAAAACTTCCCACCCCAAAGACCTGAACAGCTACAGACCGGTGGCCTTGACGTCCCACTTGATGAAGACCCTGGAGAGACTGCTCCTTGCTCACCTCCGCCCCCTGGTGGAACCAGCGATGGATCCACTCCAGTTCGCCTACCAGCATGGCATTGGGGTGGAGGATGCGGTGATCTTCCTCCTTCACCGTTCTCTGTCCCACCTGGAGAAGCCCGGGAATATGGTGAGGATCATGTTCTTTGACTTCTCCAGTGCTTTCAACACCATCCAACCGATGATCCTGAAGGACAAGCTGCTGCGCGCAGGGGTGGACCAGCACCTGTCATCATGGATCCTGGACTACCTCACGAACCGGCCTCAGTTTGTGAGAACCCGGGACTGTGTGTCCGACATGATCATCGGTAGCACGGGGGCCCCCCAGGGAACGGTGCTGGCTCCCTTCCTGTTCACTCTTTATACTGCGGACTTCTCACACAACACAACACACTGCCATCTACAGAAGTTCTCTGATGACTCTGCGATCGTTGGCCTCATCTCCAATGGAGATGAAGCTGAGTACAGAGGGCTTATCCAGGACTTCGTGGACTGGTGCCATCGGAACTGCCTCCAGATCAACGCGAGGAAAACTAAGGAGCTGGTGGTGGACTGCCGCAGGCATGGGCAACCCCTCACAGCACCAGTAAATATACAGGGAACAGACATCGAGATGGTGACATCCTATAAGTACCTGGGTGTTCATCTGAACAATAAACTAGACTGGTCACACAACACTGACGCACTCTACAAGAAGGGACAGCGCAGGCTGTTCCTGCTGAGGAGACTCAGGTCTTTTGGTGTACAAGGGGCGCTGCTGAAGACATTCTATGACACGGTGGTGGCATCAGCCATCACTTTTGGAGTGGTCTGCTGGGGCAGTGGCATTACTGCAGCCGATAGGAAGAGACTGAACAAACTGATCAAGAAAGCTAGCTCTGTCCTGGGGCAGCGCCTTGATCCGGTGGAGGAGATAGGAGAGAGAAGGACGGTGGCTAAACTGTCATCTCTGCTGGAGTCCGAGTTCCACCCTATGCAGGACATACTGAATGCACTGAGGAGCTCATTTAGCAGCAGACTACATCATCCCAGGTGCACAACCGAGAGGTTTCACAGGTCCTTCCTACCAACGGCTGTCAGACTGTACAACCTAAGCAGGGCTGCTTGCAGAGATAGCAAAAAGACGTAACAAACTAATAGTTTTTTTTTTAATGCAAAAGATGCAATAGACTTATACAATGGTCCCCTCCGACATACAACTAGGAAAATACCGGTCGCTATGGAGGGTGAGAATATGTATGGGCACATAATCACACCATGTAGGATAACTAAGTAGACGGTTATGCTGTTTCATCCCATCTAGCAGCAATGCTCTGCACTGTGTGTGTTTATATTTATATATCTATATATTTATTCCATCTAGCTACAATGCTCCGCACTGTGTGTTTATATATCTACATATTATTCCATCTAGCTACATTGCTCCGCACTTTGTGTGTGTTTATATATTTACATATTTATTCCACCTAGCTGCAATGCTCCGTACTGTGGGTGTTTATATATTTACATATTTATTCCATCTAGCTACAATGCTCTGCACTGTGTGTTTATATGTATATTCATATATTTATTCCATCCAGCTACAATGCTCTGCACTGTGTGTCTGTGTGTGTGTATATATATATTTTATAGTAATATGTACATATGTATATTAGCTGCTCTTGCTTGCTTGTTTTTTTTTCTTGCCTTCTGATTGTTGCTCTGAGTGTTGCTATCCCTGTGCTGTTGCAATCCTGGAATTTCCCCGTTGTGGGACTAATCAAGGCTTATCTTATCTTAGAGCTGATTCCTGTTGTAACCACACCCCCACCCTGAATTCATCCGTCACTCCTACAGCACACCTCACCACCATCTCACTGTCCTCATACAGGTCCTGCACCACACTCACATACTTCTCTGCCACTCCCGACTGCCTCATACAGTACCACACATCCTCTCTTGGCACCCCATCATCTGGTTTCTCTAGATCCACAAATTCCCTTCACATAACAGAGGAGTAAATTTCCAACATTTCCTAAGAGAGTACATTCTGTCAATTTCCTTCACAGATATTTTACTTTATTTCCCACTTCAAAAAAGTGAAAAATATCCAAAATAAATCATCATAGTCAAGTCACCCCCTGCTGGGCATTAATGCACACTGGCATTAATTTGTCACTTATTGACACCAGGAGATTGAGAACTGCCTAAAAATTCAAAAAGTATAATTCAAGAGTAAAAACACTATCCATGTCCACCAACAGACGTTAGAAAAGCCTTGACCATTACTGTTGCCATTAGCATTGATCCACCCCAGAACTGATGGACCACGGAAAGATGAGTTCACACTGCAACACACGGAAACTTCAAACAATTCAAGCACTTTAAAACTGCAGGATTTTCTGTTCAAAAACAGAGTTCCCGCATGTACCTCAGGAACACTGTTAAATCATTTCATCATTTTCCTTAATCTTCTGTCTGATTTCTCCTCTCAGAGCTCGATAAGCAGATTAAACAAACGACTTGTTTGGACGGCGTTTTTCTGCAGTATGACAATCAATAGTGACCCCGCTCTCTGCCAGGAGATACTTAAGAAACTCAATCCCCCATCAGACCCACTCCCTCACTGGATGAGCAGGGGCGACCTCAGGGGCCAATCAATCGAGCCCCTTTCAGCTCTGATAATCAAAAATCCAATAGGAGCTCTGGATGTTAATTGATCCAAGCATTGGGGGCAGTTCAGACTCTGAGAAGGGAGATTTTAAGAGTTGAAATGGCAGTGTTTTACCACACAGAGTTTAATGCCCTGTGAAAGGAGAGACGGGAAGTGGGTCAGTACTCATTTTTTTAAACAAAAATTTGTTTACCATTTTACATGAAAAAGGTGCAAGTTCATCAGAGAAAAAAAATCTACAATTTTACAATTTTAATGGAAAAAAGTCAAAAATCTACAGAAAAAGTCACATTTATGAGAAAAATAAACATTTAATACAAAAAGATAATTTGTACGTTTCAGTTTTATGTGAAAATATTGCAGAGTTATAGTCATAAGGTGTTGGACTTAAATAGAGATGCTAATATGTTGTCCAAGTTATGTTCTATTCCCAGTATTTGTCCAGGTTGCTTTTGAAGACATTCAGTGATGGGGCTGTGATTATTTCTGCCGGCAGTTTGTTCAATTCCTTGACTATTCGCAGGAAAAAAAAAAAAAAAGTTTTTTCTGACTTGTAATCTGGAAAAGTGTTAGTACGGTTTCATCTCATGGCCTCTCAGGTGGTGTGACGTAGACTTTGCAAAGAAGTCTAATCGTACTTTATCAATATTGTTTAGAATCTTCCAAGTTTCAATTAGGTCCCTTCTGAGTCCTTTTCTCTCCAGTGATGTTCAACTTTTTCAGTCTTTCTTCAAAGGGTAAATGTCTAATTCTACGTACTAACTTGGTGGTACGTCTCTGGATGTTCTCCAAAATCTGACTATCTTTCTGATAGAATGGGTTTCAAACTTGCACAGCATATTCTAGATGTGGCCTAACAAATGTCCTGTACAGGGTTATAAAGCTATTCTCATCCAAAACTTCAAAACTTCTTTAAATCATCCTGAGGATCTTCATGCTTTTCTCAGTCTATATGGCACAATGCAGGGACGGCTTTAACTCATTTGATACCCAGACGCCTACGTTCTTTTCAGCTGATGTCTCTTCTAATACTTTTCTGATTCCACTATTGTCTTCTAGAGTATAGTTAAACAGAATTGCTGTGCCCCACATGCATTCTCTTACATTTCTCAATCTTAAAGGAGAGTAACCACTTTTTTGACCATTCATTTGCTCTGTCTAGATCGGCTTGTAGTATTTGTTGGTCGTTCTCGGTTTTAATAATGTGGTAGCTTTTACTGTCATCGGCGAAGAGTTTAAAGGGTGAGTTGAAATCGCTACCAAATTCATTCACAAAAATCAAAAATAGAAGGAGAGCTGTCACTGAGCCCTGCGGCACACCACTGACTTCTGCTGAGCTACTACAGCCTATGGACACCTGCATCGTTCTGTCAGAAAATCTTCCAGCCATTTATACAAATTTCCAGCAATCCCATAGCACCACAACTTCAGTAATAGATGACTGTGGGACACCGAGTCAAAAGCCTTCCTATAATCAAGATACAATGACTCAATTCCACAGCCTTGGTTGAGCACATGGGTCCAATCTTCAAGAATTTCTAGCAATTTAGTCAAACACGATTTGCTTTTGGTGAAACCATGCTGGTCAGGGTTCATCAAATTGTTTTCTTCTAGACATTTTAGTAGGCCTTCACGAACTAGGGATTCTAATATCTTACAAGCAATACAAGTCAGACTTACTGGGTGATAGATTTTCACTTTACTTCTTGATCCTTTCTCATGAATAAGCGATATAGTATCATAGTCCTTCTCCAATCCAATCAAGTGGTAACAGCCTCGCTCAGGGATCGCTTGAATATGATGCACAAAGGTAAGCATAGCTCTTCTGCACATTCCTTTAGAAATGTGGGGTGTATGTTATCAGGACCTTGAGATATATCTTCCTTGAGATTTAGGACTCTCTTTTTTACAGCATCATTTGTGATGTTGACATTGCTGACACTCATACAAGTCTAGTGTGAAGTTTGGTGGGGAACTCATTGTCTCTCACAAAAACACTTTTGAAAAATCTACATAATTTGTTTGCTGTTTCCATGTCTGACACCGTCTTCGATCCGGCTTCTTTTAGGACTTGGGTTACTGTGGTCTTCATGTTCTGCTGATCCCTAACATACTTATAAAACAACTTAGGTTGACGTTTAAAATTTCTGACAATCTTTTTTTCATTCTCCATTTTTGCACTTCTTATATCTGTACAGAGTTCATTTCTAACATCAGCAAAGGTTTTGTATTTGATTTGTCTGCCAGCGGCTACATACTTCTTCCATATGTCCTGTTTTTCTTGATCTTCTTCTTGATACTATTGGTCAGCCATGCTGGATGCTTTTTTATATTTTTCTCCTTGATCCTTGGCACATGAGATGCTATCTTAGCCATAATATGATGTTTAAAGATGCCCCACACTTCATTTACCTCCCTTGCCTGAAGCAAGGTTTCCCAATCTAATCCTCTGAAGTTTTGCCTCATAATGTCATAGTCCACTCTCCAATAGTTTTGTCTAGCTACAGCTTGCCTCTCATGCAGCTGGTTCTGTAAAACAAATGTGAATCTAATCCCTGAGTCATCACTGTTCCCCAAAGGTGCACAGTTACTTAGGTTGTCCCCTGTATTCTCATCTTTGGTGAATATTAAATTGGGTAAAGATGGCTGACAACCATCTCTATATCTTGTCTTAAAATTTACATGCTGTTTTAGAAACTCATCTTGTGTAGCTTAAAAAAACTTATCTGCAAAGGATAGGCTGTCGCCACTGACGTCATAGGTTGTCCACTGTATTTGTGGTAGATTGAAATCACCCAACCGCGGGGCAGCGCGGTGGCAGAGTGGTTAGCACTGCAGCAGCACAGCAATTCACCCTTGGCCAAGGGATCCTGGGTTCGATCCCAGTCCCCGACCAACAGTGATCTGTGTGGAGTTTGCATGTTCTCCCCGTGCCTGCATGGGTTTACTCTGGGATTTCTCCGGTTTCCTCCCACATGCCAAAAATACGCAAGTTGGGTTAATTGGCATCAGCTGGGGATTCTAAATTGTCCTTAGGTATGATTGTGAGAGTGAATGGTTGTCTGTCTCTCTGTGTTGGCCCTGTGATGGACTGGCAGTCTGTCCAGGGTGTACCCTGCCTCTTGCCCAAAGATGCTGGGATAGGTAACCCTTAAAGGATTAAGCGGTAGAAGACGGATGGAGCTGAGTACAAATAAGTATGAATCTTTTTCTTTTTTTTCCCCCTCATTCTAATGGCACCCCCAAGAGAATGCGACCCTGGGCAACCACCCATGTGGCCCATATCAAAAACCACCACTGGTTGTGCACTTACTGTATGTACTGAGAGAAATGTCTCATATATAGGAATAAAAAAACTCTCTTATAATTCAACTGTGTTGTCATTTTAAAGCTCAAATAGGTTTTGTGGCTTCATATACCTTAAAATGACTCCTTCTGTATTAGCCCTAATACGAGGAATGATTCTTTTCAATTTCATTTATAAAGTGCCTAATCATAACAAAAGGTTGTCCTGAGATAGTAGATACATGATTCATGAATTACATTATGAATAATTCATTGAAAACCCCAACAATCAATTGGCCAACTATGAGTAAACAGTAAGTGACAACGGGAATAAACTCCCAGCAGGACCAAGAATAGGGAGGGGGAGGAATCTGCTGCGACTGGAGGGTGTAAGGGAAGAGAAGAAGAAAAGAAAGAGTTGACATAACATTCATACAAATGACAATAACAAGCTCTTAAAAGCAGAGAGCATCTGCCTCGCAGACCCAGCCTGGTAACTGGTTCCATAAGAGAGAAGCCTGATAACTGAAAGCTAGTACTTTTAGAGACTCAAGGAATTACTACAATTGTGAGAATGTAACGTTCTGTTAGCACAATATAGTACAATGAAGTCTTGAAGATATCATGGGGACAGATTATGTAGAGCTTTACATGTCAAGAGGAAGATTTTAAAATTGATTCAGACCTTTGCAGGGAGCCAGTCCGGGGGGGGGGGGGGGACCTGGTAATAACGAATTACAGTAATCTAATCTGGAAATGACCAAGGCATGGATTACTTTCTCTAGTTCAGCTTGGGACAAGATGTTCCTAATTATGGCAATATTATGTAGGTACAAATAAATACAAATTTAATCTCTAATAAAGAAACCGTCTTCTAGGGCTTATTTAGCAACATTAACATTAACTAGGCTTATGCCTAGTTAATGTTATCACAAACTGAACAAAACTGAAGTAGTTATACAACTGTTGGTTCTGACAGAGCATTTTGATTGGTCAATATGGAATCCAGGAGTTATGATACTCCCTGATAATCATCAGAGGTCTTCTAATAATTGTTAATATTTGTTGGTTTGCTATAATATGTTAGAACTTTAATGTATTGTGTACCTTGATTTCCACAGTGAGGTGCTATTTAAAAAGCCAGAAATTTTTCTTGCGTTTTGGGTTCATGCTAAGAGTTATTCGAGTTAGCTATGTTATCTCTATTAGAAACAATAATCCCAAAGTCTAGATTGAAAACACAGTGTACAGTTTCTCCTGAAGTCTCATAAGGTTTGCTGACTCTTGCGCTGGATAATGGATAGAAAAAAGGAGATGAAGAGAAGGTAAACAAAAGCCATTTTTATTGGATGCTAGTTAGCTCATTTTAATAATTGGTTACCTCAGAGTTTAGTTTAAAACTTCACAGTGGGTAGTTTCTTCTGAAGTCTTGAAACACACCGGATACTTGTGACCCCCAAATGCCCATAGGAATATGGATAAAACAATGTAAACAAAAATGGTAATACTGATTGAGCGCCAACTAGCTTGCTAGCTAGCATGATACTGGATTAAAGAAATGGGCCGAAGGACCGTGAAAGTACGTCTATAAATAACGACTCATGGACAATAGTACATTCTGTTGAACGTATGTGTAAAATGACAATGATGCTATTATATTCCATATTATGATCGTTGTTTCTGTTAGCAACATACAAGACGACCAGCTGACAAATATGTGGTTTAGTACAGTGATTTTATCCATCCATCCATCCATCTTCTTCCGCTTAACCCTTTTTGGGTCGTGGGGGGGCTGGAGTCTATCCCAGCATATCAAAGAACTAAAACAAACTGTGCTGCTTTCTTAAAAATAGCATCTGTGAAACTGTTAAAAGCATAATTATAAATTTTTTTTTTCCTTTTTGTAAATTTATAATTTTTCCCTTTTGTAGATTTGCAACTTTTAAGAAAAGTTATTGTAAATCTGTGATTTTTTTCCTACCTTTTTGGAAATTTGCGCACAATAACCACCCCCACCCCCCCTCAAAACCTGTAACTGTTGTCTATCCCCTCTCCTAAATTCACAGCCTTTTGTCCTTTTTGCATATTTACATTTTCCTCAGCGTTTCTGCCTGGACGCTCGATCCCCTAAACCTAAATAAAAGAGCAGTTATAATGAATCCCGGCTCCCCCGGTTTGCCCAGGACCCTCATGTTGACCCCGCTGATCTGTGGCAACAATGTGGCGTCTGTGAGTTCCCGTCCAAATGTCAGTCTGTGAAACAACATGTCCGCCGTCTCTGTGGTTGCGGTAGGAAGTTTTCCCGGGAGCTGGGCGCTGGATGAACTTCACGCACGGCCTCCGTCCGTCCTGACGGCGCCGTGGCATTTAGATCTCTGATGAAAACACAGCGCCGCTCCGCTCTGACTGAATGGTGTCGGGGCGCCGCCTGAGGCCACCGGTCCCACACTCCCATCTGCTTTTCCTCCAGCCGCTACGTGCCGCCGTTTGGCGTAATTGCCTTTTTCCCGCCACATCCCCTCCACTTTACAACATGTGGCGCTACCATCAGCAAACTCTCTGAGATTGGTGCCATTTAAGCTTTCCATTTAAACAAGAGAGGGTGGTGTGGGGGGGCGGGGGGGGGGTGAGGGTGGTGTTTCTTCGTCTACATCAAACTGGTTTATTCCGATAAACGCTCGTTGGCCATTCGCGGGGTCATTATTGCCTTTTGTTGCAGGGACTGATGATCCCGCCAGGTAAGCAGCTCCTATTAGATGAAGCTTCATTTACTGCTCCCCCCCCACCACCCACCACCACCACCACCTTTACCACCCCTCCTCCCCCCGGCCCGTAATGGATGGCGGCGGTGCTCGACTTGCATGCAGGAAAGGTTTAATTAAATCACAGTCCAATCATAATCCATGTTGTTAATTAAACTGGATAATTTATAAGTACAAAAGAGGGTATTTATTAGCTGGTGGCAGTGCCGTAACACGCACGGCGAGGGTGCACGGACACTCACACCCGCACTCCCCACTGCCGCCCACAACCACCCCTCCCTTGCCTTACAACCTTTTACTATTGATGCCCCCCGCGTGATTGATAATGAGACAGAGAGCGCTGTACTATTTGTCTAATGGCCGTGCAATTAAATTCCCTTGTAAATGACCCATGCCTCATTTCATCCTAATCTATGGAATTTTGATTGAATTTGTCAGCCCTAATTGAAAAATACTGCTATTTAATGTCTGCATTGCAGTTGCAGATCAGGCCGCCTTTAATGAGATCGTGTCCCAGTGACCCTGAGGAGGAAGATGAGGAGGGGGGGGGGTGTCCTTGACTCAGCCTAGGAGGAACGAGTAGGGCCAACGGGGGGAGGGGGTTGGGTTAGGGGTCGCGGGATGACGGCGGCATCGACGGGCTTTGCATTAATTGATGAGGAAGCCATTACAGGATTCATTAGGACAGAGCTTGATGCCAGCGCACAAGCAAATATTGTGATTTAGAGAGATGAATCTGTGGGTAATCGGTGAGAGGCGCGACAACAGCGGTGCCAGGGCCAATCACAACGCAGGAAAAATGACCCAAAGGCAGCTGGTAAAACAGATATTACAGAAGAGTGTAGATACCATACAGTATTACCGGTGTACATGTTTAGTGAATTTTGTGAATTCACTAAATTTGTGTTGTAAGGACCTTTACTCACAACTCGTTATACAACAGTTCAGGCTGAACAATGTGACTGGATGATGAGATTCCAGCAGTTCCCGTCTTACCTGACATCCACACCCGACATGCATCGCTCTGCTTCAGCGGTCTTCTCCTCATCGTTGATGACAGCAGCCTTCTTGTGTGGTTCCTGTGAGAACTGTCATGTGTTGTGTACCCTAACTTCCACAGTGAGGCGCTGTTTGAAAATAGACGGACTTCACAATCTGGAGACTGTGTTACGTTCTGGGTTCATGACGCTTCACTACGGTTAGCTTCTCTTAACCCCAAAGTCTGAATTAAACAGTATAACACATGAGGTAATACAGTATAAGGCTGAGGGACATAGCCAAAAAACTATCGTGATTTTTTTTTTTGTCTTTCGGCTGCTCCCTTTCGGGGTCACCACAGCGTATCGTCACCTTCTATCACCACGATCTGCGTGTTGATTTGGCAGGACTTTTATGCCGGATGCCCTTCCTGCCGCAACCCTGCTCATGTACAGTATCCATGCTTAGGACTGGCACTAGGAGTACACTGGTTTGTGCGCCCCCTGTGGCTGGGTAACCAACTTTCCAGCCCCCCCACCCCCAAACAGAAGCCAAAAAAAGTATTGTGATATACGATATATAACGATATGTATTTTGTGTACTGAATGTCCTTTAAAATTTTGTTTTACTTTAATTTTATTACAAAAAATGTAAAAAATCATATTGAATACATATACAGTATATACAGATAACACAGCAGCGTTTGCCCCACCCTCCTTAACCCCACTGTGGTGCCCTTGAGCAAGGCCCTTAACCCCAACTGCTCCAGTGGAGCTGCTCAGTGGCCACAGGTCAATCTGTGGTTAGACTGGACAGCTTCCTGGTGTGAATTTGAACAGGCGTTCTTGAAAAAGAGAGTCGGCCTCTCAATAGACCTTCCTTCCATAAATAAAAGGTTAATATATATGCTGTTGAGGACAGAGAGAGAGAGAGAGACGCTGCATGGAGTGAAGTCCTGACTCATTAACATAATGCACGATATACATATTTTATGTATCACAGGTGGCCAAATGTACCAATACAATGACTCTATTCAGTATATCGCCCAGCCTTAATCCAGTATAAATTAATTCAGTATCAAAGTGGTTTATTTCATAGGACCAATGTGCAGCAGAAAGCCAAAGACATCATCACAAAGCTAATTTCATGGTGCCTCATTACCATAAGTGTAATATTGCTTTTATACAACAGTTCCACAGCCACAATTTATAAGTTGACACTAATGAGGGACAAGAGATTGTTATGTTTGTTAAATATTACTGTTCTGCCAGGACTAGTATCATCATGATAGAACAAGTAGTTTCCAACTCTGTTCAATGATTCTAATTGATATTTAACTTTACTGTCATAACAATTCATACACATGTGCAACAAAATTTCCTATTGTTCACCAGTCAGTATTAATACATATACATAGTTCTGTGATGTCCCAGGTTTGTGCACGCATTCCACCGTTAATCACCTGCTCTTGTCCAGCTGCTCTAATTAACCACCTGTATCTCATCAGCTGCAGCCTTTATAAGGGGGTGGTTCCCCTTAATCAATACGGGAATATTAAACTGTTTATGCCAGTAGTGCGATGTGCTCTCTACGCCCATGTGCCAACCTGAAGTGCTCTCATGTCTTCCCCCTCAAGTCTCCCAGCGCTGGAAATCATAACCTTTTCAAAACAGCACCTTCCCCTCTGCCTCCATATCCCCTGGGACGTCTTCTACTTACTGTTTCTCTGACAGATTTGGATGCCTACCTGGCGGAACCGCAATCTGACAATCCACTGTCCTTTCCCTGGTAAATCAGACCACAGTATTGCAATACTCTAACCCACAAAGTCCTTGGGCCCGGGGCACCATCTCCAACTCCATTCAGACTTTCTATTTACCAAAGATAAATCTGGAACAACCTCCACCTGATGAAGAACAGCAGCCCACCTGTAAAATACTCACCATTCCTCTAACTATTGCCACCTGTGAGAAAATATCACTTGATCATATCCATTTCCATTTATGTCTTCTCCTTCTCCACAGAATTTCCAGATTCTCATCAATTACACATTTCATTGTCAGTAAAACTTGCGTTAAACCTTTGACGCTGTCTCTTCTCAGTGTCTGCATTTGTATCTATTCTGTATAAACATGTCCATTTTCTGGACTCCATTGGTACTGTCACTTTAGCAAAGTAGCCTGCTAGCTAGCTAGTTAGCCTGTATTTCCACTTTTGTTTACATTCTTCTTTGCCGTCTTCTTATTGTCATCTTGAGATAGAGAGTCAGCAACATGACTTACATTGTGGGGTTTCAGCAGAAACTGTCCACTGTGAAGTTTTAATTTAAACTCTGAGATAACTGGAGGTGTGGATGTTCTTCGGTTCTTAAGGCCTGTACATACTTCACAAGAACAGAGAAGTTTGTTCTTTTTCTTGAGGTTGCAAGAACAGGAGCCAAGTTGTTTCTGGACACGACATTTCATACTTTACAACACACTCATGCAGAACTCCTGGGAAATTCCCATTTCTGACCAGCCACACAACACTTTCTTGGACACTACGCAAGAAAAAAATTCTGCCATGATGACACATCAAGAATAACCTGCAAGAACTCCCAGACCAGGCCTGCAAGAAGAAAGTGACGTTGTTTTGTTCTCGCAGCACAATTTTCTCTGTTCTTGCGGAGTATGTAAAGGCCTTTAGATGCATGACAGTGTGGGATGCAGAATGTTAATGATTGGGGTCAGTGGCGTGCACAGATGTTTTGGGGCAGGTGCTCAACCAATCAATAAATGAATAAAATGCACCAAGGTGCTGTGCCTCGGTGCCTGTGGCATGGTCACATGGGCAGCTGTAAAAAAAAAAGTGGCACTCCGATCTCTACTGGCCCGGCATAGTTATTACATTTCCTGTTTTTGCGGCTGCATTGACAGAAGTGGTGAGTTAAATTTGCGTTTATTTTGAAAGCAAAGCCTTATCTCACAATTCTGGCAAATTAAAAGTTGAGAAAATATGGCGATACAATGACATAAGCCTTTAGTTCCACTTAATTTTGACCAGGTGAGTTGGAACAGAGAGGTGGACAGACAGACAGACAGATACACACAGGCACAAACAGACGCACTAACAGATTAGTGTATGCCTCCATTTAAGATAAGATAAGATAAGCCTTTATTAGTCCCACAATGGGGAAATTCCAGGATTGCAACAGCACAGGGATTTCACTGAGGCATAATTAATAAATACATAAATAAAATAAGGGCACACCTAAATACATTTTCAGTACTAGTGCAAATTTACTGTACTTCTTAGTGTATATCGATTTAATTGATGTAATTAACAGCCCACAGAATTTTACAGAGTTATCACCTCACACAGAAACCATCGTCTTCATCAGCAATTACGTAAAGGCCAGTGACAAAAAATAGCTGTTAAAATAAATAAATCTCTGCAAAAATCAGAAAGAGGATTTTCTTTGAGTAAATAAAATATTAAATCTCATTCAAATAATTAAATTGTTACACAGAATTAAAAAGGCTGTTCCCCTTGTCGGTACACCTCCCCATAAAGACTGTAGTTTACTACAGGACCGTTTATCAGGGAGACGACAGCAGCAGATGGACGAGAAACATCATGAAAATCTGAGCGAAAACTCCCAGATTTCACAGGAAACACTTGCAAATTTATGAGTTTTTGTTGTGAGTTTGTGTGGGGGAAAAGTAACAGTTTTTAATCCCAAAACATGACAAATTTATTGGATTAAAATACTAATTTACTACAGCGGTAATAAATTTGCCAGGAAAAAGTTTCAAATTTATCTAAAAAGAATGCAACTTTCCAAGAAAAATGTTAAAATTTACAAGAAAAAAAACCTCACTAATTGGTGAGAAAATTAGACATTTATGAGAGAAAAAAGTAAAAAAAAAAAATGTATGAAAATGTAGAAAATTGGCAAAAATTTTCTTGTAAACGTGTGACTTTATTGTAAATTTATGGCTTTTTTCTTGGAAAGGTGTTTTGTTTTTGTGCAAGTTGTGTTTGTTCCCATGAGTTTGGTGCAATGTGTGTAAAGAAGCGGCAGGACAGACCGAGTCATGGACGCCAGTCATGGACATGAAGACACTGCCATGGACAGCTGGGGTCTCTGTGGCAAAATTCAAACCTACCTGAAAACAATCCGTCCAAAGCCGGGGGGGCTGCAGCTGTGAGCACGCGCCTGAAGACGCTCGTTTGCATCTTTGATTGACACCCATCAGTCAGAAAGCATCAACGGAGTTTTTCTCTGGAACAGGTGAGATTTTCTGCTGAAATCTGAACCGTTTACCAAGACGTTTTTCTTTGTCAATTTTAGACTTTTTTTGTGGAAAAGAGCAATGTATGTAATTAATATTTTTAATTCATTTAGAAGTTATTTCACTAATAAATTTGTACTTTTTCCCCACAGATGTTCTCGTAAATTTCCAGCATGTTTTCATTCTGTGTAATAACGATTGCGGATTATTCCTGACCTCTTCCCGGTTGCAGAAACGGCCCCCAGGACCCTCGCACACCCAGAACCGGCCCTGGCTCGCGTCCCCCTCAGGCGGGTCGGTCAGGACTTCAGAAGCGACCGCACACGTCATCTCCGTGAGCCAATGGGAGCCCGGAGCGCGGGGAGCGGGGCGGCGCTCCCGCGGAGGAGGCAGCGCCATTAAACCGATGGGAGCGCAATTCAAACCCAAAAGTGTCCGGGACGCGCGCGGAGTGGGAGCGAGCAGGCAGAGACGCGCGCGGCGGCGGAGGGATTAAGCAGCCCGGAGGTGACCTCCCGCTCCCGGTGGGATGCTCCTCTCCGCTCGGATTACTCCTCCTCTCGGCTCCTCTCTGAGCCGGTGACTCCCGCGGCTCCTCGGTGGGAGTCCGCGTCCCCGCTCGCCTCCTCCCGGCCTCCGTGACCCCGCGGGCGGTCCTATGAGCGCAGCCTTCGGTCCGTCCTTCACGGTGATGCAGCGCACCGCCTTCAGCATCGACTCCCTGATCGGGGGGCCCCCGCAGCCCAGCCCGGGACACTTCGTCTACACCGGCTACCCCATGTTCATGCCCTACCGGTCCGTGGTGCTCCAGCCGCCGCCGCCGCCGCCGCCGCCGCCGGGCCTGCAGCAGGCTCTGCCCGCCGCCGGCCACCACCCGCACCCGCAGATCCCGGGCCTGCAGGGCGGCTTCTGCTCCGGCCTGACGCCGCAGGGGATGGCGCTCACCTCCACGCTCATGGCGTCGCTGCCCGGAGGCTTCTCGCCGACGCAGCAGCACCAGGAGGCGGCCCGCAAGTTCGCCGAGGACGGCAAGGGCTTCCTGAAGGAGTCGGCGGGGCTGCCGGCGTTCCACGACACGGACGCGCCGGTCCAGTCCTCCACAGGTAGGCGGGTCGACCCGGGACTCCGGGACCGGGGTCCAGCAGGGCGCAGTTGGGTGAATTTTACGCAGCGTGAAAAACCTCCAGATTGTCCTTAGATTTTCGTTTTCCCCCCACTTCAATAAGAGAAAATTAAACCCCAAAATGTGCGTTTTTATAGAGAAGTTTTAATAGAAAAATAAAATCCTGAACTCGTGAAACCGAGGCCTGCTGCTCTCCGCGGAACACTTTCAGCGCTTCCACGGCCTTTACTGCACGCGTTTACTTCATAATTCATAACTGAATTATGAAGAGACGCAGCAGCGGCTTCATGTTTGGACGTTTTCAGCCTCGATAATTAAATACACGATCAAACAAAGTCCGTCCAGGCCACAGAAATAAGAATCTGTCTGGTTCCATAAATGTTCAAGTCTCATCAGAATTAGAAATGAACGCGAAAACTGATTTTCTGTTTTTAATCCGGATTTAAACGGACAGGGTTTCGGTTTTATTTCAGCTAAATTCATGACAAAGTGGAGCTCGTTTGGTGATGATTTTCACTGCTTCACCTCAGCTCAGAAATGACGTTTTGATTCTTTTTTAGCAGCTTTCATGACGGCAGAATTTATTTATCATCGTTTATTTCTGGTCACACCTGTGTGACACGCGCGCGCAGAGGGAGGCCCACGCGGAGAGTCGGCGCGTGATCGCGCCTGAAAATTAAAAAAGTCTCCGCAGAGTTTTAATCGTCCAAACACACGCGCGCGCGCACACATATTGTTATTTGTGGTCACCTGTGACCGGAGTGACGCGCGCGCGCACACATCCACGTGCGCAGGGACACACAGTGGGCCCGCGCGGAGATTCTCCGTGCGTAATTACGCGTGAAAATAAAAGTCCCCACGGAGCAGTTTTTTTTTTTTTTCCTAGGTATCGTCCAAACACGCGCGTACGCACGCGCAAACACGCACAGCCGCCGCCCCACAGATGTGCGCTCCAGAAGTTTCCTTCTGAATATTTCAAGTTTGTCGTGGATTATCTGTGAAATCGTTAAAGGACTAATTAATTTCATGTTTTCACTTTAAATCTAAGAAGAAAAAACATTTCCAAGGAAAAGCTGCGAATCCACGTGAGGGTTTCCGGACGGTCCTTTTAAAACGTCTTTTCTCTCGGCTTTTAATTTAAACTCCACGATCGGAGCTGAAATCACTGAGACTGAAGCCGCAGCCGCGCACATTATTGCTGGATTAAAATCCTAATTTAACCCGCGTCAAAACCGCCGCGCAGCTTGAATTTAAGGTCATTTTTCAGTGTTTTTATTATGACGTGAAACTGCTGCGACAGAAAGTGGAGGCTTTTAGTCTAAATTATGGTGAGAATTAAAATGGAGACGAAAGAGATGAGAAGAAACTGAACCATCAGAAGAGATTTAAACCAATTCACTTTATTCTGGCTGTGTGAACGGATGAAAATGATTCCTAATTATTATTATTATCATTATAATTCAGATCAGCCAGTAATCATCACACAGAAAATGATTTCATGACTTCACCTAATTACAGTTAAACATGCTTGGTTTTGATTATTATTAAACTTATTATTATTGTTATTATTTGTACTTTATAATTTACAGAGTTGGCACACATCTGTCTGCTGTTATACTTGATTATAAATCAATCAATCAAAGCTTCATTGATACAGCACTTTTCATGCAGAGTTGTAATATTAAAATCAAACACATTACGCACATTTTCTCCAGGTTTTAATCATTTTTAGTCCCATCCAGAGTGGCAGCTTCACTAAAGTCTTTTGTCTCCGTCCCGCTGTTCTATAAACTGCGTCAGTGATCATCAGGTTCAGCTTCTAAAAAGCTGATGATGAATTTATTCCACATCTGCTCTACTGTAAAAACACAATTAACTGTTTTATGTTCAAGTTTAAATTTCAGAAGATGTGGAATAAATTCCTGTAAATTGTCTTGTCCACTTTAGTCAACTTAACCTTCTGTTCCATTTTTATTCATGAAGCACTTTAACAACAAGTAAGCTGAGCAAACCAGAAAAAAACACAGGAATAAAACAAGATATGAATGAATCATAACGTCTCACACTGGGTCAAAGGCCACGCAGTAAAAGGGTTTTTAAACAGATTAAATACGATTTAATTCTGCAGAACTGATATTTGTGTCTAGTCCACAACTACATCATAAAATCCAACAATATCCTGTTTCTGCACAACTTCCTGATTCTGGGAGAATAAACTGAAATCTCGTGTTTACTCCTCGGATGGTCCACATCTGCTCAGGCTAAGAACGACTGAAGCCTGTCCCCTAACAACAGGAAGTCCTGCTCCACTAAACCTCCTGGACAGGTTCAGTGGTGTGGCTTCACCTGCGAACACTCAGACACCAGGTCTGACACGTTAAAATCCAGGAGAGACTTTCTCACGACCATGAGCTCAAATGTAACAGCGACTGTAGGAGATTGAGAGTAAAGCAGTGGAAGGAAGGACACCCAACCGTCCCCACAAACCGTCACAACGACCGCCGCCGGTAAGCAGGCATGAACAAACTGTGAGTGCAGGCTGGCTCTGGTGCAGAAACAGGATTTATTCACAGGGAAACAAAGTAAAGGCAGCACGGGGGCTGAGAACAAAACACAGCCGACTAGGCACAAAACACACTGAAGGGAAAAACAGTCACGGAGAAAACAGGCCAGGGAGAAACCGGAGGGAATAACTGACAATGACACCACAGCTAACAGAAACTGAGAGAAACATAAACACAGGACAGCTGGAGAAACTAATCAAGACTACCTGATTACACATGGGGAAATGAATCAACAGGTAGGAAAAACAAACACAAGACAAGCTGGGAACTACAGATAAAGAAGGAACACAGAGCATAAAAAACAAGAATAGACAGGGAATGACAAACCAGTTCCTAGGGAATAAACCGATGACAAAAGACAATAATAATCACAACAGAGAGTCCAAAACGTAACACAAAGCATGGACATGGTCCATGACCAGGTCCAGATCATGACCAAACCAATAAAAGGCCACACTGCAGAGGAGAGACCACTGAATCATGTACGAACTGTGGAGATGGGGACGAGAAGCAAAACCAAGAACAGAACCCGAACAGTCTCCTGACCACCTGACCCATCAGCCGCTACCTTTAACCTCCACAGGTTCACGACAGAGCAGAGATGTGGACGTCTTTATGGTGGGATGAGGAGGAGGAGGACTCCTGCTGTTGGTTTACTTCTGCTCTGTCATCTTAGGTGTTTCTGACATCGTTTTACAACAGTAGAAAGGAAAACATCCCAGGATAAAACAACCCCCCCCCCCCCCAAAACTAAGCATAAACTTTCACATTAACAGCACAAAACCCACCGAGCTGACGGGGAAAAGTGGAGTCGACATCGCCCTGTTGCCCCAGAGTTACGATTGTTCCGCAGGTTAATAGAAGGTGGAACAGAGGAGGGTTGACAGCAGCTGGTCGTCTGCATCTCCCACCAGATGGGAGAAGTTCATCTTCACAGTCAGGGAAGGTGTGGCGTCAGCAGACATGTTTGTGTCCCGTTAGGTTCCAGCGTCCGTGGACTCATGTTGCTTCGTTCTGACCGTCTTCAACACCAAACCGCCGTGAACCGGATTTAAATCCACAACAGTCCCGTTTCTGACGCCTTCAAAGGTTCCGATTATTGTCCTGATTTCACGCGTGTAAAACCCCGTCAGATCCCGCCTGGTCCAACATGTCGCCACGCAGCTTTGGTCTGGAAGGACAAATCTGTCACTTTGTTCTCTGAATTTCTGTGATTTTGTTCCTGTCAAACCCTGTCATATATGCAGCTTCCTTCATGTACATGTGCAGCTTTGGACTCTAACATTGTGCCTTTTTTTTCTTATTTTTTTTTTGCACCTTTTTCATGTAAGTTTGCACATATTTTCCCAGGAAATTCTCCTCATAAATTTGGGCTTTTTTTCCATTGTAAAGTTGCAACGCTTTCTCATGAGTTTGTGCCTTTTTTTCTCATAAATTTGTACATTTTCCCACATAATTTGGTGCATTTTTTCTGATAAATTCACATAATTTTCTTCATAAATTTGGGCTTTTTTTCCTCGGTTTTTTTGTACCTTTTTTGTGTAAATTTGTACATTTTTCCAGGTAATTTTGCATGTTTTTTCTCACATATTTACAACTGATTTTTCAATCATTTCTCTGTTTTTTTTTTAGATTTACAGGAAGAGTTAAGTTGTAGTTTTTGCTTATTTTGAACGATCTTGATCCAAAACGTCTCCTCTTCTCCTCCTCCTCCTCCACAGTGAGAGCGCTCTCCAAAGACCTGGACTCCAAGGAGGAGGACGCGGCGCGGAGTAAGGAGGAGAGCTTCTCCATGGACAGCGACCTGGACTACAGCTCTGACGACAACCACAAGGAGGACGGGGACGGAGGAGGGGGGGGCCTGGACGAAGCGGCGCCGCACCTCCACGGTTCCTCCTCCTCGTCCTCCTGCGCCGCGGCCGGGGGCAAGAACCGGCGGCGGCGCACGGCGTTCACCAGTGAGCAGCTGCTGGAGCTGGAGAAGGAGTTCCACTGTAAGAAGTACCTCTCCCTCACCGAGCGCTCCCAGATCGCCCACGCGCTCAAACTGAGCGAGGTCCAGGTGAAGATCTGGTTCCAGAACCGCCGCGCCAAGTGGAAGCGGGTCAAGGCCGGGAACGTGAGCGGCAAGTCCGGGGAGCCGTCCCGGAACCCCAAGATTGTGGTTCCCATCCCGGTGCACGTCAGCCGCTTCGCCATCCGCAGCCAGCACCAGCAGATGGAGCAGGCCCGACCGTAGGAGGAGGAGAGGGGGACAGGGGCTGGACTGGACCGGGACCAGGACCGGGATCCTACTGGACACTAAATGAGGAGAGGCTTTTATTCTGAAAGAACACCATTAAGATCCCTGCAGAGAGGAAAAGAAACAAAAAATTATTCAGTATTTTTATTAGGGATGCATCGATATATTGGTATGACCGATATTCACCTTGTTGATTGATACTGTACTGTTGGCAAATAAGTAATATGTCAGTCGATATATACCTAGGTATCAGCTTACATGTTGATCAATATATAGGCTGATACTTAATACTGGCCAATATTCACCTTGTTGACTGATATCTGCCCATCAACAAATACAATGTTCTATATTGGCTAATATCAGTATCAGCTGATATATTAGTCAAGCAATACATCAGCCAATATTCACTTTGTTGACTAATCTTGGCCCATTGGCAAATAAGATGTGATATAGCAGCTGATATATCGTATCAGCCAATATATCGGCTGCTATTTATCTTGTGGCCTATCATACCCACATTAGCAAATGATAATGTAATATATTAGCCAATATATCATCATGAGCCAATATGACCTTTCAGTCAATATTCACCTTATTGATTGATATCGGCCTATTGGCAAATAAGATGTAATTTATCAAGCCATATATCAGTATCATCTAATACTAAGCAGCTAATATATCAGCTGATATGATATATTAGCTCATAGTTGTCATGTTGAATAATATCAGGCCTATCGGCAAATAAGATGTATCGGCCAATATCACAGTATCAGCTGATATATCAGCCAAACAATATATTGGCCAACATGCACCTTGTTTACTGATGTTGGCCTATTAGCAAATAAGATGTAATGTATTAGCTGATATATTGGTATAGGCCAATATATAGGTCAATATTGACTTTGACTGATATCAGCAAATAATGTATTAGCCAATATATCAACATGAGCCTATACAATATTTAAAATGAGATTGAGCTTGTTTGATATCAGCCTATTGTCAAACAAGATGTAATATATCAGCTGATATATTGGTATCATCTGATATATAAACCAGTATTCATCTTGGTGACTGATATTGGTCTATTGCTAAATAAGATGTAATTTCTCAGTTGATATTTCAGTATCAACTGATGTATCAGTAAATATTATATATCAGCCAGTAGTCACCTTGGTGACTGATATCGGCCTATTGGCAAATAAGATGTAATATATCAGGTGATATTTCAGCTTATAGGCTGATATATCAGTATCAGCTGATATATGAGCTGATTATTTAAGCAGAAATGATATATTGGCCAGTATGAATACAAATGATCAAATGTAACATAATAAAAAAAGCAGTTATTTTTATAGTGCATTTGTTTGTCTCCAAGACATTAAAGATGAAATGGATAAAAAAAAAAAAATAATCAGTACCGGTATCTGCCCAAAACTTTACAATCAGTGCATGGTGCATCCCTAATTAATTATTTTCATTCTGGACTGATTTCTGCAGATTTCTAACTTGTTTTTGAAAGAAATTATTTATGAAATGAAGCTTCTGAAACAAAAGACCAAAACCAAGACTTTCAGATGATGGCGCATTCAGCTGAAGCCAGTTAAAAAGAAAAAAGTGTCATTTTATGACTTTACATTTAATATGATGCAACTAAATTAGAAATTCTTCAACACAACCAAAGACACTATATAAAAAAAAAACAGCGGTGTCAGAAAATATAAAAAATACATCTGACCAGGTCAGATTTTTCACATTAAATGAAGCCAATAAAAGTGACAATTAATTGAAAATTTTACCAGTCCGCCAATATAAAGTTTGGACTTTATTTAAACCATTAAAGGACAGAATGAAAAGGAAAACTGACAGAATATTAAAGATAAGAGACTCAAACGCCTTAAAACAGCTGATAGAACAAAATAGTCAGATGATTGCTTTAATTCAGAGGAAAAACACATTTATGAGCCTAATTCTGTTCATAATTAATCTTCTATTAAAGTCTAATTTGATGCAGAAGTTTTATGCTTTTAGAAGAAGAAATCCCGGTTCATCATTATTAAATCGCCTGTTAATTATGGCCGAATTTCAGAAGCTTCGTTTTTCAGTCTTCCCTCCTGAACGGAGTCTGATTTATTTATTGCGTTAAAACTCTGCTGAAGAACCGGGAAAATTCCACGTTTCTTAACGGCGCTTCTGTTTTAAATCTCCGTCTCTTTTCCTCTCTGCAGGGATGCTTTTTTTAATCGCACCTCACGTGACTCACCCGCGTTTTTCTGCAGTCTAAAAAAAAGTTTGGACGGACGCTCCATCACGTGACCTGTAAATAAAAAAACAAAACACCGGGACCAATCACGGGACTCACGCGCTCCTAATGTGCGCGCGCGCGCGTGTGTGTGTGTGTGACTGTTTCTGATTGGCTGCTGCTAATTTATTTAAAAGTGACTGAAAACAAACATTCCTGTGGAGTTTAAAGGGTTAAATAAAGTGTGATTTTAAACATGACCACGTGACCCAGTTCTTTATGCTTCTACAAAATAAGAGTCTGGAGGATTTTATTTTGGAAGCCTTCAATCTGACGTGACATTCATCTTTAAAAAAAAGGGTAATATTTATTTCTTCATCATTTACAATAGTAAAAATGTTTAAAATTAGTGTGACTTTGTTTACAATTTTACCTGGAAAAAAAAGCGACACATGTAGCTTTAAAACATGTTGACAGATTAGTTATGGATGTACAGTATTTGTGTTTTTTTTTACTTTATATTTGTTTCTGCAGTTAACATGCTGCTCCCTCTGAGGTAAACAACGAGGCGCGAGACAGGCGGGAGAGCCTAAGCCCCGCCCCCTCTGCTTCTGCACATGGCACCTTAAATTGAAAAAAAATCTCCACTGAAATGAATGGCAAGAGCAAAATTATCTTTTGATCCCAATCAAATTTTGCCACCAGTTACAGATATGTTTGTCAATTTAAAAGATACATTTCTACATAAATAACGGTGTAGGTTGCTGTCTAACTGTTAATGTATAAGGTTATGAAAATAGTAAATTCAAAGACAGACTACTTGTTAAACTACGTCAAAGCAGGCGCAGGGTGAAGTAGCTAATCAGCTGCAGCTCTCACAATACAAAACCTTTGTGTTGTTTTTCTCATCTTTGGATCCGTAATGTCCACAAACCTGGCAGTAAAGGCGGACGAGGGGGCCGCACTGGAACTGGCTTTATTGCAGAACTATGTACACTGCACTGTACCCAGTCGCCTGGGCAGGAGAGCCCCATAATGGCGGACTCCCCCATATATATGTCGGCATAATGACGTCACCAGCCAGCTGCGTCATCACGTCGCATATTGTACAAATCCCTTCACAACAATCTCCTCCCCCTTTCAACATAGGAAACGCACCTAATTTGGAGCCTCTCCAATTTAGTATATTAAAACCCCATTACCAACACATTTTTATTTTTAAAACATTGAACAAAACCTGAAACTAGGGTCCGCGGGTAGACTGCCACCGAACCCGGCACGGCTAAGTGCAGTATTCTGCCACTTGCCTTTTCAAGCCGTGCTCCTAACTAAACAGTCCTTTTTGCTTTACAGTCTCCCATGGCAAGGGTGGTTTACCGGGGGGACCCCGCAGCAGACGTGCCCCTGGAGGTGCCAGACCCCTGGGACAAAAGCCAATCTCCATAGCATAGGGGGCCCAGATCCCACACCTCATCCGTTGACTTCAATGCAGCCTCGTCCCCCAGAGCAGCCACCTAGACATGCCGCAGCTGGTTTGCGTGTCAAACCAAGCCATCCATCAGCCAAAAGTACACCGTCCCCACCTTCACCACAATCCTCAGCGACGCCTGCTGTTTCACTGGCTGTGGCCCGTCCGGTCATTGTCCCAGTCTCACGCCAATGCGAACCCGAACCCAGTCCATGACTTAGAGTGGCGCCTTACATGATTTTATTCATTGTGGTTGTGCTCCCAGTGGCTCTGCATGCTCGTTTGGCTTGGTACCTCTGTCATGCTGTGGCAGTTCAGCAGTCACCGCATTTGCAGCGGACCCTTCACCTATCATCTACATTGCCAGTTGAGGCTCGTCATGGGCACTGAAGCAGTCCAGTTCCCCCTCTGCTCAGCTCTCCTCCCAAGAGCGCGAAGAAACGTGTACTTTGGTGTTGGTACCATCTGTAGGTACCTCATCCCACACCACAACGACATCCTCCAGGACCAGTGATCTCCAACTGCCGCACCTGGACTATTCAAACCCAGCACAGTCTCTAATGGCAAAGCCCAGTCTGTAGAAAAGGTCACAACCCATAATGTTGTCACCGTGCACTGCCACCTGGAACGTGAAGTCGTATGTGGCTCTGGACTTGTAGCGAGCAGTCAGTTCCACTGTCCCGACATTGCAGTCCTTGACCACTGTACCCGTACAGTGGCGTTGGGTTCTTTCTGATTCTGTGGTTGGGGAAAAACTTTTTCACCGTGGCCCAGTTTAACATCGACTGCACCGCTGCCATGTTAAGCAGGAGTGGTACGGCCATTCCATCCAATTCAACTGTGCGATATGAGTAACTGCTGATGTCGGGGCTTACTGAGTGGATGGTCGTTGTTGGCGGGCGGGCTGGCTCACTTTGCGGGCCCCACAGTGCTGGCGATCGACATACCCTGGCGAAATGGTCCAGGCATCCACACCTGTTGTGCCATTTCCCTCTTGCCAGGCAAACCTGTGCTCCATCCTGGTGTGTCAGGGACCTACAACCCCCACAGATGGGGCATCTTGGAGCGAATCTTTGGCTCACATACGCCTCATACTCTTCTGCCGTGTACTCTTCATCCTCCGTGTCCACCGTGTTAGCTAGTATCAACTGTCCGGGTAGCCTCTATGTCTGGCGTCCATTTAGCTCCTAGGCTAACTTGTCTGCTGCTTCTAGCTGAAAAGCTAGCTCAACCACTCTAGCTAGTGTCAGGTCGTTTGGCGCCGTTAGCAACCTAGCTCACAGCACAGCGTTGCATGTGTGTTCAGCCAACTGGTCCCGCACCATTTTGTCCTCCAGCGGCCCAAAACAGCACATACTAGCTAGCTGTCTCAGGTCAGCGATGAACTGCTGAAATGGCTCACCAACTCTCTGTTGTCTCTGGCAAAAATGAATCCGTCGTACCGTCATGCTGTCCGGTGCAGCAAAATGGTTAGCTATTAGCTCCACAACCTCCTCATATGAGTCCATTGAGCCCACCGTTGGCGGTTCCCCTGGGAGCTCAAGGAAAGGCCGCAGCTTTGTAACACACCCCTCCATGGTTAATCCTCCATCACCAAATGTTATGTCCACAAACCTGGCAGTAAAGAGACGGACGAGGGCGCTGCACTGGAACTGGCTTTATTGCGGAACTATGTACACAGCATTACATACACTGCACTGTACCGAGTTGACTGGGCAAGAGAGCCCTGTAATGGTGGACTCGCCCATATATATGTCGGCATGATGATGTCACCAGCCAGCTGCTTCATCACGCCGCACATTGTACAAATCTCTTCACAACAGGATCCTTCTTTCATCAGTCAGGAAACAGGAGGTGAGGTTTTAGAAATCTCCCGCCATGCTCATGTTTAGTGATGTGGGATGATGGGAGTTGGTGTCTGCTAATCGTTTTCACAAAAACTAAATATTACTCTGTTATTACACGACGGCCGACAACTTTAATTACACGGAAAATTATCTTTTAAATTGACAAACATCATATGTGGAACTCGTGGCAAAATTTGATCGGGATGAAAAAATAATTTCTCTCGTCATTCATTTCAGTGGAGAAATTTTCCGATTTAAGGTCCCATATGTGGAAGTAGAGGGGGCGGGGCTAAGGCTCTCTATAAACTAAAACAGGAATCGCTTACCTTGGCTTGGTGACATCATCCCACCCACAGCACCTGTCAGTCACGTGATTCCACAAATATCATCCATCTGTCTCCAAACTGACCAGAACCAGAACCTCATCAGTTCTTCCGGCCCTTAAATTTTAGTTATGAAGCAACTAATTTGGCTTTTAAAGTGAAATGTTCAAAAATTCTGATTCTGTTGCTATGGAAACATTTTGTTTGATGTGGCACGATGCACTCCTAAAGACATGTTTTAATATAGGATTATATAAGGTTTAATCATTAAGTGATGAGCTATTTTTTAACAAGGGCGATGGGTGGGGGGGCATTCACTAATTCATCATGTATAAATATAAATTAGGATTAATTAGCAAGAATAAAGGTGCAAAGGTATGATTATAAAAGCTGCCAATTTAAAAATTTATAGACACAAATTACAACTTAATTACACAGAATAAAAAGTTAACCAGCAGTTTAACAAGAAAAAAAAGGCAAAATTTTGAGAAAAAATAAATTTATGAGAAAAAAGTTGCAAATTTGTGAAAAATAAGTTGAAAATTTACAGTAAAAGTTACTTTAGGAAAAAATTGCAAATTTATGACAAAATTCTGCAAATTTATCAGGAAAAAATATCAATCTTTGTTTTAAAATCACATTTGTGAGAAAAAGTTGCAAATTTATGAAAAATTATTTGGAAATTTACAGGGAAAAGTCAAAATTTTATGAAGAAAGTTGCAAATCTACAAGATTTTGTTTTAAAATTGGTGGTTCAAAGTCATTTTATCCAGTTCTGTAACATGATTTTAAAGGTTTATGATGATATTGGAGGACAGTTCTGTCTGTTTTCCAGGTTGGGTATTATCATGAGAGTAATGTCACATATTTAATAATTACTGTGACTGACCAGTTTATTATTAGAATTAATTTTATCTAATGGTTAGGCCTGACCGAGCAATCTGATTGGACAGCAGAGATTCCAGGAGTTTCTATATTCCCAGATAACTGCACTCAGACGTTTCACCGAATACGTATCACTCCACTTAAGCTGTGTTTTAATCTTCCTTATATTAAAGCCAGTATCAGCAACTTACTACAATATTACAATATTGTGGTGGATATCTTAGTGCCCACTGTGAGGCGCTGTTTAAGAAGAGACGATCCTAAGAACCCAGACTGCCGTGATTCGGAAGCCCCGCCCTTATAAACGTCTATTCACATATATTTTATATCTGTTTACAACAAAATAGACAAGCTAGAGCTGGATTTATTGTCTTAATTAACCAACCATAACAATAACATAAAAAATTGTGGTGATGGACTTTGTTTCATCTGAAAAAGTGGGCGGAAACTAAGCTAAATTGCTAACAAGCTAACAAAGAACAGGCCTCTTCTCATCAGGTTTATGAAGAATCATTGGCGTTATTCACTGATACCATCTTGTAATACTTCTTAAAGTTCAAAATATTTTACACTTTTATGACGATTTTTTATTTGAAAAAAGTATAAAACAACTGTTGCTGTCGTTATTTAGCACATCATTGGTTTTCCTGCGAGTTTATTTTCTTGCAGCGTAGCTAAGCTAGTTATTTATTCATTCTTATTTATTTACAGCGGGGATCAGTTGTTTTAACCTTTTCCTGAAAAACGGGCACCTCCAAACTGCAGTTCCTCTCCTGTCCACTAGAGCAGCTCTTCGTCAGTGAGCCAGTCCCCATTGACTCCCATGTTAAAGTGTTTCAAGTTCACAGCAGAAACAAGCATGATGGGCTGAGACCCACAGGAGACGATCACTCCGAGAAGAAAGCAAAGACTCCTGCTTTCTAAATCCACAGAAATGTAAAGTTGATTTAATTTATTCACATCATTTTTAGTGGGAATATATGTCATATTTAATATGGAAAAAAAACAGTATTGTTTGGTTTTCACAGACAGTTTGTTGTTTAAATGTAGGCATTAGTAATGCAATCTATCCAACATATTTAGACCATTTAGGGGCTCCGCACACAAATATTTTCCAACATTTTTCAGCCCTTGCATCCAAGTATCCACAGACTTTTTGTGTCCAGTATTAAGATTTATATATACAGACACTTTTGGCCCTCTTTATTTGAATTTTGTTTGAATTACAGAAATCCTTGGTCACATTTTGGCCTATATTTGAAATATTCACACCTTTTAACCCCTTTGCATTCCAGCCAATTTCCCTGAAAATGCCTAAATTTAGCAAACCCAAAGAAAATCTAATTCTTTCTTCACTGAAAGCTGTAGAAAATTTGAACTGTCTTGTCCACGGACCACCGGAAGTTTTAAGTTTTCTTCGCTGTTAGTAAACATTTCAAAACACTTTTTATCGGACACATTATGGTGTTGAATGCAGCCGTTTTTTTGGACATGTTTTGTCCTCCGTATTCCAACATTTGCAGATCTGATGTGAATTAAAGGACCAACAGGAACAGATGTGAGGCTCATAAATCTGACTGGAAGCCGTGGCGTGAACACGGCCGTCCTCTCTCTGTTTGAGCCTCTAATGAATTTCTCTGCAAATTGTAATCAACTGGCGCCGTCACGGGCGGCTGATAAACGAGACCCGAGGGGGATCGGACCTTCATCATCATCATCCCTGAATTAACACCAACCACCCGACTGCAGCTCCGATCACGCTGACGAAGACCCCGATGCTGCAGAAGCAACAAAACGGAATCATTTCTAAACTGAGAAATCACTCAGATCAGCCATGTCAGTTTAATCTGAATGAGAACCAATGAGACGGTGATGAATAAAGTCGGGGCGGCGTTCATCATGCTTATCATCTTTTATTATCGGTTTTAATGAAAACTTATTGCAACTTGCATTCAAGAATATATCTAGTATGCACACAAGCAGAAAAGACATCAGTTTATGGGAGGGGAAAACAGCGAGAATTAGCAGGGTAGGAAAAGTCGCTGATATATGAAACTGGGGGAAACAGTCAATTTTTTTGAGATATGGCAAAAAAAAAAAGGGGGGGGGAAATAGTCACAAACTTATGAGTCTGGGGAAAAAGTGGCCAACTGACAAGACATGGCAAAAAAAGTTATGAGACTGGGGAAAGAAGTCGCAAATTTACAAGACTGGGAAAAAGTGACAAAAAAGATTTACGAGACTGGGTAGAAAAATGAGAAAAAAGTCACAAGTTTACAAGACTGGGCAGAAAAGTCATAAATTTAAGAGAGTGGA
This sequence comes from Pholidichthys leucotaenia, assembly GCA_020510985.1. Taxonomy (NCBI): domain Eukaryota; kingdom Metazoa; phylum Chordata; class Actinopteri; order Cichliformes; family Pholidichthyidae; genus Pholidichthys; species Pholidichthys leucotaenia. Next base: position 338,395,112 of record CM035845.1, read on the forward strand.
GAAAAAGTAAGAAGAAAGTCATCAATTTACAAGACTGGGGAAAAAGTGACAAAAAGTCGCAAATTTACAAGACTGGGCAGAAAAGTTGTGAAATTACAAGATCGGGAAAGAAGTGGCAGCAAAGTCACAAATTTATGAGACTAAGTAGAAAAGTCAAAAATGAGCTGCAAATTCACGAACCTGTGGAAGGAAATCCCAAATTTACGAGACTAGACAGAAAAGTTGCAAATTGGCAAGACTGGGCAGAAAAAGTTGCAAATGACCGGGGGAAAGAAGTTGCAAATTTACGAGACGAGTAGCTAGCTTTAACGTGGACCCCTGGTTCCCTCATTAGCTCTACAAGTTGTTAGATGTGAAAACAGAGACTATAACTGTATTTTTAACCCAGAAATCTTTTTAGTGACACCTGTGGCAAACAAAGGAACTGCAGTTCATTATCTCTATACTTTGGTGCAAAGTCCGACCCGCATTTGTCAAAATAAACAGACAATGGTGCTGCAGTTCACTTACAGGCCACAGGTGTCATTAAAAGTTACATGAAGAACATTCGAATTTGGTGGCAGGAGGAAAAAAATCTGACCTAACCAGAAATTCCAGCTGCTTCGTTTTTATCGGAATATTGAATTCCTTTTATTGTCATTGTATACAAAATATACAACAAAATTTGTCAGCTTCACAAACATACCACTCAACCAACCATACAAACCATACCATACAAAATAAAATAACTCATCAGAATTACTCCCACCAGTGGTGAAAAAAGACAACTACAACTCCGACGTTATATTAAGAAGCATTATCCTTGTCTTTATTGAAAAGAGACACATTACAGTAGAAGACTCTGTATTAAGTAGAATTTTTTTCAACAACAGTACTGTACATCAAAAGTTCAATAATAACAATAACAATAATTAGAATAACAGTGACAACAAGAACAATAATGTGTCTGGCTAATTAATCAGAACAATAATAACATGTGGATGGACTGAAGAGGCTGGAGACAAATGTACAACAATGTAGGCTAAAAGGGGGCGGAGTCTTCGTCATGGGAGTGCTTATAAATAAAGTTTTGGGTGGGGTTGAGGAGTAAAGGCTACATGAGGTAACACAACCAACCGTAGACCAAACAGAGTTTTCTCTATTGAAATCTTGCTTTTAAATCTATGTACAGGTGCCAGCGATATTAGTGTACTTCAGTTTCCTCGTCTTTCTACGTTTTTTTCTACACAAAGGTAGCTGAGCTAAAATAAAGTATTCTGGGCATATTCCATTCCTGGCTGCTAAGCTAAATTATCACTAGCTGGAGCTTGGCAGGATGCTTTCATCTTAAATATATTTGGTTTCCTGTGGTTGAATAGAAAATGAACGGAAAATCATGAGCGCCAAACTGATTAAACGAGCAAGCTCAGCATCAGCATCGTTAGCTTACCTGACAGATGACTCAGCCATTCTGGTGAATACAAGCAAGCATGATCAAGATTTTCTTCTGTGGCTATCGAATCAAAATGAAGAAAACATGATGCAACAACAAATCATTTACAAGATGTAAATAGTCGTCTGCTTTTTTTAAGGAGACCTAGTTTAGCATACAGTCTCTTCTTATGTTAGCTAAATAGCTGCTAGCCATTGCTTTAGTTCAACCATTATCCTCTGGTCAATTTACTCAGTGTTTAAGTCAAAAAACCCAGTTACGGTTTAAACTAGTTTGCTTGCAAGTTCAATCAGACTTACGTAGCTGTTGTGTAGTTTAAAAGTTTCAAATATACAAAAAAAAAAGCTGCAAATTTACAAGAAAAAAAGTTGCAGATTTTTGAGAAAAGATGTTGCAAATTTACAGGAAAAAGTTGCAAATGTTGGAGAAAAGGGTAAATAAATTTCAAGAATAAAGTTGCAATTTTTTTTTTTTTTTTAGAAAAAGTTGCAAATTTACAAGAAAAGAAATTGCAAATTTACAGTAAAAAAAAAGTTGCAGATTTTTGAGAAAAAGGTTGTAAATTTATAGGGAAAAGTTGAAAATTTTGTAGAAAAAAGTAAAAAAAAAAAATCCAAGAAGGAAGTTACAAATTTTTGAGAAATAAGCTGCAAATTTAAAAGAAAAAAAAATGTAAACCGAGGAGAAAAAAGTGGCAAATTTAACCTCTTAAAGTTTGTAAATTTTCTACTGCCATTCAGTGAAGAAAGAATTTCATTTTCTTTGCGTATGTTAAATTTAGGGGAACTGGCTGCAATGCTAAAGGGTTCAAGTTTCGCTAATGCTTTTTCCTCTGTTAGCCAAGTTAAACTCACTTATCACTAGCAGTTATGACACTTTTTAAAATTTCACTTAGAGCTGAAGAACTGAGTTAAAATATAGCTTGCCTGCACAATCAAACAATGGTGTTAATATTTAAAGTTTTCTTATCACTAGCTACAAGAATACGACTGACTTAGCATGTTTTGCAACCACATATAGTTAATTTTTTTAAATAATGATGTTGACTGAACAGACTTTGGATTTTAAGCTCGAGCCCCAACACTTATGGACTACCAGGTAATGATAAGCAGAAGTATTTTAACAGAATATTTAGCTAATGCCCCTCTTTTCAATGTTAGCTGCTGTTTGAACTTTACAAATGTTTTTTTTTTCATAATCATAATTTAAAAAAGCTGAAAGTAGTTTTCTTGTATAGTGAAATGATGCTAGTTCATGCTAGCTTATTACTAGCTTAGCTACAGGGATGGATGACTCAGCTGTTTCTTTAGAAACAAAAATGCTTACTTTTCAAAGACTTGGATGAGGCTGAACAAACAGGCTATGGATTTCAATTTTGAGCCTTAAAAAACAATCAACCAACATTTTAGCTGCCTTTAAGACCAAAATGAAAAGCAAATGATTAATTTCTCATCAAGCTAAAAGCACTAGCTACAGCATCACTGAGATGGCACCTATGTTCGATTTAGATTGTTTACTAATTTACTTACATGGACTTGCTTTTTTACTTATTTTTAAAATTCACAATAGACATTTTTTGCTAGCCTTGTTTGTCACTATGCTAGCATTAATAAAGACACTTCAAACTTTTCTCTGCTTTTGTCAATTAAAATAAAAATGCACAAAAAGGTTTGGTCAAAATACAGAGGAAACTGCCAGAAGCTGCCAATGCTTGGCGAAATCTTATCCAGAACAAAGAAAAAAAAGTACTGGAAATGGTTACCGTTAAGACAAATAAACCAAATCAGGTTTAGTGCATTTTTCATGTCATAATTTAAAAAGAAACATCTTTCTCCTGTCCTGCTGTCCTGATTCTGGACAGATGAGGGATATAAAAACATAAAATGAAACCACTTTTAAATTAAAAATCACAGTCAAACCTTAAAGAGATTAAATGGCATCTTGAGGGTAAACGGGCGCAGCATGTAGAGTAAAAACAATCAGGAAAGGAAAGGCAGGTGTGCAAAAAACAACAAAAACAAGAAGGCAAAAGGAGGAACTGGTTAGTGTTCCCAGAACTGGTTTAGTTCTGGATTTTGATCTTGACTACATTTCTACAAACTGAGTGTTTTATGCTAGCATACTAATTCTCTACATGACAGTGTTGTTTATCATGAATATTGCTCGGATACACAGTCGGGTTGAGAAATGCTCCTCAACCGCTGCAGCATCGTTAAATTAGAGGGCACAACGCTAAGAGGACAACAGCATTAGCTGAAGGAAACATTGCTGTGGAAATGTTGAGCTTAAGGAGTCTTAATTTTTACCAACGATCCCGATCTTTCAGTCAACACATTTCTAGTCCAAACATTGAAAAACTTGTTCCAGGTAAGATCGTACCAGTGGTTCACAACATGTTTAGCTCATGGATTAAATTATTTAGTTCAGAATGACAGACAAAGCAGACCTGCTGGACAAGTGGAAAGAAGAGTGTCAAACTTGTACGGCTTAAGTCTAGAAACAGGAAGCTGGCCGTTATACATAAACAAGACAGCTTCATTAGAATGTTTTATGAGCTTGAAAGGCTTATTTTCGGCTGGTATTAGTGTCAGTGCTTGAGTTTTTTGGCCTTACACTTTGGATGTTTGGGTGGATCCAGGTGTCCCCAAGCCCCTACAGACCAGGTACTGATTCTACGCCACCTGGACTTTAACAGATGTTCTATTTCACCACATTTAACCTCAACATTCCCATGTTTGGTCAACCTCCTTATTAGAGGTGGGTGGAGTGGCCAGAAATTGTACTCAAGTGAAAGCAGAGTTACTCTATATTAGTTACTCAAGTACAAGTAAGAATAGTCACCAAAAAGTTACTTGACTAATACTGCCTTTATGCAAGGGTGGGAATCATTGAGAGACTGTTCCATCAATGACAGAGTAGCTCCTTCTGGACTAATGAAATCACCCCAAATGCGCTCAGATCTCCTGACCGTTGATCCTGAACTTGAGCACAGTCTGGATGCAGACCCATCCGAGGATTATTGTGTGAGAGTTTGGTGAGCATCAGGGCAATTGCCCGGGAGGAGCAGCAATTCTTGTGAAATGTGGATGGATGGACAGACAGATGCCATGTCATTATGCTAGCTCCTTTCGACTTCACTGGAATGAAGTAAAAAGATCAGACAGCTTTACTGTTGTTATACTTAGAAACAACAATGTGTGGCACATATGTTTAGTTCATATTTTCCACAAGTGTATTGCTGTATGTTTATTGGGGCTTCACGTCTTGAGGGACAAAAAGGTCTGGGTCGGCAGGAGATAACGAGGAGGTGTGAGTTTTGGCCTTTGTCTCAGAGAAGATGCCCCAGAGGGATTTCCGGATCATCGAAGAATAAGAGACAATGGTGAAAGATCAAAGAGTTGCATTGTGACTGGGATTAAGTACCATGTGACTGTATGTTTGCTGAAGCACCATGTGACTTAAGTTTCGATGCTCCAGAAGTATAAGAGTGTGATGTGATATTGTTCTGCCTCTTTTACTACTTTGAGAATGTTGGAGTATGTGTTCTGTAATAAAGCTGAACCTGAGAAATAAAACTCAGCCTCATCATTGAACACAACCTCTACAAATGTAACATTTTGTTACTGCTCTTTCAGGACGTTCTTGGCAAGAGTAAAGAAGCTACTAACAACTTGAGTCGCAGATTAACGGAGGGTTGGAAAGTCACAAATTTAGAGAAAAATCACAAATTTCCAAGACTCGGGGAGGGGGGGGGGTGCAAAATTCTAGGATGAAACTGTTGCAAATGTACAAGAGGACTGAAAAGTTTCAAATTTAGAGAAAAAGTAGCAAATTTACAAGATTAGGGGGAAAAGGTGTGTATTTATTAGCAAGTTGGTCAAAAGAACCTCAAGGTTGTATCTGTCCCCGGGTCTTCATATTGACACTTTAGCTTCTCTGAAATTGGACTCCATCCTGACAAAACCCACTGGGACTTTCACCATCCTGAACCTTGGTCTCGACTAAAACTTTGTGATCCCTGAAAAACTCTCTTCACCCAGCGTTGACCACATGTAGACTTTACTGAATCTGAAGCCTTAACTTGAATTTCCACACATAGAGAAGCAACTGGAGACTCAAATTCTTTCCACATTTAGACTCCGTCCTGACTTAAGTTTGATTATTTTTTGACTTTCACAGCACAAAATGCCTAGATTCTGAATGTCTGGTTTCTTGTCCTGTAAATTGGAACTGTAATCCTGTAAAGAGCCTAAAAATGTTGGGAACCACTGGTTGAAGTATCTTTGCCGGGCTGTGTTTACGTCCCCGTACAACAAAATGTCAGAATAAACCACTCCCACTCTTCAACCTCAAACACAGGACTTCCTGTGTTCTCTAATTTACACAATGCCACAATAGACAAAGAGAAAGAGAGAACATTATTTACAACAAGGTGGTTTCTAGACCAGAGAAAAAGAAGAAGCCCTTCTTAGTGATTCGCTGAGCAGATTGGGGGAGACTGTCTGATTGGATAGGACATATTTAAAAAAAAAAAAAAAAGAAAAAAAAAAAGATAAGTGACTACTTACAGTAGATGGACGGCAAACACACCAGAAAAAGAAGAAGAGTTCCCTTTTCACGTTAAGTGTCAATTAGCTTCAAAGCTGCTCTGTCATTTTTTAGAAGAAGATACAGTAGAGTCTAGATCAGATAAAGGATGTAAAACTGTTTTGAATTTCGGATAGTCAGACATTCACACCATGATCGAGAAAATGTTTTCTGAGCGAATGTGAAAGACCTCTACTGTCACTTTAACAGTAAATTAGCACTCTGAACTGATCAATAGTAAACTGTCCCAGTGAATCATTGAGGATACTGAACTTTAGGTGGTTTTTCCATCATTAACTAACAGAAATATCAGGGATTTAGTCAAGATTTCGTCAAGATCAAAGCAGACCAAGCTGAGACAAAGTCAGGACCAAGACCTTCACACACTCCAGTCTCGGTCTTGACTTAGTTTCAATCCCTTAAAGTCCTGGTCTTTCTACACTCTGGTCTTGGTCTGGTCTCGACTACAACTAAATATATAAAAGTTTATGGGAACTGGAAATTGTGAACAGTCCGATAGCTCCACTAAGGTCATGTGATTGGTTTGTTCCATTCTCAGAGATACTCAAAACTCTGTCCAAGGAATTACTAACTCTAAGAGTGGAAGTGGATCCAGTTTTTAGATGAATTCCTAACAACATAGGTGAAACTTCTCAGTTAAGCTCATCTGGATGTTCTGAAGACTAACCCAGAACCTGAGCAGGCAAACCTGGTATCAATCGTTTTCGCACCTTCATTCCATTTATGACCCAATTTTCACAAGGAAACATACTATACTAGTAATGTGGACCGGCTCATATTTATCAGGGGTTAGGGTTAAGCCTGTCTGTAAGATTTTTGCTGGATGTTTTGGCTCGTTATCGTGCTGAAACCTGAATCTTCGGCCAAGTTGGCGTTACTGAGAGCTCTGGGGCAGGTTTTCATTAAGTATATCTCTATTCTTCACTGCATTCAGCTTCACATCAGTCCTAACTGGTCTCCCCCTCAGTCCCTCCCTCTGAAAAACACCCCCCACAGCATGATGCTGCCACCACCATGCTTCATCACTGGGTTGGTGTTCCAGAGGTGATAGGTAGTGCCAGTTTTGCACCAAAACAATCACAGAGTTCAGTTACCTTTGTCTTGGTCTTCTCTTGTCAAGACCAAGTCAAGACCAGACAAGTCCAAGACTGTAAGGGGTCAAGACCAAGACCTACATATACACAGTGGTCTTGACATGGTCTAAACCACTTAAAGTCTTGTCTTTCTACACTCTAGTCTCAGTCTGGACAACGACACTACTATCTCCCCATAGTATTTTGTGCAAGTACCTATACCACAAAGTTTTTGACAATATCAGAAAAAGATATCTGGATTTTTAAAACAAATCCTGAGTGGAACTTCAAACCTTGGTGGAGCTCGACTGTCTTGGACTGATTTTGTTAATTTAGAGCATATTTTAAGGTAAAATATGGTATTTTTAGTGTTACAATGCAAAACAATAAATGTAGTAACTTACTTTTTCAAAATTTATTCAATTTTAAAGGTATAATTATTTTCCTTCCACCAAAACTTTGTCGCATTTCTGCTCCTGCAACTTTGAGAAAAAAAAACACAAAGTTTATATAAAAACATTGGGCCTGATCTATATTACGTTTTTCACCCAAAAAGACAAAATTTTAGGGATTCAACTTAAAAATACTCAAGATTTCAGAATCTTGCATCTCAGCCAAACTATTTTTATTGCAAAACATGGGAAATTCTTTCAGTTTCTCCATGCTGTTCATGTTATGTCTGTCCAACTTTCTGACCTGATGTTTTGATGGAATTTCACTTTTTAAAGTGAGGATTCCCAACTGATAGAATGGAGTTGGCACCTTCCGATTTATTTTAGGCAAACGTCACTGTGAACATCACCAACATTTCCTTTGTGAATTTCCTACCCCAACAGCACATATATGTCGGCTCAATGACGGCAAGTTTACAGTGGGAATACATTTTATACATGTTGTTTGCACACTGGCAAGACATTGGCTAGACGTCATCTTTCCAATGTACAAACGACCTCTAGAAGAAGTTTACACTCTACACAAATGACTGAATCTGCCCATTACTCAGCACAAAGTACCCCATGTACGCTGATGATACTCTATTCTCATAAATCTCCAAAAACTGCAAATTTTCAACTTTTTTGCATAAATTTGCATTTTTTTCTGTAAATTTTCAAATTTTTCTCATAGATTTTTTTTTCTTCAAAAATTTGCAACTTTTTTCTCATAAAATTGCATTTGCATTGCATCGGCATGCCAACATCTAGCCAATGAGCAAACGACCTCTATAAGATGAATATCCGATGTAAACTTTGTACACTGGGCAGACGTTTGTGTGCTTTTGGGGTAGTTACTGAACAATTATAACAATTTGTCGGCTTATCAATTCTAGGCAAAAACAACAATTTAAGTTCCAAAAAAACCAAAAAACAAAAACAAACAAAAAAAACGATGGTCATGTAGCTCTCGTTATTGAAATATTTGGTTGTTTCTTCAGTGAATTCCCTGTTAGTGTAACTGCAGTCTGTAGTAGGCCACATCAAAGCTGATTAAACCCACAACGGGCGGTGGTGGACAGTCTCCAGTCCCTGAGCCTAGAAAAAGAGCTTCTTTCTGTACACGTAATAATTTTATACACCAAACTAAAAACACTCCCACCCACCCCCCGTGGTGATGTTTCCAACCATTGGTCCAGCAATGCACACTGAGTTACAATATTCACGACCCAGGAACGGGCACCTTAAATTAACAAAGTGAAACATGCCATCTATCACACCTCTAAAAACTGAGCTGATATTTTTTTCCAACATCCAGATATTTTTCCACATTGAAAAATGTAAAAGGCAGGAGTGTACAGAAGGGGAAGTGGGTGGAGCTCTGAAGCCGCCATACGATTGGTGGTGCCTTCAAATGAACTTAGTGTACAAAGACTTTTGTTTCCACGGTAATTGTTGTGTCTCAGGTTCTGGTTTACTGAGTGAGGGACGGATACATTTTGTTGGGAAACAGGAGATGAATTCTGATTGGCTTGCTGGGTCAAGAGTGGGGGACTGGCCTTATAGTGCAACTCTGTGATGAGGTATGGTCACGTGGTGTGATTATTTCCCAAGACATGATTGTGGACCACGTTTCAAAGCATGCTTTGCCCCATTCTCGTGATCAGTTTTATTTGTCCCAACGAGGCGGTGGCGGTTGTAACGTGAAGTGGGCCGGGTGGTCAATTTGTTACCAGGGGAAACCACCCCAGGGGTCATATGAACGCAGCGCTCCCGACACTGCTGCAGCTGTTGTTGCGGTTGGCGTTGCGCCGTGACAGGTTTGGCGTGGCCATCAGTGGGTAGCGCTCATCGGGGCAACCATACTGAGCTAGCGTGTCCACACACTCTTGACTGCCAGCCTGTCGGGCATATGCCATTGCGCTGTTGCCGTGGGCGTCTCTTGCCATCAGATCAACACCGTACTGCAGAGAGGAGAAAGAGGTGTTCAGTTAGAAAAGAAAACCAAACTTCTATGCTGATGATATGCTACTTTTCCTTTGTTCATCGTTTATCTGGCCAACATGTGTTGAAAATGTTTTACATGATAAATGTGACTGAAATCTGTTTCTTGCTGTGACTGGTTAAAGGTTCCATCATTAAAATATGGTGCGTTTGTGGGTTTTGACTAGTAATCTGAAGTGGTAAATTGTTGCTACTCCTCCTCCATGACCAACATATTCCTGGTCCCGGCCATATGCCCGAGACCAGGAAGCAGAGTTGCAGTCTTACAGGCCTCTCTGCAGCTTCTCTCCACCTGCCACCCCTCAATTTAGCATCTGTCTTCCCCATAAGAGAATCACTGTCTGCTCCCTCTAAATAAAAATATAATGCATAAGCATCCCAAAGTATTAAACAAAAAGCTGATTAAACCCAAATTAAACATGAAGCCTCTAAATTGAATGATTTGGCCTCTGTTCCTCCTCATAATTTAAAAATTAAATGTGGTTTATTAAATATTAGGTCTCTAACTCCCAAGTCTCTGCTAGTCCATGATCTGTTAATTGATCATCAGATTGATTTAATATCCCTTACAAAGACTTGGTTAGGGCAAGAGGATTATGTTGGTTTGAATGAATCAACTCCCTCTGGTTATTCAAACTGCCAAAATCCCAGAAGTTCTGGTCATGGAGGAGGAGTAGCAACAATTTACCATTCCAAATTACTAGTTAATGTAAAGCAAAAAACATGTTATAATTCCTTTGAGGGCCTGGTCCTCAGTATTGGGCACTTTAGGTTAAAACCAATTTTATTTGCCATAGTTTATCGTCCTCCCACAGCTTACTCAGCATTTTTATCTGATTTAGTGCTTAAATTAATTTTAATGTGGTGTGAATTAATTTTAGTGCTTAATTAGGGAAGCTCAGTGGTGGAGCAGTGGTTAGCACTGTGGCAGCACGTAAGAAGGTTGTGGGTTTGATCCCACCCCCTGACCATCAGTGACCCTTCTGTGTGGAGTTTGCATGTCTTCCTCGTGTCTGCGTGGGTTTACCCCGGGTACTCTGGTTTCCTCCCACAGGCCAAAAACATGCAGGTTAGGTTAACTGGAGACTCTAAAGTGGCCCTAGGTGTGAATGTGTGTGTGAATGGTGAAGGGATTGGCACAGCACCGTGGCTGCATCATCCATCCATGTGGATGCCCTGAATTTCCTTCTGGGATTAAATAAAGATAAGATAAGATAAGATAATCCTTTATTAGTCCCACAATGGGGAAATTCCAGGATTGCAACAGCACAGGGATAGCAACACTCAGAGCAACAATCAGAAGGCAAGAAAAAACAAGAGCAGCTAGTATACATATGTACATATTACTATAAATATATATATATATATAGACACACAGTGCGGAGCATTGTGGTTGGTGGATGTGCAGCAGAAAGTCTAAGCTCTCTCTCCGCGGATGCGGCGGGCCAGCTGGATGTCTTTGGGCATGATGGTGACCCTCTTGGCGTGGATGGCGCAGAGGTTGGTGTCCTCAAAGAGACCCACCAGGTAGGCCTCGTTGGCCTCCTGCAGAGCCATGACGGCGGAGCTCTGGAAGCGCAGGTCGGTCTTGAAGTCCTGAGCGATCTCCCTCACCAGGCGCTGGAAGGGCAGCTTACGGATGAGCAGCTCCGTGGATTTCTGGTAGAGACGGATCTCTCTCAGAGCCACGGTACCGGGTCTGTAATGGTGAGGCTTCTTCACTCCGCCAGTGGCTGGAGCGCTTTTCCGAGCAGCCTTGGTGGCTAGCTGCTTCCTGGGGGCTAAGAGTTGCAAATTAGCTAATAGCTATACACTCTATGTGCAACACATCAGATTGATTGTACTACTTTTCCTCCGGTAGATTTACGGGCGGTCTGCTTGGTTCTTGCTATCGCTCTTTATTATTCTGTCTTATATTCCTGTCTTATCTTAAAGTATGCAAAATAAAATTAAAAAAAATACAAATAAAAATTGGATAGAAAAATTATAGTAGGGGACTTTAACAACTGAACAAACTGTTATCCATCATGGACAACCCAGCTCAAATCCTCCACCACACACTGGACAGACAGCGGAACACTTTCTCCACCAGACTGCTACAGCTCCACAGCCAAATGGTCAGGTACAGGAAATCTTTCCTGCCACATGCTATTTTCACTGTACAGTTTGTTCATGTCAATGAGTTTTCTTCTAATTCAAAGCTCAGTCACGGAGTTCCACAGGGATCTGTGCTAGGTCCTATTCTTTTTAGTTTATATATGCTTCCGTTAAGTAATATTATTAGAAAGCAATGCATACATTTCTATTGTCATACAGAAGACATACAATTATATTTGTCAAGGAAGCCAGATGACAGTAATTAACCAAATTAGAGGCTTGTCTTAAGGAAATCAGAGCTTGGATGACTTGTAATTTCTTGCTATTAAATTCAGACAAGAGCACTCGGAGGAGAGTGCAATATCCCCCGCCTCCATTTTCTTTGAAGATCCCAATACTTACTGATGGAAAGCAGTTTTCAACTTTTCAATATAATTACTGTGGCAGAACCAAATTATGATAAGCCCATCATCCACAAATACACAACAAAGTATACAACCCATAGTTGTAGGTCAGGATCCCAAGGTGAACCTGTGTAGCAAGTTTGGTGACCTTAGAGAGCTTTACACATTCTATAGTAAGAAATCATACGGAGTGCCTACCTTGACCTTTGACCTTTTGACCCCAAACCTGTAGTCAGAGGTTATGGTCTCAGACTGAACCTGTGTACTGGGTTTGGTGACCCTAGCTTTCTTTGTTGTTGAGATGTACTTTAAAAGGCATTTTGATATTGACCTTTGACCTTGCAATCCCAAAACCACAGTCACACTTCAGGGTCACAGGGTGAACCTGTGTACCAAGCTTGGTGGCCCTAGCTTTACTCGTACAGTAATAAGGCATAAGAAATGTTAACCTTGACCTTTGACATTTTGACTCCAAACCCACAGTCAGAGATCAGGATCCCAAGGTGAATCTGTGTAGCAAGTTTGGCGATCCTAGCTTTCTTTGTTGTTGAGATATAGTTTATAAGCCATTTACGGCAGCTCGGTGTAGCAGTGGTTAGCGCTGTGGCAGCACAGTAAGAAGGCTGTGGGTTCAATCCCACCCCTGACCATCAGTGACCCTTCTGTGTGGAGTTTGCATGCCCTCCCCATGTCTGCGTGGGTTGATCCTGGGTACTCCGGTTTCTTCCCACAGGCCAAAAACATGCAGGTTAGGTTAATTGGAGACTCTAAAGTGGCCCTAGGTGTGAATGTGTGTGAGAATGGGGAATAGATTGGCACAGCACCGTGGCTGCCTCATCCATCCATGTGGATGCCCTGAATTTCCCTCTGGGATTAATTAAAGTATATAAAATACAAAAAAAAAAAAAAAAATTGACACTGACCTTTGACCTGGTGATCCCAAAACCATAGTCCCACTTCAGGGTCACAGGGTGAACCTGTGTACCAAGTTTGGTGGCACTGACTTTACTCGTTGTACAGTAATAAAGCATAAGGAATGCTAAACTTGACCTTTTGACCCCAAACCTATAGGCAGACGTTAGGATTCCAAGGTGAACCTGTGTAGTAGGTTTGGTGGCCCTAACTTTATGCACTGTACAGTAGTAAGGCATAAGAAATGTTAACCTTGACCTTTGACCTCCAAACCCATAGTGAGAGTTCAGGATCCTAAGGTGAATCTGTGTACCAGGTTTGGTGGTGGTTTGGTGGTAGCTTTAGTCATTTTACAGTAATAGTAAATGTAGCATTTACCGTAGTGCAACTGCAATGTTAACTTTGAACCTTTGACCCCAAATCCATAGTTATGTGAGGGTGTAAGTCATCCAAGCTGTGTATTAGATACAACTACTGCATCAATTTGAAAAGCCTACATCTTTTTTTCAGTAGTTACTGTGTTTACAAGATTTAGGGAAAAATATGACCTCCAACCTTTTTTTTTTTTTTTTTTTTGTTACTTATTTGTACCCGTAGGTAGATTTGGTTTGCAGTCTGGTGACAAGCCACCGGCTGCTGGTCGCTGCGTGCGCGAGCGCCCTAAACCTACATGTTTTTGGTATGCGGGAGGAAACCGGAGAAATCCCGGAGTAAACCCACGCAACACGGGGAGAACATGCAAACTCCACACAGCTCACTTTGACCTCAACGTCATCCGATGAGAGTGAAATTACAATATGAACATTATCAGATTACATCAAACCATGGTACCAAGTTTCAAAACAATCGGAACAAAACTGTAGGAGGAGTTGATTTCACAAAACAGTTACTGTCTCTGAAGTGAGGTGAAACAGGAGGTCATAGGTCAGGGGCTACAGTTCCCGCAAAAATCATCCGATCAGAACCAAACTGCAATATGCACATCCTCGGTGTATATGAAACCATGGTACCAAGTTTCAGAACAACTGGGCTAAAACTAGGAGGAGTTGATTTCACAAAAGTGGGACGGACGGACTGACTGACCCACAACATAATCTTCCTTTGGGCTTCGACCGGCAGGGGATAATAAGACTAGTCACCCTAGTTGGTCCAAAAAAACTGAGAAATACCTTCCCAAATCAAACTCTTAGTTTGAATGCGGATACTCTTTCTCTTAATAGTTCTGTGGGGAACCTTGGAGTTATTTTTGATGAAGATCTGTTCTTTAATTCACATATTAAATTTGTTTCTAATACTGCCTTCTATCATTTGCATAATATTGCCAAGATTAGGAGCATCTTGTCTCAGAGTGATGCTGAGAAACTGATCCACGCTTTTGTTAACTCTAGATTAGATTATTGTAATTCTTTATTATCAGGCTGTCCTAAAACATCTTTAAAAAGTTTTCAGCTGATCCAAAATGCTGCAGCAAGAGTTTCAACAGGTACTAGAAAGAGAGATCATATTTCTCTAGTTCTGACCTCCCTTCAGTGGCTTCCCATAGAATTTAGAATCAAGTTTAAAATCCTTCACCTCTCTTACAAAGCTCTAAATAATCGGGCCCCTTGTTATTTAAAAGATCTGATAGGACCTTATCATCCTAACAGAGCACTATGCTCCCAAAATGCTGGATTACTTGTAATACCTAGAATCTCTAAAAATACAATGGGAGGCAGAGCTTTCAGTTATCAGGTTCCTCTCTTTTGGAACCAGCTGCCAATCTGGATTCAGGAGTCAGACGATCTCTATTTTCAAGAATAGGATTAAAACCTTCCTTTTGTCATAGCCTATACTTAGGGTGGGATCATGTGCCTCTGAACCCTCCCTTAGCTATGCTGCTAATAGGTTTAGACAGCTGGGGGACCTCCAACAATGCACTGGGTTTCACTCCTTTCTTCACTCTCAATTAAATATTTTTGCTGGTCATCAACATCTGTTTGTTCTCTCCCATAGACTGAGTCCCCGTTGTGCTGTTTGCTCTCTACATGTCTGTTCTTTTCTTCTTCCCCTCTATCCCCTCACCCCCCAGCCAGTCACAGCAGATGACTGCCCCTCCCTGAGCCTGGTTCTGCTGGAGGTTTCTTCCTGTTAAAAGGGAGTTTTTCCTCTCCACCGTTACCAAGTGCTTGCTCACAGGGGATCGCCTGATTGCTGGGGTCTTTCTGCAATTGTGGGGGTTTCCCCTACAGTTGAAAGTGCTATGAGATGACTGTTGTTGTGAAATGGTGCTATATAAATAAAGTTGAATTGAAATATGGCATGTTTGTGGATTTTAACATTCTAAAATGTTTTCTTGAGCTATATTACCAACACAAAGCTACTCCTCCGTCTTACCCAGATGAGGAGCTGCGTGATGACCACGTTGGCCTTGCGGCTGGCCAGGTGCAACGCATTCCGCCCGTCTCCTTCACCGCAGGTCTCGTTGACCTGCTGCCGGGACCCATGGGCAAGCAGCAGGATGACGGCGCGCAGGTCCTCCTCGGCTGTGGCCCTCAGCAGCTGCTGGCCCAGAGAGAGGTCGATGCAGGGGAGAGAGGCCAGGAAGAGCCGCTGCTCATACTTGGCCCGGATCCAACGCTCCCGCTCCTCCCTGATGGATAAAAAAATGTTAGCTGCAACAGCTTCTATAAAATAAAACCTCCAAACCTTATACTCGTGACCACTGGAACCACTTTAGAAGAAGAAGAAGCCATCTCTATTGTCATTCAGTCTATACAGCCAATCATGTACAGTAGAACCAAATTACTTTCTCCTATCTACAATGTTAATCACATGTAGAATCAGAGGGGTCGCTGCCATGCAAGGCGCCGCCACAAACAACTTCTCCTTCCCCCATTCTATTATGCTGAGCACCAAGCTAGAAGGCGGGAAGTACCATTTTTATATGGTCTTTGGTGTGACCTGGCTGGGACTTGAACTCCCAACCTCCCGGTTGTGGGGTGGATGCTCAACTTGGCCACCACTCTGGTGGTAGCCTTTATAATACAGACTGCAAATTACAGGGTAGGTATCGGGGAACTATGATGTAAGGATGGGTTTATGCTCCATCTCTGCTCTGCATGTCTATGATGTGCCTACGCCATCAATCAATCTACTTTATAAAGCACTTTAAAAAGCAACACTCGCTACATAAAGTGCTGTACAGCAAGAAAAGGCACATGAAAACATAAAAACAATATAGAACCACAGTCAATAGAAACAATAAAAGGTAAAAGAAGTAAATAAATAAATAAATAATCCATTTCATTCAATCAAATCAATGTCGCTCACTGGGTCAAAGGCCAGGGAGTAAAAGTGTTTTAAGACGGGTTTTAAAAATGGACAGTGAAGGTGCCTGTCTGATGTTCAGAGGTAAATCATTCCATAACCTGGGTGCCGTGATGAGAGAGGCTCTGTCCCCTCTGAGCTTCCGCTTCACCTTTGGCACCCCCAGAAGCAGCTGCTCAGCTGACCCAAGGGACCAGGTGGGAGCGTAGGGATGCAGAAGCTCAGAGAGGTAAGGCGGAGCAAGACCGTTCAAGGATTTAAAAACAAATAAAAGAATTTTAAAATGAACTCTAAAATGCACGGGCAGCCAGTGGAGCGACGCTAAGATGGGTGTGATGTGATCTCTTACGTGTACCTCTTAAAAGACGAGCAGCAGCATTTTGAACCAGCTGCAAACGCGAAAGAGATGACTGGCTGACACCGGAGTAAAGTGTGTTCCAATAATCCAGCCAAGATGAAATAAAAGCATGGATTACTGTTTCCAGGTGTGGTCTAGAGAGAATGGGTTTTACTTTTGCTAAACACCTTAGATGAAAGAAGCTGGATTTTACCACAGAACAAATTTGAGTATCTAACTTAAAGTCACTGTCCATGATAAAACCAAGGTTCCTGACTGTGGGTTTTCACATAAGGAGTGAGGGGGCCCAAGTTTACAGGAGGGGACTCACAGGGGCCACTAGGTCCAAACACCATCACTTCTGTCTTCTTGGTGGACAAGCTACTCTATACGTGCTTCCTTTTTTGCGTCTATTAGGCCAAGTGTATGACACGTGTTCTTAAGCATCATGTAGTTTCACCTCAACCCTACAGAACCCACCAGTTTGTTCACCAGCTTTATAAGAGAGGACAAAAGTTAGAGCCACGTGCATTTTTGCAACAACAATTCACAGTTTTTGATCGCGTGCCTTTCAGCAGGGTCAAATAAGGTCGGCAGCCATGTTGGAAGAGAAACTGCGGAGTAAAATGGAGTGAAAAAATATGAAAACGTTGGAAATTTATTACGAAACTCTTGATACTGACAGTGGTATGATGACAGTTTTAATTGAGAAACAGGACCCATTTGATTCTCACTGCACTTCATCTACATTAATTATCTTTGAGATGCATCTTTTAGTCTATTTTTAGTTTATATAGTACAATTTTACATATTTTAAATTATACTAATACGTTATTGATCTTGTACATATAAGTGAATTTAGCCAGTGTGGGATTAATAAAGTCTTATCTTAATAATGCTAGCCTCCAAAAGTAGGCTATGGTGTTGCATAATGTTAGCTGTATTTAGGCATTATCACACATGAACCTAGAATGACAAACGGCCCTCTCTTTTCAACCAACCTGTCTTTTTATCATAGTGTTGGCAAACTTTTGCCAACTTAGACTAGTGCAGGGTTTCCTCTGGTAACATTTCCTGGTGGCGGCCCGCCACGCCTGAAAAATTTCTGCCATTCCAACAGGAAATATAAATTTAAGAAAAATTTATGAAGGAATGACGATCTGCAAGCGCGCACACAAAACAATGCGTGTGACCGTCATCCGCGCGGAGTTCAGAAGTGCCCTGCCCACGTGTTCCAGTCGCCAGGCAGTGTTGCGCTACTAGTGTGACAGTCAGAGAGAAACATGAGCTTATCAAAGTACTTAAAACGTGGGAAAAAAAAACAACAACAAAAAAAACAGAAAGAGGTATGTAAGCACTGGAGGCATTTATCATGGTTTTAACCTGCTGGCAATGGGAACAATAATGGAAGAGTCGCTTAGTTAACAGGTGTGGTTAAGAGCTTGAGTTGGCTCACTTTGTCTTCTTTTTAATCATTAGTTTTTTGTTTTCCTTATTTCAGACGAGAATGAAAAGGAGCTGGTTTTAACCTTTACCTTAGTTAATATTATCCAATTTATGTTCATTATTATGTACCTGGCAAGTTAAGATGACCGAAATTCACGAAGTCAACGACTTTAATCCATCAGCAGCCTTCAGACAAACTGAACGTGCCAACATTTGAATATAGGTTCAGGTTACTTTATTTGTACCCGTAGGTAGATTTGTTTTGCAGTCAGGTGACATCCATATTTACAAACTACAGTTACATTCAACATGAACACAAACAAAGGCGCACATGAAGCTGACTATAAACATGATAAAAGTACTCAAGGCTCCACCAATCAGGACATAGGACAAAGAGATAAGAGAAAAGACAAAGAGATGAGAGAAGGGTCATATTAAAAAGTTAAAGACTAGTCAGAGAGGTTAAAAACTCAAAAGTCTAAAACCCAATAAAAGATTTAGAACCCAAATAAAAAACCTACAAAAATAAGTAAATATAAAATAAAATTAATAAATAGGTAACTAAATTATGTGCAATATATTGTTACATCTTGTTCAATTCTTTAGCCGCAGCAGGGTCAAAGTTGTTTTTGTAGCGCTGGGTTCTACTTTTTGGGACAGCAAACCTCCGTCTTGAGGGAAGAAGCTGAAAGTGGCAGTGCAAAGGGTGGGAGTCATCATTTAAAATGGAGGTAGCCATCCTCTGTACCTGTCTGGTGTACAGGGATGTCAGGCTCAGCTGTGACTCACCAAGCAAACGACTGGACCATCTAACTACCTGATCCAAGGATTTCCTCTGTTTCAGTTTTATCTGACCAAACCATGACACTAAAGAAAAGGATAAAACATTCAATAAAAGCCCGATAAAACATTGTCATTATGGTTCGGTCAATTTGGAAGCGTGCAAGTTTCCTTAAACAATGCAAATGTTGCTGACCCTTTTTGCACACCCTTTCACAGTTCTCTTCAAAGTTTAAATTACTATCAATAATCATCCCAAGATATTTGTAGGATTGTACACATTCAGTGGTCTGGCCTTTTAGTACAGTGACTTCATGCCTGGGAGTTTTCCTTCTAAAGTCAATAATCATGTCTTTAGCTTTTGTCCTATTCAGCTGCAAGTAGGAATCCTCACACCAGTGAACAAAATCATCAACTACTGGGCCGTGGCCACTCTCACCATCCTGGAGGAGACTGACAACAACTGAATCATCAGCATACTTTATAATGTGTCTGTTGTCATGTCTGCTCCGACACATGTTTGTGTACAGGATGAAGAGTAGTGGTGACAACACACACCCCTGAGGAGAGCCAGTAGAAGAACAGTTTTGGTCGGACAATGTACCATTGACCCTTACTCTCTGTGTCCTGTTGTTTAAAAACTCCAGAATCCAACCCACCAGATTATTACTCAAATCAAATTGTTGCAGGAGCCTTTCAACTAAAATATGAGGTTGGATTGTATTAAAGACGAAGAAAAGTCCACAAATAAAAGCCTGGCGTGTGTCCCATGAAAATCCAGATGTTTAAAAAGCATGTTAGACAGAGTGACAGTGGCGTCCTCCACTCCTCTGTGAGGCCTATAGGCAAACTGCAAAGGATCCAATGCATGCTCAGTCTGCTTTAGGACCTCAAATCTGACCAGTTTTTCAAAAATTTTCATTAAAATTGAAGTCAAAGCAACTGGTCTAAAGTCGTTTACCGTTTTAGGACAGCTGGATTTTGGAACGGGGACAACCACAGCATCTTTCCAGATCTTAGGCACATGTTGTGTCTGTAAGGACTTATTGAAAATGTAGTGAAATACAGGACTCAGTTCATGTGCACAGGACTTTACCAAGTACCCACATATATTATCAGGGCCCTGACTTTTGTTCACTTTTACAGCACAGAACGCCCTTTTAATATCCTGCACCTCAATATTAAAGTGCTGATTGTCTTTGAGTTTCTGTTTCAAATCTTTGGTTTCTGTGCTAAAATCAAAGGAGTCAAAACGACCATAAAAACAATTAAGAGCATTAGCCAGCTCTGTGTCTGAACTAAAACCATCTAAAAACACATGATCACAGTGCTCTATAGGCCTGCAATAGTTTTCATACTGGCCCAGGCTGAACCAAGTTTCTTTGTTGCCATCTTGCTTTCCAATTCTGATTTATAATTCTGTTTTGCTCTTAAAATTTCGGCCTTCAGCTCTTTTGTGGCAACCTGTAGCTCAGAAACAACCCCCTGTTTAAAGGCAAGTGCTTTCCTCTGTAAGCAGGATTTAACTGATTTTGTAACCCATGGCTTGTTGTTGGGATATATTTTGACACGTTTACGTGGAATGATCATGTCTCTACAGAAAGCCATGTATGAGCATGTCACATCCACTAACTAGTCCAAATCTTCTCCGCAGGCTGGTGTGAACACCTCCCAGTCTGTACAGTTAAAGCATTCCTGGAGGCAGTGCACTGAATCCTCTGTCCACACGTTTATGTCTCTGGTCTTCGCCTTGTCTCTTCTGAGAGCAGTTTTATATGTGGGCAGCAAATGTACACAGTTGTGATCTGAGGATCCTAAAGGAGGAAGGGGAAGTGATTTATAGGCCCTCTCTATGGATCCATAGCACAGGTCCAATGTCTTTTTTCGCCTGGTTGGGCAGGAGACATACTGATAAAAGTTTTTAAGTGTCTTCTTTAAAGAAACATGGTTAAAATCCCCAAGGATAAAATTTGGAGCCTCTGGGGAAATCGACTGCAACCGCTGTACCACATCAAAGATGGTGCTGGAGGCGGAGGCAGCATCTGCCCTCGGGTGAATGTACACAGTCGTTATGAAAAGTTGGGGGAACTCGCGGGGCAGATAAAAGGGGCGTAGTGGCACGGACAGCAGCTCCACATCTGGTGTACAGATGTGCTCTCTGACCGTGACAGATGTACAGTACTGTTTATTAATATACAAACATACGCCGCCCCCCCCCTGACGTTTTCCTGTTACCTCTTCCTGCCGATCCGAGCGAAGTGGGGCTCCAAAGCTGTCAATACTCAGGTCCGCATCCCGGTCATGCGCCGTAAGCCACGTCTCCATGTAAGCCATGACACAGCAGTTCTTGAAATCCTTCTGATATCGTACATTCCCTTGAATTTCATCCACTTTATTTCTCAGGGATTGTACGTTCCCCATAATAATGGAAGGAAGAGGAATGCAGTTAAGCTGACGCCTCCTCAGGTTCAATCTTAAACCTCCCATGCTTTCTGCGTTTCCTCCTCTTGTCTCTCTTTTCATCGCTGTGTCCATGAAAATCTCTTAAAATAAAGTCTGGCAGTTGCGGTACAGACTCAATCACAGATGCTGCATTATCCATGTTTAAATGCAGTAACATGTCTCTGGAATACTGTATTCTTCCCGGCATGATCGCGATCGCGCTTACCTCCAAGACAAAGAGCTGGCAGGAAAAAAACGACAGTGCAAAAACAAGGAGGAAATCCATACTGATGGAACCAGGGAGCTCTTCTTTATATAGTCCACAAACATTCAAGGACAAAAACAACACAGAGAATTACGTTGAAACACATTAAAGTGCATAAAAACAAAGACACAGACGTCAAACTTTTTTCACCCACTGCCGGTCGCTGCGTGCGCATGTGCCCAATGATAAACTTCCCTTATAAAAATAAGGGAGGTTTTCCTGCTGTCTGGGTGGTGAGATTTCTAAAAAACAAACAAACAAAAATCTATAAATATACAGAAATATAACAGAAATAACTGCATCTTTGGTCATTTAAGTTAACTTATTTCATTAAATACAATTTTATTAATATTTTTTTCTTTGAAATCAGAGTTAAATTATTGTTCTGTTCTGGCTCTGCAAAATTATGGTCAAAAATGTAAATTGTTATAAGGAGAAAGTAAAAAAAAATACCACATTCTGTTTCAAATTTATTTAAAAAACAGTGATTTTATTTAAAAAAAAAATAGGCAAAAATTAGCCATAAAATAATCCACAAATTTATAATAAAGTCTCAAATGTACAAGAAAAGTCAATTTTACAAGAGAAAATTACAAATTTGAGGAAAATGGTTTCTAATTTAGACAAATTTACAGAGAGAAGTAGAAAACTAAGAAAATTGTTATAAATTTAGGAGAAAACCTCAAACCTTCAAGACCAAAGTCATTACTCAAGTTTTTAAGTGGCTGCTCTTTGTACCCTTAACTCATCGAGAAATTTATGGTTGTCTACTTTTAATTATTTATTTCAAAGCACTGCTTTTACATGAGTAGAATTTCTGGCTACTATACCCAGCTGATCATATAATTTAAGTATGTATGAGTACATTACTATTATGAATGCTTCTTTCCCTTCCCAACTCTCTCAATGGAAAAAAGAAACACTAGAATAAAAACACCAAAAAAATACACATATTTTTGTCATTTATGTAAACCATGACAAAAAAAAAAAAAAATCCCACAGGACAAAACATGGCACTTGGTATTTTCTAGCCTGTTTGTATACCACCATAGACAGAGAGAACCTGAATTAGACAGAGCTCAGAGAGGGAAAGATGAGACAGAAGAGAGGAGCCAAGGAGGGGAAAGTGTTCAGGCAGAGGGACCAGGAGAGGTGAGAGCAGAGGAAGGAGAGAAGGATGACACCAGTAAAAAGTCCAAACACTGGACGTCTGGGTGGGACCCCAACTGGCCCAATATTTCAACATTCAAGCCTCAGCTGTACAATATTTCAAATGGTAAGTTCCAAATGCAAAGTTACTGTACAAAGTTTAAAAAAAAAGAAATTAATTAACATATTCTGGTTACAATAGTGTTATATGTTTTTTGCCCCCCAGAAAAATAAGTTGCCACCATGCCAAGGTCTTTAAGCCAGAGGAAACACTGCATTACAGTGTAAATATGGGGACATTACAGTGTAAGGACAGGGTAATTATACAGTGAGTAAAGAGAAAGTTTGGGGTAACAACAGGGTAAAACCAGTGAAAAAACAAACTGCTATTCCCTGTTACCCTGTACTTTCTTAGTACTTTTCCAGTACTTATTGGACAATTTACTACATCATATCTTCCCTGTACCTGCCCTATGCTTTCCTTTTACTTTCCCTGTAATTTGTGGACTGTACTATAGTGTAACAACATATTTTAGCTGGTAGGACGAGGCAGTTTAATATTGTTCCACTACTAACTAGAAAAGCACTCAGAGTGCATACCTCCGCCAAGGCTTCTTCCATCCCTCATGGATCACCTCCAAAATGTAATGGGTTCATGTGTAGGCCAAAAGCCAGTTCTGGTGAAAACTGCATCAAAGTCTATCCAATAGTTTTGGAGGATTCTTGCAAATACACTGTCAGAAGATAAGAGCCTTGGTGGAGGTATGCATACTCGGATCATCACCAAAATTTAATGGTTCATCCTTAGCCCAAGAACCACCTCTGGTGAAAATTTCATCAAAATCCATCCAGTAGTTTTTGTGTGATCCTGTTAACTAACAGACAGACAGACAAACCACCCCAATAACATTACCTTCTTGGCGGAGGTAACTAGCACCAGACTGATGTGCTGCACACAGTTTATTAACTAGCCACAGACCTTTGTCCTTAGCTGGGCTTTATAAACACAATGTGAAAATCTACACATACCATCATCATAGCAGTCTGTCGTGGGCGACAATGACTGTTTCATTTAGGTCTGATCAGATTCCTCCACACAGCTCTGTCCTTAGCCTTCCGCTGCCAGGAACTCCTGTCTATGTCCAACTTCTTCAAGTTTCTTTTGACAGCGTCTTTAAACCTGAGCCTTGGTCTACCCTGATTGCCTTCGCATACATTAACACATAAAAGCAGGTGTTTTGGTGCCTTGGTCATAGATTCAGGATTTTACATGATTCCTCATATTAAACATTAAAACCAAAGACATGCATGTTAGGTTAACTGGCTGTTCTAAATTGTCCCTAGATATCGGTTTCCTATAGGCCCTTAGAATAGAGGGTTAGTACTAGTGAAAGCGCTTTGAGTGGTCTTTGTGACTAGAAAAGATAAGATAAGCGTTTATTAGTCCCACAACGGGGAAATTCCAGGATTGCAACAGCACAGGGATAGCAACACTCAGAGCAACAATCAGAAGGCAAGAAAAAAAACAAGAGCAGCGAGTATACATATATACTGTACATATAAACATAAATATATAGACACACAATGCGGAGCATTGTAGCTAGATGGAATAAATATGTGAATACATAAACACACACACACAGTGTGGAGCACTATATACACTACCGTTCAAAAGTTTGGGGTCACTTAGAAATTTCCTTATTTTTGAAAGAAAAGCACTGTTTTTTTTCAATGAAGATAACTTTAAACTAATCAGAAATACACTCTAATATCTAATATACATTGCTAATGTGGTAAATGACTATTCTAGCTGCAAATGTCTGGTTTTTGGTGCAATATCTACATAGGTGTATAGAGGCCCATTTCCAGCAACTATCACTCCAGTGTTCTAATGGTACAATGTGTTTGCTCATTGCGTCAGAAGGCTAATGGATGATTAGAAAACCCTTGTGCAATCATGTTAGCACAGCTGAAAACAGTTTAGCTGGTTAGAGATGCTATAGAACTGAACTTCCTTTGAGCAGGTTGAGTATCTGGAAAAAATTATTATTTCAAATACAAATCATTATTTCTAACCTTGTCAATGTCTTGACTATATTTTCTATTCATTTTACAACTCATGGTGGTAAATAAGTGTGACTTTTCATGGAAAACACTAAATAATTGTCTGGGTGACCCCAAACTTTTGAACGGTAGTGTAGACTAAACATAATATTTAGAGAAGGAAAAAAAAAAAATCAGATTTTTGTCAATAATGAAGACAATGTATTATTAAGGATAACTGTTTGGTCGTTTATGGACTCCGCCTTCGTCCAGTAACCGGTAGTGTTGGATGAATCGAAACAGGACGTCATTTATGAATCTAGCATTAATATTAGTTCCTTTTTAAATCATACAGTAATAATGGTGTAAATTCTTCTGATATTGGTGAGAAGAAAATTAAAGAAAAAAACAGGAGAAGGAGAAGACTTTTTAGGACGTTTTTGGTTTGAAAGAACAACATCAGTTAGGAACTCTTATTTATTTTGTCTGTGGCATTTTTAGAAGTCTTCACCGTCACATTAACTGTCATGGTTAAAGCTAATTAATGTTGGATGAACAACCTTCAGGCTTGGAGCATCTCACGCCTGTCCTCCGAGCATAAAATAAGACATGGGGAGACGTGGTGGACGGGCGGATGTGGGGGCGGAGCCATCGTTGTCTGATGGAGGATCATTAACTGATGATCGCTTTAATCCACTGCTCTAATCTGATCTAATCCCCCAGTGTAAACAGCAGCTCATTCAGGATTAGTCCAGTGGAGGGGGGTGGGGGGCACTGATCTGACCCCCCCCCCCCCCATAACTTCCTCCTGTTGTCCAGATCATGGGGGAGGAGAGGGTTACTTCCTGGAGAAGTTTCTACTGGTGTCTGGGTTTGATTCCCACAGGATGAACCTAAGATTCTGTGGGTCTACAACCCGTGGCTCTTTAGACCAGCGCTTTTCAACCAGGGTTCCCTGGAAAGTTCAGGTTTCTGTGGGAAATGTTCTAATCTGACTTTGGTCCAACATAGCAGAATAACACTGCTTAAGACCAGAATCAGAGACTCCCTGTGGGTTAAAAATCTTCACTGAAATGCAACATTTCTACAAAATAAGTCATCAGGTAATGGGAAAAATGTAAAATCTATTGGAAATAAACCTGCTTAAAGGGGACCTGTGGTGGTCGTGAAAAAAAAAAAGATATTATATTGAGCTCCTGTCTCACGTTCTAGTTCAAGTGTAAGTTCAAGTTCAAGTTCAAAGCAATGCGATATAAATCCATTGCTGATGTGCTGGTTCAGCTATGTCAGCAAAACATGCGCGCAGCCATACTGGCAGCTACATGGCCTGCCAGGACGCTTCCTGTGACGTAGTAGCATGGATACCGCGATCTGGATCAATATTGGCTGAGCCTGGAGTGCCTGGATGAGCAGTGGCTTTCGGGATATTCAAATTCAAATTCAAACGTTTATTTCAAACTCACGGTTCATATTAAATGCAGAACTAAAACGAGTAGAAAATAAATAAATAAATAAAAGTATATACAGATCAGCAGACACTCAGTGCTATTGTAACAACAAAAACATACAATGCAATTTGGATATCGCAACATGGCGGAATGTAAAGCCTTTGGATGTCTCAATAATAAGCGAAAAAACAAAGATAAACACTTCTTTTGTGTACCCAAACCCAACACACCTTGTCGGAAGATCGTCGCGGAAAAGTGGTTGCGCAATCTCGGAACAGGGCACAGACGTT
Organism: Pholidichthys leucotaenia; assembly: GCA_020510985.1. Taxonomy (NCBI): domain Eukaryota; kingdom Metazoa; phylum Chordata; class Actinopteri; order Cichliformes; family Pholidichthyidae; genus Pholidichthys; species Pholidichthys leucotaenia. The sequence continues at coordinate 338,421,579 of CM035845.1, forward strand.
TCCTTTCGGACAAAATTCCGTTGTGTGTGAGGACCACTTCGTCACTTTCACCCTCAGAAGACCTTTCTGGCTCAAACCTGTAGCCATGTTGCCCGAATTCTTCCTCAGAGTCCGACAATTCAGCCATAATAGAACAAAAACACGGACAAAAGCACCCTAGTCGCTGGTACAGGCTGAGTATTGACTTTTCAGTAGCAACGGTGTGACGTCACATCCGCATGTGTCATGGCTGCGCGCATAGTTTTCATTGGCTGGCCATGCCGGCGGTCGTATTTGCATATTTCTCTGGTGGTAGATGGCTGGCAATAATTATTTAACCAATAACGAATACTTTGCCTAGTGTTTTCAAGTTGAATGCGTTTTAGACGACCACCACAGGTCCCCTTTAAGACCAGAACCCTGGAAAACCCGGAAGACACTACAACGCACAGTGAAAGCAGCAAGCAAGATCGGTGCCCCTCTGCCACCCCCTCTAGGACATCTACCTCACCCGTCTCACCTGCAGAGCCCTCAACATTGCAGGCGACACCTCCCACCTCTCACACTCCCTCTCCAGCCCCCTTGCCCTCGGGGAAAAGGTACCGGACCCTCTGGGCCCACTCCACAAGACTGCTAAACAGCTTTGTTCACCAGGCCATCAGGACCCTGAACTCTGCCCCCTCACCCGCACAATAACCACCTCAGCTGTTGGCACAGAAAGACTGGCACACCAGCAGTAATACATCTGCTGCTGTATGTCTTTGCATCTTTACTGCAACCATTTGCATAAATGCCATTCCTGCTGCTGTCTGTTATTGAAATACTGATCATGTGCAATCCTATCTGTCACTGTCTGCACCTACACTACTGCATCAAACTTGCAACTATGAGTATTACTGTTCTACCTTTTTCTGCATATTGGATTGCTGGGTTTTATCTTTTACCGTTATTTGCACTACGGGTAGCATTACTGTACATAGACTGCTGTTGTTTTTACATCCTTATTCCTTTTTAATATTGCGCACACCACTGAAGAGAGAGACGACATTTCAATTCTCCTGTACATATAGTAGTATTGATTAAAAAATCTTTGAATCTTGACTCTTACGTTTATGAACAAAAATCTAAAATTTACAAGAAAAAAATAAGCACCATCATATTGAAGAAAGGGGTTATTAAGGATTTAAAGTAGAAATGTAATGTATGAAATGAAGTAAAATTAATAAAAATTAAGATACTAAATTAAGTATTAACTCATATTATGACAAAACTTTAATAATATTTCATAAAAGGGTTAAAAATGTCAGTTCTATCATGAAAAAATTAAATCCTGTGGAAAAAATACAAATTACATGAAAAATGACATTAAACATTCATATTTATGATAAATAAAACTTTAAATTTATGAAGAAAATGCTAAATAATATGGAAACATTTTTTTTATTTCATAGTGAAAGAGTACAGGAGAGAAAAAAGCAAAATTATGTGGGAAACGGCAGTAAGATTAAAAAAAAATCCAATTTATGACCAAAAAAACAGCAAAATTTTTTTAAGTTAAAAAAACTCAAATTCACAGGGAAAAAAACTGAAATATACAGGAAGGAAAAATGCAAATCTGTCAAAGAAAAAAAATCTGAATTTTTGTTAATTACAAAAAAAAGTATGACCAAAAAAACTGCAAACTATGTAAAACACTTAAAATCTCTAAAAATCAGAGAGAAGAAATTTAGAATATAAAGGAAAAAATCACAAACTTTTGGGAGGAAAATGTCACAAAAATATACAATAAAAATTTATGATCGTAAACTTTAGTGAATGACATGAAATAAAAAAAAAAGAGTAAAAAAAAAAAACAACTTTCAAATTTATGCCAAAAAAACTGAAAATACACGGGGAAAATGGTACGTGAAAAAAAAAAATCAATAAAACCTCAATTTAATGTAAAACATTTGCAGTAAAAATATGATATAAATAAGAGTCCAGGCTGCTGTGGAAACATCTGTGATGTGCAGATGACAGAATAAATAATAATCATCGTCGTCTTTATCCCGCCATGATGCTGTCAGCACTCATGGTGGGTCACACTCTGAGAACAGAGGTTACGGTCCTGTGTGGGACCTGCAGAATCTCATTAACTTTCTTCCTGGATACCCCTCAGTCAATGTGGGGGTGTTGTTTAAGGTGGGGGGGGGGTTGTAACACGGCGGCAGCTAGCATCACGGAATGTCCCGGGGGTCATTTCCATTTCCTGACCCCCGGCCCAGGGGAAGAGTGGGGAGGCCGGGCCGAGGGACTACGCCGACAGCCCTCGGACAAAAACTGGAGGTGTCGCTGAGAGAGAGAGTGTCTGTGGTGGTGCGCTCAGCGGGCTCCAGCCTTCTGTCCTCGGCAGGAGGGGGGGAGGACAGAAACGCATGCCTTCCCCCGCCGCCGAGTTGCTAGGGCCCTCAGGGAGAGACTGCACTGCTGCGTTCACATGGCGACGGGAAAGTGGGAAGATCCAGTCATTTAAACAAGAGAACAACGGGAAAATTCTGGACGGTTGATGTTCTCATCGATCTGAGCCGTCAACAGTCTAAACAGCTTCTGAGGGTTTTCCACACCTGAAGTGAAGGTTCATGTTTCTGTTCCACCATCTCCATCTGGTCTAGTTAGGTCTGGTTTCACACTGCTGCTTCTCTAAGTGAACTAAACAACTTTACCTAACACGCCTACGTCTCATCGCCATGAAGGTTGTTGTTAGCACTGACCGCTAGTTAGCAAACATGCTACTCACCCGTCAAGGTGTTTTCTGCAGCTCTGGACACATCGGTAACCACACTGGTTCACACTCCATCATATTAGTTTTAACTTCCTGTGTTTGGGCTGAAAGTCCAAACCTTTCTGAAAATTGCTTTCACACGCTAAGCCAGGGGTCTCAACCTGCGGCTCTGGAGCCACATGTTGCTCTTTTGCTCAGAGCCAGCGGCTCCCTGAGGCCTTAAGGAAAAAATAATACAAAATTCCAAGAAAAGAACAACCAATTGTCAAGAAAAAAGGTTGCTCATTCATGAGAAAAATATCCTAAAAAGAAGAAAATGAGAAATCCTGAAAATTTATGATGAAATTCTTGCAAATTTAGGGGGAAAGTTGCAGTTTTATGACGAAAACGTACCCACAAATTTATAAGAAAAAAGTCACAAAATTTCTGAAGAAGAAATCACAAATTTAAGGAAAGAGTTTGGGTTTTACAGGTGGATACAAAAAGTCTACACCCCCCCGTTCAAATGCCAGGTTTTTGTGATGTAAAAAATGAGACAAGATAAATCATTTCAAAACGATTTCCACCATTAATGTGACCTATAACCTGTACAACCCAATTGAAAAACAAACAAAACCTTTATGGGGAAAAATAAAAAACTTACAGTATCCTGGTTGCATAAATATGCACACCCTTAAACTAATGCTTTGTTGCAGCACCTTTTGGCTTTTATTACAGCACTCAGGCTTTTGGGTAGGAGTCTGTCAGCGTGGCACATCTTGATGTGGCAATATCTGCCCACTCTTCTTTTGCAAAAACTCTCCAAATCTGTCAGACTGGTGAGGACATCTCCTGTGCACAGCCCTCTTCAGATCACCCCACAGATATTCGATCAGAGTCAGGTCTGGACTCCTGGCTGGGGCCATTCCAAAACCTTAATCTTCTTCTAGTGAGAGCCATTCTTTTGTTGATTTGGATGTGTGCTTTGGTGTCACTGGTCATGCTGAAAGATGAAGTTCCTCTTCATCTTTCAGCTTTCCAGCAGAAGCCTGAAGGATTTGTTGCCAACACTGACTGGTATTTGGTAACTGTTCATAATTCCCTCCACCTTGACTAAAGCCCCGAGTTCCAGCTGAAGAAAAACAGGCCCCAACGCAGATGGTGCCACCATCATGCTAAACTGTAGGCATGGTGTTCGTTTGGTGATGAGCAGTGTTGTGTTTTGCACCAAATATACCTTTTTGAATTATGGCAAAAATTTCAACCTTGGTTTCATCGGACCATAACACATTTTCCCACATACGTTTTGGGGAGAGCTCAAATGTGTTTTTGCAAAATATAGCCAGGCTTGGATGTTTTTCTTCGTAAGATAAGGCTTCTGTCTTGCCACCCTAGGCAGGAGATTGTTGTCACATGACTAAACAGCCAGGTACTTGCCAGAAATTCCTGCAGTTCCTCCAATGTTGTTGTCGGCCTCTTGGCAGCTTCCTGACCAGTCTTCTTCTTGTCTTTTCATCAATTTTTGTAGGGACGTCCAGTTCTTGGTATGTCACTGTTGTGCCATATTTTCTCCACTTGATGATCATGGTCTTCACTGTGTTCCATGGTAGATTTAATGCCTTGGGAATTCTTTTTTGTACCCTTCTCCTGACTGATACCTTTCGGACAGTGAGATCCCTCTGATGCTTTGGAAGCTCTCTGTGGACCATGACTTGTGCTGTAAGATGTGACTACAAAATGTCAGGAAAAGCCTACTGGAACAGCTGAACTTGATTTTGGGGGTTAATCAGAGGGCTCTTTAAATGGGTGGCAGGTGTGGACTGACTCCCATTACATGAGTTTGAATGTAACTGGTTAATTCTGAAACACAACACATCCCCAGTTATAACAGGGTGTGGCATATTTATGCAACCAGGATATGGTAAGTTTTTTAATATTTTTCCCTTAAAGATTTTGTTTGTTTGTCAATTGGGGTTGTACAGGTTATAGGTCACATTAATGTGGAAAAAGTTTTGAAATGATTTATCTTAAGTCTCATTTTTTTACATCACAAAAACCTGGTATTTGAACAGGGGGTGTAATGAAATTATGTAAAAAAATGCTGCATTTTAATCATGAAATGTATCTATTTACAAGCAAAGATAATACATTTATGAGAACAACTGAAAACTGATAAAAATATTACAATTTATGGAAAAAGTTGCAATTTAAATGTAAAAAAAAATCACAACTTTCCAGAAAAAGCTGCAATTTCATTAGAAATGTCACAAATTTATGTGAAAAAGGCTGCATTTGTAAAAGTAACTTCAAAAAAAAATATTAACATTTGTAAAAAAAAAAAAAAAGTTGTAATTTACTAGGGAAAAATGTCACAAATTTACATGAAAAAGTCTTCAAAAGTATTAAAGTTGCAAAGAAAAACACTTAAAAATGCCAAAAATATCACAAATTTTGGAACAAAATCATTACAGTTTAATAAAAAAACTTGCAAGAAAAAGGTCAATTTTTTTTTTTTACTAATAATCAAAAATTTACCAGAAAAAGTTTGCGATTTTGTGGAAAAATGGGTAATGAATTTACAATCAAAAAAGCTGCAAATTTAAATTTCCCAGAGGGAGTCATCCCAAAGGATTAATAAAGTTAAGGTCTAAGTCTAATTTAAGAGAAAAAACTCAATCCTGATGTTATCCAGACCAGACTGTAGTTAAAACTCTGCTGTTTCACTGGCGTTTTCGGGCTCAGATATTTTTGTGGCTCCATGCAAATTTTTGTAGACAAAAACGGCTCAAAGTGAATCTCTGTGTGGGCCAGGTTGCCGACCCCTGGTCTAAACAAACCGGACCAAGGCTGTTTGAGCTGGACCCAGACCATCTATTTTTACTGGACCAAATTTTGGAGCTTTGGTTCAGGGGAGGTTTCACACCTAAAATTTTTGTGTGAGTCAAACTGAAAAGCCCAAAGTCCAGACCAACCAGGTGAGGTGTGAAAGAACCCTGAAACCGTCCACTCAGGATTCCTGAATTGAAGAACTCAACTCTGGCAGCAGTTTGTGTTCCTGTGAGCAGGGATGGACCCACAGTTCTTAAAATGAGCGTGCAGCCATCCTCAGACAGAACTTCCACAACAGTACTGGCAACGTTGAAATGTCCCATTTGTCATATCGGTTAACAGAAATTCTGCTGCCAGTGGTGCTTTTCTTCCACCAACACGTGAACACAGCATCACAGGAAAGAAGACTTTACTGTTGAGGACTTGGTGTGAAACGGAAATCTGAACGTGACTTGTGGAGATCCACTGATGACCCGTCCAGGTTTCTATGTTGGGTCATGACGGTGTCACATCTGAGGGGGTTCCAGCCAGAGCTCTGATTGGACACCTGCCATTTGAATCAACAAATGAGCTGGTAGCAAAGAACACCAACGCCGGTCTGGGTCCACATTACAAACTTTATCATGGAACTTAACACATACTACAACAGGACAAACAACAACTACAGTAACAACTATTACAACTACAGCACTGATAATTAGAACAACGTTAACAGTTAAAAACTACAACAAAAACAACTCCAACAAACACTGACATCACCAACGACAACGTGAGTCACTCCACACAACACTGCCACAGCTACGACGATGCTAATATCACCAATTTCAGCAACAACAACAGTGTGAACATGTTTGTCTCCAGGTCTCCGTCCAGAAAATCTAAAAGCCAAATCATTCTGATTCCTATGCACCAATGACCCGGTTCTACATAGTTCCACTTCTGTCTTTGGACCTTTTCAGCTCTGACTCAGATTTCAGATGTTTGTCATTAACCTCATGTTAGAACCTTTTATTGTTTAAATTGTGTCCACTGGTTCATACTGATGGATATACTGTCTCTGCTTTGGAAATTCTGTCTTTAGTTTGCTTCGAGAACTTCACAAAAAAACTTCTGTGAAAGCTGCCCGACGTTCTAATGAAACGTCATTTCCACCATCTCATGCTTTTGTCCTTCATGTTCTCCACTTGGACCCTGTGGACATGTCAGTCCAACAGAGAGACCAGCAGAGTGTTGTGTCACCATCTGTGGATGTAAACACACTGGAGGAACGTTTGATTGGATCTGACTGAAGATCATGACCTGATGTGGAGACACTGGAGGACAATGAAGGACGTGACAGACCCATAACCTCTGTGAGGGCGTCATGTGAAGAGATAGTCCTCAAAATCCAGACCTGCTGGTGCCTTGTAAACATCCAGGGGAAATTAGCCAACATGTCACATCTTTATCATCTCCATTAGGAGATGTCATATCTAACTTTATTTCACCTGAAGATGCCAAGAACAAACAGGTGAAGTGTGAAGGATCTCACGTGGAAATGCAACAAAGCTAAATTGCTTTTAGTCGCCAACTGCTATAAACATTAGCTTGGTAGCTAATGATGATGATAAAATTGATTCTTTAAACTGAAGAGATTTGGGTTTTACAGTCACAACATCATCAGACTGATTATAAATGGGACGTTGGTTCCGTAGTTGTGACCATGACTCTATAGTAAGTTTTTACATCTCGATCAGAGACTCGTAATTCCTTCATTTTTAAAGAAAAATGCTGCTGTCACTCAGACTGCTAGCCCATCCTGTCTTCTTTGGCTGCGTGATGCTTTAAAAATTGTTGTCTGTGTATTTTAGTAGAGTCTATTTGTCTTAATATTTTTACTCAGTCTGTTTATATTGTCTTGTTTTAAATTTAATTTTTTGTTTTATAGCCACTTTTCCCCATTTCCCCCAAAAGCCCCTGCCTTTTGCCAAAATAAGAAATTAATCTGTCTTTCCTGGTTAAATGAAGCTTAAATAAAAAAAAATTAAAAATGTGGTGATAACACAATGGTGACTTCATCCAGGACTCCCTCAGTGCAGCTAACAAGCTAACTGGTAGCCGGTTAGACAGCACAAGCCATGACTCCCAAAACCGACTCGAGGAGGACAGGTGCGTATATAATCACCGACGTTTGCCCTGCACCATAACTAGTTTCATTATGAAGCCTCTTCTTTTCTATATTAGACTCATTAAGGTGCTTAACAGCAGCTACTGTGTTAGTTAGGAGGGACTACTTCTCTCGGTTAAACACAAAAATGATATTTTGTCCTGTATTGCAGTCAGTTATTAAACTGTGGAACTGATATGTGGCATCATGAATCTGTCGTCATGGTGACATCTTCAGGCTGTGACCTCTGGTGTAATTCTGCTGGAATACAGCTGTGTTTACATTGTGTAGTACTTTATAGTGTATCAGTAGATGTGTGTGTGTGTGGGGGGGGGGGGGTGTCAGGCAGCAGTATAAACTCTCCGTCATCAGGAGCTAACGAGTCCTGAAAACACTCGGATCAGGACAGTGGAGAGGCTAATTGCACTAATTAACCACACAGTGTGTGTGTGTGTGACAGGACGTGTTAACACGTGTCTGCACGCACACGCTCATGTTTTTGTGTGTTAATCTGTGTGTGTGTTTGTGCGTCTCTTTCACATCCCATTAGAGGAAGAGCGACGGCAACCCCCCCCCGCTTCCCAACAGAGACAGAGGCATGCTGGGTAAGATAATTAAAGACGAGTCCCGGTGAGATCATGGCTCTGACAGGAGGACGCACACGGTCATGTGACACACACACACAGGGCCCGTGGGGTGAGTGTGTGTGTATGTGTGTGCGAGTTCAGCTCCAGGATTAAAACCAGCATCACACGTCTGCTGCTTCTGTCCTAACGAGGGTTTTTAATTATCAATACTCACATACAGGTGCATCTCAATAAATCAGAATGTCAATGGAAAGTTGATTTGTTTCAGTAATTCAGTTCAAAAAATGAAACTCCTGTAGTATATAGATTCATTACACACAGAGTGATGTGTTTATTTCTTTTAATTTTGATGATTATGGCTTATTTGATTATGGCTTTTTTATCTTTCTTCTTCTTTCTACACCTTTCACTCTATATATATCATGGACACACAGATCGCCCCAAAGGTCTCCCGAGTCGGCGGACGGAGCCTCTGTTTACAGCAGGAGACGTTACAGCAGGGAAGAGCTAGTGCTAGCTAGCACTCGTCCGCCACCCGATGCTAGTGGAGAGACTCGATATACCGGGAACTGAAGCGAAAACGACGTGGGTGCCGGGCTGGAGTTTGGGCGGCGTGCGGGAAATATAAGACGGAATGATAAAGAGTGATGGCAAGAACCAGGCAGACCGCCCGTAAAATCTGCTGGAGGAAGGGGCCCCCCGGGAGGCAGCTGGCCACCAAGGCTGCTCGGAGAAGCGCTCCGGCCACCGGCGGAGTGAAGAAGCCTCACCGTTACAGGCCCGTGGCTCCCAGAGAGATCCGTCGCTGCCAGGAATCCATGGAGCTGCTCATCCGTAAGCTGCCCATCCAGCGCCTGGTGAAGGAGATCGCTCAGGACTTCCAAGACCGACCTGCGCTTCCTGAGCTTCGCCGTCGTGGCTCTGCAGGAGGCCGGCGAGGTCTACCTGGTGGGTCCTCTTCTTCGCTAAGGGGGTCGCCATCATGGCCAAAGACTTCCAGCTGGCCCGCCGCATCCGCGGAGAGAGAGCTTGGACTTTCTGCTGCACATTCACCAACCATATGCTCCGCACTGTGTGTCTATAATATATATATATATATATACGTATATATATATAGTAATATGTACATATGTTTACTAGCTGTTCTTGTTTTTTCTTGCCTTCTGATTGTTGCTCTGAGTGTTGCTATCCCTGTGCTGTTGCAATCCTGGAATTTCCCCATTGTGGGACTAATAAAGGCTTATCTTATCTTATCTTATAGCGCATGAAAACCCCAAATTCATTCATCTTCTTCCGCTTAATCCTTTTTCAGGTCGCGGGGGGGCTGGAGCCTATCCCAGCATCTTTTGGGCAAGAGGCAGGGTCCACCCTGGACAGATCGCCAGTCCATCACAGGGCCAACACAGAGAGACAGACAACCATTCACTCTCACAGTCAGACCTAAGGACAATTTAGAATCCCCAGTTTGATGCCAATTAACCTAACTTGCATGTTTTTGGCATGTGGGAGGAAACTGGAGAAATCCCGGAGTAAACCCACGCAGACACGGGGAGAACATGCAAACTCCACACAGATCACTGTTGGTCGGGGGCTGGGATCGAACCCAGGATCCCCCGGCCAAGGGTGAGTTGCTGTGCTGCCGCAGTGCTAACCACTTTGAAAAAAAAAAATAAATAAATTTGAAAAAATGGATTTTTAATAGAAATGTTGGTCGACTGAAAAGTCTGTCCATGTTCCACTCAATACTTGGTTGGGGCTCCTTTTGGATTAATTACTGTATCGGTGTGACGTGGCATGGAGGTGATCAGCCTGTGGTCCTGCTGAGGTGCTATGAAGGTCCAGGTTGCTTTGATAGTGACCTTCAGCTCGTCAGCATTGTTGGGTCTGGTGTCTCTCATCTTCCTCTTGACAACCCTCCATAGATCTCTATGGGGTTTAGGTCAGGAGAGTTTGCTGGCCAATCAAACACAGTGATGCCATGGTCATTAAACCAGGTTTGATACTTTTGGCAGTGTGTGTGTGTGGGGGGTATCAAATCCTGCTGGAAAATGAAATCAGCTTCTCCATAAAGCTTGTCAGCAGAGGGAAGCATGAAGTGCTCTAAAATTTCCTGGTAGACGACTGTGGTGACTTTGGTCTTGATAAAACACAGTGGACCAAATGTTGGCCGACTTTTCAGTCGGCCAACATTTCTATTAAAAAAATTTTTTTGAGAAACCGAATTTGGGGTTTTCATGGGCTGTAAGCCATAATCGTCAAATTAGAATAAATGCACACTTGAAATGTATCATTTTGTGTGTAATGAACCTATATAGTATAGAAGTTTCTTTTTTTTAATTGAATTACTTAAATAAATCAACTTTTTGTTGACATTCTAATTTATTGAGATGCACCTGTACTGATCAATACTGAACACCAGGGGACACCAGCAGCTAAAAAAACATGAAATATTGTCACTTATATAATTACAGTTCGTGACGCTGTTTTTTCCCCTCATGAATTTCCACCTTTTTCATGTAAATTAACATTTTTTCATCTTAAATTTGCAACTTCTGTCTTATAAATTAGCATTGTATTTTTCAACTTTCTTCACAGAAATCTTCTCAGACATGTAAATTATTTATCATAATTTGCATTTGAAACTTTGCTCACCCTGTAAATTAGAATGTTTTTGGGCTTTACAGGCCCACACGTAGGCTGTGTTTGAAAGTGGAATACAAAGAGGTGTCGGCTGTATGTAGGCAATCACACGGCAGACTTTGACAAATATGAAAGGGCCTGAACAGCTTGGATTATTTGATTGTGTGAATATTAATTACAGAGTTGTTGAAAATGAATGGGACATCCAATATTAGCCGCTGTTTCAGAACCGTTGTTTATTTGTCTGTCAGACTTATTTGTGCAGTGGTGGACCCCCAGGACCCAGCAAAGCCTTCTCTGCTGGCCTAAACACTATCACAGTTACATTTACAACCTTTACAACATATTTGTTCCATGAGGATGTATTAAATAGTCTATTCTCTTCATTTTGTAGCTTTTCTCGTGGTTGCACTCCTTCCAGTAGTGTAATGCATGTTAGAGTTTTTTTGTCCAATCATATTTCAGCCATCTGTGTTGCCAGGGTCAAGCAAATCTGCCTTGGGCCTTCAGGAATTAACAGTGCGGCTCTGTAGGTTACATTAACTGTTAAACTTATCCTGTTGCTTTAACCAATCAGATGTCTTCTGTATGTCCAGGGTGTACGCATAGAAGGCATTTGAGAATGTCAGCATTTTTACGTCTTTTGATTGGATGGTTAGACTCCTCCCCCACTGACGGTCCTAGCTAGCAAAACTCCAGTGCAAGGACTTGCTTAAGCAGCTACCATATACTGTATCTGTTTAAATATAATAGCTGTTTTTCCACCCACAATGGCTGACAGGGGAGAGGAAAATGATTTGGTCGCTGACATTTAAAAAAAATCAATTTTCCAGACGGACTTTTCAAGAAAAGCTGGTCATTGTGAAGAGAGGTCGGCCAACCCTGAAGCTAGCAGGCCCGTCTCAGCCAGGGAAAGGATTTGTCCATCACTTCCGTATTAACAACGTGCGGTATCCTTGGATTACAGGCTCCGAGGAGTGCTGCAAGTTATCTTGCTGGGAATGCCTGTTGTTTGCAACTGATGGAGTAGATAGTTGGAGCCAGACAGGGTTTGTAAACTTGAGCTGTCTGTCACACCATGACGATTTAGGCAGTGTTCACCAAATGTATAAAAATTGGTCTAAAACGCTGGGATACGACGAAATTTCCACTTTTGGCCGTATGCACCGTGTATCCATAACGACTTGGACAAATTCATAATGTATTAGTAACTTATACAGAATATTTCCACAACTTATCAGTAATTTAAGCCAATTAATGCTTAGCGTGTTGCCGACATTCACGACTCATGCGCAACAATAGTCTAACGTCTGCATAGCGCAGTCATGCCAAACTGCCGTTGCCTCCAGATCCATGAATCCTAGGTGTGGGAGAGATCACCTCTGTTCAACCCAGATGAGTCTCCCCTCCAGAGACCACGGCGGGGGCCATGACCGACTTGGCAGAGCTGTCACATCTGTCAGGTCAGTCACACCTGCCAGATAACAGGTGTCACAACATGGCTCGCAAACTGCTGGCGATGAAAAGATTTATTTTCAATAAAGTGAAAAAAAAACAAGATAATGCATGGAGTGTGCTTTTGCTGGGAGGTGCAGCCAACAGCAAAGTCAACAGCTGTGCTCTTTGCTTCAGGCGATCAGCTGATTGGATCCTCCTCCTCCGGTGTTTCTGACATTTTGGCATATCATCAGAACAACACAGGACAGACAGATTTCAGTCAAATGTAAAAAAAAAAAAAACACGGGGGGAGAGCTAAACAGTGATTTGGATCTTTATCCTGGAGCTCGAAAGTGCTCAGACACATCCCATCAGGTCCTGTTATATGAACAAGTATGTGTGTTTAGCTCTGTGTGTGCGCGAGCTGCAGGCACAGCTCTGTACGGGTTTTTCCTGTGAACCAACGCTGCAAATACGCCATTAAACGGTAGCTGTAAGTTAGAAACCCATTCAGTAAGTTACACATAGGTTCAAAGAGAGTTACTCATATGTTAGAAATCATTTTTGCATACGCTAGACATTAATCTCGATGTATTTCGACTTTTGAGTAACTATGAGTCGCTGACAAGTAACGTGTGTAAATGAACGCATAACTTCCCTACAACCTTTGCTCCGTGAATGCAGGACATAACCATACGCTGGGTACATCGGAAAATTTTCAGCATGCTGAAAATTAATTCTCAGAGGAGCTGGGTGAACAACAGCGTATACCAGCGTGCTTCAGCATGCTCACCACTGAAGGCCTAGTTGTAAAATACACGGTCCGCCACTGGATTGTGTGATCTTTAATCACTTATATTCCTAAGTGTTGTATCCTGCACTTTGGGGAATGGGAGCTGTTCAGTCATCATCATCACTGTTTTATCTTATATGTGTAGTTTATAGTCTGTCGTCAATAAACTTCATGCAGTACTACAACAGGACACGTTTACAAATATTTAAGACCCACTGTACTGCATCATTTTATATTTTAGCAATATTATAAGTACAAAACACTCAACAATATTATACACAGCAGAATGACCTGTTTGGCTTCAGCTGTTGCATCAGGGTTTCCCATTTGTCAGTAAATAGAAAAATGATTCAATTATTTGGGCGTTTTTGTGTGTTTGCTCACGGTTGTTGTTTAGTCAAAGCGTGCGTATGTGTCTGCATATATGATATTGATCTGGCCATTCTGCTCCACAATCATGGTAATATTATTACTAACTTTTAATTTTTAGACAGCCGTGTGAGCACACCAGCACCGGCAGGAGTGCCATGTTGAACCCGCAATGCCGTAAAGGACAGGGGTGGCACATGGGTGAAGCAGCAGCCGAGACTGCTGTTAACCGGGCAGGCTGGGCTTGGCTCCCTGTGAAGGACTGTGGTAAGCCGGTCCAGCTGCTGCTCCCCCCCAGCGCACCCACGCACCTTGTGTTCTCCACATATGTGACCCGTGCTGGCAAAATGAGTCACTTTGAGGAAGTTATCAAAACTGAGGTCACATTCTTTCCATATTCTGTATTGAAAGACCTTCAAAATGATATTTAATTTGTCGGAAGTGTGCAAAAACAGACCCGGAAAAAGCCGATTCGTTTATATTTTGGCTAGGTTTAAAGCTCACATCAGATCGGTCGGGAGTTACGTCTTCTGCCAAAACATATGTATTTTTAGAAGGTACGATTTTCTAAGCTTTACAATGATACCAGGCACTCACGGAGGGTTTCTTGGGACTTGCCGCTAGCAAACAAAGAAAGAGTCATGATTTATGACTTCTCGTGCCTGTGGCGTGTAATGACGTGGCGTGCATTCCAACTCATTTTGCCAGCATGGGTCACATATGCCGAAATATCCTTTAGACCTATGAAATCGCAGCAACATTATAGTATAATTTTTTTAAGTATTAAATCTTCAGTATTCGCTTTTTCTGGTCAAATTTGTCACTTTTCATTCCTTGTTTTGTTTACGGAGCCCTCTGGTGACTGGTTGTGATGCCGCGTATTATCTAATCAGCACGGAATCAAACCAAAACCCCGCCCACACTCCTAGAAGCCAGAGCCTGCGGAAACGGAGCAGTGGCTAAACTTTTATTGATAAAAATGACATATTTTGACTGAACAACTCCATACTCGGGATGCACACCCTCGTAACCTCAGCAAAGCACTTATAAAATCTGAGGCCAGTCTGACGAACGGTTTGGGAGATATGCGAGGAACACACAGACAGAGATTTGGTGCATTTATAGACGGATTCAGTGACTTTTTTATGTAAATTTACAACAGTTTTTCTCATAAATTAGTGACTTTTATAAATATGTGACCTTTGGACAGATATTAGCAACTTTCTTCTAGTCATTAGCAAATCTGTCATTTTTTCCATAAATTAGTGACTTGACATAAATTAGCAATTTTCTTCTCGCATTTTGAAACTTCTCACAATTTTCAATTTTTTTCCATGTAAATTTGTGAATTTTTGAGGTAAAATAGTGAATTTTCACATAAATGTGCAACTTTTTGTAAATTATCAAGTCTTTTTGCATAACTTTTTTTTTTTTACATTTTTCTCATGAAATTTGTGTTTTTAAACACAAATTAGCAACTTTTTAATTTTAATTCACAAGCTTTTGTAAATTTATGATTTTTTTGTAAATTACTGCCTTTTTCCTGTGACTCTTAAATTTGTCTTTTTCCTAATATATTAGTGACTTTTTTGACAGACATCTGCAACTTTTTTCATGCATTTTGAAACTTTTTCACAAAAATTCACAACTTTTTTCCTCTCATAAATTAGTATTTTTCACATAAATTTAGTGAACTGTTTTTCAAAAGTTAATGACAAAAAAGTAACATTTTCATGTAAATTTGCAACTTTTTCACAACTTGTATAAACTTATACAAACATACTTTGACAAAAATTAGCAACTTTTTCTCATTATTAGCAACTTTTGTAAATTTGTGATTTTTTTAAAATTTAAATTACAAACTTTTTTCTTGTAATTTTGTGACTCTCTTAAATTTGTCTTTTTTCTTAATAAATTTGTGATTTAAAAAAAACACATTTTATTTATAATTATTTAAAAAATAAAATTTGAAAGAAAATTAGCTTCTTTTTATGTTGGTGTTTGACTTTTTCATCAGAAATTTGCAACTGTTGCCTTGTAATTTGCTACTTTTTCATCCTAAATTTAACAAAGTGTAATTTGATGAAAACCAGTCTCTCTGACAGTATACCTGTTTTAAGTTTGTGTGTTAATGAAATCAAAGCCCCCCACCCCACCCCCGGCAGCAGGTTGATTGACAGCTTCATCATCTCCTCTGTGGCACCCCTCAGGGCTCTCTCTGAGCCCGCTGTGGTTCTCCCATTTCCTGCCTGTTGTTTGGGCTCAGAGGCCGCATATTGTCACCGAGTGTGTCCGTGTGTGTGTCGGCGTTTCCCCTGAGCGGCCGCTTTGTCCCCACTACGTTTACGTACACACGGCGCTTCCTGTCCCGTCCACGGCCGGAGGGACTGAGTGACCACCGCAGGGCGTGCCACAGCTGCACACCAACACACCAGCTGTGTTTGTGTGTGTGTCCATGACCCCACGACACTGAGCTGAAAGGCGGCGCACCCACCCGATAATCACACCGGGCTAATTATGATAATTACCACCAAACAATGACCCACACGCCACAGGAAGAAAGCAAACTGGAAACACTTTAAATCCCCCAAACAGCAATTGCTCTCTGGTCTCTGTGGAGCGCAGAAAACGTGCATCATGAGGACGTCGTTTCTGTGGTGGAAAAAAGAGCAACTTCACAAGGAAAACTTATGTGAGGAGAAATAGTCAGAAATTTACAAGGAAAAAAAACAGGAACTTTAAGAGGCAAAATGTAGCTAATATTTGAGGGGAAAAGTTGCTAATTTACGAGGAAAAAAGTAGCTAATTTACAAGTGAAAAAGGTGGTAAATTTAAAGGGAAAACTTGCTCATTTACAAGGAAAATGACTAATTCCTGAGGTAAAAAAAAATAATTTTAGAGAAAAAATAGCTAATTTACATGGGACAAAGTTGCTGATTTATGAGAAAAAAGTCAATATTTTATGAGGAAAATGGTCACCAACTTATGAGGCAAAAGTCACCGATTTACAAGAAAAAAAATCTGCAAATATGAGGAACACACACAGCTAACATCTGAGGGAAAAATGCTCATTTGTGAGGGTAAAAATTTACAAGTCAAAAAAGTGCTAACTTACAAGGGAAAAGTTGCTAAATCTTGAGGGGAAAAAGTTCCTAATTTATGAGGAAAAAAGTAGCTAATTTACAAGTGAAAAAGGTGGTAAATTTAAAGGGAAAACTTGCTCATTTACAAGGAAAATGACTAATTCCTGAGGTTAAAAAAAAATAATTTTAGAGAAAAATAGCTAATTTACATGGGACAAAGTTGCTGATTTATGAGAAAAAAGTCAATATTTTATGAGGAAAATGGTCACCAACTTATGAGGCAAAAAGTCACCGATTTACAAGAAAAAAAATCTGCAAATATGAGGAACACACACAGCTAACATCTGAGGGAAAAATGCTCATTTGTGAGGATAAAATTTACAAGTCAAGAAAGTGCTAACTTACAAGGGAAAAGTTGCTAAATCTTGAGGGGAAAAAGTTCCTAATTTATGGGGAAAACAAGTGGCTAATTTACAAGGAAAAGTCACTAATCTGTGAAGAAAAAAGTAGGTAATTTACTCACTAAAGTTGATAAACAATTGCAAGTTTGCAAGGAATAAAAAGCATTAATAGTGTCAGTACATTTAAGAAAACTATTTTAAGATCCCCTCCATGGGTTTGTGGTCCAGTAGATTCCTACGAAAAAAATGTTGCATCAAGGACCCAAAGAAGCAGCAACAAGGACACCCGGATAAGCGGTAGAAGACGGATGGATATTTTAAGATTGTTTTGGTGCCAAAAAAAGCATCACTGGTATTGATACTGATCACACAGATAAGTCGGTGATCTGATGCCAATTGTCAGTATTAATTAGTATTGATTTTTAACAACCCTAATCTAAATTATAATAATGCATCAGATTTATATAGCGCTTTATCGTAGACACTTTACAAAAAGATACATTATTCATTCACTCCGGACAGACAGTGGTAAGCTACTGCTGTAGCCACAGCTGCCCTGGGCAGGCTGACGGAAACCTGGCTGCCAATCCACACCAGCGGCCTCGCCGGCCGCCACCGGACATTTATGCACATTCATAGCCAGTGTTATGGACACTGGAGGCAAAGTGGGTAAAGTGTTGCCCAGGGACACGACAGCAGGAAATCTGGCAAGAGCGGGATTCGAACCGCCAACCATCCAGTTATTGGACGACCTGCTCTACCTCCTGAGCCACTGCCGCCCTAAATTATGACATAAAATCCCTTCTAAATAAAATCTGGTGAAACGAAACGTGGGCAAAAAGTGGATTTTCCAGCCAGCCTGCAGCCACAAGCTGATGTATGAGCCACTGTGCCGCCGTTAAAGGCCGTCATTAATTACAGCTCGTTAATGTGCGCGTGTGAGGTAATGAGCGGTAGGAAACGGGGTTAAAGAGTGACGCCGTGTCAGTGGTTCCTCTCCTGGCCTAATTAGCCCTCTAATTAATAGATTAATAGACAGACAGAGCGTGGATAGCAGCATAGGCTAGCTGCCCGAGATGACGCGCGTTTAAGACGGATCGCCGCCAGACGGAGACGAGGTGAGGAGGAGGATGAAGAGGAGACCACCAACACAAAAACACCACCAACAGTTCGGTTTTATCGGCGGGAGAAGAGAAGAAGAGGAGAGGAGGCTGAAATCAATTAGCCTTTCTCACTGGTCGTTAGCCGCCCTTGGATGGTCACAGATAATTAAGGGGGGGAGGGGGGGTCGGCCATGAGACTCTATTAGAGAGACGAGCAGGGGTTAAGTCGGACAGGAGAGGGAGAGCGAGGGAGAGGATGCAAATGAGGAGAGAAATGGGCCAAAGAGACGGAAGCTGATCTGTGAGCTGAAACGAGACGCTCCAGTGATGCTGAGGAGGAGGAGGAGAGGGAGGCGACATTTTCCAGTGCAGCCTACGACAGGAGCCATTCACAGCACTTCCTGGTGTGTGAGTGAAGGGAACTGTTCTACTGGCTACAGCTACATAAGCGCTCAAAACGTGCCAGGGCTTCATGCTAACAGTTTTTATTCCTTTTCCCACGCTGGGCAGTTTCTACTTCCTGTTCACTTTCTATGCTGTCAAACATTTAACACACTCAGTGCTCTTGGCGGGCAGCGATTTGTGTCGCCATGTGGCATGTCTCTCTAACCGGCCAATCAGAATTAGGCTAAAAGTGATCAGTATTCAAAGCATCAACTAGGAGGGATGCGTCTTTTCTCACCAGTTAGTCGAGTTTCAGTGTGGAAGGATGACACACTGAGCTCAGAGTGACAGGTTAAGCTGTCGTTGGCATGGAGGAAAAACTGGTCCAGGGTGCTTTGTGTGGGAAAACCTGCTTTCTGTGGACATGCAGCCTAGTCTGTGCCGTCTCCGTTTTAGAGCTGCTGATTATAATGGAGGTCAGTGAGCTGTGAGAGCAGAGCCCCTCTGTGACCAGAATGAGAACAGCACTGATGCTTACTGCGACATTTCTCCTCATCGTTGCATTCTCCACAGCTCCTGCTTGTTTCCTCTGAATGGTTCAACTTTTTCCCTCAAAAATTTTCAAAAAAAATTTTTTCTTGTATATTTGCGATTTTTTTCCTGTAAATGTTTTTTTTTTCCCCTTGTAGCTTTGCAGCTTTTATCCTCAAAAATGTCTTTTTTCTCATAAATTTGCAACTTTTTCCCTGTAGATTCAAAAACTTTTTCCTTCTAAATGTTCAACTTTTTTCTCATAAATCTGCAACTTTTTTCTCAAAATGTGTATTTTTTCCTTATAAATTTGAACTTCTTCCCTGTAAATTTTCAACTTTTTTTCCTCATAAATTTGCAAAATTTTACTTTAAAATTCTTGTAAACTTGCAAATTGCCATGGAATGAAGACATTTATTTGCTAGGAAAAAGGTTGCTAATTTGCTAGGAAAAAGCTGCTAATTTACTAGGAAAAAAGTTGCTGATTTACGATGTAAAAGTTGCTATTTTACATGGAAAAAACTCCCTAATTTAATAGGGAAAAAAGTAATTATTTACTAGGAAAAAACTCACTACTTTAACATGAAAGAAGTTGCTATTTTACTAGGAAAAAAGTCCCTAATTGACCAAGAAAAAGTCACAATTTACAAGGAAAAAAGGTGCTAATTTACCAGGAAAAAATTTGCTATTTACTAGGATAAAAGTCCCTAATTTACTAGGAAAAAAGTCATTAATTTACTCGGAAAAATGTGCTAATTTACTAAGAAAAAAGTTGATAATTTCTAGGAATATTTTGCTAGGAAAAAAGTCCCTAATTTACTAGGAAAAATGTAATTATTTACTAAGAAAATGGTTGTTAATTTGCTTGGAAAAAAGTCACTAATTTACTAGGAAAAAAGCTGTTAATTTACTAGGGGAAAAGTCCCTAATATACTAGAAAAAGTCTCTAATTTACTAGAAAAAAGTTTCTATTTTACTAGCAAAAAAGTCTCTAATTTACTAGGAAAAATGTTGCTAATTGACCAAGAGAATGTCACAATGTACTAGATAAACATTCCTGATTTACTATGAAAAAAGTTGCTAATTACTAGGAAAAAAATCATCAATTCAAAATTTAAAAAAACATTTAAGCAGAAAAAGGTAATTTACAAAGAATTTTTCTGTTACATTCAGGAGTTTTTTTTTGTGATACTCAGTGCTGTGTTTAAAAGTTTAAAATGTAGTAAAAAGTGATTTATTTAAGTTCACAGACGGCAGCAGTGGTGTGGTGGATCATTAGTCTGAGGGTCGTTTTAAACGACCGTCCAGACCGCCTGTCAGCGCGCCGACGGAGGAAACGCGCTGACCCCAGAGCTCGACCCCGCGGCCAAGGAAGTCGTTGACATTTCCTACCAGATTAGCTGGATGTAGATGAGCGGACCTGCTGCCATGTTGGGGGGGGGGGGGGGGGGGGTAATCAGGAGCTGATGTACGACAGACGAGAGCGGAGATTTAAGGGAAAAGTGAAACCACATCACTGTTCTAGCTCCATCGACTCTACTACAGGTCTACACAGACAACAGTAGGGTTTCTCACCTGTAACAACATTAAATTTAAGGCTTTTTTTAAAAAATCTTTTAAAGCCACTGAGCAAATTCAACATCTGTAACGACACTTTCATTCGTCTTGTCCAGCTGTTTAGAGGAACTGAAATTAACTGCAAATTTTGGGTCATCGCATTATAATTTGAATTTCCCCAGGATCCAGGCAGTATAAGATCATTACGTTATTTTAAATAAATACCTGAAAACAGACCGGCGATCAGAAGTGGCAACACAAAAGGAGAAACGTCACTAATTTACAATGGAAAAAAATGTTACTTTATGAAGAAAAAAGTTACAAATTTATGAGGAAAAATGGTAAATTACAATGGAAGAAGCTACTAATTTACATGGAAGAAGTATCTAACAAATGAAGTTGTGAAGTTTTGTGAAAAGTCACTAATCTGCAATGACAGTTATGAAAAAACAGCTGCAAATTTAAGGAAAACAGTCAACAATTTACGGGGAAAAGTTGCTACTTTTCGAGGGGGAAACATGCTAATTTAGGAGGAAAAAAGTCACAAATTTTCATCAAACATTAGTAATTTACAAGAAAAAAAGTCGCAAATTTACATGAAAATAGTTAAGAGAAAAAATTCACAAATATGAGGAAAAAAATGATAATTTGTGAAAAAAGTTGAGTTACGAGAAGAAGCAAATTTATAAGAAAAAAATCTCAAATGTATTTATTTTACATAAATAGAAAACCTTCTGCAAAAAAGTTTTGAATTTACTTAAAAAAAACACACAGATTTATGAAAACACTGCAAAATTATAAGGAAAAAAGTCACTCATTCACTAGAAAAAATATCTAGAAAATCTATCTAGAAAAAAGCCACAAATTTAACAGGAAAAACAATGGAATTTATAGTTTTTGAAACTCAGTAATTGATGAACAAAACGTTTTTAATTTACAAGAAAACTAATTTAAAATGTAGCTAAATTACCAGAAAAAGGCTGCTCACTTAAAAGAAATTCTTGCAAATTAGAAAAAAAGTTGTGAATTCATGTAAAAATAAAAAGAAGCGTAATTTAAAAGAATAAAAGTCATAAATTTTCATCAAACATCAGAAATTTACAAGAAAAAAATTTCAGATTTATGTGAAAATAGTTAATTTAAAGAAAGAAAAGTCACTAATATATGAGGGAAAAAATGCTAATTGATGTGAAAAAAGTTGCAAGTTATGAGGAAAAAAGCAAATTAAGAAAAAAGTTTCAAATGTACTTATTTTATAAAACTAGCAAGCTTTATGGAAAAAGTTTTGAATTTACTTTAAAAAAATCAAATTTATGAAAACACTGCAAAATGATCAGAAAACAAAACAAATTCACTCAAAAAAAGTGTCCTAGTTAGGAAAAAAGTCTCAAATTTGTATGAACAAAAGTTTATAATTTATAAGAAAAAAAAATATTTAACAGGAAAAAACACTGGAATTTATTTTGAATGTTTTTAATTTACAAGGAAAAAAGTTACAAATTTATAATGGAAAAAGTTGCTAAATTACCAGAAAAAAAGTTGCTCAGTTGTGAGAAAAATTTAGAAATTTATTAGAAAAAAAGTTGTGAATTCATGTGAATGTTTAAAAAGACTAATTTAAGAGAACAAAAGTCCCAACTTTTCAAAAAAAAAGTTGTGAAAACTGTAAGAAGTGACAACAGTCCAGTGGACGTGTGACTTCCTCCCAACAGACGTGAACATGACGGCTGAGCTAGCATGAGGCACAGACTCCCACCGCCCCGCTTCGGCGTCTCTGTGAAGCTGAACATTTAAAATGTTGAGCAGCTTCTCCGCTGAACCCATTCCATCCAAACACATTACCGCCGGACGTCGGGACGGCTCCGTCCTTTTCTTCTTTACTCTGTGAGCAATTCTGCGAGCGAGCCAATTAGCCAAAGGGTGGTGGAGATTCATTCCCGCCGCTGGCTGTGTGGCGAGAGATGAGGAGGCCGGGCAGAGTCAGGCGTGTTATTTATTTCTTCATTATTAAAGCCGGCGGACGGTGAGGTTAATCTGATGACTCAGGCATAAAGGATGTGCGTTTAGTTTGTCCGTTTTAGCCGACCCCGCATTAGCATAACCTCACCGCCGTGACAAACGAGCGGCAGTCCGGTGATTGGCTCGTGTCAGCGGGCTTAATGTCAATAGTAAATTGGAGGGCTTGTTAGGCGGCGAGTCGGGGCAGTCATGTACAAAATAACGTCTATTAGGGCTAATTTAATCAAGGCCTCCCTTTTACAGATGAATTAGGATGTGGGGGCCAATTATTTCCCCGCGTTCGCCCCGGCCCCGCCTGTCAGGGGACAGAGCGGGCCGCCGAGGGGCCGCCGCCACCGCTGTGGAGCTGCGGGGGCTGCAGATAACAGCGGGGGGAGGATGATGATGACGGGCTCGTTTAGAGATGCAGATGAAGAGAGAACAGGGCTAACATGAATCCGGGGGGGGGGGGGGGGTCATTTCAGACCTTCAGATTCACCTGAGACTGTTTAAGCACCGTGACAGGAAGGGGAGCGAGGGATCATGGCTATTACACCGTACCCATGCAGCAGTGGGAACAAAGACGTCTGGTTATTATGATGTTCCCACTAAGATCAGCGGTACCACGCTAAAACCGCTCCATCCTGCTGCGGCCTTTCTCCACAGATGCTGATTTGGTATTGTCAACAAGGATTTGCGGGGGGGGGGGGGGGGGTTTCACCGATTCAGCATGAGGTATAAAAGGATACATGGAAATTTGGTAATAATTAAATAATTCAAAAATTCAAAAAGTCTCGAATTACAATTTAATTGCAGTGAATAAAAGTGGAACCAACATCCAAATGAGTGTTGCAAATTCATGATAAAAAACTGTCCAAACCTGCAAAAAAAAAGGTGAAAATTTACAGGAAAAAAGCTGCAAATTTATAGAAATTTTTTTTTAAAAAAATCTACAAGAAAAATTATGCTTATTCATGAGAAAAAAATTGCAATTTTTTGAGAAAAAAGTTGCAAATTTATAGGAAAAGTTTAAAATCTATGAGAAAAAATTTGCAAATTTTGAGAAAAATGTTTCAAATCTATGAGAAAATTGCTAATTCATAAAGTGCAATTTTATGAGAAAAAAATTAATATTGTGACTTGTGATCTGCAACATTTTCCTCTTAAATTAGCTCATTTTTCTCATAACTTAGCAACTTTTTCTCTCAGTTTGTGAATTGTCTGTCGACTTTTTTCATGTAAACTCATGACTTTTTCCTGTTTTTGTCTGTAGAAACACAGTGGAGACAAACACCAGACATCCTCTACCTGTAACCTAACACTGAAGCACGGTGGGGGTAGCATCATGACTGTGTTCTAATTAATAACCATGAATCCTCCCATTTGTCCGATCACTGTTATGATCACACACTGGTGGTGGTGGGGGGGCTTTGGTAGCTGGCCCCTTATCCTGCCCCCCATGGCCACCTTCAACCCTGGGGGGCAATTATCTGGTGATGTGGGGCCCCTGCTGCCCCCCATCTGGTCCCCTGAGCCCAATCCCTCCACCGTGTCGGAGCGCACGCCACACCTGCACCCCGGCCCAGATTAAAAAACCCCCAGTCTAATTTTATATCTGTTGGCCTTTTCTTAGTGGGGTGGGGGGAGACTAATCTGTTCCCATAAAGGACCCCCCCCCCCCCCACTCACAGACCTGCTGCTGAATTATTAGCGCCCGTGCATCCGTCATGTGAGGCCCAGCGTTAAGTGTGCTGCGGCGGAGGAAATCCATCCTCTACCTGCCATGGTTTCCACTCATTTTTCAGCACCAAGGCCGTCACCGTGGCGAGGTTTTATCGACGCCATTCATTGACGTGTTTTTTTTCTCTCTGTGACACTAATCTATGGTTATGTTTGCTCTTTTCACAAAAGAAAGAACGCAGATAAAAAAAAGATAAAAACAAAACAGCAGCAAGAACCTACGGGGTTAAACATCAGAGATTCTTCTGGGTGGACACGTTCAATTTAAGGATTTTTAAGACCATTTTAAGTCAGATTTAAAACACGCGTGACCACAGTAGAGTTGCACTTGCTCAGCTATTGTTGTTGGGTCATCAGTCCAGTTCACGTTATTATGGGGACCGCCCGAAAAAGACGTCAGCTTTATGTCCGGAAAATCCCGAGGTGGTTTGTTATTTCTTAACAAGGGGGATGGGGGGGGGGGGGTATTCACCAGTTTAACGTATAAATGGAAATTAGATAGAAATTTGCAAGAATAAAGGTATAAAGATATGATAAAAGATGGCAATTGATTTTTTTTTTTTTAAAAGTCCCAAATTATAATTACACAGAATAAAAATTTAACCAGCATCCAGATGAACGTTGTGATTTATCAAAAAAAAGTGCAAATTTACAAGAAAAATATGGACATTTATGAGAGAAAAATTTCACATTTTTGAGAAAAAAAGCCAAAATTTTAAGAGAAAACTTCAAAATTTCAGGAAAAAAGATACAAATTTGTGGGAAAAAAAGTTGCTGATTTTTAAGAAAAAATTTGCCGATTCATGAGAAAAAGTTTCAAATTTATGAGAAGAAAAGTCACAAACTCTTTAAGAAAAAGATGCAAATTTATGAGAAAAAAGGTCAAATTTACGGGAAAAACGTCAAGTTTTTAAGAAAGAAGTCACAAATTTTGAAGAAAAACATTTGCAAATTTATGAGAGAAGAGTCAAATTTTTCAGAAAAAAGTGGAAAACTTACAAGAAAAAGTTAAAAATTTATGGGAAAATAGTTGCTAATTTTTAAGAAAAAAGTTACAGATTTGAGAGAAAAAGTTTCAGATTTTTGAGAAAAGTCAAAATTTTAAGAGAAAAGTTTAAAATTTACAGGAAAAAGATGCAAATTAATGGGAAAAAGTTGATGATTTTTAAGAAAAAAGTTGCAGATTTGTGAGAAAAAGTTTCAAATCTATGAGGGGAAAAAAAAATCACATTTTTTAAGAAAAAAGTTGAAAATTTACAGGAAAAAAGATGCACATTTATGGAAAAAAGTCAAATTTTGAAGAAAAAAAGTTGAATATTTATGAGAAAACAGTTACTAATTTTTAAGAAAAAAGTTGCAGATTGTGAGAAAAGGTTTCAAATTTATGAGGAGAAAATATGAAAATTTACAGGAAAAAAGATACAAATTTATTTGAAAAAGTCACAAATTTTTAAGAAAAGTTTCAAATTTGTAAGGAAAAGTTTCAAATCTATGAGGAAAAAAAAATCACAAATTTAAGAAAAAAAGTTGAAAATTTACAAGAAAAAACTTGCAAATACATGAGAAATATTTTTTTTTTTCTTTTTGTACCCTCCCTTGAATTTTGTCCTATGAATAGGGATGGCAGGTTAAGAAGGGGATGATCTGGGGTCATTTTGCTAACAAGGGGGACAGCACCCCCCCTCAAATCACCTACTGAGTAAAATAACTGAAATCAGCCACAACTGGCAACTTAACAAGAAAAAAAGTCAGAATTTTCAGGAAAAAACTCAGCAGAAAAGAGGAGAAACTGAGATGAAAAAAGCTGCAAATGTATGAGGACAAAAG
This sequence comes from Pholidichthys leucotaenia, assembly GCA_020510985.1. Lineage (NCBI taxonomy): Eukaryota > Metazoa > Chordata > Actinopteri > Cichliformes > Pholidichthyidae > Pholidichthys > Pholidichthys leucotaenia. The sequence goes on from CM035845.1 coordinate 338,447,723, forward strand.
TCAGACATCTGTGAAGAAAAAAAGCCTCTGTGGGTCTGTGTGAACCAACAGGAAGTGAAGCTGACCCTCACAGACAGACCGCCAAAGGTCAGCTGTTGGCAACCACCTCCCCCGCCCGGCGGCCGGGAGCTGGGATTAGCAGTGCTGTCACTTGTTGTCCGTTCAGGCCCTGCTAACACGCCGGAGCGGGCCCTGGGTGCTGGTGTTGACACGCCGCTCGACACGTCATTAAAACGATGAGCCGCGGTGCTGAGAACCGACGGCCAAGGGGCGCTCCGCAACGGGCGCCAAGCCCAAACTTAGCAGCCCCCTGTGGGGGGTGGGGACGGTTTCAGCTGGGCCGCCGTGGCACCGGTGCCAGCAGAGGTGATGACGGCTGACCGCGGGTTAATGGGAACGTTTAGAGGACGGCGGAGTCTTTTGGCGGTTTGGAGAGGAAGTAGACAGTGGTAACGGGCGGGGGGGGGGGGGGGTCAACATCGCTACGCCATCACAGATCCACCACTCACACACACTGGGTTCTGATGAGTTTTAGGGTTTTTGTGATGTAAGTCGCCATGACATTACTGAAGTAAAGTACCTGGAACTAAACCATACCACTGCCAACCTACTGGGGAAACGTATCGAATTTACAAATATGATAAAACTTTTAGAACTTTTTTCCTCATAAATTTCTGACTTTACTTGTAAGTTTGCAGGTTTTTCTCATTCAATGGACACCAACAATTCAAATTAATTTGTAATATCTTATAAATTTGTGAATTTTTCCATTGAAATTGAAACTTTTTCCCTCATACACTGTCTTATAAATTTGTCACTTTTTATTTGTACATTTTCTTTTATAATTTTGCAACTTTTTTGTGTAAATACAGACTTTTTCTTAAAGGGGTTGCAGTCTGAAAAATGGTGTGTGTGTAGGTTTTAATATTCTGAAAAGTGTCTTTTGATGACATGATTATCAAAAAAATATTAAAATGCTCTCTTCTCTTTAAGAGAACACAGCCTTTATATCGTCTTTCACTCCAAACAGCAAAACTGTTCTGGATTTGCCATGGGCGTCACAGAGTAAACCCAGTCAGTGGGTCCTTGGTACCCTATGCCCAGCTGTCAATCATACAGACAACAGTAAGCTAGTAAGTTAGCTTACAAAGCATGGTTTATACTGTTATTTTATCTTTAGATTTCTTTCACCCTCACAGACATCCCTATTTCCACCTGTTCACCAGTCGATAATATGTCTCCTGCCATTCTGGTTTATTTTGTTATATTTTCAACATGATGCTACATTGAGCTGTGTTAGCATTAACTTGGCTAGGTGGTTGGGCAGCACTGGTCACGTGACTGACAGGATGCCTAGCATTACCTTAACAGTTGTTCCAGTTGGTTTGATCGCCATTTTCTATAAATTCTCTTCATCCCCACTTGAATCCTTGTTCATCTACCAACACTTGACCATATATGTTATTCTTAGACGTTATTTTTGGCAGCAAGCTAATGCCAGCTATCCACTATCATCAGCTAGCCACTAACGTTAAGCAGCTGCTAATGTCAGTTAGCCACTATTGCCAGCTATCCACTAAGAGCAGCTATCCGCTAAGGCCAGGTAGCCACTAGTGCCAGCTTGTCACTAGCATCAGCTAGCCGCTAACTTCTGCTAGCCACTAACACCAGCTAGCCACTATCGCCAGCTATCCACTAACGTTAAACAGCTGCTAGTGTCAGTTAGCCACTATTGCCAGCTATCCACTAAGACCAGCTATCCGCCAAGGCCAGGTAGCCACTAGTGCCAGCTTGTCACTAGCATCAGCTAGCCGCTAACTTCTGCTAGCCACTAACACCAGCTAGCCACTATCGCCAGCTATCCACTAACGTTAAACAGCTGCTAGTGTCAGTTAGCCACTATTGCCAGCTATCCACTAAGACCAGCTATCCGCCAAGGCCAGGTAGCCACTAGTGCCAGCTTGTCACTAGCATCAGCTAGCCGCTAACTTCTGCTAGCCACTAACACCAGCTAGCCACTATCACCAGCTATCCACTATCATCAGCTAGCTGCTGTCAGCTAGTCACTACCGCCAACTACCTACTAACATCAGCTAGCCGCTAATGTCAGATAGTTGGTAACATTTACTAGTCGCTAAGGCCAGCCAGCCACTAACGCCAGCTAGCTGCTATCATCAGCTAGCCGCTAATCCCAGCTAGTCGCTATCGCCAGCTAGCCAAGGTGGGGATGGGATTACATCAGGAATCAGCTCTTAGCCCCTTTTTGTTGCTATGGTGATGGACAGGCTGACAGACGAAGTCAGGCAGGAGTCTCCATGGACCATGATGTTTGCAGACGACATTATGATCTCTAGTGAAAGTAGGGAGCAGGTGGAAGAGAACCTAGAGAGGTGGAAGTGTGCTCTGGAGAGAAGAGGAATGAAAGTCAGTAGAAGCAAGACAGAATACATGAGTGTGAATGAGAGGAAGGCAGGTGTAACGGTGAAGATGCAAGAAGTAGACATAGTGAAGGTGAGTGATCTGATGTGGAGACATGTAACGGGCGGCCAAAAGAACAAGCTCATCATGTTTACACAAGCATGTGAATAATCAGGTAACTCCAGAAAACTGATATCTGGTATATTAGTGTGGATGTAAACATTAACTGATGTCCCCCCACATCACCTCCACCATGGTATCAGAAACAGTGTGGCGTATCAGATTTTCCCAGGGATCTGTACTCTTGTGACTCCACTGTGAAGCACTGCGGTTGTCTGAAAATGATTAGATCCTCACTGACGTTAATGAGACCTGGACCGTCCACCGCTGTGGTGGTGGGTGAGGTGGAGGGGGGCTACAGAAATGATGAGAACAGCTGGAGAGGGGGGTGGGGTGGGGGGCCTTGGCCCCGGCCGTCCCTGCCAACATCATCCGTCCCTCCGCTCTGTCCAGCGATCCCAGAGAACAGCGACCACGTTTAATTCTCCTCCTACCTTCATCTGCCCCCCCCCCCATGACAAACCTCCAAACAGGACCTAATTGGGAGGCGAGGTTGGCATGGGTGGGTGGGTAGGGGGGTGGGGGGCAGACCTTGACGGACAGGAGGTCAGTGTAATTGCTGCTGGCCATATTTAACATTAAGATAATCAGCCCATTAATTACCCTTTGGATCATTAAATCAGCCACTTGCAAAATGAAATTTCGGCCTCTATTACTCACTTGAGAGACCACGGTGGGGGTGGTGTGGGGGGGGACATTTTTCCATCCATCAGCCCCCTCCTCCTCCCATCCCTCCTGTCGCCTGGACAAAGCCTCCGCCGACCGCCTCATCCCTCAACCGCCGCCCGTCCCTCCTCTTCTTCTCCGTTTAGCCGCCGCCGCCGCAATGGGAAGCGATTTACAGCAAAGGTGAAGACTCGTTTACGGTGATTTAGGACGCGAGGCAACACGTTCACGACTCGAGTAAACACGTTTTTAGACACGTTAATGACACGCGTTTACAAATAAACCCTCACATTTATGTTAACGCTAAAATAATCAGAATAAATGAAAAATTATCCAACAGCAACAGATCTATATGGCTGTGGCACTATGGCAACGACAGATGAGGAACTTAAATTTCCGTCTTTTTAAGGCCAATTCATTAAATTTAAGACCTAGATAATTAATTTATTCAAATAAAATACCTGAAAATATACTCTACTGCCACAATTGGCAATGTAACAGGAACAAAAATCACAGATTTACAAGAAAATGTTGCAAATTTTATCTCTAAAAATTGCAATTTTTTAGCAATAGAGTAACAAATATATGATCAAAAAAGTAGAAAATTTATGACAAACTTATGAGGAAAAAGATCACAAAATGACAAGAAAAAAGTTGAAAATTTATAAACAAAAAATGTTACAAATGTACAATAAAAAGTTGAAAATTTACAATCAAAATTTTAGGGATAAAGACGTGTGCAGATATGAGCATTTATGCTAGAAACTTTATTGTGGAGTAACATTGTTTAGATTTTTAAGGACATTTACGTATGCTTCCATTTTTCTATTTTATAACTTTCACAATGTTTATAATATTACACTTTTCCATTGAAAAAATATAACTGCGATAAAAGAAGTTCTTCAGAATCTCTTTAGGCTCCATCAGCTTTAAAGACTAAAAATTTCTGAGTATTTTCAACTTTTAATAAACTAAAAACTAAGATTTTACATTGTTCAGCTTCAACTTTTTAATTTACCATCCTTAAGTTAATTTTCTTCAACCTTAATCTATTTTGCTTTTAGACTAAAACTGTAAGGTTCAGCCATTTTAGCTAGCATTTTTTTAGCTTAGTTTTTAAATTAAACTTTAAGCAATTTCTTCTGCTAATGCTATTGTTTGTTTGTTTAATGTTTATTTGAAAGGGACATTACATACTAATGAACATTAATACAAATGTAAGTATGCCAGATTTAGCAACACTGCTAATTTGCATCTGTAGTCCCCCGGTGAGTCACAAAAACACAACCAAACAATCATACATGAGAAGAACAACTGCAATAAAACTACAAAGTGGATATGCTAAAGTGCAAGAGTTAAGGTGCTACAAAACAAGACATTCAAATGTCACACGAGTGAAGTGCTGTGTATGCGTACACACACACGCACCCAGGCACCTCACAATAACACAAGACAGCAACAAACAAGAGGCGGGGCATATGTGTGTGACGCACGGGTGCATATGTATATATGCATATGCCGCAGAGCAACCACTAGTTATGGGTACAGTTTTGGTTGTTTAAAAGCCAATTTTTACAATGCATTTTAAAAGTGTTTAGTGTGGTACGTTCTCTGATTGCACGTGGTATGTTATTCCAGATCTTGGTGCCCCTCACTGATAGAACAGATTGAGCAAATGTGGTACGTCTGTGGGGGACCTCACAGTCAACTCTAGTGATTGCTCTGGTGATTGTGATAACACAAGCACTGTTCAGCATTAAAACCAGATTAACATTTACATTAGCTTGAACTTTAAGCTATTATTTAGCATTTTAAGCAAATTTTCTTAAACTTTACACTAATTCACTTTTATGCTAACATAGCTTAAGGTTGGGCAAGTCTAGCTTGTAAGCTAGCATTTTTAAGCTTACTTTATTAAACACTGACCAATTTCCATTTTTATTCTTATATATAAATTTTATCCATTCAGGAGTTAGACTGCGTGTCCACCAAATGCGTTTTCTCAGCTCTGGGCGGCTATTTTCCATTCATTCTCTATGTAGCCCAGCGTTTACAGCGCTGAGCGCCCATGGCGCTAAAACGCTCTTGGCGGTGGCCGTTTTTGTCGCGGCGCTCAGAGCTGAAAAATGTTCAACTTTTCAGAGACTGCAGCTGAGCTTGTCAATGTCAGACCTAATCAGCCAATCAGAATTGCTGCGTGGGCGGGACATAAGACGTCGGTACTCGTCTGTATTCAGACTCCTGCTTTCCATGTCATTATATTTCACATCCAGAGCTGCTAAAACACGTTTCCTGTCCATTGTTATTTAGAGACTGCTTTTAAAAAATCAGAAGAAAGTCTGGCCAAAGGAAAGTGGAAGTGTTGAGCTGAGAGTGACAAGCTGTTGCTGGGATACAGGGCACAGGCTTTTTCCCCCCACAGCGTCATGAACAAATGCTGAAAAAAAAAAAAAAAATGCTCAGGGTGGTCGGGTGACAAAAAATGCATTTTGTGGACACGCAGCCTTAGGCTAGAATTTTTTTTTCAGCTTTAAGATCTTATTTAGCATTTTTAAGGTATCTTTGTTTAAATGAAAGAAATAACAGCTTTTATGCTAACATCATAACAATATAAACCACTTTAGAGATTTAAATATTTTTATTTGTCAATACAAATGTTTGCCAACACTTGGTCGGAGTCATTCCCAGTGAGAGTTGGACTCCGCCAGGGCTGCCCTTTGTCACCGATCCTGTTCATAAATTTTATGGACAGGATTTCTAGGCGCAGCCAGGGAATGGAGGGTGTCATGCTTGGTGACCACAGGATCTCATCTCTGTTGTTTGCAGATGATGTTGTCCTGTTGGCTTCATCCAGCAATGACCTACAGCTCTTGCTGGGACGGTTTGCCGCTGAGTGTGAAGCGGCTGGGATGAGAATCAGCACCTCCAAGTCCGAGTCCATGGTCCTCAGCCGGAAAAAGGTGGATTGTCCTCTCCGGGTTGGGGACAGGCTCCTGCCCCAAGTGGAGGAGTTTAAGTATCTTGGGGTCTTGTTCACGAGTGAGGGGAAAATGGAGCGAGAGATCGACAGACGGATTGGAGCAGCATCTGCAGTGATGCGGACGTTGTACCGGTCTGTTGTGGTGAAGAGGGAGCTTAGTTCTAAGGCAAAGCTGTCGAATTACCAGTCAATCTACGTTCCTACTCTCACCTATGGTCACGAGCTTTGGGTAATGACCGAAAGAACGAGATCGCGGATACAAGCGGCTGAAATGAGCTTTCTCCGTAGGATTGCTGGACTCACCCTCAGAGATAGGGTGAGAAGCTCAGTCATCCGGGAGAGGCTCAGAGTAGAACCACTGCTCCTCCACATTGAAAAGAGTCAGTTGAGGTGGTATGGGCATCTGATTAGGATGCCTCCTGGACGCCTCCCACTTGAGGTGTTTCGGGCACGTCCCACTGGGAGGAGACCCCGGGGCAGACTCAGGACTCGGTGGAGAGACTATGTCTTCCAGCTGGTCTGGGAACGCCTTGGTATCCCCTCTGAAGAGCTGGAGCAGGTGGCTGGGGAGAGGGAAGTCTGGGCTTCTCTGCTTGAACTGCTGCCTCCGCGACCCGGACCTCTGGAAAAGCGGTAGAAGATGGATGGATGGATGGATATTTGTCAATACTTCTATATGTACAGGACATACTGTACTGGTTCCAAGGTTGTCATAGCCAGGAGCGGTACTGGGGTTAAGCTCCCAGTGCTCATAAAATGCTCCTTACGGCGTGCGTCTCGAAAAGCCTCTGACAGCTAAGTCCAACTCTTAGCCTGCCCGTGTGGTTTAGTCTCTAAGCCCGGCGGAACTGCTTTTACTAATAGGAGGAGGGGCGAGGGCGGATCTCTGGTGCCTTAAAACCAGATGCTTCGGGTAGATGGTGGCTCGTCAACCTGGGAAGGTAGCCCATCTAGGGGAAGGTAAACCCTGATTTCAAACCTCCGCTACCTTGCGGCATACCCGGTCACGGGAAAGGCTTCGGGAGTCAACCCTGAGGAAAAATCCGGAGTCGGAGCCCCTAAGGCAGTTCTCTGTTGTGCTCAACATCGTTCTGGCAGCTCCTGCAACGGCGCTGGTGCCAAACTATAGCAGCCCTGCTGTTCCTTTGGATTCATCAGCGACGTGGAGAGGGGGGACATGCTGCAAGGGTAACATCTTGTCCTCCATATCTTCCTGCCCAGGCTTGAATCCTACCAACGCCCAACGCTGGAAGGTAGAACACCGGTGCGCATCGGCCTGTTCAGCCACAGGCGGTGCTGTTCCAGCAGAGTAGACGTTTAGGATTCTCTTCCATGGTCATCATAGACTGACGGAGGCCAACGACTGTACAGGAGAACAAATGCCATTTCTCTCTCTCTCTCTTAGTGGTGTGTGCAATATATAAGAAAAGAAGGAATAATGATGAAAAACAACAACAGCAGTCTATGTACAGTAATGTTACCTGTAGTGCAAATGACACAAGGTGTCAGGTCAGGCACTGGCTTGCTTGCTACCGGATAACCATGAAAACCAGCACAACCTGTCTCATGGGTCGGGCCGTTGGTGACTCAACCGGCATCCCCGTCCTTCCGAGGGCGTGGAGGGTGAAACAGGGTATCGTGGCAGAACTAAAAACAATATCTGCTACAGGTCTGTGGTGGACCACTCCCAGTTACACAGGGTGAGACTGGACATCCTGGCAGATAAACACATCTGTTGCAAGGTCTGTGGTGGACTGTGCCAGTCAGTGCATTGTGACATGCACTGCACATAAGAGCAGAGATAAACAAACCTATCATCTGGTCAGTCACTGCAACAGATACTGCAGTCAGTTTGTCTTGGCTTGTCCTTGCCACTGATAATACCTTTATCTGCCAAAAAAGTGCTGCTAGTCCAGCAAAAGCTAGCAGTACTCAAATACTTTGCAAGCAGTTTCATGAAATGGTCAATCAGAAAGCAACTCATACTGGCTTGGACGCTGCCCAGGCTTACAAGGTCCGCGCTGATCTGTTCACACTCCGACAGGCAGTGAAAAGTAAGCTAGGAGCAGGAAGACAAAAGAAGAGGAAAACAGCACCCTTGTGTGTAGCAGAATGGAATGTACGCACTCTGTTGGACAGAACAACATCACAGCGCCCAGAAAGACAGACCGCGCTTGTGGCCCTGGAAATGAACAGGTACAATGTAGACATAGCTGCACTTAGTGAAACAAGATTGCCTGGATATGACAGCTTGGAAGACCATGGGTACATCTTCTTTTGGAGTGGGAGATCAACTCAAAAAAGGAGAGAAGCAGGAGTGGGCTTTGCAGTTAGAAAGGAGATAGCAGCAATGCTTGATGAGGAACCGGTGCCAATCAACGACAGGATAATGACTATGAGCCTCCCACTACAGCGGAAGATGTATGCCACACTCATCAGTGTATATGCCCCAACAATGACCAACACAGAGGAGGTGAAGGAAGAGTTCTACAGTGATTTATGTGAGACTATCAGGCATGTACCGACTAATGACAGGCTGATACTCGTCGGAGATTTTAATGCCAGAGTTGGTTCGGACACTGAGAAATGGAAAGGAGTGCTAGGCAGTCATGGAGTAGGCAAGTGCAATGCTAATGGAGAACTTCTACTTGCACTATGTTCAGAGTACAACCTTGTGATAACCAACACTCTATTTAAGCACAAGGACACACACAAGAAGACATGGATGCACCCAAGATCCAAGCACTGGCACTTATCAGACTACATCATAGTCAGGCAGAGAGACATAAGGGATGTATTAGACACCAGAGCAATGAGAGGCGCGGACTGTGGTACTGATCATGTTATGCTGGGATCTAGATTAAGGATTTGCAGATGAAAACAGCACTGCAGGATGGGTGCGAAGCCACCACGGAAGCTAAATACTAGTGCACTGAAAGGCCAAAAGAAGCAGGAAGAACTTACACAGGAAATGGATGAAAACTTGAAAGACTGGGACAGCAACAACTCAGAGAATGACATAGAAGAGAAATGGGCAACACTGAAGGATACAGTGTATCAGACTGCGAGTGATGTATTAGGCTACCCTGAGAGGAAACATCAAGATTGGTTTGATGAGCATGATAAACACCTGAAGAAACTACTAGAAGCAAGGAATACAGCTAGGCAGGAAAACCTACAGTGTGTAACAAGGTCGAAGAAGATGAAATACTCAAAGGCTCAGAGTGAGCTACAGAGGTACACCAGAGAGATGAAGTGCAACTGGTGGGATGAAAAAGCGGAGAAACTTCAAACTGCAGCAGACAGGAAGGACATGAAACATTCTTCACAGGTTTGAGAGAAATCTACGGCCATAAACCAAGAGGATTGATCCAACTAAAGGCTATGGATGGTGAAACGGTTTTGCAGGAGAAAGACAAGATCCTGGACAGATTTGCAGACCACTTTGACCAACTACTAAACAACCCTGGAGATCTCATTGAAGAGGCTTAAGAAGCTCTAGTGCAGCGACCAGCTGTATCAAGTCTGGATGAACCACCAAATTTTGATGAACTAATGGCAGCTATCAGGACAACACAGGATGGTAAAGCTCCAGGAAGGGATGGAATTCCAGCAGAAGTGTGGAAATTTGGTGGCGTTCAGCTGACCAACTGCCTGCACAAGCTCACCCAAGAGATATGGGATGCCCAGAAAGTACCTCAAGACTGGAAGGATGCAAGTATTGTGCCTTTGTTCAAGAAAGGTGACAGGAAAGATTGTGGAAATTACCGAGGTGTATCACTGCTAGCCACTGTTGGTAAGATTCTCTCACGTGTACTACTTAATAGACTCAGTGAACACATCTCGCAGAATGTACTACCGGAAACCCAGTGCGGCTTTAGAAGCGGAAGAAGCACAATGGACATGATTTTCTGCTTGAAGCAGGTTCAAGAAAAGTGTATCGAACAGAACATGCTGCTTTATGTAGTCTTCATAGACTTCAGTAAAGCCTTTGATACTGTTTCGCGACAAGGACTTTGGCAGGTACTCAAGAAATATGATTGTACAGAGAAGTTTGTCAGCCTGATCAAGGCACTCCATACAGGTATGCAAGCAAACGTAGCAATGAGTGGTTCAGTATCTAAAGACTTTTCAGTAAGCAACGGGGTGAAACAAGGGTGTGTGCTGGCACCTATACTCTTCTCACTATATCTGGCAGCCATGCTTGAGGTGGCCTTCAAAGACACTTCAGAAGGAGTATACATTCAAACAAGGAAAGAAGCAGACTTGTTCAATGTGGCACAGTTTAAAGCCAAGAGTAAGACATCGATAAAGGTAGTAACAGAAATGCTCTTTGCCGACGACAGTGCTCTAGTTGCACACAGCGTGGAAGATATGCAATCTTTAGTGGAGAAATTTGCAAGAGCAGCTAGCCAATTCAGCCTCCAAATCAACATCAAGAAGACAGAGTGCCTTTATCAACCACCAAAGTTCCAATTATCAACACCACTACCAGAAGAGATCAGCATTGGTACAGAGCCACTAGTCAAGTGCAAGACTTTCAAGTACCTAGGAAGTACTGTTTTGGAGAATGCTAGGCTGGAGGATGAACTATCTCTCAGAATGGGAAGAGTGAGCGCTCTGTTTGGAAACTTGAGGGAGAGACTGTGGAACAATCAACATGTGTCTATCCATGTGAAATGCAAAGTGTATAGAGCGACAGTACTGGCTACTCTATTATATGGTGCTGAAACTTGGACTGTCTACAGAGTGCAGGTGAAGAAACTCCACGCGTACATGATGAGACACCTTCGAGCCATAATGAGCATCTCATGGAAAGACAAGATAACCAACACAGAAGTGTTGAAACAAGCTGGTCTACCATCAATGGAGGACATGCTAATGCAACTGAACCTGAGATGGCTCAGACATGTTGAGAGGATGGACCACCAGCATCTCCCTCGGCAGTTACTCTACTCACAGTTATGTGAGGGCAAACGCAATCAGGGTAGACCAGGGCTCAGATTTAGAGACACTGTAAAAAGAAACTTGAAGAAGTTGGACATAGACAGGAGTTCCTGGCAGCGGAAGGCTAAGGACAGAGCTGTGTGGAGGAATCTGATCAGACCTAAATGAAACAGTCATTGTCGCCCACGACAGACTGCTATGATGATGATGATGATGATGATAATGAGTGCAAATGAAGAAAAAAAATAAGTTAGTGTGATGTAGCCGGATTTGTTCCGCAGTGGTCCGGATGAGGTGGAGATTAGAAAATTGACGAGAATGAGAACTATTTGCTGCAAAGGCCAAATCGCAGCCTTAACGTACTGCATTGATAGTCAGTGTAAATCCAGGGTAAAGTGCAGACATACAACAGCAGATGTACTACTGTTGGTGTGCCAAGTCTTTCTATGCCAACTGCTGAGGTAGTTATTGTGTGGGTGAGTGTGTTACAGTCCTGGAGAGGGGCAGAGTTCAGGGTCCTGATGGCCTGGTGAACAAAGCTGTTTAGCAGTCTTGTGGAGCAGGCCCGGAGGCTCCAGTATCTTTTCCCCAAGAGCAGGGGGCTGAAGAGGGAGTGTGAAAGGTGGGAGGTGTCACCTGCAATGTTGATGGCTCTGCAAGTGAGGTAGATGTCCGGGGGCGGGGGGTAGAGGGGCACCGATGATCTTGCTGGCAGCTTTCACTGTGTGTTGTAGTGTCTTCTGGCAGGAGGCGGTGCAGCTCCCATACCACACCGTGATGCAGCAGGTGAGGATGCTCTCAGTGCTGCCCCGGTAGAATGAGCACATGATGTGGGGTGGGACTCATGCTCTCCTCAGTTTGTGGAGGAAATAGAGCTGAGTTTGAGCCTTCTTGCCCAGTGATGTGGTGATGTTGGACTAGGTGAGGTCCTCAGAGATGTGCACCCCCAGGAACGTAGTGCTGCTCACCCTCTCCACAGCTGCTCCATCGATGATCAGAGGGGGATGGTGTGTGTGTCCCCTCCTAAAGTCGACCACGATCTCCGTGGTTTTTCCCACGTTCAGGAAGAGGTTATTGTCTTTACACCACTGGACCAGTTGACTCACCTCATTTCTGTAGCTGGCCTCCTCGTTGTTGGTGATGAGGCCCACCACCGTCGTGTCATCCGCAAACTTGATGATGTCATTGGTGCTGTAGGCTAGTAAACAGTCATGGGTCAGCAGGGTGAAGAGCAGCGAGCTGAGCACGCATCCTTGTGGAGCTCCTGTGCTCAGTGTGATGGTCTTGGAGACAATGCTGCCGACCCACATGTTCTGTGACCTCCCTGTGAGAAAGTCCAGCACCCAGTTACAGAGAGAGGTTTTGAGTCCCAAGTGTCTGGGTTTTGTATTACTGTAGGTGCTGGAGGATGATTGTGTTGAATGTTGAAGTGAAGTCCAAGAACAGCATTCACACGTAGGAGTTCTCTGAGTCCAGGTGGGTGAGGGCTGGATGGAGAGCAGCAGCGATGGCATCTTCTGTGGATCTCTTTGACCTGTATGCAAACTGAGATGGGTCGTGGGAGGGAGGGAGGGTGGACTTGATGTTCTGTGTGACCAGCCGCTCCAAGCACTTCATTATGATGGGGGTCAGTGCTACAGGCCAGTAATGATTGTAGCCGGATGGGACGGGCTTCGTTGGGACTGGTATTATGGTAGCACTTTTGAAACATGTGGGGACAACAGTTTGAGTCAGGGAGATGTTGAAGATGTCGGCCAGGACATTCTTGAGCTCTTCCGCACAGTCCTTCAGAACGCGACCTGGTATGTTGTCTGGACCAGCTGCGTTGCGTGGGCTGGTCCTGGAGAGGGTCCTCTTCATGCGAGTCGGATCCAGACTTGTAGCCTGCTCGTCTGGAGAAGGAGTGGTCTTCTGTGCTGATGGGCTGTTTTGTGCTTCAAAGCAGCCAAAGAAGTCATTTAGGTTATGAAGCAGTGTGATGTCACTAACACAGATCTGAAATGGAGGTTTGTAGTTGGTGAGGGTCTGTATGCCATGCCAGAGGAAACATGCAGAACGTGCATCGCTGGTGTTCCTTAAGTGGCTGGACATTTTCTTGCTGTACTGTCATTTTGCCTCCTTGATGCCACGGGACAGGTTGGCCCTAACTGTTGTTAGTCCTGCAGTGTTGTCGGCCCTGAAGGCTGTGTCCTGAGCCCTCAGGAGCTTGTGGACCTCTGCTGTCATCCATGGCTTCTCGTTACCACGAACGGTGATGGTTTTTGCAGTGAGTGACATCATCAATGCATTTAGTTATGTATGCTACAACAACCTCAGTGTACTCCTCTAGGTTTGTGTACTCATTGTGAGTGGCTCCATGCTTCAGTGTCCCAGTCTGTTGTGCTGAAGCAGTCTTTCGGAGCATCAGAGGCCCCTCTGGCCACACACGTACCTGCTTTTTTGTTGACCTGATTGTTTTCACTCTGGGTTTGTATGCTGGCCTTAACAAGTTGGTGATGTGATCAGAGAGACCCAGGTGGGGAAGGAAGGAGGCTCTGTATGCTTTCTTGTGAGTTGTGCACAGCAGGTCCAGCAAATTGTCTCCTCTTGTTGGAAAGTCCACATGTTGGTGTAGATTTGGTACGAGGGCTTTTAAATCTGCATGGTTGAAGTCTCCTGCTGTGATGAGGAATCCATCTGGATGTGCGGTTTGTGTCTCACTGATGGCCTGATAAGAGTTCTTTTAGTGCTTTACTCCTCTCGCCGATGGCGATGGGCGGGACATACATGGCAACTGGCAGAGTAGATGTAATTTCTCTCAGTAAGTAGAAGGGTCAGCACTTGATGATCATAAATTCCACCAAAGGAGAACAGTGTTTATGAACAACAGTTGCATCTCAGCACCAAGTGTCCTTGATGTAAACACGCACGTCTCGTCCACATGTTTTCCCTCCTTCCATGAACACCCAATCAGCACAGAGGCATGTTAGCCCTGCTAACTGAATAGCAGAGTCTGGGATATTGTCATTTAGCCACATTTATGTAAAGATAAAAACATAGCAGTTGCGCGCTTTACGTTGTGTAGTTCTCAGGAGCTGTGTGTGGTCTATTTTTGTTGTCTTGTGAGTGTACGTTGGCCAGAATGAGGGAAGGAATCGGGAGTCTATGTGGGCTAGCTTCGTTCAGATACGTCCACGTTTACCTCCCTTCCGTCTTCACTCACACCGTCTGTGACGTCTCCATTTGGGATGGGACACAGCAGTCGAGGCCGGGGGTGTGGAGGTTTGGCGGAGAAGTCCTAGGCCACGGAGTTCCTCTGTAACGCTCTGATCCAGGGCGTAATGTTTGGTCATATTCCTCATCTCCAGAAGGCTGTGGCAACTATAGCTTGTGCGCAGCATCGTATGTGGACATTAAACACATGAATGCACACGCGCGTAATTTAAACAACACTAAATGGCACAAAACACGAAGAGAGAAGGAGGCTGCTGCATGTTCATGCGCCACCTTTGTCTTTTAAGATGGCATTTTTATACTAATTTGTTCAACTTTAAGCTATTTATATTTTTATACCAACACTGCACAACTTGAAGCCATTTTAACTTTTATTTAATCATTTTAAGCAAACTTTCTTGAGTTAGCTACTTCCCTTTTATGCTGGCATTGTGTGTGGTCCAGTTTAGCTTTTAAGCTGGCATTTACCAGCATGAGACTTATGTAGCATTTTTATGTTAACTTTTAGCCGTGTTCAGCTTTCACTTACCTTAGTCTTTCAGCTAACTTTGGCCATTTCACAGCTATTTCTCTTTTTAAGCCAACGTTGATGAGATTTAAGATATTTGGGGTTTTAAGCTAATTATTCATTTTTAAACATACTCTGCTTTTATTCCAAGTTTCTAAGCTTCATCCAGCCTAGATTTTAAACTCGTACACTTCAGTTTTGTTTTAACAAAACTTTTTTCAGGAACACATTTTCAACCTAAAGCCTTCACACACCATTTTCTTCAGGAAATGGAAATATCCTTGTTAACACGCTGTTTTCCCCCCTTATTTTCAGGCTGAAATCTGCTGCTGGCTCCATTGGCTAAAGGCTGCTGACAAGACAGACAGCGGTGGAGAAACGAGGGAAGAATCGGGGAGGGAGGAGTAAACGTAGGAGGAGGCAGCGGAGGATTTATGGAGAGCCACTTAAGGAATGGACTGATAAAGACTATGGTGTGTGTGTGCTGCAGCGGAGCGTTCGGGGTTAACAGAGATAATATCGACTCCTCCTGTGATTGGTCCGCACATCAACAGCTACATGAGCAACAATACAAGCATTAGCGCTGTGACGGAGGACGGCTAATGGCCCGTCAATACTGCTCTGGGTCTGGGGGGGTATCAGTCTGCAAGACACATGCAGGAAAAATGTCCCCACCCTGGTTATTGGTCCAACATCAGTTTTACATTTAAACTTGAACATTTTTGTTTGTAAATTTGCAACATTTTCAAGTAAATCTGCAAAATTCCCTCACAAATTAGCTTTTTTTTTTCATGTGAATTTGCACATTTTTTTCTTATAAATTGCAACTTTTTGTCTCTTAAATCCAGAGATTTTTTTTCTCCTAAATTTGTGATTTTCCCATAAATTTGTGTATTTTTCCATTCATATATTTCTGACTACACCCATGTATGTTTGTGGATTTTTTAAGAACATAATTTTGTGACTTTTTTCTCATATATTTGCAATTTTCACAAATTTTCATTTCCTCCACACATTCAGTATGTTTGTGAGTTTTTCCTGTGTTAATTTATGATTTTTTTTACATTCTGTAAATTTCCTATTTTAAGTAAATTTGTAACTTTTCTCTCATTTTCTCAAACATTTCTGCTTTTCTTTCTCATAAATTTTCAGCTTTCTTCATATAAATTTGTGCCTGTTTTCTTAGTAAACTTGTATTATCTTTCACATTTTTTCCTCAAATTTGCATGACTTTCCTTGTAAATTTGGGTTTTTCTCATAAATTTGCAGCACCTTTATCTTTAAGACTTTTAAGCTGTAAACTTGCAACATTTGCCTCATAAATTTGTGTTTTTCTGTGGTAAATTTGTTACTTTTTTCCCTTAATATTTACAGGGTATTTTTACTTAAATTTTAATTTTTTTCCTTCATAAATGTTCATTTTTTCCCTGGTATTTGTAGACTTTTTTCCCCTCATAAATTAGCAGCTGTTCATGTGAATTTGTGACTTCTCTTTCATAAATTTGAGACATTTTTCAGCATCAGAACTTTAATTTCTGGATGTGCAGTAAAACATCAGATATGGTCTTTTTTTGGCCGTATTTCTCAGCCTGTTTGTTTCGTCTCGGTGTGTGCGGGCTAAAACGTGTATACGGTTGTGTACTTGTTGTGTATTAGCGGCACAGTAATTATAAAGTGCTTCTGTTGACTAATGAGCGTCAGGGAGTGAGTGTGCGGGGGTGGGGTGGGGAAGGGGGGCGGCGAAGTCGATGGCAGTCAGCTCTAATTTGTTATGATGGCTGCTGGCCTCCCAGAGCTGCTGCAGCAGCGTCCGATAATCACACACACACACAGAAACACAAACAACGCTGTGCTGTTAGCTGATATCAGACCAAACAGCGTCCCCTGTCTGCTGCTGGCTGCACTGCACTCACAGCTAACCTCCACTACAGAAAAGATCACATCACATCAAATAATGATTATGTTTACATGAAGCTGACGTCATCTTAAAATCATTCACATTTTTGTGGTTTTAGTCTTGGCATCCCACAAGGCCCAGTCCTGGGTCCCCTACTGTCTTTGATTATAAGACTGTAGCCTGAACATGTTAACAACATCACAACTTCACATTTGTGAAAATTAAGAAAAAACATGAAAGAAAAATCAAACAAAAACTCAACTGAAGAGGATCGATAGGTTCTTATTAGCATATTCATATTTTTCCGTAACATCCACACAAGTGAAGAACATCACGGTGGATGCTGATCTGGCCAAAATAGGGTTAAAATGCCATTATCTAATTGAAATCTAGCTGTAATCAGGTTCAAATCTATTTAAAACCTGGTTAAATATGAATAAAATAAAACTAAAAGATTGCTAAAAAAATCAGGGTAACATCTGGTTAAAATATGATTACAAACCGAATAAAATCTGCATACAATTTGGCTAACATCTGATTCAAATGTGGTCACAATCTGCACAAATAAAACACAAAACAAAACAAGAATTCTGTTTATCAGAAGCTGAGTTGGTGGTGAAATCTTTTGTGGTTTTAGTTTTGGGGTCCCTCAAGGCCCAGGCTCAGGTCTGGCTAAGAATAAAGGAACCTTGCTAAAATCTGGTCAACAGCCAGCTAAACTCTGCTTAAAACATAGTGCTCCGCACTGTGTGTGTTTATATATTTACATATTTATTCCACCTAGCTGCAATGCTCCGTACTGTGGGTGTTTATATATCTACATATTTATTCCATCTAGCTACAATGCTCCGCACTGTGTGTTTATATATTCATATATTTATTCCATCTAGCTACAATGCTCTGCACTGTGTGTCTGTGTGTGTGTATATATATATTTTATAGTTTTATAGTAATATGTACACTACCGTTCAAAAGTTTGGGGTCACTTAGAAATTTCCTTATTTTTGAAAGAAAAGCACTTTTTTTCAATGAAGATAACTTTAAACTAATCAGAAATACACTCTATACATTGCTAATGTGGTAAATGACTATTCTAGCTGCAAATGTCTGGTTTTTGGTGCAATATCTACATAGGTGTATAGAGGCCCATTTCCAGCAACTATCACTCCAGTGTTCTAATGGTACAGTGTGTTTGCTCATTGCTTCAGAAGGCTAATGGATGATTAGAAAACCCTTGTGCAATCATGTTAGGTCTGCAATGCTGTAATTGCTGCAAATGGAGGATTCTTTGACGAAAGCAAAGTTTGAAGGAAAAAATTATTATTTCAAATACAAATCATTATTTCTAACCTTGTCAATGTCTTGACTATATTTTCTATTCATTTTACAACTCATGGTGGTAAATAAGTGTGACTTTTCATGGAAAACACAAAATAATTGTCTGGGTGACCCCAAACTTTTGAACGGTAGTGTATATTAGCTGCTCTTGCTTGCTTGTTTTTCTTTCTTGCCTTCTGATTGTTGCTCTGAGTGTTGCTATCCCTGTGCTGTTGCAATCCTGGAATTTCCCCGTTGTGGGACTAATAAAGGCTTATCTTAACATTAGGGTAAAATCTGATTAAAAGTTTTATTAAAATGTAGCATAAATCTGGCTAAATCCTGGCTAAAATCTGGTTAAAACTGTGTTAAAATCTGGTAAAAAAAAAAAAAATTCAATTAAAATTTGGGTTAAACCTGGTTAAAATCTGACATCTGGTTACAATCTGGGTAGAATTTGGTTAAAACATGACTAAAATATGGGTAAAACTTCATTAAAATTTGGTTAAAGTCCCATTAAAATTTGGCTAAAATGTGGTTAATATCTGAGTAAAAAGCTTTTGAAAATGTAGAAAAAAATCTGATTAAATTCTGGTTATAATGTGGCTAAAATCTGGTTAAAATCCAGGAAAATTTTGTCAAAAATCAAGTTTAAATTTTGCTACAATTGTATTAAAATTTGACTAAAAACTTGGTTAAAACATGGCTAAAATCTGGCTCAACCCTGATAAAAATGTGTCTAAAATCCAATTAAAATCTGGTTAAAACTGGGCTAAAATCTGGTTAAAACTGGGCTAAAATCTGGTCAAACGTGTTTAAATCCTGGTGAACGCTGATGAACAGCAGGCTAAATTGTGGCGAAAACCTGTGAACATCCCGGTCACCTGGTGGCGTCGGGTCCCGGTTTGAGGCGTCCCTGGGCGTTGGCCTCCCACACGCCATTAGCGAGCTCGTTCCCGATGGCCGACATCACCTTGATGAGCTCCAGGGGCCACTCGTCCAGGTCCAGGGACCGGACCCGGGACAGGTGGGTCCCCAGGTTCCTGTGGATCCCCGAACACTCGATACAGATCAGGGCACCCAGGTTGAGACTCGCCCAGTCTGGGTCTAGATCAGCAGGAGAGAAAATGTCGACATTACATTATTACACTTAATATGCATTTTTTGCTTTTTAAATATTAAGATTTTTCTCTCAGTTTTGCAGCTTTTCATGTGAACTTTCAGACTTTTGTCATATAAATAAAAGTGAATTCAGATGTTAAATCTGGCCTCGGTTACTCACTCTGAGCTTCGCAGTCGGCACAGCGACCGTTTCCTCGGATACTTCTGATAGACTGAAGAGCCAAAGCCTCTGATTGGCTGGTCAGACGGGACTGAAACAAAAACAGTATTAAAACCTCAGTTTCTTCTAAGATCAACTGAAATGAACTGATTAATAATTTTAATTAAGTTTCTCCATAAAAATGAATGTTTTTTTCCATACATTAACATTTATTTCTTCTAAATTTGGGAATTTTAAATCTGGAACTTTTTTCAACTTTTTGGGATTTTTTCACGTAAATGCAGACTGTTATGGTAAACATTTGACTTATTCATTTATTATTGTGTCTCATGAATTAGAAACCTGTTCTGTACAATGATTACACGTCATTAAATATGTCTGAAAATCATGCTGGGCTTCAGTACATCAGTAAAACATAATCCTGTTGAAAGGATCAGTCAGGATTTTTCTCCACCACTGGGTGTCACTCTAGAGCTCCACTCTCAGACCAAATCAAAGCTGCTATTTGGCCACGCCTCCAAACACCGGTCATCACCTCATCCTCTGCTAGCAGAGTCCATGCTAACAGCTAAACACAACTCGGTCCGCGGTGGGCCGGCCCCCACCGCTTTTCTTTTACCTTTAACCAACAAAAGTTAAAAATTTACAGCTGCCCCCACAAAAAAACCCATGAATTTACAAGAGAAAAGTTGCAAATTGATGAGAAATAAAACAGCAAATTTACGAGAAAAAAACTTGCAAACTTACAAAATAATAGCAAATTTATGAGGGAAAAAAAAATCACAAATTTACTAGAAAAGTCGCAAATTTACAAAAAAAAAAGCTGCAAACTTACGTGAAAAAATGTTGCAAATTTACCAGAAAAAAAATACACATTTATGAGAAAAAGAGTCAAATTCACATGGAAAAAAGCTGAGAATCTCTGAGAAAAAAATTCAGAAATTGTTGAGTGGTCTCTTATCCCAGCTGCAGACCCATCAGGAGGGCCTTCAGTCAAGTTGTCGCTGAAGCACCGAGGCCTGCTCCACCTCTTTTTTTTTTTTTTTTTTTTTTTGGGGGGGGGGGGGTGCTGGAAAGAAATGTGGAGAGACTCCAGGCTGAAAATAGGGGGACTGTAGATGCCTCACCATCAGCAGATCCTCGCAAAACGCTGTCAATCAGCTGTTAGGGAAAGCTAACAGCGCTAACTGCTGGATGTGCACAAGTTAATAGCAAAATAAACCACATAACCACGGGGACTGAGACATGTTTGTTCCATCGTTACAGCCTGTGTGTTGTTGGCTAGGCTAAGCATGCTAACAGCTTTAGCCATGGGGAGCTACACAGATAAGTTAATAATAAACCACATCACACCTGGAAGACAGAGACATGGCTGGGTGTGATCCACACGGTCGTTACAGCTCACGCAGAATTGTTTATAATGGATAAACGCTTAATAACCGTGCAAATATGTGACTCCTGCTGGTAAAATGAGTCACTTTGAGGAAATTATCAAAACTGAGGTCAGGTTCTTTCCATATTCTGTACTGAAAGACCTTCAAAATGATATTTAATTTGTAGGAAGTGTGCATAAACGGACCCGGAAAAAGCCAATTTGTTTATATTTTGGCTAGGTTAAAAACTCGCATTAGATCGGTCGGGAGTTATGTCTTCCGCCAAAACATATGTATTTTTAGAAAGTACGATTTCTAAGCTTTACAATGATACTAGCCACACAGGGGTTTTTCCCAGGACTTGCCGCTACCAAACAAAGAAAGAGTCATAATTTATGACCTCTCATGCCTGTACCTCGTAATGACGTGGTGCGCATTCCAACTCATTTTGCCAGCACGAGTCACATATGGAGACTCACTCCCATAAGCCTTTGTGGCATAATGGTACGTGGCCTCCCGTTGCAAAGTAACAGAGATGGACCAAAGGCTTCAAGGGGAGGGTCTAAAGACGTGATTGGGGCCGGCGGTATATACAAGAATGTGCGGACAACAGGAAGACGTCCAGAGGGCGTCGGTTGGCTGCAGCGGCTGACAGCACTCAGCCACTGATGGAGGTTTCAGTTGTTCACTGACTTTAATAAATTAATAAAACTCTTCCTGATCTCAGACGTTTCAGGTTAAACTCTCCAGTTCTGAGGAAAATCAGGATAAACATGTTCCACACAAATGTAATCGTGAAGGGAGGGGCAGGTGGCGTTTGGTGGTTGGGGGCGGGGGGCACAGCCTGAGGCATAAACAGACGGTGGAAATGGAAGTAATTATTCTTTTATAATTATGTGAACATGAGAGTGTGAAAACATCATGTAGATCTGATTTAAAAATGGTCTGCAACCTGTGGCTCTCCTGTCCCCCCACCACTGAGCCGTAAACGCTTTCTAACCTTGTTCTTGGTGCTCTCGCAGGACTGCAGACAGGCCAGGATCTGACTCTCTATCACCTGGACCCAGGCGTCCCTCTCCTCGTACGACGCTGCCTCAAACGTCCACGTCTGTCCTGTCAGAGACACGATGGTGAACTCAAAGTTCTCCTCCTGTTCTGCTGGAGAGAAGAGACAAAATTAGAAAAACACTGAGACATCAGCCGTGTTCCCATCAGAGAACCAGGACTGTCAGCACAGGAACTCCTGCAGGAAGCAGGGAAGTTGTCTGGGGAACATTTATAATGTCACACCGAGATGAAGGGCTGTTTGATGATGTCATAAGATAAGGACGACGGTATGCAGGACAATGTTAGCTTAGCATCACAGCTTTTATGTGTTAATCAGATTTTTCCTCATAAATGGACACATTTTTACTTTGTTTTTCCTCACAATTTTGTTGCTTTTTCATGTAAATTTGCATTTTATTTTAAATAAATTGAAGACATTTTCTCCATCTAAATTTAAAACTCTTGACTTATGATTTCTGACACTTTTCACTGGTAACTGAGTCATATTTTTTGAGCTGCCAGGGAGACTAGAGGTGTGAATTATATTGGAGATATATAAACATTTATGTTTAAACTGTACACTGTACCTTTGATCCATCCATCCATCTTCTACCACTTTTCCGGAGGTCCGGATCATGGAGGCAGCAGTTCAAGCAGAGAAGCCAGATGAGCTTCTCACTCTATCTCTGAGGGTGAGTCCAGCGATGCTACAGAGAAAACTCATTTCAACCGCTTGTATCCATGCTCTCATTCTTTCGGTCATTACCCAAAGCTCATGACCATAGGTGAGGGTAGGAACGTAGATTGACTGGTAAATCGACAGCTTTGCCTTAGAGCTCAGCTCCCTCTTCACCACCACAGACCGGTACAACGTCCGTATCACTGCAGATGCTGCTCCGATCCATCTGTCAATCTTTCGCTTCATTGTCCCCTCACTCGTGAATAAGACCCCAAGATACTTAAACTCCTCCACTTGGGGCAGGAGTTTCTCCCCTATCCGGAGCGGACAATCCACCTTTGTCTGGCTGAAGACCATGGGCCCGGACTTGGAGGTGCTGATTCTCATCCCAGCCACTTCACACTCAGCAGCAAACCATCCCTGTGAGACCTGGAGGTCATTGCTGAATGAAGCCAACAGGACAACATCATCTACAAACAGCAGAGATGAGATTCTGTGGTCACCAAGCATGACACCCTAATTGTCACACTTGGCTGCACCCAGAATTCCTGTCCATAAAAATTAATGAACAGGATAGGTGACAAAGGGCAGCCCTGGCGGAGTCCAACTCTCACTAGGAATGAGTCCAACTGGGTGTTGGCAATACGAACCAAGCTCTCACAACAGTCGTACAGAGGCCGAATAGCTCGTAACACATGCCCGATACCCCAATACTTCCAAAGCACCCCCCCACAAAAAACCACAAGGGACATGGTCAAATGCCTTCTCCAAGTCCACAAAACACATGTAAACTGGTTGGGAAAACTCCCATGAACCCTCAAGAATTCTCAAGAGTAGCTGGTTTGATGTGCCACGGCCAGGACGAAAACCACATTGCTCCTCCTGAATCCGAGGTTCGACCAACAGCCGGACTCTCTTCTCCAGTACCTTGGCATAGACCTTCCCGGGGAGGCTGAGGAGTGTGATCCCTCTAAAGTTGGAGCACACCCTCCGGCCCCTTTTTTTGAAGAGAGGAACCACCATCCCGGTTTGCCATGTCAAAGGTACTGTCCCCGACCTCCACACAATGTTGCAGAGGCGTGTCAACCATGACAGCCCAACAACATCCAGGGCCTTCAGGTACTCAGGGCAAATCTCATCAACCACTTCTGCAACCTCAGCCCCTGTGATGGCTGAGTCGTCCCCCTCATCCACAAGTCCTGGTTCCTCTGTGGAAGGCGTGTCAGTGGGATTGAGGAGATCCTTGGAAGTATTCCTCCCATGGCCTGACAATATCGCCAGTCGAAGTCAGCAGCGTCCCATCCGCACCACACAGTGTAGACAGGGCGCTGCTTCCCCACTGAGTTGCTGGACAGTTTGCTAGAATCTCTTCGAGGCCGACCAAAAATCTTGTTTCATGGCCTCACCGAACTCCTCCCACACTTGAGGTTTTGCTTCAGCAACCACCTGAGCTGCACTCCGCTTGGCCTGCCGGTACACCTCAGCTGCTTCCACAAGCCAACCAAGCTTGATAGGACTCCTCCTTCAGCTTGATGGCCACCCTCACCACTGGTGTCCACCGCTTGGTTTGGGAGTTGCCACCACAAGATGCACCTATGACCTTGTGGCTGCAGCTCTATGCAGCCGCTTCAACAATGGATTCTGAGAACATGGCCCATTCAGACTCCATGTCTCCAGACTCTCTCAGAGGTCTTCAGCTCCCACCTTCCAGAGGTGGGAGTTGAAGACCTCCTGGACAGGGGCCTCAGCCAGATGGTCCCAGCACACCCTCACTATACATTTAAGTTTACCGGGTCTGAGTGGCATCAATTGACAGCTCTGCATCTCTCTTCATCCGAGTGTGATCTGAACCCGAGTGAATACCACTCGGGTTCAGATCGGGCAGGCCGTTCCTCCCAATCACCCCCCTCCAGGTTTCACTGTCGTTACCCATGAGTGCACTCAAGTCCCCCAGTAGGACAATGGAGTCTCCAAGAGGGGCATTCTCTAGCACCCCAAGTCAGAGACTACCTTTGAAATAAATTAAATTAAATTAATTAACTTTGACATCTGCTGTTTATGCATTTATTCATTAGGAAGTCAGAAAAATTGTTGGGATGATAACTTGAGACATTTTTATTTAAAACAAAAAGAAACTAACTTTTCACACCTAACCCATTTCGACTTTCGGACTTTTCAGTTTAATTCAAACCAAAATTTTAGGTGTGAAAACCCCCAGAATCATGGTCCGAACCAAAGAGCCAAACTCTGGCCCAACAAAAAGAGGTTATGATAAACTTTCTGTCAGAGGGGAATTCAAGGGCATCCACCTGGAGGTGGTCTGGGTCCAGTTTGTTTAGAGCATGAAAATAATTTTCAGAAAGGTGCAGAGAGAAAAACCTCACCCTTCCAGGTTACATCGGAGAGCCACAACAAGTTCCAGTGGCACGCGAGCTTGAAGATCCACCCGCCTGCTTCAAAATCAGCAGGGCAGAGAAACAGACCAGAGTGAGGAAGAAACTACAGGAGCGCAAAAACCCATCCCTCCTGCCTTCAACCTGCCGCTAGACAGGAAAGCAGATCAGACTCAAGTTACCACTGAGGCAACAGACAACAGAGGGAGCTCAGATTGTACTGGGTTTTCCTGGATTTCTGGGGTACTGTTACAATATTTAACATGCAACAGATGAAGCAGCTTTTTGTAATATAACTAAAAAAAAGAAATGTTATGATACTGGTAATAGCTTTTAAAATAAATTAAAAATCATGACATTTGTAATTTACTGAAATGCACCAGCACATAGTACACTATACAGTACAAAATATGTTAAACTACAAAAAAAATGCCATTGTGTGTAGTAAAAAAAATGCAAATGGTACAATAAATCATTGAGGAATAGGATGCTCATGTTTTATTCAGTACATCAAAAACAGTAATTAAGTTTTTATATGTTAAAGATAAAGAGACCGCGGAGATCGCGAAAGAACGAGATCGCGGATACAAGTGGCTGAAATGAGCTTTCTCCGTAGGATTGCTGGACTCACCCTCAGAGATAGGGTGAGGAGCTCAGTCATCCGGGAGAGGCTCAGAGTAGAACCGCTGCTCCTCCACACTGAAAGGAGTCAGTTGAGGTGGTATGGGCATCTGATTTGGATGCCTCCCGCTTGAGGTGTTTCAGGCACGTCCCACTGGGAGGAGACCCCGGGGCAGACCCAGGACTCGGTGGAGAGACTATGTCTCCCAGCTGGTCTGGGAACGCCTTGGTATCCTCTCTAAAGAGCTGGAGCAGGTGGCAGGGGAGAGGGAAGTCTGGGCTTCTCTGCTTGAACTGCTGCCTCCGCGACCCAGACCTCCGGAAAAGCGGTAGAAGATGGATGGATGGATGGATAAAGAGACCGCATTGTACCGAGGGAAATTCAGATTCTCAGGAAAATTGCAGCTTATCAATTAATTGTTGATTGATTGATAAGGTGAATCAATTAATAATTAACAAATTAATCGATAACTTGCATCCCTAGTTTGGAGGAAAGTAACTTTTTTGCAAGTTTCTGAGTTTTTCTTGTAAATTTGTGCCTTTTTTGTGAGTTTGCAATATTTTTGTAAATTTGCAACTTTTTCTTGTAATTTGTGACTTTTTCTTGGAAACTGGCAACTTTCTTGTAAATCTGCAACAGTTTTTTTTTTCTTGTAAATTTGACAGAGTTTATGAAAAAAAAATGGAGGAGCAATGCTACCTGAAAATGATGACGGCTGATGAGAAGGACAAACATCATTAAACTATGATGGAGTCTGAACCAGTTTACACTTAAAGTGTCCAAAGCTGCAGAAAACACCTTGGACGTTGAGTAGCATGTTTGCTAACTACTGCTCTGTGCTAACAACACAAATGTCGTCATGACAACAAGACAAAAGTACTGTCATGTAAAGCTTTTCAGTTCACTCGAAAAGCAGCGGTGTGAAACCAAATCTAACTGGACCAACCATTGATAATTGAACAAAAACATGAACCTTGGTGCGGATTTTCACTTGTGAAAACATTCTAAAACATGCAAATCTATGAGAGAAAAGCTTGCAAAGTTATTAAAAATGTCCTGAAATTTACAATGAAAAATGTTCAAATTATGGAGAAAAAGAAATGTAAACTTGTGTGATTGTTTCTATATATTTAAGAACCTGAAACTCATGAAGCCAAACTTTGTTCCTCCTCCAAGGTTTATAAAGAGATGACATCTGCTGATCCCGGATGAGCCCCTCCCGATCGTGACCTGCCTGACCCCCGCTGCTGAAGTCAGGATGCCTCCTGAATTCCCCACCGGACCATCAGATAGCAATCAAGTCCTTTACCCAGAATCCTCTGAGGTTAACAAGCCAATCAGGAGTCAATTAGACCGAGGAGATGGAGACTTAAAAAGGAGCTTCTTTAAGTTCCATCTGTTGATTCACATGGAAATTTATTTTTAAAAAAATCAAATATTTATTTGAAAAATGTCACAAATTCTGTGTTCTTTATGTTTTCTTCTGGGAGCACGTTCAGATTAAGAGTCAGATGCATTCATCATGTTGTGAAGCTTCAGTAGAAACTGTGAGATTTTAAACAGAAGCTTGAGGTAGTGCGAGTCCGAGTCCATGGTCCTCAGCCGGAAAAGAGTGGATTGCCCTCTCTGGATTAGGGACAAGCTCCTGCCCCAAGTGGAGGAGGTTTTGGGGTCTCATTCACAAGTGAGGGGAGAATGAAGTGAGAGACTGACAGACAAATCGGAGCAGCCTCTGCAGTGATGCGGACGCTGTACTGGTCTGTTGTGCTGAAGAGGGAGCTGAGCCCTAAAGCAAAGCTGTCGATTTACCGGTCAATCTATGTTCCTACCCTCACCTATGGTCATGAGCTTGGGGTAATGACCGAAAGGACGAGATCGTGGATACAAGCGGCTGAAATGAGCTTTCTCCGTAGGATTGCTGGACTCACCCTCTCTTCAGAGAGGACACCAAGAACAGCAGGTGGAAGGGGAGAAGGAAGTCTGGGCTTCTCTGCTTGAGTTGCTACCTCCGTGACCCGGACCCCCAGAAAAGCAGTAGGAAATGGATGGATGGATGGAGGTACCTAGTTTAGAAAGTAAGCTAACCGCTACCTATCTACACAGCACTCAATCTGCATCTCAACTTTGGTTTATGTTTTCTTTGCTGCCTTCTTTCAAGCAACCTCAGGTGATGTGAAGTCAGGGGCATTCAGTAGGATAACTGTAGCTAACCTAGCTAACTATTAGCATAAACCCAGAACACAACAGTTTTCGGGTTGTTAACTCCATCTCTCCAACAGCATCAGATGTAAAGATTATCAGAACACGTTAAAGATGAGCGATATATGTTTGATGAAAAGTCAGAGCGCCGTTATTGGGGAATACAGTAACTCCTGGAATCTCCACTGTCCAATTAGATAGCTCGGTTGAGCTAACTGTTGCTTAATTCAATATCAGTGGGTGGTGCAGTGGTTAGCACTGTGGCAGCACAGCAACTCACCCTTGGCCATGGGATCCCTGGTTCGATCCCAGCCCCTGACCAACAGTGATCTGTGTGGAGTTTGCATGTTCTCCCCGTGTCTGTGTGGGTTTACTCTGGGATTTCTCAGGTTTCCTCCCACAGGCCAAAAAACATGCAGGTTAGGTTAATTGGAGACTCTAAAGTGGCCCCAGGTGTGAATGTGTGTGTGAATGGTGAAGGAATAGCGCCGTACCGTGGCTGCTTCATCCATCCAGGGGAATGCCCTGAATTTCCCCTTTGGAGATCAATAAAGTACACAAAATCAAAAAAAATCAACCAAACTTTATTTGTACAGCACTTTTTAAACATCGGATGCTGCATAAAGTGCTTTACATAGACAAAAACAGTAGATAAATTTAGTTACATATATTAACACGATACATCACGCCCCTTCTAACCCTTCCACACACACACCCATGCACCTCTCCCTACTTCTCTCACATGCATAAAATAAGAGCTATAGCTCGGCCCCATGTGAAGGAGCAACCATCCTGTGGAGCGCCCCACGCCGGAAGACCACACAGCCTGTGACTACAGGGCGTGCCACAGAGGCTGCCCTGACGACCAGGACAGACCGGGGACCACACCACAGCTGTGAGCCAAATGGCATACAGCCCCCCACCCAACCAAGCCAGGGTGACCCACAAGACCAAACCCCCCTGCAGATGGGCCAAGCAGCATCTGGCTCCACTGAGAAACGCTGGAGCTAAAACACATAAAATACAGATAAAACTAAGAACACATAAAACAAAGGGAACTAAAACCCATTCTTATAAACCTGAGATAAAAACACCTCAAATAAAACGAGATGAAAAAATATAAAAACAAATGGAGCTAAGAAAGAACATAAAACAACGGAACATAAATGACTACTTCTATAATAGTTAAATTGGTTTGCTAAAAGTCAAATTAAAAAGGTGGATCTTGAGCCTGTTCTTAAAAACATCTGTTGACTCTGCGGCCCGGAGGCTCTCTGGCAGGCTGTTCCACAGATGAGGACCATAGTAGTGAAAGGAGGTTTCACCGTAGGTCTTGACTTTGGGAATCATTAAAAGGCCAGTACCAGAGGACCTCAGAGTCCGTGAGGGCTCATAAGGTAAAAACAGCTCAGACAGACAACAAGGCCCAAGACCATTGAGGCATTTAGGTTAAATGGAGACTCTAAAGTGGCCTAAGTGTGAATGTGTGGGTGAATGGTGAAGGGACTGGTGCCGTACCATGGCTGGCCTCATCCATCCATCCAGGTGGATGCCCTGAATTTCCCTCTGGGATTAATAAAGTATACAAAACACACACAAATAAAAAATTAGCTATTGAGAGAACCTTAAAAAAGTGGACGGGGAGCCAATGCAGCGATTTTAAAATTGGTGTAATATGCTGAATTTTGGAGCAGTTGGAGATATAATATCCTTTTTTGGGGAAGACCAGAGAAGGGCATTACAATAGTCTACACGACTGGTCAAAAAAGGATGCATCAAGACCTCTGTGCTGGCAAGAGAGAGAAAAGGGCGGACTCTGGCTAGATTCCTCAGATGGTAAAATCCAAAATGGGCTACTGATGGTTGAAGATCGAGGAGGAGGAGAGGTGGAAGGCATGTTAGGAGAGAGAGAGAGAGAGAGAGAAAAGGAAATGTAGAAGTGTGGAGTTGAGAGTGGGGACATTAAATGTAGGGACTATGACTGGTAAAGGCAGAGAGTTGGCTGATATGATGGAGAGAAGAAAGGTAGATATACTGTGTGTTCAAGAAACCAGATGGAAGGGAAGCAAGGCTAGGAACATTGGAGGTGGATTTAAACTGTTCTACCATGGTGTAGATAGGAAGAGAAATACAGTAGAAGTAATCTTGAAGGAAGAGTATGTGAAGAGTATTCAGGAGGTAAAGAGGGAGTCAGAAAGAATCATGCGTTTGAAGCTAGAAAGTCAAAGGTGTGATGTTGAATATTGTCAGTGTGTATGCCCCCATAAGTTGGATGTCGGGTAGAAGAGAAAGAGGAATTCTGGAGTAAGTTGGATGAAGTGGTAGAGAGTGTTTCCGGGGAGGGGGGTGGGGAGTGGTGTTGGAGCAGACTTTAATGGACATGTAGGTGAAGGGGAACAGAGGTGATGAGGAGGTCCTGGGTAGGTATGATCTTACGGAGAGAAATGTGGAAGGACTGAAGGTTGTGGATTTTACTAAAAGGATGGAAATGGCTGTGGTGAACACATACTTCAAGAAGAGAGAGGAAC
The DNA here is from genome assembly GCA_020510985.1 of Pholidichthys leucotaenia. NCBI lineage: Eukaryota > Metazoa > Chordata > Actinopteri > Cichliformes > Pholidichthyidae > Pholidichthys > Pholidichthys leucotaenia. The sequence goes on from CM035845.1 coordinate 338,477,912, forward strand.
ATAGGGTGACTTACAAGATTGGAGGAAGGTGCACACAGGTTGACTACATCTGATGCAGAAGGAGAAATCTGAAAGAGACAGGAGACTGAAAGGTGGTGGCAGGGGAGAATGTAGCTAGACAGCATCAGATGGTAGTCTGTAGGATGACTTTGGACAGCAAGAAGAGGAAAACAGTGAAGACAGAGCCAAAGATTAAGTAAGGGAAGTTACAGAAGAAAGAAGGTCACACAGAGTTCAGGAAGGAGTTGATAGAGGCTCTAGGTGGTAGGGAAGAATTACCAGATGACTGGGAAAGTACAGCAAAAGTATTGAGGGAAACAGGTAGAAAGGTATGTGGTGTATCCAGTGGACAGAGGACAGAAGACAAGGAGACTTGGTGGTGGAATGAGGAGGTACAGGAAAGTATCAAAAGGAAGAGGTTAGCAAAGAAAAGTGGGGTAGTCAGGGAGATGAAGAAAGTAGACAGGAGCATTTGGAATCTAGGCGCATGGCAAAGTAATAGTGAAGTAGTGAGTTGTATGAGAGGCTGGACATGAAGGAAGGAGTAAAGGACTTGTATCGACTGGCTAGACAGAGAGATGGAGCTGGAAGGATGTACAGCAGGTTTGGCCGATAAAGGACAGAAATGGTAATGTACTAACAAATGATGAGAGTGTGTTGAGAAGGTGGAAGGAGAACTTTGAAGAGCTGATGAATAAAGAAAATGAGAGAGGAGGATGGATGAAGGAAAGATAGTGAACAAGGAAGTCTCAAGAATTAGCAAGGCAGAAGTGAGGGCAGCTTTGATGAGGATGAAGAATGGAAAGGTGGTTGGTCCAGATGACATACCTGTGGTGTGAAAAAGTGTTTGCCCCTTCCTGAGTTCTCATTTTTTTATGTTTGTCACACTTAAATATTTCAGATCATCAAACAAATTTAAATATTAGACAAAGATACCACAAATAAACACAGAATGCAGTTTTTAAATGAAGGTGATTATTATTAAGGGCAAAAAAAAAAAAAAAGGAATGGCCTCTGTCATGCAGGCCATTTTTGCCCAGTCTCTTTCTTATGGTGGAGTCATGAACACTGACCTTAACTGAGGCAAGTGAGGCCTGCAGCTGGATGTTGTTGTGGGGTCTTTTGTGACCTCTTGGATGAGTCATCACTGCGCTCTTGGGGTAATTTTAGTCAGCTGGCCACTCCTGGGAAGGTTCACCACTGTCCCATGTCTTCACCATTTGTGGATAATGACTCTCACTGTGGTTCGCTGGAGTCCCAAAGCTTTAGAAATGGCTTTATAACCGGTTTCAGACTGATAGGTCTCAATTACTTTGTTTCTCATTTGTTCCTGAATTTCTTTGGATCACAGCATGATGTCTAGCTTTTGAGGGTCTTTTGGTCTACTTCATTTTGTCAGGCAGGTCCTATTTAAGGGATTTCGTGATCGAGAACAGGTGTGGCAGTAATCAGGCCTGGGTGTGGCTAGAGAAATTGAACTCAGCTTTCCAAAGATGTGATAAAGCACAGTTAATTTATGTTTTAACACTTTTTCCACACAGGGCCATGTAGGTTTGGATTTTTTCCCCCCGTTAATAATAAATACCTTCATTTAAAAAACTGCAGTTTGTGTTTACTTGTGTTATCTTTGTCTAATATTTAAATCTGATTGATGATCTGAAACATTTAAGTGTGACAAACATACAAACAAATGAGAAATCAGAAAGGGGGCAAACACTTTTTCACAGCACTGTAGATGAGTTTAGAATACCTGGGGGTCCAACCATCCAAAGCAATGGAAAATGCACAAGAGAGGTGAAGAAGAGAGTGCAGCAGGGGTGGAGTGGGTGGAGATGAGTGTCAGGGGTGCTTAATGACAAAGAGCTAGCATCCACGAATCAGAATCAGATTATTGCCCATTGTTCATGTAATACACAAACTAGGAATTTGTCTCGGTGCCATACTGCAACATTAAAAACATGATGAGAAAAAGGGATAAACTAAAAAACTAAAGGACTAGAAACGTGCAATAAGTGTAGAAAAATAAGTAATAATAAGTATAATAATAGTAGTACTAGTCAAGGCAGTTTTAAAAATAGCAAGTAGCAGATAATGTGAAGTACCACATAGTGCAGTCGATAATGCAACAGAAAAACAGTGATGAATGACGTGAGTCTGGTTGAGCTGCTGTACATAGTGCACGAGAGTCAAAAGTCACTTAGTGTTCAGCAGTCTGATGGCAGAGGGAAAAAGCTGTTCATGTGCCGGGAGGTTTTAGTCCGAATGGACCGAAGCCTTCTACCTGAGGGGAGGGGGGCAAACAGTACGTGACCAGGATGTGAAGGATCGGCTATGATCCGGCCAGCACATCCTGGTCACGCAAAAGTGAAAGGGAAGATTTACACGACGGTAGTGAGACCTGCTATGATGTATGGTTTGGAGACGGTGGCGCTGACAAAAACACAGGAGGTGGCGCTAGGGGTGTCAGAGTTGAAGATGCTAAAATTTTCATTGGGAGTGACTAGGAGGGACAAGATTAGAAATGGGTATATCAGAGGGACAGGTCAGGTTGAGCGGTTTGGAGACAAAGTAAGAGAGGCAAGGCTGAGATGGTTTGGACATGTGCAGAGGAGGGATAGTGGAGATATTGGACAAAGGATGATGAAGATAGAGCTGCCAGGCAGGAGGAAAAGAGGAAGACCACAGAGAAGATCAGTGCAGAAGATCAGTGTGAATTGTGTGGTTGCAGCACAGGTGACAAGCCCAAGACAAATTTCCCCTTGAGGGACAATAAAGTTTATCTTATCTTAAGATTGATGGATGTAGTGAAGGAGGACATAGAGAGGGTTGGTGTTCCAGAGGAAGATGAAGGGATGGGGGCAGATGATCCACTGTGGAGACCCTGAAGGGAGCAGCTGGAAGAAGATGGTAAAATCCAATTTTTGTGATGTTTTTAATGTGTGAAATAAAATTGAAATCAGAGTCTAGATGAACACTCAGGTTCTTAGACACAATGACTACGTTTTAAACCTCGCAATTTGGGTCAAAGTTTCTTTCTCTTGTCTTCAGGGCTGATAATTAAAACTTCTGTTTTGTCCATTTGTAACATTGATGGAGACAGATGACAAAATGTAGATTCTACAAAACTGAGGTGGAACATGTTTCACATTTGTTTCATAATCGTCAATGGAAAACATTAACAAACTAGAAAAGCACTTGGAGAGCGCAGACCTCTGCCAAGTACCTCAGTTCCCCGTAATATTGGGATTTTCCCCAAATATAATAGTCCTACATTTATTTTATGTATATTTTCAGATTCCTTGACCATCAAAACATACCTTTAGCAATTGAATTCACATTGATATCTTTATTACCTCCACCAAGGAGGTAATGTTTTTACCGGGGTTTGTCTGTCTGTCTGTCTGTCTTTTAGCAACGTAACTCAAAGTTATGAACGGATTTTGATGAAATTTTCAGGAAAGGTGTGTAACTGCACGGGGAATGGATGATTAAAGTTTGGTGATGATCTGAGAATGCATACCTCAGCCAAGGCTCTTATCTTCTCACAATGTGTTAGCAACAATACTCCAAAAGTGATGGACAGACTTTGATGCAATTTTCACCACAAGTGGCTATAGGCCTACACACAAACCCATTACATTTTGGAGGTGATCCATGAGAAACAGAAGGAGCCTTGGTGGAGGTATGTGCTCTATCAGTGCTTTTCTAGTTAGTTCAGTAGTTATTGACAAAAATCACTTTTTTGGTAAGGCGGTTTCTCTGGATATAGCTCCATAGCTTTTGAAGATACAAATCCACTGGCACACTACTGATTCCTCAGTGTCTTGGCTATATTTTGGTGTTTGTTGTATGTTTATATCTTAATTTGTTACCTTACAGTGATGAAAATTCCAAAGATCCCCTATTATTTCCTGTTCTGGATCACAGTATCTGGATTTTTTGCAGGATCCAGATCAGTCTTTGATATTTCCTAGAACCTATTGGGATCTTATCCTGTATTTTTTTGGCAAGCGTCCTGACCATTTATTGTGGAGTTATATACACATATGCTAAAAATGGCCCTATCTCGCGATGATAAAGAATCCTTTAAAAAATTCCTGGATCCAGACGGTGATCCGGATCACTCCCAAAATCTAATCATTTCTTCCTTGTCCCATTTGGGACTTGTCCTGAAAATTTTGTCAAAATCCGTTCATAACTTTTTGAGTTATGTTGGTAACAGTCAGACAAACAAACAGACAAACCCCGGTAAAAATATAACCTCCTTGGCGGAGGTAAAAAAATATAGAAAATAATTGTCATAATTTGCATTACTGTACATTTGACCTTCATAAATCCAGATTTCTTTAACTACTCCTAACTTTATCCATGAAGTATAAATTTATATTATGAAATAAAACTAATTTCTATAGATTAAAATGTTTATGCATGTATTTTTTGTTTCTTTACACTAGCATGTGTTTCTGCTTTGTCCATAATGTTCTACAGTTGTTTATTACAATTGTAATAATTATTGTAAAGAATAAATTAAATCATCATTTAGGACAGCAAAGAACTTTAAAATTAGCATCATGTTCATGTTTTATTATCTGTAATAAAGAGTGCTGGAAGTTGACCGTGTGAAATCAAAAAAGTGGATTTTTGTGGGCGGTCCTGCAGGTCTGTTGTTGGGCGAGGAGCCAGAAATAAGGATGAAATTAATCAGCATTAACATTAATGAGGCCTAATTAATGTCGACGACCTGCAGCTCCAATCTGAAAATGAGCCTGGGATCAAAAACGGACAAAAATATGAAAAAATGATCACAAGTGGAGTGGAACACATTGAAATACGCATGCATAAAACATTCAAAAACTGGAAATAAATAAAATGTTCAAAAGCATTAACATGTAAAAATGTACCTGGAAAATAAATGTATGAAAGAAAAATAGGATTTTAGGAAAATCCTACAAAAGTATCGCTTAAATTATGGGTAACGATAAGAGAAAAAAAATTAAATACATTTTTAAAATGGTTAAAAAAAAAGAAAACATCACAATCAAGATTAAAAAATGACTACAAAATCTAGCGTAATAAAAACCGAACAAAACTACAATTTCCTAAAAAAACTGCAGGGGAAACAAAATTAATGACTTACAAAAAAACTATGAGAAAATGAAACACTGGTGCATGGCAGTAAATCAGAATATCCTGACTTGTCATTTAGTTTCATCCTAACTTGATAATGACTGCTACATTCCAGAGCAGGCGGCGCTGCAGAGGGCAGCTGACCCGCTGCCCCACCCTCCCTGGAACGCATGTACGGGTGCTGCCGTTCCAGCGGAGCCCGCAGGACCGCTGCAGACAGCGGTCATCCGCTTCATCGTCCGTTTGCCCTCCTGCCTTCTGGAAGGCGCTAGACTGAGGAAGACTTTCTATTATGCAGCCCGACGAGAATGAAACAACTTCCAACTTCCCCTCCCTCACAACCGGCATGTGGCGGACCGTGCCATGCCAAGTCCTGACTTGGTTTCGATTTTATTCACCTACTTTTAGTCCCACTGTTGCTTCTGTTATCTATATTTATCTATATTGTTTTGACTGACTGGGTGTTTTTGTTTGGTTGCTTGAGCGGCATGTTTGTGGAGCCGACAAATTCCGTTCTATATTTTGTATACAATGGCAATAAAGGAAATTCAAATTTCAAATTCAAATATATTCGATTAATTCATTCATCATGAGTTGACTCATCTTATCGATCGATTAACAATTAGTTGATAAGCGGCAATCTTCCTGAGACTCTGAATGTCCCTCGATACAAGACGGTCTTTCTATCTTTAACATCTAAAAAGTTCACTGCTGTTTTTGATATTCCTGAATGATTTATTGTACATTTACATATTTTTTTACGACACACAATGGTACCTTTGGTCTTCTGCTTTTTCTTTAGTTTTGGTTGAAGGGTGGCAGTGAGTGACCGTGTGCGCCCCCCGCCTGGACAGCGACGCCACTACATGTCATACAATCAGCCCCCACTGAAAAAGACTGCTGAGTTTTCAATTAATAGTCGACTAAATTTGTATTAATCTCAACAATTAATCAACAGTCAATTGATCTTTAACATCCCTAATTTGAAAGATTATTTTTCTGAATTATGTTGCAAAAAGTGAATCTTTTCACACCAGCAGAGAAGTGATCAGTTTTTACTCCATAAAGTGCATCAACTATACAGAAAAATTAAAATAAACAAGAAAATAAAATAAGGGTCAGTACCATTTACAGCTAGGCAAGAAAAAAAAATAAATGAGAAAAATTTACACAAAAAAAGTCAAATTTACAAGAAAAACATTGCAAACTTAAAAAAAAAAATTAAATTTACAAGAAAGTCTCAAATTTATGAGAAAAAACTTGCAAACTTACAAAACATCACAATTTTATGAGAAAAGTTGAAAATTTATGAGAAAAAAAGTCACAACTTTACAAAAATGTAAACTTACAAGAAAAAAGGTACAAATTAATGAGAAAAAAGTTACAATTTTATACTAAAAATGTTGAAAATTTAGAAGAAAAAAGCAGAGACTTCATGAGAAAACCTTCAGAAATTTAGGAGGAAAAAAGTTAAAGGTAATTTTAATTTTCCCCTATAAAAGCTGAGGGTAAACTTGTGTTCTGTGATGCCCCTAGTGGCCACGGGCTGCTGGTGCAGGTGTCAACTCTGATGTTCCGGTCACCAACGGCTCTGCTGAAGTCCCTGACACACCTTGATGATTTAGGCAGCATTTGCCAAACATATAAAAACTGGTCTAAAATGCTGGCATACGCTGAAATTTTCACTTTTGGCCATATGCATCGCGTATCCATAACGAGTTTGACGTATACATAACGTATTAGTAACTTGTATAGAACGTTTAAACAACTTATAAATAACTTAAACCAACAAATGCTTAGTGTGTTGCCAGCATTCACAACTTATGCCCAACCATAGTCTAACTTATGCATAACTTATGCGTAGCTTATCCCAACTTATGCACAGCGTGGTCATGCCAAACTGCCGTCACCTCTCGAACAGACGAGCTGTGTGCTTCAGCAATCAGCTGATTGGCTCGTCCTCCTCCAGTGTTCTGACATTTTGGCATATTTATCAGAACAGCACTGGACAGCTGATGGCACAGAGTGCAAAGGTAAAAAACATGGCAAGGAGGGCAAAACAGCGATTTGGAGCTTTAACCTGTAGTTTGAACATGGTAGAGTTAGCTTGGACACATCCCTGACAGGTCCCATGATATGAAAAAGTACGTGTGTGTGTGCTACAGGCAGCACCTGAGCTGAGCTCTGTACGGGCTCCTCCTGTGAACCAACACTGCAAATACACCATTATAGGGTAGCTAAGTTAGAAACCCGTTCAGTAAGTTACACATTGGTTCAAAGAGTGTCACTCATATGTCAGAAATAAGTTTTGGGTATGTCAGACATTTATCTAAATGTATTTCGACTTATAAGAAACTTATGAGTCGCTTCCAAGTAACACGTGGGAATGAACGCATAACTTCCCTACAACTTACACTCGCATGTAGGATGTTTTAGCCATACACTGGAAAATTTTCAAAGGAGCTCGGCGTACAACGTCGTATACCAGCGTGCTTCAGCGTTAACTTATACAAAACCTACCCATAACTAATTCCACGTAGGCCAGTGTAGGCTCCAAATGTTTCATATGTTTGGCAAACGCTGCCTAAATCGTCCAGATGTGACGGGGCCTTAGTGCCGCTAACACCACAAGTTTTTGGAGCTCCTCGGTCTAAATGACGGCACTCCCATCAAGAGCCGCCTGAAGCCCTGTGGGCTGCAGAGCAAGAACCCCATCATAATTAAAAAACTCCCATAGTTCTCTGGGGTTTTTTTTTTTGTGTGTGTGTGTATGTGTGTGTGTGTGGGGGGGGGGGGGGTTGCTGACAATTATGGAAACCAACAATGCAGAAAGAGCGCGCCCGCCTGCCTTGCTGTGGTTTAAATTAATGCCACTTCTGGATCTAAATGCTGAATACTGAGTTGCTGTGCCGTCGGAGGTGGTGGTGGGGTGTAGCTAGGAACCACCCCCCCCCCCCCCCCCAAGACCCCATGATGCTGACACTTTCCCCCCACTAAATAACCGATAATAAACTGGTGACTGGTCCGGGATGGATTACTGACCTCATCGGCTCTAATTACTAATACTGAGTTATTCTGGGGACTCTGCAGCTGTGAGGACATTACACTTCAGGATTTTAAGACATTTTTAAGGACACCTGATCAAATTTAAGAGCTCACATCTGTTAAACAGCAAAACATTACACACCGCACTACAGTTAGTCCTGTCCGACTATTTAATGGAACCAAAACTGATGACAAATTTGAGCGGTCACTTCAAATTTACACATTCTAAGGATCAAGTTATTAAAGTGAAATACCTGAAAATGGACCCACAACATGCATCTTAATGGAATTTTTTTCAAACATATGAAAACTGTTTAATTTATGAGACAAAACTCACAAATTATACATAAAAAGTTGCAAATTTATTTGAAAAAAGAAACAATATTTAGAAAAAAATTACCAAATAATGAGAAAAAATTAAAATGTATGTCAAGTTGATAATTTATGGGAATAAATCAAATCAAATAGAATAAGCTTTATTGTCACTGTACAGTTGTACAGTACAACAAAACTGTGGGTGCTCCCCCACTGAGAAAAAGTTAAAAATTTAACTGAAAAAAGTCATTTCCAAGAAAGAATTCAGAAATAAATGAGAAAAAAATCACTAAGAAAAAGTTGCAAATTTAAATGAAAAAGTACATTATTTTGCAAGAAAAGGACAAATTAACAGAAAAAAGATGCTAATTTACAAGAAAAAAAGTTGCAAATTATTAGAAAGTTTCCAAATTTACACAAGTTGCTAATTTAAAAGGGAAAAAAAATTGCAAATTACTAGAAACAAGTTGCAAATTTAAATGAAAAAAGTATACTATTTTACAAGAAAAACGTCACAAATTACAAGAATAAAAGAATTTAGAAAAATGTTCAAGAAAAGTCACTCATGAGGAAAAAAGTTACATTTTTTACAATTTTGAAAAAGCTGCAAATGTATGAGAAAAAAGCTGTGAAATTATGGTAAGTCACAAATTTACATTAAAAAAAGTTACAGATTATTAGAAAAAGGTTGCAAATATACATAAAAAGGCTGCTATTTTACAAGGAAAAAAGGACACAAATAATAAGAAAAAAGTGCTTATTTATAAGAAGAAACCTCAAACACAAGGAAACGTTTCAAATTCACCTGAAAAACATCACTAATTTAAAAGAAAAAAGTTGCAAATTATGAGAAATGGTTGCAAATTTACATAAAAATGCTAAATTATATGAGAAAAAAAATCACAAATTAATAAGAAAAAATGTCACTATTTTACAAGAAAAAAGCCAGACTTTATGGGGGGAAAAAAACAGCTAATGTACAAGAAAAAAAAGACATTACAAGAAAAAAGCTGTTAATTTACAAGAAAAAAAATGGAAACTACGCAAAAAAGTTTCTACAAATTCATGATAAAAAGTCAGTAATTTAAAAGAATAAAGTTGCTAATTTATGAGAAAAAAATAACTTTAATGAGGAAAAAGTTTCCAGTTTTCCTGTAAAACCCTCATCAGAAACTGTTGGGCCTAACGTGACAAAAACAACGCTTTCAGGTTCCCGTTGGCGGTAAAATTGTCGTAAACGAGGAAAAGTCTCCAGCTTTATTTATTCTGCCTCTCCTCAAACACACAAACGGCGGTACGATCCACCGAGCGAGCGAGGCGCGGCGGCGTTGGTAATTACCGCCACCGCTCTCGGCTACTGTGGGTGGACATTAGCGCGCGGGCGAGGGCGGCACCGAGCAATTTGTGAACTCTGACACTGGCAACCTTTAGCAGCAGAGAAAGAACAAACCAAATATACGACAACTACAACACTCACGGTGGTGGTGTGTTGTGTGTGGGGGGGGGGGCATGCATACAAGCCCCATCAGCCATGGCGTGAGCTGTGGCGGTGGCGAGCAATGAGAGGGGAGGCGTGATGGAGACAAAAGGGGGGCCCGGGGAAACACAAATTAAAAGCCTTAAATGTCACCGCACACAGGATTGCTTTGCGACACAGGTCATTACTCCTCATATTATTCGCCGCCTTTTACAACATTAATAACCTGGAAAATATCGCCGCCACCGCCGCCGCTTGTTCACGAGACGCTGGGACTACTTTCTATAGAGGAAAGAGGCGGTTTGGTGGTACGACACAGATGCCACCGCAGGCTTCCATGGTGGGTTTGGAGGGACGAAACGTGGCGAGTGCTGGGCGACAACGTACAGGTGACGGTTTTATTCTCCGCCAAAAACAAAGGCACACATCAGGATGATGTCAGGCAGGGATTTTCAGCCTGATGGAGGTTTTTGAGTCCTGAAGTTAAAACATTTATCAGCAACAACAAAACAAGAAACAAGAACATTTTACAAGGAAAAAAGTCACTAATTTATGAGGGAAAAAAGTCACAAATTTAAGAGAAAAAAGTCGCAAACTTGAGAAATAAGTCACAAATGAGAAAAAGTCGATAATTTATGAGAAAAAAGGTGAAGATTTCCAAGAAAATCTGCAAATTTAGGAGGAAAAAATTTGCTAAAGTCACAAACATACAAAAAGTTGCATACTATGAGAAAAAAAGTTGAAATTTACAAGAAAAAAGTCACAAATTTATGAGGAAAAATTGCAAACTTATACGAAAAGCTGCAAACTTACGAGAAAAGTTACAAACTTTCAAAAAGTTGCAAATTTATTAGAAAAAAACCACTAATTGAGAGAAGCGTGAAAATTTATGAGAAAAAAAGTCAAATTTACGAAGAAAAACAGTCATACCTTATGAGAAAAGAATTGCTAATTTATGAGAGAAAGGTTAAAAAAATTACAAGAAAAAAGTAGCAAATTTACAAGGAAAAAAATTCCAAACTTACAAAAAATGTTGCAAATTTATGAGAAAAGTCACAAATTAAAAAAAAAAAAAAAAAAAAAAAAATTTTGCTAACCTGAAAAGTATCACCACCGCAACCAAGAGTTGTTGACAAGACATCGGGACTATTTTCTGCTGAGGAAGGAGACGGTTAGAACAAATCACTGCTGGAGTTTGGTGGTGTGAGACAGACACCACCGGCATGACGCAGGCTTCCATGGTGGGCTAGGAGGGATGAAACGTGGCGAAGGACGGGTGAAAATGTACAGATAATGTTTTATCCTCCACCAAACCCAAACGCACACATCAGGATGAATCAGCAAATTTGACGCCAACAGTATAAATACTTGTTATTCAATCCACCATTTTTATTCTTCCCTATGCTGTTGTTCATCTCTTTACACATCCTTTATAATAGAAACTCCATTTTGTTATCATTTACTCTGCTGTAGCGCATGTGACCCATAAAACTTCAGGAGCTTTGTGTTGTAAACAGTGAACAATGTTTATTTTGTGTGTGAAATGACAACAGGCTTGTTCTTTATCATATTGTGCTCATTTACTACCACACCACAGTCATATTGATACCATACTCTTGTGTAATATTGCTGAATTACAAAGAAAAATAAATAATAAAAACAAAAACCCAAAATGAAAGGGTGGATTAACTGTGACGCCGATTTAAGATCGAATTGCCCAGCCCTACTTCATCAGCATTTAAGACTAAAATCTCATCTTTTCAGCAAGTTCTGCTCATTTTGCTACATTTTTGTGCAAACATAACCAGGTGGAAGGGGCTGCTAACATTAGCCGGTCTGAGTTCTGATAGACGTCGAGGTCGACCTGCCAGGTTATAAACTGAGACAGGAGTCCATTAGCCTTTAGCAAGCTTCTATCCATTAGCATAGCTTCTATCCATTCTGACTAGACACCTGTATAAACCTGCAAGGTATAAACTGAGACAGGAGTCTGCTAGCCTTTAACATAGCTCCTATCCCTTCTGACTAGACACCTGTCTAGATCTGCAAGGTATAAACTGAGACAGGATTCCACTCGTCTTTAGCATAGCTCCTATCCCTTCTGACTAGACACCCCGACTAGACCTGCAAGGTACAACTGGAGACAGGAGTCTGCTATCCATAGCATAGCTCCTATCCCTTCTGAATAGATGCCTGTCTAGACCTGCCAAGTATAAACTCAGACAGGAGTTCACTAGCCTTTAGCACAGCTTCTATCCATTTATGTGAGACACTTGTTTTCCCAGCTGGATGATCTACCAACACTTGACCACACATTTCATTCATAGGCATTATTTTAGCTTTTTATAGTTTATTAAACTCTGGTCCAAACATCTCCTTGATTAGCAGTGGTTAGTAGCATTAGCCAATCAGTTATTCAGGGTTTACATCCCAGGGAACAGTCAGGTGGATGCCCTGTAATTTCCCTCTGGGATTAATAAAGTATACAAAATACAAATACAAAAAAAACCACTCACAGACCACACCCCTGTCTCTGATAACACTTTATTAAACTAACATTCAGCTAGTATTTGTTAGCATGTTGCTTAGTCTGACAGCCAAAGCTAAAGGCTAACATTAGCCTCAAACATGGTGTCCATCAACACAAAAATCTCAGAGAAATGATGAATGAGGGAGGGTGGAGTGAACTGGAGCTCATTAGCATTTAAAGTGATGAGAGTTAAAACAGCCTGTTGTGAGGAGAGCTCCTTCCTCGTGTGTAAAATGGTTCTGGAATAGTTAACCCCTGAGGTGTTCTGACCAAATCATGTCATGGGAACCTCTGGGAGCTGTGTCTACGTGTGGAAACGGGCAGAACAGGGGCTGTTCAACATGTTTTTGGGTTCATCCTCCCCCCACAGGTTCTCTGTATTTTTTTTTACCTTCTGAGTTGTGCAGACTGTTGGTATAAATGCTGCGGAGGCTACCAACACGGTTTAGTTTCCACGCTTTACGCTTGGCTGCATCCCCCAATGGCAGGAAGAGACGGAGAAGACAGAACAGCGGCAGAACGAGGGGGAACAACGGATAAAAGAGGAGGAATAACGGGAGGCAAAAAGGAGCAGTTTGGGGGTCAGAAGAAAACAAAACAACAGCATCATAACAAGTTCCAAAAGAAAAAGAGAATTAAGAACATAAAGAAAAATGGAACAACAGGATGAATGGTGGAGAGGACAGAAAAAGAGAAAGACGAAGAAGAAGGGAGTTAACAAAAAACAGAAGCGTGGTCGGTGAGGGGGTGTGGCTTAGTGCTGAAGTGGGAGGAGCCATTAAACAAAACAGGCGGATGAACAATGAAACAAAACACAAACTGGGGATAAAAACAACAACAACAAAAAAATCTGGATTTTTCTTAAAGGTGATTTTAAGTTTACAAATATACTAGAACACGGAATTTATTTAATAAATAAGCACATTTGTGCAAAAAAGAAATTCTCCTGGAAAATAAAAAAAAACTCAGGAGGAACATTTTAAATTAATAAGAAAACAAATTTATAAGAAAAAATCTTAAAAAAGCTGCAAAACTAAGTTAAAACTTAAAATTTACAAGAAAAACTAATTTCATTAAAAAAATCAACTGCACCTTTACACAAAAAAAATGTGGAAAAGTAAAGTTGAGAAAACTTTCAAATAAAAAAGAAAAAAAAAGCAAAAAAGCATAGAGCAATGAAGCCCCCCGCCCACTCTATGCCGATCTGGAGCAAAGTTCAGAAAAATTCTGCTGTGGAGTCTGTGAGGAGAGAGGAGCTCGTTAATTAGTTTCCCTCCTGACTGACGTTTGTTGTGAATTACACACGACAATTTCCCACGTAAATACGTACAGAGCTGGAGGTGGTTGGACAATAAAAGACAAACAGATGTGTCCTTCATGACAAAACTTAACGAGGAGGGAAAAATAGTTTCTGCCAGACAGAAGTTTTCCCAAAGTTGGCTCCCATATAAGGAAGTAAAGGGGGCGGGGCTAAGGCTCCCCATTAAAGTTACACTGAAACAGCTGCAATTTTAAAGGGTCATTGCACTTTTTCCACATTTTAACAGCCCACATGTCTTAATGAAGTGTTTATATTTTGCTCACATTGCCTTTAATTTCCTAATTATTGAAGCACATTTGTTTTGTATTTTTCCTGGAAATGCTGATTTAAAGCCTGTCGCTTTACGAAACATCCTTCACCTGTTCAACTCCGCCCTCCCTCTTACGTCAGTTAGCCATTAGCTGACTAGCTTCTAGCTCGGATGAGTGGTGCTGCTTCACTGATCCACAGTCGATGTTGTATCTCGTGTCACTCCAGCCCATCTCCCAATGATTTTGTCATGATCTCACAACAAATTGCTAGCACTGCGCGCCAGGTGCCCCCCAGTTGCCACAACCAACCAGGCCCGGGACCCGAGGCTGCTGGCCGAGCTGAGGCGCCGAGCCACGGGATCTCAAAGGGCAGTGTTTCGCTCTGGAGATGCCACTTTGCTCCCATGGCCAGCTGGGGGACACCTCGGAGGACGATGGGGGAGCTGGCCGCGAGAGCCAGCAGCCTCAGGTCCCGAGCCAGGTTGGTTGTGACGACCGGCACGGCGGTGTTGGCGATTTGCTGTGGAATCACAGCAAAATTATTATGAGATGGGTGACTGAGATCTGAGGAAAATGATATAAGCCACACTAGGTGCAAGCTTCCTGCAGGGGCGCCTCCAAAAACTTTTCGGGGGCGGGGGGGGGGGGGGACTGAAAATCTTGGGGTGGCACATCAAAATCAATTTAAAATGTAATCACGTTGCGCACATGTTCCCATTTGGTCTGAACGCACCTTGACAGTGATCTGTCCTACTTTGGTGAATTTTGTTAATATTTGGTAGTAATATACAACACACGTCAATTATTCTCAAACATCAACTACATAGCAAATATGACAGAGAAAAACAAGTTAGAAAATTGTGTTAGACTGTCCAGTGCTAGGGAGCGGGGTGGCCACTGGGGGGGCATGGCCTCCTGGTACCAGTGTGAGCTGGGGGGCTAATAGGCTACCTTTAGCACCCCTTCAATCTTCATGATAGCTAGGCGGGCCAATAACAGAGCAGTGGGCGGGTATCAAGGATGGCGGTGGCTTGGTCAAATCATGACTTACACCATTTAGTATATCATATGGCACAGAAATAGAAAATCTGGTAGTGTCTCCTCATAACCCTGTACTGTCAGACCATTGTCTGTTAACCTTTCATTTTACCATTTTCTCACTATTTGGCTCCTAAAGAAAAATATTACTACAGTAGATGCCTCTCAGATGATGTTACCAAATTTATGCAGATTGTTTCCTCTACAGTGATCCCTCACTTATCGCGGTTAATGGGTTCCAGAACCGACCGCGAAAAGTGAAAAACCGCGAAGTAGTGTCACCCCTAATGACGTCACCCATAAATAATACGTACATTCATTCTCTCACTCTCTCTCTCGTGTGATACGTGTGTGTGTGTGTAAGTGTACATACATACATAGATGTAAATAAAGTGTACATAAATATGTTTTTAGAACTCTTTTATTCTTATAACAAGATACGTAACTCAAGATGAAGATTATTTACTGCACAGGTTAATGAGAGCTTTACTGCTCCTCAGGTGACGCCTCATCGTCAGGTGCTAGAAGCGCAGCATCGTCGAGGGCAGCTTCCGATAGAGCTGGAGAAGGTGCAGGAGGCGGCGTAGTGGCTCGACGGGAAGACTATTTCGCACAAAATGGCACAAGAGAACAGCAAAAAGTTCCACGCGGCTTGACTAAGCAACACGAGCGATAAAGAGCAATGAATGCGGTCTTCCTTCGATGCATTGGCGCTCGGCAGGGACAGAAGCTGGGTGAAACGTCTCGGCCAATCAGCTTGAGGGGTGAAACGTCTCGGCCAATCAGCTTGCGAGATTCCTGAGCCGAGCCAACACGAGAACAGCGAACAGAGAGGTGGGGCTCTCAGTGTTGATACCTGATGGTCTAATGTAGTCTCCCTGCCTTCTGCTAGCACCTGCCCATTATTTCTCAATTTTGAATTTTTGATGAATATTTTTGAAAAATCCACGATGCACTGAGGGCGCGAAAGGTGAAGCGCGAAGTAGCGAGGGATCACTGTATATCGTGTCAACACAACGGAAATAAGCTATAGACAGCTTGCTCCTTCTGTAATTGATAGCATGGTAGATAGTGTTTCAGCTTCTCTGCATCAGACTCTAGACATGGTGGCCCCCTTAAAAAAGAAAAAGTCTAATCAGAGATTTCTAACTCCTTGGTTCAACACAGAAACCCATAGCTTAAAACAGAAGACTGGTCAATTAGAAAGAAAATGGCGCTCCACTAAATTAGATTAAATCTATTTAGCTTGGAGAAATCATCTTTTAACTTATAAAAAATCTCTGAGAAAAGCTAGAACGAGTTATTATTCTGCATTAATAGAAGAGAACAAGAATAATCCCAGGTTTCTTTTCAGCACTGTAGCCAGGCTGACAAAGAGTCAGGACTCTGTCTATCCTAGCATTCCCTTAGAGTTTACTAGTCAGGACTTTATGAACTTTTTCAATAATAAAATTTCATCTATCACAGATAAAATCAGTCAGATTCTTCCCACCGTTAACTTAAATACAGTAACTACTACAACTCCTTCAATTGACATCTGTTTGGATGAGTTTACTCCAATTGACCTTTTAGAGTTAGACAAAATAGTTTCGTCATCCAAGCCTTCAACTTGTCTTTTAGACCCTACTCCTACCAGGTTATTTAAAGAAGTCTTCCCACTTATTGGTAGCTTTATTCTTCAAATAATCAATTCTTCATTAACATTAGGCCATGTGCTGCAGGCTTTTGAAACTGCTGTAATTAAACCCTTACTCAAAAAGCCAACACAGGATCCAGGAGTTTTAGCTAACTATAGACCAATCTCTAATCTCCCTTTCATTTCAAAAATCTTAGAAAGAGTTGTTGCTACACAATTATTTGACCACCTGCAGGGAAATTGTTTATTTGAAGAGTTTCAATCTGGGTTTAGAATCCATCATAGTACTGAAACAGCCTTAGTGAAGGTCACTAATAACCCTCCTTATCGCATCTGATAATGGACTTGTTTCTGTACTTGTCCTTTTAGACCTTCGTGCAGCTTTTGATACTATCGATCATAATATTCTACTTGATAGATTAGAACACTATGTTGGACTTAATGCAATTTCGTTGCAGTGGTTTAGTTCTTATTTATCTGATAGGTTCCAGTTTATTCATGTCAATAATGAGTTTTCTTTCAACTCAAAGCTCAGTCATAGAGTTCCACAGGGATCTGTGTTAGGCCCTCATCTTTTTAGTTTATATATGCTTCCGTTAGGCAACATTATTAGAAAGCACTGTATACATTTTCATTGTTACGCAGATGACACACAATTATACCTGTCAATGAAGCCAGATGATAGTCAGCAAGTAGCCAAGTTAGATGCCTGTCTTAAGGAAATCAAAGCTTGGATGACTTGTAATTTCCTGCTATTAAATTCAGATAAGACTGAAGTCATTCTTGATGGTCCAAAAAACCTTACAAATACCTTTCCAAATCAAACTTTTAGTTAGGATGCAGTTACTCTTTCTCTTAATAGCTCTGTGAGAAACCTTGGAGTTATTTTTGATCAAGATCTGTTTTTCAGTTCACATATTAAATTTGTTTCTAAGACTGCCTTCTATCATTTGCATAATACTGCCAAGATTAGGAGCATCTTGTCTCAGAATGATGCTGAGAAACTGATCCACGCTTTTGATTGCTCTAGATTAGATTATTGTAACTCTCTATTATCAGGTTGTCCTAAAACATCTTTAAAAAGTCTTCAGTTGATCCAAAATGCTGCAGCAAGAGTTTTAGCAGGTACTAGAAAGAGAGATCATATCTCTCCGGTTCTGGCCTCCCTTCATTGGCTTCCCATAGAGTTTAGAATTAAGTTTAAAATCCTTCTTCTCACTTTCAAAGCTCTAAACAATCAGGCCCCTTTTTATTTAAAAGATCTGATATTACCCTATTATCCTAACAGAGCATTATGCTCCCAAAATGCTGGATTACTTGTAATACCTAGAATCTCCAAAAGTACAATGGGAGGCAGAGCCTTCAGTTATCGAGCTCCTTTCCCATGGAACCAGCTGCCAATCTGGATTCGGGAGTCAGACTCGATCTCTGTTTTTAAGAATAGGGTTAAAACCTTCCTTTTTGATATAGCCTACAATTAGGGAGGGATCATATGTTTCTGAACCCTCCCTTAGTTATGCTGCCATTAGGTTTAGACAGCCGGGGGAGCTCCAATAACGCACTGGGCTTCACTCCTTTCTTCACTCTCAATGAAATATTTTTTTTGCTGGTCATTAACATCTGTTTGTTCTCTCCCATAGACTGAGTCCCCGTCTGTTCTTTTCATCTTCTCGATCCCCTCACCCCCCAGCCAGTCACAGCAGATGACTGCCCCTCCCTGAGCCTGGTTCTGCTGGAGGTTTCTTCCTGTTAAAAGGGAGTTTTTCCTCTCCACTGTCTCCAAGCGCTTGCTCACAGGGGATCGCCTGATTGCTGGGGTCTTTCTGCATCTGTGGGGGTTCCCCCTACAGTTGAAAGTGCTATGAGATGACTGTTGTTGTGAAATGGCGTTATATAAATAAAGTTGAATTGAATTGAAATGACTCACCCTTGGCTGGGGGATCCTGGGTTCGATCCCAGCCCCAGACCAACAGTGATCTGTGTGGAGTTTGCATGTTCTCCTCGTGTCTACGTGGGTTTACTCCAGGATTTCTCCGGTTTCCTCCCACATGCCAAAAACATGCAAGTTAGGTTAATTGGCATCAAACTGGGGATTCTAAATTGTCCTTAGGTATGACTGTGAGAGTGAATGGTTGTCTGTCTCTGTGTGTTGGCCCTGCGATGGCCTGGCGATCTGTCCAGGGTGGACCCTGCCTCTCGTCCAAAGATGCTGGGATAGGCTCCAGCCCCCCCGCGGCCCGAAAAGGATTAAGCGGAAGAAGATGAATGAATGAATTGAAATGAATTGAATTTAGCTGTTAGAGTCAAAAACGTCATTTCTGGGAGAGAAAAATCAGATAAAGGCTGTGTGCTTTCTGAAGAGAATTGACTGTTGATATTTTATGGCTCATTATGTGACCAACAGACACATTTCAGACCGTTAAAACCTACAAACTCCATTTTTCAGTCAATGACCCCTTGAAGTGGAAATTCCCACAAACCCTGCACATTTATTTAAAAACACCCGAACAGTTAAGAAAGTTTAGTGAAGCTGGTGAGAACCGTTCCACATTTAGATTTCTGCAAGAAATATGATGACTAGTGATTTTATTGAGATTTAGTTAGTTAGTTAATTCCCTTCACACCATGTTGGTGTATGGGGCGGTGCCTATCTTCGTTTCTCTGACCCTAGGCCACACAGCTACTGTAAGTAGTGAAAGCTACAGCGGGGGGTCAGTCCTCTGGTAGCTCTTTTATTGAGATTAATTTTGCCTTATTTTTAATGTTGAAGATGTTTTCTGGCTTCATGTAATTTAACTTTCTAAAGTAGAAGTCTCAGCCTGCAGAACTTCCTCTGCAGGAGACGACAAACGTTTCCTAAAGGGATTTTATTGTGGGAAAAACCATCAAGTTGGACGTTTTCAGGGTAAAATCTTACTGATCATGAATAACTGTTGGTTAACACTGATAATATCCAAATGTGAGAACAGTGGTGTGGAACCTGGAACATTTCCTGCTGTTTAACACACCAAACAGAACTAACAATTACTGGTTCAATAAAAACAGAAAACACACATTTGTCAGAATAAAACCCCGGACCTCCACATTACCCCCACCACCTCTCCAGGTAATTCGCTCCCCCCGGGGCTACGGCGAGCATTTGCCACCAAAACCAACATTTGCGGAGGATAAAATGCAGCCGAGGCTTTAAATGTTACTGAGCTTGTTTTCCTGGATGTGCCGCGGGAGGCGAGGAGAGTGACGGCAGGAGCTAGTGTGTGTGTGTGTGTGTGTGTGGGGGGGGGGGTCGCGTTAAAAAGGTCGCGGGGTTGGAGTACTGAGAGGATGAATCCACCGCCACCGGAGTCAGGTTACCGACTCAAATTTACTCAGATTAATAGCAACCACATGGTTGCTAAGCTCACTTTAAGAACCAAAATAAAGATGACGATGATGATGGTGGTGGTGGTGTGGGGTTTTCAGTTTTAGAAATGTTTAAAGGCTATCAGATTTGTTTGACTTTTATTGCAACGACTGGGACATTAAAAAAAATTAGAATTTATTTATGGAACAATGAAACCTTACTTTCAATACTATATTAGCATGATACTGGTAGTTATGAAATCAGAAGAACAGAAAAGGAAGCTACTTTATGAGAAAAAAAACTTTATGAGAAAAGGACAATTTATTTTTAAAAAGATGCTAATTTATGCCCCAAAATACCTAATTTATGAGGAAAAAGACATTAATTTATGAGGAAAAAAAATCTAATTTATGAGGGAAAAGATACTAACTTAAGAAGAAATATCTAGAGTGTTGTGAAAAAGTGTTTGCCCCCTTCCTGATTTCTCATTTTTTTGAATGATTGTCACACTTAAATGTTTCAGGGTAAAAAAAATCCAAACCTACATGGCCCTGTGTGAAACAGTGATCCCCCCCATTAAAACATAAATTAACTGTGGTTTATCACATCTTTGGAAAGCTGACTTCCAATTTCTCTAGCCACACCTAGGTCTGATTACTGCCACATCTGTTCTCAATCAAGAAATCACTTAAATAGGATCTGCCTGACAAAGTGAAGTAGACCAAAGGATCCTCAAAAGCTAGACATCATGCTGCGATCCAAAGAAATTCAAGAATAAATAAGACACAAAGTAATTGAGATCCATCACTCTGGTGAAGGTTAGAAAGCCATTTCTAAAGCTTTGGGACTCCAGTGAACCACAGTGAGAGCCATTATTCACAAATGGTGAAACATGGAACAGTGGTGAACCTTCCCCAGGAGCGGCCAGCTGACCAAAATTACCCCCAAAGCGCAGCGCCGACTCATCCAAGAGGTCACAAACGACCCCACAACAACATCCAAAGAACTGCAGGCCTCACTTGCCTCAGTTAAGGTCAGTGTTCATGACTCCACCATAAAAAAAAAAGGGACTGGGCAAAAATGGTCTGCATGGCAGAGTTCCAAGACGAAAACCACTGCTGAGCAAAAAAAACCAAAGGCTTCTCTCAGTTTTGCCAGAAGACATCTTGATGATCCCCAAGACCTTTGGGAAAATACTCTGTGGACTGATGAGACAAAAGTTGAACTTTTTGGAAGGTGTGTGTCCCATTACATCTGGCGTAAAAGTAACAGCATTTCAGAAAAGGAACATCATACCAACAGTAAAATATGGTGGTGGTAGTGTGATGGTCTGAGGCTGTTTTGCTGCTTCAGGACCTGGAAGACTTGCTGTGGTAAATGGAACCATGAATTCTGCTGTCTACTAAAAAATCCTGAAGGAGAATGTCCGGCCATCTGTTCGTGACCTCAAGCTGAAGCACACTTGGGTTCTGCAGCAGGACAATGATCCAAAACACACCAGCAAATCCACCTCTGAATGGCTTAAGAAAAACAAAATGAAGACTTTGGAGTGGCCTAGTCAAAGTCCTGACCTGAATCTGATTGAGATGCTGTGGCATGACCTTAAAAAGGCGGTTCATGCTGGAAAACCCTCCAATCTGGCTGAATTACAACAAATCTGCAAAGATGAGTGGGCCAAAATTCCTCCACAGGGCCATAAAAGACTCATTGCCAGTTATCGCAAACGCTTGATTGCAGTTGTTGCTAAGGGCGGCCCAACCAGATATTAGGTTTAGGGGGCAATCACTTTTTCACACAGGGCCATGTAGGTTTGGATTTTTTTTAACCCTTAATAATAAACACCTTCATTTAAAAACTGCCTCTTGTGTTTACTTGTGTTATCTTTGTCTAATATTTAAATTTGTTTCATGATCTGAAATATTTAAGTGTGACAAACATACAAAAAGATGAGAAATCAGGAAGGGGACAAATACTTTTTCACACCACTGTACTTTGAGGAAAATCAATGACAAAAAATAATTTGTGAGCAAAAAAGACGCTAAATCATGAGAAAGATGATGATTCTTCATCTTCTTCCAGCTGCTCCCTTCAGGGTCTCCACAGTGGATCATCTGCCTCCATCCCTTCATCTTCCTCTGGAACACCAACCCTCTCCATGTCCTCCTTCACTACATCCATCAATCGTCTCTGTGGTCTCCTCTTTTCCTCCTGCCTGGCAGCTCCATCTTCAACATCCTTTGTCCAATATCTCCACTATCCCTCCTCTGCACATGTCCAAACCATCTCAGCCTTGACTCTCTTACTTTGTCTCCAAACTGCTCAACCTGAGCTGTCCCTCTGATATACTCACTTCTAATCTCGTCCCTCCTAGTCACTCCCAATGAAAATCTTAGCATCTTCAACTCTGCCACCTCCAGCTCTGCCTAATGTTTTTTTGTCAGCGCCACCGTCTCCAAACCATACATCATAGCAGGTCTCACTACCATCTTGTAAATCTTCTCTTTCACTCTTGCTGCTACTTTTCTGTCACAAATCATCCCTGACACTCGTCTCCACCCACTCCAACCTGCCTGCACTCTCTTCTTCACCTCTTGTGCATTTTCCATTGCTTTGGATGGTTGACCCCAGGTATTTAAACCCATCTACTTTCACTACTGTTACTCCTTCCATCTTCACTGTTAGACCTGCCTCCCTCTCGTTCACACTCATGTATTGTGTCTTGCTTCTACTGACTTTCATTCCTCTTCTCTCCAGAGCATACCTCCACCTCTCCAGGTTCTTTTCCACCTGCTCCCTACTCTCACTACAGATCACAATGTCTTCTGCAAACATCATGGTCCATGGAGACTCCTGCCTGACATCATCTGTCAGCCTGTCCATCACCATGGCAAACAAGAAGGGGCTCAGAACCGATCGCTGATGTAATCCCACCCCCACCTTGAATCCATCCATCACTCCTACAACACACCTCACCACCATCTCGCTGTCATCATACATGTCCTGCACCACCCTCACATACTTCTCTACCACTCCTGACTTTCTCATACAGTACCACACTTCCTCTCTTGGCACCCAATCATCTGCTTTCTTTAGATCCACAAAGACACAGTACAAGTCCTTCTGACTTTCTCTATACTTCTCCATCAGCACTCTTAGAGCAAACATTGCATCTGTAGTCCTCTTTCTTGGCATGAAACTGTACTGCTGCTCACTGATTGTCACCTCTCATCTTAACCTGGCTTCAACAACTCCTTCCCATATCTTCATAGTGTGGCTGATCAACTTTATGCCTCTGTAGTTACTACAGCGCTGAGCACCACCTTTGTTCTTGAAAATTGGTACCAAAACACTTCTCCACTCCTCAGGCATCCTCTCACTCTCCAAGATTGTGTGAAACAACCTGGTTAAAAAGTCCACTGCCATCTCTCCTAAACATCTCCATACCTCCACAGGTATGTCATCTGGACCAACTGCCTTTCCATTCTTCATCCTCTTCAAAGTTGCCCTCACTTCTGCCTTGCTAATCCTTGGGACTTCCTTGTTCACCATCTTTCCTTCATCCATCCTCCTCTCTCTCTCTCATTTTCTTTATTCATCAGCTCTTCAAAGTTCTCCTTCCACCTTCTTAACACACTCTCGTCAGTTGTTGGTACATCACCATTTCTGTCCTTAATCAATCTAACCTGCTGTACATCCTTTCCAGCTCCATCTCTGTCTAGCCAGTTGATAAAACTCATTTTCTTCTTCCTTAGCATCCAGCCTCTCATACAACTCACTATATGCCTTTTCCTTTGCCACTTCTCTCTTTGCCACGCACCTAGATTCCAAACACTCCTGTCTACTTTCTTCATCTCCCTGACTATCCCACTTTTTCTTGGCTAACCTCTTCCTTTGAATACTTTCCTGTACCTCCTCATTCCACCACCAAATCTCCTCGTCTTCCTCTGTCCACTGGATACACCACATAATTTATGAGAAAGATTCCAATCTAAAAAAAATTATGCTAATTTATGAGAAAATGTGCTAATTTAAAGTTAAGTCAAAATCATCAAAATTTAACAAAATAAAAAACCCACTGTAAATAGCTCAATATTAATGTTCAATATAAATCAATATGAAAGTCTTTTTTTTTAATTCACCATAATTGGGCAGCTGGGTGGAGCAGTGGTTAGCACTGTGGCAGCACAGTAAGATGGTCGTGGGTTCGATCCCACCCCCTGGCCATCAGTGACCCTTCTGTGTGGAGTTTGCGTGTTCTCCCCGTGTCTGCGTGGGTTTATCTCGGGTTCTCTGGTTTCAGGCCAAAAACCTGCAGGTTAACTGGAGCCTCTAAAGTGGCCCTAGGTGTGAATGGTGAAGGGACTGGCGCCGTACCGTGGCTGCCTCATCCATCCACGTGGATGCCCTGAATTTCCCTCTGGGATTAATAAAGTATACAAAATAAAATAAAAAAATCAGATTTCTTAAATGCACTAGTTATACAACAAATACACCCTAAGACTTTATAAATGGATTATTTACTTATTTATTTGTATTTCACCACAATTGTTTGGGATGAAAATTCATAAGCTAAATTAAAAACATATAAAAGACAAATTTGTTTCAATAAACATTTTTTGCTAGTAACCTTTATCTTGACATTAACTTTACATAGTTTTGTCTTTATTGGCAATGTTGGGCTTCCACACTTTAATTTACTTTCATGTATTTTGTTGGTATTTGATTAAAAATAAAACTCAGCTGTTTTTAAACCTGATGTGGACCCTTAGGGGCCACCTGGACTCCTCCATAGTCATACTCTTTATTTATAAATTAATTCTTTCATTTTAGGGCTAAAATGTATCCTCAAGTGTTATTTTTTTTTTTTGTTCACTTATTTAGTCATTATACTGGTTTACATGCATGGTTTGTGATGCTGATTAAAATAATACATTGATCATAAAATGTTATAAAAAATTTTTATTTATTAGTATTTTATCATGGATGAAAATTCTTAAACTAATTTAAAACAAAGTTAAATGACAACTTACTTTATTTTTTTTTTTGTCGCAACTTTTATCTTGATATTAACTTTTAAAAACAGTGATTTTTTTTTTTTTTTTGGCATCACTGGGCTTCCATACACTAATTTAGTTTCATGCAGTTCATTGACATCCTCCACATACTTAGAAACTACTCTGGCCTGGTTTTAAACCTGATCTGGACCCCTGGGGCCCCTCGGGGACCACAGACCTCCTCTCTGTTGCCCACCTGTTTGACCCCCATTGACCTGTGATGGTGGGCGGAGCCAATCATCCTGATTAACTCTGACTTTGAAGGAATTCACTGAAGCAGCGACGGCGGCGGCAGGTGCAGCTGGTCATCAGCTGTGTTTGGTCTCAGAGTCGAGAACACGCCAATCATTGATGAGCAGCTCACTGGTCGACCAATCAAAGCCCAGCTGGGGCGGCGGTCATATTTCAGAGGTCAGAAGTGGCGGCTCTGATCACCTGATGCAGGTGTGCGTTTCTGATCAGAGAGGGGGGTTAAAAAGAACAATTCATGGTTTCCGTCTTCAAAGAGGGAACTTAATTTGGGTTCAACCTTCATTAGTGACCTGCGTGGGCTGATGGCCTGTCGTCCAATCAGAGTGGAGACGGTAAAATATCGGCGTGTTTGGAGCTAAATGTGGCCGACAAGTCTGGGCCAGATTGTGGAGAAGAGCAAACCAAAATACAGTCCAACACAACTGAATAAACCCGAGCTTCACCAGAACCTCTCAGACCAGACGGTCTCAAAGTGACCGCAATAACGAACCTGAAGTCACCTTCAAATTTGACGGAAATCCCCTGAAACCTGAAGCCAACCCAAAAATCAGCACCAGCTTGGGCTTAAATGAACTCATTTGAATCCATATAAAATGGAAAGTTAGTTTCAAGTCAGTCTAAAATGAGCTCAGAATGAGCCTGAAATCTGTGAGAGTTCATTTAAAAAAGATGAGCCCAGAGTTGGTCTCAAGTCCGTCTGCCCTGAAAGGAGCCGAAAATCAGACCAAAAGACAGTGAGCCTAAAAGTCAGGCTAAATGATTAGCCTGGAGTTACCCTGAAATCATTGTGAAATCACCCTGATGCCACCCTTTAATCCTTCTGAAATCCTCATTAAATCACCTTAAAATCCACCTTAAACCATCCTGAAATCCTCCTTTAATTAGCCCAAATTCTTCTTGATTCAGCCTTAAATCATCCTCTGATCCCCCTGAAATCCCCATCTGAACACTCAAAATCAGGATTTAATCACCCTGAAATCATTCTTAAATCTCCCTGATATCACCCTTTAATCCTTCTGAAATCACCCTTAAATTGTCCTGAAATCCTCATTAAATCACCTTAAAATCCACCTTTAATCAGCCTTAAATCATCCTCTCATCGCCCTGAAATCATTCTGAAATCCTCAGTAAATCACCTTCCGCTCCCCCTTCGGTCCTCCTCTAATCTGAACCCTCCCCAGCGTGCCGGTGTGGTCCGGTCGGGGCGATCCGGTCCCGGGAGGGCGGTCCCCCCTCATGAATCAGCGTCCCTGAGACGGCTCACTGGTGCGGTGGCGGCTCGGTGGTTAATGGCTAAATTGGGAAGACTGTTACTAATCGCTTATTGAATAATGAAGGTGACACAGCTGATAAAAGATTTCACTACGGCAGATTATTTATAATATTTCACTTAAGCCTCTCCGGCTGAGTAATGGGGGGGTCGGCGAGTGTGTGAGGGAGCGGCGGGGAGACGACGGCGGCGAGGAGGAGGAGAGTGAAGACGAGAGCGGACGATCCGTCACTCTTCCTGTTAGCTGGTTTAAACCGTCCTTACACATCTGCTGCTGCAGCTGCTACAGCAGCGCCGCAGCTACAACACTTATTATTCACTTTATTTATTATTCACTTTCATTTGGCCGACTTTTATCAGTGTTTAGCAACGTCTCTACGGGGGACCAAATATGCCACAATCATTGAAAAAAAAAACATTTTACACAATTAAATCCTACAGTTAATCTAGTGTCATTAATTTTAATTTGTTTGGTAGATTATTTTTTGCTAACATTTACTCATTTGAAAGTGGGCTAAATACGGAGGCCAAATATGCCACAATAATTTAAAAAAAAATACATCTTACACAATTATAGCCTACCATTAATTTAGCGTCAATTTTTAATTTTTGTTGTAATATTTGTAAACAGTTACTCATATGTGGCTTTAGTATGGAGAAACAAATAATACAAGATTAAAAAAATTGTTTGTATTTATGAATAAAAAATGAAAACTTCAGAAAATAAAATATAAACAAGAGCACTCCGAGGCGAGTGCAATATCCCCCACCTGTGTTTTCTTCGAAGATCCCAATACTGACAGAGAGCAGTTTTCAGCTTTTCAATCTAATTACTGTGGCAGAACCAAATTATGATAAAACATCATCCAAAGTATACAACCCACAGCTGTAGGGCAGGATCCTGAGGTGGACCCGTGTAGTAAGTCTGGTGACCCTAACTTTCTTCATGGCTGAGATATACACTCACCGGCCACTTTATTAGGTACACCTGTCCAACTGCTCGTTAACACTTAATTTCTAATCAGCCAATCACATGGCGGCAACTCAGTGCATTTAGGCATGTAGACATGGTCAAGACAATCTCCTGCAGTTCAAACCGAGCATCAGTATGGGGAAGAAAGGTGATTTGAGTGACTTTGAACGTGGCATGGTTGTTGGTGCCAGAAGGGCTGGTCTGAGTATTTCAGAAACTGCTGATCTACTGGGATTTTCACGCACAACCATCTCTAGGGTTTACAGAGAATGGTCCGAAAAAGAAAAAATATCCAGTGAGCGGCAGTTCTGTGGGCGGAAATGCCTTGTTGATGCCAGAGGTCAGACGAGAATGGCCAGACTGGTTCGAGCTGATAGAAAGGCAACAGTGACTCAAATAACCACCCGTTACAACCAAGGTAGGCAGAAGAGCATCTCTGAACGCACAGTACGTCGAACTTTGAGGCAGATGGGCTACAGCAGCAGAAGACCACGCCGGGTGCCACTCCTTTCAGCTAAGAACAGGAAACTGAGGCTACAATTTGCACAAGCTCATCGAAATTGGACAATAGAAGATTGGAAAAACGTTGCCTGGTCTGATGAGTCTCGATTTCTGCTGCGACATTCGGATGGTAGGGTCAGAATTTGGCGTCAACAACATGAAAGCATGTATCCATCCTGCCTAGTATCAATGGTTCAGGCTGGTGGTGGTGGTGTAATGGTGTGGGGAATATTTTCTTGGCACTCTTTGGGCCCCTTGGTACCAATTGAGCATCGTTGCAACGCTACAGCCTACCTGAGTATTGTTGCTGACCATGTCCATCCCTTTATGACCACAATGTACCCAACTTCTGATGGCTACTTTCAGCAGGATAATGCGCCATGTCATAAAGCTGGAATCATCTCAGACTGGTTTCTTGAACATGACAATGAGTTCACTGTACTCAAATGGCCTCCACAGTCACCAGATCTCAATCCAATAGAGCATCTTTGGGATGTGGTGGAACGGGAGATTCGCATCATGGATGTGCAGCCGACAAATCTGCGCCAGCTGTGTGATGCCATCATGTCAATATGGACCAAACTCTCTGAGGAATGCTTCCAGCACCTTGTTGAATCTATGCCACGAAGAATTGAGGCAGTTCTGAAGGCAAAAGGGGGTCCAACCCGTTACTAGCATGGTGTACCTAATAAAGTGGCCGGTGAGTGTAGTTTATAAGCCATTTTGATGTTGACCTCTGGTTTTGAGATTGCGAGGTCATAGTCACACTTCAGGGTCACAGAGTGAGTCTGTGTACCAAGTTTGGTGACCTTAACTTTCCTCATTGTACAGTAAAAAGGCACAGGGAACGTTAATCTTGACCTCTGACCTCAAACCCATAGTCAGAGGTCAGGATCCCGAGGTGAACCTGTGTACCAGGTTTGGTGGCCTCAGCTTTACTCGTTTTATACTAATAGTAAATGTAGCATTTACCACAGTGTAACTGCAATGTTAATTTTGAACCTTTGACCCCAAACCCATAGTTAGGTGAGGTGGAAGTCGTCCAAGATGTGTATTAGATCGATTTGAAAAGCCTTCATCATTTCTTTCAGTAGTTACTGTGTTTACAAGATTTAGAGAAAAATCTGACCTTTCACCTCAAGGTCATCCAATGAGAGTGAAGCTGCAATATGAACATCATCAGAGTACAGGTACGTCTCAAAAAATTAAAATGTCATGAAAAAGTTCAATATTTTTTGTCACTCATTTCAGAAAGTGAAACCCATATATTATATAGATTCATTCCACAGACAGTGATATATTTCAAGTGTTTATTTTAATTTTGATGATTATGGCTTACAGCCCATGAAAACCCCAAATTCAGTTTCTCAAAAAATTAGAATATTACATAAAATTAATTTTAAAAAATGGTTTTTAGTAGAAATGTTGGCCGACTGAAAAGTCTGTCCATGTTCCACTCAATACTTGGTCGGGGCTCCTTTTGGATTAATTACTGTATCAGTGTGGCGTGGCATGGAGGTGATCAGCCTGTGGCACTGCTGAGGTGTTATGAAGGTCCAGGTTGCTTTGATAGTGACCTTCAGCTCGTCTGCATTGTTGGGTCTGGTGTCTCTCATCTTCCTCTTGACAATCCTCCATAGATTCTCTATGGGGTTTAGGTCAGGAGAGTTTGCTGGCCAATCAAACACAGTGACGCCATGGTCATTAAACCAGGTTTTGATACTTTTGGCAGTGTGTGTGCGTGTGGGGGGGGGGGGTGCCAAGTCCTGCTGGAAAATGAAATCAGCTTCTCCATAAAGCTTGTCAGCAGAGGGAAGCATGAAGTGCTCTAAAATTTCCTGGTAGACGACTACACTGACTTTGGTCTTAATAAAACACAGTGGACCAACACCAGCTGATGACCTCTGTTCAGATAAAAGTAAATTTTGAATTTCATTAGGAAATCAAAGTCCCAGAGTCTGGAGAAAGAGTGGAGAGGCACAGAATCTAAGTTGCTTGAGGTTTAGTGTGAAGTTTCCACAGTCAGTGATGATTTGAGGAACCAGGTCATCTGCTGGTGTTGGTCCACTGTGTTTTATCAAGACCAAAGTCAGAGCAGTCGTCTACCAGGAAATTTTAGAGCACTTCATGCTTCCCTCTGCTGACAAGCTTTATGGAGAAGCTGATTTCATTTTCCAGCAGGACTTGGTACCTCCCCCACACTGCCAAAAGTATCCAAACCTGGTTTAATGACCATGGCGTCACTGTGTTTGATTGGCCAGCAAACTCTCCTGACCTAAACCCCATAGAGAATCTATGGAGGATTGTCAAGAGGAAGATGAGAGACACCAGACCCAACAATGCAGACGAGCTGAAGGTCACTATCAAAGCAACCTGGACCTTCATAACACCTCAGCAGAACCACAGGCTGATCACCTCCATGCCACGCCACACTGATACAGTAATTAATCCAAAAGGAGCCCCGACCAAGTATTGAGTGGAACATGGACAGACTTTTCAGTCGGTCAACATTTCTATTAAAAAGTATTTTTCAAAATTAATTTTATGTAATATTCTAATTTTTTGAGAAGCTGAATTTGGGGTTTTCATGGGCTGTAATAATCATCAAAATTAAAATAAATAAATACATACTTGAAATATATCACTCCCTGTGTAATGAATCTATATAATACATGGGTTTCACTTTCTGACATGAATGACAAAAAATATTGAACTTTTTCATGATATTCTAATTTTTTGAGATGTACTTGTGTGTGTGTGTGTGTGTGTGTGTGTGTGTGTGTGTGTGTGTGTGTGTGTGTGTGTGAGAGAGCAGGTGGCTGAAAAGATCATTGTGGTCAAATGTGACAAAATGTGGCTTATTTTTCAACAGTCCACACACTTCTTACATCAGTGTTGCAGTGCTTGGACCCTGCAGTTGAAAAATAAACCACATTCAGTCAAATATGACCACTGTGAACTTTTCAGCCCCCCGTGTGTGTAAAAATTTTGGAAAAACAAAATTGAAAAATTATAATAAATAAAATCAAAGTTATGAGAAGAAACCTTAAAGGTAAGTAAAAAAAATATGCAATTTATTATTTTTTTGATAGTAGATGTTTAACTAACGAACACGTTAACCTGGTTATGGCTGGATAAGGCGGGGGGTGGGGGGGGTGGGGGAGCTAACCATAACCCATCAGCTGAGGGCAGGTTAGGTACAGGTTAATGCTCCACACACTGACAACCATGATCAGGATGGAGAGGAGGATCTGCCCTCTGAGCGGAGGGGCAGAGTCTCAGACAATTACAAGACCGCATTTCCTCCCCCGGGTCACAAAAGAACATTACGGAGCCAATGGAGGGACTGGGTTTAAAGGTGGGGTGTGAGGTGGAGCTTAAGCGTTGAAATTGAAGTTGAGATCACAGTATGGTACCCCAGTGGGGAGAGGGGGATGGATGATGGAGGGCGGGCGGTGTTACCTTCGGCAGTACCAGAGAGACCGTCGGCCTTGAAGTTGCTCGTGCTCTTCTTCCGTCGATGCTTCTTGCGATTGGCGTGCGGTGATGGTGGCGGCTCCATTTTGGGGCTGGTGGTACTGGAGATGCTGGGACTGGAGCAGACTGAGTCCCCGAGTCCCGTGTCTGACACGTAAAAAAAAAAAAAGAGACAGACAAATGAAGATTGGATATCAGAGTGGAAGAAGTCACAAAATCCTGATGCTAATGCTAGCTGTTGTTAGCAACACAACACCCGATCATCTATACATAAAACATCATAAAACATCATAGTTTTATGATGTGGTCACTGAAACAATTCAGGTGGTGCTGCATGTGCCACTGACTAGGAGAGACAGCCCAATTTATTCACGTTTTAGTTCACAACGGCATCACAAACCACTATAACATCGCTATGAATGTAGGCTGTGATGCTAACATTAGCCACTGTGGCTAACACTTAGCTCGTTACTGTACCAATATATAACGCCTCCAAGTGAACATCAGCTACATTAGCACTAGCATAATAACCTCTGTAGGGGTGTCCTAACTTTTTCCTCAAACAGTAGGTATTTGACATGTTACGATGGATGATACAGCTTATCCATACAAATATAATTTCAAAGAAGATCAAATGTGGATCCTTTTCTAAGAAAGAACTGAATATTTAAAGGGGTGTACTCCTGAAAACTAACGGTTCAAAGCAGGTCTTTATATATACTGTATAACACACACACACACACACACACACACACACACACACACACACACACACACACACACACACACACGGCTTGACATCAACACCGGCCAATGGCTGGTGGATTTTAGCAGTGACCAGTAAGCCAGCCACACCCACAAGCCACTTTGGCTGGTTGTAGTTTTCTCAAATGGCTTCTAAAATAATAAACCTACTGCAGTGTGAGACGACGAAACTACAACTCCCATAAGTACTGTTTTTTTCTAATCGGTTTTCTTTTTCTCTCTCTTCTTTTTTCTGGTGAAAACAAGTACTGTCCATTTCGGTTAAATCCGTCAGCAACCACTCATGACGTCGTGCAGCCATGAAGGGGTGTCCCAGTTCACAGAGGGAGGTGAAGGGGTACAAATGAGAACTGGGACAGACCCAAATCTACCTGCACTTCACTCTCATATTGCTAATATTTTTCTCTACCGTTTTACAGGATTGACTGTCCTTCATAAATAATTAAACAGTGTTTCTCTTACTATTTTTTTTAATCTATATATAAGGGTAATTTACATTGAAAAAGGTTGAAGAGCCTCAAACTCCTTTTATCAGGGGGGCCTCTAACCCTCTCTTAAAGGTCAAACACATATTTTACAAAAACAAGAATTTAAAAGCAAACCAAAAAGTAAATTAAAGAAAAACAAAAACAGGCTAAAATAGAATAGTGCAGAAATAAAAGTTACAGTAGATTGTAGGCTACTGAAAGTCCGCGGCAAATAGGAGAGTTTTTAACCTGGATTTAAAGCAGCTGAGAGTTTCAGCAGCCCTGGTGCTTTCTGGGAGTTTGTTCCATATGTGAGGGGCAGAAAAACTAACCGCTGCCTCACCATGTCTGGTTCTAACTCTGGGCACAGACAGTAGGCCTGACCCTGATGACCTGAGGGCTCTGGGTGGTTCATAATGGACCAGCAGATCTGAGATGTATTTTGGCCCTAAAACACTCAGAGCTTTATAAACCAGCAGCAGGATTTTAAATCTGTTGTTTGACGGACAGGAAGCCAGTGTAAAGATCTGAGAACTGAAGTTCACTGGAGATGATGTTAAACATAATTGTCAAACCACAAAATTGTGGTTAGACAATGATATATATACTGTATATACAATGGATATAAAAAGTCTACACACCCATGTTCAAATTCCAGGTTTTTGTGATGTAAAAAAATGAGACCAAGATAAATCATTTCAAAACTTTTTCCACCATTAATGTGACCTAAAACCTGCACAACCCAATTGAAAAACAAACTGAAATCTTTTAAGGGTAAACGTAAAAACTTTTAATAACCTGGTTGCATAAACATGCACACCCTTAAACTAATACTTTGTTGCAGCACCTTTGGCTTTTATTACAGCACTCAGTCTTTTTGGGTAGGAGTCTATCAGCATGGCACATCTTGACGTGGCAATATCTGCCCACTCTTCTTTGCCAAAACACTCCAAATCTGTCAGATTGTGAAGGCATCTCCTGTGCACCGCCCTCTTCAGATCACCCCACAGATGCTTGATCCGATTTGGGTCTGGACTCTGGCTGGGCCATTCCAAAACCTTAATCTTCTTCTGGTGAAGCCATTCTTTAGTTGATTTGGATGTGTCTTTTGGGTCATTGTCGTGCTGAAAGATGAAGTTCCTCTTCATCTTTCTTGCAGAAGCCTGAAGGTTTGTACACATTCATACCCAGTGTCATGGATGCTGGAGGCAACGTGGGTAAAGTGTCTTGCCCAGGGACACAACGGGAGGATGGCTAGGGAGAGCAGGATTTGACCCGCAAATCCTCTGGTTATTGGATGACCCACTCTACCTCCTGAGCCACTGCTCGTACTTCTCTGCTGTTATAAAAACACTTCTTTCATCATTTTTGCTGCTTTGTGTTTCTGATGCAAGAGCTGGTTGGACAACACATTCAGGACGTAATAGCACCGCTAATCAAGGACAACATGTGACCAGCGATTCACAAGAAGTTGTGCTACAAAGATTGTGCGTAGCTGAAGTTTTTTGTTGTTACAGAAAGGCTCTCATGTCAGCCACAACACCAAAAATTAGTCACAAGCACTAATGCTAGTGTTAGCCACAACAGCTAACATTACCCTGGACAGTCAGTGTTAGCCACTACAGTTAGCATTAGCATGACTGCTAATGTTAGCCACAATGTTAAATGTAAACCACAACAGCTAGTGTTAGCCATAACAACATATATTAGCCACAACAGCAAATGTTAGCCCAACACCGAAAATTAGCCACATCAGCTAATGTTAACCACAAGAGTTTGCCACACCCATGACAACTAATATTAACTACAACAGCTAGCATTACCAAGGACAGTCAGTGTTAGCCACAACAGCTACTGTTAGCAAAACAGCTAATATTAGCATGACAGCTAGTGCTAGCCACAACATTAAATGTAAACCACAACAGCTAGTGTTAGCCACAACAGCTAATTTTAGCCCCAACAGCTCGCATTAGCGATAACATTTAATGTTAGCCACAATAGCTAATGTTTGCCACAATACCAAAAGTTAGCCACAACACCTAGCGTTAGCCATAATACCTAAAGTTAGCCACAACAGCTAATGTCAGCAGAACAAAAGTTTAGTAGTGGACTGGTGTGAACTGAGGAGCAAGTAAAAAAAATAAAAATAAAAAAATAAGCAGATCTTCCTCCACTCCACATTTTCACCAGTGAACACGGTGAAACAGCACATCTGTGGCTGGTTTTATGTCGTGGCGTTTGGGTTGGAGGCGCTCATGTTTGGGCAGAACCTGAAGATCTCCTCTAGATGAACAACAGTCCATCACCTGCCTTTAATCTAACACCACTTCTTCATATGGACAAACACAAATATGTGACTTTTTAAAACGGACCAATGTGAGGCTGGGTTCAGGTCGTCAAAGGGACTCTGATCTGAGGGCGAGCGAGGCTATCAGTACAGGGACACTCTCTCTCTCTCTCTCTGGTCTCCACTCATCATGGTGGCTGCTGACAGCTGTGACTCGCGGCGGAATAAAATAACATTCAGCTTCCATCAATATCATAGCCGTGCTGACACGAGCGCGGCGAGCCTCCCCCCGCACACACGAGCGTGGACGGCAGACGGCCCCAAGGACGGCCATAACTTATTTTACAATCGTTTAGTCTCAGCTCAAGTGGAAAATGTGACAACTTATCTCTGCTGACAACACGCCGTCCCCGAGCACGCAATTAACCGCCGTCGTGGATTAACGGGCCGCCCATCTGTGAGCGCCGCCGTGTCCACTCCGACCCCGCCCCCCTCCGTCAAAATCCTCCAGACTGTGGTTTCATCTCAGCCATCATCTGGAGGATTTTAGACTGAAAAAATCTGGACTGGCATTTAAAAAAAAATAAATAAATCAATAATCACATCCTGATCAACACTGAAAATTAAAGAGTAGATACTGTTTACAACTGAATCACTGTTTTATCACAAATTAACTTTCTCATTAAGCAGCAACTTTTCACAAATTTTTCATAAATTTTTTTTTTTCTCATGAATGAGCAAATTTCTGCTTGTAAATTAGCAACTTTTAGCAAATTTTTCCTCGTAAATTTGCAACTTTTTTCTAATAAATGATAAACTTATTCCTCTAAAATTAGTAACATTTTTCTCATAAATGAGCAACTTTTTTTGTGTGAACTATCAACTTTTGGCAAATTTTTCCTTGTAAATTAGCAACTTTTCACTCACAAATTTGCAGCTTCATAAATTCTCATAACTCAACTCATAACTCACAACTCATAACTTTTTTCTAATAAATGAGCAACTTATTCCTCTAAAATTTGTAACTTTTTCTCATAAATAAGCAACTTTTTCCTCTGTAAATTAATAAATTAGAAACTATTCTTCTAAAATTAGTAACATTTTTCTCATAAATGAGCAACTTTTTTTGTGTGAACTATCAACTTTTGGCAAATTTTTCCTTGTAAATTAGCAACTTTTCACTCACAAATTTGCAGCTTTTTCTAATGAATTAGCAACTTTTTTTCTTGCAAATTAGCAACTTTTCACTCACAAATTTGTAGCTTTTTCTAATGAATTAGCAACTTTTTTTTCTTGCTAATTAGCAACTTTTCACTCATAAATTAGCAACTTTTTTCTAATAAATGAGCAACTTATTCCTCTAAAATTTGTAACTTTTTTCTCATAAATAAGCAACTTTTTCCTCTGTAAATTAATAAATTAGAAACTATTCTTCTAAAATTAGTAACATTTTTCTCATAAATGAGCAACTTTTTTCTTGTAAACTAGCAACTTTTAGCAAATTTTTATTCATAAATTAGCAACTTTTCACTCACCAATTTGTAGCTTTTTCGAATGAATGAGCAACTTTTTTCCTCACAAATGAGCAACTTTTTTTCTTGCAAATTAGCAACTTTTCACTCATAAATTAGCAACTTTTGTCTAATAAATGAGCAACTTATTCCTCTAAAATTTGCAACTTTTCCTCTAAAATTTGCAACTTTTTTCTCATGAATGAGCAACTTTTTGCTTGTAAATTAGCAACTTTTAGCAAATTTTTCCTCATAAATTAGCAATTTTTCACTCACAAATTTGCAGCTTCTTCTAATGAATGAGCAACTTTTTTCCTCACGAGCAACTTTTTTTCTTGCAAATTAGCAACTTTTCACTCATAAATTTGCAACTTTTTTTCTAATAAATGAGCAACTTATTCCTCTAAAATTAGTAACATTTTTCTCATAAATGGGCAACTTTTTTCTCATGAATGAACAACTTTTTGCTTGTAAATTATCAACTTTTAGCAAATTTTCCTCGTAAATTAGCATCTTTTCACTCAAATTTGCAGCTTTTTCTAATGAATGAGCAACTTTTTTTCTTGCAAATTAGCAACTTTTCACTCATAAATTTGCAACTTTTTTCTAATAAATGATAAACTTATTCCTCTAAAATTGTAACATTTTTCTCATAAATGAGCAACTTTTTTCTTGTAAACTAGCAACTTTTAGCAAATTTTCTAATGAACTGGCAACTTTTTTCTTGCAAGATAGCAAGTTTTCACTCATAAATTAGCAACTTTTTTCTAATAAATGAGCAACTTATTCCTCTAAAATTTGTATCTTTTTCTCATAAATAAGCAACTTTTTCCTTGTAAATTAGCATTTTTTTTAATAAATGAGAAACTATTCATCTAAAATTAGTAACATTTTTCTCAAATGAGCAACTTTTTTCTTGTAAACTAGCAACTTTTAGCAAATTTTTCCTCAAAAATTTGCAGCTTTTTCTAATGAATGAGCAACTTTTTTCCTCACAAATGAGCAACTTCTTTTCTTGCAAATTAGCAGCTTTTCACTCATAAATTAACAACTTTTTCCTAATGAGCAACTTATTTCTCTAAAATTTGAAACTTTTTTCTCATAAATGAGCCACTTTTTGCTTGTAAATTAGCAATTTTTTTCCAATTAATGAGAAACTATTCGTCTAAAATTAGTAACATTTTTCTCACAAATGGCCAACTTTTTTCTTGTAAATTATCATTTTTTTTTCTTGTGAATTAGTAACTTTTCACTCACAAATTTGCAGCTTTTTCTAATGAGCAACTTACTCCTCAAAAACTAGGAACTTTTTTCTCATAAATGAGGAACTTTTTACTTGCAAATTAGCAACTTTTCACTCATAAAATAGCATTTTTTTAAGCAATTTTTCCCCTAAATTAGCAACTTTTCACACAAATTTGCAACTTTTTTCATAATAAATGAGCAACTTCTCACTCTATTAAAGCAAGAAATCTGTGTGTGTCTGTCACGTTTATAGAACCTCATAGAACGGCCTGATGTTCAGGCATCATAGGACTCGCGATGTCTTCATAAAGACATGATGTCTATATGACGGCACATAGACTAATGTGTCTTTATGATGTCATATGGCTGAAAACTGGCAAGGTGAATAAGTCACAGGGCCAGTCTTTACAGCGCGTTCGTGTTTTCTGCACAACAGATTTCTGCAGCCATGGCCAATTCTACGTGGCTGTGAGCAGAGTTGCCAGATGAAGCAGTCTTCGTATTCTTGCTCAAGATGAAGAAACTAAGCAAAAGTGTCGCTTTCTCAGCAATGTCGTTTTTAAAGAGGTGCTGACACAGTAAAAATGTGTAACCTTGAAGAATGCCAGTCTACACTACAAATGTGTAAAATACCAAGCAAAGTGCTGATTTTCGCTGGGTGCTCCGGTTCCTTGGTTTCTACAGGCATGCAGAGGCCTTCCTGAACAGGGTCGAAAGCCACTTTTTGCTCAGATCTGTTTTCATGATCCTGCCCATGAACTGGAATTACGACGCACCTATCCCTCAACCAGTGGTCTGAACGAAGAAGAAGAAGACCCACCAGATGGAGAGCAATAGAATGAGGAGAACTGCTGCACGTCAGAAAAGATGCCGTGAACATGAAACATCTCAGGTTCCAGCAGTACGCCGCAGGCATGACTGTGAACAACACAGCTGTCTGAGACAGGAGGAGACCCTTCAGCAACGGCCATGCAGAAATACTTGCTGATACTTGGTTTCTACGGGCATGGACGGGTATGCATGGGTATGTACTAGTCACTCTAAAATTAATAACTTTTTTGTCATAAATGAGCAACTTTATTCTAGCAAATTAGCAACTTCTTTCTTGTAAACTAGCAACTTTTTTTTCTTGTGAATTAACTTTTTTCTCATAAAGTAACTTTTTTCTTTGCAAATAGCAACTTTTCACTCTTTCACTGTCATGTAAATTGTAACTTTTTTCTAATAAATTAGAAACATTTTCATTAAAATTGGCAACATTTTTTCTAAAACGTACAACTTGTTTTGTGTAAATCACTGACTTGTTGTCAACATTTCCAGTAAATTTTCTCATAAACTGCACAGTCGTTAAGTTTCCTTCTTCAACAGTAAATTCAAGGTTTTAAAGGTTTTACCGGAATGGTGGCCTAGTTTGTAGAGCATCCGCCCCACAGCCAGGAGGTTAGGGGTTCAAGTCCCAGCCAGGTCAAACCAAAGACCAGATAAAAATGGTACTTCCTGCCTTCTAGCTTGATGCTCAGTGTAATAGAATGGGGGAAGGAGAAGTTGTTTGTTGTGGCGCCTTGTATGGCAGTGACCCCTCTGATTCTACATGTGACTCACATTGTATTCTACTGTACATGATTGGCTGTTGGACTGAATGACAATAAAGTTGGCTTCTTCTTCTTCTAAATAATTCTGTGTGTTCGTATACGGCCCCTGGGGGCCCGCTGAAAACATTTCACGGCTTTAAACGTTATTGGAGGATGGGCAATGAGCTGCCGCACAGCTGTCAGTCAAGCTTATCGTCCGGGCAACGTGGCCGACCTGACAGCTGTCAGTCACGCCGTCCTGCTATGAGCACAGACAAGAAAAAGATCCAGAAAATATGAGATTAACACTGGAAAATATGAGGAAAAATTCATAAAAATCAAATACTTGAAACAATATTTGCAAATTTATCTGGAAAAAATTAGAATTTTATGAGGTTTTAATATCTAAAAATTTAGAAATATGAGGTCAAATTACTACATTTGTAACATAAAAAGTGAGTTAAAAATGAGACAAGATAAATCCTTTAAGAACATTTCCACCCTTAAAAATGAAAAAAAAAAAAAAGAACATTATTGTGGTTGCATAAGTGTGCACACCCTTAAAATCTGGGAATGTGGCTGAGGTCAGAAATAATCCATCAGAATCAGAATCAGATTTATTGCCATTGTTCATGTAGTACACAAACTAGGAATTTGTCTTGGTACAATGCTGCAACATTAAACATGACAAAATAAAAGAAATAAACTATACATGCAATAAAGTGTAGAATAAGAGTGAGTAATACTAGTCAGCAGTTTAAATATATTAGCGAGCAGCAGATAATGTGGAGAACCATATAGTGCAGTCGGTAATGCAGGAAGAAAACAGTGATGATTGACATGAGTCTGGTTGAGCTGCTGTACATAGTGCACGAGAGTCAATAAGTCACTTAGTGTTCAGCAGTCTGATGGCAGAGGGGAAGAAGCTGTTCATGTGCCGGGAGGTTTTAGTCTGGATGGACCGAAGTCTTCTACCTGAGGGGAGGGGGGCAAACAGTACGTGACCAGGGTGTGAGGGATCGGCTATGATCCGGCCAGCACGCCTCCGGGTCCTGGAGATGTACAGATCCTGGAGAGATGGGAGCTTGCAGCCGATCACCTTCTCAGCAGTGCGCGCGACGCGCTGCAGCCTTAGTCTGTCCCTGGCAGTGGCTCCTGCGTACCACACGGTTATGGAGGTGGTGAGGATGGACTCGATGATGGCTGTGTAGAACTGCACTAACATCTTAGTGGGTAGCTTGAGCTTCCTCAGCTGCTGCAGGAAGAACATCCTCTGCTGGGCCTTTTTGATGAGGGAGCTGATGGTCGGCTCCCACTTGAGGTCCCTGGTGATGGTGGTGCCTAGGAAGCGGAAGGAATCAGCAGTGGTGATGGGAGAGCCTGTGAGGGTGAGGGGGGGCAGAGGGGTTGTGACTTTCCTGAAGTCCACAATCATCTCCACTGTCTTCAGAGCGTTCAGCTGCAGGTTGTTGTTGTTGCACCAGGACGCCAGCTGGGCCACCTCTCTCCTGTAGGCGGACTCGTCGCCGTTGGAGATGAGCCCGATGAGGGTGGTGTCGTCCACAAACTTGATCAACTTGACAGACTGGTGGCTGGAGGTGCAGGAGTTGGTATAAAGGGAGAAGAGTAGGGGGAAAAGTACACAGCCCTGGGGTGATCCGGTGCTGATGCTAGCAGAGTCTGAGACAGTCTTTCCCAGCCGCACATGCTGCCTCCGGTCCGTCAGGAAGTCGGTAATCCACCTGCAGAGGGAGTCAGGCACATTGAGCAGGGACAGCTTGTCCCGGAGCAGATCGGGGCAGATGGTGTTGAATGCGGAGCTGAAGTCCACAAACAGGATCCTGGCGTAGGTTCCTGGGGAGTCCAGGTGCTGCAGGATGGAGTGGAGGGCCAGGTTGACTGCGTCGTCTACAGACCTGTTGGCTCGGTAGGCAAACTGCAGCGGGTCCAGGAGGGGGGTGGTGATGGACTTGAGGTGAGACAGGACCAGGCGCTCAAAGGACTTCATGACTACAGAGGTGAGCGCTACAGGTCTGTAGTCGTTAAGTCCAGTGATCCGTGGCTTCTTGGGGACAGGGATGATGGTGGAGGATTTGAGGCAGGACGGCACGTGGCATAGCTTAAGGGAGGTGTTAAAAATGTCTGTGAAGACAGGAGCCAGCTCTTTCGCACAGTCAAACCCACGATAAAAAGTTGTTCATTCATGATGAAACATTCACTAATCTACATGAAAAAAAGTTGTCAGTTTCAATGAAAACAAGGTTCTAATTTACATTTTTTTAAGCTGCAAATTTGCAAGAAAAAGTGGTAACCTCCACATTGAAAGGAGTCAGTTGAGATGGTATGGGCATCTGATCAGGATGCCTCCTGGACACCTCCCACTTGAGGTGTTTTGGGCACGTCCCACTGGGAGGAGACCCCGGGGCAGACCCAGGACTCGGTGGAGAGACTATGTCTCCCAGCTGGTCTGGGAACGCCTTGGTATCCTCTCTGAAGAGCTGGAGCAGGTGGCTGGGGAGAGGGAAGTCTGGGCTTCTCTGCTTGAACTGCTGCCTCCGCAACCCGGACCTCCGGAAAAGCGGTAGAAGATGGATGGATGGGATGGAAAGTGGTAACAAAGCAGTAATAATAATCATAATTAAACAATAAAACTGTTGGTATTGATACTGATGTAAATGAATCTCAGCCGACACAAATTTTCAGTTTCAGTGTTTTTATGACAAAATAGACAAATAAAAAACCAAACATTATTGTGGTTGTATAAGTGTGCACACCCTTGAAAATTGGGAATGTGGCTGAGGTCAGAAATAATCGACCAGTCAAACCCATGTTAAAAAGTTGCTCATTCATGATGAAATATTCACTAATTTACATGAAAAAAGTTGTCCGTTTCAAGTCAAAAAAGTTGCCAATTTATGAAAAAAAAGTGGCAAAAGTACATGAAAGTCATCAGTCAAAAGTCTCAAATTTAAAAAAAAAAGTCTCTAATCTACAAGGGAGGGAAAAAAGCCAAGTTGTGCGTTTATCATTATTTTCTTTCTTGTGAACTGCCGCAGACAAATGGGAACGACTGACGGCTCGTCTGACAGAATCGCTACGGAGACGAACCACGGGCCCCCTGATGGAGGCGCACACCGGGACCCACTAACCTGTGCTGACTCCGGAGTTGGCGATGACGGTGGCGTCGGTCCACTGGTCGGCACTAGAGACGGAGTAGGAGCGCTGGTGCATCCCGTCCACGGCGCGGCTGTTGAACGACACCAGACTGACGCCGCTCGCCATCTGAGACGCCGACGAGCTGCTGCTCACCGAACCTGAGGCGGGGGAGGGGGAAATGGTCAGGAAAGACAAAAAATAAAACAAGCCACACCCCCTCATCGTTTTTTCTCTGTACCCTGTTGCACCAATTTTCTCTCAATTTTTTTTCATCAATTCATGAACATTTTCACATAAATCGGTGAAACATTTGAGACAATTTTTTACCCTCATAATTTTTAAAATTTCTCTGACATTTCCAACTTCTAGCTTCTAAATGTGGAAGGTTTTTTCCCCCCAAAAATATGAACAATTATAACATAACATTTATATTTCACACTATGACTTTTGGACTTTGCTTTTAAATAAATTTTGGATTTTTTTCTTTCAAGGGCTCAAATGTAATCAGACGTAATTTTGGAAATTTAATCCTGTAAATTAAAGCAGTTTTTTTTTTATGAATTTGAGTTTTTTTCCATAAATCGGATCATTTCTTTTGTCCTTTTGTAGCAAAAAGATTTTAAGAAAAAGTTGCAAAAAATGCTGCAGAAATTTTCAAATGTACAACAAAAACCTGAGTGTGTATAAAAGCGTTGTGAGGAGCGCTGCTTCGCCATGTGTAAAACAATGACAATAACTGAAACTTGAGGCGTTTTGACAATTTCTGGGAGTTGTTTCAACATGTGGCAACGGAGCAGAATAGGGACACATAACTTAACGTTGCCAGTTTATTTCTCCGACTTGGCTGTTTTTTCTTCATTTTAACTCTCAGATGTGTTTGGGGGGGGGGGGGTCAGATTTTTGGATTAAAACCAATGAAATTGAGACTAAAGCATCTCAACAGTGAGGTTGACAGCGTCTGTAAACGGCGTCCTGTCACGAGCTGAAATCCCTGCTCTGAGCTTCATCATCTTCATCTCATCTGGCGTCCTCCAGCCTGATTAACATTAATATTCATCACAGTAATTAGAACGCGGCTCATGGAATATTCATGTTTTTGTCTTGCTCCAGCTGATCACACGCGTTCGTTTCTAGGCTCAATCCGCTGTGGTTTTTTGTTTGTTTCTCATCTTCTTTCAATCAACCTTTATCGACTCATGTTTACACTGAAACCGACACGAGTGGTGGCGGCGATTAGCGGCGTAATGAGCGCTGATGTTGGGCTAATTGGTGCTGAGTGGAGGTGAAGGGTGGCGGGGGATTATCGTCTCGTCTGGCTTTTTTATTCGTTTGCTCGTTTACGTGTTTCAGTCGTTGGGTCAATTATTTCATTTACTTAAAATATAGTTTATCTTTAATATAAACGTTAAAAAATCTGCACATTATTATTGTTCTGTTTTAACTCTTTTTGGTGTAATTTATTCCCTAAATAAGAACTGACGATAAGTAATAAACTATGGAAGACAA
This sequence comes from Pholidichthys leucotaenia, assembly GCA_020510985.1. Classification (NCBI taxonomy): domain Eukaryota; kingdom Metazoa; phylum Chordata; class Actinopteri; order Cichliformes; family Pholidichthyidae; genus Pholidichthys; species Pholidichthys leucotaenia. The sequence goes on from CM035845.1 coordinate 338,522,030, forward strand.
ATATGACAAAAATATTAAAAACAATTAAATATCTTTTAAAAAGACCAATAAAACACAATAAATATGCTTTTAAATATTCTACAAAAAAAGGAAAAAAAAATCAGCACATTATTATTATTCTGATTTAACGCTTGTTGGTGTAATTTACTCCTAAATAAAAATTGACACAGGGTTACAAAAATATATATTTTTTAAGTTGTCTGTTTTTTCTCAACTGATTTAAGACAATTTTGTACCGCTGAATCTGAAAATGACATCAGTTTCCTCCATCAGGTGCAAAGTAAAAACCTTTACTTAGTACTTACTTAGTACTGTGCATGTACTTACCTTTATGTAAATTGAATATTACGTCATCATTGTTCAAAATTCAGAGAATTTCAAGACAAAGAATTTTGCATCATATAAAGCAAAAATATCCGTACATGAAAACAATAACGTATAAGACAACATGTGGCCATAATTCAAAAAGTTGACCTGATTGAGCAAAACCAATGTGATTTTTGGATTCAGCACATCAAAAATGTCCTAAATCAGCTAAAAAAAAAACTTAGACAATAAATTTGGTGTTGACCAGTGTTATTATAGTCAATCATACATAGCTTATCACACATTATAATGTGTGATAAGCTATGGAAGACCAATATGACCACAAATTGCAAATAAATTCACCTCAGTAATTAATTAATAATAAATAATACTATCCATCCATCTTCTTCCACTTAATCCTTTTCAGGTCACAAAAATTCAAAATAATTTTTAGTTATTTTTATTTGCTGTGACATCAATTAAATCTATTTAACTTAATCATAATTATTTATTTTATTTTATTTATTATTTTTGTTTAAATATTTAATTGGTAATTAAACAAAAATGGGTGATATTACACTACTGTTCAAAAGTTTGGGGTCACTTAGAAATTTCCTTATTTTTGAAAGAAAAGCACTGTTTTTTTCAATGAAGATAACTTTAAACTAATCAGAAATACACTCTAATATCTAATATACATTGCTAATGTGGTAAATGACTATTCTAGCTGCAAATGTCTGGTTTTTGGTGCAATATCTACATAGGTGTATAGAGGCCCATTTCCAGCAACTATCACTCCAGTGTTCTAATGGTACAATGTGTTTGCTCATTGCGTCAGAAGGCTAATGGATGATTAGAAAACCCTTGTGCAATCATGTTAGCACAGCTGAAAACAGTTTAGCTGGTTAGAGATGCTATAGAACTGAACTTCCTTAGAGCAGGTTGAGTATCTAGAAAAAATTATTATTTCAAATACAAATCATTATTTCTAACCTTGTCAATGTCTCGACTATATTTTCTATTCATTTTACAACTCATGGTGGTAAATAAGTGTGACTTTTCATGGAAAACACAAAATAATTGTCTGGGTGACCCCAAACTAAGAAGACAATAGTGACCATAAATTAAAAAAAACAACAACAACTAAAAAAGTAATTTAATAAAACACAAGAAAAGACTTCCGGTTATGGCTGCCACGTAGGACGGACGTGTCTCGCTCTGCTCTGCTCCTGGAAAAAAAAAATCGGCAAATAACTCTCTCATTTGGGACAGAACGTATCCCAGCATTTGGGCGAGGATATGTCGGCGAAGCCTAAGGCTGGAAAACCAGGAAAAGGAAAAAGCGAGCCGCCGAAACAGTCCAAATTAACGGACTTTCAGGTCTGTGACGCAGCAAACAAAACTCCATATATGGCGGAGGAGGCTGGCAACGCTGCGATTTCTGCGGGGAATGGCGCAGATGCGCTGATGGCAGCCATGAGTTCAATGAGAGCGGACTTTTCCTCTAGATTTGATGGGATTATGACAGCGTTGGAAGGAATAAGAAAGGAATTGGGTGACTGTGTAGAACGAACGGCGCAGATGGAGCTCCGTCTCGCTAGTGCTGAGGATGACGTCACCCGTCTTCAATTAAAGGTGCGCACTTTGGAAAAAAAAATAAATCTCTGGAAGATAATATTTTGGATTTGGAATCTCGGTCGAGACAGAATAATTTGAGGCTGGTGGGTCTTCCAGAGGAATCAGAAGGTCGGGACGTATGTTCCTTTCTGGAAAAGTGGATTCCGGAGGTGCTGGGCAGCGAGGAGTTGCAATCAGCAGTGGTTCTGGAAAAAGCACATCGTATAGGCCCACGGAGAGATAAGGGACCGCCGAGGACCTTAATTATGAAGTTTCTTAGCAACAGAGACAGGATGAAGATCTTCAACGCTGCACGTGCTAAAGGAGAGATTAAACACCAGGACCAGCAGGTGCGGTTCTACCCAGATTTGGCCACAGGAATCCAGCAATTGAGGAAGCAGTTTGATCCCGTACGTAAGGAGCTGCGCAACCTTGGGATTCGTCATGGTGTAATCTATCCTGCGAGACTGCTGACCACGTATGAGGGCAGAACCCACATCTTCAAGACCCCAGAGGAGGCGCAGGAGTTCATCAAGAAGATCAAAGAAGAAGAAGAGACTGGTGGGAGCTAAGCATGAACAAAATATAAGGTAGAATAATTAAGCATTTGCACAGGCATCTGACTGACTTGAAGTAAATAGTAAGTTTACAAAATATAGATTGTATTATATATTAAAAAAACAAAACAAAAACAAAACAAACAAACAAAAAAAAAAAAACTATGATGTACAAAGTTGTTAAAAATTTTGGAGTTAAGTTGGAAAACTACAGAGGAGAGTTAATGTTACGTCATTAAAAGCAGTAGAGTTAGGGTGATTGGGAGGATGAAGAAGGAGTGGCTTAGGCTGTTCCCCGTGGGTGTGGAACGGTCGATGGCTATATCGGGAGACAGAATTTTCTTTTGATTTTGGGGGGTTTGCCACAAGTGTGGGAAGGGGAAATTTGTTTGTGTGTAGTTTGTAGGATGAATGTTCAACCACTCATGTTTTTGCTTCTCTGTATGAGCATGTTTACACTGCAAGGTAATCCCAAACTCTCTATTGATCATGGACCAAAGTGTTAATCTTAATTTAACTTCATGGAATTGCAGAGGTCTACAAAATTTAAAAAAACTTAAACAAGTTATGAATAAAATAAAGGACATGGGTTCAAGAATTGTGTTTTTACAAGAAACTCATCTGATAGAGGAGGATGTTAAAAGAATTAGGAGTAGATGGCAGGGAAGTGTATTCACCTCTTCATTTTCATCCCGAGCCAGGGGAGTTATGACTCTCATACATAAATCAGTTCCTTTTCAAGTGAAAAATGTAATTGGAGACAAATTTGGAAGATATGTAATCATTCAAGGTTCTTTGCTATTAGAAAATATAAATCTTGTGAACTTATATGGTCCCAATATAGATGATCAGAAGTTCTTTGCTAATTTATTTCTCATCTTATCATCACTTACAGGGCAACATATAATAGCAGGGGATTTTAATTGTACATTGAATCCAGGTGTGGATAGATCAACAGGACTGGATTGTACGCACATTGGATGTAGGATGACTATTAATCATTTTATGAAAGAATTGAGATTGTTAGATATATGGAGAGAAATGAAACCACAAGTGAAAGCCTATTCTTGTTATTCCAGTACCTACAAGACATTCTCACGTATTGATTATTTTTTGATTTCCACAGAATTAAGGTCCAAGATTCAAAACTGCTTTTATGATAACATCGTGATCTCTGATCATGCACCCTGTTGTCTAATATATGTAGATAAAAAATTGACAAAGGAATCAGGTAGATGGCAATTTCAGCATAAATGGCTTCAGGATGAGGAATTTGTCAAGTATATAGAAAAACAGATAGACGAGTTCTTTGACATCAATACTACACAAACATCAGCATGTGTAAAGTGGGAGGCTTTCAAAGCTTTTATTAGGGGACATATTATTAGTTATACAGGATCAAAATCTAAGAAGACTCGAGAGGAGAGAGCTAAATTGGAACATAAAATAAAAAGTCTTCAGGAAAAAGTGTATGCAGGAAGTGACCCAAGGTTGGAGAATGAATTACTGATTTTGAGAGCTGAATACGACAAAAAATCAGCGAATAGAGCTGCCTCGAGTCTTCTAAGATTGAAACAATCTTTTTATGAACAAGGTGAAAAATCAGGAAAATTATTAGCATGGCAGATTAAACAATTGGAAATTAAAACACCAATTACCAGTATTATAAGTAACGGACAGGTAGTTATAGATCCTTTAGAAATTAATAGAGCCTTTAGAGATTACTATGAAAAATTATATGATACCAAAAATGAACCTGATTTAACAAAACTAAATGGGTTTTTGAACGAACTATCTATACCGTGTATTCCAAATGAAAACAGGGAGATATTGGAGTCTAAAATTAGTCAAGAAGAAGTTGGGCTAGCCATTGATAATATGAAATCAGGAAAAAGTGCAGGACCAGATGGTCTTCCAGTTGACCTTTATAAAAAATTTAAGAATAAATTAATAAAACCTTTTTTGGAAATGGTTTTAGAAGCATTTCAAAATAATAATTTACCATCATACATAAATAATGCCTTAATTATACTGCTGCCAAAACCAGGTAAGCCCTCTAATAAATGTGAAAATATGAGACCAATAAGCCTATTAAACGCCGACCTTAAGATAATCTGCAAAATTTTAGCAAGACGAATACAAGAAATTTTACCAAATATTATTAATCGAGATCAGAATGGCTTTATAAAGGGTAGACAAGGCTTCCATAATGTAAGAAGACTATTTAATATTATTTATTTTAATAAAGAAGCACCGGATACAGCTCTCCTATCATTGGACGCCGAAAAGGCCTTTGATAGAGTTGAATGGCCCTTTCTCTTTGAAGTCCTACAAAGGTTTGGACTTGGAAATAATTTCATAAAATGGGTTCAAATAATATACAATAATGCTACAGCAGAAATCCTAACAAATAACAATATTTCAAAACCAATAAAAATCAATAGAGGATGTCGACAAGGCTGTCCACTTTCACCTTTACTGTTTACTATGGCAATTGAACCTTTAGCGATAGCGATACGTTTACATTCACAAATATATGGAATTAAAGTTGGACCAACAGAACATAAAATCTCCCTGTACGCCGATGATATAATTTTGTTTATGTCGAATCTAAAAAAATCAATTCCAACCTTGTTGAATTTAATAAAGAATTTTGGGGAAATATCAGGATATAAAATAAATAAAACTAAATCTTCAATATTAATGCTAAATGAGACCCAGAGAAATTACCCAGCCCCTGAGGTAAATCAATTCAATGTTGTAAATCAGTTTAAATATTTAGGAATCCAAATTATGCCTAAGCTAGAATCAGTCGCCAGTGTCAACTATGAAGCCTTAATGTCAGATATCAGTGAGTTAACTCAGAGATGGATGTCACTACCAATGTCGATGATCGGGAGAATCAATATACTTAAAAGTAATATTTTACCTAAAATACTTTATTTATTTCAATACATTCCCTTATCACCACCTTTAGATCTATTCTCAAGAATAAAAAAAAAGTTAGTGGAATTTATATGGAACAACAGGAGGGCTAGATTACGTTTGTCTTTATTATATTTACCATTTGATCGTGGAGGTCTGAAATGTCCAAATTTTATGTTGTATTATTGGTCGGCACAACTGAGGTCTATGACATATTATTTTTCATCAAATGATCTCCCTCACTGGACTGAAATGGAATCATACAATTTACCTTTACCTCTTCCCATATTCATATACTCAGATTCGGCAAAAAAATTACAAAAACAAGTTAAAAATCCATTTGTAAAGCATATGATCAAAATATGGTGTGAAGCTAAAAACTATTTAAAAGAACCACAGTTATTGTCACAATTTAGTCCAATATGGGGTAATCAATATTTTAAACCAGGGAGAGCGGACGCTGTATTTAAAGTATGGAATTTAAAAGGGATACAAAAGATTCAGGATTTATATTTGCCATGTGCAGACAACATAATGTCTTTTGAAGAGCTGAGGATCAAATTTAATCTCAATAGAACACATTTTTTTTAAATATCTTCAACTTAGAAACTTTATTCGATCAAATCAAAATAAAGCTCTCACTCGACCTATTTATTCATCCTTGGAAAAAATGATGATGAAAGATAGTAAAAGAAAGGGTATTATTTCAGAGTTGTATAACTCATTGACACTATCTTCAAGTGAAAATTCACTGAAAAGATTAAACTACTGGAAAGAAGATCTGCAAATTGAAATTTCGGAGGAACAATGGGAATTGGCTTGTACAGAAGCTCAAACCAAATCAATAAATGCACGCCTTAAATTGATACATTTCAAATGGTTAATGCGGATGTATGTTACACCGGAGGAGTTAAATAGATATAACAAAAATATACCAGATACATGCACAAAATGCATGGAAAGTAAAGGAACCCTATTTCATTGTTTATGGGAATGTAGATTAATAAGAATGTTTTGGGAAGAGGTGAGGGTAACAATTGAAAAAATAATCTCAAAACAAATCATATTGAATCCTAAACTGTTTTTGTTGGGTCTGTACCCAGAAAAGCATAATTTTAATAAAAGTGAAAGAACATTCATAGACCTCAGTTTGCTTAATGCCAAAAAATGTATTGCACTATTATGGAAAAAGACTCATAGACCAGATGTGACTCAGTGGTTAAGACAGATGTTAACAAACCTTCCATTAGAAAGAATAACATATATACTAAAATCAAAGGAAATTGTGTTTGAGAATATATGGAGACCTTTTATTGATTATGTAAAAAATTTAAACATAACTCTTGAAGAAGAAGGTGAATGATGTGTGTGGACCTTGTAAATTCCAAACTGGTGAACATAATATGTATACTAATGTATTGGATTGTCTAGACTAAACAGAGGAGCATTGTTGAAGATTTGATTTTGTTGGTGGTTGTTGGTGTTTTTAGTGCATTTTTTTTTTTGTAGTACTTTAGTGTTAGTGTTTGATTGTTTGTATCATGTTTGTTAAAAAAAAAAAAAAAGGTTCAATAAAGATATTGTGGAAAAAAAAAAGCTGCAAAAGTGCTTGATAGTGGCTGCATACACACTAAATAAATAAATAATAAATAAATTAAAAATTGTTAGAGGAAAAAAAAGTGAAAGAACATTCATAGACCTCAGTTTGCTTAATGCCAAAAAATGTATTGCACTATTATGGAAAAAGACTCATAGACCAGATGTGACTCAGTGGTTAAGACAGATGTTAACAAACCTTCCATTAGAAAGAATAACATATATATTGAAATCAAAGGAAATTGTGTTTGAGAATATATGGAGACCTTTTATTGATTATGTAAAAAATTTAAACATAACTCTTGAAGAAGAAGGTGATTGATGTGTGTGGACCTTGTAAATTCCAAACTGGTGAACATAATATGTATACTTATGTATTGGATTGTCTAGACTAAACAGAGGAGCATTGTTGAAGACTTGATTTTGTTGGTGGTTGTTGGTGTTTTTAGTGTATTTTTTTTTTTTTGTAGTACTTTAGTGTTAGTGTTTGATTGTTTGTATCATGTTTGTTAAAAAAAAAAAAAAGGTTCAATAAAGATATTGTGGAAAAAAAAAAAACACAAGAAAAAAGAAACATGACCATATATTTCATTCCAATTTTACAAAAAACAAATGATCATTTCTTCTTAATTTTTATTTTTCATTATAAAATTATCATATTGATTTGCTTCAAAAATAAGAATTGATTAGAAAGGATGACGACTATGGAAGATAAAAATTACCACACATTAAAAAAATCCCCTAACAATAAAAATAAAGAACAAATCTAATAAAACACAAAAATACTATTCATATTAAATGTAGACCTTTGTATAGATTTTTAGTGACTTCTGATTTGTTGTTTAAGTAGTTAAAATCTTTTTTACCTGCAGGAAAACAACAAACTTAACTCAGTTTTTGTTTATACTTTTTAAATTCAATCTAACTGATTCGTTTGGTAAACAGAAACTGACTATGAGTGATGTTCTATGGGAGGTTAAAATGACCACACATTTAAAATAAATATTACTAATAAAAACAAATAAGCAATTTAATGACACATAAAATTTGCTTATAAATACAATTTGCAATTTAAATACCATTAAAATAAATATAAGACTTAATGTTATTTCAGATTTTCTATAGTATCTGTGACCCGTGCTGGCAAAATGAGTCAGAATGCCCACCGCATCATTACGAGCCACAGGCATGAGAAGTCATAAATCATGACTCTGCTATCGGCAAGTCCCGGGAAAACCCCTGTGAGTGCCTGGTATCATTGTAAAACTCAGAAATCGTACTTTCTAAAAATATATACGTTTTGGTGGAAGACGTAACTCCCCACCAATCGGACACGAGTTTTCAACCTAGCCGAAATATAAACAAATCGGCTTTTTCCAGGTCTGTTTTTGCACACTTCCTAAAAATTAAATATCATTTTGAAGGTCTTTCAATACAGAATATGGAAACAAAAACGTTACCTCAGTTTTGATAACTTCCTCAAAGTGACTCATTTTGCCAGCACGGGTCACATTTAAGGAAACACTGGCAAAAATCAAGTTTCTTCTGTCGTTAACCCTTATGCTGTGTAATTTCGTGTGCTCCTAGTGGCACAGCGTGGCACTGCGCCTGTCAACTGATATGACGTGCAGAAACACTGCCCAGCTGTACTGAGGATTTGTACTGATCATGCCAGTTCACAAGGTAGCAGGCACGCGTTGGAGGAAACGGAATACACCACAGAAGAAGAATCTTCTTCTTTGAGAAACAGAGAAGAAGAAGACGACACAACCAAATATGGCCAGTTGCCGCTGGAACAATCGCAGCATTTGTGACCGAAACTGCAGTGGAATAAATAAGATTCATGTGAGACTTTCTGGATGTGGAAGAGAAAGAAAAATTGCCTGGCAGAAGACGAAATAAGGACCATGGATGGGGAAAATGGACGAATAAACATGCGACCAGCGGTAGGTCTGATTGTTTTTTTTTATCAGTTTGTGTACATTCATACATTCTACTGATTTTCTGGGTCATATACTTTAAAGATTAAAAAAAAAACCAAAACAACACCGGTGACAAGAAAACAAAACCATTCTTTGTGTAAACATATCCAAAGTCCACTTTTGACTGACAGTTATGTAATTCGATATTCCCGCCGCGGCATTATGAAAATTAGATGCGTAAATATTATCTCTTACCACTTTAAAGTTATAGCTTTGGAAATCTGAGCTGAATATTTTCTTGAAAAAATCATTACCACTCTTGACCACTAAGGGTTATGTGGCAGTTTGGCGACATACACAGCAAAACCATGTCTGTAACACTTTTTTGTGATTTACAAGAAATATCAAGTGCAAAATCTCACCATAGTCCCCAGTGTTTTTGCTGTGAATTTCCAGTTTGGTAACGTCCCCCTGAAATGGGTGAGTTTGGCCACACCGTTTATAGCTATGTAAGCATTCCTGCCTAGCCTGGTTGGTTATAACATTAACCAATCAGACGGATACTCTTGGCTACCTCGGGGGAGGAGGAGGGAGCCGAGGAGCAGCAGGATAGAGGCAGAGTGGATTGGGGAAGCAGCAAAGAGAGAGAGAGTGGAGAGAGGCAGACAGGTGAGGGGGGTACCTGATCTGAATGTGGCTCCACATTCAAATTGGGTCCCCCCTCCCCTCCCTGCTCAGTCGCTGGCGGACGGGGGACTGGTTGTTAGTAAAAAGTCAACACATATTTGGCAACTACACATTTATCTCTTGCCTCAACCATTTTGAAGATTCAAAGATTTTTATTTGTCAATACTTCTATACATACAGGACATACAGTAGAATTGAAATGCCGTTTCTCTCTCTCTTAGTGGTGTGCGCAATATATGAAAAGGAATAAGGATGGAAAACAACAACAATCTATGTACAGTAATGCTACCTGTAGTGCAAATAAAGGTAACCCCCCCCTCCCACCACCACCACCACCACAGCAATCCTATGTACAGTAAACTGTAATACCGATAAATTGTAAGTTCAATGCGGTAGCAGGGGTGCAGACAGTGATAGATTGGCCTGAGCATGATCAGTACTGCAATACCAGACAGAAGCAGATATGGCATTTGTGCAAACGGTTGCAGTAAAGTGTAGAGACATACAGCAGCAGATCTATTAGTGTTGGTGTGCCAAATCTTTCTGTACAAACAGCTGAGGTAGTTATTTAGCTTTTGTTCTTATTAAAGACAAAAATAGAAAGATGTTTTTACCTTCTTTACATGTTTTGACTGTTTACTGCAGCCTTCTTCAAAACATGTAAAGAAGGTAAAAACATCTCCTTTCTATTTTTGTCTTTAATAAGAACAAAAGGTAAATAATTAAAAGAAGACAAAATGAACCTGCTCCAGCTAGCTAAGGTAGTTATTGTGTGGTTGAGTGTGTTATGGTCCAGGGGGTGGGCAGTATTCAGGGTCCTGATAGCCTGGTGAACAAAGCTGTTTAGCAATCTTGAGGAGCGGGCCTGGAGGCTCTGGTATCTTTTCCCCGAGGGCAGGGGGCTGAAGAGGAAGTGGGAGATATCGATGTTGATGACTCTGTGGGTTAGGCGGATGAGGTAGATGTCCGGGGGGGTAGAGGGGCACCGATGATCTTGCTGGCTGCTTTCACTGTGCTTTGTAGTGTCTTTAAGCAGGAGGTGGTGCTCTTGAACTGAAGTCCAAGAACAGCATTTGCACATAGGAGTTCTTTGAGTCCAGGTGGGTGAGAGCTGGATGGAGAGCAGCAGCGATGGCATCTTCTGTGGATCTCTTTGACCTGTATGCAAACTGAGATGAGTCGTGGGAGGGAGGGAGGATGGACATGATGTTCTGCATGACCAGCCTCTTGAAGCACTTCATTATGATGGGGGTCAGTGCTACGGGGCGGTAACTGTTGTAGCTGGATGGGACAGGCTTCTTTGGGACTGGTATTACGGTAGCAGTTTTCAAACATGTGGGGACAACAGCTTGATTCAGGGAGATGTTGAAACTGTCGGCCAGGACATTCTTGATTTCCTCTGCACAGTCCTCCAGAACGCGACCTGGTATGTTGTCTGGTCCAGCTGCCTTGCATGAGTTGATCCTGGAGAGGGTCCTCTTCACACTAGCCGGATCCAGACTTATGGCCTGCTCGTCTGGAGGAGAAGTGGTCCTCTGTGCTGATGTGCTGTTTTGTGTTTCAAAGTGGCCAAAGAAGTCATTTAGTTGTTAAGCAGTGTGATGTCACTCGCACGGGTCTGAGGTGGAGGTTTGTAGTTAGTGAGGGTCTGTATGCCATGCCAGAGGGAACGTGCATCCCTGGTGTTGCTGAAGTGGTTGGACATTTTCTTGCTGTACTTGTTTTAGCTCTTTGATGCCATGGTACAGGTTGGCCCTAGCTGTTGTTAGTCCTGCAGTGTCGCCGGCCCTGAAGGCCGTGTCCCAAGCCCTCAAGAGCCTGTGGACCTCTGCTGTCATCCATGGTTTCTGGTTGGCACCAACAGTGATGGTTTTGCAGTGATTGACATCATCAATGCATTTAGCTATGAATGCTACAACAACCTCAGTGTACTCCTCTATGTTTGTGTGAATGGTTGCATGCTTGAAAGTGTCCAGTCTGTAGTGCTGAAGCAGTCTTTCAGAGCATCAGAGGCCCCCTCTGGCCACACACATACCTGCTTTTTTGTTGGTCTGACGGCTCTCACTCTGGGTCTGTATGAAGGCCTTAGCAAGATGGTGATGTGATCAGAGAGACCCAGGTGGGGAAGGGGGGAGGCTCTGTATGCTTTCTTGTGAGTTGTATGCACCAGGTCCAGCAAATTGTCTCCTCTTGTTGAAAAGTCCACATGTTGGTGTTGGTTTGGTAGGAGGGCCTTTAAATCTGCTTGGATGAAGTCTCCTGCTGTAATGAGGAATCCATCTGGATGCACTGTTTGTGTCTCAGTTATAGCCTGATAGAGAGTTCATTCAGTGCCTTTCTTCTCTCACCGATGGTGGTGGGCAGGATATACACGGCAACTAGCAGGGCGGATGTAAATTCTCTCAGTAAGTAGAATGGTTGTTATTTGATGATCATAAACTCCACCAAAGGAGAACAGCGTTTGTGCACAACAGTCGCATCTCGGCACCAAGCATCATTGATGTAAACACACATCCCTCCTACACAAATCTTTCCTCCTTCCGTGAACACCCTATCAGCACGATAGCATGTTAGCCCCACTAATTGAATAGCAGAGTCTGGGATATTGTCATTTAGCCATGTTTCTGTAAAAATAAAAACACAGCAGTTTTGCACATCACGTTGCGTAGTTCTCAGGAGCTGTATGTGGTCCATTTTGTTGTTTAGTAAGTGTACGTTGGCCAGAATGAGGGAAGGAATCAGGAGTCTGTGTGGACTAGCGGCTAGCTTTGTTTGCTTGTTTTTCAATTGGGTTATACAGGTTATAGGTCCCCCCTCATGGATCGTCACCTTATCGTGGTGGGGGGGTTTGCGTGCCCCAGTGATCCCAGGAGCTATGTTGTCCGGGGCAATTTGCCTCTGATAGGGTCTCCCAAGACAAACTGGTCCTGGGTGAAGGGCCAGACGAAGAACGATCCAACAGACTCTCATGATAAATTGTATATCAAGGATTCAGTGTACCCCGCCCGGTATGGGGTTACCGGGGCCCCACCCTGGAGCCAGGCCTGGGGGAGGGGCTCGAAGGCTAGCGTCTGGTGGCCGGGTTTCCACCCATGGGACCCGGCCGGGCTCAGCCCGAAGGAGTTACATGGGTCCGCCCTCCAGTAGGTTCACCACCTGCAGGAGGGATCATGGAAGTCCGGTGCTATGTGGATTAGGTGGCAGTCAAAGGCGGAGACCTTGGCGGACTGATCCCAAGCTTTCTAAACTGGCTTTTGGTACGTGGAATGTCACCTCTCTGGTGGGGAAGGAGCCTGAGCTGGTGTACGAGATTGAGCGATACCGGCTAGATATAGTTGGCCTCACCTCAACACACAGCTCCGGTTCCGGAACCAGTCTCCTGGAGAGGGGCTGGAGCTTGGCCTTTTCTGGAGTTGCCCCGGGCGAGAGGCGACGAGCAGGGGTAGGTATTCTTGTATCGCCCCACCTTGCTGCCTCTATATTGGAGTTTTCCCCGGTGGACGAAAGGGTTGCTTCCCTGCGCCTTCGGGTTGGGAAACGGGTCCTGACCATCATTTGTGCCTATGCACCAAATGATGTTTCAGAGTACCCACCCTTTTTGGAGTCTGTGACTGGGGTGCTGGAGGGTGCTCCTCCTGGAGACTCCATTGTCCTACTGGGGGACTTCAATGCGCACGTGGGCAACGACAGTGAAACCTGGAGGGGGGTGATTGGGAGGAACGGCCTGCCCGATCTGAACCCGAGTGGTGTTCAGTTATTGGACTTCTGTGCTAACCACAGTCTGTCTATAACGAACACCATGTTCAAGCATAAGGGTGTCCATATGTGCACCTGGCACCAGGACACCCTAGGCCGCAGGTCGATGATCGATTTTGTTATCGTATCATCAGACCTGCGACCGTATGTCTTGGACACCCGAGTAAAGAGAGGTGCAGAGCTGTCAACTGATCACCACCTGGTGGTGAGTTGGATCCGATGGCAGGGGAGGAAGCCATTCAGACCTGGTAGACCCAAACGTATAGTGAGGGTGTGCTGGGAGCGTCTGGCTGAGGCCCCTGTCCGGGAGGTCTTCAACTCCCACCTCCGGAAGAACTTCAACCACATTCCGAGGGAGTCTGGAGACATGGAGTCTGAATGGGCCATGTTCTCCACCTCTGTTGTTGAAGCGGCAGCCCAGAGCTGCGGCCGCAAGGTGGTCGGTGCATCTCGTGGTGGCAACCCCCGAACCAAGTGGTGGACACCAGTGGTGAGGGGGGCCATTAAGCTGAAGAAGGAGTCCTATCAAGCTTGGTTGGCTTGTGGGACTCCCGAAGCAGCTGAGGTGTACCGGCAGGCCAAGCGGAGTGCAGCTCGGGTGGTTGCTGAAGCAAAAACCCGGGTATGGGAGGAGTTCGGTGAGGCCATGGAACAAGACTTTCGGTCGGCTTCAAAGAGATTCTGGCAAACTGTTCGGCGGCTCAGGAGGGGAAAGCAGCTCCCCGTCCACACTGTGTATGGTGCGGATGGGACACTGTTGACTTCAACTGGGGATATCGTCGGGCGGTGGAAGGAATACTTCGAGGATCTCCTCAATCCCACTGATACGCCTTCCACAGAGGAAGCAGGGTTTGGGGACGAGGGGGATGACTCGCCTATCACAGGGGCTGAGGTCGCCAAGGTGGTTAAAAATCTCCTTGGTGGCCGGGCCCCGGGGGTGGACGAGATTCGCCCCGAGTACCTCAAGGCCCTGGATGTTGTTGGGTTGTCATGGTTGACACGCCTCTGCAACATTGCGTGGAGGTCGGGGGCAGTGCCTTTGGCATGGCAAACCGGGGTGGTGGTTCCTCTCTTCAAAAAAGGGGACCGGAGGGTGTGCTCCAACTTTAGAGGGATCACACTCCTCAGCCTCCCTGGGAAGGTCTATGCCAAGGTATTGGAGAGGAGAGTCCGGCCGTTGGTCGAACCTCGGATTCAGGAGGAGCAATGTGGTTTTCGTCCTGGCCGTGGCACATCGGACCAGCTCTTTACCCTCTCGAGAATTCTTGAGGGTTCGTGGGAGTTTGCCCAACCAGTTTACATGTGTTTTGTGGACTTGGAGAAGGCATTTGACCGCGTCCCTCGTGGATTTTTGTGGGGGGTGCTTCGGGAGTATGGGGTATCGGGCTTGTTGTTACGAGCTATTCGGTCTCTGTACGACCGTTGTGAGAGTTTAGTTCGCATTGCCAACACTCGGTCGGAGTCATTCCCAGTGAGAGTTGGACTCCGCCAGGGCTGCCCTTTGTCACCGGTCCTGTTCATAATTTTTATGGACAGGATTTCTAGGCGCAGCCAGGGAATGGAGGGTGTCATGCTTGGTGACCACAGGATCTCATCTCTGTTGTTTGCAGATGATGTTGTCCTGTTGGCTTCATCCAGCAATGACCTACAGCTCTTGCTGGGACGGTTTGCCGCTGAGTGTGAAGCGGCTGGGATGAGAATCAGCACCTCCAAGTCCGAGTCCATGGTCCTCAGCCGGAAAAAGGTGGATTGTCCTCTCCGGGTTGGGGACAGGCTCCTGCCCCAAGTGGAGGAGTTTAAGTATCTTGGGGTCTTGTTCACGAGTGAGGGGAAAATGGAGCGAGAGATCGACAGACGGATTGGAGCAGCATCTGCAGTGATGCGGACGTTGTACCGGTCTGTTGTGGTGAAGAGGGAGCTTAGTTCTAAGGCAAAGCTGTCGATTTACCAGTCAATCTACGTTCCTACTCTCACCTATGGTCACGAGCTTTGGGTAATGACCGAAAGAACGAGATCGCGGATACAAGCGGCTGAAATGAGCTTTCTCCGTAGGATTGCTGGACTCACCCTCAGAGATAGGGTGAGGAGCTCAGTCATCCGGGAGAGGCTCAGAGTAGAACCGCTGCTCCTCCACATTGAAAGGAGTCAGTTGAGGTGGTATGGGCATCTGATTAGGATGCCTCCTGGACGCCTCCCACTTGAGGTGTTTCAGGCACGTCCCACTGGGAGGAGACCCCGGGGCAGACCGAGGACTCGGTGGAGAGACTATGTCTCCCAGCTAGTCTGGGAACGCCTTGGTATCCCCTCTGAAGAGCTGGAGCAGGTGGCTGGGGAGAGGGAAGTCTGGGCTTCTCTGCTTGAACTGCTGCCTCCGCGACCCGGACCTCCGGAAAAGCGGTAGAAGATGGATGGATGGATGGATGGATGGAAGGTTATAGGTCACATTAATGGTGGTAAACTTTTTTTTTTTCAAATGATTTATCTTGGTCTCATTTTTTTACATCACAAAAACCTGGCATTTGACAAGGGTGCATAGACTTTTTATATCCATGTGTCCCAGAGATTAACGTGTTTTGGTGCAAATGTGTGTATCCTCCCCAGAACAAAAGCAAAAGTTCTTGTGAAGATGCTGGCTGAAGCTGGTAAAAGAGTGTCATTATCCACAGTGAAATGAGTCCTGCACCAACATGGGCTGAAAGGCCTCTGAGTGAGGAAGAAGCCATTCCTCCAAAAGCAACATAAAAAAGCATGATTACAGTTTGCAAATACACACAGAGAAAATACTTTCATTTCTGGAGACATGCCCTGTGGCCTGATGAAACTATAATTGAACTATTTGGCCATAATGATCATTGTTATATTTAGGGGAAAAGGGGGAGAGAACACCATCCCAACTATGAAGTATGAGGGTGGCAGCATCATGTTGTGGGGGTATTTTGCTGCAGGATGAACTGGTGCACTTCTCAAAATAGATGGTATCACAAGGAAAGAACATTATGTGGAAATATTGAAGCAACATCTCAAGACATCAGTCAGGAAGTAAAAGCTCGGGTGCAAATGGGTCTTCCAAATGGACAATGACCCAAAGCATACTGCCAGATTAGTTACAAAGTAGTTTAAGGACAACACAGTAAATGTTTTGGAGTGGCCATCACAAAGCCCTGATCTCAATCCTATAGAAAATCTGTGGGCTAAGCTGAAAAGATATGGCCTACCAACTTGACTCCGTTACACCAGTTTTGTCAGGAGGAATGGGCCACAATTCCAGCAAAGTATTGTGAGAAGCTTCTGGAAGGATACCCAAAATGTCTGACCCAAGTCATACAGTTTAAAGGCAATGCTGCCAAATACTCTGAAAAAATATAAACTATATTGGTAATCCTAACTGATGTAAAACAGGAAACTGTTTAGTCTGATTTAATGTCAGACAGTGAGAAAAAAAGGTTATGTGTCTTATATAGTGTATGTAAACTTCTGGTTTCAACTGTATATATACACACGCACGCAATCCACCACTTGCCCATTGTAGGTGGCTTTGTGTGTTCAAACACTGCCATTTTGGATCGCTAGACACGGCAACTCCACTTGGACAAAAAATGGATCTGCGTAAAGAAATAATAAGTAAATCAACTGGAGTATCACTTTTCCCTGCAGCCAAATGGCACACGCCGGAAATCCGGCACAGTGCCGGAAAACTTTAAGCCCTGCGGTCCAAGATGTAGTGTTTGGTCATATTCCTCATCTCCAGAAGGTTGTGGCGACTGTAGTTTGTGTGCAACATCATATGTGGACATTAAACACATAAACATACACTTAGGCAAAGTTTAAACATTTTCAGAAAAATGTTTCGCTTTTTACTTTTGAAGATATAGGCAAAATTTTAACATCCCAAAGCGTTGCGAAAAGACAAACCACCCACTCACCAGGAGTCACAGCGACCAATCACGTGCAAGCCCTGCAGGCCGTTAATTAGAATATTCATAATTTGCACACACTTAAGTAGGTGAAAGATTTAAAAATCGCTTTCCAAGCAATTCTAAGGTAATGAAAGCTTTTTGGCGTTTAAAAAGCCACAATATACTATTTTGGACAATACACATTTGTTTTTGAGGTGGTTTTAGAGCTGCCGGAGTGCACCTTTAATCAACGGAATCATTTAGCAGTCTCTCCAGGATTTAGCCATGTTGCGATCGCGTCAATTCATGCAAAATCAGCCAATCAGCATTACTATTGTGCGACCTTACAACTTTGTCCAATCACCGCAACTTTCCCACAATTTTGGCCAATCCTCATCAACTTCTGCCAATTTCACCAATCAAATTTGTCTTTGAGTGGCGCGCAAACATTCAGCCTAACCAATCAAATGCATGGCTACACCGTGCTCACTTCTGTGTTTACAGTGAATATTAACGGAACACATCAGCAGAAAGAGTGTGTGATTAAAAAACAAAACACTAACCCGCGAGGTTTCCAACACCGTCCCTTCCTCCGTCTCCCCCAGCCTGCCTGTGGACATCTCTCCATGTCTCCGTCCTGACCGTGTGTACGAAGCGCTTTGTTTGTGCTGAAAAACGTCTGCCTGCCCTAAAAGCACCCCGTCGCAGGAGCGCGCATGAGGACAGGTGCCATAAAAGCACAAACCAAACGAGCAGATCTTACACTCCAGCCAGTGTTTGGACATTTTATACATCTTTAGAAGTAAAGTCATTCAAGAGCTTCCAGTTACCACCGTAAATGAAAGATGTGCGTCTGAAGAGACGTGCAACAGACAGACAGGTAGGAGTTAGGCACGGAACGAGAGAATATTTTCTGTAATTTTTCTTAAGAAAAAAACAGACTCTGACAGACAATACAGACCAACCGAATAAATTATTTATTTTTTCCTCTCCGCTCAGTACCGAGCAGCTGGGAACCTGCCTGCCTCAGGGACTACAGATGGAAATTAGTGAGAACACTATAATCTGGTACAGAGCATCTTTACTCTGTGGTTAATGTTTTTTCTGTACATGGTCCCTGACAAATAAACCAGTAAACTAAACTAAAGCGTAGGAAGTTTTCCACATCTCTACTCTTTAACATGCAGTCAATGCAATTTAGCTGTTGTAATGGATATTGTGTGAAAGTCTGTATTTGCTGTTGCACAAGAGTTTTTCTGTATAGCAGAAGTTTCTGCTTAACTTACAAATCACTGTAATGGGAAATCTTTGTTTATCCTGTGCTTTTCTTGTATTGATATACAGATTATCATTGCAATAAACTGGAAAAAAGCATCTGCTTTAAAATCTGTAATTCTTCCCACAACTTTTAGAGTAAACAGCCCCTCAGAACACTGCAACTTTTATCACAACTTTTTAAAAAAGCTCCCACAAATTCAACCTTTTTGGGCTGCAACAATCCTAAAAACATCCTGCAAAATCCTGGAGGGACTGATTTAGTTACATTTTTAGTGCTGCAGAAACAAACCATTTTATTAAAGAGGTCATTGACTGGAAAATGGTGGGTTTATACAGACAGATGTACTTTATTGTTCCCAAACTAGGAAACTGCAGAATTGTTTGTAGGTTTTAAGTGTCTGAAAAGAGTCTACTGGTCACCTAATTATCCAGAAGTTTTCAAAACAGTCACTTCTCGAAAAAACACACAGCCTTTATCTCGTTTTTCTCTTCCAGAAACGGCAGAAAAGTTTTTGACTTTTTTGTGGAATTCTTATACATCATGTCTTGACAAAGCCAGCCTTCCACTGTCCTTGAGACCCACCCACTGCTCTATTATTGACCCGCCTAGCTGTCTGTCATGTATATGGAAGTGGTGCTAAAGGTAACCTATTAGCCCCTGAGCTATTAGTCCCCAAGCTAACATGTAACAGGAAGCATGAACCAAGTGCGGCTTATATTGCTATTTTCTTCAGATCTTAGTCACCCTAATAACCATCCTTGTTACCACCTGGTTCACTGGTCCACGGTACATAACGTGCCTTGTGTCATTCCAGCCCCAAGATGCAGGCGTATGCACGAAGACGCAGGGTAGCATGCCTCTATAAGAAGCACAGAATTATAGAACAGTGGCACCAGCATGTCAGTCATGGGGAGCTGAGAGCCAGCAGAGCCGCTTCGTGACGGGTCATCTCCCAGCTGGCCATGGGAGAGGAGTGGCGTACCGCAGAGCGAGACATTGCCCTTTGAGATCCCGTGGCTCGGCCACTGGCCTTGGTTTGTGGCGATCAGTGGAGCGCGTGGTGCTGGCGATTTCATATGGCATCTCGGCGGGGCTGTTGGGCTGGGATGATGCGAGCTACGCAAACGACTGCAGATCAGTGAACCAGCGTTGCTCACTCAAGCTAGAAGGAGCTGGCTAGAAGCTACTCCGCTAATGGCTAACTGACGTAAGAGAGAGGGCAGAGTTGAACAGCTGAAGTCTGTTTCTTGAAGTGACAGGCTTTAAGTCAGAGTGAAGAAAGCCAAGAAAAATAAAAAAACAAATTTGCTTCAATAATTAAAAAAAAAATAAAGAAAATGTGAACAAAATATGTCACAAGCACTTCATTAAGACATGAGTGAGCTGTTAAAATGTGTGAAAAGTGCAGTCAATGAGCCCTTTAAACTTTTAGAATCTATTGATTTTATTTATTTTGTTGACAAAGTTTCCATTTCATCCATTTGCATATTTTTATAATTATTAATATATATTTAATTTGTTTTGACTTTAATTTTCCTCCGTATGAGTTTTCTAATCTATACATGTGTTTATTTTTCCCTTTAAGTTAAAATTGTGGCATTTATTTGATGAACAAACTTTTACAAAAAAATTAATATTTTTAAAATAACTTATGTCTTATTTTTACCATCATCAATCATGGCTGATTAACTCAAAGTTTGGCGCCCCCTGATGGACCACACCATCAGACGTATATAAATTAAAATAAAACCCTCCACGTCTGCTCACCTGAGGTCTGTCCCAGCTGGAGGCCGCTCAGCTCCTTGGTCAGCCCGTTGGTTTTGGGGATTGGTCCAGCGGTGACAGCAGCGGCGTTGCAGGTTGAGACGGCGCGCGGCGGCCTCTTCCCCGGTACCTTGACGGTGGTCCTCAGCAGGTCGATCTCCTTCCCATGGACATTCTGCATGTAGTCCTGAAGAACAAGGACGGAGAACAGACTCAGAGATGGATAAAGGTTGCCAGGAAACGGTGAGTTTAGCTACTCTTACAGTCTCCAACCTGTGGCTCTGGAACCACGTGGTTCAGCTGCTAATCAGCAGCTACTTTTTACACCGAGAAGCTGACTGATTAACTTTAACTGGGCTGAAAAGATTTCTTCTCTGTAGACCGTCCATTTTCTCACACTGTGGACATCCAATGCGTTTCCACAGTTTCATTAGTTCAAGGCCTGTTTCAGTCGGTTCTTAAGCTGCGTTCAGACCAAACACAAATGTGCAACATGAATACATGTAACATGCAGGAAACAAACAAATTTGGGCATTTGCGTGTCTGGGGGAATTGGTAGTGCGAGCTAATAATGGCCTTGAGGTAAGCTAATTTGACAATGAGACTGCTACTCACCTGCAGACAGGTGAACCGGAGCTCTGCAGCTGAATCAGAGTGTCGGAGTTAACCACCCATGGACTCCTGCCACAGGAGTGCGTATGAGGACTAGGAGGCTAGCAGTGTAAACCATCATACAGGTGAAGTTTTGGAGACAGGGACAATTTTTACAGGCGAGAGCCCCGTCGGATAACGTAAACCTAAACATGATGGTGTTTTGGGGATTACCACAGCAGGCAGAACATAGCTGCAGAAGTTATAAAGGAAACTCCACCCGTCTGCAACTCACTCAGACGGTGAATTCATGTCTATTCGCGTTTACATTGAGTTAACATGTAATGTCGCATTTGGTCTGAATGCACCTTTAGTAGCCAACTTGCAACCTTTTCTCACCAAACTCAAGGACAGATAGTATGCCACTGCATTTACAAGTTAAAAACTTATCACAAAGAAATTACATATTTGTCATCATAAAAATGCTATAAGTTCAGAATAAAAAGTTGCAAATTTAATGGAAAAAAATTCACAAATTTACAACAAAAAAGTCACAAATGTTAAAGAAAACATTGGAAATTTATGAGGAAAAAAGTTGCAAACTTACAGCACCTGAAAAATGCCGGTGGCTGCCGGTGGTACCCCCCCCCCCCCCCCATCCACTGTTGAGCAGTAGTTTAAATGCTATTCCGACCTTTGACCTTACAGTCTCAAAACCACAGACAGCGTTCCGGGTGACAGGGTGAACCTGTGCACAACGCCTGGTGACGCTAGCTTCACTGGTTCTTGAGGTCAAGCTTTACGGTATTTGGACCTTGACCTCCACACCAGAGGTCACCCAGACTCAACGTTTGTAGATCAACGATGGTGTCGATCTGAAAAGCTGACATCGTTAAATCAAACGGCAAAATCACAACATTTATGAGAATTCTATCCCATAAACACAATAAAACGTGTTCATCATGTGTTTTATTTTTAAGACTTTTGGCAGCCAGATTGATGGATTTATTTTCATTATTCAAGTATAATAAGGCCTTAATTTTGAACTTTTAAGGTTGCAGGGACTTGTAGACTGATCAGAAAAGGAAGCTGTAGCATCAAGACACCACCTCCCCTCTGAAAACAACCGTGTGGCGGCACGCTTCAGCTGGCGGGACATCAAACCCTCGGTGGTGAGTTTAAGTGGGATTATTAAGTGGGATTATTCAAATAAACCCTTAAATCCGCTCGTCTCACAAAGGAAACAAAAGCGGCGGCGATCCCTCAGAGCGCCGCTGAAGTGGACCGCTGCCACTGCCACCACGACACGCCCCGCCGGACGAGGAGCGGCGTTTGATGAGCAGCTCGTTAAGTCCTGCTTAAGTCGTCTCTGAGAGTCAGCTGGCGACCCCGGAGGAGCGGGGCATGGTGGGAGGTGGAGGCCTCCTCTTCACACGACTGGAGGATTAAATGAGACATTCGCAACGGTGCTTTTATTTTACACAGTTACAAAATTTATCACTGATTTGAATTAGATTTTAGACAAAAAAAAATGGATGTTCAACAAGATTTTAACAAAGCTAATTAATAAATAATGTTAAATATTTTTTTCATAAAACTAGTCTGCTGTACGACTAAGATTTACCTGAAGAAAATGGCAAATTTATGAGGAAACGTCAGAATAATTATTACTGATTTACCCAAAACAACAGCAAATAGGGAAGAGGGAAAACGTCACAAGAAGAAAGTTAGGATCTCTGAGAAAAGAGCTGCCAATTCACCAGGAAAAGGTGGGAAATTTATCTGGGGAAAAAAAAGCCAATTTACAAGAAGGTTGCAAATTAATGAAAATAAGTACAAATGTCTAAAATTTATATGAAAAAGTTGCTAAATTTTGAACCAAATTCCAACACAAAGACAGGAGGACCTGATGTGGAGATCGTGTAGGTATGGCAACATACATGAAAACTGTGGAGAATAATCAGAGTTCTGCCCCAAATCCACATTCATCAGCTCTTCCCAAGTTAAACTTCAGTACCGTCGTATTTCACGGACATCCTTTCATCTGAAACCAACATCTTTGCTGATCTGGCCGGTGTTCATGTTGTGTAGATAACTGCTCTAAACAATGATATTCTGACTTGGAATTTGGGTGCGCTGTTTTCAGTAGGTTAGAGGATAAAACGCTTCATTTTTACTCAGACACGCACGTATATAAAGAGTAAAAAAAATAAAGTGATCATTTTGCAGTGGTCTCTTTGGTCTTACTTTTTCCCAGGGCTACCTATATATATTAGTGGTGGGCATAGGTGCGATTAATTGCTACAATTAATCAATTGAGATGAATGCAACTATTGAGGTTATATATATATATATATATATATATATATATATATATAAACACACACACGTGTGTGTGTGTGTGTGTGTGTGCGCACGGAAATAACCATTTTTTCTTGTAGCCAAAAAAAATTTGAATAAAAATTAACTGGTGACCTGCTGGGTAATCTTTTACGAACCCTGATGAACCCCAACAACTGTGACATCCATGAACGTTCCTCGGCACTGGCAGTTCCGTGAGATCCTGACCCTAAGAGGCTGTACCGCGATACTTTGTGTCAAAAATACTGTATTGATTCAGAGACACCAGTATCACCAAAGTATTTATAATCACGTGACGCTTTCAATGCGTCGTAACCAAAAAAAAATAAAACTCCATCACCTGGAGCACTGTGGTCAACTTCCCTCTAAAATGCGGACTTGAAACTCTCTCCCAGTTTGTGTTTGACTTTGATAGTCCATGTAAAACTGGATGACATCACAGTTTTAATTTTATCATACAAAAATATTTGTCCGTGGGTACAAGTGGGGTGCGGATGTTGCATTTATTTCAATTCATACAACAGTTAGTTTCAACCGAGCAATTTGATTGGACAATAGGGATTCCAGGAGTTAGTAAAATCCACGATAATTGCACTCCAACTTTCACTGGATATGTATCACTCCGCTTCAAAGGGGTTCAGGTAACCGTTAATTACTAACACTGATTTACTATCAACTCTCAGTGAGAACTGCAGTACTGTTTTGGATAGCGAGGCGCTGTTTGACCAGAAATTATATAATCCGTGACCCAGAAGTCCCACCCCAGTACCTGCCCTTGTTCAGCTAGTTCACGTCTGTTTAAAAAAAAACAGGCAGTGCTAGAGTTAGATTTATTGTCTTGATTAACTAACCATAATACCATTGTGGTGATGGACTCTTTGTTTCATCTGAAAATGCCAAGGACTGCACTATACTAGGATGCAATCGCGAGCATGCTAACTACTAGCCACTGACTAGCTACCGGCATCTTGATCTCGGGTCTTCTGCCATACTGACTCAACAGGTGACCGGTATGTAAACTTACCAAGGCATTTAACTTGTTTCCATGTGTATGAAATGACAATAGACGTCGTCATGCTGATTGAGATGTTTGGCAACAGTTACTGGCTACATTTAGAAGGGACTTTTTTTTTCCTCAGCTGCACATAATAACTGGTTCAACAAACAAATAATATTTTGTCCAGTATTGTTGTCATTTAATAAACTGTGCTTGTGAAACTGCTGTATAAGAGCAATGTTACACTCGAGGTTGTTACGGTATCATGAATCTAGTAACTATGGCTGTGATGCGTCTGCGATATTCATTGACACCATACTCCCTCTCGTGTAATATTGCTAAGTTATTTGTCATTTTTTGTAACTTTACACAACAGAAAAAGTGGTCAAATCAGCCGATACTATATGATGAAATGGGGAAGATGCCAAAATCACTGACAACTGCACATAATTGTTTTGAAGAGTGGCAGCTGTCAAGGCAGAAAAACGACCAAATACATGCTATTTTTTAAATGAGAAAACATTTGCATAAAGTTTTGCTGTATTCCAATTTCACCTTTATATCTTCATATATTTACTTTGTCAAGTTCCAAAACAGTTTACTGAGTACATCTATGGTTTTTAATGTCATAAATAGTAATTTTTTAAATTCAAATTTGATGATTTTGTGTATTTAGGGGTCCAATATATTAATAAAGTAGGTGAAAACGAAAAAAAAAATAATTATCAGATCATAAAGTTGAAGTTGTGTTAAGAAAAAAGCTACCAAACACGGGTGTGGTGAACATTTTTTAATGCAGTTGATGAAGGGTTAGTTTGGTTTTTGGGGACTTTTCAGTCCACTAGATGGTGCTGAAGTCTCCCTGTCGAGTTAGGTCAGCACAGTATAAAACAAAGATCAGGACAGAGATCACTGCATATGATACTGCAGTACTCAGAGTCATAACACTGCGATGGTAACAGTGATTCCTACCCTGCTGTCCGCCACAAACCTCGTATCTCCAGAACAAACGTTTGACAGGAAATGAACAAAACTCTGAACTTAATTTAGCAGCTACTAGATTTATTCACATGGTTTTCTAAAGCTGATGATTGGTTTAATATTGGTAAAAACATGTAGACATACAGGGTGACCAGTAGAATGGGTTTATTAATAATAAAAATAAAAGTGACTAGATTTGGAGAGCAGGTTTGCGGTGGACGCCGATGATATGAACGCTAACATTCTCTAAGCTAGTGCAGAAATCCAGTTTCTAAAGCGTATCTGATGCTAATTTTCAGCATCAATTAACATCTCAGTATTAACAACCCTACTACTGTGTTAACAGCTCCGTGGATATTTTCTCTCGTTTTTCTGGCGTCTCCTTTCATAGTGGTGGTTTCCAACCCCCTCCCTCCTGGCAGCTCGGCTGACAAAAGGCCAATTCAAAGCCAAGTGCTCTCCACGGCGTCTTAACAAGCCACTGGAGAGCCCTCCAGCCGGGGGCCCGCTGGGTACGCCGCACTCCCACAGATTGACCAAGGTAATTGAGACTCCATTTGCATCCCAGAGCTTTCATCATAAGCCTGGTCCTCCATGCCGCCACCGCAGCATCCAGGACGAATGTTTGTATCGAGCGGACATGCTGATGGCAGGTGGTGACGAGTGTGCACGTGTAGAAACGGCCACATGTGAGAGCACAAATGGATCTATCATCAATGATGGCAGGCAGGCGGGGGGTGGGGGGTGGGGTTAAGTGCTGACGACGAGGAAAAAAACGAGGATCCATAATGAGGCGAGCTCCTCCACGTCGGGATCGATGGATAACGAGACAGTAGCAGATAAAGGAGGAGAAGAAGAAGAAGCTGTGTAGACATGATAGAAGAAGAGATTGATGGAAGAGTTCTCAGCTCTAGACTCGATTAAAATGTCTGAGGAGAACCTCCTCAGGTCCAAATTGACGTTTAAAATGCAGTAAAATAAAATGATACAACAGTTAGTTCTGACCGAGCAATCTGATTGGATGACAGGGACTCCAGGAATCACTACACTCACTGATCACCACTCTGGGATTCTAACACTGTTACCGTAACTTCAACAGTGACATTCTATTAGAAAAGACCTGGGAATTCTGTTATGTTCTGGCTTCATGCAGTTAGCCATTAGCTGTGCTTAGCTTACTTTCCTAATTAGCTAACCCAAAGTTTTTATTGAAGCCTCATAACGTAATACACACTGACGACTCTTCTTCTGAACATGCGCAGCTACCTCTTCCACTCTCCGTGCCAACATCAGCTCACTTCCAGTCAACGCCAAAAAAAAGGTAATTTAGCTAACGACACAGTTCCACTTAACACTGGATACACTGTAAATAGTGCTGACAGTTGATTTTTTTTGTACACGGAGCTCATGTTTCACATTTTAATCATTTTTATAATCATATTGTTTGTTACCCCAGTTAGCTTAGCAACAGTAACGTGAACAGCAATAACCAATGGATGCCGCCTACACAACTTAATAAAATACCCCAGGTAACCGCTTCTATCAGGGATGAGAATGGGGTTTGGGGAAAAAAGGAGGAAACTAAGCCGGGGGTCTTGGGGAACGCAGGCAAAAAAATCTGGGGGACGAAATCTGGTGTTTTAGAATGCTCAAATGTGGTCTTATATTTAAAGTTAGAAGTAAGTACAAATGCATTTATAGTTTACCTTTTTAATCTGCAGCTGCATCACATGTGTAAATTTATGATATCTGAATGGTATGTTGATGTAATAATACTAAATTATATTTTACTACTATTTAATATGTTTAGAACTGACACAGAATTACATTTACATAGTTCTAGAACAGACAAAATAATTTAACCAAGTAAAATAAATTATAAATATTAACAAAATTCCATCACCAAGTCCATCACCCATTTATTAAAATATACTGACATTCTGCAAACATTTTGATTTATTAATGTGTGCATTTGTTAGTGTTACTAGGAATATAAAAAAGTTGCATATTAGTATATTTTAATATTTGAAAGATAATCTAAGAAAGTAAGTAAAACCTAAAAGATGTTTAATATTTTTATGTAATGACCATAAAGAAATTATGTTTACTAATAAAAGCAAAGATATCTTAGGAAAGGCAACCCATCACCACCCATGACTAAAAAACACACATGCATTATGTAACTCCTCCTAGTGAAACAAAAAATGATAAATTATATTCAAAATTCTTAGATTGCATTTCAAATTGTGAGAAAATATGTAATAACATTTATCTATTAACAATCGATAATCAGCATTCAAATGCAATTAGTGTTTCAAAACAGGCATGACGTCACAACTGACACATGCTATTTCATAACAAATTCATTACGCGAAAATTCTCAAGTACATTACTTATAACGAGAAAAAAATCTTACCTCGGAATGTGTTTTCCAATCACTAATTGCTGTAATCGGGGCCGATTGTGATGAACTTTGATTGACTGGCATCTGAATTTGACCGTGTCCATCGATCGCTTTGAATGCTCGATCTCCTTGTAGCCACAATATTGAGATGTTTCTGTTTTGAACAGTGCTCAACTAAGGCAACACAACCACGAGATCCATAACTCAAGAAATCGTTACAATAAACACACTGGGCTTTCCCTGGTACTTTGCATTTCGCTATGAAGTCGGCCATTTTTTCAACCACAACTTCGGTATTTTTACTGATCTTTACAGTCATTGACACAGTTTTTTCGAGCCATTCCCAGCAAAACTTGTTCCTTATCCCTTTGTCGATTTCTAAAATTCTTGCTTTGTTGTCTTTTGTGAGTTTTAGGTCCACCATTTTCACGAAATCAGGAAAACTCGGTTGATTGAACTGTCCGCCATTTGCATTTCGCTCCGCGTGTTGGATATGACAAAGGAAATCTAACAAAATCGTTGATTGGTTGCTTCAGTAAGTATCAGCCAATCAGTGGCGTTGTTACATTACATTACTGATCTCGCTGGGTAGCGTGTTCTGCGCGATGGATTTTAGCAGCCGATCGAAAATACGACTCGCCACTCATAACATACCTCACCCCCCCCCCTAAAATTTTCTCCTCGAATTTAGACAATTCACAAGAATGACCCTAGACATGATCAAATCCGAGGAATTCCGCGGATCCGCGGAAGATTCTCATCTCTGTTCTATGTGACCCACAGGTAGGGCTGCAACTAACGATTATTTGGGTAGTTGACAAATCGAACAACTATTTTTTCCATTAGTCGACTAATCATGATTATTTCTCTCCTGTCTCCATCTCCACTTCCTGCTGGCACAGCTCCTGTTCGGGGCTCCAGGTCATGTTTTTACCTCACCTGTTTAAGCCTGCACACCTGTGAAAATCACGTTGTTGTCAGTCTCTGCCTTAATGTAGCCTGTTATAAAAAATTCCCAGAGCTTAATGAAATAATGACCCATCAAACAGGTGTTGGAAACTTAAACTTGACAGTTTAATCAGAAATGTTTGTAGCAACACAATTAAATAATAGATGCTTAAGTGTAAAAACTCAACTAGCAGCTCTGCTGCTCCATTAAGGCTGTTGTAACTGTGTGTTAAAAACAAACTAGAGTAATATTCAACTCCATTAAAGTAGAAAAAGAAAATACCAAGCTAGTCCATCCTGTTTGAAACCTTGCTGGGTCTAGAAGCTTAAAAGTTTAATTAGGCTTAGATGAAAATTAAAATAACTTCTTCCAGCCCAAAATAAATTAAAAACACCTTAAATATCAGTGCAGGAATATGAGCCTTCATTATACATACAGTGAAATATTTAGGCTGTTGTAAATTTATTTGTGATGATTATCTTTTTTAAATTAAATTATAAATCATGATATTCTAATTTACTGAGATGCACTAATATTCAGAATGAAGGCTGATATTATGGTGGCAATAATAGAGAAGATGAAAGAGAGTAAACTGCTCATGTAATTCATCCATTTACTGCAGTTAACATATTAGCTAGCATACCTGAAACAGCTCAGCTGTCAGCAACCATCGTCAGAGAGAATACTGTTCAACAGCAGGTAAACTATTTAAACAGCACACACTAAATAATGTGGTCAGTTTTCCAAAGCTGAGAGAGTCGCTCATTGAAAATAAGAAGCGCTAACATTACTTGCTAACCTTACCGGTGCAGTCCGCTGACAGGTGGACGGAGACGGATTAACGGGGAGGAGGAAGGACTGGATGCATGGCTGTAGTTCAGCTGTGATACAACAACACTGCTTTACAGTCTACATTTCATTTATTTATTTTTGGTAAAATCCTCCCATACTTTGGAAACTTTTGGTCTTCTCTGTGATTTTCTCTCCGTGTTGCCATGATGCGTTCCTCTTCTTTGCTGGAACAGTTAAACTCAACATTCCCGCGGCATGCACATAAACTTTAAAATTAAACAATTTTTGACAATAAAAATCTGCATCAACAAATTTTTATGATCAACGTTATGGACAATGTTGACCAGTTGTTGTAGCCCTACTCACAGGTACATCATGTGTTGTTACGTGAAATAGTAAAAATGTTGATTAGGAGACAAAACAACATAATAATGGCTACACACACAAAGTCTTTTAAAACAATAACAAAATGTTGAAACTTTATGTCAAAAAAGTCCAAACTTTGAGGGGTAAAAAATGGCTAATTTACTCCAAAATATACTGCTTTACAAAAAGAATCACAGGTTAAAAAGGGGAAAAAGTTTCATGTTGATATGAAAAAAGTGGAAAATTAATGACAAAAGAACTGCAAATTTATCAGAAAAAGTCATAAGTGGCACCGCCGCCATCAGTGTGTGAATGGGTGGATAACAGGATCTGTAAAGTTCTTTGGTCACCCAGAGATGAGAAAACGTGAACGCCATTTACCATTTTACCAAATATGAGTTTAAAAAAAAGTCACAAATTTATTTTAAAAAAGTCCCAATTGTAGAAGAAAAACGTCGCAAATTTACAAGAAACAAAGTTAATAATTTCACCCCCCCCCCCCCCAAAAAAAAGTACAAATTGAGGATCCTTTCACACCTAAACCATTTGGTCTGGACTTTCAGACTCTTCAGTGAAATTCGGACCAAAATTTCAGATGTGAAACCTCCCAGAACCACAGTTCGGTCCAAAGAGCAGAAAACTGGTCTGTCAAAAAGACGTTATGTTATACTTTATTAATCCCACAGGGAAATTCAAGGGCATCCACCTGGAGGTTCTCTGGGTCCAGTTCATTTAGAGAGTGAAAGTGATTTTCAGGAAGGTCCCAACTTTCAGACCAAACAGAGGAAATTAAGCCAGATGATAAGAGGGAAAATGATCCATGGTAGCACTCGGAGAGAGGAAATACAGGTGCAACTTAATTAGGGGTGGGAATCGCGAGGGAACTCGCGATTCGATTCAGATTGTGATTCTTGGGTCACGATTCGATCCTATCATGATTCAATGATGATCACGATATTGTAATAATTGAGTATCACAATCCCATATATTTCAAATTTTTTCACCTTATTCAACCTCAAATCATATCCCAAAGTAAAACTGTTGACATCTCTTTCATATAACAAAACATTCTCGGGGCTCCATTTTCTGCGGTGACACGTCTCTGCACACGGTGAGGACGATGCTGTTTAGAATAGACTCCCGCTCCAGATACGTCCAGCTGATTCTGTGGACTTTCTTAAAAAGTAGCTGAAAACTTTTTTGTTTAACATGGATTTCCGTTGACTTTCAACTGCTTTTTAATGTTAAGTCTGGTATTTTTAAAATTATTTTAATCTTGTGTTTTAACTTGTTTTTGTATTTTTAAAATTATTTTTATCTATCAACTTCCTTTTATTCCATTTTATTGTACAGAGCTTTGTGACAATGGGCTGTATTACAACGCCGGGGTCGGCTGGTCAGTTGTCACTGACGCAGAACGCATTTATGGGCATTTCCAAGTTCATTTCTTTATCACAATGGCATAAAAACAAACTTTCCATCCGCGCATGATGCAAAGAGGCCAGTCTATTCATTCAGAGGGGTGTTTTGGATAAGTCAATCCAAAGTGCTCCTTCCCATCCCTTTAATGCAAAGAGGTGCATTGTCTAAAGTGAACTGTGATCATGACGGTTTAAGGCGGGTTTTTTGCTGACCAAGCGTGTGTGCGTGTGATCCATAATGCATGCGATAGTAATGCTGCTTGGTAATAAGGAAGACATCAGTCACAGTTGATGCCCAGTTAGTTATGATAAAAAGAACAAACGGTGAAGAATGGCCTGAAAAAAAAAAAAATCAGCTGAGTGGTTTAATGTACTGTCCACCGATACAACACAGACATGAGCGGGTTTGACACTGAAGGAAAAGAGGATGATGCCTTTGCAAACTTTCATAAACTTTCATTAACGGTGACGTGGAAGTCGCTCCTGCCTGTGGGGAGATGGAGCACTCTGCCTCCTGTCGCTTTCACCGACCAAGGGTCCCCTATCCATCCTGGGTAGGAGGGAAGGTGGCGATCTGGCGCCTTGTTCATTCATTTGTTCCCCTAAAAATAAACACATTAATGCCTAATAAATCCTTGATGAAAATGACCCCCCCCCCCCCTCACGCATCACACTGGAATAGACAGGCACACATGCTCCCTGTTCATTCATTCATTCCTCTAAAAAAAAAATCCTACATTAATGCCTAATCTAAAGACTCCAATGGTAAGTCTGCAATTAAAATAAGAGTGTAGATAGAATAAAAAGAAAATAGTAGCGTGTGATCATCATATAATTAAAATGACGGGTGATTATGACTGTTATAAGATCCCAGCGCTGCCGTTCCTGAGCTCCGGAGCGGCGCAATGTCAAAACACACCACTGAAATATCATTAAACAATGCACTTCTTACGAGAGACCTCCTGTTTCCTGATCAAAAGCGGATTCCCATGGAATGCACTATAATAGTAATGCGCATTAGATTTGCACGCCTCCACACCTCTTTGAAATGAGCCTCCTCCTCCCAGTGCAGAGCGGACACACTGTCTACTGGTAATTTGATGGCGTGACTCAAGCTGTAAAAAAAACAGGCAATGCACTGACAGAAACAAACAAAATCAGTGGCGCACGGCGGGAAGTCTGTCTGAAAAGTGTGCGGATGACCGTCAAAATAAGGCCCTATGTGTCTGAAAAGCACTTCATCGATAAACTTTACTTACTTGACGCTCAGAGAAAAAGCTCCATGCCTGCGTCTCTTTAGCTTAGCAATTGCTAATGCTGCTCCAAGCTGTGTGCGGCCCGCTGTGTTCCGAGGGTTTTTTCTTTTTTTGGTACAGCACTTCTTGCAGGTTCTGCGCCATGTCAAGGTCTTTCCTTCCATCTTGGTTATAAAATCCAAAAAGACCCAACATTTGAGCTAACTGCTTCCTAACTTTCAAAGTTGGCTGCAAATCACCGAGCCAAGCTATGATTTCGCTTGACTGTACATCTCCAGGACCCGCAGGCGTGCAGGCCGGATCATAGCCGATCCTTCACACCCTGGTCACGTACTGTTTGCCCCCCTCCCCTCAGGTAGAAGACTTCGGTCCATTCAGACTAAAACCTCCCGTCACATGAACAGCTTCTTCCCCTCTGCCATCAGACTGCTGAACACTAAGTGTCTTATTGACTCTCGTGCACTATGTACAGCAGCTCAACCAGACTCATGTCAATCATCACTGTTTTCTTTTTGCATTACCGACTGCACTATGGGGTACTCCACAATATCTGCTGCTCGCTAATATATTTAAAAACTGCTTTGACTAGTATTACTCATTCTTATTCTACACTTTATTGCATGTAAGATAAGATAAGATAAGCCTTTATTAGTCCCACAAAGGGGAAATTCCAGGATTGCAACAGCACAGGGACACAACTTTTTTCCCCACCCCCTAGTCTCAACCAATTAGAATGCCATCAAAAAGTTGTTTTATTTCAGTAATTCAATCCAAAAAGTGAAACTCCTATATTATATAGATCCATTACACACAGAGCGATACACCAGCAGATGACCTCTTCAGATGAGAGTAAATTTTGCATTTCATTTGGAAATCAAGGTCCCAGAGTCTGGAAGAAGAGTGGAGAGCCACAGAATCCATGCTGCTTGAGGTCCAGTGTGAAGTTTCCACAGTCAGTGATGATTTAGGGAGCCAGGTCATCTGCTGGTGTTGGTCCACTGTGTTTTATCAAGACCAAAGTCAGTGCAGTTGTCTGCCAGGAAATTTTAGAGCACTTCATGCTTCCCTCTGCTGACAAGCTTTATGAAGAAGCCGATTTCATTTTCCAGCAGGACTTGGCACCCCCCCCCCACACACTGCCAAAAGTATCAAAACCTGGTTTAATGACCATGGCATCACTGTGTTTGATTGGCCAGCCAACTCTCCTGACCTAAACCTCAGAGAATCTATGGAGGATTGTCAAGAGGAAGATGAGAGACACCAGACCCAACAATGCAGACGAGCTGAAGGTCACTATCAGAGAGACCTGGACCTTCATAACACCTCAGCAGTGCCACAGGCTGATCACCTCCATGATACGCTGCACTGAATCCATTTTTTAAAATTAATTTAATGTAACTGTAATTTTGAGAAACTGAATTTACTTGGCCAATAAAGCTGATTCTGATTTGGAGTTTTTCATAAGCTGTGAGGCATAACCATAAAAATTAAAAGAAATAAACACTTGAAATATATCACTGTGTGTAATGAATCTATATAATATAGGAGTTTCATTTTTGAATTGAATTACTGAAATAAATCAACTTTCCAATGGCATTCTAATTTACTGAGATGCACCTGTATGGCTGTTAGCAGCATAAATAGTCACTTTAGGTGAAATGTTATTTTTTTTTTTCCACAATATCTTTATTGAACCTTTTTTTTTTTAACAAACATGATACAAACAATCAAACACTAACGCTAAAGTACTACAAAAAAAAAAAAAAAATGCACTAAAAACACCAACAACCACCAACAAAACCAAGTCTTCAACAATGCTCCTCTGTTTAGTCTAGACAATCCAATACATAAGTATACATATTATGTTCACCAGTTTGGAATTTACAAGGTCCACACACATCATTCACCTTCTTCTTCAAGAGTTATGTTTAAATTTTTTACATAATCAATAAAAGGTCTCCATATATTCTCAAACACAATTTCCTTTGATTTCAGTATATATGTTATTCTTTCTAATGGAAGGTTTGTTAACATCTGTCTTAACCACTGAGTCACATCTGGTCTATGAGTCTTTTTCCATAATAGTGCAATACATTTTTTGGCATTAAGCAAACTGAGGTCTATGAATGTTCTTTCACTTTTATTAAAATTATGCTTTTCTGGGTACAGACCCAACAAAAACAATTTAGGATTCAATATGATTTGTTTTGAGATTATTTTTTCAATTGTTACCCTCACCTCTTCCCAAAACATTCTTATTAATCTACATTCCCATAAACAATGAAATAGGGTTCCTTTACTTTCCATGCATTTTGTGCATGTATCTGGTATATTTTTGTAATATCTATTTAACTCCTCCGGTGTAACATACATCCGCATTAACCATTTGAAATGTATCAATTTAAGGCGTACATTTATTGATTTGGTTTGAGCTTCTGTACAAGCCAATTCCCACTGTTCCTCCGAAATTTCAATTTGCAGATCTTCTTTCCAGTAGTTTAATCTTTTCAGTGAATTTTCACTTGAAGATAGTGTCAATGAGTTATAAAACTCTGAAATAATACCCTTTCTTTTACTATCTTTCATCATCATTTTTTCCAAGGATGAATAAATAGGTCGAGTGAGAGCTTTATTTTGATTTGATCGAATAAAGTTTCTAAGTTGAAGATATTTAAAAAAATGTGTTCTATTGAGATTAAATTTGATCCTCAGCTCTTCAAAAGACATTATGTTGTCTGCACATGGCAAATATAAATCCTGAATCTTTTGTATCCCTTTTAAATTCCATACTTTAAATACAGCGTCCGCTCTCCCTGGTTTAAAATATTGATTACCCCATATTGGACTAAATTGTGACAATAACTGTGGTTCTTTTAAATAGTTTTTAGCTTCACACCATATTTTGATCATATGCTTTACAAATGGATTTTTAACTTGTTTTTGTAATTTTTTTGCCGAATCTGAGTATATGAATATGGGAAGAGGTAAAGGTAAATTGTATGATTCCATTTCAGTCCAGTGAGGGAGATCATTTGATGAAAAATAATATGTCATAGAACTCAGTTGTGCCGACCAATAATACAACATAAAATTTGGACATTTCAGACCTCCACGATCAAATGGTAAATATAATAAAGACAGACGTAATCTAGCCCTCCTGTTGTTCCATATAAATTCCACTAACTTTTTTTTTATTCTTGAGAATAGATCTAAAGGTGGTGATAAGGGAATGTATTGAAATAAATAAAGTATTTTAGGTAAAATATTACTTTTAAGTATATTGATTCTCCCGATCATCGACATTGGTAGTGACATCCATCTCTGAGTTAACTCACTGATATCTGACATTAAGGCTTCATAGTTGACACTGGCGACTGATTCTAGCTTAGGCATAATTTGGATTCCTAAATATTTAAACTGATTTACAACATTGAATTGATTTACCTCAGGGGCTGGGTAATTTCTCTGGGTCTCATTTAGCATTAATATTGAAGATTTAGTTTTATTTATTTTATATCCTGATATTTCCCCAAAATTCTTTATTAAATTCAACAAGGTTGGAATTGATTTTTTTAGATTCGACATAAACAAAATTATATCATCGGCGTACAGGGAGATTTTATGTTCTGTTGGTCCAACTTTAATTCCATATATTTGTGAATGTAAACGTATCGCTATCGCTAAAGGTTCAATTGCCACAGTAAACAGTAAAGGTGAAAGTGGACAGCCTTGTCGACATCCTCTATTGATTTTTATTGGTTTTGAAATATTGTTATTTGTTAGGATTTCTGCTGTAGCATTATTGTATATTATTTGAACCCATTTTATGAAATTATTTCCAAGTCCAAACCTTTGTAGGACTTCAAAAAGAAAGGGCCATTCAACTCTATCAAAGGCCTTTTCGGCGTCCAATGATAGGAGAGCTGTATCCGGTGTTTCTTTATTAAAATAAATAATATTAAATAGTCTTCTTACATTATGGAAGCCTTGTCTACCCTTTATAAAGCCATTCTGATCTCGATTAATAATATTTGGTAAAATTTCTTGTATTCGTCTTGCTAAAATTTTGCAGATTATCTTAAGGTCGGCGTTTAATAGGCTTATTGGTCTCATATTTTCACATTTATTAGAGGGCTTACCTGGTTTTGGCAGCAGTATAATTAAGGCATTATTTATGTATGATGGTAAATTATTATTTTGAAATGCTTCCAAAACCATTTCCAAAAAAGGTTTTATTAATTTATTCTTAAATTTTTTATAAAGGTCAACTGGAAGACCATCTGGTCCTGCACTTTTTCCTGATTTCATATTATCAATGGCTAGCCCAACTTCTTCTTGACTAATTTTAGACTCCAATATCTCCCTGTTTTCATTTGGAATACACGGTATAGATAGTTCGTTCAAAAACCCATTTAGTTTTGTTAAATCAGGTTCATTTTTGGTATCATATAATTTTTCATAGTAATCTCTAAAGGCTCTATTAATTTCTAAAGGATCTATAACTACCTGTCCGTTACTTATAATACTGGTAATTGGTGTTTTAATTTCCAATTGTTTAATCTGCCATGCTAATAATTTTCCTGATTTTTCACCTTGTTCATAAAAAGATTGTTTCAATCTTAGAAGACTCGAGGCAGCTCTATTCGCTGATTTTTTGTCGTATTCAGCTCTCAAAATCAGTAATTCATTCTCCAACCTTGGGTCACTTCCTGCATACACTTTTTCCTGAAGACTTTTTATTTTATGTTCCAATTTAGCTCTCTCCTCTCGAGTCTTCTTAGATTTTGATCCTGTATAACTAATAATATGTCCCCTAATAAAAGCTTTGAAAGCCTCCCACTTTACACATGCTGATGTTTGTGTAGTATTGATGTCAAAGAACTCGTCTATCTGTTTTTCTATATACTTGACAAATTCCTCATCCTGAAGCCATTTATGCTGAAATTGCCATCTACCTGATTCCTTTGTCAATTTTTTATCTACATATATTAGACAACAGGGTGCATGATCAGAGATCACGATGTTATCATAAAAGCAGTTTTGAATCTTGGACCTTAATTCTGTGGAAATCAAAAAATAATCAATACGTGAGAATGTCTTGTAGGTACTGGAATAACAAGAATAGGCTTTAACTTGTGGTTTCATTTCTCTCCATATATCTAACAATCTCAATTCTTTCATAAAATGATTAATAGTCATCCTACATCCAATGTGTGTACAATCCAGTCCTGTTGATCTATCCACACCTGGATTCAATGTACAATTAAAATCCCCTGCTATTATATGTTGCCCTGTAAGTGATGATAAGATGAGAAATAAATTAGCAAAGAACTTCTGATCATCTATATTGGGACCATATAAGTTCACAAGATTTATATTTTCTAATAGCAAAGAACCTTGAATGATTACATATCTTCCAAATTTGTCTCCAATTACATTTTTCACTTGAAAAGGAACTGATTTATGTATGAGAGTCATAACTCCCCTGGCTCGGGATGAAAATGAAGAGGTGAATACACTTCCCTGCCATCTACTCCTAATTCTTTTAACATCCTCCTCTATCAGATGAGTTTCTTGTAAAAACACAATTCTTGAACCCATGTCCTTTATTTTATTCATAACTTGTTTAAGTTTTTTTAAATTTTGTAGACCTCTGCAATTCCATGAAGTTAAATTAAGATTAACACTTTGGTCCATGATCAATAGAGAGTTTGGGATTACCTTGCAGTGTAAACATGCTCATACAGAGAAGCAAAAACATGAGTGGTTGAACATTCATCCTACAAACTACACACAAACAAATTTCCCCTTCCCACACTTGTGGCAAACCCCCCAAAATCAAAAGAAAAATTCTGTCTCCCGATATAGCCATCGACCGCTCCACACCCACGGGGAACAGCCTAAGCCACTCCTTCTTCATCCTCCCAATCACCCTAACTCTACTGCTTTTAATGACGTAACATTAACTCTCCTCTGTAGTTTTCCAACTTAACTCCAAAATTTTTAACAACTTTGTACATCATAGTTTTTTTTTTGTTTGTTTGTTTTGTTTTTGTTTTGTTTTTTTAATATATAATACAATCTATATTTTGTAAACTTACTATTTACTTCAAGTCAGTCAGATGCCTGTGCAAATGCTTAATTATTCTACCTTATATTTTGTTCATGCTTAGCTCCCACCAGTCTCTTCTTCTTCTTTGATCTTCTTGATGAACTCCTGCGCCTCCTCTGGGGTCTTGAAGATGTGGGTTCTGCCCTCATACGTGGTCAGCAGTCTCGCAGGATAGATTACACCATGACGAATCCCAAGGTTGCGCAGCTCCTTACATATGGGATCAAACTGCTTCCTCAATTGCTGGATTCCTGTGGCCAAATCTGGGTAGAACCGCACCTGCTGGTCCTGGTGTTTAATCTCTCCTTTTTTAGCTCGTGCAGCGTTGAAGATCTTCATCCTGTCTCTGTTGCTAAGAAACTTCATAATTAAGGTCCTCGGCGGTCCCTTATCTCTCCGTGGGCCAATACGATGTGCTTTTTCCAGAACCACTGCTGATTGCAACTCCTCGCTGCCCAGCACCTCCGGAATCCACTTTTCCAGAAAGGAACATACGTCCCGACCTTCTGATTCCTCTGGAAGACCCACCAGCCTCAAATTATTCTGTCTCGACCGAGATTCCAAATCCAAAATATTATCTTCCAGAGATTTATTTTTTTTTTCCAAAGTGCGCACCTTTAATTGAAGACGGGTGACGTCATCTTCAGCACTAGCGAGACGGAGCTCCATCTGCACCGTTCGTTCTACACAGTCACCCAATTCCTTTCTTATTCCTTCCAACGCTGTCATAATCCCATCAAATCTAGAGGAAAAGTCCGCTCTCATTGAACTCATGGCAGCCATCAGCGCATCTGCGCCATTCCCCGCAGATATCGCAGCGTTGCCAGCCTCCTCCGCCATATATGGAGTTTTGTTTACTGCGTCACAGACCTGAAAGTCCGTTAATTTGGACTGTTTCGGCGGCTCGCTTTTTCCTTTTCCTGGTTTTCCAGCCTTAGGCTTCGCCGACATATCTTCGCCCAAATGCTGGGATACGTTCTGTCCCAAATGAGAGAGTTATTTGCCGATTTTTTTTTTTTCCAGGAGCAGAGCAGAGCGAGACACGTCCGTCCTACGTGGCAGCCATAACCGGAAGTCCTGAAATGTTATTTTTATTGAAGATGTGGATAATATTCTAGCCTTGCAAAACTATATGACAAACGTCGTCATGACAACAAGACGTAGGTGCCATCATGTAAACTTGCTTAGTCCTCTTGGAAACCAAACCTAATCGGACCAAATGTGGACGGAAGAACAAAAACATGAACCTCAGTGCGGACTTTCAGGGGGGGAAACTGCCGTAACAAAAAAAAAAAGTCAATTTCACAAGGGAAAAAAAGTCACAAATGCAAAAGGAAAACTTTTGACTTTTAAATATTTATTGTACAGACTGAACCAGATTTTATTTTCACCGTTTCAGCCTCTAAAACGGCGTTACGATACCATGTTCCTGTTGTTGTTACAGCGCTCATCTCTGATTGGTTTAACTTTAATTTTCTGACTGCTGCTGGAGTCTGAGACAGAAACAAAACGGCAACTCTTCCTCCTGCTCCAAACGCCGTTTTAACGACTCCTCTCACTGTTCAGCACCATGCCGAGACGAGAGGATGTTAATTACTCTCTCGCCTCTTTTTTTTGGCTCCTTGTGCTTCTCTTTAGACTTTTTTGCTGCCAATTATGTGGCATCTATTGCCATCCACTTAATTAGCGGCATTAATGTGATT
The DNA here is from genome assembly GCA_020510985.1 of Pholidichthys leucotaenia. Classification (NCBI taxonomy): domain Eukaryota; kingdom Metazoa; phylum Chordata; class Actinopteri; order Cichliformes; family Pholidichthyidae; genus Pholidichthys; species Pholidichthys leucotaenia. Next base: position 338,562,268 of record CM035845.1, read on the forward strand.
TCTTTGCATATAGTCGGCCAATTAGCCACTCTGATTGGGTTTCATTCGATTAGCCTTCGCAAACACGCTAATTGACGGCGGCGGCAGATGCGGGAAGACCCTGGCTGTTGGCTGCCGGAGGGGTTTGTGTACGCTGCGTGTGTTGATGTGTTAAGTGATGAGTTTTAACACTAATTTACTGCATCGGCTGCTCTGACGGCTGATGGACGTGTGGAGGAGCGCCACGGCGTGGGTATGTCCCCGCAGGGAGTCGAACCCCCCCCCCCCCACACACACACACAGCAGGGGTGGGGAAGTGGCTGGTTTCCATGGTTACGGCCAAGTAATAGGAAGAATGTGGCCTACAGGACGTCTTGAAAACGACACACAAATATTAGTCAACAGATTTATGACTGATAAAGAGGTGATGGAGGAGTGGAGACGTGTCCAGTGTGGAAAAGCTGGGACTGGCTCCACCCCCCATGACCAAATTAGGATAGAGTGGTTAAGGAAACTATTGAACATGTTTTTCCTTTAATATTTCTCATTTCACGCTGTCACAAGGTGATTTGTTATTTTATAACCAAGGGGATGATGGAGGGTTTTCACCAATTCAGCATGAGGTACAAACGTATACGTGTACATTAGCTACAAATATGCAACATCAAGCGTGCAAAAATATGATAAAAGATGCCAATTTAAAAATTAAAAGTCACAATTTACAAATTTAATTACACAGAGTAAACACTTAACCAGAAACAACATGAATGTGGCAAATTTAGAAGAAAAAAGTTTAAACTTTCCAGGAAAAAAGTTGAAAACTTTTGATTTTAACAACCAATCACAGCCTTCCATGTTTAACATGATTTTTTTTTTTTTTTAAGAGCCAAACGGAGATTTACATGACTTTTTAGAACCAGAATCAGGGATATACTTCCGTGACTCTGAGCTCCAGCTCATCAAACTGGGCGTGGGTCAGCCTCAATTTTTCAATGAAAACAACACTCATCAAGATGCAGTATATGGATGAGGCAGTGACATTTTTCCCTGTGTGTGCACAGTTGTGAACACTGTAAAAACCCAAGTATGGCACCATTTTAACAACAGAAGGTAATCCCACCCCTCAGAGGGCAAATCAGCACATGCTGGTCTCAACTGGCAGCTGCATTTGTGAAAGTAGAACAAGGGGAATCCTTGCTTGACATTTGGTCTGAACGCACCATAAGAACCATGACCATGACTCTAAGAACCAATCAGAGGATCCATGACTAAGAACCAATCAGAGGTTTCCATGTGTATAAGAACCAATCGGAGTCTTACGTGGAGGCTGGGGTGGTAGGTGAGGACTCCGTTGTCACACAGTGTCACGTACTTCTTCTTCCACTCCTTATTTAGTGATTTTCCACTCCGTTTATGCAGCATTCCCTGCAGACCAGAGAAGAAGAAACATCGTTAGGTCCAAGGTTCATTAATTAATGAAGATATGACCACAACAGAGGAAAAATGAACCGAACACCAACAGAACATCGGTAGAATTTTATAACAATAAGAAACCAAAAGAACAAATTATATATTTCCTGTTGGAAATGAGAGTTTTTGTTTGGCATGACCGTTATTTTTATTTTTCGTAACAAATGTTTTCATCAACATGGAACACTTTGTTTTAAAATTTGACAATTTAGTTTGACAATACTTTATGTGAAAAACTTTGATGTACAAACCCATGGTTTGTACCCATTTGGCACCCCTCTGTTAATGAAAGAAAAACCCACAATGGTCACAGAAATAACTTGAATCTGACAAAAGTGGTAATAAATAAAAATTCTATGAAAATTAACCAATGAAAATCAGACAATGCTTTTAAAGTGTGGTTCAACAGAATTACTTAAAAAACAAACTCATGAAACAGGCCTGGACAAAAATGATGGTACCCCTAGAAAAGATTGAAAATAATGTGACCATGGGGACATGTTCAACCAAGATGTGTCCTCTAATTAGCATCACAGGTGTCTACAAACTTGTAATCAGTCAGTCGGCCTATTTAAAAGGTGACAAGTAGTCACTGTGCTGTTTGGTGACATGGTGTTTACCACACTAAACATGGACCAGAGGAAGCAAAGGAGAGAGTTGTCTCAGGAGATTAGAAAGAAAATTATAGACAAGCATGTTAAAGGTAAAGGCTATAAGACCATCTCCAAGCAGCTTGATGTTCCTGTGACTACAGTTGCACATATTATTAAGAAATTTAAGATCCATGGGACTGTAGCCAACCTCCCTGGACGTGGCCGCAGGAGGAGACGGATAATACGAATGGTAACAAAAGAGCCCAGAACAACCTCTAAACACATTCATGGTGAACTCCAAGGTCAAGGTAGATCAGTGTCAGATCGCACCATCCGTCGTCGTTTGAGCCAAAGTGGACTTCATGGGAGACGACCAAGGAGGACACCACTGTTGAAAACAAATCATAAAAAAGCCAGACTGGAATTTGCCAAACTGCATGTTGACAAGCCACAAAGCTTCTGGGAGAATGTCCTATGGACAGACGAGACAAAACTGGAACTTTTTGGCAAGGCACATCAGCGCTATGTTCACAGACGCAAAAATGAAGCATACCAAGAAAAGAAGACTGTCCCTACTGTGAAACATGGAGGAGGTTCTGTTATGTTCTGGGGATGCTGTGCTGCATCTGGCACAGAGTGTCTTGAATCTGTGCAGGGTATAATGAAATCTCAAGACTATCAAGGTATTCTAGAGAGAAATGTGCTGCCCAGTGTCAGACAGCTTGGTCTCAGTCACAGGTCATGGGTCTTGCAACAGGATAATGACCCAAAACACACAGCTAAAAACACCCAAGAATGGCTAAGAGCCAAACATTGGACTATTCTAAAGTGGCCTTCTATGAGCCCTGATCTAAATCCTATTGAACAATCTGTGGAAGGAACTGAAACATGCTGTCTGGAGAAGGCACCCTTCAAACCTGAGACAACTGGAGCAGTTTGCTCATAAAGAGTGGGCCAAAATACTGTACCTGCTGAGAGGTGCAGAAGTCTCATTGACAGTTACAGAAATCGTTTGATTGCAGTGATTGCCTTTTGTCCAGGCCTGTTTCATGAGTTTGTTTTTTAAAATAACTCTGTTGAACCACAATTCAAAAGCATTGTCTGATTTTCATTGGTTAATTTTCATAGATTTTTTATTTATTACCACTTTTGTCAGATCCAAGTTATTTCTGTGACCACTGTGGGTTTTTCTTTCATTAACAGAGGGGTACCAACAATTTTGTCCACGGCTGTATATAATTTTGTAAGTTCATCAAGACAATATGAAATTTGACCAAGACAACCAAACCTGGCAAGTTAGCACAGAAAAGGAAACAGAGTCGGAAATTTATGAAAAAGATGCAGATTTACAAGAAAAAAAATACTGGAAAATTTACAGGCAAAAAAATAAATAAATAAAATGCAAATTTACAAAAAAATGTAAATGTATTTATAAATACATATGTAAAAAGAAGAAAATGGATGGATGGATGGTTGCAAAATGTAAATAAAAATGTAAATGTGAAATGTAAATATAAACACAAATGTAAACTGTAAATGTAAATACATATGTAAAATGTTAACACAAATGTACATGTACATGTAAATGTGAATAAAAATGTAAATATAAACACAAATGTAAACTGTAAATGTAAATACATATGTAAAATGTTAACACAAATGTACATGTAAATGCGAATAAAAATGTAAATATAAATACAACTGGAAACTGTAAATAAAAATACAAATGCAAATACAAATGTAAATAAAATGAAAATGCAAATATAAATACAACTGTAAACTGTAAATATAAATACATATGTAAAATGTAAATACAAATGTACATGTAAATGCAAATAAAAATGTAATTAAAACATAATATAAATACAACTATAAACTGTAAATAAAAATACAAATGTAAATACAAATGCAAATAAAATGAAAATGTAAATATAAATACAAATGTAAACTGAAAATGTAAATACATGTGCAAAATGTAAATGCAAATAAAAATGTAAATGTGAAATGCAAAAAAATCAAACTTACAAGGAGACAAAATATAAATTTATGAGACAAAAGTCTGAGTGCAATATCCCCCGCCTCTGTTTTCTTTAGAGATCCCAATACTCACTAACAGAAAGCACTGAGCAGTTTCAACTTTTCAATACACTGTGGCAGATCCAAATTATGATAAGCTCATCATCCACAAATATACAACAAAGTATACAACCATAGCTGTAGGTCTGGATCCCAAGGTGAAGCCATGTTGCAAGTATGGTGACCCGAGAGAGCTTTACACATGCTACAGTAAGATCATAAGGAGTGCCAGCCTTGACCTTTGACCTTTTGACCCCAAACCCATAGTCAAAGGTCAGGATCCCAAGGTGACCCTAGCCTTCTTTGTTGTTGAGATATAGTTTATAAGGCATTTTGATGTTGACCTTTGACTTTGTAATCCCAAAACCATAGTCACATTTCAGGGTCACAGGGTGAACCTGTGTACCAAGTTTGATGACCCTAACTTTACTCGTACAGTAATAAGGCATAGGGAATGTTAACCTTGACCTTTGATCTTTTAACCAAAACCCATAGTCAGGGGTCAGGATCCCAAGGTGAATTTGTGTACCAGGTTTTGGTGGCCCTAGCTTTACTCGTTTTATAGCAATAGTAAATGTAAAATTTTACATTTTATAGCAATAGTAAAATGTAGCATTTACCATAGTGCAACTGCAATGTTAGCTTTGACCTTTGACCCCTTGACCCCAAACCCATAGGTGAGAGTCTAAGTCATCCAAGATGTGTATTAGATACAACTACTGTATTGATTTGAAAAGCCTACATCATTTCTTTCAGTAGTTTAGAAGATTTAGGGAAAATGTGACCTCTAACCTTTGACCTCAAGGTCATCCACTGAGAGTGGAATTGCAATATGAGCATCATCAGATTATATCAAACCATGGTACCAGGTTTCAAAAACAACTGGAACAAAACTGTAGGAGGAGTTGATTTCACAAGACAGTTACTGTCTACGAAGTGAGGTGAAACAGGAGGTCATAGGTCAGGGACTATAATTTCAGCAAAAGTCATTCGATCAAAACCAAATTGCAATATGCACATACTCAGTATATATCAGAGTAGAGATGACTTATCCAGGACTTCGTGGACTGGTGCCTATGGAACTGCCTCCGGATCAATGCGAGAAAAACTACGGAACCGCTGGTGGACTGCCACAGGCGAGGACAACCCCCCACAGCACCAGTAAAGATCCAGGGAACAGACATTGAGATGGTGACATCTTACAAGTACCTGGGTGTTCACCTGAACAATAAACTGGACTGGTCATACAAAACCAACGCGCTCTACAAGAAGAGGCAGCGCAGGCTGTTCCTCCTGAGGAGATTCAGGTCTGTTGAAGTGCAGGGGACACGCTTGAAGACCTATGATTCGGTGGTGGCATCAGCCATCACATTTGGAGTGGTCTGCTGAGGCAGCGGTATTGCGGCAGCTGACAGGAAAAGACTGAACCAGCTGATCAAAAAAGCTAGATATGTTCTGGGGCAACGCCTTGACCCAGTGGAGGAGATAAGAGAATCAGAATCAGATTTATTGCCATTGTTCATGTAGTACACAAACTAGGAATTTGTCTCGGTGCCATGCTGCAACATTAAAAACATGACGAGATAAAGAGATAAACTAAAAAACTAAAGGACTAAAAACATGCAATAAGTGTAGAATAATAAGTAATAATAATAATAATAATGAGTAATACTAGTCAAGGCAGTTTTAAATAAATTAGCAAGTAGCAGATAATATGGGGTACCACAGTGCAGTCGATAATGCAACAGAAAAACAGTGATGAATGTCATGAGTCTGGTTGAGCTGCTGTACATAGTGCACGAGAGTCAATAAGTCACTTAATGTTCAGCAGTCTGATGGCAGAGGGGAAAAAGCTGTTCATGTGACGGGAGGTTTTAGTCTGAATGGACCGAAGTCTTCTACCTGAGGGGAGGGGGGCAAACAGTACGTGACCAGGGTGTGAAGGATCGGCTATGATCCGGCCAGCACGCCTCCGGGTCCTGGAGATGTACAGGTCCTGGAGAGATGGGAGCTTGCAGCCGATCACCTTCTCAGCAGTGCGCACGACACGCTGCAGCCTTAGTCTGTCCCTGGCAGTGGCTCCTGTGTACCACACAGTTATGGAGGAGGTGAGGATGGACTCGATGATGGCCGTGTAGAACTGCACTAACATCTTGGTGGGTAGCTTGAGCTTCCTCAGCTGCCGCAGAAAGAACATCCTCTGCTGGGCCTTTTTGATGAGGGAGCTGATGGTTGGCTCCCATTTGAGGTCCCATTTGAGAGAGGAGGATAGTGGCTAAGCTGTCATCTCTGCTGGAGTCCAAGTCCCACCCCATGCAGGACATGCTGAACGCACTGAGGAGCTCATTTAGTGGTCGGGTGTGCCATCCTAGGTGCACGAGAGAGAAATTCTGCAGGTCCTTCCTACGGCTGTCAGGCTTTATAACCTAACCAGGGCTGCTCATAGAGGTCGTATTAAATATATTAAACATAAAAACTTTGCATAACAGAGATTGTCCCCGTCCAATACACAACTAAGACAATATCAATCATTACTGAGGGTGGCAACATCACTGTTGATTCAAATGCAAAATACGTATACTGTCTGGGTGCATATTCATAGTCTGCAGGGTAATTTAACAAAATGCAATGCTATTAATTCCATCTGGCTGCAATGCTCCTGCACTGTGTATATAACTGTGTACATACAGTGGGGCAAAAAAGTATTTAGTCAGCCACCAATTGTGCAAGTTCTCCCACTTAAAAGATGAGACAGGTCTCCAATTTTCATCATAGGTATACCTCAACTATGAGCTCGGTTACGGCGGCGGTAAGCAGCGGGACTAGCAGCGGAGGGGGCTAGCTGAGGCCCAGCTGGATTCGAGGTCGGTCGGATCGGATACCAGCGACACAAGCAGAGATTGTTTTTACTATCCACAGGTCAGTAAAAATGCCACCAAAGAGGGAGGAAATGGAAGAGATCAAAAAATCTCTGAACTTCTTGTCAGAAGAAGTGGCCAAAATGGTTAGCCAGCAGACCAAAATAATAGGCCTAATTGAAGAAGTACAAGACTTAAAATTAACAATTCAGGAAAAAGACAAAAAAATTACGGACTTGGAGTGACGCGTCGAGGATCTTGAACAAGGTTCTCGTATGGATGACCTAGTTATAAGTGGACTAGACATCAAATATCAGTCATACGCTCATGCCACAACAGGACTGAGAGGTGAGGAGGCTCCCCAGAGTAAATCAGTCTCCCTAGAAAACCAGGTGCTTCAGTTCCTTGGCAGTAGAGATATAAAGGTAGAAGCAAGTGCAATTTCAGCCTGTTATGCTTTACCCAGGAAAGATAATAAAACAAAGAAATCAATTGTGATGCGCTTTGTGAACAGAAGGGTAAAGAATGACATACTGAGGCAGGCCAGAAAGCTGCGGGAAACACAAGTTTACCTAAATGAACACCTAACAAAAACTAATGCTGAAATAGCACGCCAAGCACGGATGCTGAAAAGACAAAATAAGATACAGGCAACATGGACAAGAAATTGTAGAGTTTGGATCAAACTAAATGGAACACCTGAGCAAGCAAAGAGTATAATGATCAGAGATGTTACTGACTTAGATAAATACAGATGAACACTGATTAAGAAAATTAAGAGACAATGATAATCCATATCCACATACACGGCAAGAATAGTTCTTTTGATATACCATGTCAATGTACTTAAAAAAAAAAAATAAGCAAAACAAACAAAAATTTATGACTGACTTGAGTAGACATCAATTATCCCCAGTTGGAGGAAGTCATTTGACACAGAGTAAGGACACTCAAACTCTGAAAATATGCCATTATGCTGAACATAAACTACAAGAGATGGAGAACGATATTGATCCTGACAACCACTTTTTCAATAATATTCATAACCATTGTGAATATTACACTGAAAAGCAATTCAAAAGTCAAGTGCAACTAGATGGTAAACTATCAATAATACACTTCAACAGCAGGTCTTAAAAACTTTCCACAGATTCAGGACTATTTAAAACAGCTAGACAGAAAATTTACAGCCATCACAGTCTCTGAAACCTGGCTTAATGAAGAGCAGGCTCCCCTGATGGCAATAGAGGGATATCAGATGTTTCATATTAACAGATCTCAAAAAAAGGCTGGTGGTGTTGCACTGTATATTGATGACCTGTATAGGTGTAAGCTTGTAAATGGAATGTCCTTTGCACTACCAGGGATTTTGGAATGTGTTACTGTTGAGATTGACCAAGATAAAACAAAAAATCTAATTATAAGTTGTATATATAGAACGCCGGGAACTTGCATTGAGACATTCAGAGATAAATTAGTCGAGCTGTACAATAATATTACTAGTAAGAAAATGGTAGTAATTTGTAGAGATTTCAATATTGATTTACTAAATCCACATCAACAAAATGTAATTACAGAGTTCATGAACTCTATGTACAGCATGAGTCTATATCCCACAATAACACATCCCAGTAGAATCACAGTCCACACTGCTACACTTATTGACAACCTGTTTGTTAATATTATTGATAAGAAAATAGAAAGTGGATTATTGATAAATGATATAAGTGACCACTTGCCAACCTTTGCACTTATCCATGGCCACACGGGGGCCAATACAGAAAAAAAATTAAAATCGTTCAGATACAAATCACAAAATGCAATCAGTTCTTTTAAAGAGGACTTGCTGAAGCAAGACTGGACAGAAGTCTATGTATCAGATGTAAATGAAGCCTATGACACATTTATAAACATTGTAACCACTCTTTATGAAAAAAATTGTCCATTAGTAAAAAAAAAAGCTTAAACATAAATTTGCCGATAAGCCATGGTTAACCAAAGGATTACAAAAGGCGTGTAAAAAGAAAAATTTATTATATAAAGCTTTCCTAAAGAAAAGGACAAAAGGAGCAGAGCAGCGGTATAAAACATACAAAAATAAGTTAACATATATAATAAGATGTAGTAAGAGAGACTATTACAGTAAAGAACTAGAGAAAAACAGAGACAATATTAAAAATACATGGACAATACTAAACAGTATTCTTGGAAATAAAAGCAGAAATACAAGCTACCCAACCGATTTTTCAAAAAATAATAAAACGACTCAGAGTGTGAATGCAGCTTCACCTGCAGATGAATTTAATAACTTTTTTGTTAACATTGGTCCTAATTTGGCTCAAGAAATACCCATTACGGCGCCTACAGGTGATACAATAAGCAATAACACTGCTATAAAAGACTCCATTTTCATAAAGAACACAGACGAGAGAGAGGTCATTGAAATTGTTAAATCAAAACATCTACGGACTGTGATGGTATTGACATGCTCTTAGTCAAAACTATTATTGAACGCTTAGTGAAACCACTGACGTATATCTGTAACCTGTCTCTCCAAACAGGTATATTTCCCAATGCAATGAAAATAGCTGAAGTAATTCCGATATATAAGACGGGTGACAGAGAGGAATTCTCAAACTATAGACCAATTTCACTATTGCCGCAATTTTCCAAGATACTTGAAAAAATATTCTATGACAGAATTGACAACTTCATACTGAAGAATAATTTATTGTGTGAGCAGCAACATGGGTTCAGACACAAGTGGACAACTGCATTTGCTCTAATGGAATTTATAGAAAAAATATCAACTGCCATTGAAAATAAAGAGTATTCAGCTGGGGTATTCCTGGATCTTAAAAAAGCATTTGATACAGTGGATCATAATTTATTATTAAAGAAACTACAAAATTGTGGTATTAGAGGGGTAGCACTGTCCTGGTTAACTAGTTACTTAAAGAATAGATATCAGTATGTATGTGTTGGTAACAAAAACTCACAGTTACTGAAGGTTACTTGTGGAGTCCCACAGGGTTCAGTTTTGGGGCCATTGTTATTCAATATGCATATAAATGATATATGTAAAGTTTCAGAAAAAATGGACTTAATATTGTTTGCCGATGACACTAATTTATTATGCAGTGGAAGCAATTTGGAACAACTTCTGGATACACTCGGAAAGAAATTAGGAAAGCTTAAACTGTGGTTTGATTCAAACAAATTAACGCTCAATTTAAGTAAGACAACATTTATAGTCTTTAACAACCATCACAACAACTCAGTATCTAAACTCAGTGTAAATGGTGTAGAGATTAAAAGGGTATCTGAAACTAAATTTCTTGGAGTAATAATTGATAATAAACTGTGTTGGAAGTCACATATTAATTATATTAAAGGTAAAATATCCAAATCAATTGCAATACTACACAGAGTGAAATATTTGCTGAATCAACCCACACTATATACAGTACCTTGTATCATTCATTAATACTCCCATACATGACATATTGTAATGAAGTATGGGGAAATACATATAAAACAAACATATATCCACTCTTTATGCTTCAGAAGAGAGCTATTAGAATAATAAACAAAGCAGTTTACAGGGAACCAACAAACCCACTTTTTCTTAAATTAAAAGCTCTCAAGTTGAAAGATCTGGTTGATTTTAAAACTGCAATAATAATGTTTAAAGTGAAGAATCTATCACTGCCCGCAAATATCCAAAAGTTGTTCCAAATAAGGGAGAAACAATATCATTTCAGAGGAACATGTATATTTCAAAAACCTTCAGTGAGAACTACCACCAAGCAACACTGTGTTTCAGTGCAAGGAGTCAGATTATGGAACGATTTTGGACCTGAATTAAAATCATGTACAACGCTTGGACAATTTAAACAAAAACTAAAGGAAGAAATACTCCAAACATATATACAAGATGACATGTAAAATCACATAAGGATTGTCATATCCAGCCTGTGTTGTGTTGTAGCTTAGTTTTTTTTTGTCACATTTTGTCTTAGCTTCATTCTGAATTGTAATCGCTTTAGTTTTGTTTTTCTTTTGAATTCTTGGATGGAATATGGGTGGGCAATATAAGCTGCGGCTTCAGCCATCACCCATTTCGGATAACTTATGTTGAACTGTATAATCAGAGGAGTTATTGTCTAATTTGACCTTGTTGGATTTTCTTTCCCCCTTTGTTATATTATTCAGTTTCTTTTAACCTGTACTATCCGAAATAAAGATTCATTCATTCATTCATTCAACTATGAGAAACAAAATTAGAAAAAAAAATCAAGAAAATCATATTGAAGGATTTTTAATGAATTAATTAGTAAATTCCTTGATAAAATAAGTATTTGGTCACCTACAAACAAGCAAGATTTCTGGCTCTCACAGACCTGTAACTTCTTCTTTAAGAGGCTCCTCTGTCCTCCACTCATTTGAACTCATTATCAGTATAAAAGACACCTGTCCACAACCTCAAACAGTCAGACTCCATACTCCACTATGGCCAAGACCAAAGAGCTGTCAAAGGACACCAGAAACAAAATTGTAGACCTGCACCAGGCTGGGAAGACTGAATCTGCAATAGGTAAGCAGCTTGGTGTGAAGAAATTGACTGTGGGAGCAATTATTAGAAAATGGAAGACATACAAGACCACTGATAATCTCCCTCGATCTGGGGCTCCACGTAAGATCTCACCTCGTGAGGTCAAAATGATCACGAGAACGGTGAGCAAAAATCCCAGAACCACACGGGGGGACCTAGTGAATGACCTGCAGAGAGCTGGGACCAAAGTAACAAAGGCTACATTAGTAACACACTACGCCGCCAGGGACTCAAATCCTGCAGTGCCAGACGTGTCCCCCTGCTTAAGCCAGTACATGTCCAGGCCCGTCTGAAGTTTGCTAGAGAGCATTTGGATGATCCAGAAGAGGATTGGGAGAATGTCATATGGTCAGATGAAACCAAAATAGAACTTTTTGATAAAAACTCAACTTGTCGTGTTTGGAGGAGAAAGAACACCATACCTACTGTGAAGCATGGGGGTGAAAACATCATACTTTGGGGCTGTTTTTCTGCAAAGGGACCAGGACGACTGATCCGTGTAAAAGAAAGAATGAATGGGGCCATGTATCGTGAGATTTTGAGTGAAAACCTCCTTCCACCAGCAAGGGCATTGAAGATGAAACGTGGCTGGGTCTTTCAGCATGACAATGATCCTAAACACACCGCCCGGGCAACGAAGGAGTGGCTTCGTAAGAAGCATTTCAAGGTCCTGGAGTGGCCTAGCCAGTCTCCAGATCTCAACCCCATAGAAAATCTCTGGAGGGAGCTGAAAGTCCGTGTTGCCCAGCGACAGCCCCAAAACATCACTGCTCTAGAGGAGATCTGCATGGAGGAATGGGCCAAAATACCAGCAACAGTGTGTGAAAACCTTGTGATGACTAACAGAAAACCTTTGACCTCTGCTACTGCCAACAAAGGGTATATAACAAAGTATTGAGATGAACTTTTGTTATTGACCAAATACTTATTTTACCAAGGAATTTACCAATTAATTCATTAAAAATCCTTCAATGTGATTTTCTGGATTTTTTTTTCTCATTTTGTCTCTCATAGTTGAGGTATACCTATGATGAAAATTGGAGACCTCTCTCATCTTTTAAGTGGGAGAACTTGCACAATTGGTGGCTGACTAAATACTTTTTTCCCCACTGTATGTATATTCCTTTACTGCTTTGGCTAACCAGTTTTTATTATCTTATTGACTACTGCTCTGAGTGGTGCTATCCCTTTGCTGCTGTAATCCTGGAATTTCCCCATTGTGGGACTAATAATGGCTTATCTTATCAAACCATGATACCAAATTTCAAAACAATTGGACGAAAACTGTAGGAGGAGGTGATTTCACAGAAGTGGGACAGACGGACAGACTGACCCATAGCATAATCCCCCTTTGGTCTTCACCCAAAGGGCTCTTCAACTGACGGGGGATAAAAATTGGTATTCAGAAAGAGAAGAAATGGCATTCACTTATATAGCGCTTTTATTCTCATCTCTTGATGACCAAAGCGCTTTACAGATCCTGCTATCCACCCATTCACACACACATTCACACACTGATGGCGGCATGCTACCTAATATGGCGCTTCCAGACCCACCAGAAGCATTTGAGGGTGAAGTGTCTTGCCCAGGGACACAACGGCAGGATATCCAGGGAGAGCGGGATTCGAACAGCCAACCATGTGGTTATTGGACGACCTGCTCTACCTCCTGAGCCACTGCCGCCAAGAAGTAGAAAAGCAAAACTTTGTGATTCAGTCCTACAGCCAAGCAGTAGAACGAAATTGCCTTGACCTCATTGACAACGTCAATCACATCAAGAATCGGAGACCTGCTGCCATGCAAGGTGCCACCACGACCAAATGACTGCTGGTCGTTAACCTTAAATCAACATCACGGTTAAATGACCCTTTCAAATAAGTTTTGAGTTTTTATTTTTCCTGTTGTTTTTCCTCCTTTCTTCTCCCTTATAGTTCACCGACGAGGCCTGTAATTAAATGCAGTAGAAAATGAGGATAATATAATGAAGATGAAGGCCTGTTGTCCTTTCACACAAACTAACATTATCCAGTGCAGAAGTCAGTTTGTTTACAAAGCTCTTGAGGATTTTTTGATCACGTGGCTCGCCATGGTGGCTAATTAGCTTGTTAGCTGCATTAGGGGAGTCCTTTATGCACTCATGATTGTGTTACCACCACACAGTGGTTATCAGTCTTTTATCGGATTCTTAAATACAGCCTTAGCTTGTCCATTTTATCATTCAACTTCCACTGTAAAATGGCTCAGCTGATGTGGATAGCCGTTAGCAGCTTGCACTGACTTAGCTTCAGGCATCTACGTGCTAGATTCCACACACTTGGCTTGCTTGATCTTGGCATCTTCAGATGAAATAAAGAGTGAATCATCACATGCTATATGGATGGACACTACATTTCTTTTCTTTATAAACAGTTATTTTTCTGCAGTGTTTTGCCACTTCCAAACAGCGCTAACTGTGCTGCTTCAGAGTTAGCCTTAGTCTTATAGGAGCAGTACATTAAAAAAACTCTCTCCACACACACAAAACTGGGATAGGAGAAAAAATAAACAACATGAGCAAGATGTCGGTTCTACACCCCGAATGTTGGTTCAGAGTCACAGATTAAGAAGGGAAACAAAACTGAAAGTGAAAAAAATCAAATCATTTTTACCCAGAACTCACATGTTTAACTCGTGACTTTTCCTAAAACACTGAACTGACGTGCACTAAGAATTTCATTTTATTGGACTCTTGGTGATCAGATTTCCTCCATTTATGTAAATCAGACCAAATCTTTCTGCTTATTTCCAGCTTTTTTGCTCACCAGAACCATTCGTATCTTAATTGTGCATTTTTACGACCTCTGGATTCCTCCACGCTCGCTCACGCACGCCGGACTGAAGATAACGAGCTCTGAGACAACATTTAAAACTCCACCACCGTCACTTTTCTCTCAAACGCACGTCAGCTCCGGCTCGCCGAGTGCTCGCGCCGCCACCGCCACCGCCCACACTTCATTAGAGAAAGAGAGGGAAGGTCAGAGTGGCGGCGGGAATAAAACCGTCCGCTGATTAGCAATTACAGGCCCGCTGCCGCGCGTGTCACTTCACTGGACCTCGGTCACATTAATGCCCCAACTCCGGTTATTAATAGTCTGGCCGTGAAGGGGGGGAGGGCTGACGGACAGAGGGCCGTTCGCCCCCGCCCCCAACGCTCAGCTTTCATTAAGGCGCCGGGTGACGCTGGGACGGAGCGGTGGACCCTTGGGGTGACCCCCACCGCCAGTGACAAAGCAGTGGGTATAATTGGTGGTGGCATGGCGGCTCCAAGTGACATGGAAGGGTGGCAAAAAAAAAAGGAGTGGAAGTGGAACCAGGGTTCCTTCAGCAGGTGTCAATAAATGTGATTTAAGCCTTTTAATGACATTTTCACAACTTTTTACATCAGACAAAACTCACGCCGGTAACTGCACATACTGTGTTTAAATTAAAAATAAAAAATAGTGCTTGTTTTTCACAAAATTGAAAATTTACAAGAAAAAAGTGACAAATTTACAGGAAATTTTTACAAATCTATGGGAAAGAAGTTACAAATTTATGAGGAAAACAATCCCCCCGCCTCCATTTCTTTATTAAAGATACCAATACTGACTGACGGAGAGCCGTTTTCAACTTTTCAATATAATTAGTGTGGCAGAACCAAACTATGATAAACCATCATCCATGAATACACAAAGTATACAACCCATAGTTGTAGGACAGGAGCCCAAGGTGAACCTTTGTAGCAAGTTTGGTGACCCTAGAGAGCATTACATGTTCCATATTAAGAGGGTATAGGGAGTGTCAACCTTGACCTTTGACCTTTTGACCCCAAACCCATAGTCAGAGGTCAGGATCCCAAGGTGACCTGTGTATCAGGTTTGGTGACCCTAGCTTTACTCGTTTTATAGCAATAGTAAATGTAGCATTTTGATTTTTAGTTTTAGTTTAATACTAATGAACATTAATACAAATTAAAGTCTGCCAGATTTAGTAATGTTATTAATTTGCATCTGTAGTCCCCCGGTGGGTCACAAAAACCTGTCATGACCATTTACCATAGTGCAACTGCAATGTTAATGTTGACCTTTGACCCCAAACCCATAGTTCGGTCAGGGTGTAAGCCGTTCAAGATGTGTATTTGATACAACTGCTGTATCAATTTGAAAAGCCTACATCATTTCTTTCAGTAGTTAGTGTTGAGAAGATTTAGGGAAAATTTTGACCTCTGACCTTTACCTCAAGGTCATCTGATGAGAGTGAAATTGCAAAATGCACATCATCAAAGTATATCAAACCATGGTACCAAGTTTCAAAACAATCGGAACCAAACTGTAGGAGGAGTTGATTTCACAAGAGAGCTACTGTCTATTAACCCTTCTTGTGGCAAGGTTTCATGGACAGATAGCGCCCCCACTGCCACAGGCGCAGCGCCACGCCTGTCATGTGATGTTATATGACGTGGCGAAAAACTCCCCAGTTGATTTAAGTTGTACAAAGGAGTCCACCTCACAAGGTGGCAGACACGTATAACTTACTGCTCTTGCCTTGGAGGACTGATGGCGGACATAGAAGCATCCTTCTGGAAACCACAGAAGAAGAAATTTTTAGACAACTGTGGACGTACTCGATCGCAGATGGAGGAGCTATTTGCTCCCAAATTTGCCAACTATGATTCTAAAAAGCGAAATTGAGGTGGGATAATCATAAGAGTTTCTGGATGTGGGAGAGAAAGTGCAAATGACTGAGAGAAGACAAAATAACGATCAGGATGGACAGAAATGGACGAAGTGAGAGCCGCCTGGCCAGTGGTAAATCTGACGAATTTCTCTGTTTGTTGACATTCTACTAATGTTCTGGTTCATATACTTTGAAGAGAAGATAACAAAAAACCAAAACACAACCGGTGACAAGAAAACAAAACCATTGTTTGTGTAAATATGTCCAAAAGTCTATTTCTGACCTAAAGTTATGTAATTTGTTATGGCTGCATCACATTACGCAAATTAGATGTATAAATTTACTCCTATCTCAAACTTTGGATCACATTCAACATCTTTCTAATTGACAGTACGCCATTATCGCTTACCACTTTCAAGTTATAGCTTTGGAAATCTCTGACATCTGAACTGAATATTTGCTTGAAAAAAATCTTGACCACTAGGGGCTTTTGGCACCATGGAGCGCCTGTGGCAGTCGTTGGATTAAGTGAGGTGAAACAGGAGGTCATAGGTCAGGGGCTACAATTCCTGCAAAAATGATCCCATTCATCTTTCATTCATCTTCTTCCGCTTAATCCTTTTCGGGTCACGGGGGGCTGGAGCCTATCCCAGCATCTTTGGGCGAGAGGCAGGGTACACCCTGGACAGATCGCCAGTCTATCACAGGGCCAACACAGAGAGAAAGACAACCATTCACTCTCACAGTCATACCTAAGGACAATTTAGAATCCCCAGTTTGATGCCACTTAAAACGAATGCTGGGACAGCGCGTGACGTCATCCACTCAGTAACTGGCAGGTTGCTGACAGAACACCCAGATGCTCTTCTCCTCATCTCAGGCAATTTCAACCATATCTCACTGTCCCCCATTGTACCCACGTTCACCCAGTATGTCACATGCCACACTAGAGAGAATAAAACACTGGATTTATTCTATGCAAATACTAAGGAGGCGTACACCTCATCACCACTCCCCCCACTCGGGAGATCGGATCACAACTTGGTTCATCTCCTGCCGGTGTACAAACCCCTAGTACACAGACAACCTCCAGTCATGCGCATAGTGAAGTTGTGGTCTGAGGAGGCAATGGACGCTCTAAAGGACTGTTTTGAACCCACTGCCTGGGAGCAGCTCTGCGATCCACATGGTGAGGACATCGATGGCCTCACTCACACCACCACGGACTACATCAGCTTCTGTGTGGACAACACAGTACCCACCAACACCATACGGTGTTGCTCGAACAACAAACCCTGGATCAACCCTGAGATAAAAACACTTCTGAGAGAGAAGAAGAGGATCTTCAGGTCGGGGAACAGGGAGATGCTGAAGTCCGTACAGAGGGAGCTGAGGAGGAAGATCAGAGAAGGCAAGGACAGCTTCAGGAAGAAGATGGAGGACAAGCTGCAACAGAGTGACAACGGTGGGGTCTGGAGAAACCTTAAAACCATCTCTGGGCTCCAGAATACCTCCCCCCAGGCCACAGGGACAGGGAGTGGGCGAACAATCTGAACCTGTTTTTTAATAGGTTTGACCAACCGCCGCCGCCCCCCCCCCCCCCCCGACTGCACAACAACCACTGCTGCCTTCCACCAACACCCCCCACTCCCAGCACACAGCCCCCCAACCTGACCCTCACTAAGACCCAGGTGAGGACGGAGCTGAGGAAGATGAAGACGAGGAAGGCCTCGGGACGGGACGGCATCAGCGCAAAGCTCCTCAAGTCCTGTGCAGACCAGCTGTGTGGGATTGTGGAGCACATCTTCAACCTGAGCCTGAAGCTGGGGAGGGTACCACAGTTGTGGAAAACATCTTGTGTGGTACCTGTACCAAAGACTTCCCACCCCAAAGACCCGAACAGCTACAGGCCAGTGGCCCTGACGTCTCACACGATGAAGACCCTGGACAGACTGCTCCTTGCTCACCTCCACCCCCTGGTGGGACCAGCGATGGATCCACTCCAGTTCGCCTACCAGCATGGCTTTGGGGTGGAGGATGCAGTGATCTTCCTCCTTCATCGTTGTTTGTCCCCCCTGGAGAAGCCCAGGAATACGGTGAGGATCATGTTCTTTGACTTCTCCAGTGCTTTCAACACCATCCAACCAATGATCCTGAAGGACAAGCTGCTGTGCGCAGGAGTGGACCAGCACCTGTCATCATGGATCCTGGACTACCTCATTAACCGGCCACAGTTTGTGAGAACCCGAGATTGTGTGTCCGACATGATCATCGGTAGCATGGGGGCCCCCCAGGGAACGGTTTTAGCTCCCTTCCTGTTCACCCTTTATACTGCGGACTTCTCACACAACACAACACACTGCCATCTACAGAAGTTCTCTGACGACTCTGTGATCGTCGGCCTCCAACGGAGATGAAGCTGAGTACAGAGGATTTATCCAGGACTTAATGGACCGGTGCCATCGGAACTGCCTCCAGATCAACGTGAGGAAAACTAAGGAGCTGGTGGTGGACTGCCGCAGGCAAGGACAACCCCCCACAGCACCAGTAAACATACAGGGAACAGACATTGAGATGGTGACATCCTACAAGTACCTGGGTGTTTATTTGAACAATAAACTAGACTAGTCACACAATACCGACGCACTCTACAAGAAGGGACAGCACAGGCTGTTCCTACTGAGGAGGCTCAGGTCTTTTGGTGTACAAGGGGCGCTGCTGAAGACATTCTACGACACGGTGGTGGCATCAGACATCACTTTTGGCGTGGTCTGCTGGGGCAGTGGCATTACAGCAGCCAATAGGAAGAGACTGAACAAACTGATCAAGAAAGCTAGCTCCGTCCTGGGGCAACGCCTTGATCCAGTGGAGTAGATAGGAGAGAGAAGGATGGTGGCTAAACTGTCATCTCTGCTGGAGTCCGAGTCCCACCCTATGCAGGACATACTGAACACACTGAGGAGCTCATTTAGCAGTAGACTACATCATCCTAGGTGCGCAACTGAGAGGTTTCGCAGGTCCTTCCTACCTACGGCTGTCAGACTGTATAACTTAAGCAGGGCTGCTCGCAGACATAGCAAAAAAAACGTGACAACCTAATAGTATTGAATGCAAAAGACGCAACAGACTTACACAAATGGTCCCCTCCAGTATACAACTAGGACAATATCAGTCGCTACGGAGGGTGACAATATGTATGGGTACATATTCATACTATGTAGGATAACTAAGTAGACGGTTATGCTGTTTATTCCATCTAGCTACAACGCTCCGCACTGTGTATATATATTTATATATTTATGTGTACATATGTATATTCACTGCTCTTATTTTTATTTTTCTTATCTTCTTAATTATTGCTCTGAGTGTTGCTATCCCTGTGCTGTTGCAATCCTGGAATTTCCCCATTGTGGGACTAATAAAGGCTTATCTTAATTAACCTAACTTGCATGTTTTTGGCATGTGGGAGGAAACTGGCGAAATCCCGGAGTAAACCCACCCAGACACTGGGAGAACATGCAAACTCCACACACTGTTGGTCGGGGGCTGGGATTGAACCAAGGATCCCCCTGCCAAGGGTGAGTTGCTGTGCTGCAGCAGTGCTAACCTACTGCGCCACTGCGCCACCCTCATCAGAACCAAATTGCAATATGTTCATCCTCAGTGCATGTTAAACCATGGTACCAAGTTTCAAAACAATCAGACCAAGACTGCACGAGGAGTTGATTTCACAAAAGTGGGACAGATGGACTGACCCATCACATAATCCTCCTTTGGTCTTCGGCCAAAGAGCTCTTCAACCCCTTTGGGCTTCGACTAGTGGGGGATATAAAAGGTCTCAGATTTATTAAAAGCATTAGAAATTGTACTTGCAAATTTACCAGAACAAAAAGAAAAAGTTTACAAATTCATATAAAAGAAATTGCAACGCGTCTGATTGAATGGAGCAGTCGAGAATGAAAATTTTTCTCCAAAAGGAAGTAGTAGAAAAAGTTGCTCCATCAGACGTATTTTTCATTATTTCACTTCAGTTTATTCTGCTATGGCTACGGCACTCCTCTGCCTGTTAGCTACCATTAGCAGCAGCTAACAACCCACAACCGCCTGTCTGGTAACGTCTGATTTGGGATTTTACATTCTCACATTCAGATAGCTTCACAGTCATTAACTCGAGGAAACATAGCACCATGCTAGCGTATGTGTTAGCATGCATGTACATTAGCAGGGGCTTAACAAGCTTCTTGATGTGCTGCAGTGAAACAGAGCTGTGTACGAGTGTTTGCATGTTTGTGTTAGTATGTGTTACCATTAGCAACAACAGGCTTTGCTCACAATGTCCTAAACAGATCCTGACGAGCCCTACACTGCTGTGAAGTGAAACACAGCCATGTGTGATCATGTTTGTTAGCGTGTGTTAGCAATAGCAACAGCAGGCCTTGGCCACAGTTTGTTAAACAGATCCTGATGAGCTGCCTCCCGCTAAGAAGTGAAACAGAGCCGTGTATGAACATCAATGTATTTGCATGTGTTAGCATTGCATGTGTTGGCATTAAGCGCAAGTTATGCACCCACGTCGATCTGACGCAGTGTCAACATGCGTTCGTATTTCCTCGCCCGACGTACACCTCTGAAGAGAAGGAGAGGTGCACATGGATAACGCAGGCTGTAAGAGCTGTGATTGGTCCACTTTGTCTCCTCCTTCATATTTCCTGGTTCTCGCCACTGCTTCGCTCTGCCTGTTCACGGCGGCACAACTTCCAAAGCGAGTTGGTTAAACAACGGTCCACATTCAAAAGAACACTGAGGACATAAGCACACACAGAGCATTTTGTGGCTCATTATAACCCCAGTAATTACAAAGTCAAAAAGGCAGCAGCGGTGGTCGCATGCACCATTTTCTCTGACTTCTCTTTTTCACTGTGCAACGATTGTATTAAAAGTTGCTTTTTCTTCACATTTAGCTCCAAGTCCATCACAATCTGCTCTTGTCCGTCGATGTGTATTAGATTCTTCTTTTTCCAGCTGCTCCCTTCAGGGTCTCCACAGTGGATCATCTGCCTCCATTTCACCCGGTCCCTTCAACTTCCTCTGGAACACCAACCCTCTCCATGTCCTCCTTCACTACATACATCAATCTTCTCTGTGATCCTGGCGATCTACGGCCACAGAGGATGCAGACCCAAGGCCCTCATGGAGGACATGCTGCAGCTCAAGGAAGAGGACAACGACAACTTCCTCTTCCAACATATCTTCCTCAGCACTCTGCCGCCACACATGAGAGGGACGCTGGTCAACATGTGGTGCAACACCCAGCAAGACTTCCTCGCGCTGGCTCGAGAAGCGCAGCGACTCGTCAATGCCTGCGGCGAACAGATGGCCACAGCAGCATCCACAGATCTCAGCGCGGATGCCCAGAGCAGCGGAGAACCACAGACAACCGAGCAGAGCCCGCCCACCATGGCGGCAACACGACCAAGACGCAGCAGGTGGAACGACATCTGCTATTACCACCACCATTTCGCCGAGAGGGCGTACAAATGCGTTCCCCCCTGCAAGTTCAAAAGTTCGGGAAACGCCAAAGCCGAGAACCGTTAACGGCTGCGGTTCTCGGCGAAAAAAATAAGCTACTTTATGTGACTGACGGACACACCGGGAGACAGTTCCTGATAGACACCGGAGCTCAACTGAGTTTTATCACCCCTTCCCACGCAGACCGGGCCATGGGCCCCCGGGGTAATGGAGCGATGGCAGCCAACGGCTCGATCATCGACACTTACGGTGAAAGGAGCCTGCCTCTTTGCATCCACGGCCGCAACTATAGATGGACATTTATTGTAGCGGCGGTGAGTTTTAACTTGTTGGGCGCTGATTTTTTGTGTGCACATGGGTTGTTAGTCGATCTAGCAAATAGACGCTTGGTTAATGCACTGTCATTTTCTTCTATCCCCTGCTCAGCTCGAGTTTCTCCACCACCCGTGCAGGCCAACGTCCCAACAGCAGGAGGTAAGTTTGACCAACTCCTCACCCAGTTTCCAGCACTCACAGTTCCCAAATTTTCAGCAACAGTAGCGAAACACGGGGTTGAACACTTCATTCCCACAACAGGCCCACCCGTGTTCGCCAAAGCTCGGCGCTAAGACGCGACCAAGCTCGCCATAGCACGGGACGAGTTTACCACCCTGGAAAAATTAGGCATTATTAGAGGCTCGAAAAGCCCCTGGGCATCGCCACTCCACATGGTCCCGAAAACCGACGGTTCTTGGAGACCGTGCGGCGATTACCGCAGATTAAACAATGCAACAGCGCATGACCGCTACCCAATTCCTCACATCCAAGATTTTTCTCCACATCTGGCGGGTGCGTGCATTTTTTCTAAAATAGACCTGGTCCGCGGCTATCACCAAGTCCCCGTTCGAGCGGAAGACATTCCTAAAACGGCTGTAATAACCCCTTTCGGTCTTTTTGAATTTTTGCGGATGCCGTTCGGCCTCAAAGGCGCTGCTCAAACCTTTCAGCGGATGATGGACGCGGTATTACGCGACCTCCCCTTCGTGTTCGTCTACCTTGACGATATGCTGATAGCCAGCCCGTCAGAGGAAGAACACGAACAACACCTCACTACAATTTTTCAGAGACTAGAAGAACACGGGTTAATAACCAGTCCAGCCAAATGCAAATTCGGCGTGTCACAAATTGATTTTTTGGGACACAGAGTTTCACCGAAAGGGGCAGTCCCATTGCCAGACAAAGTCCGCGTGGTAAAAAATTTTCCACGACCACAAACGGTCAAATTGCTGCAAGAATTTTTGGGAATGGTTAATTTTTACAACCGTTTCCTCCCCCGCGCAGCTCAACTCATGAAGCCCCTGTATGCCGCACTCAGAAAACAAAAGCCTTCCAACGCGGTCGAATGGACCCCGGAGCGCGAACGCGCCTTCGCGGAAGTAAAAAGTGCCCTAGCGAACGCCACATTGTTGGTTCACCCCGATCCCTTGGCCCGCATAGCGCTAACCACAGACGCTTCAGACCTGGCCATAGGGGCAGTTGTGGAACAACACGTTGGCAGAACCTGGCAACCTTTAGCATTTTTTAGCAAATCTTTAAACCAAACCGAGCATAAATACAGCACTTTGACAGGGAGCTGCTAGCGCTTCATTTATCCATCCGCCACTTCCAGTTCACAGCTAAGCTCAGACAGATCAGGAAGGAGAAGGAAGCAGCGCTGAAAAGTGGAGACAGGGACTGCTACAGGGAGGTTAAATACCGGTTTAACAGAGAGCTGAAGAGGGCTAAATCTGTGTACTCAGAGAGACTCCAGCAGCAGTTCACTGCTAATGATTCGGCTTCCGTGTGGAGAGGACTGAGGCAGATCACCAACTATCGGCCTCAGGCTCCTAAAGGTCAGGATGACAAAGCCCTTTGTCAGAGACTGTCCCAACACTATGCCCGTTTTGAC
The DNA here is from genome assembly GCA_020510985.1 of Pholidichthys leucotaenia. NCBI lineage: Eukaryota > Metazoa > Chordata > Actinopteri > Cichliformes > Pholidichthyidae > Pholidichthys > Pholidichthys leucotaenia. The sequence continues at coordinate 338,586,010 of CM035845.1, forward strand.
ACCTCGTCATCTGTGTCCAACTCCCCCCCTCCCTCCAGCTCCACAGCCTCCACATTCCCTACTTCATTTAAGGCACCCCCCCACCTCCCCCCCTCCCCTTATCATCAGTGAGCAGGATGTGCTCAAACAGTTCTCCAGACTGAACCCGCGCAAGGCCCCCGGCCCAGACGGCGTGTCTCCCTCCACCCTGAGACACTGTGCGAAACAGCTGGCTCCTGTATTCACAGACATTTTTAACACCTCCCTTAAGTTATGCCACGTGCCATCCTGCCTCAAATCCTCCACCATCATCCCTGTCCCCAAGAAGCCACGGATCACTGGACTTAATGACTACAGACCTGTAGCGCTCACCTCTGTAGTCATGAAGTCCTTTGAGCGCCTGGTCCTGTTCCACCTCAAGTCCATCACCACCCCTCTCCTGGACCCGCAGCAGTTTGCCTACCGAGCCAACAGGTCTGTAGACGATGCAGTCAACCTGGCCCTCCACTCCATCCTGCAGCACCTGGACTCCCCGGGAACCTACGCCAGGATCCTGTTTGTGGACTTCAGCTCCGCATTCAACACCATCCGCCCCGCTCTGCTCCGGGACAAGCTGTCCCTGCTCAACGTGCCTGACTCCCTCTGCAGGTGGATCATCGACTTCCTGACGGACCGGAGGCAGCATGTGCGGCTGGGAAAGACTGTCTCAGACTATACTAGCATCAGCACCGGATCACCCCAGGGCTGTGTACTTTCCCCCCTACTCTTCTCCCTTTACACCAACTCCTGCACCTCCAGCCACCAGTCTGTCAAGTTGATCAAGTTTGCGGACGACACCACCCTCATCGGGCTCATCTCCAACGGCGACGAGTCCGCCTACAGGAGAGAGGTGGCCCAGCTGGCGTCCTGGTGCAGCAATAACAACCTGCAGCTGAACGCTCTGAAGACAGTGGAGATGATTGTAGACTTCAGGAAAGTCACTACTCCTCTGCCCCCCCTCACCCTCTCAGGCTCTCCCATCACCACTGCTGATTCCTTCCGCTTCCTAGGCACTACCATCACCAGGGACCTCAAATGGGAGCTGACCATCAGCTCACTCATCAAAAAAGCCCAGCAGAGGATGTTCTTCCTGCGGCAGCTGAGGAAGCTCAAGCTACCCACCAAGATGTTAGTGCAGTTCTACACAGCCATCATCGAGCCCATCCTCACCACCTCCATAACCGTGTGGTACGCAGGAGCCACTGCCAGGGACAGACTAAGGCTGCAGCGCGTCGTGCGCACTGCTGAGAAGGTGATCGGCTGCAAGCTCCCATCTCTCCAGGATCTGTACATCTCCAGGACCCGGAGGCGTGCTGGCCGGATCATAGCCGATCCCTCACACCCTGGTCACGTACTGTTTGCTCCCCTCCCCTCTGGTAGAAGACTTCGGTCCATCCAGACTAAAACCTCCCGTCACATGAACAGCTTCTTCCCCTCTGCCATTAGACTGCTGAACACTAAGTGACTCTCGTGCACCATGTACAGCAGCTCAACCAGACTCATGTCAATCATCACTGTTTTCTTCCTGCATTACCGACTGCACTATATAGTTCTCCACAGTATCTGCTGCTGGCTAATATATATTTTAACTGTTGACCAGTATCACTTAATCTTATCCTACACTTTATTACATGTATAGTTTATTTCTCTTATCTTATCATGTTTAATGTTGCAGCATTGTACCGAGACAAATTCCTAGTTTGTGTACTACATGAACAATGGCAATAAACCTGATTCTGATTCTGATTCTGGTTAGAAGGGTGGCGTTTCACGGCTTTTGTAGACCACAAACCGCTCACTTTTGCGATGGCTAAAATTTCAGAACCATGGTCAGGCAGGCAACAAAGACAGCTAGCGGCAATTTCAGAGTTCACCACAGACATTCGACATGTGGCAGGCAAACTTAACGTGGTAGCAGACTGCCTCTCTCGCGCTGTGACATCGCCAGAGCACTGGCTCTTCGCCAACGCGAACTCTTCGCCAACGCGGACACATACGCGGCTCCAATTCACGTAGGGATAGATTACGCAGCCATGGCAGGGGAACAAAGCGGTGACGCGGATGTGCGCGCGCTCCTGTTTGGACCAACAGGGTTAAGACTGGAGGAAAGGGGTTTACGTGACGGTGTACCCCCCCCTAATCTGCGACATCTCAACCGGCCGACCTCGCCCAGTAGTCCCAGCTGCATGGCGCCGCCGTATTTTCTCCTCAATTCACTCCCTCGCGCACCCAGGTGTGCGCACCTCGGTTAAAATGGTCGCCGAAAAGTTTGTGTGGCCGGGCCTGCGCAAAAAATGTAAAGGAATGGGCAAAAACTTGCATGTCTTGTCAGCGCGCCAAAATACACAAAAGCCCCTCTAAAGCCTTTTCGAATCCCAGCTAGAAGGTTTGACCACGTTCATGTCGACCTCGTGGGACCACTACCTTCGTCTCAGGGCTTCACACACCTGTTAACAATGATAGACCGTACTACGCACTGGCCTGAGGCGGTCCCTCTGGCGTCAACCACAGCGGCGGAAGTCGCTCGCGTTTTTTTGACAAACTGGGTGGCGCGTTTCGGCGTCCCATCGGACATCACGTCCGATAGGGGGCCTCAATTTGTCTCAGAGCTTTGGTCAGCCATGGCCAGCAGCTTAGGGGCGACAATTCACCGCACCACCGCTTATCACCCTCAGGCTAATGGGTTATGCGAGCGTTTTCACAGATCTTTAAAGGCCGCCCTCAGGGCCTCGCTAACGGATACAAATTGGGTAAATAAACTTCCCTGGGTTTTATTGGGGTTGCGTGCGGCGCCTAAAGAGGACCTAGACGCCTCCCCAGGAGAACTAGTTTTTGCACAACCTCTCAGACTCCCGGGTGAGTTTTTACCAGAGAATCCAGAGCCTGGGCATCTTCCCACCCTGAAGCCTTTAGGCAGCAACGGTCCGGACACTCTCCCCGGACCGGCACATCACTCTTTTCCACGGGTTTTTGTCCCCCAAGCTTTAAAAAACGCCGAGTTTGTTTTTGTTAGGCATGAAGCCTTAAAATCAACTCTCTGTCCACCATACGACGGACCATTCAGAGTGCTGGAACCTGGTGATAAGCATTTTGTGCTTGATTTAGGGGACAGAAAAGAAACAGTCAGCATTGACAGACTTAAACCTGCTTTCTTGTTGAGAGACGAACCTGCACGGGTGGCGAGGGCACCTCGGCGGGGTAGACCCCCCAAGAAAAAAGGCTCAACCCCCCTGCAGGGAACAAATAACCACTCTCCTCCCTAAGCTGCAGATTCCTTACAGGAGGGTCCCACCAGGACGCAAAAGCGGACCTACAGCAGATTCGGGAGAAGATTAAAACCCAGACGGCACAGGGACTGATGCAAATTAACCAAGAGTTGTTAACTATGTTATCAGATTGTGCCGTGACAGTTTTAAGGCTGATTTGTGATATTACTATACTGTTATGGTTACCACTGAATTCTCTACAGGATCAAGACTGCGGGAAAGATTTTTCCTTGTTTTCCCTGTCAAGAGGTTTAACAGTATAATATGTCATAGAGATTATCTTAAACTGTAAACTTACTTTGATTGTCCTTTTCTTAGTCGTTTGGGGGGGGGCTGTGGTTTATATTAATCATATATCCCATACCTACATATGTATAGACATATTAGAATGTTTAGTGATTACATATGTGGAATGACCTCACACCTCAGAACAGGACAAGAGGTCTCGACCGCCAGCGAAGATCAAAGAGCATACGGAGTCGCAGCGGTGGAGACCAGATCGATCTCCCTGACCACCCAGGGTCAGGTGGAGGAGACGGAGGACAATGGAGGGGGGATTAAGTTAATGCGGGATGTCAGCTTTGATATGCAATGTCTTTTGTTGTGTGTAAGTATAAGTATGAAGATCTGACTGTGTTCGACCTCTTATTCTGCTTCTGCACTGAGATGAGACTTGTTAGAGGAGCGACGCTGGTATTAAACTTTGGTTTATAAATCACATTGCCTCGTTATTTCAAGCTCTTCTACAGTGGTCATTGTTAACCCAGGCCTCGACCGATGTGGTATGAAAGTCTCATTTGTCATGATCCCCTTGTTTGATTTGGCAAAGGATACCCTTCCTGACACCCCCCCTCCCATTTACCCGGGCTTGGGACTGGCACTAGGAGTACACTGGCTTATGGCTGGGTGGCTGTGGCTGGGTTCAAGATGCGCATTAGATACTACTTTAAGCCTATGTAATTTTTTTTCAGTAGTTACTATTTAGAAGATTTAGGGTAAAGTCTGACCTGACCTTTGACCTCAAGGTCATCCAAAAACCGGTGAGAGTGAAATTGCAATATGCATATCAGATGAGTATATCAAACCATGGTACCAAGTTTCAAAACAATCGGAACAAAACTGTAGGAGGAGTTGATTTCACAAGACAATTACTGTATATGAAGTGAGGTGAAACAGGAGGTCAAAGGTCAGGGGCTACAATTCCTGCAAAAATCATCCCATCAGAACCAAACTGCAATATGCACATCCTCGATGTTTATCAAATCATGGCACCAAGTTTCAAAACAATTAGACCAAAACCCTAAGAGGACTTGATTTCACAATAGCGGGACAGATGGATGGACTCATAATATAATAATCCCCCCGTCGGTCTTTGCCCAAAGGACTCTTCGACCAGTGGGGGATAAAAACACATGAGAACACCACTACACACATCAGCTGAAACCTGTTTTAGTGACGGTGTAGGTACAAGATGTGCTTGGGACCTGTGCCTGCTTATGACATTTCAGAATACAGTGGGGCAAAAAAGTATTTATTCAGCCACCAATTGTGCAAGTTCTCCCACTTAAAAGATGAGAGAGGTCTCCAATTTTCATCATAGGTATACCTCAACTATGAGAGACAAAATGAGGAAAAAAAAATCCAGAAAATCACATTGAAGGATTTTGAATGAATTAATTGGTAAATTCCTCGGTAAAATAAGTATTTGGTCACCTACAAACAAGCAAGATTTCTGGCTCTCACAGACCTGTAACTTCTTCTTTAAGAGGCTCCTCTGTCCTCCACTCGTTACCTGTATTAATGGCACCTGTTTGAACTCATCAGTATAAAAGACACCTGTCCACAACCTCAAACAGTCAGACTCCAAACTCCACTATGGCCAAGACCAAAGAGCTGTCAAAGGACACCAGAAACAAAACTGTAGACCTGCACCAGGCTGGGAAGACTGAATCTGCAATAGGTAAGCAGCTTGGTGTGAAGAAATTGACTGTGGGAGCAATTATTAGAAAATGGAAGACATACAAGACCACTGATAATCTTCCTCAATCTGGGGCTCCACACAAGATCTCACCCCGTGGGGTCAAAATGATCACGAGAACGGTGAGCAAAAATCCCAGAACCACACGGGGGGACCTAGTGAATGACCTGCAGAAAGCTGGGACCAAAGTAACAAAGGCTACCATCAGTAACACACTACACCGCCAGGGACTCAAATCCTGCAGTGCCAGACGTGTCCCCCTGCTTAAGCCAGTACATGTCCAGGCCCGTCTGAAGTTTGCTAGAGAGTATTTGGATGATCCAGAAGATGACTGGGAGAATGTCATATGGTCAGATGAAACCAAAATAGAACTTTTTCGTAAAAACTCAACTTCTTGTGTTTGGAGGAGAAAGAATGCTGAGTTGCATCCAAAGAACACCATACCTACTGTGAAGCATGGGGGTGGAAACATCATACTTTGGGGCTGTTTTTCTGCAAAGGGACCAGGACGACTGATCCGTGTAAAGGAAAGAATGAATGGGGCCATGTATCGTGAGATTTTGAGTGAAAACCTCTTTCCATCAGCAAGGGAACTGAAGATGAAACGTGGCTGGGTCTTTCAGCATGACGATGATCCCAAACACACCACCCGGGCAACGAAGGAGTGGCTTCGTAAGAAGCATTTCAAGGTCCTGGAGTGGCCTAGCCAGTCTCCAGATCTCAACCCCATAGAAAATCTTTGGAGGGAGTTGAAAGTCAGTGTTGCCCAGCGACAGCCCCAAAACATCACTGCTCCAGAGGAGATCTGCATGGAGGAATGGGCCAAAATACCAGCAACAGTGTGTGAAAACCTTGTGAAGACTTACAGAAAACGTTTGACCTCTGTCATTGCCAACAAAGGGTATATAACAAAGTATTGAGATGAACTTTTGGGATTGACCAAATACTTATTTTACCAAGGAATTTACCAATTAATTCATTAAAAATCCTTCAATGTGATTTGCTGGATTTTTTTTCCCTCATTTTGTCTCTCATAGTTGAGGTATACCTATGATGAAAATTGGAGACCTCTCTCGTCTTTTAAGTGGGAGAACTTGCACAATTGGTGGCTGACTAAATACTTTTTTGCCCCACTGTGATTGGCTGAACAGTTGTTTTTATGGCATGGCATGTTGTGATCGGTCCATGTTTGTAGTTTAACCTCTTGCACTCCGTTGCACCGCGGACAGGCAGGTCTCTGCGTCCTAGGGCGCACGAGAGCGTCCTCGTGCGCTCTCGGACGCATGACGCATGATAGAGATACTGATGGTGGTGATGTAGGTGGTGTGGCCTCCAAGCGCCACTGGAAAAAAAAGCTGCAGACACAGCCGCGAACAGATTAGTTCATCTGATTGACCTCTCATTCGACTAATAAGAGCCTTGAATTGGGTTTCTGAAACCTTGAAGAACCAATGAATGAAAACCTAGGAAGGAGGACCCGCCTACTGTGAATGCAGGAGCCAATTGAAGCACAGAAGTTCGGGCTGGGTGAAGAGAGATTTACTGTTGCAGCAGATGAAAAAAAAGGACGCTGGACGAACCTGCTACAGACCCAGCAGCATGGAGAACACCCACAAGTGGGACCTGCACTCATTCCAGCAGAAGAGACGTTTAGGATTCTCTTCCATCATCATAGACCGACGGAGGCCGACGACAAAGGTCGTAAATCATTCACAAAAACCGCAATATTGGAATTATGTTTTGACCAGGATCCACAAGCGGACCAGCGTCGCGTTCGTCTGACAATGGGGAAGAGAAGTTCGCCAGGACAATGCTGCTGTGAAGAGGTAAGGTGTTATAAGCTAAATTATTATTTCTCCCTGAAAACTGTAATCCAAAAATGACTTTTGACCGATCGGTAAATTACAACTGTACGGCGCACGAAGTACGTGCACCGCGATAAACTGTTCATTTGCCGTGTTCGGACCGTGAACGCCCCCCCCCCCCCCGCTGCAGAAGAAGAGCGGGGGGGGGAAGGCGTTCATGCTCCGAACGCCCCCGGTCCGCGGGGGGAAGCCGCGCTGACTGTGCAGCGGTCGCCACATAGCCATATGAGTCTATTCCGTCATGTAGTGATGGCTGTCCTCTGTAGCAAGGGGGGGGGCAACATCCCCCCCCCACACACACAGTAGCGGGGGGGGGGGGGAGAGCCGCTGTGACAGCGTTTCTGTGGAAACATGCAACGAGTGTAATCCGTCATGTTGCGAGGGCCGAACTCCGTCCTTTGTAGCGGGGGGGGGACACCCCCCCCCCCCCCCACACACACACACACACAGCCCTGAATGTGACCTTTCATTAGAGCCCAAAATGAAGCTTCTACATTGAATTATTCAAAAGTTACAGACGTTTTTCCAAACTGTGCTATTTGGCACAATTTGGCACAGTTCCAAAACGCCTGGGAACAGCCTGAGAACAAAGCTGTGTAAAATATTCATTTTTTGTGGTATTGTTAACAAATTTGGACCTCAGCTGGATAACACTTGGTTCTACATTTCTGTTGCATTTTCCAGCCGGATCGGACAGCTGTGTGTTATTTGCAAGCATTTGTATCCAAAAAAACACCGTGGCCAAATTTATTTTCTTCAAGTTCAGTATGTTTAGATGACTGTAACTCAGTGGCCGGAGCACGTAGAGGGATTATGTTTTTTTGCCAAAAAATTCAAAGTGTTTTCTTTTAAATGAGACCAACCCCATGAAGATGCTGCAAAGGGTTGAAGAACAGCTTTCGATTTACTTTGGGCACGTTATTTTTTGGCGTTTTTAGGAAAATTGCCCGGAGTGCAAGGGGTTTAAAAACATGTCTTTCATTTTAAATATTTTGCTTTTATTTCTACAAGGACTTTTGTAGTCCTTTTCAGTACCTGAAAATGGTGTTTTGTTTGTGGCTAAACGGTGAAACCCACACATAAAAAGTGATGCTTAAAAAAAATACCTGTGTACTTTATGTCTGGCCATAGATGGATGGCTAGGTAATGTTTTATTTGTAAATTATTAAAATAAAAGTTCTGGTCCTTGTAGACATCAAAGCCAAACATTCAAAATGAAAGACGTAATTTTTTAAACTACAAACACAGACCAATAACAACATGCTACATCATCAAAATAACTGTCCGGCCAATCGTATTCTGCAATGTCATAAGCAGGCACAGGCACGAAGCAGATCTTGCAGCCCGAGCACATCTTGTACCTACAACGGAACAACGCATTCCACCCAACACACAAGAAAAAACTGCTGATCACTGCTTCTGTGATGGACGTCAGTAATGGCATCGACATGATGCGGGTGCATATATCCAGCTTCAGTAACAACAGGCTTTGCCCACGATGTCCTGAACAGATCCTGATGAAATGCATGCTGTTATGACTGGCACAGAGACATACATGAGCATTAGTATGTTTGTATGAGTGTGTGCTAGCATTAGCAACAACAGGCTTTGAACAAAGCGCCCAAGCACAAGCAGCAGCCTGCCGCTGTGAAGTGAAACAGAACTGTTTGAGTGTTAGTAAGTAAAGCTTTATTTATATAGCACCTCTCAGAGAAAGAATCACAAAGTGCTTCACAGTAAAATAAAACACAACATTCAGAAATACAACGATAAAAACACAAGTCAATCAAAAAACCCATAATCAAGCTTAAAAGCCTGTTTGAACAGCAGGGTCTTCAGCTGCTTTTTAAAAGCGTCAACAGAGTTTACTGAGCGCAACGACAGCGGTAGAGCATTCCACAGTTTTGCTGCAGGTTAGCATGTTTGTGTTAGCGTATGATAGCGTTAGTAACAACAGGCTTTGCCCACTGTGTCCTCAACAAATCCTGACGAGCTTCCTGCTGCGGTGAAGTGAAATAGACCCATGTATGAGTGTACCTATGTGTGTTAGCAGGCTTATTAGCGTGTTTCATTTAGCAACAGCAGGCCTCGCCCATGGTGCGTTAAACAAGTCCTGACGAGCTTCCCGCTGCGGTGAAGTGAAAGCCCCCCAGCAGCCACACAGCTGTCACACCAGCTGATCATCTGTTAGCGCTCGTTAGAGAGCAAGCACCAAAACGCCACCAAGGGCGACGCTGGCGAGGACGAGCATTTATTCGTGATGATCACAGTCCACTGGGAGACAGAGAGGGTCAGGGTCGATCCATCATCACCACCATGGATCAGCAGGTCAGTCTGCAGAGATGCCCGCCACCACGGTTTTATCTAGGGGAACTACAGGGTTTCTGCAGCTGGAACCAAGTTAAATTTAAAGATTCTTCAGGCCACTGGATCAAATTTAAAACTCTACATTTGATTGATTAGAACTGGAATGAGTGAAGGTTTCGGGTCCATTAATGGAGCTCATGGTAAGTCTGACTGCCCCAGGATATATGTTGGCATGAGATAATTAATTATTATTCAGTTAATTAATAATTAATGATTCAAGCAAGACCCTGACACTAGACCCTCCTACCACAACTGGACACTGGACAGGGAAAAAACCCTCAGATTTACAAGGTGAAGTTGAAACTTTTTTACATGGAAAAAAATCTCAAATTTACATAAACTAGAGCATGGCTGTAAAACCAAGTCTTCCTGTCTGGAACAGGGATCCCAGTCAGGCTTTCCAGGCCAAACGTAGGCTGTGTTTGAAAGTGGAACACAGAGGTGGAGCCTATATGTAGCAGTCACGTGTTAGACTCTGACACATATGAAAGGGAGTAAATGGGACGAAGATTTCATTTGATTGTGTGAATATTAATTACAGAACACCTAAATACTGAAAATGAATGGGCCATCCAACATTAGCGACTGTTTCAGATCCTTGTTTATTTGGTTGTCAGATCACTGATCTGATCTTTTATCACTTATATTCATAATAGTGAATCTTCACTTTGGAGAATGGCAGTTCTTCAGTCATCATAATTATTTTAGTTTCTATCACTGTTCAGTGATGGAGTTCAGTGGAATATTGAATTTCTTCTGTGTATCATCAATAAACTCATGCAATATTATAACAGGACACGTTTACACATATTTGAGACCCACTGTAGTGCATCAGTTTACGTTTTAGCAATATTTTGTTATTAGAAGGTTTTTAAATCTGTAATCAACTGAATTAACTACAAAACACCAACATTATTACACACAGCAGAAGCACCCATTTGACTGCAGCTGCTGCATCAGTGTTGCCCATTTGTCAGTAAATATTTCACTAAAAATGACTGATTTCATTATTTGGACATTTTTGTGTCCTGTGTTTGGTCATTCCGGCCATTCCGCTCCTCAATCATGGTGGTGTTATTGAGTTTATAATTTTCAAATACTCGTGTGGGAGGGGTACTCACTGTCCTGCATAGTGCAGTGGTACCACACGGGTGAGGCAGCAGCAGGAACTCCCGTCTGCTGCTGACTGGGCAGGCTGGGCGTGCCTCCCCGCAAATGATTGTGGCTCGCCCGCTGTTTCTCCCGGCATGTTCTGTGTTGAGATGCCGGTGATCTCTGTTAGACCTGGGTCCTCGCTGACACTCCGCCAAGTCTGCTCGTGTGCCTCATGTTCTCCACATATGCCCAATTATCCTTGAGACCTACGCAATCACAGCAACTTCATGGTATAATTTTTTAAGCATTAAATCTTCAGTACTATCTTTTCCTAGTCAAATTTGTGGCTTTTCGCTTCCTTGTTTTGTTCACGGAGCACTGTGGTTACTGATGCCGTGATGCCACATATTATCCAATCAGTATGGAGTTAATGCAAAACCCCGCCCACTCCTCTCGAAGCCAGAGCATGAGGATAGAGCTATGACCAAACTTTTATTCATAAAAATTACATATTTTGACTGAACAACTCCATACTCGGGGATGCACACCCTCGTAAGCTCAGCAAAACGCGTATAAAATCTGACGTCAGTCTGATGAATGGTTCAAGAGATATGCCTGGAACAGACACACAGAGATTCTTTACATTTATAGATAGATTTATATGGAAAAACGTTATAGATTTGGGAGAAAAAAATGTTAGATTTAAAAAAATTTAAAAGTTTTTGTTTTTTTTTTTTAATTTAAAAATAAAGTACCCCTCATGGATCGTCACCTTATCGTGGTGGGGGGTTTGCGTGCCCCAGTGATCCCAGGAGCTATGTTGTCCAGGGCAATTTGCCTCTGATAGGGTCACCCAAGACAAACTGGTCCTGGGTGAAGGGCCAGACTAAGAACGATCCAACAGACTCTCATGATAAATGCTACAACAAGGATTCAGTGTACCCCGCCCGGTATGGGGTTACCGGGGCCCCACCCTGGAGCCAGGCCTGGGGGAGGGGCTCGATGGCTAGCGTCTGGTGGCCGGGTTTCCACCCATGGGATCCGGCCGGGCTCAGCCCAAAGAAGTTACATGGGTCTGCCCTCCAGTGGGCTCACCACCTGCAGGAGGGATCATGGGGGTCCGGTGCTATGTGGATTAGGTGGCGGTCAAAGGCGGAGACCTTGGCAGACTGATCCCAAGCTTTCTAAACTGGCTTTTGGTACGTGGAATTTCACCTCTCTGGTGAGGAAGGAGCCTGAGCTGGTGTACGAGGTTGAGAGATAACAGCTAGATATAGTCGGCCTCATATCAACACACAGCTCCGGTTCCGGAACCAGTCTCCTGGAGAGAGGCTGGAGCTTGGCCTTTTCTGGAGTTGCCCCAGGCGAGTGGTGACGAGCAGGGGTGGGTATTCTTGTATCCCCCCACCTTGTTGCCTCTATATTGGAGTTTTCCCCGGTGGACGAAAGGGTTGCTTCCCTGCCCCTTCGGGTTGGGAAACGGGTCCTGATCATCATTTGTGCCTATGCACCAAATGATGTTTCAGAGTACCTACCCTTTTTGGAGTCTGTGACTGGGGTGCTGGAAGGTGCTCCTCTTGAAGACTCCATTGTCCTACTGTGGGATTCAATGCGCACGTGGGCAATGACAGTGAAACCTGGAGGGGGTGATTGGGAGGAACGGCCTGCCCGATCTGAACCCGAGTGGTGTTCAGTTATTGGACTTCTGTGCTAACCACAGTTTGTCCATAACGAACACCATGTTCAAGCATAAGGGTGTCCATATGTGCACCTGGCACCAGGACACCCCTAGGTCACAGGTCAATGATCGATTTCATTATTGTGTCATCAGACCTGCGACTGTATGTCTTGGACACTCGGGTAAAGAGAGGTGCAAAGCTGTCAACTGATCACCACCTGGTGGTGAGTTGGATCCGATGGCAGGGGAGGATGCCATTCAGACCTGGTAGACCCAAACGTATAGTGAGGGTGAGCTGGGAACGTCTGGCTGAGGCCCCTGTCCGGGAGGTCTTCAACTCCCACCTCCGGAAGAACTTCAACCACATTCCGAGGGAGTCTGGAGACATGGAGTCTGAATGAGCCATGTTCTCCACCTCTGTTGTTGAAGCGGCGGCCCAGAGTTGCAGCCGCAAGGTGGTCGGTGCATCTCGTGGTGGCAACCCCCGAACCAAGTGGTGGACACCAGTGGTGAGGGGGGCCATTAAGCTGAAGAAGGAGTCATATCAAGCTTGGTTGGCTTGTGGGACTCCTGAAGCAGCTGAGGTGTACTGGCAGGCCAAGCGGAGTGCAGCTCGGGTGGTTGCTGAAGCAAAAACCCGGGTATGGGAGGAGTTCAGTGAGGCCATGGAACAAGACTTTCAGTCGCCCTCGAAGAGATTCTGGCAAACTGTCCGGCGGCTCAGGAGGGGAAAGCAGCTCCCTGTCCACACTGTGTGTGGTGCGGATGGGGCACTGTTGACTTTGACTGGGGATATCGTCGGGCGGTGGAAGGAATACTTCGAGGATCTCCTCAATACAACTGATACACCTTCCACAGAGGAAGCAGGGTTTGTGGACGAGGAGGATGACTCGCCTATCACAGGGGCTGAGGTCGCCAAGGTGGTTAAAAATCTCCTTGGTGGCCGGGCCCTGGGGGTGGACAAGATTTGCCCTGAGTACCTCAAGGCCCTGGATGTTGTAGGGCTGTCGTGGTTGACACGCCTCTGCAACATTGCATGGAGGTCGGGGGCAGTGCCTTTGGCATGGAAAACCGGGGTGGTGGTTCCTTCTCTTCAAAAAAGGGGACCGGAGGGTGTGCTCCAACTTTAGAGGGATCACACTCCTCAGCCTCCCTGGGAAGGTCTATGCCAAGGTACAGGAGAGGAGAGTCCGGCCGTTGGTCGAACCTCGGATTCAGGAGGAGCAATGTGGTTTTTGTCTTGGCCGTGGCACATCGGACCAGCTCTTTACCCTCTCGAGAATTCTCGAAGGTTCGTGGGAGTTTGCCCAACCAGTTTACATGTGTTTTGTGGATTTGGAGAAGGCATTTGACCGTGTCCCTCGTGGTTTTTTTGTGGGGGGTGATTCGGGAGTATGGGGTATCGGGCTTGTTGTTACGAGCTATTCGGTCTCTGTACAACCGTTGTGAGAGTTTGGTTTACATTGCCAACACTCGGTTGGACTCATTCCCAGTGAGAGTTCGACTCCGCCAGGGCTGCCCTTTGTTACTGATCCTGTTCATAATTTTTATGGACAGGATTTCTAAGCGTAGCAAGGGAATGGAGGGAGTCATGCTTGATGACCACAGGATCTCATCTCTGTTGTTTGCAGATGATGTTGTCCTGTTGGCTTCATCCAGCAATGACCTACAGCTCTTGCTGGGACGGTTTGCCGCTGAGTGTGAAGCAGTTGGGATGAGAATCAGCACCTCCAAGTCCGAATCCATGGACCTCAGCCGGAAAAAGGTGGATTGTCCTCTCTGGGTTGGGGACAGGCTCCTGCCCCAAGTGGAGGAGTTTAAGTATCTTGGGGTCTTATTCACGAGTGATGGGAAAATGGAGCGAGAGATTGACAGACGGATCGGAGCAGCATCTGCAGTGATGCAGACGTTGTACCGGTCTGTTGTGGTGAAGAGGGAGCTTAGTTCTAAGGCAAAGCTGTCGATTTACCAGTCAATCTACGTTCCTACTCTCACCTATGGTCACAGAGCTTTGGGTAATGACCGAAAGAACAAGATCGCGGATACAAGCGGCTGAAATGAGCTTTCTCCGTAGGATTGCTGGACTCACCCTCAGAGATAGGGTGAGGAGCTCAGTCATCCGGGAGAGGCTCAGAGTAGAACCACTGCTCCTCCACATTGAAAGGAGTCAGTTGAGGTGGTATGGGCATCTGATTAGGATGCATCCTGGACGCCTCCCACTTGAGGTGTTTCGGGCACGTCCCACTGGGAGGAGACCCCGGGGCAGACCCAGGACTCGGTGGAGAGACTATGTCTCCCAGCTGGTCTGGGAACGCCTTGGTATTCTCTCTGAAGAGCTGGAGCAGGTGGCTGGGGAGAGGGAAGTCTGGGCTTCTCTGCTTGAACTGCACCCTCCGTGACCCGGACCTCCGGAAAAGCGGTAGAAGATGGATGGATGGAAAAATAAAGTAAAAATTCTGCAGATATGCTGGAAAAATGGTACAAATGTAAATGTAAGATTCACAAATCTATATGGAAAAAAGTTGCAGATTTATAAAATTCTTTTTGCAAATTTTCCAGAAAAAATTAGCAAATTTACAAGAAAATGTTGCTAATTTACATGGAGCAAAATGCAATTTTATGAAGCAAAAAAGTCTGATTAATACAATTTTTTTGACAGTTTACACAAAAAGGAGCAAATTTACATTAAATAGCAAAATTATGAAGAAAAAAATCACAAATATGTAAAATTAAAAAAGTCAGATTTTGCAGAAACTTGTGAATTTACGAGAAAAAAAATTACATGAAAAAAGCTGCAAAATAAGACTGTGTCCACCAAATGCGTTTTTTGTCACCCGACCACCGTGAGCTTTTTTTTTTTCTCTCCAGTGTTTGTGCTCAGTGCTCGGGGGGGGGGGGGGGGGGGGGAGTCTGTGCCCTGTATTCCAGCAGCAGCTTGTCACTCTCAGCTCAGCACTTCCGCTTTTCCTATTGTCAGACTTTCTACTGATTTTTTAATAACAGTCTCTAAATAACAATGGACAGGAAACGTTTTCTAGCAGCTCTGGAGGTGAAATATGATGACACGGAATGCAGGAGTCTGAGTACAGATGAGTACCGGTGTCCTATGTCCCGCCCATGCAGCAGTTCTGATTGGCTGCTTAGGTCTGACATTGATGAGCTCAGCTGCAGTCTCTGAAAAGTTGAACTTTTTTCAACTCTGAGCGTCGCGACAAAAAACGGCCACCGCCGAGAGCGTTTCAGCGCCGAGGGTGCTCAGTGCTGTAAACGCTGGACTACATAGAGAATGAATGGAAAATAGTCACCCAGAGCGGGAAAAAACGCGTTTGGTGGACACACAACTTAATGAGAAGAGTTTGCTGCTCATTCACTCCTACTTCATGCTTAAACGCAAAAACAGAAAATATAAATTCACAAAATTTATGATGTTTTAAAATTGTTTCAGGATTTCATGTCTTAAATGCAACAATATTCGGTTGTGACCATTTAAGGATTAATTATCATTTCTAAGGATGTGTGGACAATGGTCAGTCAGGCATGGTGGGGGCAGCATCATGTTTTTGTTTTTTTGTTTTTAAGAAGCCTGTATTCATATTTACCACCACATTTTCACTCTGACAAACCTCACCCACAGACAAAAAAGGTGGAAGGAGGAGTGCAGTGCCACCTTCTTTATCCCGAGGAGAACATCGGCCGATTTGTTCCCTGTGTCCTGCCGTCTCAGAGATGACAGCAGAGCCGTTTGAGCGGAGGGAGAAGCTAATTGAAACCGTCCTCATGGCTGATGTTTCATTAGTCACCTCCCCGAGAACACTGACACATTGGTTCTACCTTCAGGAGGAGGAGGGAGGAGGAGATGAATTCCTCTTCGGACACGCTCTCTGAGGCTCTTCTGTGCTGCCATGAAGTATGGCAGCGGAGGAGCAGAAGAAGTGCTCCAGAAAAGGTCGCTTCCTCCAGGCGTAGATGGAGTCATTCGTTAGGAGTTCGGAAACGACGTCCAACAGCAGTTTTTAGGAGAGTAAACAAAGATGGATGGAGTCATCAGAGGGTTTAGATCACAGGTTTTAATATCAGGCCCAGGGGCCAAGTGTGGCCAGGCAAAATGTTTCATCCAGTCCCATAAGAAATTCAATGTTTTTCCATCAGAGATGAGCTATTATATAAGATACCTTTTGTTTTGTAAATTTATGATGATTCTTCCCCTTTTGTATATTTGCGTGTTTTAAGTAGAGTCACTTTAATCACGATTAATCATGTTTGATCACATTTAAAACTTCTGCCACTATTCATTAGTGTTTTATTTCAAGCAGGATCTAGCTTTAATCGCGATCAGTTGCATGAATTTGCATCCCACCTCATGCATTTAATGCAATTAACTCACCCTGATACAATTAATCAAGATCAGAAGCAATTAATCACAATTAAAGCAACACCACTAGTTTTTTCTTTTTGAAAATTTGTGATTTTCTTTTTATTCATAAGCTTTCCTTATAGGTAAATTTGCTTTGCACCTTTGTGTAAATTTTTCTTCTTTTGATCAACTTATTTTTATTCCCTCTTCTTTTGTAAATTTTGAAAATTTGCCCCTTCTATTTTTTTTTTAACTTTTTTCAAATTTATAAATTTTTTTCCTCTTTTCTGAACTTTCAATTTTTGTGTTTGTTTTGTTAACTTTTTTTTGTAAATTTGTGGGATTTTTAGTGGTATCACACAATTATACTGTATATAAAATTCTTAATCACAATTAATCTTCAAAAAGTTTGTGTTTCTTTGAAATCCATTTTTCCCCATATAATGTACCATGAACATTATTTTTCAACCACAGAATTTTTCCATTGATAGTCAATCCAGGTACCCATATAGATGCACAAAAAAACCCAATAAAGTGACATCAACATCATATATCACCTTTTAAAGATTAACACTGTTCAATGCTACATTAAAAGCTAAAATGCCCCCAAGTTACACAACATACTGTAAGAGTGAAAATAGCTTAAAACTAGGGATGTAAATTATCAGTTAATTCATTAATTGGTAACTGATTCACCTTATCGATAACAATTAATTGATAAGCAGCGCTTTTCTTGAGAATATGAATTTCCCTTGGTACATTATGGTCTATAACATAAAAAGCCAATAACTGTTTGGTATACTGAATAAAAAAATGCAAGTCATATTCCTCAAGGATTTGATTTATTTATGTAATGTAATCTGTTGCATGTTGAACATTGACAACAAAATAAACTCAAAAATAAATATTAAGGCTACTATAACATCAAAGTGTATGCATTGACTGATATTAAACTTCAGCAACATAAATGCTGAATAAAAAATATTGAGATTTAGTCCGCATAATACTAAAAACAACATAAAATTGGACATGCTGTGAGAAGAACTGCTGATTTTACCTGCCACTCATTATCAATGGAGCGGCAGGTGACCGTAATGTAGCTTTCTGGAGTTGGCGCAGTCCAACAATCCGTTGTCAGCACCACATTTTCAGTGGCTAGCTGTGTTTTCAGGTCAGCTTTTTTCTTCTTGTAGTGTGCTTCCAAGCGGGTAGTTATTGTCCCTCTAGACGGAACACTATACCCTGGCTCCATAAAGTTTTTCAGTTCCCGAAAGCCCTCTCCTTCAGCAGTACCTGTTGGCATCATGTCTTTTTCAGTCATCTTGCAAATCCTCTGAGTAATGCTCTCCGTCTTCCTCTCATCACATACCTGCCTCCCCAAGACTGCATTAACTGTCGGCAGTGATGAAGCCAAACTAGTCGCTCCTTGCAGCATGGCTGAATGGGAGTTCTTTAGTTGGTAAGTTAGCAAACCGGTTGAGCTGTTGCATTTCAATGTAGTGTCACATAGTGTACATTTAGCTTCGTTGTTAGCATTTACCAGTTTAAAATGTTCCCATATAACACTCCATTTAGACAGCTTCATTTTCTCAAGTGAAGTACGTCAGGTGTGGCAGAGATTAGGCTATAGCACCCTCGCCAGGACTGGCAAAGCCACTACATTTGATGAAAATAAACTTGAACCGGCCTCAGTTTGTGAGAACCCGGGACTGTGTGTCCGACACGATCATCGGTAGCACGGGGGCCCCCCAGGGAACGGTTTTGGCTCCCTTCCTGTTCACCCTTTATACTGCGGACTTCTCACACAACACAACACACTGCCATCTACAGAAGTTCTCTGATGACTCTGCGACCGTTGGCCTCATCTCCAATGGAGATGAAGCTGAGTACAGAGGGCTTATCCAGGACTTCGTGGACTGGTGCCATCGGAACTGCCTCCGGATCAACGCGAAGAAAACTAAGGAGCTGGTGGTGGACTGCCGCAGGCAAGGACAACCCCTCACAGCACCAGTAAATATACAGGGAACAGACATCGAGATGGTGACATCCTACAAGTACCTGGGTGTTCATCTGAACAATAAACTAGACTGGTCACACAATACCGACGCACTCTACAAGAAGGGACAGTGCAGGCTGTTCCTACTGAGGAGACTCAGGTCTTTTGGTGTACAAGGGGCGCTGCTGAAGACATTCTATGACACGGTGGTGGCATCAGTCATCACTTTTGGAGTGGTCTGCTGGGGCAGTGGCATTACGGCAGCCGATAGGAAGAGACTGAACAAACTGATCAAGAAAGCTAGCTCTGTCCTGGGGCAGTGCCTTGACCCAGTGGAGGAGATAGGAGAGAGAAGGACGGTGGCTAAACTGTCATCTCTGCTGGAGTCCGAGTTCCACCCTATGCAGGACATATTGAATGCACTGAGGAGCTCATTTAGCAGCAGACTACATCATCCTAGGTGCACAACCGAGAGGTTTCGCAGGTCCTTCCTACCAACGGCTGTCAGACTGTACAACCTAAGCAGGGCTGCTTGCAGAGATAGCAAAAAGACGTGACAACCTAATAGTTTTGAATGAAAAAGACGCAGTAGACTTATACAATGGTCCCCTCCGGTATACAACTAGGAAAATACCGGTCGCTATGGAGGGTGAGAATATGTATGGGTACATGATCATATCATGTAGGATAACTAAGTAGACGGTTGTGCTGTTTCATCCCATCTAGCAACAATGTTCCGCACTGTGTGTGTTTATATATTTACATATTTATTCCATCTAGCTACAATGCTCCGCACTGGGTGTGTTTATATATCTACATATTTATTCCATCTAGCTACAATGCTCCGCACTGTGTGTGTTTATATATCTACATATTTATTCCATCCAGCTACAATGCTCCGCACTGTGTGTCTATATATATATATATATATATATATATATATATATATATATATATATATATACGTATATATATATATATATATATATATATATATTTATATTTATATGTACATATGTATACTTGCTGATCTTGTTTCTTTTTTTTCTTGCCTTCTGATTGTTGCTCTGAGTGTTGCTATCCTTGTGCTGTTGCAATCCTGGAATTTCCCCATTGTGGGACTAATAAAAGCTTATCTTATCTTAAAAGAACGGTGCCACTTTCAATTAATTGATAACTAATTTAGTCAACTAAATTCTTATCGACAATTAATCAAAAGTCAATTAATCATTAACATTCCTACTTAGAACTGAAGAAAGTTGAGTTAAAAAGGATAAATAAAAACTTAAATCTAAAATAGCTTCAATGTACGTTTGTGAAGGAGGACATGGAGAGGGCTGGTGTCACAGAGGAATAGGGTGAGAAGGAGGCAGATGATCCGCTGTGGAGACCCCTAAAGGGAGCAGCCGAAAGAAGAAGTAGTACACAGTGTTCCAAATTATTATGCAAATGATATTTGTCTCTGATTTTCCTAAATACTCAATGCAAATGAGTCAGTATAAATTTCAAGTCATGAACCATTAGAGCAGGGGTGGTCCAATCATGTGAAATGGAGGGCCAAGACCCTGCAGGTTTTTGTTTTCGCTTCTACCCAGTCTCTTCAGCAGGTGTTTTCACTTATCAGCAATCAGTGGGAAGAAATTCAGTGGAATCTACTGCTGAAGACACTGGTTGGAGGTAAAGCCTGCAGGGTCTTGGCCCTCCATGGCACGTGATTGGACACCCCTGTGTTAGAGCATAATTCAAATTTTATTGAACAAACCTCCCAATGATGACTATTTTTTTTGCAAAAAAGAAAAAAAACAAACCTCAAAATGCATTGTTCCAAATTAATATGCACAAGAGTTTCAAAACATTTTATTGGTTGTAAAGAAGTGAAAATGGTCATTTGTTGAATTTGCAGCATTAGGAGGTCAAATTTACTGAAATCAAAAGCTATTTCAATCAAAAACATCTTAACAAGCCCAGCTACATGTTAACATAGGACTCATTCTTTGATATAACCTTCACAATTCTTGCATCCATTGAAATTTTGAGTTTTTGGAGAGTTTCTGCTTGAATTTCTTTACAAGATGTCAGAACTGCTTCCCACAGATGCTGTTTTGATGTGAACTGCCTCCCACCCTCATAGATCTTTTGCCTGAGAATGCTCCACAGGTTCTCAATAGGGATGAGGTCAGGGGAGGATGGGGGCCACACCATGAGTTTCTCTCCTTTTATGCCCATAGCAGCCAATGACACAGGTATTCTTTGCAGCATGAGATGGTGCATTGTCATGCATGAAGATAATCTTGCGCCGAAAGGCACAGTTCTTCTTTTTGTGCCATGGAAGAAAGTGGTCAGTCAGAAACTCTATATACTTTGCCAAGGTCATTTTCACATCTTCAGGGACCCTAAAGGGGCCTACCAACTCTTTCCCCATGATTCCGGCCCAAAACATGACTCTGCCACCTCCTTGCTGACATCACAGCCTTGTTGGGACATGATGGCCATCCACCACCATCCACTACTCCAAATACCTGTTTGCTGCTTTGTAATGGCATTTTAGCAGCTGCTCTCTTAATTCGATGAATTTGTATGGCAGAAACCTTCCTCATTATGCCTTTATCTGCATGAACCTGTTTGTGCTTTGAATCAGACACAAATTTCTTCACAGTACTATGATCACGCTTAAATTTTTGTGAAATATCTTGTGTTTTCATACCTTGTCCAAGGCATTGCAGCATGCTTTTCGGCAGCAGAGAGATCCTTTTTCTTTTCCATATTGCTTGAAACCTGTGGTATGCTTAATAATGTGGGACATCCTTCTCAAGTAGTTTTCCTTTAAATAAGCTCAACTGGCAAACTAATTATGACAGATGTCTGAGATTGACATCAATTATCTAAAGAGCCCTGAGAGACAATACCATCCATGAGTTTAACTGAAAAACAAAAAATTGAATGTTTATGATAATAAAATGCTATTTGCATAATAATTTGGAATGCGGCGTAAATAATATCATGAGCAGACAAGTAGAAACAGCTTCAAGTTAAACTGAGTTAGCACAAAAATGCTAAATCTTGAAAGTGAAAACTGTATCAAATTGCTCAATGTTTGCAAAAAAGAAGAAAGCCTAAAGCTGAAGAATGTTAGCTTAAAATGCTACATAAAACTTAAAACTAGCAGGCTAGCTTAAAAGCAAAGTGATCCAATAGTGAACAAAACATAAAAGCAGAGACACTTTAACGTTAAAGAAAAATGCTTCATACCACCTACAGTGGGGCAAAGAAGTGTTTAGTCAGCCACCAATTGTGCAAGTTCTCCCACTTAAAAGATGAGAGGTCTCCAATTTTCATTATAGGTATACCTCAACTATGAGAGACAAAATGAGAGAAAAAAAAATCCAGAAAATCACATTGAAGGATTTTTAATGAATTAATTGGTAAATTCCTCGGTAAAATAAGTATTTGGTCAATCCCAAAAGTTCATCTCAATACTTTGTTATATACCCTTTGTTGGCAATGACAGAGGTCAAACGTTTTCTGTAAGTCTTCACAAGGTTTTCACACACTGTTGCTGGTATTTTGGCCCATTCCTCCATGCAGACCTCCTCTAGAGCAGTGATGTTTTGGGGCTGTCGCTGGGCAACACAGACTTTCAACTCCCTCCAAAGATTTTCTATGGGGTTGAAATCTGGAGACTGGCTAGGCCACTCCAGGACCTTGAAATGCTTCTTACGAAGCCACTCCTTCGTTGCCCGGGCGGTGTGTTTGGGATCATTGTCATGCTGAAAGACCCAGCCACGTTTCATCTTCAATGCCCTTGCTGATGGAAGGAGGTTTTCACTCAAAATCTCACGATACATGGCCCCATTCATTCTTTCCTTTACACGGATCAGTCGTCCTGGTCCCTTTGCAGAAAAGCAGCCCCAAAGTATGATGTTTCCACCCCCATGCTTCACAGTAGGCATGGTGTTCTTTCTCCTCCAAACACGACAAGTTGAGTTTTTACCAAGAAGTTCTATTTTGGTTTCATCTGACCATATGACATTCTCCCAATCCTCTTCTGGATCATCCAAATGCTCTCTAGCAAACTTCAGACGGGCCTGGACATGTACTGGCTTAAGCAGGGGGACACGTCTGGCAC
Organism: Pholidichthys leucotaenia; assembly: GCA_020510985.1. NCBI lineage: Eukaryota > Metazoa > Chordata > Actinopteri > Cichliformes > Pholidichthyidae > Pholidichthys > Pholidichthys leucotaenia. Next base: position 338,608,753 of record CM035845.1, read on the forward strand.
TGCAGGATTTGAGTCCTTGGCGGCGTAGTGTGTTACTGATGTAGCCTTTGTTACTTTGGTCCCAGCTCTCTGCAGGTCATTCACTAGGTCCCCCCATGTGGTTCTGGGATTTTTGCTCACCGTTCTCATGATCATTTTGACCCCACGGGGTGAGATCTTGTGTGGAGCTCCAGATCGAGGGAGATTATCAGTGGACTTGTATGTCTTCCATTTTCTAATAATTGCCCCCACAGTTGATTTCTTCACACCAAGCTGCTTACCTGTTGCAGATTCAGTCTTCCCAACCTGGTGCAGGTCTACAATTTTGTTTCTGGTGTCCTTTGACAGCTCTTTGGTCTTGGCCATAGTGGAGTTTGGAGTCTGACTGTTTGAGGGTGTGGACAGGTGTCTTTTATACTGATAACGAGTTCAAACAGGTGCCATTAATACAGGTAACGAGTGGAGGACAGAGGAGCCTCTCAAAGAAGAAGTTACAGGTCTGTGAGAGCCAGAAATCTTGCTTGTTTGTAGGTGACCAAATACTTATTTTACCGAGGAATTTACCAATTAATTCATTAAAAATCCTTCAATGTGATTTTCTGGATTTTTTTTTTTTCCTCATTTTGTCTCTCATAGTTGAGGTATACCTATGATGAAAATTGGAGACCTTTCTCATCTTTTAAGTGGGAGAACTTGCACAATTGGTGGTTGACTAAATACTTTTTTGCCCCACTGTAGCTGCTATGCTCCTGTGTATATAACTGTGTACATATGTATATTTATTTACTCCTTTGGTTAACCAATTCTTATCTTATTATTTTATTTACTACTGCTGAGTACTGCTATCCTTGTGCTGCTGCAATCCTGTAATTTCCCCATTGTGGGACTAATAAAGGCTTATCTTCAAAATGTTAAATGGAAGCACAAATCTTTAAAAGCTAGCTTACAGGCTATAAGGATTGAATGCTGAAGTAAGCATTTTATACTCTATTAACATGGACGTTGACAAATATGCTAGCTTTCTACAACTGCTGGTCCATTTAAAGCTTCCAACACATCAATAATGATAACGTTATTCTAAAAAAAAAACAAAACAAAACTGCAAGCAACTAGCGACCATTTATTACAGCAGTGATTTTACTTGTTAGCTTTAGCTTAGCTGTTAGCCACGCTAGCCTCTTCTCTTCTCCTGTTCAGGTCAAGATTGTGCATTGATGTGGTTTCACATGTCCACATAGTATGACAGCGATACTCCAGAAAACTGACACGAACATCCAAAACTAAACAAAATGAGGAGTTTATACCACAAAACTCCATTTTGACCATCTGACCGTAACTATAGTTGCATTTCCAAAGTTCTACTTTTCCAGTCCACCCTGCTTAACTGTGATTAAAAAAAATGTCTGCGTTAAAGAAGGCACTGCATTACCATGAGGTTAATGTGATAACTTTGACACCACTAGTTTTTTCTTTTGTAAATTTGCATCTGCTCTTTTGTAGATTTTCCTTTTTTTAAAACAATATTTAGTCCCTCCCTTTTGAAAATTTGAGATTTTTTTCCTGTTATAAATTTTTCTTCTTGTAAAATTGTGTGTGTTGTTTTTTGTAAATTTGCAATTTTTTTTTCCATTTTGTAAATTTTTATTTTACCCTTTTGTAACTTTCCTTTTCCCTGTTTTGTAAATGTGTTGTGTTTAAAGGCCAAATGTCACGTAATTTTTTTTTCTAAATGACAACAAATTTAGATAAAATACACATAGCTTAAACCAAATATTCATACCGGAGACCATATCACCCACCTGTATTTACATAATTGCACGAAATACACCAGGTGAAGGCCCCACCTTGCTTGCTGGCTTGTGACAGCCAGTCCAGACCACGCCCATGTTTTTGACATCACCAGTTGTACCCTGGCTGCCCTTCCTATCCACATTCACACTTATCAACATTGGACAATCATGACGGAAAGTGACAGCGATTGTGAACAAATTAGTTTAGTTTTGTCTTTTTTTTTGTCAGTGACAGAGGCATAGAACCTTACAGGTTTGAGCCGTCCGAGACGGAATCAGATGCTTTGTCTGATGACAACAGTTCCAACGATGACCAGAGAGCAGAACCAGTGGAAAATGTCATTGAACTGGACATTAATCGCCTCCAGAATTGCGAAGCCGAAGGGGGTCTGTCGAGGGCGCCCCATAAATATTGATTTTTCGGAAGCCATTATTATTACAGTGGAGGAGAGCCGCTGCTGTCAAGAAATTGACCAGATCAATATGAAAATGGAGGCGCATACCTGTCAAGTGAGACGTTTTCGCCGTATTTTGGTGCCAAGCGCGGCTGTGAGGGACGGCGGAGTGGTGGGGGACACTTTTCTGGGAAATGTTTTAAATGTAGTTCGTGTTGTTATTGTCAAATATTTTAAGGAAAATACGGGGAAAATGCAATTTTAGTAAAAACGGGCATATTGCCATTTCTGTACGCCCAAAAGAAAAATATACGGGAAAAAAAATTGAGTGTGTTGAGGAGCACGCCCTGTGTGTGATCCCCCACAGCTGGTGCTGGCAGATCGCTCAGCGTGAGCTATTCTCACTACAATGAGAAGTCATTAGGACAATGGTTTAACACGTTCAGCTGGGCAGCGGTTGCGGAACAGAGAGAGATCGCCTGCTTTTTTTTTTTATTTTGCGCCGGACGCTGAGTTGTGTTGTTATTGTCAAATATCCACGAATCCTTAAAATATTTGACAATAACAACACGAGTTGCATTTGGGGCATTTCCCAGAGAGGTGTCCCTTGTTGCTCCGCCGTCCCTTATAGCCGCTTTTTACGGTGTTGAAGTACGGCGAAAACGTCTCACTTGACGGGTATGAAAACATTTCCCAGAGAAGTGTCCCTTATTACCCAGCTGTCCCTGATAGTCCTGTTTTAAGGTATGGGTGAAATATCCAATTTTTTTCTTTCTTGTTGCTCACACTCAACACTGGTGTACCACAGGGCTGTGTGCTCAGCCCATTCCTCTACTCCCTCTACACCCATGACTGCAGGCCTATGTATGGATCCAATTCCATCATAAAGTTCGCAGATGACACCACGGTGATTGGACTCATCAGGGACAACGATGAGTCAGATTACAGGGCAGAGGTTGAGCACTTGGCTACTTGGTGCGCTGACAATAACCTGCTCCTTAACACCAGCAAAACCAAGGAGCTCATAGTGGACTACAGGAAGGAGAGGGAAGAGACACATGACCCCATCCATATCAATGGCATAGCTGTTGAACGTGTCCCCAGCTTCAAATTCCTGGGGACCCACATCTCGGAGGACCTGTCCTGGTCAGTTAACACCACCAGCCTGATCAAGAAGGCCCATCAGCGCCTCTTCTTCTTGAGGACATTGAAGAAGAACCATCTGTCAACTGACATCCTGGGCAACTTCTACCGCTGCGTGATAGAGAGCACCCTGACCAACTGTATCACACTCTGGTATGGGAGCTGCTCTGTAGCTGACCGCAAGGCGCTGCAGCGGGTGGTGAAAACCGCCCAACGCATCACAGGGACTCCACTTCCAGCTATAGAGGACGTCTACAGGAAAAGATGTCTGCGCCGGGCACGCAGCATTCTTAGGGACTCCAACCATCCTGCTCATGGACTGTTCCAGCTTCTCCCCTCCAGAAGACGTTTCAGAAGCCTTCGGACTAGAACCAGCAGGTTTAGGAACAGTTTCTTTCCAACAGCTGTCACGTTATTGAACTTAGTTCCCCGCTGACTCTCTTACAATCATCTTTTACCATCCTCACCTGTACATAACTGCATAACTACATAACTACATCTAACTTATTGCACATTATTTGCACATAACAGTACTTTTAACTTTCTGCACTGCTGCATATATTTGCATATATTTGCTTAAATTGCACATACTGTTAATTACCGTATATACTGCCCTGCTGTCCTTTGCACTTCTGATTGGATGCTAAACTGTGTTTCGTTACCTTGTATTCATACATGTGTAATGACAATAAAGTTGAATCTAATCTAATCTAAAAAAACTTCAACCTTCCAGTCTCCATATAAACAATCAATTGAAATATCCCAAGCATCAAACTCGGGTACAATCGATTTCGTCACTACCGCCTTCTTCCCCAGGCGATTCCAGGGGCCGTGTCAGGCCAAGCGCGGCAGTTTTAAATTAACGAATATTCCGTTGTTACTGAAGCATATGCACCAAGACCCGAACGGATCGGTTCCCTTTTATATCTAGTTTCAAGATATTTAAAGTACCCTGTTACGTGACATTTGGCCTTTAAGGTCAATTTGCACATTTTTTTCTTTTGCAAATTTACATTTTTGCCTTTTGTAGTTTACCTTTTGTGTAAACTTGCCCTTTTATATAAACCTGTGTTTTTTGTTCCCTCCTTTTTTGTACATTTATTTTTTCTTATGTAAATTTGTTTTATTTTCTTTTTTTAATTGTATTTTTTTGGGGGGGGGGTTGATTTTTTAACTTTTTTCAATTTGTAAAATTGTCATTTTTTAATGTCAATTTGCTGTTTTTTTCTTCTATAAATTGACATTTTTTTCCTTTTGTAACTTTGCACTGCCTCTCGCCCAAAGATGCTGGGATAGGCTCCAGCCCCCACGCGACCCGAAAAGGATTAAGCGGAAGAAGATGAAGATGAATGAACTTTGTACTTTACCTTTTGTGTACATTTTCCTTTTAATGTAAACTTGTGTTTTTGATTCTCTGCTCTTTTGTAATTTTTTTTTCCTCTTAGGTAAATTTCTGTTTTTTGTTTTTTCTTGTTGTAATTTTTTTTTTTTTTTTTTGGGGGGGGGGGGGTTCTTTTTGCGAATCTGCAGTTTTTCACCTTTTGTAAATGTGTATTTTACCTTTTTTATTTTTGTAAATATTATTTTTTTCCAAATATCTCCTCACCATCTCTGGATGCCAGAGCCTTTTCAGAAGAAAACAGTTTTCAAATCAAACTGAATCAACAGTTATTAAAAAGAATAAAGTAAAATAATTATTCTCATGAACTGCCCTGCTCTTGGACCTCATTCAGACTGAATCTGACAGCCCTGGTTCAGATGAAATCAGAGACGATTTTAAACCTAGAGGTTTTAGAGTTAAATTTAAACCATTAAAACCAGGAAACGCCCCAGAGGACAAACGGCCTCGGTGAAGAATTGGAGGGAAGTGCTTAAGAAAAGGTCGCTAGCTCAGGGGGAGGCGACAAATGGAGTCATCAGTTAGCCGCCGCATAGCCGAGGGTCTCTGATTAAAGGCGGCAGCCGTCATACGTCCGACCGCGGAGATCTGACATGGACACACGGACTGGGACACGGGAAAAAATATTTCTTTTGTTTGACTCCCAACATGAAACATGAAGAGGTTCAATTTATGAGTTTTTACATTTATTAATTCAAGTAAAACAGCTGGAAACAGTTCCTACTGCCATCAACAGTCACAACTTCATAAGGGGAAAAAACTTTAATAACTTGTAGGGGGGAAAAGGTACAGTGGGGGAAAAAAGTATTTAGTCAGCCACCAATTGTGCAAGTTCTCCCACTTAAAAGATGAGAGAGGTCTCCAATTTTCATCATAGGTATACCTCAACTATGAGAGACAAAATGAGAAAAAAAAATCCAGAAAATCACATTGAAGGATTTTTAAAGAATTTATTTGCAAATTATGGTGGAAAATAAGTATTTGGTCGATAACAAGAGTTCATCTCAATACTTTGTTATATACCCTTTGTTGGCAATGACAGAGGTCAGACGTTTTCTGTAAGTCTTCACAAGGTTTTCACACACTGTTGCTGGTATTTTGGCCCATTCCTCCATGCAGACCTCCTCTAGAGCAGTGATGTTTTGGGGCTGTCACTAGGCAACATGGACTTTCAACTCCCTCCAAAGATTTTCTATGGGGTTGAGATCTGGAGACTGGCTAGGCCACTCCAGGACCTTGAAATGCTTCTTACGAAGCCACTCCTTTGTTGCCCGGGTGGTGTGTTTGGGATCATTGTCATGCTGAAAGACCCAGCCACGTTTCCTCTTCAATGCCCTTGCTGGTGGAAGGAGGTTTTCACTCTAAATCTCACGATACATGGCCCCATTCATTCTTTCCTTTACACGGATCAGTTGTCCTGGTCCCTTTGCAGAAAAACAGCCCCAAAGCATGATGTTTTCACCCCCATGCTTCACAGTAGGTATGGTGTTCTTTCTCCTCCAAACACGACAAGTTGGGTTTTTACCAAAAAGTTCTATTTTGGTTTCATCTGACCATATGACATTCTCCCAATCCTGTTCTGGATAATCCAAATGCTCTCTAGCAAACTTCAGATGGGCCTGGACATGTACTGGCTTAAGCAGGGGGACACGTCTGGCACTGCAGGATTTGAGTCCTTGGCGGCGTAGTGTGTTACTGATGGTAGTCTTTGTTACTTTGGTCCCAGCTCTCTGCAGGTCATTCACTAGGTCCCCCCGTGTGGTTCTGGGATTTTTGCTCACCGTTCTCGTGATCATTTTGACCCCACGGGGTGAGATCTTGTGTGGAGCTCTAGATCGAGGGAGATTATCAGTGGTCTTGTATGTCTTCCATTTTCTAATAATTGCTCCCACAGTCGATTTCTTCACACCAAGCTGCTTACCTATTGCAGATTCAGTCTTCCCAACCTGGTGCAGGTCTACAATTTTGTTTCTGGTGTCCTTCGACAGCTCTTTGGTCTTGTCCATAGTGGAGTTTGGAGTCTGACTGTTTGAGGTTGTGGACAGGAGTCTTTTATACTGATAACGAGTTCAAACAGGTGCCATTAATACAGGTAACGAGTGGAGGACAGAGGAGCCTCTTAAAGATGAAGTTACAGGTCTGTGAGAGCCAGAAATCTTGCTTGTTTGTAGGTGGCCAAATACTCAGGGATGACAATGGGGTTTGGGAAAAAAAGAGGAAACTAAGCCCGGGGTCTTAGTTAGGCCTGCGTTCCCCAAGCCGGATTAAAGGGGGATCCTTGGGTGGGGGTCTGGGGGGCGTTGCACCCCAGAAGCTAACGAAATCTGGTGTTTTAGAGTGCTCAAATGTGGTCTTATATTTAAAGTTAGAAGTAAGTACAAATGCATTTATAGTTTACCTTTTTAATATGCTGCTGCATCACATGTGTAATTTTATGATATCTGAATGGTATGTTGATGTAATAATACTAAATTATATTTTACTACTATTTAGTATGTTTAGAATGGTAAATGGCGTTCACTTATATAGCGCTTTTTCTCATCTCTGGATGACCAAAGCGCTTTACAGATCCTGCTATCCACCCATTCACGCACATATTCACACATTGATGGCGGCAGAGCTGCCATACACACACAGGCGCTAGCCTGGCCACCAGGAGCAACTGGGGGTTCAGTGTCTTGCTCAAGGACACTTTGACATGCAGACTTCAGACAGAGTGGGAATAGAACCCATGACCCTCTGATCAGTAGTCGGTCACACTACACCTGCGCCACAGCCGCCCCTAGAACTGACACAGAATTACATTTACATAGTTCTAGAACAGACAAAATAATTTAACCAAGTAAAATAAATTATAAATATTAACAAAATTCCATCACCAAGTCCATCACCCATTTATTAAAATATACTGACATTCTGCAAACATTTTGATTTATTAATGTGTGCATTTGTTAGTGTTACTAGGAATATAAAAAAGTTGCATATTAGTATATTTTAATATTTGAAGATAATCTAAGAAAGTAAGTAAAACCTAAAAGATGTTTAATTAGTGTTTCAAATTATCAAGTGTTTCAAAACAGGCATGACGTCACAACTTACACATGGTATTTCATAACAAATTCATTACGTGAAAATTCTCAAGTACATTACTTATAACGAGAAAGAAATCTTACCTCGGAATGTGTCTAACGATCACTAATTGCTGTAATCGGGGCCGACTGTGATGAACTTTGACTGGCATCTGAATTTAACCGTGTCCATCGATCGTATTGAACGCAGCACGAGCAACTAATTCGATCTCCTTGTAGCCACAATTTTGAGATGTTTCTGGGTTTTTTTTTTCGAGCCATTCCCAATGAAACTTGTTCCTTATTCCTTTGTCTTCTTGCTTTGTTGTCTTTCGTGAGTTTTAGGTTCACCATTTTCACGAAATCGGGAAAACTCGGTTGACTGAATTGTCCGCCATTTGCATTTCGCTCCGCGTGTGGGATATGACAAAGGAATAACAAAATCATCGATTGGTTGCTTCAATAAGTATCAGCCAATCAGTGGCCTTGTTACATTACATTACTGATCTCGCTGGGTAGCGCGTTCTGCGCGGTGGATTTGAGCAGCCGAACGAAAATACGACTCGCCGCTCATAACAGACACCCACCCACACCACGACAAAATTTTCTCCTCGAATTTAGACGATTCACGAGAATGACACTAGACATGATAAAATCCGAGGAATTCCTCGGATTCGCGGAGGATTCTCATCCATGAATACTTATTTTCCACCATAATTTGCAAATAAATTATTTAAAAATCAGACAATGATTTTCTGGATTTTTTTCCCCTCATTTTGTCTCTCATAGTTGAGGTATACCTATGATGAAAATTAGAGACCTCTCTCATCGTTTAAGTGGGAGAACTTGCACAATTGGTGGCTGACTAAATACTTTTTTGCCCCACTGTATATATTAATGAGGAAGAAAACTAACTAATAAGATAAGATAAGATAAGATAAGATAAGCCTTTATTAGTCCCACAACGGGGAAATTCCAGGATTGCAACAGCACAGGGATAGCAACACTCAGAGCATCAAAAGAGAGAGGAAGGGGAAAAAAAACTCGGAATCGAGCCGCTGTTGCAAAAGGCAGCCGACTGGTGTGGCGCCGAGAGACTATTAACAGTGGTATACAAACGTTATAAAAATTACCTCGATAAATCAGTGTGTTAAGTATAATTTTAAAAAATGAACTTATGATATAATGCTGTTTACACTGAAATGAGCTGCCTTCATATTCTTCCTCCTCATTTTGTACAAGTGTAAAAAATAATTTTCATATGATAAGTTGATATATTAATTATCCTTAGAGGCCTAGTGAATTTACACTGAAACGATAATTAAACTGGACGTCTGTCGTAAGCTAGTCATGCTACAGCAGAGCGACGCCGCTCAGTTCAAACCAGACCACGCTTCCTCAATGTCAGCCATCTTTAACAGTTGTCAACGTGTCGTCAGTGAGGTTACACAGCTTCTCTTCAAATGCACAATTGCAAAAACCCCACTTTATAATCTATATTATTCCCATAAAAAATAAGATTTAATTTATAGCAATAATGTAAAATGAATCTCATCTCCCATCTGTTGACGCCGTTAACATCTGTATGTACACAAAAAAAATAGAGTAAACTGATGCTACAGTCTCTTTTTGTTACAGTACACTTTTCTTCTGCTAACACTGAATGGACCAATCGGTGCACTTCTTTCAACAAACAACACAAAAGTCAATTTTAAAAAATGTGCTAAAAACTCTCCACTAGCATTAATATATTAATAATTTATCTTATAGTTTGATTTTAGCTTCCGCCATCCAAACTCCTGATTATAGCTAGCTCGACTCCACCTTGTCCCTTTTCGCTCCCTGAAGACCAACACTTCCTGACATCGCTGAGATCCCCGCACTTAAATTAAAAAAACAAAAAAAAAAAAAAAAACAGGAGCAGTTTACGACGGCAAGCCATTGGTCCTTTAAATACTGTTCAGTACTGGAATGTTTTTAGACTCTAATACCTGATACGAGTAAGTGAGCCATTAAAAAATACAAACAAGAATAAAAACTCCTTCTGGACACAATAAATAGCTATCCTTCATATAGTGCAGTAATACAGTACTCACACTACACCTACAGTAATTGCACATGCAACTGCCCCCCCCCCCCCGCTGCCATCTTTATCATTCCCGTCACTTCCTATTTCCAAAATCAAATTTCCAAAGTCTGTTCTGGGACTTCCCTGCAGCTAAAACCAAGGGGTTCCCAGCATGGAGCCCTGGGGGATGCCATCCCATGCTGAGGCAGAGCTTGCAGTCCAAGGCGAAATGATCTGGGTTACAGGTAGTTTGGTTAATTCCAGTTAATAACACGAGCAGTAACATCTCTACAATTCCTTCTCCTCCATCATCAGATACTCTGCACTGGTCGTCAGAAGTCGTATCAGTTTCAGTCATGGCGAAGACTCTCGCGGCGTCCATGCTGGAATGATCCTTGGGTTGTTAATGGTGGTGTCTGTTGCTCCACCCTCCCCCAGCGCTCCTACAGGTCTCCATCTGAAGGCGGCAGACACAGCTTGTAGAGCCTTGGAGCTGCTGAAGGCATCTGGTCCATCACCTTCAGGTTCTTGGCAGAGAGCTCCACCCGTGCTCCCTGTTTCCTCATGATGTCCATGGTCTGCATGATGCAGCGTGGCATCAAGCCATGGTTCCGGGCCAGGATCATGGCCTGCTCCAGGGTCACGGTCAAGGTACACCTCTGCATGCCGGTGCCACACAGGGTGACGTGGCAGGCCCCCAGGCGATTGCACAGCTCCGAGGACACACACAGCACGCTGACGCCCGATGGGTGGCCCTGGGCAGCGGGGCGGACGTTGACATAGGACTGCATCAGTCTGCACAGGTCGTCCAGAGTGTTGAGAGGACGCAGCAGCTGGTCTATCTTCATGGCCGTGGTGTTGGAGTCAGTGGGGAGGTTGGACTTCTCCAGGTAGAAGGCCCTGAGTCTGCGGTAGTACACCTTCACCTTCTCCAGGGACACGGCGTTGGTGCGCTGCTGGAACTCCTCCATGGAGGACAGGTCCTGAGGACAGACGCCGTCTGGACGCTCCAGAGCTCTGGTGAAGAGGACGGTGTGGATCTTCAGACTTCCTCCATTCTGCAGCCTGCTGGGCAGCTCGCTGAAGTGACAGCTGTCCAGGAACAGGGTGACCCTCAGGGCGTGTCTGCTGCCTTCCACCTGGTACCACACCGGCGTGTTTGCCACTAGATACTCGTCATCCAGTTGCCTGAAGAACACAGTGACTTTGTCCAGGTCCAACAGGGCAGCCTTGGTGTCCTCCAGCATGGTGCGCTCCTCCTTCACATGTGGCGCCAGCGTGGACTGAAAGTGCATCAGAACCCCGATAACAGAGATCTGCTCCAACCACTTGCGGCTCGTCTCCCTGCTGTCCTCCTGGTACTCACCGGCGTTGTTGAAGCGCGACCTCAGCGCCATCAGCAGCTGCTCGGCCAGTGTGCACAGGGCGCCTGTCGCTGCCTGGCAGAAAATCACATCCCGCCGCAGCTGAAGGGACGTGTCTGTACACTTGAGCAGAGCCAGAAGCAGCTGGTTCTTCCCGTCATCCACAAATCTCTGCAGGCTGTCCACCAGAGTTTTGATGGAGGTGGGAAGGTTCCACGGGTCCTCCTGGATGTTCTTGTGGATGACGCATCGACCGCGGACCGTCCAGTCCTCTGTCTGCCTGAACTCTGGCTGCCCGTGGTCGGAGTAGAAGTGTTTGGTCTCCTCACAGGCTTTGGTCATGACGGCTCCTTTCAGGAGGCTGTTGATGGAGTCCACCTGGTTGAAAAGGTGCTCCAGGCAGCCGTGGAGTTTGTCCTGTTTGTCTGAGGAGATCCTCATGTCACACGGCAGCTCGTCTCCTGACCCCATCTCATCACTGCCCAGGTAGGAGCTGTTACTCCTCACACTCGTACAGGACAGGACCGAGTCTCTGTTGCTGTTACACTCACTGTAGGAGTCTCTGTAGCTCATGGTGTCGTGGCCCGAGTCCTCCTGGTCCTCCTCAGTCACTTTGAAGCAGACTCTCTTGATGCCGCCCTGCTCCGCCTTGTCCTGGTCACATCCGTCCTCGCAGGACGCCATCGAAGGCGACGGGTTCTCCTCATCGACCGGCGGCTTTCCGCCCCCCTGCAGCTGTGTAGGCTCAGTGATGGAGGACAGTAGCACGTCTATCTGGGCGACGTACTGCCTCATTTCCCTCACGGCAACGTCCAGGCGGCTGTACAGGTAAACGTAGGCATCCTGCGTCTCTGTGTCCTCCTGTTTGAGCAGGAAACTCAGACCGCTGTCGCCATGGCAACTCCGGCGGCCGTTCATCATGCCCTGGCCCCCGTCTGACGTCATGTCCCCACTGTCGGACTCGTCTCCCTCCAGGCCCGAACACCTCCAGGACGGGGCGCCCATGCTGGTCATGCAGTGCTGAGTGTGTGACATGGGGTTGAGCTGGGCTTGGTCGGGGTCCAGACCGATGATTGAGTTTTTACGGCCAAAGCGGATGCTGAATGTCCTGCCGGCAGATGTGGTGCTTTTGGGGTAGGAGACCTGCATCAGGTTGACGTGACAGTTGGTGGGAACGAAGTCCATGCAGCCCAGAGGGTGGGGGCTGCCACCAGCCTGTCTGAAGGAGGGACACACCTTGTTTCTCAGCTCCTCAGAAAACTGCTGGTAGCTGCTAATGCGGCGTCTGATGCTCTCCAGCTTGGCGTCACAGATCTGTCTGAACTCCAGCTGAGGCATGGTGACCACGCGGTCGCTCTGGGAAATCAGGAGGCTGCAGTTCTGGACAAAGAGGCTGTCGTCTGCACAGAACGCCTCCAGGATCTTAGCAGAGAGGCTGAAGCAGCTTTTGGGCTCCACGATCTTCTCCAGGACATGACTCTTGATGCCAGCGGTGCTGACGTACTCGTAGACGACGGCGTGCTCCAGCTGGACGTTGTCCACCGTCAGGCTGACCAGAGGCAGGTCGTCAGAGAGGGAGAGGTGGCCCAGCTCGTAGTCTCTTCCGTTGGTGCTGTTCTCCTCCTCGTGTTCAGAGCCATTCTCCACTGGATGACATTTGAATGGGCTCTCCTCCTCCTGCTCCTCCTCCTTCTCTCCTCCTCCTCTCCATCGCTCTTCCACGTCCTCAAAGGCCCGGTACACCCAGTGACACACTTTCAGAGGCTCCTGATGGGTGTGGTGCGCAGTGAAGTGCTCCAGGACCTCCTCGTAGTCGCCATGGTTGACGTTGCTGCCGTTCACCTTCAGGATTACCTGACCGGGCTGAAGACCCGCTGCCGCTGCCTCCCAGCCTTTCCTGGTGGCATGGACGTGAGGCGGGGCAGAGCCACACAGTCTGAAGGAGAGGCTGTCTGGGTTGTCGGGGATCTTCACGATCTCTTTAGCCTTCGTGGCCACCAGCAGCCTCAGTGAGCGCCGGGCGCAGAAGGCCTGGCTGATTATGGTCTGGACCTCGGAGAGCGGCCTGAGGAACAGCAGGTCCTCGTTGATGGTAAAGATCTTCCTGCCCACCTGCAGCCCGGCCATCTCAGCGTGTGAGCCCCTGGTAACAGACTTCACCACAATGGCCTTGTTCTTCTCCTCGATCTCAAAGCCGTAGTCGTCCTCCTCGGGGTGAATCACCAGAGACTTGGCCAAGATGTTCTCGATGAGTTTGAAGTCGTTCCTCTGCAGTTGTTTGGTTTTGGTCCCCGTTCCCTCCGTTTCCTCGTCTGCGTAAAAGCGGAAGAACTGGGACTCATCTTTAAACTCACTCTTCTCCAGCACGTGGTGCATGAAGCCGTTGTTACACAGACCCACTCCCAGCATCATGGCATCCTCTCTGGTGGAGCAGTCACCCTGTGACAGGAGCCAGTCCACTAGTTTGCTGGCAGGAACCACAGATTTAAAGGTTTTCAGGTGGTGGTCTCTGTCCTTGACGACAGGCATGTAGAGGCTGTGGAGGCGGCAGTACAGCCTGACGCCCTTCGACATGATGTCCTCCATCTCGCTGCGGGCCTTGTAGTTGCCGTCGTCGTAGCGGAAGCGGTACAACACCTGCTCGTTCTTGAATTGGTGTTTGTCCGACACGTGGTGGATGATGCCGTTCTCCAGTAAAGCCTGGCCCAGGTTGACGCCTTCGTCGGGTTTGCTGATCTCTCCGCAATCCAACAGCCACGACACAAACTCATTTCCCATGAAGCACTTGGGCACGATGCTCAGCTTCCTGCGCCGGTCCTTGATCAGGTGGCGGCTCTTGGTCATCATCATGTGGTAGAGCTTCTCGCCCTTCTCTGCAATCATCATGTAGGCGTCCCGCTCCATTCCCAGCTTCAGACTCTCTCTCTGCTCCCGTTCTCTCAGGATGGCATCCAGCCACTTCTGCTTGTCCTCAGTGTTTTTCGCCATGCAGACGAACCACTTGTTTTTGGCCGTGTTGTGGATCTTCCAGCCGTTGGTCACTGTGTAGTTGTTACTGTGATAGTCAGCTGTTCCGTCCTCCACGTTCTCCACCTCCATCACCTCCGTGTTAATGCGGCCCCTGAACACGTACTGGGGCCCGTTGATGGACTTGGTCCTCTTGGTCGACTTCTTTCCTGAAACCCTGGACTTCCTCTTGCAGTAGACCAGCAGGTTGTCGAACAGGAAGAAGACACGCTCCTGGATGTTTCCCGCTGAAATCTTCAGCAGGTTGCCGTGAAGCAGCAGGTCCGTGCAGATGTCCGTCAGGTTGGTGCCCTCCCAGCCCTCGATGTGGGACTGCAGCTGCTCCAGGGCCTCCAGCTTCTCCATCTGCCTCTTGGTCTCGTTGATGTTGGAGCAGACGGCCTTCATGGCCTGCAGAGCCGCCTCCACCGCCGCGTGGTCCGTGTGCTTCTGAGGAGTCCTCTTCAGCAGCTCCTTCAGCAGCAGCGGATACTTGCAGATCCTCTGGATGGGTGTGAGCAGGTAGCCCTCCAGGGGAATATCTGTGCTCTTCTTCCCTCCCAGTAGCATACAGTGCAGCAGGAAGGTCCTGATGTGGGGGATCTTGTTCAGCTCCATGAGGAGCCGCAAAGCCTTCTCGTGGTTACTACAGTACTCGCCATAGACGGAGAAACTGTCCTTAAACTGGAGGAAGACGTGTCCCAGTGCATGATGGGGTTGGGGTTCAGGCTGCAGAGCGCCCTCCACCGTAGACAGAACCTCTCTGTGCAGGTAATGAGGTAAAATTAATGAGAAAAACAAAGAATAAAGCTGCAATTTCAATAAAGTTGGTGTCAATGTGCTAGCTTAAGAACAAAAATAGAACAGAACATCAAAATAGCAAAACTTTAAAGTGAACACATGATGGCATTTTCCCACATGTTGACACAGCCAACAGGTGTGAATGAAACGTCTGTGACACGGTTTGGTCAAAATACATCAAGGGCCTAAATTCTACAGCACCACGTTCAACATGTTAAAGCAGATTTTTAGCGACTCGTTTCAGTTGAGGCTTCTGTGAATCCTCTACAGCCCCCCATTTCTCCCCACCTTCCTGTTTCATCATTCCCAGAGGTGTGGTTGAGGCACGGCTGAAGCTATTTTGAGGCTAATGTTAGCTGTTAACTGGTTAGCTGCTAGCTCTGGATGGTGTAGGTAGACTGAGCTAACATAACAGACAAAAACAAAACAAAACACAGAAACAACCTCAAATGAGTGAATGGCTAACTGCTAATGCTAGGCAGGCCAATATACCCTGGACCAGCTAGCCAAATTGCTACAACCAAAATATAACAAAGCAAACCAGAATGACATGAGAAATGTTATTGACTAAATTAGAGAACCGGGTGGGAACAGGGACATGTAGTCAGTCAGAGAGGCCTCAGCCGAGCTGCACGCCTAGCGGTCCAGTCTTCACGGTCTAGTATACAGGCGGCAAGCTCACCAGTTTTGGCTGCCCCAGTGTCTCCCTTCAGAGTGTCCACGAATGATGTTAATGTCCGTCCTGGGCAGCAAAAGCCATGCGTCAGTTCCCAGAGTACCAGGTGGCCTGCTGGGAGCTCCTGGTGACGGTAACAGTGCCCCGCGAGGCCAAGTCTTCGCCAAGCCACCTTGTCTGATAGTCTGGGAAGTTGCCCACAGAGATCTTCATTGAAAAAGTGGTGTTGCCAGTTTACACTGAGGACAGTGCACAGCATCCGGGCGTAGGGGCTGCCCAATGACCTCTGAAGGGAGACCAACACTCACTTCCATATAGCAGTACGGACGTGTAGTGGGAAAAGAAAATGGCACTAACAACTGTAGTTATTTTTTGTTTGTTTTTCTGATATCAGACAAGGATGAAAAGGAGATGGTAACTTTACCTTGACATGTTTCGACTGGTGTCTGCAGTCTTAAAATATCAGGTAAAACTTAAAACTAGCAGGCTAGCTTAAAAGCAAAGCGATCCAATCGTGAGCAATATTAGCATAAAAGGAAAGACACTTTAAAGTTAAAGAAAATGCTTCAAAATGTTAAATGGAAGCACAAATCTTTAAAAGCTAGCTATAGGGCTGAATGCTGAAGTAAGCTAAAAATGCTAAATATGAGCTAAAACAGTGGTCCGGACCCCCCAGGTCACAGACCACCTGAAGTTTTATTTTGAAAATTTACCGGATATTCTCTTCCTGCTTGACGTGTTTGTGCAGTCTTGACACATAACTATCTCAGCTGTTGCAGTGATGCTCAAAAATCAAACCCACAAGCTAGCAAACCAAAAATGAATTAAAAAAAAAACAGTCACCATTTGAGTTTGAGCATTACTTTCCAACCACAGAAGACCAACAGACAGCGAAAGAGTCAATCTGCGACCCTTTTACGAGCAGGAGTCAGCCCTCAATAGAGGTGACCATCTTCTTGAGAAACTTTGTGAAGGTGAGTTTTTTTAATCACACATTTCCCTTTTAAGATGATGTATTGTGTTCATTTTAACCCATCCGCCACCATCACAACATGTTTTAAATGTTACCGGTCCATTGGGGCCCACTGAGCTAAAGGCTTAAAAATGCGAGCTTAAATCCTAGAAACGTCATAAATTCATTCAATGTAAATGCCAAAAAATGCCAAACAGCATTCACACAATTACTGCAGCAAAAAGACTTCCATCTTCCAGAGAAGCAATAACCCTGTCTCCTTTGTGTGAACCTGTGTGTGATAAAGGCAGTTTTCTCCTCCTGATCCTGATTGATCCGGACTAATCTACCCCCCATCGCTCCATCAGGGCCCATTCTGCTCACACAAAGATCCAGTCCGGGGCCTTGAGGGGGGGCGGGGGGGCCGACAGAGGAGATACGCTCGCTCTCGTATCTGCTCACGGGACTGTCTCACAGGGGCAGACCACCTTTGTTCTTCTCCGTCCCCAGAGAGAGGGAGACTAAATTAGAGGTGTTGGGGGGGGGGGGGGGTGTCTCTGGCAGTATCACGGAGGACCATCTGATTGGTCTTAGAGGAGGCCGGGGGTCATCCATCATCGGCTCTGACAGACAGGCACCCACCCACTGCTGCTCTGATAACAGGAGGAGGAGGAAGGCTGAGTCAGTCCAGGTGAAAATCACCTCTGATGGTGGCAGCAATGGACCTTAAGACTTCTGAAGACCATATAAAGCCTCTGGATCAAATGTAAGACCTCACATTTAAAAAATGTCAACAAATCTGTGACACGATTTGGTCCCAACACCTCAAGGTTTAACTGTTACAGCACCATGTTATGCACAGGGAAGCAGCGCTTCTTAAAATGGCTGGTTTACAGCATTGAGCTTTAAACGCTAATAAGCCCCGGTCACCTCACCCTCCCTCGTCAGTTATTTCTCTGAAATTTACGTTTTGATGGTGATTCCATGTTTGAGACTAACGTTAACTTTTAGCATTGGTTGTCAGACTTGATAACAAAGTAACAAACAGCCCAGGTCTAACGCTCGGGCTGTGACCACAGACAATGAGGACCACAGTGAACAGGACACCAACTCTGCGGCGCTCTGTGGCGCAACAAGTGACTGCTTTTTTACACTCCAAAGGGATCAAGATGGACTGCAGTAACATCGAGGCATGCCGTCCTTTGCCCAGAAGGAATACACACGACAAACCGGTGGTCATCATAAGGTTTGTGAACAGAAAGCAAAAGACCACTCTGCTTAGACAAGGAAGGAAGCTCAAAGGAACCAAAGTATTCATGAATGAACATCTGACCAAACAAAATGCCGACATTACCAGGAAAACTCGCCATCTTAAACAGAGGAAAATCCAAAATACTTGGACCACAAACTGTAAAATATTTACGAAGTTGAATGGATCACCTGAACAAGCTGTGCTCGTCATTGAGAAACTTGTTGTATGGTTGAATGACAATAAAGGGTGATTAAAAATGAAATAACTTGAATCTGACAAAAGTGGTAAATAAAAATTCTATGAAAATTAACCAATGAAAATCAGACAATGCTTTTGAATTGTGGTTCAACAGAATTATTTTAAAAAACAAACTCATAAAACAGGCCTGGACAAAAATGATGGTACCCCTAGAAAAGATTGAAAATAATGTGACCATAGGGACATGTTCAATCAAGATGTGTCCTCTAATTAACATCACAGGTGTCTACAAACTTGTAATCAGTCAGTCGGCCTATTTAAAGGGTGACAAGTAGTCACTGTGCTGTTTGGTGACATGGTGTGTACCACACTAAACACGGACCAGAGGAAGCAAAGGAGAGAGTTGTGTCAGGAGATTAGAAAGACAATTATAGACAGGCATGTTAAAGGTAAAGGCTATAAGACCATCTCCAAGCAGCTTGATGTTGCTGTGACTACAGTTGCACATATTATTCAGAAATTTAAGATCCACGGGACTGTAGCCAACCTCCCTGGACGTGGCCGCAGGAGGAGACGGATAATACGAATGGTAACAAAAGAGCCCTGAACAACCTCTAAACACATTCATGGTGAACTCCAAGGTCAAGGTACATCAGTGTCAGATCACACCATCCGTCGTCGTTTGAACCAAAGTGGACTTCATGGGAGACGACCAAGGAGGACACCACTGTTGAAAACAAATCATAAAAAAGCCAGACTGGAATTTGCCAAACTGCATGTTGACAAGCCACAAAGCTTCTGGGAGAATGTCCTATGGACAGACGAGACAAAACTGGAACTTTTTGGCAAGGCACATCAGCTCTATGTTCACAGACACCGGAGTGGTGGCTCAGTTGGTAGAGCATCCGCCCCATACCCGGGAGGCAGGGGTTCACATCCCGGCCAGGTCATGCCGAAGACCATATAAAAGTGGAACTTCCTGCCGTTCAGCTTGGTGCTCAGCAATAATGGAATGGAGGAGGGAAATTTGTGGCGGCGCCTTGCATGGCAGCGGCCCTCTGATTCTACACTTGGGGTGTGTGTGATTAACATAGAAGATAGGTAAAACACAATCTCGTTCTACTGTACATGATTGGTTGTACAGTTGAATGACAATAAGGGTGCTTAGATTAGACGCAAAAATGAAGCATACCAAGAAAAGAAGACTGTCCCTACTGTGAAACATGGAGGAGGTTCCGTTATGTTCTGGGGCTGCTTTGCTGCATCTGGCACAGGGTGTCTTGAATCTGTGCAGGGTACAATGAAATCTCAAGACTATCAAGGTATTCTAGAGAGAAATGTGCTGCCCAGTGTCAGACAGCTTGGTCTCAGTCGCAGGTCATGGGTCTTGCAACAGGATAATGACCCAAAACACACAGCTAAAAACACCCAAGAATGGCTAAGAGCCAAACATTGGACTATTCTAAAGTGGCCTTCTATAAGCCCTGATCTAAATCCTATTGAACATCTGTGGAAGGAGCTGAAACATGCCATCTGGGAAGGCACCTTTCAAACCTGAGACAACTGGAGCAGTTTGCTCATGAGGAGTGGGCCAAAATACCTGCTGAGAGGTGCAGAAGTCTCATTGACAGTTACAGAAATCGTTTGATTGCAGTGATTGCCTCAAAAGGTTGTGCAACAAAATATTAAGATAAGGGTACCATCATTTTTGTCCAGGCCTGTTTCATGAGTTTGCTTTTTAAAATAATTCTGTTGAACCACAATTCAAAAGCATTGTCTGATTTTCATTGGTTAATTTTCATATAACGTTTACTTATTACCACTTTTGTCAGATTCAAGTTATTTGTGTGACCATTGTGGGTTTTTCTTTCATTAACAGAGGGGTACCAACAATTTTGTCCACGTCTGTAAATGTTTCACATCATCAAACAAATTTTAATATTAGACAAAGATAACCTAAGTAAATAGTAAAATGCAGTTTTTCGACGTCGATTTCATTTATTAAGGGAAAAAAGCTATCCAAACCTACCTGGCCCTGTGTGAAAAAGTAATTGCCCCCTAACCCTAATAACTGGTTGTGCCACCATTGGTGCCAACAACTGGCAATGAGTCTTTTGCATCGCTGTGGAGGAATTTTGACCCACTCTCCTGTGCAGAATTGTTTAAATTAGTCACACTGGAGGGCTTCATGAACTGATGGCCGGACATTCTCCTTCAGGATTTTCTGACAGAGAGCAAAATTCATGGTTCTGTCAATTAGGGCAAGTTGTCCAGGTCCTAAAGCAGCAAAGCAGCCGCAGACCATGACACTACCACCACCATGTTTGACTGTTGATATATTCTTTTTATGAAATTCTGTGTTAGTTTTATGCCAGATAAAACAGGACACATGTCTTCCCAAAAAGTTCAACTTTTGTCTCGTCAGTCCCCAGAATATTTTCCCAAAAGTCTTGAGGACCATCATGATGTTTTCTGGCAAATGTGAGACAAGTCTTTGTGTTCTTTTTGTCCAGCAGTGGTTTTTGTCTTGGAACTCTCCCATGGATGCCATTTTTGCCCAGTCTCTTTCTTATTGTTCCATCATGGGCCAGTGTCCAAACTGAGGCAAGTGAGGCCTGCAGTTCTTTCGACACTGTTCTGGGTTTTTGTTTCTGATCTGCTCTTAAATTTTTTCAGATCACAGTGGGATGTGTTGCTTTTTGAGATCTTTAAGCCTACTTCAGATTGTCAGACAAGTGATTTCTTGATTCAACAAGTCTGGCAGTAATCAGGCTTGGGTGTAGCTACTGAAATTGAACTCAGCTTTCCCAAAAATGTGGTTAATCACAGTTAATTCACAATGTAACATGGGGGACAATTACTTTTTCCACATAGGGCCAGGTAGGTTTGGATAGTTTTTCTTTTAATAAATAAAATCATTATTTGAAAACTGCATTTTGTATTTATTCAGGTTATCTTTGTCTGTTTTCTTTGAAGATCCCAATGTTACTGAAGCAGAGTAGGTTTCAACTTTTCCATATAATTATTGGGGCAAAACCACATTACGATAAACCCATCATCCATGAATACGCAACAGTTTTAGATCAGCATCACAAGGTGAATCTGTGCAGCAAGTGTGGTGACCCTGGCTTTACTCGTTTTATAGCAATAGAGCAAATGGAATGTTAATTTTGACCTTTTGACCCCAAACCCATAGACAGGTCAGGGTGTAAGTCGTCCAAGATGTCTTAGATACAACTACTGTATCGATTTGAAAAGCCTACATCATGTCTTTCAGTAGTTATTGCATTTACAGATTTACGGATAATCTGACCTCTGACCTCAAGGTCATCCGAGGAGAGTCAAATTGCAATATGGGCATCATCAGTGTATATCAAACCATGGTGCCAATAGAACATTTTATGGCTTGTTATAACCCCAGTGATTACATAGACTGTAAAAATGGCAGTGGCGGTCATCAAAACAATCGAACTACATTGTAGGAGGAGTTGATTTCACAAAAGTGGGAGAGACAGACGGACTGCAACAAAACATAATCCACTCTGGTCTTCGCCCAAGGGGGTCTTGTAGTATTGCATGCAGTATCAGTAAACGTAGGGACCGGGGGCGTCCTTGATTCTGCTTCTTTCATTTATTAACATACAGTACAGTGCATCTGTAAAGTCTTCACAGTGCTTCACTTTTTTCACATTTTGTTATGTTACAGCCTTATTTCAAAATGTATTAAATTCTTTTTTTCCTCAAAATTCCACACACAATGCCCCATAATGACAATGTGAAAAAGTTTTGGTTTTTTTTTTAGATTTTTGCAAATTTATTAAAAATAAAAAATTAAGAAATCACATGTCCATAAGTATTCACAGCCTTTGCCATGAAGCTCAAAACTGAGCTCAGATTCATCCTGTTTCCACTGATCGTCCTTGAGATGTTTCTACAGCTTCACTGGAGTCTCAAAAAAACTATCACGTTGTCATTATGAGGTATTGTCTGTAGAATTTTGAGGAAAAAAATGAATTTAATCCATTTTGGAATAAGACTAACATAAAATGTGGAAAAAATGAAGTGCTGTGACGACTTTACAGATGCACTGTACATGTAGTATCAGTATCAGTACATGGAGTATCAGTAAACATAGGGCCCAGGTGTGCTTGGTTCTGCTGCTTTCATTTATTAACATACAGTAAATGTAGTACCATTACATGTAGTATCAGTATCGGTGAATGTAGTATCAGTAGAAGTAGGAACCAGACGTCTTTCATTTATTGACATTGAGTACATGTAGTGTCAGTAACATTACATGTAGGATCAGTAAACGTAGGGACCGGGGCATCCTTGGTTCTGCTTCTCTTATTAACATACAGTACATGTAGTATTAGTATCAGTACATGTAGAGACAATTTGCTGGACCTGGTGTACACAGCTCACAAGAGAGCATACAGAGCCTCCCCCCTTCCCCACCTGGGTCTCTCTGATCCCATCACCATCTTGCTAAGGCCTTCATACAGACCCAGAGTGAGAGCCGTCAGACCAACAAAAAAGCAGGTACGTGTGTGGCCAGAGGGGGCCTCTGATGCTCTGAAAGACTGCTTCAGCACTACAGATTGGACACTTTCAAGCATGCAGCCACTCACAATGGACACACAAACATAGAGGAGTACACTGAGGTTGTTGTCGCATACATAGCTAAATGCATTGATGATGTCAATCACTGCAAAACCGTCACTGTTGGTGCCAACCAGAAGCCATGGATGACAGCAGAGGTCCACAGTCTCCTGAGGGCTTGGGACACAGCCTTCAGGGCCGGCGACACTGCAGGACTAACAACAGCTAGGGCCAACCTGTCCCATGGCATCAAAGAGCTAAAACAAGTACAGCAAGAAAATGTCCAACCACTTAAGCAACACCAGAGATGCACGTTCCCTCTGGCGTGGCATACAGACCCTCACCAACTACAAACCTCCACCTCAGACCTGTGTGAGCGACATCACACTGCTTAACAACCTAAATGACTTCTTTGGCCACTTTGAAACACAAAACAGCACATCAGCACAGAAGACCACTCCTCCTCCAGATGAGCAGGCCATAAGTCTGGATCTGGCTAGCGTGAAGAGGACCCTCTCCAGGATCAACCCAAGCAAAGCAGCTGGACCACACAACATACCGGGTCATATTCTGTAGGACTGTGCAGAGGAGCTCATGAATGTCCTGGCCGACATTTTCAACATCTCCCTGAGTCAAGCTGTTGTCCACATGATGTGTTTCAAAACTGCTCCCATAATACCAGTCCCAAAGAAGCCCATTCCATCCAGCTACAATGATTACCAGCCCATAGCACTGACCTCCATCATAATGAAGTGCTTCGAGCGGCTGGTCATGCAGAATATCAAGTCCATCCTCCCTCCCACGACCCATCTCAGTGTGCATACAGGTCAAAGAGATCCACAGAAGATGCCATCACTGCTGCTCTCCATTCAGCCCTCACCCACCTGGACTCAAAGAACTGCTATGTGCGAATGCTGTTCTTGGACTTCAGTTCAGCATTCAACACAATCATCCCCCAGCACCTAATACAAAAATTCAGACATCTGGGAATCAAAACCTCTCTCTGGAACTGGGTGCTGGACTTTCTCACAGGGAGGCCACAGAACGTGCGGGTTGGCAGCAACACCTCCCAGACCATCACACTGAGCACAGGGACCACACAAGGGTGCATGCTCAGCCCGCTGCTCTTCACCCTGCTGACCTATGACTGTTTACCAGCCTACAGCCCCCCCACCCCACCCCACAAGACCTTAACACACTCACCCACACAACACAGTAACTACCTCAGCTGTTGGCACAGAAACACTGGTACACCAACAGTAATACATTTGCTGCTGTATGTCTCTGCACTTTACTGCAACCATTTGCACAAATGCCATATCTGCTGCTGTTGGTCATTGCAATACTGATCATGTGCAGTCCAGTCGGTCGGTCACTGTCTGCACCTGCACTACCGCAATGAACTGCAACTACGTGTATACTTTGTAATGTATACTTTTCTGTATATAAGCTTGCTGGGTTTCATCATTTATTGTTTATCTGTATTTGCACTATGGGAGGTCTATGTCTATCACTTGTCGCCATTTGCACTATGGGTAGCATTACTGTACATAGACTGCTGTTGTTGCTTTTCCAGCCTTACTCTTTTTCTTTTTTTATATTATGCACACCACTGAAGAGAGAGAGAAACACCATTTCAATTCTCCTGTATGTCCTGTACGTATGGTAGTATTGACAAATAAAATCTTTGAATGTAGTCTCAGTATCAGTACATGTAGTATCAGTAAACGTAGGGACCGGGGCGTCCTTGGCTCTGCTTCTTTCATTTCCTCTCCTCGTGTGATTTTATTTTTAAATTCTGTCTTTGTTTTTCCTTTTTTCGTGAGGATCACCTCAGTGGCGAACAGAACCACGACTGACATCAAAACACGCCGACTGGCACACGGCGGCGTGACAAGGTCGGCGTTGATGAGGCAAGGACGGTGGAGGGGGAGCCCGGGGGAACGTGGCGCAGGCCGGATCAAACACAGCACCACAGAAGAAGAAGAGGAGCGTATTTATGTGATCAGAGTGGCAGCTAATTAATCAGAAACTCAATTATCCAAACCTGACTTCATTAGCGGGCAGGAGACCGCACCCCGGCGGAGGAAGGAGACACTGCTCCGCTCCCCTCGGCAGGAGACCCCTCGGGTCACCGTGGGCGCTTTTGTGTCCGCCGTTTTTTATCCACAACAAAGCGGCGGCCATGGGGACGCTTCCAGAGAGCAACACCTCCACTGAGGCGTGATGGGAGCAATCTAAAAATGCTTTGATTGACGCCTGTGTTCCTCATTTTAATTATTCCTCAAACTAGATAAATAACAAAAAAAACCACTCCCCCCAACCCCCACCCTGAAACCATCTCATTTCAGGGGTTAGCGTGCATGACAAAAATGTCATCACGGCCAAAATGGCTCCGAGCGCCGACACTTTCTCCCAGGAAGATGATGACAGTTTCTTTTCTCCGGATGGCGCGGCCCTCGTTAAAGCCCTGATAGCAGGTCTTTAATATTCGCCGTCTTAATTAGCGCCGCGCTTAATTTCATTAAATTCTTTGGCTGCTAAATGAAGCAGATTATGAGACATCTTTTTATTGCAGAGCGTGAAATTAGAGCCGGCCCCGCTGCCGACGGCGGGGCCAAACTAATGAATTACAGGGTAAATAACGCCCAAATTAACCATCCAATTTAACTCCGCACAAAGCACCCGTCACCAACGGGGGGACCGCCGCGCTGTCAAAACCGGACGGCCCCACGCTCATTCACCGCGAGAGGTTACAGCCGCCGCACTCATCAGGATCTGAGAGGTCAGTAAGAGAGGACGACCCCGCAGAGGTCAGCTGGTCACATGGTCCCAGATTTATGAGAAATGGTCACAAAGTCTCACATTTATGAGGAAAAAAAATCACAACTTTACACAAAAAAGTTGCAAATTTACAAGGAAAAAAAAAATCACAACTTTATGTAAAAAAGTAGTTAAGTTTACGAGAAAAAAATTACAACTTTATGTTAAAAAGTAGCCAATTTACAAGAAAAAAATCACAACTTCACATAAAAAAGCAGCAAATTTAAAAGAAAAAAGTCACATTTCTAAGCAAACAGGCAAATTTACGAGAAAAAAGAAGAGGCAAAATTTGCAGGGAAAATAGTCATTTCAAGAAAAAAGTAAATTCATAACAAAAAGCTGCAAATCTGTAGGAAAAATTGTACAAATTAAAGAGAAAATTTTGCAAATTAGCAACATTAAAGTAAAAAATTTATGAGGAATAAAGTTCCAAATGAGGAAAAACAAATTTACATGGAAAAATTTAATTTATGAGGAAACGCCACAAAGTCACAAATTTAGAAATAAAAATCCAAAATTCACAAAATCACAACTTTGTGAAAAAGTAGCAAAATTACAAGTAAAAAAAGTCATACATTTCTAAGCAAACCGTCTAATTCATGAGAAAAAAGTTGCAGATTTACGAGAAAAAAGAGGCAAAATTTGCAGGGAAAATAGTTAATTTAAAAAAAAATCTAAATTTACATGAAAAGGCACAAATTTATAAGAAAAAAATTAATTTCAAAATAAAAAGCTGTAAATTTGTAAGAAATAAATGTACAAATTAAAGAGAAAGAAGCTACAAATTAGCAGTATTAAAGTCACAAATTTATGAACAAAAGCGTTAAAAATTTACAATTAAAAAATTGCAGATTTAAGCAACAAAAAATCCACAAACCTAAGAGCGTAAAAAAGGGCAAATTTAAGAGAGAAAAGTCTCCAAATTCAGCTTAAAATGTTGCAAATGTAAAAGAAACAACTGCTATTTGCTCTGCGTTTCTTTCTTAATGGTGAAGCATGGTGGAGGAAGCATCATGACTGCTTCAGGATATGACTTGTTTTCTTTTTAATTTTTATAGTAAATTTCCATCTTTATCATAGAAATGTGGATGTTTCTCCCCCTGAGAAATCATTCTTTTGTCACGCTTTAGTTGCTCATTTATAACCAGTGATTGTTATAAATGTGCTCTACTTTTATATTAGCAACTTTTTTCGTCTAATTTTGGCACTTTTTTACAAACTTTGTTCTCATATTTTTGTAACTTTTCTTCTCATAAAACTTACTTTTTCTTAAATTTGCAACAGCTTTCATCATAAATTTGCAGTGTTTGTTCCTGCAGATTTTGGGCAGGTTGCAAACTTTTTCTCTCTCAAACTTCTGACACTTTTCCTCATAAAATTGTGACGTTTTCCTCATAAATTTAAAACATTTTCTTGTACATTTGTGAATTTTTCCCCTCATAAAAAGCTTTTCCTTGTAAATTGCAACGTTCTGCTGTAAACTTGCAGCTTTTTGCTCATTAATTTGTGACATTTTCCTCATTTTTTTGGACTCTTCCTCATAAATATGCTTCATAAAGCCTTATTTACCCTCGGATGGATGATTTCACTAAATTGAGTTCCCAGCGGCGCAGGCGGCCATGTTGGACTAAATTAATTTGTCAGATTGTTTTTTTGCAGAGCACCTCAGTCCAGCCGCTCAACGAGCCTCCCTCTCCGGTAATTATCAGCTAATTAGCGGTGCGGAGCAGATGTCGGAGGATCCCCGCGCCGTCGTCAGCCTCTGTAAACAAAGCGGGACACATCCGCTCGCTCTGACCACCAACAGGAAGGAGAAGAAAGGCGGGCGAGGACGCCGCTGCCGGCAGAGCCAGAGCTTCTTCACGTCGCGGGAGGTTTGGGCTCTGCCTCCACATGTTTCCTGCTTTGGATTGGCGTGCAGGTGGCAGACACCGATGTTCTCCCTCTGAGGTTCTCCGCCAACAACATGTTCAGTGTGGACACGAGGGAATCTGAGCGCCGTCTTGGTCCTCAGTGGTTCACTAATTATTTAATCATTTACATTTCATCATCATTATTTCCTTATGCGGCCTTTCTGAGGCTATGGGGCGTTAAGTTCCAGACTTTTTAAGGCCACTTCATCAAATCTGAGACCCCACATTAGAGAAGCGGTCACATGACTGTGATCACATCACAGATAGCTTTGACCAGGTAAAATGTTGGATGATTATACCACCTTAGGGCTGGGAATCATCAGGGACTGATACTTGGGTCAAGATTCAATATTATCATGATACTGCAATTCCTGAAGTATTGCGATACCATATATCCCCCCCCACACCCAAATTCAATGTCAAATTGCATGCCCAAAGTATAATTGTTCAGTGAGTGTCTAATGGACTGAAAAGGTCAACTGAGTTTTATTACTCTGGTATCTACATAGATAAGACTGCGTTTGTAACATTTATTAATAATTTTTCATAAAATATCATGATACCGTGTCTCTGAATTGATATAGTATCACCACCACGAAGTATCACGACACATCGATGCACCAACTTTCCCCCTACCCCTACACCAGCTCACGAGATAATTAAGTTATTCAAGTAAAAAACCTGAAACTAGACTCCACCACCACAACCACTACTGGAACCTGGAGAGAATAAAGTTGCCTACAAGTTCATGAGAAGAAAAATCACAGATGTACAAGAAAAAATGTTGCAGCTATTAAAAGGAAAAAAAAAACTTGCACATTTCTAAGAAAAAGTTGGAAATTTACATCATACCAACAATGTACCAATACCACACCTACACCATACCTATAACCACAACTATACCAGACCAACACCAAACTGATACTAGACCTAACCATACCTACACCGTACGTACACCCAGAGGTTATGTTAAATAAAAATTGTCCTTTACTGGCAGATTTTTTTGCAGCAGTGACAGAAAAATCAGAAAGATGTCTGTCATTTTGACAGATTACACTGAGGGTGATGTAATTAAAACCAATTAAAATGGTAGATAATAATAGATTAGGACAGAATTTTTACAACCTTCTGTCAAAATGACAGCTAGTCAAAAGTCTAGCTGTTATGACACCATACCTATACTGCAGCTACACCAGTGTTTCCTCTGGTAACATTTCTGGGTGGCGGCCTGCCTCGCCAGAAAAATTACCGCCACGCTAATGAGGAGATATAAATTAAAGAAAAATATATGAAGCCATAACTTTCCGCAAGAGTGCACACAAACAACGTGCGTGGCCATCATCTGCACAGAGTTCAGAAGCGCCCCGCCCACATAAGCTTTCCAGTCAGTTACCAGGCAGAGTGTCTTGCTAGTGTGACTGTCCGACAGAAACATGAGTTTATTAAAGTACTTCAAACGTGGAAAAAGAATCAGAAGAGGTATGTAAGCACTGGAGGCATTTATCATGGTTTTAACCCGCTGGAAACGGAAGCCATAATGGAGAAGTCACTTGGCTAAGAGATGTGGTTAGAATTCATATGCAGCCAGCTTCATATGGAGGGAAAGGCGAGGGGGACTGATGAATTGCTGAGGATATATTCCACCAGCCACTACAATATTAAGTTATATTCCCTATTATGTACCTGGCAAGTTAAGATGACTGAAATTCACCAAGTCAATGACTTTAATGAGTCAGCAGCCTTCAGACAAACTAAACATGCCAACATTTGGATTTCAAAATAAGGGAGGTTTTTCCTGCTGTTGGGTTGATGAAGAGATTTCTAAAAAAAACAAAACAAAACTACAAATACATAGAAATATTATAATAGAAATAACTGCATATTTGGTCATTTAAGTTAATTTATTATTTCTTTGAATTCAGAGTTGTAGTTATTGTTCTGTTCTGGCTCTACAAAATTATGGTCAAAAGTTTAAACTGTATGAGGAAACAAGTAAAAATTTTGCCACATTCTGTTTCAAATTTATTAGAGAAACAGCAATTTTATAATGGTAAATGGCATTCACTTATATAGCACTTTTATTCTCATCTTTTGATGACCAAAGCACTTTACAGATCCTGCTATCCACCCATTCACACACACATTCACACACTAACCTGCCTTTGTCCATCAGACAGACCTCTTCACTGTCCAGTTCTAAAACTCCTCTTAAAATCCATTTTTAGTCTCTGGTTTTTGACCCAGTTTGAGACATTGATTTTATTTGTTCTTATTGTCTCTGTTGTATGACGATTGTTTTGCTTGTGCTGTTTTGTACTTTAGCTGTATTTTATTTATTGTTGACGTACAGCACTTTGTGTCAACTGCTGTTTTGAAAAAGCTTTATAAATAAAGTTGGATTGGATTAAAAAAAGATAAAAATTAGCCATAAAATAATCCACATTTATAATAGTCTCAAATGTACAAGAAAAGGCATCATTTTACAAGAGAAAATTACAAATTTGAGGAAAAGTGTTGGAAATTTAGATAAATTTACAGAGAAAAGTAGAAAACTATAACAAAATTGTTATAAATTTTGGAGGAAAAACATCAAACCTTCAAGACTAAAGTCATTACTCAAGTTTTTAAGTGGCTGCTCTTTGTACCCTTAACTCAACTAGAAATTTTTGGTTGTCTTTTAGAGAGTGCATAATGGTGTAGCATCTTAGACTAGAACAAAGAGCAGAGTTTCCCAGAGTTTCCCTTGGAGACAACAGGGAGGTGTGAAGGACGAATGCAGTGTGATCTTTTGTGTATCAGAGACTGCTAGGAGGATGTTAAAGGATTAAGGAAGTGAATGCAATGTGACCTTTTATGTGTAGAAGCTGCTGAAGGAAGGCCTGAGTATTTAAAGAGAAGAGTCTTGTCTGAGATGCCCTCTTTCTGACTATGCTTATGTGTGAGATGTGTAATAAACTGTCTGAGTCAAATCCGCCTCTTTATTGACACACTCCACACTGGTGACCCAAGACGAATCATGCAACACGACGAAAGATCCCCAGAGCCAGCCTCGTTGGGAGCCCCCCAGCCAAGCATATGCTGTTACAATCCAGCTACCGGATTTTTGGCAGCACAATCCGCGCTCCTGGTTCCACCTAGTTGAGGCGCAGTTCGTCCTCCGGGGGATATCGGCGGATGACATGAAATTCTACCATGTGGTCGCAAAGCTCGACGAACACACGGCTCAGCATGTGGAGAGCCTGCTGGATCAGCCACCAACCAGCGACAAGTACGGCGCGTTGAAGGCCACACTCATCCAGCACTACACACTCTCGGTTGAGGAGAGAGCAGAGAGACTCCTGATGCGGACCGGGTTAGGAGATGGGTCGGCTATTGACCTGATGGAGAAGATGCTGAGATTGAAGGGCTCGGACGACGACCACTTCATTTTTACCCACCTCTTCCTCCGGAACCTTCCGTCAGCGACGAGAGCGACCCTGGCCAATTCGCCGTTGCTGGCCGAGCGGGACTATCGCGCGCTGGCCCGAGAAGCACACCGGATCATCATGGCCAGCAGAGAGCTCACGACCACGGCGGAAGCGACGGAGCTCGACGCGACGGCCGGAGGAGGCGAGGAGCCATTGACGGCAGTAGCAGAACCACCGACAACAGCAGCGGCGGGGGCCAAAGAACGCGGAGGAGACATCCTTTGTTTCTACCATCGCCGCTTTGCAGAGAAGGCACGCAAATGTATACCACCGTGCCAGTTCAAGCGCTCGGGAAACGCCAAGACCGGGGGTCGGTAGCAGCTGCGGCCCTCGGGGAGGAGAACAAGCTGCTCTACTTGACGGACGCACGCTCGGGGAGGCATTTCCTCGTGGCACCGGCGCCCAGTTGAGTTTCATCATGCCGTCCTACGCCGACCGGC